>JAEIGN010000497.1:14865000-17265000 GCA_018903745.1 Drosophila repleta | reverse complement strand
TGAACAAAATGATTATTATTTTTAATATTTTGTTAAGTTATTTACTGAATTTATTTTGTTTTATTTATTTATTTTTATAATTATTTAAAGCCTAAGCTCAATAAGTCTACAAAAGTAGGTTGGGCCTTAGCATTCACATTCAGCTTTTGGGTATCTTGATACGATCTATATATCATAAATTTTGTTTATTGAAGGAAATAATGCCTGAATTCACCACGACAAATAAATGAATCATATATCAGTCAATGTTAATCAGATATAATTTCCAATAATAAATAATATATTCTGAAGTAACTAAAAGTTGATTCTAAATAATTGAAACTGACTTTTAAATAGTAAATTAATGAATAATTAAATAAAGAAAATAAAAAAAATAAATATATATATATATATATATATATATATATATATAAAATATATGTATAAATAAATTATAAAAAATTAAATAAAAATAAATTTAGAAATAATCAAATGACATTTTTAAATATAAGTAAATAAATAATAAACTATATAATTAAATAAATATATAATTTTATATACAAAGAAATAAAGAAGTAAATATTTCTACTTTATAAAAACTCTAAAATATCCAAGTAAGAGATAAATGAATATATAATTAACTCATAAATAAATAAATTTATATTTCTATACTAAAAAAAATCTTCAGAAAATAAATGTCCCTGCAATGCCGCAGAGAAATAGTTCAACTTTTGCTATTTGCGTGACAAATGGCGCGATCACGCGCGCATCTCTAGCTGAATTCTTAAATTGGTTTGCATTTAATTAGCATGCAAGCGGCGCGGCGATCATTAATTAGTTGCGGCACCGACTGGCTAATCATGAAATCAGCAAGCTTGCCGCAAAATGTTGCCACTACAACTGTGACAATTCCTGCAGCCGACTGCCGTCCGACTACGTCAAGGGCAAACTTGGCGTCAAACATTTTACGCTACAAAACGTTATAAAGCTGCCGCAGGCTGAAGCTATGTCGTGCACGAGAAACACAAAGAAAAAACAACTACGAAAATAAATAAATAACAAAAATAAAAAAAAAAAAATAAAAAACAAAAGCCGAAAACTTAATACAGCAACAACAGCAGCAGCGGCGGCGGCAACACTCGGTCAAATATTTGTCCCAATTTTAATGACCATAAAAACTGAGCAGAAATAAAACAACGACAAGAACACAGCAGCAGCAACAGCAACAACAACAACAAAAATGAGATCACAAAAAAGTTTGTGCAATTGTCAGCAATAAATAAAAAATTCGCATGTCCTCGTTGGCCTGAGCTGGCTCAGTTGGGCTCGCATTGGCTTTGCCTGGGCTCTCGCATTGTGCCTGCCGGCGCATAGTCATAGCTTCGCTTGGCAAATCAGCAGAAAGCGGCGGGCCAATGGCAGCCGCACTGAAGACGCCGATCCGTTGATAGCCGAATCGCTTGGATCGCTTCGATCGCCGTTTCAAGTTTATTTTTGTTTAATTTTTCGTCTAAGGCGCTTGTTGTCGTTGCTCGTAAAATTGTGCTAAATTATGGGCCGAATAAAGGGATTGGGTTTCCACAGCGCGCAGCAATAAAAACACTTGAAATATTCACATCGCTCACACTATGAAATGCTTGAAGTCTTGAGCACGCAAATTATTTCAATTATGTGGAAAATTGAAGTGCCTAAGATTCAATTAGACTAGAACTTATAGCAACTGCTTGGAGTTGGAAATTGATTAAAACTATTTCTTAATTCCCAATTAATTGAAGATTTTAATAGAAAGCTCACAATATATAATAAATATTTAAAATACCCATAGAAATTATGGAGTTTGATATAGTATAGTATTATAAATTTATTCATTCATATATTTTTAGATATTTGATTTTGTATTTTATTTTATTTTTTTTTTATTTATTATTCATTTTTTTTTTTTTATTAATTTATCATATATATATTTTTTTTTATTTATTATTTATGGATTCCCATATCTATAGATTATACAGTTTAAATTAACCAAAAAATCCTTTCTTCTGTTTGGCATCTCTCTGATTTTCAAGCCAGTTTAGCTTGTCCATATATCTGCAAAGAAAAATATATTAATAAATTTTAAAAAATTCTTCCTTGGCAAAATACATTTTCTGTTTATTTTGGCTTTTTTTTAAATGTCAGCACTTTCTGCAATTGTCAAAGTTCTTCAAATTAGCATTCCTTGCGAATGGACATAACTTATTCAATAACCAAACAAAAAATGGAATCAGAAGCACATTCGATATCTTTGACCGCATTTTGGTTTCGTTCGCTTTGTCTCTGTCCGATCCGAATTCATTCTAATGACACAATCAGCTCACACGAGACACGCACACACACACATACACTGACACCCTCTCAGGCCAGCATCCAGCTTACCCCGTCGTGTTCCCTTGAGCAAATGCGACTTGTAATGCTCAAAAAAGCCAAAACAAAATGTTGTAAAAAGCAATTAATAAAAATAAAGCAATCAAAAAAGTGCATAAAATTTATGTGCATGCAGTCAAATGAGTAATCGTCTGGCCAACACGCACACACACACACTCACATACATAATAGAGATACCAGCCGCAACAAGAGCGACAATAATAAACCAGCAACATTTATTGAAAATTAAACAAAAAAGAAACGACAGCAAAACAAAAAAATCGCAAAAGGCAAATAATAAGCGCAAAATAATCAGCACACACACTCACACACTCATGCTTAGTTGGAAAAAAAAGAAATAAATTTTGTATTGGCGACTGGAAACAAGAAAATCCAGGTGCTATAAAGATCGTATTAAAGGCCACAGCAAACACAAAAAGAGCTGAAATAACAAATTCAAAACGAAATTTACATACACTAAAAAGGATAACAGGAATAAAATAATAAAAGGAAAATAAAATATATAAATAAAATTAAGTTTAGGTATTTATAAATTGAAATATTTTTAAATAATATATTATTAAAATTTAATTAATATAAATAAGAAAAAAAATTAAACTTAAAAAATAAAATATATATATAATTAAATTTAAATATATATAAAATTAATATTAAATTGCCAGAAAAAATATAAAATCGAATTTTAAACTGAGAAATATGAAAAATACATTAAAATATATAATTAAATTATATTTAAATATTAATTTAATAATATGAAATTACTAGAAAAAGAAGAATTAACCAAAATAATAAATAATATACAAACAATTAAATTAAAATAAATATTAAATGTTTATTTATTTAAATTTAATTTTTTTTATATTATTTATTATATTAAATTATTCCAAAAACATTATTTAAAACTAAGAAATTCCATATTTGAGTTGTTTAGTCCCCACAGTTAGCCAAACAACTATTGGTAAGAGTAATTGGCGCTGTGCAACTTCACAATAGCCAACTGACAAGCAGCTGGGGCGGGGGGCAGTGGAGCTGGGCGCAGTCCACAATATATTACAGCTAATTATGATCGGGGCAGTCGGGCGGCCCATTGGCTACGCAATTTGACGGCTTTGGCAGCGCGACTGCAATTTCAATTCTGCTTTTGAGGCCAAGGCGTCAGGCAGTCAGCCAGTCAGCCCACTGTGTGAGTCATAGAGCCAGCGGCAGTGTCTAATGAGCCTGGCGCACCGCAGGCTTGGCCCGGTGAAAGCACAGTCCGCATATGTACTCTAATTTAGAGTCTAAAAGTCGCTAATTACAAGTTGCACTAGCTAACATTGCTAACACACAGTGTTCACACTCACACGCCGACCACTGACACTCATATTCAGAGTCTGATTCGAGCTCGCTCTACAGCGCACATGTTGCGCATGTGCAATGAGGATGCCTTTGGCTGCGTTGCTCTGACATGCTGCAGCTACGTGTGTGCCAAGCGGATTTACTGCCCTGCCTGGTGGGTGTGTGTATGAGAGTCTCCATGTATATATGTGTGTGTGTGTATATGTGTTTGTATGCTTTCGCATTCACATCTGCAACGTCATCATCACGATGATCGGCCAGAGCACAGAACAGAACTGAACAGCAACTGGCAGCCAAGTGGCAACCGGTTTCTGCATTTACTTTAAATGTTGCAAATATTTAAAGCGGGATTATCCACAAGCGAACCGGAGGCCTGGCCTGGTTCTGGGCCCAGTTCTGGGGCTTGTGCTGCCTCTCCCGCCTCCCTCCGCTCTTCCTCTCTCTCTCTCTCTCTCTCTCTCTCTCTGTTGCTGTCTCTGTCTTGCTCTCTGCATGACATGTAAATCGGCTGTAATTAGTTAAGAGTCACTACGCGTCAACGTTTAAAAGGAGCAGACAATAATTGCTTATTAAAAAGAATGTTTTCTGCAACAATTTTTATGACCGCCGAGCAGCGCGAAAATTGACTGCAAATGAGGTGAGCGATCATGATGAAGAAATCAGCGGGCAAAATACCTTAGAATTGGCTAAAAAGAAAAGAAGGGACACTTATCAGTGGAATGCAAATGATAAGACATGAATTGGGAATTGTATATTTACTTAGCTAAAATTATTATTTAAATATAAGATTCTTTATATATTTGTTTATTGACCTGGCAATAAGTTTACAGAAGTTCATTTAATATGTTTATTTATTTGATATTTTATAAACTTAATTTTATATTTTTTTTATTCTCAATGGTTTTATATTTTGAATAATATGTCTATTACAGTATTCATACTTATTTTTAAATATATATATATTTATTTTGTAAATAGAAAAGTTTTACATTTTCAATATACTTTTCAGGGTTCTTATTATATTTTTAGAAAAGTATATTAATAATAATATTTGAATAATTATTAAAATATATTTAAATATATTTTAAAAAATAAAACAATAAATGTATTTATACATATTTAAATTAATTTTTATAAATTTATGTACATGAAGCTATATTTAATATAAAAAATAATAGGAAATTAAAATTGATCTTAAACTGTATATATAAATATATACTAATCACATAAATATAAATTTAGTATAAATATATAATCAATATATATACATATAGTACAATATACTATATATATATATTCATATCATTCTTGTTCATATTTCTTATATATAAAATTAGTAAAAATTTAAAATATTAATTTTATATATTGGAATTAAATTAAATTGATTATTAAATCAATTCAAAATGAATTCATATACATATCGCAGTAATCTATCTGCTACAAGTCTAGTTTTATCAATTTGAGTTTAGTTATCTGGATGAAAATTAATTAATCTACGCTTACAACATCCTCCGCCTCTCTGAGTATCCTCTCAGCTCATTTGTGTTGTGTGTGTTTTGTTGTTTGTGGCTGCAGCAGGTTCCCAGCTTAAGTCCCACATTCGACACGCCTTCACCGTCGCTTTCACATGGCTGACATTTGACAGGCTCTTCGGCTGGCCCCAAAAACTCGGTATATATGTGGATAATGTTCCGGCCGCCGGTCTTGAGTGTTGGTGTAAGCCAAGTCGCAGCCAAGACAAGACCCAAATTCCATGCGGACAATTTGTGGTTTTCTTTATTATTTTTTCTTGTATTAATTCAAAATTAATTGCAAATAAATTACAAAGCAATTTGTGTGTCGGACAGTTGTTGTTGCTGCTGTTGTTGACGGTATTGTTGCCGGGGCTTTGTTGCTGTTGCTGTTGCTGTTGCGGTTACTCCGTCAGCTGCATGCAACTTGAAATTGGCAGCGCATTTAATTATAAATTAATTATAATGCAAGTCGTACTTATGCACGTCCACGTAATGCCAATAATCATCAGGCGCTGCATTTAGGGGCGATATTATATGGCAAGTTGATTTTGTGTCTTGTCGTTGCTCTCCTCTGACGTTGAGCTCATTTTTCATTTTTCATTTTTTGCAAACCCTGTAACCCGCCCGCCAGCAACCAACAGCCAACACCTCCTCACCATACAACTGGGCCTTGACGTGCCTTAATTTCATTTTAGTTAAGCAAGCAACAACAGCAACAGCAAATGGCAAATTGTCTGACTCTTAATTATGGTGGATATTAAAAATTTATTAACAATCTTGCTGACGTTGTTCACATTTTTGCAGTTGTTGACGTAATTTGTTTGCTGCCTTTTCTCAGAGGGGCGCCATCTGGCGTTGCGTAGCGGAAGTTGTGGCAATTAAATATTTTTAAAAAATTTCAATTTCGATCTTTAACAAGAATTGAGCGAGCTCTTACAGCTGCAGCTACTGTTTAACATTGTTCTTCATGAATCAGCCGGTTGCCCTTTACTAGCCTAGAATATTTTTCTTAAAGGTGAGCACTGAGTCATACAGCAAATGCTGCCGAAAAAGCAGCTAATTGAATATAGCTATAAATTGTTTTCGTCTGCCTGTGCAACTACTGACATTTGTATAACCATTTCCATCCATAAAGATCTACGTATTTATATCTGGATCTGCAGTGAGCTCTCGGCTTAGCCAGCGAGTGGCTTAATTATGGTGAAGAAACGAAACGAATATTTTACAGTCAGTCAGCGAGGCTGTTGGGCCGGCTAAATACTTGTACTTAATAAAGCATAAAGAGCAGCATATAATCATTAAGGCCTGCGCGACAAGCTCGAGCGGTGGAAATCAAGGCAACAATACCTGGGCCCGCTGGCCATATGCGATGCGACGGCCTCTTGATGTTCAGATTGAAAGCGAGCCGAGTCGAGAGGCGAGAGGCGAGAGAGGAAGCGACTGACTATGCAATGAGCGTGCGCGCATTAAAATAAATTTAATATTGGCTAGCCAAGCCGGTTGCAAGTTCCCAGTTGCCAGTCGCCAGTTGCCGGTTGCAAGTTGCGAGCTGCGAGCTGCGCATGCGCCACGTTTTGAGCCTGAACTTGGCGGGCCTCTCATAATTTGCAATCGAGTGGCAGATTGCTAGAGCGGCTGTTGGTTCAACTTTGCTACACTCAATTAAATGCCCCACGGTTCGCATGCGTGTGTGTGTGTATGTGTGAGCGAGCAATAGTTAAAGCCAAAAATAGCATTTAAACTCATTAATTTAACGCGTGATTATGACCATGTTTGAACGAGTACGAGTACGAGTACAAGTACGACTGTGAGCTTCACTCTGAGTAGCCGCGGCAGTTGTGGCTGGCTTTCAGCTGTTGTGGTGGCTTTCAGCTGTTGTGGTGGCTGTTGCTGTTGCAGCATTGTTTTTGGTACTTGAAAAACGCTGCCAGAAGGCATAAAATTTGTTGCTGTTGTTTTTCCTGTGCTTTTCATTTTGGCATTTATTTTGCGCTTCTTTTGAGCCGCGGCCTCTGGAGTCGTACGTGGCACCACTTCGGCCTGGGCATTGATGTTTTATGCATCAGCGAGACAATTTTCCTAAAGCTAATGGATTACACTGTGCGACAACTGGCCAAGGGGAATAACTAAGCACACTTTCTATTTTCTTTTTTAGATATATATTAAAAATATTTTGAAATACTTATAAATATTATTCCAATATTTGTTGTTTTTTTGGCAGAATTCAAATAGAGTCAATTATTATTAAGTAATATATTTTTAAAAATTATTTACCAATATTAAACAAACTTTTATTGGTCTCTGGTAACAATCAAATTGAGTTTAAGTCCTCTCAGAATATTTTGCTTAGGGTATTTCAAGCTTGGCTTAAGGCAAACCCAAGTTCCGCCCACGTTTTCATCATTTTCATAATTATAACTTCTTTTGCCTTTAATATATGCATAGCTGAGCCGAGCATATGCAATTAGTTGGCTTCAATTTTTTCAAGTGTTGCGCGTCTGCGTCACAAATTAAATGCACATTCGTTTTGGCATAAGGTAAAACCCACAACTACAACAACAAACCCACAAACGGCGACTAAACATAAAAAAGATGCCACAATTGCGATAATTTTTCTATTTGTTAGCGCTGCGTTTGTGGCCCCAAAAGAAATTGGCCATGAGCGAAACGAACCTGGTTTTAAGCCAGCATTAATATTTTATGTGATTATTCGGGGCCAATGAGGGGGGCACAGTCTGGGGGACGCCTCGCGTTGGTTGTTTATTCAAGCCAGCCATGCAACAGTCCCAGCGGAGTCGGAGTCAGAGTCAGAGTCAGAGTCGGCGTCGAGAGCTAAACTTGGCGCTGCTCAGTTGGAACTCGAACTCGAACTCGATAATTGCAATAAAGGCGCATTCTTTGGCCATTTAGCTGGAGGCGCTAATTCGTTTATTATGAGCAGGCCAACTGGCTCGAGGAGCCGTTTTCATAGATGCACTCACAGATGGCGTACTAAATTCGCAACAACAAAAAAAAAAAAATAAATGCAAAGAAAATGCATAATTTTTTCTCTCTGTTTGCTTAAAGTCTTTGCTGCCGTCTGGGTGTGGTCCACGGCCAGCAAATTCGCAAACAATGGCAATGCGATAGAGTAACATGTTGCCTGAGCTTGTGTTTGGCTTAATGACTCCAGATGGGCGTACAGCAGGAAAGCACAAGAAAAGCAGGAAGGCAATGAATTAAACGAGCAATAGAATGGAGAAAAGCAAAAATAACAAAAACAAAAGAGAAAATTTTGAAGCTCAAAATGGCTTTTGTCTGGCTAACTGGAATCATATTTTAGACAGTCGTTGCCAATAAATCTATAAGTTGCTAACTACGGTTAGTTAATGGCAAAATAAATTTAGAATTATGAATTGATTTATTTGTGTATTAGGAAATATAAAGTGTATTTGAGTTTAAAATATATCAGAGATTGATGATGGTTAAGAAAACTTCTTTTGAAATTCATTTGAATTAATTTGAAATTTTAATATTATATTTAATATTAATTATGAAGAAAATATGTAGAATACTTATAAATACATATTTATTTTTATTTTTATATATATTAATTTATTTTTCTATTTATTTAATTATTTAATGTTTATTTATTTAGATTTATATATAACTATTTTAATATAAAATATCATTTTAAAATATTTTATAATTTTTATTAATATTATTAATAAATATTTTTATGAAGAAAATATATAATATATATAGATTTTCTTTATTTATTTAAATCTTTTATTATTTTTATTTTATTTATATAAAATAAATTATACTGGCCACCAAAAACCATTAAATATTTGATAAGAGAATTTTAGCATGAGCAAATAGCTTCGATTGAAGCACATGCTAAAATACATTTATATTGGATAGACTATGACTATACGTATCCTTATAGCTCCTACTCTGACCATTTGCTGGCAAACATCTACTAGCCGCCATTGGTGCTGCTGGAGCTCGGTGCAACTAATTAAAACATACAATACCCAAATTAATTACTAAAACAGGTTAACTTGTGCGCAATAATAGTCATCTATCCAGTCAGTTGGCTGGGTCAACAGCGGCCACAACCTGGCGACGTTGCTTGATGCGACGGCTGCCAATGAACCTCGTCCTCGCCGCATGCACTTGCCTCCTGCTGGCTCGTGCCGTGGCGCCAGCGAAATTTGTTTGAATAATTATTGCAGTCAACCGTTGTGGGTTGTGCCTGGTGGCGACCTCAGACCAACCTGATCGCAGTGCCTCAATTGTTTTATTAGTTCGTACAATGCCGTTGGGCGGTTGGGCGTAGTGGGGCAGCACGGGGCGTGTGTGCAACGCTCAGTGTCATGTGTCTTCTATTCAAATAGTCTGCTGTATATATGTATATATGTATATATATATATACTATATATATTCACTAATAACTATTTTACCTTAGCGACATGTGTCGGTCCCCAAAAAGCCAACCCATCGGGCCATCATCCCATCAGCCAACAAATTTCTCAGTTATCCTTGGGCGAAAAGTTTGGCTTGTTTACTCTGACACTGCGCATATGTCAGCTGCGCCACTCATAATTTATTGAAGCACATAAATTTCACTTAATTGGCATTGACAACCATAAAGAAACAACAATAACAACAACAATAGTATAGTTGATGTTGGCAACAAAATATTAAAAAGTCTTTCGCTCTCATATGCACATTAGTTGCAATTAGCCAAGAGACTAATTGCATAGTACTTCTGCACTCACCTACTTATTTACTGCCGTCGTCAATTATTTGCCAAAGAACTTTATCCACGTTAATAACAATCTATTTGCACTTGCCGACAGTCTGGCCGAAGCTGTTATATTATAAAACAGACAAGTGGCAATGGGAACAGGATTGCTGAAAGCTTTTGCTGCCAGTAATGAACCAAATATTCCCTCAATTTATTTGTAATATTGATAAGATATATATTATATGTTAGCAATATTTAAAATTATTTTTGGTTACATATTTTATTTTAGATATATATTTATATTTTGAGTAAATAATGAATTAATATATTTAATGTTTTATTATTATAATATTGTATAGCTTTAATAATCCGAGCATTTTCTAGAACCTGATAGTCTTATCGCTAAATATTTACATTTAAAAAATTAAAATTTACCCTAAATATTTTTGACGCATATTTTATTTTTGAAGTGGTGAGAAAACTCTTGATATATACATACTTTAGACATAATAAAAAATAATATAATATAAATAAAGCTCGCCCACACTACTACAGTAGTGAATTGGAGAGATGAATCCTGTTCCCCTGACAATAGGCTTGGTATTCGGCGATATATGCCTAATATTTAACAGTTTAGTGCATATTAGATGCCGTGTAAACATAATGCCTGATGACAGAAGAATCTTGATAACTTGCGTCGGGTGTTAAATTATATAATAATATAATTTTAAATATTTTAAAATATTATAAATATGTTTCTCTTATGTTAATATAAATATATTACTACTTTATATAATTTAAATATAATTTTAAATATTATCCAAATATTATTCATGCGCTTTCCTCATTAGAAAACTAATTTAGTTTTCACTTCATAATTGTCTAGTTTATTTTGTTATAATTTCCTGCTTCTGCCAGCAGCACAAACTTTTAAGTCCAACTACTTACAAATTTAATTAACTCAACTAGTCCTGCAGTGCTAAGCCATGCTGCACCCTGTCCTGTTTATTAGCCAGCTGCCTGCAGGAACTGTTGCAGGAGTCGTTGCTCCGCATTGCTCTCTAAGCATATTTGATAACCCGACTAAATATACTTTTAATTATGATTTCGCGTTCATAATTATGACCAAAGCTGCAGTTGTTGTTGCTGTTGTTGCTGTTGCTGGTGTGTTATGCCTACAACTGTTAGAGCAACAACTAATTGTGGCTATATCCTACGATACCCAGCGGAGTTGTATGCTTTAAATTAATAATTGCGCCGGAGAAAAGGAGCTGGCGACTTTCAGGCGCGTCGCAACGTTTGCATGTGCTTGCGAAACGCGAGTGAAAAAATAATTAATGCACTTAATGTGTAATTATTTCAATTAAACGGACCCGAGTTAGCGTACGTCAGCGGGTCCTGCTCGTTCGTATCCATGCCGTTCCATTCCGTTTAATTGCCCATCTGGCTGGGTCTCTGGGTGGGCGGTAGGGTAGGGGGTTGCCTGGATATTAAGGTCGGCCTAATTGGCATTGGCTTGGACTGGACAGAGCTTATGGCTAGCTCGCTCCGCTCTCCCTCTCTCTCTCTCTCTGTCTCTGTCGATCGTCGATAGAGCGTCCCCATATGGGGCACCGGCCAGAGAGCAGCCACATCAATCAGCCAGATCAGGCTAAATGGTATGCCGAGCCAACCGGTTTTCTTTCTGCTGGCTAACAATTTGACTTAATTATAAAATGTCGTGCGACTGTCATTACAATAAATTTTATTTAGTCAAAGTTGTAAATTGCCAGTCGAGCCAAAAGCCGATGCTGGACAAAAACCAAACTCTTTTTGGGGCTGCCCCTAATCGCAATATATAAATTAATGTGGACGCGCGCAATCGCCAATAATATGTTGCCAGACACTTGGCTTGGCAACATGTTGCCGAGGTGTGAATGCAAATGCCTTAGCAGCTGATTAGAGCTGGCAATGCGAGCGAGCGCGTGAGAATGTCGTGGCCTTGCCAAATGGACTCCTAAACATGCTTGTCCTATAACAATTTCCTTTCGATTATTAATATATTTTTCAAGAATATAATAATATTTATTAAATTTAATTATTTTATTTTGATATATAAAAAAATATATATATAATATATAATAAATAAATTTAATATATATATATTTTTTGTAATTTTTGTTAATTTTTTATTTATTAGCAAATATGTTTTTCCACATGCTTTCGATCACGCTGGCGCTGCTCTTAGTATGTGTAGCTTAGCAACATGCCAGCAAGTCGCTTAGCAACATGTTGCAGCAGCCACATTTAATTGTTGCCTAGCATGGCAGCTCTTGGCGCAGCAGCTTGTTCTCCTTCTCCTTTTTTGTTGCCTGCAATTATTGTGCGATTAGAAAGTTTGCCGCTGCCTCATATTGATATACAAATGCCGCCTCAACCAATTTCCACACACATATTCATATATACGTACATATTTATATTTTTGCATGTGGAACTGACGCTGCCGCCGCTCTCCAAGTGGGTTAATGGCATATTTATTTATCACCGCCATTTGTTGCGACTTTCGTAGCGTGCCGCACTCACGTGCTTAGTAGTTCTGCCCATTTCGTACTCATTATTGGTCCTATGCTCTCTTTCTCTCTCGCCAGAGCGCTGCGTTGTAGCAGGCGCACAGCAAACGCCAGTCGAGCATCGAGCGCTTCGGGAGCATGGGCACAGCCGGCACTCACATGAAGCGCTCATGCTGAGAGTAGGCATAAATATGTGTGCGTCTGTGTGTGTGTATATACTTTGTACTTCGTACTTCATAGGAAAATCATTTCAAATATTTTCAAGAATTTATTTAGAGTTAATTGAGATGAAAGTTTATAATGTTGTGCAACATTTGACTTGGGAAACGTTTCTAAATATTGCAAAATAATATTTTTAATAATTTTCTGAATGCTTCAAACTATAAGTAAATCATTAAACTATTTTTAAATATTTTTTAAAATTATTTATAATTAATTTCTTAAATTTAAAAATAAATAAACTGTTAATAAATAATGTTGAGCCATATTTGACAAGGAAAATGTTTCCAAGTTATGCAGTTTATTATTTTTAATAATTTTCTGAGTAAAAAAATCTTGATTATATTTATTTATTTCGAGTATTCATATATCTTTTAAAATGACGTAAAGTTCAATTCAACATATGACAGAAAATGTTGCTTAATGTGGCAAAATTTAATTATTAATAAATTAAAGAAGGTATTAGAAGACAATTTCACATCTTCATATATTTGCTTAAGCTATTCAGAGTTAATTTGCCAACTCTTTAAGCACTGAAATCACACAGCCTTTTCTTTTATCCAACAAATTAGCTTCAGTCGAGCCACGAACATAGAAGAGCAAAATACTTACATGTTTGACGGCAAATCTTCACACACACATACGCGGAGAAACAGAAGAGAGAAAACATTCACACCTCTCGTGCCAGAGACTGGACATATTCAATTTGATTACGTTATGTCCGGCAGCTATTTTAGATTTGATTTTCGCTGAGCATTCGCATTCGCACTCGTACTCTCCCTCTCTCTCTCTCTCACTCACAATCTCTCTCACTCAAGCTCTC
This sequence comes from Drosophila repleta, assembly GCA_018903745.1. Taxonomy (NCBI): domain Eukaryota; kingdom Metazoa; phylum Arthropoda; class Insecta; order Diptera; family Drosophilidae; genus Drosophila; species Drosophila repleta. Next base: position 17,251,422 of record JAEIGN010000497.1, on the reverse strand, counting down.
CGGTGCAGTGCTTGTCGCCTCGAGTATTTTTCATATTTTAATTTAAATTAGTGGATGGAGAGACTCGCTCACTCCGGCACTCTCGTGCTCGCAGAGATGCTCTAGACAGTGCTGATATAACTCATTCAGACTGACGTCCCATCCCCAGTCTGCGCTTAACGCGCTGATGTATGCTAATGAGCCGCATTGTGCTGGGTCCGGGAGTCGAGTCGCTCTCTCTAACTGGCGGCCCGGTCCATAAATATGCATAATGCAATTAACAACCAAATGTAATTGCGAGCAAAAAAAAAAAAAGGAAATGCAAAAGGAAAAAATATATATGTGCGAAATAAAGTAGAAACTCAGTGACAAACCAACCAACCACCCGCCAGTGACAGTGACTGTGACAGTGACTGGCTGCAACGTAGTGACTGCGACTCGTCAGCTGTCAACTAGCGCCAGCAGCTGCTCCGACTGGATGCAGTCGTCGTTTCTTTTTCAGTTTTTTGCATGTGCTGCATGCAGCTTGCCAGGCTCTTAACCTGTTCCAGCGCACATTTTAATTAGGCTATTAAACAATTGCAGAACGCATGTTCGCTGCCTTGCCGCAGCGCCTCAGCCCGCCGCCCCCGCCGCACGCAAACCAGTTTTCGGCCACTTGGCTGGCAGTTCCGTCTCGAATCTGTGCCAAATACGCCAACAATTCACAGCCAAAAAAATAGATATATATGTATATATATATATATATAGAGGAAAAACCGTTGCGTGCTTAGGCTTGAGATTTCTGTTCACGTCTGCAGTTGTCTCAGTCCTTGTCTCTGTGTGCCTGTCTGTCTCCTGGCTCTGCCTGGCCTAGGCTGATTGGGCGCGCTTTGCCTTGTTTTGCATTTCTCTGCAAGACTTTGTCTAATAAAACGTATTTTAATTTGGCTAAATGTTCAATTAAAGCGAAACATGCGCAGTTTGCAGTTGTTGTTGTTGTTGTTATCCGCTTGTCGATGCGTAGAATTCCAGCCAAACAGTTAACGGACCGAACAATCTATACATCAATTATCGTTTATAGTTCGGAGAGCTTTGGGACTCCCAAGGCATGTCTGAGGTATCAGGAGACCTAAGGCATGTCGAAAGTATCAGGAAAATGAAAAAATCAACAATTGATTTAAATATATTTAATTTTAAAAATATAAAAAAAATATATGTATATATTTTCAAAAATAAATAAATATATTTTTATCAACCTGGAATATTTTTAGATTTTTCTACAAAATTTTAAATTGATTAAAATATATTTAATAAATATAAAAAATATATAAATATATAAAAAATAAATATACAAATTTAAATAAATATATAAATAAATATATTTTTATAAATAAATAAATATATTTTTATGAAATATTTTTTACCAAGCATATTTTTAGATAAGTTTAAACAAATTTCAAATTTATAAAAGTATATTTACTGCTATAAATATAAATGAATATATTTTTATAAATATGTAAATAAATATATTTGTATAAATAAAAAATTTATTGGAATATTCTCAAAGTATCAGACATGCCTCCGGCCCCGGGCTGCTACCTGCCCAGTTTCCTCAGCTCGTTGCTCTAAAGACTGCGTTGACTTTAACATTCGAGATTCTGACAGCTTTCACGAAATCATTTTCCTATCGCCACGTGGAGTTGAAGTTTAATTTGAATTGATCAAGCAAGTGCTCACACACAATTCGTACACACTTTGAGTCGGCAAACTCGTAAAATTCAGTTGAAAAAATATCCAAAATCTTTCGTTAAATTGTGTAACTGATTAGAAGCTGGTACTAAGACGATTCGAAGCTCTTTCAACACGATTCAATGGCGGCCACCCCCATTTTGGCGACTATCTGTGCGGAGCGCCTGACCAAGTTCCTCACACGCTACTCGAAGGTGCATATCGGGAATTTGCGCTGTAGCTATTCAATCGAAGCGCTCAAGCAAAAACTCGCACCGCCAACCGCTGCTCGAGCGGTGCCTGTGCAGCGCAAGTTTTCGCTGTTGCAGCTGTCGGAGCAACCACTGCGGGAACGGTCGAAGGCATTCGATCACATCCACAGCTTCGCCCCCGGCCGGAACAGGGCGTCATTCCTGGAGGGAGCCCGAATCGGCGGTCTACAAGGATCGATACTGTCGGGCACCACGCGCACCTCCATTGCCGACTGCATTGGGTCGAGGACGCCGAAGAGCCCGCTGGAACTATGTGCCCGCGGCCAGCCCATAACGAGCCAAACCCCAGCCCAGGCGAAAGCTCGCTATCAAGCCATCGCCAACTACGCCAATAGTCTACTCAACTCGAAATCGAAGTCGAAACCAAACCAAAACTTTTAACTGTGTCGTCCGTCATTTGTGTAACACGGCAGCCTGAACCTTCTTCCACCCTCGCCTGTGGTCGCCTCGCAAAAGAATTTCCTTTTACTGCAGATCAACAACAGTCGACCGTGGCAGAAGGATCCCGCTGCTAAAAATATGCAAAAATAAACAGATTTCATCCTAAGCATCAGCGGCTTTCATTTTATTTTTGTCTTCGACATTGCCTTTCGTCTTTGTCTTTGCATTTGACTTTGTCTCTGTCTTTGACTTTCCTTTGCCTTTGACTTTGGCTTAGATTTTGCCTTTTCCCCTTGGTCTTTTCCTCTTTGTGCCTTGCTCTTTGTCTCTTGCTCTTTTCCTCCTTGTCTTTGCCTTTGCCTTAGCATTTGCCTTTGCCTTTGTTTTTGTCTCTGTCTTTGCCTCTGCCTCTGCCACTGCCTCTGCCTCAGCATCTGCCACTACCTTTGCTTACTTCGCTCGAGTCAAGTAGGCGCTGAGATTCGTGTTTCGAGATTCGGACTCGACCAGGTTCCGAGCTTGAGAGTTTTGTAACAGTTTCTGGCCTTCGCTGCGTTAGGACACAGCTCAAAATTCCAAATTACATTTTATTTTTATTTTTTTTTATTCGGCTGCGCAAATGTCTACTCTGCTTAGAAGATTGGCTCTAAGTGCGCCGAGGCAACTTGGCTTGATGCATAGGCAGACAGCCAAATTGCACGGCACGAATCGCTTACTCAAGAAGGACAATAACAACAAGAGCAAAAAGGATTGCCGTGCGCCGATAGAGGTGGAATGCATACAGATTAAGACTCCCAAATGTGCTCCTGTGGTGCATCCTTGCAGCGAAAGGCTGAAACCCCTGCCCAAGGAGAAATGCTGCACGAGAAAGGAAAAGGCCAAGAAGGAGCCCACTTGCGATCAGAACGATAAGTCGCCCGCTTCCCAGCCCGTAAAAAATAATAATAATAATAAGAAGAAGAGTACTTGTGAGAACAACAATAATAATAATAGTAATAGTAATAGTAATAGCTCTAATAATAACAATAATAATAATAATAATAATAATAATAATAATAATAATACGAACTACAATGATAAGAAGAGAGGCTTCCAGTCCATGTGGGAGCAGCCGCCGGCGAATCCAACCAAGGAACAGATGGCCCTATTCACCTACCCGCCCGAGTGCTGCGCGCCCTGTGATAACACGCCCTTCGACGTGCTCTACTATAAGCCGTCGAACAAGTGCCGCAAGTACCAGCGCACCTGGTGGGAGTGTTGTCCCCGCATGGTGCCCAAAAAGGTCTGCTGCTGGTGCGACTCCATTCCGCCCGAGACGCTGCCCCGCTGCATCAACGTCTGCGACAGCCCCAAGAAGCGAACCGGCTGCACGTCCGTGCACGAAACGGACCTCATGAAGTGCTCCAACAATGTGATCGGCGAGTGCCCGCGCCTGAAGCTGCCGTGCTGCCGCGCCTCGCGCATACCGCCAACGTGCACTCTAACGCGGCGTCCGTCCGACTGTACGAAGATTAAGTGCCCGTACCCCAGCTTCTCGGAGTGCAACCAACTGGACCCTGCGGATCTGCCCGAACGCCCACCAGAGTGCCGCTGCCTGAAGCAGGCATCCATGTGCGAGACCAATCGCATCGGCCTCAGAAGGGCGGGCCAAAAGACCAAGTTCTGCGATTGTCCTACCTGCTAGCAGACCTAAGTCTACCCGAATGCCGTTGTTGCCTGCGAGGCGGCGACCAACTCAAAATTCTGCAAACACTCCCCACTGCCCATAGACCAAGTCACTTACAACTACAGTGTACAGTTTACTTGCAGTGGTAGAATATGCAATATAGTTTTAAAGGACTTTCTCTATGAGCGAGTCCGGATGTGCTTCCCGTTTAAACGAAAATAAAATGACAAGTTTGGTTTAATCTGATCTTAGTTGTTTACTAGGCAAAGATCGAAATAGTCGGAGTGGTAGAGACTAGGCAAATGGTGTTCTCGATCTTTCAATTGTTATAACAATAATAATATATCTCAGCTCTAGAGCTGAGATATTGGTTAATGATATATCTAACCTCTATTGGCATGACCATGATATTGATCATGAAGGAAAGTCTTCTCAATGTTCGTTAGTCCTTACTGATCAGTCGATAGTACCTTGCCTTATACATACTCGATCACAGTAGACCCTGTTCTGGCTGCGAGAAAAGTCTCCGCTGTTGCTATCAGACGATATTACTTAATGATATATCCTTAGCTCTATCAGCGTGACCATGAAGGAAACACTGCTCAATGCTGAGATATTAGTTAATCTTAACTGATCCATCGGTAGTACCTTTCCATATTCATACCCGATCGCAGCAGCCTCTGCTTGTTTTCTATATTTACGAATCGGTTATATTGCGAAGTTGGCTGATGTTGTAATCAGACGATATTATATATCCTTAGCTTTATCAGCGTGACCATGAAGGAAAGTCTGCTCAATGCTGAGATATTGTTTAATCCTTACTGATCGATCCATCGGTAGTACCTTTGCTTATTCATGCCCGATCGCAGCAGCCTCTGTTCGATAAAATGTTTTCCACATTCCTGAATCTGTGTTTACCTCTTGACCACATAAGTTGGCTTCGTTTTCAATAATTTTAATATTTTTGGCAATTTTCAAATTTTTTGTCACCCAAATTATAGTTGTTATTAAAGATAGCGGTCGCTGCGATGTCCCGTATTCTTGGGATAGCTCAATGCTTGCGCCACATAATTCGTTGCAGTCCGCCCTGGTGGATGCGGCTCTTGTGCTCCGCGCAGCACACCTGTTCGCGCAATAGAGGGCTATGCAGCGCCGGTGGCAGATTGCACTGCGACAGAGAGCAGGAAATCGGGTCCACGCGGCACTCAAGCAGTGCAAACGATGGACCAGGCATATCGTATAAGAAAATCGTAATGTGTCGGAGCTATAAGATCAGCGATTCAGATCGGAGCGCTGAGGTAGGGTCAGCTGATGCCAGAGATGAGTTGGCGGAGGCGAATGCATTGCTCGATTCCCAGATTACCCAGGACGAACTGATTAACACCCGAGGCGCGCACGAGCTAGAAGCGAAGCTGAGCCGACGCATCGAGTCCATGCTCAAGCAGTGCAGAGAGTCGGACAGCGGCAAGGCGAACCTTGACTTATTGGCGGGCGTCGAGTTCGATGAGCAGCCCAAAGACAATCTCTATTTTGACTTCAATGCCGATTTCGATAAAATGGAGCTCTACGAGAACGGGAATTCCTATTTTCTAGGCCGTCAAACTGGAAGTGAAGAAAGTGCAGGAACCGATTCTTGTGCGTTGACTAACACTCAAGACGAAAACACGTTCAGTGCTGCCGCCGAGCCGAGCCCCCTGCAGAGCGAGTTCAGCGAGGTTTCGCGTCGCATTGGCGAAATCCACACTGCCATGCTCAAGGTCATGGATCACAAGGAGAGCCTCATGGAGCTCTCCAATGAGTTTGAGGCGTTGTCGCTGAACAAAGACGCAGACTCAAAGGAGCTGACGCCGCTGCAGCGAGCGGACGTGAAGGAGGACGTCATACCCGCCTACAAGCCCTTTCAGATCATCGAAGTGCCCGCGCCAGCTGGCGAGCCGACGGAGGCGTCCAAAGCAGCGGACGATAAGCCAAACATGTCGCTGGCCGAGGCGAAACCAGATGAGAGCAGCGAGGACAGCGGAGACAGTGGAGACAGCGCCGTTAAGAAGTCCGGGCGCACTGTCATCGACACGAACATGAACGATCCCCACTCGAAGCAGATCATGCGCTACGCGCTGCTGCGCGCGCTCCAGCGCCTCGAGGATGGGACTGGCTACTTCTCGGCGAAAATAATTATCAACGATCCCTAAAGCGCGATTTCAGCAATATAAGCGACACTAGTTTATTTTATGAGCGTCTCTTTTATTATGTTACAACGGATTTCCGAAAAAGAATAAAGCATAATCCCTGTTGCAATTTCGTTCGATCAGACAGCTTTGACCAGGATCAACCCTGGGAACGGGCCGTGCGGCCCGATCTCATCAGGATTCAGCCTGGCCATAGCTGTGCTAGCAGTGGGCGCTCTTTTGACCGTTGATCTCGATTCTGCTCTGCAAGCGGAAAACATCGCACTGTGAGGGCTTTTCCTTGAAGCACTCCACGGAGCGGAGTGGGACGAGGCGCCGGAACACATCCGTGAAGCATGGGTAGGGCGCTCGCAGCTTTTTGCAGTGCTGGCGACGCCTGGTGCGGCGGCAGTCGACGATGCAACTCGCTGGCTTGCAGCAGGGCCAGTGGATCTTGGTGCACTTCGGAGGGCTGTCGTCGGCGCTCTGGCAGATGTGGCGCATGCGCGCGTAGTCGAACTGGCAGGTCACCGAGGGACACTCCACCTTGACGCGCTTGAGCACCTCCGCCGGCCGGATGCCGTCCAGGCAGCACACCTTCTTGAGGCGCTCCTTCACTGGCTGGCACTCGACCCACGTGCGCTGATACGCCCTCGCCTTGTCCGACGGCCGGTAGTAGAGCGCGTCGAAGCGGGGCAGTAGCTCCTTGCAGCGCGGCTGGTACGGCCAGAAGGGCGGCTCCCACATGGACCGAAATGGGGGCTTCTCCGTCTGCTGCTTGCGCTTGCGCCTCTCCCAGGCAGAGGAACAGGGCTGCTGGGCCGCCGAGGGAAGCACGCTGCAGGGTCTCTCCAGCAGACCCTCCGGATCCGTGCACTGGCGAGGCGAGTCGCTGGACGGCAGCCCGCCCCTGGCCATGTGCCGAAGCTGCTGGCGCAGGCAGCTGCCGGCTAATGTCAGGAGGCGCCTGTGCGGGGACCATAGACGAAATGTTTTGAATTTTGCTGCCATGACAGAGAACAAATTTTGAAATGATTACAAATGCCAATGCAGGGAGAGATCTCTCTCGAACCTCTCTCTCACTCTCTGGGTTTGATACTCATTACAGAGGGCGAGCACGACGCTTGAACGGACAGTAGTTGATCAGGGGCTTGGTGCAGCTCTTCATCGTCTCCGAGTTGCGGTGATACATCTTCCACATGTCGCACAGGCTGGGCATGACCCAGCAGGCGCACTCGGTGTCGCAGTAGCGCCGTATGAAGGCCTGGTTGCACTCGGAGAAGCTGGGATATGGCGCCTCTAGCTTCGTGCACTTCGTTGGCCATCTGATCACCTTGCACCTCAGCTCCGGCTTGACGCTGCTGCGATTCTCACGGCACAACAGCTTCATGCTGTGCTCAAATTTATCTCCCATTGACAGCGGCGGGCCCCGCCGCTTCCTGGGGCGTCGCTCAGCTGGCGCATACGTCTCCCTATCCGGGCAGCAGACCTTTCGGGGTCGCAGCCAAATGAACGGGCATTCGGGCCAAGTGCGCTGATAGCGCCGCGACTTGTCCGACGACTTGTAGTGAAACTCGTCGTGCTTGAAAAGATCACATTTCTCCGGATAGGGTCGTACGATCCTGAACAACTGCTGTGCGTACTCATCTCGGATCTTAAACGGAAGAACTCCACCCTTAACAACCTCGCTCGGCGACTTAATCGCCCTGCATCCGACCCCCACTCGGCTGGTGCATTTCTCTGCCTCAGCGTCGCGCATCTTACTGCATTTGCCGGGGTCGACGTCGTAGTTCTGCGAGTGGCGACTCCGTTTAAAGAAGTTCGGCCAGCCTTTCCGCAGCAGAACCTTTGATGTTAGTTTGGGGCACAAAGACATTTTTCTTCTTTTGTTTATTTGGAATTTTGAACAATAGTTTTTTGATGTCAAAAGCAAAATCAAAAACTTGAAACTGAAGAATTCTGGTGGATGGAGCGAGCAGACGATAGAAAAGGCGGATAGATATGCGGATTGACGAATAGTCAGCCAGACAGCCAGGTTGCGTTGTCTTTATCAAAAATATATGTATGTATGTACCCAGCGCATCATTAGGATAGCGCATCCTTCACGTTCACCGCAAATGTTAGATATCTTTTGTATCATTTGAACTGGAGTCTTCAAAACTGTATTCTATGAAACTCTGCTTTATTCTTCTTTAAAAAAATCAAGATTGGGCTTTGTATCACTTCAGGAAGTATTTTTAAAAAAATTTTGAAAAAAATCTTACAAAAAACGTTTGCTAAAGTCGGGTCATCTGGATAGCAGGATATATATAACTTCAATTGTTAATATCTTGCTCAATTTGGCAAGCACCACAAAATTGAGTTTATTTATGAAAAATATTACTTTAATAACATATATAGTTTAATACCCGACTATGAGGACCAAAAATCGCAATAAAAGCTGAAAAATGTAGGATAACTTTTATTAATTTTCTTGGAACATGATAAACATCATAAACAGTAATATGTACGGCAATTGGCCTATTAATGCACTCGTATTTTCCTTCAGATATCCAGGTTATAACTGATATTCAAGCGACTTTCAAAAAGGCTTTTGAATTAAATTCCCAGTTCCCCTACTCTGTGTAGACCCTACTTCAAGATTCAATAATATTCAGTATATAATAATATTCTTTATATATAATATAAAATATATATAATATAATTAACGCATTATATGGTTACAAAATAAATTCTCTTGGTTAGTCTTTGGTTTCTAGTTTAAGACTAGAAATATCTCAATATCTCTAATTTTGAGCCGGCAGAAGATATGCTCCGCACAATTCATAATGATTTTATAAAATTCTTATAAATATATTAGGGAACATATTTATTTGTATTGTATGGTGTGCTGTAGGCCAGCAGGCCTAAGATTTCTTGTTGCGGAAGTATTCCCAGACACTGCACATAGAAGGAGTCTTGAGGCAGTTGCATTCTATGGGTGGTGCGGTTGGCAATGGATCCATGAGGCACTCTGAGAATGCAGGATATTTGGTTAAGCGCTTGCGACAGTCCTTCGGCTTGCGGAAGCCGACAATGCAGGTGCCCGGAACCCGGGCGGGCGGGCAACCCGGCATGGTGAGGCGTGGACAGGCGCTTGGCTTTTTCTTTATGCATGGAGACAGCTCCAGATCCGGAGCACCCAGAGTGCAGGGCTTGTGTTCGCAGGCATCTTTCGGAATTTTCTTGAAGCGGCGACGCTCGGACTGAACGGGCTTAAATGCGCACTGCATCTTGACCTTGCGCCGTTTCATTACACACTTAATCCACGTGCGCGGATATTTGCGCGTAAGCTTGTCTGACGGCCTGTAGTGGATTAGATCGGCTCGGGGCGGGTCCATGGCGCAGGGATCCCCTAAACACTTTTTGCTCGCATTAACGAACGATTCGATCATGAACTCTGGATCGGTGCGGCACTTGTATTCCGTCCGGCGCAGGGACTGCCAACAAGGATCAGTGCTTTTGTACGGATCTTGCGGCACCAGCTTTTTCAAGTCATCTCGCGCTGGCGCTATGCGGTAAGAGTCCACGCACTCCTCACACGACTCGGAGCCATACAATGTGTCCAGCCCTCGCTTCGAGAATCTGAATAATGCAAAAAGCTGTGGGCTAAACTGCTGCGAAGATTTCTCTAGCGCAGGCAGTGTCGCGCGAAACATTCTACTCCGTAGTGAATGCATTGCAGAGGTACCAAATCTTAACCAAAACCAACCAAAAGAATATAAATTTTAAATTTTGTATTTTACTGATCGATTTTCATGTTCTCCGTTTTCCGGAATGAAACTTCCCCCACTAAACCTAATTTTGGACTGAATTCGATTACTTCGAACGCTCGAACACCTCCTTTCACTTGTTTAAAGTAAAAATCAAAGCCAACCCAAATGCTTGTTCGATGGCATTATGAAATTGAGCTGAGACGATAAACTGAATCTACCTCAAAGTGAAGCTGAGAACACAAATATCTTCTATAGCATTTGAGATAGAGACTTGGTTGTCTATGAAACTCTGTTTTATTCTCCCTCAAATAGAACATGATTGGGCTCTGTATCACTTCAGGAAGTATTTTTTAAAATTTTTTGAAAAAAAGCTGACTTAAAACGTTTGCTAAAGTCGGTTCATCAGGATTTTACTTCTAGTATTAGTATCTCGCTCAATTTGGCAACCACAGTTAAGAAATCTTTTATGTAAACCACAAATAATAATTTTCGTTAAGAAACATATTAAATGAGCAAAATGCGTAGTTTCATCTTTGGAGGAAAAATCTAAGATTGAAATTACCTTTGATTCTCGAATATCAGGAGTAAAATTAACTATAAAAGCTGGCAAAAGTTTTCCTTTGGCAATGGGAGCTTCCAAAAGCTAAGAATAGCCTTTATATAAAAGCAACTTTTGTTAAATTATATATATTATAAATAAGTTTTAGTCTGCAAAGAAATGAGGAATTGATTCTTGTTATGCTAGCCGAAAAAAGGGGTGGCCACGCATGTCTGATACAATTTGCAATGCTTATATTTCAGCAACTATTTGAGTTATTGTTAACATTTTAATTTTAAAATATCTAAAAGGGTCTGCCATTTAGGATAAAGTAAACTTTGGTATGCGAAAATACACTCCATGCATGCAATAACCAAATCATAAATGTATGGAGCCAACACAAGCACTGCTCTCAAGACCAATGGCAAGCGATCCGTGTACTCTTATAATGGTATTATACTTTATCCAAATTGGCATGAGCTTAGCTTTAAAATAAAACTAAAATTATTCAAATATCTCCAACCGTTGCTGATAAATAGCAACTTATTTTCCTACCAGACTTATGTGGTCAGCCTTTGCAACTGCAGCTTATCACCCTGAAGCTTTATTTTGATATACTTTGAACTATATATGATAAACTTTATACTATATATACTTACTAAGCTGTATTAACTGCATCTCCAACTAGTCATTTAATGGCCAATAGCTCAATTATTAAAATCCAGCTTCTGTGAGTACTTCAATCAAGCACAGCCAGCAGCAGCACATGTGCGCAATGTGATCATTACATATATAAATTATAAAATAGACAAATTAAAATATTAAATTATTAAAATAATAAAATATTAAAATATTAAAATATTAAAATATTAAAATATTAAAATATTAAAATATTAAAATATTAAAATATTAAAATATTAAAATATTAAAATATTAAAATATTTAAAATATTAAAATATTAAAATATTAAAATATTAAAATATTAAAATATTAAACTAAATACGTAAGTACTTAAAATATTAAAATTTTACAATAATAATGTAAAACAAGAAAACAAATTGAATTATAAAATATTAAACTAATAAAATTACGTAGATAAATGTCCCATAAAGTCCCATTCATTATAAACAAAAGAGTCCTTTTGCCAAATTCACACAACTTTATAATAACTCCGCCGTTATAACCTTTACATATACCAAATAAAACTCAATCGGGATCAGTTACAAATTCGGTTTAATAAAAGTCATCGCATAGGAACCTAATATGTAGTAGCAGTTAGTCGACGTGGTATTGATTACCCTGAAAACAAAAGAAAGAAAAACCACTAGGAATAACAGGCTGTGCCCGACCTGCGCTTGCAGGGGAGACATTCGAATTGAGAGGCGTTCGTCGGTCGGGGCAGCTTCAGGTTTTCGTTCGTTGTCGACTTTCTGTTGTCCGTCAGGGACTTGATCTTCTTGCGCAGCTGAACAGGTCGTAGCGGAAAGTATGGCTTCGTACACTGCGTGGCTTTCAAATCCTCAAAGTCAGTCCAGGTGCGATGATAGGACCGGTCCTCTAAGCGCATCGGCCTGTAATGAGTCCTATCCATGCGTTGCTCATCGGCCGTCCTCGGGAGATGTGACCATTGCCTATGGCCCTGCTCGACACATGCATTGTCCAGTGCATCATGGAGTTGTTCGTCATTTACGCGCATCGGCCTGCAATGGGTCTCATCTGAGCGTTGTCCATCGGCCGGCTTCGGCTGGTATGACGATTGCCCGTGGCCCGACTCGCTACCTTCGTTGTCCAGCGGCTTAGGAGGGTCCGCGGGAATGGAATGGGAATCAAGTGGGCGCGGGCGATAAAACTGATCATCGTATCTAGAGTTCTGACTCGCAGCGGCCAATGCTTCAGCCTGCCGGGCTTGCTTCCGCAGCTCCCAGCAGTTGTTCTCAAAAAGTGTCGAGTTCGCGGCCAGGTGCAGGCTGCGCTTACCCACTTTCATCAATAGTTCGTTTACTAGCTTCAACGATTGCATACTCGATTTTTGAATTTTGACGACGAAAAATTTGAAATGCTATTTTTATGGAGAAATGAATAAAACTAACTGAAAGAAATTAACTGACTGGGACTACTTTGATTTTCACTCGAAACTATTATCGATGGCAGTTGGCTTTGCTTTTCGTCGGTGCATTCTGATTATTTGTCCGGCTTCAGGCAGTCGCATTCGCTGGAAGACTTTGGCGCAAGCGGTTCCTTCTTGCACTCGGAGTAGCTGGGATAAGGAGCCGACTTCTTCTTGCACTCCTTGGGCTTGGGCGTGCGCTTGCAGGACGAGCCACCACTGCCTTTCGAGTCGCACTTGGCTGTTTCCTTGCCGCACGAGTCGCCGAGTCGCCGACTCAGCGCCGTAGACCAGAGGATATGTCGACTGGCAGGAATGAACTTAATTTGTAACATTTTAGGTAAAATTTAGATTAGATTCGTGCCGAAACAGCCAAAGCGAATGGCAGCAGCCGGCACGTCAAGCTCAGGCAGGCACAGGAGCCTACTCTATAAGCCAGGAGGAAAACACTTTTCAAGTGGAATGGAATGCTCTCTTTTTTATTAAATCAGTATGAATTCGATAGCAAATGATATCAATAATTGTAGTCATTTGTGAATAATTTCGTAAAATAATAAAAAAAAAGGATTGCACCAACAACTTCGTCAGGTTTACAAAAATTTCACCAGCTCTGTCCTGTGTCGGCTCTAAGCTTCTCCGCAGAGCTTGGCCTCGGTCTTGCCTCGAGCCAGGCGCCGCCGCAGTATCGCCCATGCGTCGCAGGTGTATACTTTGCTCAGGCAGCCGCACTCCACGGGTGGTGGGGGTATTGTTGGATCCTTGAGACACTCCGAATAGCTGGGATATGGCGTCTTGCGCTTCTCACAGTTGCCCAGCGAGGGGAATTCCGCTTTGCACTTTGGTGGCCTGCGACCGGTCTTGCAGCAGACAGATTTAATATAGACGCACGCAGTCTTGGTCGACGGAGCGGTCGGTGGAGGTTTGCCTCCAGTCTTCAATGACTTCGGACGGCGCTCGATAGGCGCCCGCTTCCTTTTCTCATAGAGACACACTTTTCTCGGCTGGATAAGAAGGCGCGGGCACTCGTTCCATGTAACCTGATACTTGCGTTTCTCTTTATCCGAAACGGAGTAGTACTTCATGTCGTAGCGCAGATCCATGATGCATCTGTCGGCATCGCAGTCCTCCACCTTCCACATTGAAATAAATTCTGGTTTCTTTACCCTTGGCTTGGGAACATATGGCTCCGTGGGTTTTATGCCACACGTGTATTCGTTCAGTATAAGACCGCACTTCGACGCTTCCGGTTTCTTATCACAATCCTCCGAATAATGACGAAGCGGCCGATTTGCCAATTGAAAGTACGCAGATCGAGCCACTCTGGCGCTATTTCCCACGCCATACCTCTTCGAAAATGAGAGCATTTCGATAATCGCAACGCAGGATCTGAGCAGGTCCAAAAATTTACCAAAAATATAAATTTATAAAAAATAGAAAAAACAAAAAGCCGAAAAGGGAATTTTGAAAAAGCCGAAAGGTGTGTGCCTGCCAGCACTTTAGTTTTGACTACACACGTAGAAAGCCAAACGCCGAGAACATTTGCTCGATTCAAAGCCTCCTTTGATGGGAGACGAACGAACCCTTTTATATATAGAAATGGAAAAGAAATAGCAAAGAAGATAGGATATGGAAAAGACAGACTGACAATTCCCATTGATAATATTTGCAGACTGAATGATTGATACGCTTAAGTTAGACCAGAGTATCACATCATAGCTCTTGCATACACTTGAAATAGAAACGATTTTCAATATGATCTGGCGTTAATCAACGTGATTAGAACTTAGAAGATATGTCTTACTATTCTTAGTAAGTGGCTTATTTATTTTAATAAATTTACTATATATATTCTTGAACAGTTGATGTGGCCATGCCCGTCTGTCAGCTATTCAGTCCATATGTATGAACGCGTCGATCTCAAAGAATCTAAAAGAGCGAGCGACTTAAAATTTTCTGGAGGTTCCTAAATCGAGTTTATTTAAAAAATCGACTGTTTTAATGCTATCGATTAAGGATGATTAGGAAATGTTATCTAATAATCTTTCTAGCTGGAGTCTTCAAATTTTGTGTTAAATTTTGGAACAGAGGATCTCCACGAGTAGAATATTCTTGTCCATTTTTTATTTATTTTTCTTATTTATTTAAACATTTTTATTTTGGTTTTATTTTTATTTTATTTTAATTTATTTTTATTTATTTTTTTATTTTTATTTTATTTTGATTTATTTTTTATTTGTATTTATTTTTTTTATTTAATTTTAATTTAGTATATCGTAAACACAGAAAACTTAGCATATGCAATTTTATTCGATAGTTCCCAAAATTTGCACTACTAATTTTTCTTTGTCACTCTACCATCTTGTTATCCATATCCTTGTTATGAAATTATGAATGTTAAACGATTTCTGGCCCTATCGCATATGTAGATGGATTTTCTTATCGTTGGGCTCTGCTGAAGATTTGTGACCGCTCTATGCTTCCATTGGGCTTTTCTTCCGCTCTTCTTCTGGAAAAGGTGTGTTCTACTCTGGCAACAGGCTTTTCTTCTCTCTGTTTTCTACTAAGGATCTCCTGATTAACTGCCGTTTCTTCCTTTTGGTTATTAATAAGGATCTCATTATGTTTTATCGGCTTTTCTTCCTTTTGCTTTCTACTAAAGATTTCTTCTTGATATATTGGCTTTTCTTCTTTTTGCTTTCTACTAAGGATCTCATCCTGAGCAAACGGCCTTTCTTCCTTTTGTTTTCTACTAATAATCTCATCCTGATAAATTGGCTTTTCTTCCTTTTGCTTTCTACCAAAGATGTCCTGATTAAAGGGCTTTTCTTCCTTTTGTTTTCTACTAAAGATTTCTTCTTGATATATTGGCTTTTCTTCTTTTTGCTTTCTACTAGAGATCTCCTGAGCTATTGGCTTATCTTCCTTTTGCTTTCTACTAAGGATCTCATCCTGAGTAAACGGCCTTTCTTTCTTTTGTGTTCTACTAATGGTCTCATCTTGATTAAATGGCTTTTCTTCCTTTTGCTTTCTACTAGAGATATCCTGGCTTATTTCCTTGGGATTATGTACTATAGGTACTGAAAACAAGATCTCCTCGTAATTCTCATTAATAGGCTTCTCATCGCGCTGTTTCCTGTAGATGTCTTCACTCATTTTAATGTATCCTTCTATTTGATTTTCACTGACCTCTGAAATCTCCTCATGTTTATTGTAGAAACCATGTTGATTCATGACTGCAGTCATTTCTTCTTCTACTCGCTCGATGGGCTTTTCTTCCTTTTGCTTCCAGCAGATTGTCTCAGGAGTAATATCGACTTGGCTTTCCGCCTTTAGTTCACTTCGCCTTGTTGGGAGACACATTTGTCCACTTATGAAAATGATTCTCTCTTTATTCTTATTCGGGGACTTTTCAGGCACCCCATTTTCACAGAAAGTATGCCCATCGTCAGCTGTTGCGTTGATCCCATTGTGACTGCCATCGAGCTTTAGGAACATTAGGCGGAACATTCGTTTATCCTTCGGTGGAGGTCTGCTTATATGATTGGCATTTTTGATGTTTTTGAATGAGATGTTCTTCCTCATCAACAGTCCCTGGTATGTGTCGCCCACTGAGCCCAGCATTGAGAATCTCGTGGCAGTGGAGAAACGGCGACATACTTGGGAAATGGCTCCGGTGACCTTAGCCATAGACTGCATGCCAGCCATATTTCCAAGGATAAACAAAAAGACGGAAAATAAAAATAAAATAAAAACTTGAATTTGAGGCTATGACCAGTCGAAAGTTGATTTCATTGTGACTACAATATGTCAAAAATATAGGAATCCCAGAACGTCGCAACTAAATATCGTCGTTGCCTACTTTGATCAATCAAATGCTGTTAATAAAATGATTGACAAGCTTCAGCTGTTGATAATAAAAATAATAAAAATAATATTATTAATTCTGACATTTATCATTCTGAAAATAACAATAATTACAATAATAATACTAATATTATTTATATTAATAATATTAATAGTAATGATAATAATCTCCAAATATATCTGAGCTCTCAATGGACTATAGTCAATAGACGACTATAATAGGGCAAGTTACTACTGAGGCAAGCTAGAACACGCATCGATCCTCAGCAGATCCCCGAAGTCTATATTTAAATAATGACAAAAAAGTTGTATAGATAGACAAAAAAGTACTTTATTAATGACATGAAAATGATGCTCGATGAGCATGAGGAAATTATGTCATTATTTTAATTTATTTCGTCGCCTTTTAAAAATTAAACTACGAGCGCTATGGAAGTCAGTCCTTCCTGTCGCAGGGATTCATGCTGACGTTTCCGGTCTCAAGGCGCCTGTTTACAACTCTGTTCAGCTCGCATGTTGGTATGGGAATCCTGACGCAAGCGCATTCGGTCCTGCGCGGCTTGCGCAATTTGGGTCGCGCGCACTCTGAGAAAGCCGGATACGGCGGCTTTACCTTCACGCAATCCGATGGCTCGCGGACGCGGTGGCACTTGGGTGGATCCCGGGCAGCTCTGCATCCTGCCAGTTTGAGCTTCGGACATTTAAGCTCGGCAGGAATACAGGTCGGTGGCTCGCACGCCGTCGCCGGCTTCTCACTTGGAGTGCGACGAACGACGGGCGGCCGTTGTATCTTCGCATGGCAACATACTTTCTTCGGTAAAATCGCCACTGGCGGACACTCTGCCCATGTGATTTGGTACTTGCGTGTGTTCTTGTCAGACTCCTTGTAGAAACACTGATCGAACGATGGAAATATGCTGTCCACGCATGGGTCACCACAGCACTCTTCCTTGAACTCGATAAGGTTGTAGAAAGGGAACGTTTTGCGCACATCCTTGTGAGTTCGCGCCTTGGGATGGGTATCATCGCACTTCTCGCCCTCGGCTTCCTCCTTCTTGGCCATGGTTAAGCACAGCGGGGTGGGACTATACGTCTTCTTTGTAAAGCTTTTCGAGAAAGCTAAGCTACGAGCCGTTCCTAGCAGGTTTCGAGCTCCCTTGGAAGTCTGCCTCCATAACGACATTTTAAAAGAATTTCGACAAAAATAAATGTAAAAAGAGAATTTTGAATATTCTTCCAAATAACCAAAAAGGAAAAATTTGTAAAAATTTTAGTTGTCGTCGTCACAATTGAAAGGAGACTGTCGAATCCTCAAGCTAACTCTGATACCCAAGCCTCAAACTGGCGACTTGCACATCGCCGCCTACAAATATACAAAAAACACACAATATTTATGTGTAAATAATTAATTTATTTTGAAAATAGTTGAAAAATATCTTAAATATATTTTACAAATATTAGAAATAGATATTAAATATATATTAAATATATTTAAAAAATATTTGTAATAGATTTTTTAAAAATTTGAAAAATATTGGAAATAATTTTTTTATAATATTGGGAAAAAAATTGTAAAATATATTTGAAATATATTATTAAAATATTTTAAATAGATTTTTAAAATATATGAAATATATTTAAAAATATCTAAAATATATTTGTTTACCCTGAACCCATTGAACTTGGTAGTTTAGACTAAATGAAGTCTATTTGATCTGTTTGTCTTTGTCACTTTACTCTTCTATATGTACATAAGTTGTACTACTTGCAGCCGCTATCGTTTTGACAGTTGTTCTATCCGCCCCATCGCGTCGTCTCAGGCTACTTATCAATGTAAATGCAAAACAATAGCAGAGCAGAGCAGAGCAGAGCAAAGCAAGAGAACGAGCAGTAAAATCTCGCTCATCTTGCATGCAAAACATCTGTGGAGTTCCTGCTGCGCATGTGCATAAAAACAAAACTGCTCTAGTCGGGAGTATACGACTGGAGAATACCTCGAAGACAGCAGCAAACTCTTGCTCAGCATACCCTTTCCGAAGGGGCAACTGCGTGCCATATTAAATTCGCTTTATAGCAAATTACCAATGCAGATACACTCACACAAATCAGTTATACTCAACATCTATCAGCATGTGTGTAGATCGTATGTATTTGTATTTATATATATATGCATGCAGGCCGCATTTATTTGAGTTTGATGTACGAGCGCGTCTACCAAATGCATGTGCATAATCAAGCGGGAGACAATCGAAATGAGTGGAATCACATTTAAGCAGCTGCCAAAAGGCAAAGCTCGACTTCAACATAATTGATGGATGGATGGATGGATGGCATGGCATGGCATGGTATGGCTTGGTTGGCTTGGCTTGGCTTGGGTTGCCTTGGTTAACTGCGATGCCAGCATCTCAGCTTATACGTATTTCTTTCGCCTACCTGCCTAAATAATGATGTCGCATTATTTATGCCGCTCTTGATTTGCATAGGCATAGTGGGCCGCCGCTCTAGTTGCGCTGCCTGAGCAAAGGCAGAGCCAAAGGCAAAGGCAAAGGCATAAGGGGACGGCAAAGTCAATGCTTTCTTTAATAAATGTTTAATTTATAATTGATTTTCTCTCCGCTCCACATTCATATGCACGTAAACACATGGACAGAGCGCCTTGGTCTTAGCTAAGCCCCACAACTTTTACTCAGCCCAGAGGGCGACTGAACCGCAAAAGGATTTTGCCCGCGCACGAAAACACTTAATTAATTCGCATAGACAGACAGGATGTGCCTCGCAGGGAATGGGCGACTGGGGCGAGCAGGTCGAGGATATAGCCCCCCAGCTGGTCAGACAACTACAAGCCACACACACACACACACACACACACACACACACATAATTGAAATAATTAGAAATTAGAATGGAAAATGTATGCAAGCCGGAGTTGACGATTACAACGCCCTAGAAATGCGACGCCCACGCTTCGTATTCGGCCTAACGAAGCATATTTAAAGTTTAGCAGCGGGACAACTGCTACATATATGAATGTAACTTGTGTATATATATTATAGTCTTTTATATATATGTATGTATATATATTTATATAGGCTGTGCCCCTTTGAGCTAGCACTCGCTGGCAGTCGAGGACCAGCTAAAAGTTGTTATCAAACCTCACAAGCAGTTTCGATTTACTTTGTAGCAATTAGAGATGGGCTTTTGGCTTAAGATAATCGACTATTCGATTTTTATCGATATTCTTATTGACAATTTTATATATATTTATACAGAATTTTCACTATTGTATATTATTCAAGTGCAAATATGCCAAATGAGCTTGATCAATTGCCTTAAAACTTTTTAGCAATAGGATGTATGTTTCTAGTACTAACTATAAGAGATGGGGTTTCGTTGAAAGATTATCGATTATTCGATTCGTTAACGACTTTATATATTTAAATTTATTAATTTATATAATTTTGAATGTGCATAAATATAAATAATATACATAAATATAAATAAATATATTTTAATGGCTTATAATGATCGATTATTCGATTTTTTATGCTTCATAAAAAGTAAAAGTATATATTAAAATATCCTTTTTTTACATTAGAAAATTCTCAATCTAATATATGTTGAATTTATAGCCATAGCAATATATAGAAGAAGAAAAAAATTTCTATATACATAGATTATCGTAGAAGTTCTAATGAAATAATAAAATATATTAGTAACATTAATAAATACTAAAATATAATAAAGTATTTGTAATATAATAATATATAAATAATATAATAATAATACAATAAAAATAATAATAAAATAATATAAAACTCCTCTTTTTTACAAGTCCTATTTTTCATTATTATTTATTATTTATTATTAATTATTATTATTATTATTTATTATTATTATTATTATTATTATTATTATTATTATTTATTATTAATTATTTATTATTTATTATTTATTATTGTTATTATTCTTTGCTTCACTTTTCTCTAGGCGCTAGACAGTCTCTCATTCTTTAGTTTCATTGAATTCAAGACAACTTTTGCCATACAGACACTGCTTATCAATTGGCAATAGCTCTTTCATGCTAGCCGATAGTTTTGACATCCTTAATTCCCATAATTAAATCCCATTATTGTAGCCCATTATACTCACATATTCCACACGTTGAGTGGCTCGTTTCATGGCCAACATCGCGCCATTGGATCGGTTTGTTCGCTGTAATTGCTCAATTAATTGAAAGCTTGCTGCGTGCGATGAATCTACCCTGCTCAAACTAATCAGCATATTCGATAACAAAGGGCGCTGCCACTGCCATTTGCTGTAAGCGAAAGCAGGACATCGTTAAGGACTACAAAGTGACGTGAGGATACATTTGCTGCTAATATCCGTTTACGTCTTCAGTTGGAAGAAAATTACAATATTTCGTGTGAGATAGTTTGCCTGACTACACACACCAACGCCCACGCCATATAGAACATAGATTGTATATATGTACCTAATTTATATAGACGGTTATATATAAAAGAGATAGAGGGGAGGAGAGGGAGCCACTTTTGTATCTAATTTAAATTTCACAATTTGGTGAGGCAAGAAAAACGCCAAGCGAAAAATGAGCCGGGCCCTCAGCTTAAGCTAATTTTCTCGAGTTGCGTGGTTGCCGGACGGGGCTGGGCTGGGTTAGGGTTGGGTTGTACGGGCATAGTTTGGGTTCTGTGCCGGATTAAAGCCCAGCAAGTGGACACAGACAAGAGGCAAGCCGCTGCCGTTGCCTTTGCCTTGCTGCTTAGCCAAATTATATTATGACTTGTTTAAAATTCAAATTTGAAAACACTAAAATCATGTTTTCGATGTCTGGTGGCCGTCGCCGTCCCACTCGGTGGATAGTTTTGAGCAAGGGTTTAAGTGACGCAAGGGTGCAGCAGGGGTTGGTTTGGCATCTTTGGCTTTGTCTGTGTGCTGTCCTAGCCGGCTCAAGGCAATGTCCTTTGCCTGGCTGTGCATGTGCTTATTATATGTAGCCTAAACATCGCCTCCACTAGCCACATCAATTTTACATTCAACTGTTTATAGCTCTCTGTGTGTGTGTGTGTCTTTGCCATTTAATGATTTCATTAGTTGAAGCCGCAGTAGCTGGCTGGCAATTTAATGAGCATGTTTTATAGAACAAAATTGATTTAAGGCAAATTGAATATAGATAAACAATATATATCTCTATTTACATATATATACTTTCATATATATATATATGGAAGTGTAGATTGCTATTCTATTATTTATAATATCCTTCTCAGTGGCACAATCAATGCTGTCCTAACCATTTTCGCAGCCAAGTCAATTAGGCTCATTTGGCTGGCTGGCAGACAGCAGAAAGTTTTGTGGGCGAAACTATGGCACCTGCATAGAAAACTTGAAATTATACTCGCACATATCCTTTAGCTATCCTTACAATCTAATTAACTGTCATTGTGTTAAAAAGACGCCAAACTGGCAACCGAAACTTGCACACTCCGGCGAACAATGACAGAGCCGCGCAAGTCCCCGCCGTAGTCCTCGCCTCCGTCTGGCTGCTTGCGTGCCAGCCGAGCCGCGTTGCAGGCAGCCGGCGCTCGCGTCACGTCATTTGAGGCGCTAATACTAATGCGTTGGCAATAACTAGGGCTACAGCACAATTCCAATTCCACATGCAAGGGCAGTCTCGTGGTGGCCCACGAGCCGTCAGCCTTCGGAAACTAATCAATAGCGCAAAAATTTTACGTTTAATTAAAAATGTCTGCGTGTGTAAACCGGGCAGGTGGCAGGTGGCAGCTGCCTCAAGACAGCCAGCCCAGCCCAGCAGCGAGTGTCTTATTGTTAGTGCCGCTGTCTATGACTATGCAAAATGCCAGGCGTCGTCGTCGTTGCTAGTTAGCCATCGCCATCGCCATCGCCATTGCTATAGGGCACGTGGCATTAACCGAACTGTCAGAATGATAATTGCATTGCATAATGCATAATTACGGCTAATAGCAAGGGGCTAAAACAAGGCCACAAAGTTTCACTCAATCAACCAGCGCTAGACTCAATTATATAATTCATTACTAGGACTTAGAAGGATACACAAATATATTTGTATAAGTTATAAATATTTATTCATGATTTTGGATACATCATTTTGTTCATAAATAATATAAATATTTAATAATAAATCTAAATAGGATTTTAAAAATATTTACATAAAGTTTTTATATATATTCATAATATTATATGTAAATATGTTAAAATTAATATGGCTTAAAAGAATATATAAATACATTTTAAACATATTTTTAATTCTTATTTATTATATAAATATTTATATAATATTTTAATATTAATTAAATAAATATGCATATAATTTTTATATAAACTTATAACTTATTAAAAAAAAAATAATAAGAAATATATTTATATATTATTTTTAATATTTATTTTGTAAATGTTTATATTTTATATTTAATATTCATTATATAAATATTTATTTGAAATATTTTAAATTTATTTTACATATATTTATCTAATTTTAAAAATATTTATTATATAATATTTTCGATTTATATGGAGATAGCATAATCATTTGCAATGTGTCTGCTGCCTTGGGCAACAAAGACGAGTCCGAATGATGCCGAATGTAATTACAAATCCTTACACACACACACATACACACACACATACATGCATATGTAATGTGTGTGTAACTGCGGCTGCATTTGGTCTGATGTACAAAATGAAGACATTTGGCTGCGGTTTGAGTTTGAGCCTCGTCGGCTATAGATTTTCTTAGGCAAGCCAGCACACATATGTAGACACTTCACCTTCTCCCAGTTATATAATGCATGGCACATATGTACAAATCTATATACATATGTACATATATATATTTACCTGTGTGCTTGGGTCCTCTCCCCTCAGCCTGATTCGCCTGCCCGCTGGCCATGCGGGGGCATCAATATAAACTGCCTTCAACATTTAATTAGTGTGTTTTCTCATACATAGAAACTGGTTGGTCATGTATACAGCGTGGACTATGCAAATGTCGACGCGCACAACTGTACATGCTAATACACACACATACACATACATATATACATATATATATGTGTGCTCACATGCTGGTCGCATGCAGAAGACATTGACGTTCAGTTGGTTATGCAAATTCCATGCCAACACCTTTTCGGCCAAAGACCAAGACAAACTTAAGTGGGTGTGCGGCTGTATAACATGCACACACACACACACACATGTAGACATGCATACATGCGCATAAGCCCAGACACACACACACACACACACGTGCACAATTGCCTTTTATAATTAATTTTACAGTTAAGTGTATTTCAAGAAAGTTAAATTTACGTAAATTCGAAAATTTTGAAAGGCCATTGCCTTGGCCAAATCCGGCAGCAGAGTGAGAGAGTGTGTGAGAGAGGGAGAGAGAGAGAGAGATGAAGACAGTTGTCTAAGAGCCTGTGTGTGTGTGTGTTGGACAAGGCATAATGCCAGGGCGAGACATCGCTGTGGTTTGTGTCTGAGACATTTGACTGCTTTTTGGGTTTAGTCCGTCGCAGACGGGAGAACCGAATTTTATTGAAATTGCCTCGGGTAAGGGTTAAGAGCTTAGACTGGCCAGGACTGGGCTGGGCATGAGAGAAGGAGTGAGTGTGAGTGTCTAGGGGTAGTCACTAGCCGCCTAGGCAACACTTACATAATGCAATCTAATTATGTTTGCCGGCTGCGCGCGTGTGTGTGTGTCTCTGTCATTTCTAAAACAAAATGGCGTCTCAGATCTTAGCTTGCTTAAGGTGTGAGAACTGCTTGCCTAAGTTGCTTTTAATTTATGTAAATAAAATTTGATAGCTCAAAACTTTTATTTCGTGATGCATAAATAAAGTCTTAAGCAAAACTAGATTAAGTGGCCACTAAAACAAACTAGATAATAATAAAAAATAAATAATATTCAAAATAAATTAAAGCCTGGTCTTAGGGTCAGGCATATTGGAATCTTTTAGCAGTTAAGAAAACATCATTAAATAATACAAATATATATATATTTTAATATTCCTCATAAATGAATTGTTATCTGAGTAAAGCTAGCAAACTGCTTTGTTATACTACGGCCGACTATCTTAGCCTGCGTAACTAATGACGCCAACACGCCTTAGCCCAAGTATTGATCAATAAAGTGCAACAATACGAAAAACTAACAAGACATGAAAATCCTAAGTACAAAGGCAAATACAAATACCTAAACAGACGAGCAGCAAATTCAGTTAGATAGACACCCACACCCTCACACACACACACACACACACACACACACATACATCTATGTGCTGTCATTGGAGTTCAGAGCTGAACCATTTAACCAACCGAAAATATTTCGAATTCATGACAAATGCATAAGATTTCAACAATGGAACTGAATGTGATGTCGAGGGCTGCACGTAGACACGTAACCCTAAACAGTTAAGTGCAACAAATACATATGTATGTATAAGTGTTTATGTGTGTGAGTGCACGTAGACACAGCTATAAACACAATCACAATCAAATAAATTACAAAGCATTTAATAATTCATTCAAAAAATGGCCACAAGTACATGGCCAGCAAATGGCAGAGCCACAAGAACTCAAACTCGGTCTCAGAAAGCTTGATAATTTGAAAAATCAACAAGATACAGACACACCCATATATATATATATAAACATATATATACATACACATATACACATATGCATGTGTGCATATGTATATTCATAACTGTAAATGCATTTTGACCACAATGGCCGGGTTTGGTTTTTAGGTTCTGTTGCATACTTTAGAGTTGCTTCGTTGCCGTCCGTCTTCAAATTGTCTTTATCCACTATCCTGTCCGTACTCTATCTATCTCTCTCTCTAGCTCTCTCCCTCTCTCTCTCTTTCAGCCAGCATGCCATTGCACTCAATTAGAAGACTTTTGTCAATGTGTCTCACAACAGCTTTTGCCATAGTGCTATCTCTCTCCCACACTCCCTCACACACACACACACACACTTGCTTTGTTATTTTGATGTTGTGTGTTAAATTTCGCAGCCATTTTTGTTATTTTGCATTTTTAGTTTAAATATTTGATGCCTTGCATATTGATTGGTGCTCTGTGCAACGTGGCGCATGAGTAATAAATTTAAACACACACGCACACACACATACCGTCAGATGTTTGAATATATTGCATATATAGTATATACTTGTGTACATAGACAAAAGCTAGCCTCTAGTATATACACATATTTTGCTACATATTAATGGCTGAGCACAGCAGCTTATATGTATTAGGTGGCAGGAGCTGCCTTTGAATTGAATAAATATATATAAGAAAAATAAATATAAATAAAATAAAAAAATAATCGAAATAAATATAAATAAAATAAAAATAAATATATATGAAGCTGTATGCAATTTATTTAATTGCTCACTAAATATTAGTCAAATTAATGTGCATATACTTTATATTAAAAAATAAATTATATGTAAATATACATAATTATATAAAATATAAAAAAATTGATTAATATAGTATTGAACATAACAACAAATATTTTTAAAATATTTTGTTGGAGTTGAGAGACATTTAAAAGACATTGTCTATCATATTATAAATATTCATAATTTATTTATTTTAATTTTAATTTTTGTTTATTTAATATTCAATATTAAAGTATTAAAACCAAACAAACCTCTTGCTGATATAAACTACTTTAAAAGGAGAAAAGTGTGTGTAAGAGAGAGTTACAGGAAATAATTTATTGATGTAGAGATTTAAACTGATTTACTTCTCAGATTGTTTTGGGATATCGTTTTTTATACCTAACATAAGAATGTTTAAACTATTTTCAGTCATTAAAAGGGTCATAAACTGTTTGTCAAGAGTTCATATTATTTAAATTTATACATATTTAATAACTCTTTGGCTATCGGAACGTATTTGTTATCTATATAATTTCTTTAACAGTTTTCAAAGTTGTTATATATTTTTGTATTTTTAATTATTATTTATTTATTTTGTTTCAAATAAATAGATTTTCAGTTACCTTTGGTGGCAACTTTATCCAGTTTAACATTATTCTTTACTCTTTACATATGTATATTATTCCTGCTGATCAAATTTCTGTCTCTTTTAGCAAATTCTGCAAAGTTCCTTAAATTCTTTATTCACAATCCATTGCTTAGGCCGCTCTTAAAGTGCTTCTTAAGCTATAAACTCAAGTTAGCTGTGCTAATTACAAACAGAGGCCGTTCGGACAATGTCTTTTGTTCTTTTGGCCGAAGAGCGAACCGTAATTTCATGTGCAGCCAGCGTCAACGGGCGGTCAATGGACACGCAGAGCAGCTGCAGTTTCAGCTGCAGTTGCCGTTCCCGTTGCCATTGCAGCTGCTGCCAGTTGCCAGTCAGATTCGTAGACGCCGAACCCAAAGCCACAGCAGCAGCAGCAGCAGCAGTAGCACTAATCAAGAAATCCAAAAAGCATAGCATATTTTCGGGCTGATTATATTTGCAGTGGGTGGGCAGACGGCGTGACACCTGCACAGAGACAGACTTTAGGGAGATGGCGAGCTGGCAGCCATGATTGCCAGTGCCAGTGGCCGGTTCGGGGCCTGCGTCTGGCTCACTCACATTGTCGGGCTTAAGTTGCGCCTAAGCGTTGCCAACAGTCGGCCAGTCGGCCCTAATGTATGCAACAAATCTCGCCGAAGCAACGCATTTTGTAGCCATTTAAGCTACTTGCATAAATGTAGCTGCAGCCGGCAGGCACCCCCAGCAAAAGAAAATGCGCAGACCCACTGAGCTGGGCTCCAAGGTAGGCGACTCCAAAAACAAAACACAGAGTGTGAGGTGCGTTAGGGACTAGGGGGGGAGGTGGTAATGAGTGCTTCACTGTGGCTTTGACCGAGCGCAGGAGGGCCATGGGCTTGGCTTGTCCTGCCGCTCGACGTTAGCAAATGAATCTCATTTGCATTTAAATTAGGAATGAAGCTCGATTTGTTGTTGCTGCAACTTCTAACGTTACATGGCTCTAGGTCTGGGTCTGGGTCCAGGTCTGGCTCTGGCTCTGGACGACCAGCTCTTGTCGCCAAGCCGGAGCAGGGGGCAAAGGGGGCGATTTTTAATGAAGACAGCGCAGCTACTTAGGCGCCCATGCATGCATGCATGTCGCCACCTATCGCGCTCCTTGTTTCACCCCAAGTCTCCCCCTCTCTATCGCACTCTCTCACTCTCAGTGTGTTTGCATTGGAAATCTGGTTATAGAACTTTCCTACTTAGTTGAGCTGCGTTGGGCAGCTCATGGTTTTTCGGACAAGTTGCTCGATTGCATGCGAACTAATGGCCAACAGTTAGGGACAAATATGCTGGTAAATAACGCAGACAGCGGCTGGACGGGGGGGATGGGTAAGCGGGCTCAACTAAATGGGCGACGTTATGGCAAATATGTTAATAACCTTTTGCGAGCGAGGACTGAGGGCGGCTCTACCAAAATTTTAATTAGAAATGTTACATGAGGCGCACGTTTCGGGGCTATCCATATGCTGGTCAGTTATGGCCATGCTTAGACAACATTAAGGTTAAATGTGCACTTCGAATGTTCAAAGGGAGAGAGAGGGAAAGAAAGAGAGAGAGAGAGAGAGAGAGAGAGAGAGAGAGCGAGAGCGAGACCGAAGCTATGCCCATCAAAGCTCATTTGCAGCTGATGAGCAGAATAAACTTGAATGAAATAATAAATTAGATAATAGGATTAGAACGTGAAAAAAAGCTTTTATTTAAATGGAAATACATATACTTGCTTTTATTATATATTTGCAATATCTTAAAATTGTTAAAATATAAAAAATGAATAGAAAATCGCATTAAATTCCCACTCAAAATGTATATTACAATAAGATATTCCAGTTTGATTGACGTCTGGAAAGTATCCTTTCTCTAAATATCTCAAAGCTATATCAAAACAGAAAATCATTCAAATATACATATTAAAAACATTTATATTATTTTTATTAATTTTTTTATATTTTGTTGTAATATTTACAGAATAGTGTTCTGCTTTATGGCACTTATTATTTTTATTAATTTTGTATTTATGATTATTTATATTAAATTTTTGCTTTATTCTTTAGGATTACTTTTATTTATTATTATTATTTTTATTTACTTTTTATTATCATTATTTTTGTTTTATTTTTGCTATTACGATGAGCATCTACTGTCTCCAGATATATTTTGACAGGCTCTTAGATTTTTCCTAAAAATATTAACTCCATTAACTCTCACTCGACTACCTCACACCCAAAGTAAACTTCTATTAAATTTGCTATAAATATTTATATTAGCATTACACATAAAACGTATTAATAAATGCCATTAGTCTCTATCCTCAACCTCAATATGCATTTCAATTTCAATCAATAGTCACACTCGCATTTGTTATCAACTGCAAATGGCTAAAGGTTAAATAATATGATAAATTAATACATAAAGCCGCAATAACTCAGTTTTGTCATGAATTATTGTAATCTAAATGTTGCCTTTTGCATAAGCCAGCCACAATTACTGAAGTCGTTCTGGTGTTGGGTCTTATCATTAGATCGCTCAAATGAGTCCACAATTTACGCTGGGTCGCGGGCCGCTTCTTGGCTTTAATCAGCTAATCGCTAATGCAAAATTAGAACAAGCTCGTGGCGCACCTGCGCGGCTGGCGCTGTTCTGTTCTGGTGAGAGTGGGGCTAATATTGTGCTCTGCACCACTGGCCCAACCACTGCCAAATGCAATGAATGCAGCTATTCATTTATGTCAACGATAATGACATTTTACATTGGGTGTGTGCCGTCCACGTCCACGTCCACGACGACGACGACGACGACGATGACGTTCAACTAGCAACAATTGCAATTCATGTGGCTGGTAGGCTCTAGGCGGGAGGTGTGGTCCTTTTTTGTGTGCTGGGCCCGGCTGCCATAGACAAGTGTCAGTTGTAATTGAAAAATAGGAATATTAATTTTAAAGCGTTATAGCGTCAAGGCGCTCGCTGAGGGACGTCAGCGAGTGTAACATGCTCTGCAGCAGCATGAGACATGCAGCAGCTATGCACCGCAAAGTAATTAGATTTCAAATGTGGAACAAGAGACTACAGTGGATTGACTGATGGCATAAATAGTCAATGGAACATCTTTTAATATGTGAAAATTTTGAGAAGTATTGAGTGGAAGGCAAGGCATTTTATACGATTTTTTTGTTAAGAATTTATAGCTTTTTCTCTACGTTGAGATGGGGATGTGAGGTTATACCTATGCCAAAATACTAAAGTGAGATCTTAAAATATTAAATAAATTTTAAAAGTCTCAAGCAAAAGCCTCAGAATTTTTAAAGATTTTATATCATCAATAACTTTTGAAGTATAACAAATCTCTAATTGCATTTCATTATATTTTTCTTTAATTTATGGTTGAGAACTGAGGCGCCTCTCATACTATACAATATTAGATTAACGTCTTGTAATATTTTTAACTTTGTATAAGACTTGTGTATGGGCTTTCGAATTTTTTAATGCAAATATAACTTGGGTTTTCGAAGTATAACAAATGCTAAATTCCATTTCTTGATATTTTTCTGTAAGTTGAAATGAAGAATTCTGGATATTCTTATACCCTAACAAATTAAAATTAGTTTCTAAAATATTGCAAAAATTTTATAAGATTCGATTATAAGTTTAAGAATTTTTATAAATTTTTTCCCTTGGGTTTTTCGAGTATTACAAACAACAAATTCCATTTCGTCACATATTTCTTCAAGCTAAAATTGAGAATTCAAGATTTTTTTATACCACAATACAAAAAATATAATACATTTGAAAATCTGTATAAGTTTCGTTAGGATATTAACAATTTTATAAGATTTTTTTAAAGCGCCTATAATTCAACTCAGATTTTTTAGCATCAAATTCTCTTATTACCCAAGTCATTTCTCTCCAAGCTAAGGTTGATCATTCAAGATTATTTTATACCATAACACATTGAGGTGTTATGGTATCAAATTCCATACAATCTATATTATTTTAGTCGGCTGAGGCGCTTCAGCCCAGGCTAATGGCCAATCGCTGGATGTGCACATGAGCTGTCGCTGGCGCTGGAGCAGGGGCTGGCTCCAATGGTCGCCGAGCCCGTCGCACAATGGACAATAAAATGGGTGTGTTGCTCTACGGCTAAAACAAAAATGTTGCTCTGCAGTTGTCATTGTGCTGCTCTATGAGGCCGGCCTGAGGGTAAGGGTGAGGGTAAGGGAAAGGGAGCGAAACGGGACCAATCAGCAGCGGGCACACAAGCGCTACTTTTTCGTTTTCTTGATAAAAACGCAGCGACGGCAGCGAATGAGAAGTGTAGAGAAAAGCGTTGGCAGGCACACATACACACACATACTGAGAGAGAGGCACAGGGACAGCCCATAGCTCATGCGAGTGTGCCCCAAAAAGAAGGCAACAATGGCATAAAATGCAAAGCTTTTGTGTTGTCTCAACGGACGCCTAAAATAAAAATACGCAACGCCAACAACAGGCATAATAGCAGCAACAAGATCAACCAAAAATTTCAATAAACAACAAGAAGTAAAAGAAAGCGACAGACAAACAACAAGCAATCGCCAAGGGGCTGGCGGAGGGTGTTGGCACTGCTAAAAAGTAAACAAAAATTGCGTACGAAAAAATTGTTAAAAATAGCAGAAACGGAAACAGAAGCCGAAACAGCAACAGCAGCAGACAACAGGCACAAGCCGAGCAGGGGAGCTGGGTTTGGAGGTAAATGCATTTTTCGTAGGGGGGGGAGGGCTAGAGGCTGGTCATAAGTGCAGAGGGGGATAGCCAGGGCAGTGTGAGCTGGAGGGTGGCGCAGCAAGCGCGTTAGCAACAAATGAAAAGTATTGAACGGTTGCTAAAGGTGACAAAGCAGCAGCCAAGTGAAAAGGATTCGAGAGTTGAGCTGCAGTTGACTATGTGGAGTTGTGGAGTAGTGTGAAAGACTTCAATTATGAGTTGTTGTATAACTGGAAGTAGGCAAAAGTTTCAGAAATTAAAAGCGAGCAAATAGAGACAGAGTAAGGGAGAGAGAGAGAGAGAGAGCGAAAGGCCTGCAATGATCTCTAAAGACCAGTCAGACTATGTGAATAATTGCATAGAGAGTGAGAGAAGGGGAGAGAGGAAGGGAGAGGGAAGCCTGCAATGATCTATGAAGCTCAGCCAACTTATGTGATATATGTATACATATATCCCTTCATGCCTTTAGTCCATTCTGTAACGCCCTCTAGCGCCCGTATGTTGCAACTTGCAATCCCTCTGAGACTCTATCCTGTTGTTCAGCTAAGCACCTAGAGAGGTTTTCTAATGGCAAATGATAGAGCTAGACAGCGTCTTATGAGTCTTGTTATGTGAGAACTTCAGGGTTAAGGGCTGAAGCAGTATCTAAGTTTAATATTTTAAGATTATGCTCTACCATAACTAAGCTTGTCTCCATTCCAGGCAGCAGGGGAATACCCCTATGATTCGCCTTACAATGCAATAGGCACTCTACAAATTTAATAATAAATAAGAATAATTGTCACTTAGCATAGTCAACTTCAAACTAACTTCACCTTCAGTTAATTTAAGTAAGGAATAGTATAAAAGAGTTATACTGCAGCTCGTGCTACGCTGCGTATACGCAATTTGAGCTGGGCCATCAAAGGTTGCTGGCTGGGCAAGGGGCAGCGTAGCAGGAGCCAATCAATATATCTAAGCCGCTGCTGGCTTATTGTCTTTTATGCTCTGCTGCTGCATCACCCCTGCTCTTAGCGTGCTTTTTGCCTATGCGGATCTATCTAGCTCGCTGGCACCAATTCCAATTAAAAATTTGATGTAAATGAGCAGCTGAGTCAAACGGAGCAGGCGCCCCAGGGGGCTGCAACGTGGCAATAAATGCCGCGACAGACGCCCGAAATGAAGCAAGGCGAGTGGGACAGTGGAGGCAGCAGCACAACTGACCACTCAAAGCAGCCAGTGGGTGGCTGGGAGACAGAGAGAGAGAGAGAAAGAGAGAGAGAGGGAGTAGGTGGAGTGCGTGCGAGTGTGTGTGTTGAGTGCAACTTTTACTTTTATTTTGGGCTGCAAAAAAGAAATGTGCCGCCAAAAGTGAAAATCAAGCAAAAGTTTCGCATGCGTTGGGCGTTGCCAGTGGAGGTGGGGGTGTGAGTGGGTGTGAGTGGGTGGCGGGCAGATAATAGCATTTGTTTGACCAGCGAGAGGGACCCAAGAATAACTGCGGCTGACCAGCGACCAAGCAGTCAGAAAGTTGTAGCAGGCAACGCGGCGCTCAGGCCATAAAAAAGTGGCCAACAGCAAGCTGAAAGAGAGAGAAAGAGAGAGGAAGGGAGAGAGAGAAAGGTAAACAGCAAAGAAAGAGAAAAAATTAAATGATGCGGCGCATAAAAAAATGCTCGGCAAAATAGTAGGAAGCGAAATAAAAAAAAAAAAAAAACAGAGAAAAAGGAACAGAAATTGGGTTTGCGCCTGGGGTTGGGCCTGGACAATACTTGGCCTTCATTGTTGTCAAGCAGCAGCCAACAAACCACCCACCCCCCGGCCACCCTCCACCCCACACACACACACAATTTGCTGGCTGCGTGGGGTTGATTGAGTGGCGCGCCCATTGATGTCGCTGCTGCCGTCGCATTTGATGGGCCCACGGACTGCTGGTGCGGCTGGACCGAGGGCAAGGGATTGGGGACTGACAGGCTGGCTGTTGCCCAGTCTTTAGTGCCCGATTCTCCCGCCAGTTGGCGCTGTGTTTTGCTCCATTTTTATGCGCGCTCTGCACTCGCTCCACACTTTGGCTCCATTATTTTTTACACATTTTTGTTTTGGTTTTTGTGTTTCGCTGTTGTTTTGCGCGCTTTTTTGTTTTCGTTTGGCCATTCGCCATGCGACTGTCAGCTGCGACTGGGGCCGCCCAGCCCGCTGCCCACCTATATATCACACACACACACACATACACACACAGCTCTCTGCGCCTGCATATAGAGAGCCGGTCAAATGCTCGTGAAAATTGCAATGTCTGCAGCTTGCAGCTTTTGTTTGTTGTTGCCTGATTGGACTGCGGGGCGGGCAGGCGGTCAGGCAGTGGGTGTGCAGGGGCAGTGGCAGTGTCCAGCGACTCTGCGACTACGTATTTGGTTTCGGCTGCAACTGAAGCTTACATTTTTATTCACACTGTGTGTCGAGGAAATTGTGCAAGAAATCGCTCGGCTATTGCAAATGGCGGCTCACAATTTGGCTCATTTTTTTCGACTTTTTTGCCTGCTTTATTATTGACGTTTTTTGTTTTCTTTATTTCTGTGTCAAATTTTTTGCTGCCACTGGCGCAGTTCATTGCATTTGGATCGTGCACAGCGCACACGGGTCACTCCAATTGTTTAGGAGTTAATCAGGCGAGGTTGGCTTTGGTAAGCGGCATGAAAGAGAGAGAGAGAGAGAGTGAAAGAGAGAGAGTATCAGTTGTGGGAGAAATTATTAAAGAATTTAAAATTTGTATATAAAAATAGGTGGAAGAATTTTGTTGAGTTGTTGCTATAATTTCGTTGTAATCTTATACAGATATATTATAGATTGAAGATACAATCAAAGATATAGTCGATAAAATGGCTCGAGGGACTACATAGATAATTAGCAGAAATTGAACGAAAAACACCTAAAACCAAAATTTCAGCATATAAAAATTAAAAAAAATAAATAAAATAATAAGAAATAAAAATATATAAAAATAAAATAAATAAAAAAAATAAATAATTTTATTTGTCTATTGTTGTATAAAAATATATAACAAAAATATTTTAAATCTATAATAAATATTAAATAAATAAAATATACAAAGTGTGTAAAATAAAAAAAAAATCATAAAATATATAAAATATATAAAATCTTTAAAATAAATTAAATATAAAAATATACAAAGGTGTAAAATAAAAAATCATAAAATATAAAAAATCTTTAAAATATATAAAATATATAGGAAATTATCTTTCAAGCTAAGCTGCAAGCAAAGCTCAGCAAAAATGTAATTAAATGTATAAAAAAAATTTCAAAACAATAATTAGTAAGTCCTCATAGATCTCCCCTGAAGCCCGCACATTTAGCCCATCGATCGCTGGTTCTAGCAGTACAACCGGACCACGCCCACAAATAATAAAAAAAAACCCCAGCATGGTCTAGCCGTTTTGCCGCTACAGTTGTGCTTGGGAATTATTAATTCAGGCACATAAAGCAACATAAATATTAATTGAAAAATATTTTCGCATCTCTGAGCGACTTAACACACGCCAAACTGGAAATAAAAGAAAACTATGCGCAAACAGAGAGAAATGCACACACGCAGGCATGTCCCATGATGAAATTATGTACATTTGCATTAAACAAAACATTAAATATGCAAAAGTGCAGTCAGCGGGCAGTGGAGGAGAAGGAGGAGGAGGAGGAGGAGGAAGCACGCAAGCAGCAGCGGCATTGCAGCTACCAAAAATGTTTGTATCCACACGAACAAAGCTAAGGGCTGGGCGTAGTAGAGGCATATATGATAGGGGGTAGAGACTTGGGGGGTTGGGGCCAAGCATGTAGCATATTGCTGGCCGCAGCAGCAGCAGCAGCAGTCGCTGGCGACCAAAAATAGAACAAGTCAAATATTTTTCGACAATTTATGAGCCTGTTTCCCCACTCCCCCCATTCGACTCGGCAGAAATGCATGTTCAGCCCGTTGGGTGGGGGTGGGGAGGGTGGCTGAGCGTGGGCAAGGTGATGGTCCCCGGTTGGCTGTTTGGTCAGCTTGTAACGCGAGTGCGCCCCAAAAAATGCCATTTGCAATTAAAGCAAACAAGCGGCGCCGTCGACGCTTTCTTTTTACTTTTGCTGGCTACTTTTTGGCAATTGCATTTTTTAACAGCCGACGTGCGCGCACCCTGCAAATGCCCAAGTACAGCCTCGACTGCCCGCACACACACTCAGACACCCAAAGAGCTATGCCAGCCACCCAGCCAGCCAGCCAGCCAGCCAGCCAGCCCCTTGCCACAAGTCGCTCGGCCTGGTCACATGTGTGAATTATAATTTCGCATTCGGCGTCGCGCTCAAAAGCAATGAACAAAACAAAAGCACAAAAAAGTATGCTAAAACAAGTTGTATGACATTAAGATACCCTGTAATGCCATGCTAAAGGGAATAAAGGATAAAGGATAAAGGCAAATAAAAATGATTATAACTTTATATATTTTTATTGTTCAAATAATAGCAGAAAAATATCTCAAAAATATTTAAAAATTACATTAAGTATTTCTACATTCATTTATAATTTTATTTACTTTTATTTATTAATTAAACTTAAATTTATTAATTAAATTTATATTTTTTAATTTATTAAAACTTTTTTTTTTATAGTAATATATTTTTTTATATTTAAAAAAAATTTAAATAGATTTTAATATTTTATATGAAAAGAGTTTATTTATAAATTTATAACTATATATATTATATATATATAATTAAATATATTTCGACTTTCCTATTGACATAAATTTGTATATTTTTTATAATTATATATAAATTTTTATTTTTATATAGAAAACTTAAATTAAAATTTTTAATATAATATAAATTTTATTTTTATGTATACAATATATATTAATTGTATAAATGAAGCAACCCTTTTTGGCATACAGCTGTTGAATATGCTGATACACACTCATACCCTCACACGCACTCACACCCACTGAGCAAAGTGCCAGGCGCATAATAAGAAGAAAGCAAAAGCTGCCGTTTCCATCGCCATCGCCATCGCCGTCGCCGTCGCCGCCATCGCATTTCCATTTCGCGCCGGGGCTTTTGCTTATCACTGGGCCTGTCAAGTGCCCAGCATCCCACCAGCTACCTCAGCTCACCCAGCTCACCCAGCCAGCCAACCAGCCACCCACTCGAGCTGCTTTTGGTCCGGCATCGCGGCTCGCGCTTTTTGCAATAATTCAATTCATTTTCTATTTTTTGACTTATTTTCATCTGACGGCGTCGCAAAAAGCAAAACAAAACAAAACAAAAGAAAAACAAACAAAAAAAAAGTAAAAGTTGTTGCACATTCATCGTTCGGCTCTGGCTGCTTCAAGTGCTGCCGAGGTGTGCTGTGAGAATAAGAGTGCGAAGCCTCATATGTGTGTGTGTGTGTATGCCTCTGCTGGGCAGCTGGACAGCTGGCCAAGTGGCGTGGCTATAAATTTGGCGCGTTACCTTTTGTGAGCATTTGTATTGCATACGTTGAGGCGTCTCGCAACTGAGTTATTAACGCAAAGAGACAGCCGCAATTGGATAGGCGGCAGAATCGGTAATGATGAATTTCACAAGCATACCTTCCAATATACAACTCATATGTATGTACAACTTAATATTAAATTGAATGCCAGCATTAACGGCAGCCAGGAAACTCGAGCTATATCCAGGCAAAAAGGTTTTTGGTCTGTTCAAGAATTTTTAAATTCGGCTTAATAGTAATGCTAGATATTTTAAATTTATCATTTTATTATATATATTTATAATTTGATATAAAAAAAACTATGGATACAGTTAAATACTAGAGCTCTGCATGAATATACTCATACATTAGAATTGAGTAGAATATGAATGAATGTGCTTTTTATGCCCTTCACGCAGACCTCTATTAAATACTTTTTAGGATGTTTTAAAAATTTATTATATAAAATGTATATAAATATAAGAAAAATAATTGAAAAATATAATAACCAAAAATAAATAATTATAAATGAAAAATATAATAAGTAAAAAATATTAAATAAAAAAAATAATAGATAAAAATAATAATAATAAATAATAATATTAAAAAAAATTATATATATATATATATATATATATATATATATATATATATATATATATATATATATATATATATATATATGTATATGTATATATGTATAAAATGTATATAAATATAAAAAGATAATTTAAAAATAAATAATTATAAATGAAAATATAATAAGTAAAAAATATTCAATAAAAAAATAATAGACAGAAAAATAATAAATAAAAAACATATTATTTATTTATTTTTATTTATTTATTATAATAAACATATGCTCATATAAATATTATTTTAGTCTGTCAAACTGAATCGCTCAAGTAATCAATATGAATTGCTCTGAGCAGCTTTAAATTCCATTGAAAGTGGAGTGTCAAGGTTTATTGATTTTATCAAGAGGAAGGAAGTATGGCAGATAACATAAAGTACTTATATCTTTATTACATATGGCTTTCCCATTTGCAACAACCAAAAGTGTTTCAGCAGCAATCAGCACTTC
This sequence comes from Drosophila repleta, assembly GCA_018903745.1. NCBI lineage: Eukaryota > Metazoa > Arthropoda > Insecta > Diptera > Drosophilidae > Drosophila > Drosophila repleta. The sequence goes on along the minus strand of JAEIGN010000497.1, from coordinate 17,213,574 downwards.
AGCTTCAAGCTATAAGTCTTAGCATCAGCTGAACTTATATTTCATCTAGCAGCAACAGCCTAATGCAGACATTTGCTGCTCATATGCTATCTCTGCAGTCATTGCCTACAACTTAGTTTGTCTTTTTGTTTTCAATTGGCTGCAACTTATTAGAGTTCTTTAACCTCCAGTGAGGGGGGAAGCCAACAAATTATCCTTAATCTAAACTTATTCTACATTATTCTTCTTCTTGAGAGTGTAATCTTTATATCAATTGCCTTTTGTTATTGATAGTCAGATTAGAAGCGAGCTGCTACTCTATCCCTGTAGCTGACTAGCTTTCCACAAGCAAGTCTGCTGGTAGTCTATCATCACAGTCTTATGACATAGTTCCCCATACTCTATTGATCATAAATTCAACTAATTAGCTAAAATCTAACCAAGCTTTAGCTCTGCCACTGCACATTAAAGCCAAAGAACTACTTTATTTTTATTATAATTAAATGACAGCTCTCAATACGTCTCAGCTGCAGCTGGGCACATGTACGAACACAATGCTCTATAATGGCTCCTTATCCATGGCCATGCTCTGGCAGCCTTCGTACTAAATCAGTTTTTAATTTCCGCTCATTTGCGAAACTGCTGCGACGGCGGCAACAATGAGCGACGTCAGCGCCTCATTATATGCCCCGTTTTTGTTCAGCAACTTTGTTGCTTCAGGCGCTAGCTGGCACGCCCCTCTCCCCATACGCGCCCCTTTCCAATCGCATGCATACACAGTGGACTCTCACTCCACCATTCAATTGAGCGTGTGTAAATATGTTGAAAAGTTAATTCATTGCACATCAGTGCATCAGCCATGGCCCCCGCGCCCAGCCCAGCTGCAGCGCCAACTACTTCTGCCGCTGCCGCTGCCGCTGCTGCTGCTGTGTGGCATATAGTGACTGTCAGCGTCGTCGGCGGTTGCCGTCTGTTTGCCGCCTGTTTGCATAAAGGACATGCACACAGGACATTTACGTTGCCTGCCTTCCATTTTTTTCATTCTCTTTTTTCGAGTTTTTTTTTATAGTTTTTCACCTTCTCTTCTTTTTTGTACTCTCTTTCACCGTGTGTCATAAATTTAGTTCGATTTGCTGTTCAACGGCATTAACTCGTTCGTTCGCGCCAGCTGGCAGCAACTATCGAGCGCCCCGTTTGGCGTCCACTGGCTGCAGCTCCTGGTCAATTGATGAATTTTGCTGTCCTGCCCAGCCAGCCAGCACCTGCTTAAGTAGTTGTGGCAGTGAGTGAGTGTGTGTGTGTTTGTGGGTGTGCGCTACCACTATCGTTGCCGACGCCAATAAATGTCATATTTGAAACGCGGCTAAGGGAATGGGAATGGGTATATTGACTAGGGAATAAAGTCTAGATAGATAGACTAATGAAGGCAATATTTAAAATTTAACTGATAATAAATACAAATAAAATTAAGAATAAATTAGATTTATTGAAATTTATTCTCAAATTTATTTAAATTTATCAGTTAAAATTTTAGAAAATATTTAATTGATCAGCAAAGACTAAAAATAAATTGAGAATAAATTAAATTTATTTAAATTAAATCTTTCTTTTTTAATTTATCAGTTATATAGCTATGCATTATAAAATTTCATCTTTATATTGTATTGATCATATGCTATATATTGTAAAGTATAAGTATTTCTCCAATAAACTCAAAGAGTATTTCATAGTTGTTTAGACTCTCTTCTCTGCATTCTCTTACTTCACTTGCTTTAATGTAGTTTTAGCACGTGGCAATGAAATTTATCAAGTTCTTAATTATTGTCCTGGCATATATGGCAAATGGCAAATGGCGTTGCATATTCTCACATATAGATGGCGCTTTTAATGTGTGTGTGAATCGATGATAAAGGACAACAGTTGCTGCGGGTGACTTTTATAGCTGAAAAAAGAAAAAAATTAAAAGTGTAATAGAAGTAGTATAACTGAAGTACAGATTGAAAAAAATAGCTGAGCTTTAACTAAATTTTATGGAAAAAAATGGTTCGTTATAAACTAATTACATATAATAATAAAATCAAATTGAAAATATATAAGGAGTGAATATTATAAATATTTAATAATTAAATTACGAATTTCAATAATGTGTTATATTTAAAAAATATGAATATAAATCACAGAATTTCATTTAAAACAAAACTAAGTTGAAATTTATAGCATATTCAAGCTGAAGCTTACCTTATATCGATACCATATTTCCTTTAGGGATGGATCGAAAACTCTTCCTTCTCCAAAGCCAGCCGCATATTCCCGTTTGCATATGCACTATAAGAAAAGATAATATTATCAATATTATTAGGCACAACTAATTAATATTCAATTAAATTAAAGTACTTAATAGGGAGATGTCCATATAAAGCTTCAATAATTAGCAGTTCTTATTCTCGCGTGTTTATCTCTCTCTCAGTTTCCGCCCCAATTGCTTTACAATCGAAGGCATTCAGCATTTAGGTTGATTTTGGCACGGCTTCGGCGCGCATCTAACACTTCCATAAAAACTCATTTAATTACCGCACTGGCCAGCAGCAGCACATTTCTATTTGCATTTATTCCTTACACATTTAACACTTTTTCTACACTGTCACGTTCGCTGCTTATTTTTATTGCTTTTGCCTTGGTTTTTCCCCTCTTTTTTTCTGTATTTGGGTTGTTATTTTGCACTACAATTATGTTAATTTCCTATGCAAATAAAATTTAATTGAAGCTCTCGGGCCAGGGCACGTCGCGGCCCACGAGACGCCGGCAACCCGCACTTAGGCAACTGCGACGCCCTGGCATTAATGTCGCCACACTCCTGGCTCCTGCCACCGCCACGTTTCCTGTGCCAACGAGCTCGCTCCTGCTGGACTTGCAGCGCATTTTGAGAGCGTTGCCAGCATTAATTGCCAATAATTATATTGGTTTACCTTTCTATTTCTTCTTTATTTTTTACAAATATTTTCTCTATGGCGGCGTCCTGTTTGCCCACAGGCAACTTCCATCTTTAAATTGCAAATGGTTCGAGCGAATTACTCAGGCCACAAGCAATTTCTATTTAAAGCGGATTTCTTAAAGCCGGCATGAAAAATGTAGCAAAATTATGGAAATTTTAAAATTCAAAGAATTGGAGGGAGACTAAAAGATGCCCTGAATGCATTTGACTATAATATAAGAATGCATGGGTCTGGTGTATGCATAGGAACAGCGTGTGAACTTGAAACTGCCTATTGACTATACCTTTTATTTAATAACTTCTGTGTTAGTTGCTGGACTGTAAAGAAATTTTCAGCGTATGATCTACATAATCTATAGAATATAAAGCAATTTAGTTATATATTAAAATTTGTTCGTATGTGGGCTATGCTTGCAACAGAACTTCAATTTAAAGAATTTTTCAAAATTTTGAGTTAATATACAAAATATAATAAAAATCAAAATTTCGTTAGACGTTCATCAATCTTAATACAAAAGTTGGCGACTCTAGCTGCAAAGCTGTATGAGACATAGCTTAATACCTGAAGTTCTATAGCCCTGAACTCCTATTTTCTATTGCTGCTCTGTCTCCGAGCAATTAAACAGAAATTGCGTATAAAATTAGCTAGTAACAATATCTTATATAAATTTAGGCTATTAAACACTTTGCTAATGTCCTGTAATTTAAGTATCTCGCACTCTCTCGCACACACGGTGGCAATTGAACAATTGCTAGCAATTAAATTTGCATAAATTGAGGCTGCAGGCCCGTGCGAGCAGGAAACACAATAAGTGTCAAACAATAAAAGTGCGTTGACAATTACAGCAGAAATTAAATTAACTTATTAACTCGTATGGCATGTAAATGAAGCGAGCTCGACAGAATGTAATGTAATACGAGCAAGTGTCGCCGCTGTCGCTTAAATAATAATCCAATCAGCAAACATTTGGACCCCCGCTGGGCGTGGTCCGCACAATTGACAGTGCTGCAGTGCGGATTATGTAATTACCAAATGTGCAAAAATATAATTTAATAAAAGCAATCACAGTCATTGGCTGTGCCGTGATTTATATATTGTTTATGCAGGATCTCATGCAGTTGCTTTGGACACATGACACGAATCTCGCTTTAAGCTCTTGACTAATGATCATCTTAATCCGTTTCTCTTGCAGGACTACGACAAGGAGATTAGCTGTCACAAGATACATTCACCGAGCAGCAACAGCAGCAACCACGCCCACCATTCCCTGCATCACCAGCACCACCAACAGCAGCAGCTGCAGCAGCAGCACATACACCACCACCACCACCACAGCCACAACAATAACAACAACGAAGATGAGATGGAGCCAACGCTGCTCTCGCCCGCTCACTCCAACCACTCGGCCTACGACTGCAAGGAGCACGTCAAGGAGCTGGAGTTCTACAAGAATCTGGCCGCGAAGGCTGCCTCACTGGCCAATCATCATCAGCGCGACACGAGCTCCGTCTCGCCCCTGCCCATGCAAATCGATGCGGACGAGGACGACGCGGAGGACCAGACGGCCGAGGCGCTGCGTCTACGGCACGAGGAGCAGGCGCAGGCCAAGGCGTTTGCGGCGCATCTAAATGGAACTAGTGAGTACATATCAAAAGCCAAGCTATAACTTATACGAGAACAGAGATGGAAACTGGCTACGGCTTGGGCATGGCAAACCAGTGAGAAGCTCAGGGAATAATGATAATAATAATATAATAATAACAAAATATAAGCAAAAATAGTAATAATAAAATAAAAAACATAATTCAATTATATAAAAAAAATATTAAAAAATTTAAAATAATATAAGAGAATAGTTCAATTATTAAAAAATAAAAAAAATATTTAATTAAATAATGAATAATAATTAATTAATAATTAAATTATTATATAATGAAAAAATATAATATTGAATTAATTTAATTTAAAAAAAAATTATTCAATAATAAAAAAAGTTATAATATTAAAATAATTAAATAATAATAATAATAATTAATTAAAAATTAAATTATTATATAATGAAAAAAATATAATAATAAATTAGTCATATAATAAAAAAATAAATAAATTACAATATACAAAAATTTAAAATATTAAAATAAATAATAATAATAAGAGAATAATTAAAGTATTATAAAATAAGGCAAATTAAATAAGAAATCAATAATTAATATTGAAAATTTTACAAAAATAACAAATTAATAAATACAAAAATTTGAATCAAATACTTAATTAAATAATAAATCATTTTTAAAATTAAATACAAATTAATAAATAAATTGAAAAAGATATATAAATATATATTAAAGCATGAAAAAATTCAAATTCAATTTATTTACACTCTAACTAAATATAAATTAGACTTTAATGACATATATATTGCATAAAAATCCGATCTGAATCCATACCAAATATGCTAGCTTTATGCCCAACATTCCCCAACTGTATTTAAGCTCTCAGCTAAGCTATATCAACTGCCATTTGAGTACCCATTTCCATCTCTGTCCTAGACACGCACACACTTGCTACACACTTGCAACCGAGCAAACTGGCAATTAGTGCTGGCAGCTTCTAGGGCTGCTCGATTATATCAGAGACCAGAGACTGTGACATTTCTGCTAATTTTGCAGCTGCAACGGCCAAAAAACTAATGTAAACATTTTTCGTCTACCTTTTGTTTATCTCTCCCGCCTCCCGCTCACACACAGTGCAAGACATGATAAATTTGCAAAAATTACAAAATTTGGCCACACTGCAACAACAGCAACAACATCAGCAGCAGCAGCAGCAACAGCAGCAACATCCTCATTCACATCATTCCCATCATCATCCCGCCACGGCTGCCGCACTGGCAAGTCTTCAGGGCTTAGCTGCCTCCGTGTTCAACTCACCCTTGAATCTGAGTGTTGGCGCTGAGGCCGTGACAACAACAACAGTTGCTGCTGCTGCTGCTGCTGGCGGAGTCACTTCAACATCATCAGCAGCAGCAGCTGCTGGTGCAAGTCCCTCGGCCAGCAACAATAACAACAACAACAACAACAACAGCGGCTGCCACAACGGCAACAAGCACAAGACGTCAAAGGGCAACAGCAGCAACAACAACATCAACAACAACAACAACAACGGCAGCAACAACAACAATAGCAGCAGCAACAACAACAACAGCGCAACCGGCAATTCCTCCAGCCAGCAGCCGCAGGATAATCCCAGCAGCAGCAGCTCACCGCACGCCCACGCCCTCAACGCGACGACGCTGGCGAATGTGTTGGCTGCAGCGACCGCATCGCCACCGCCAGCGCTCCAAGCGCCGCCGGCGAGCGCGCAGATGCCGCAACTGATACTCGCCTCCGGCCAACTGGTGCAGGGCGTCCAGGGAGCTCAGCTGCTCATACCAACGGCCCAAGGTGGGTACCCATCCACACACTCGACTGTGTGTGTATGTGGGATTAGTTTTAGTTGTGTTGGATATCAATAACATAGTTGACTTCACTTGACTTTGGCTTATAGCACAGACGGAGGCTAGGCTAGGGCTGGCCGCGGCCATTAAAGCCGCGACTTAAGCGATTAGGCGAATTTCAATTTCCTTGATTTATTATGGAATCTTCGAAGATTGTGTTTCTCATTTAAATTTATAATTTATAAATTTTTAAAATGTATAAGTGAACAATTTAACTATCGACAGCGAAAATCTTAGCTTTTATATCGAAGGTCAGAGTTAACTTCAAACATTGATTTTTCCTGCAAAGATTAAACTATATATCTGTCTGGAGTTAATTTTTTCTTGTAGAAAATTTGTTTTAAGGCTTTTAAAAAACTTTGGGTAATTTAATTATTTAATAATTAATTTATTTGATAACTATTTTTGCTGAATTGAATTTTAATTCAAATGCATGACAACAGATTTTTGTAAGCTCTTTTTCAATATTTTTTTTTAAATACTTCCCGATATGGTACAGAGATTAAATATATTTTATTTTAAGAGGAATAAAGCAAAGTTAAGAGAAAATAAATTTTAGGGCTATAGCTCAAATAATTCCATGTTCGCGGAGAAGGTGCAGGGCAGTGAAGCCAGTTTATGTGCTCTAGCTAAGCAGTGTCATCCGTGCTCCGTCAGGTTCAGCGTCCACTTCTTTTCGGTAAAGTCCCAGACTCTTTTCCCAGCAACTTTGCTCTTCTACACTTTCTCTGTAATAATCTCCACTTTGATTTTACCAACAGCCAATTATAATCCGCTAAAGAGTTCCATCTGAGCTAATCTACTCTCTTCCACTCTCCCTCTGCCTCCCTCTAGGCATCGCTGTGCAGACCATTCTCACCATTCCGGTGAGCCCACAGATACCCACCAGCGAACAGTTTCTGCCCAATGCATTTGGCGCCTTTGCCAGTTATCAGCAGCAACAGCAACAACAGCAACACCAACAGCAGCAGCAACACCAGCAGCAGCAGCAACACCAGCAACAGCAACGCGAGCAACAACGCGAGTTGCTGGCTCCGCCGCTGGCTGCACTGCAGCATGCGCCCGCCCTGCCGCAGTTGGCGCAGACTCCCACGAATTTACTCAAACCGAATCTCTTTTCGACGGGCGTGCAGCAGCTGCTGACTGCACTGCATCCGGAGCTGTTTGCCGCCGCTGCCGCCAACCATCAGCAGCAGCAGCGCGAGCAGCAGCAGCAACAGTTGGCGGCAGCAGCCGCCGCGGCGGCCGCAGCGAGTCACTTGCCGCACACTCACCTGGCCGCCGACCTGCGACGCTCGGCGGAGCGCACGCCGCCCTCGGGCTCGCCCACCGTGGGCAGCCCGGCGCTGCCAACCAAGCAGCCACCCCCACCGCCGCCGCCGGCCGCGGCGTTCCTGCTGCAGCAGCAGCTGCACATCAAGCCTGAGACGCAGACGCATCTGCATCATCATCTGCACAACACGACGGCGACGGCCACGTCCTCGGCCCATCCCCAGATCAGCCTGCGGCATCCGGACGAGCTGACCGCGCCGCAGCTGGACCTCAAGCCGCTCGAGCTGAACAGCAGCAGCAGCGTCTCGCCACCTGCTTTGCCGCCAGCCGCAGCGCTGGCGCGGCACCACTTCGGCCACAATCTGCGCACGGCGGCTGCGTCGTCACCCAAGCACAGTCCGGGTCGCGGCTCTTCTGGCATGAATCTCAGCCAGCACCACGAGCGGCTGGAGCGACGCTCACACACGCCCACTGCGACGGCCACCAGGACGAGCACAGGCGGCTCGGCCGGCTCCGTGCATCATCTGCCGCACGAGCGTGGCGCCGGCAACGTGTCCGGGGGACGCCTTACGCCCACGGTGTCCGCTCAGTCGGGCATCGGCAGCGGCAGCAACGAAAGAGGCTATTCATCCCCGCTGTTCCGCTCGCACTCGCCGCCCGTGCACGCCCTCAACATGGGCAGCTCCCCCCGGCTGGACCGCGACTATCTGGGCAATGGCCCGAGTCTGAGCGGCGGCTCCAGCGTGGCCTCCGTCTCGGCCGCCAACTGCTCGGCGACAGCGACAGCGTCCAGTTCATCAGCCAACGTACTTAGCAGCATTAACAGGTGAGTTTCTGTCAGAGAAGAAGTCGGAGATAATGGGATGTATAAAGGTTTCCCTCGTGCAGACTCAACGCCTCCAATGGCGAGCTGACCATCACCAAATCCTTGGGTCCGCCCACGGCCACGGCCACGGCCACGCGCGCCTCGTCCGCGTCGCCGCGCGACGACTCACCCCTGCCGGGCCCATCCACGTCGGGCGTGTCACTCATGCAGCCCTTGAAGCTGAGCCCCTCGTCGCGCAGCGAGCCGCCCCAAATGTCGCCCAACGGCAATGACAACGACAACGACCTGCTCATGGATTCACCGAGTGAGTAAAGATCGACTCTTTTTTCCTTTTATACTACTTTAAGGTAGCAGATAAGTTAGCCTTATCTTAGAAGAAAATTTGTAGAAAATCTGAAATCAATTCCTGAAAATATAATATTATATAAAATATATAAATACAATATAATATAATATTTATATAGATATATATTATATATAGTTAGGTGTGATTTGCTGGAGTATTAAGAAAAGAAACTTCAGTTCAGACTGTTTATTATGTAGACATATATAGGGTGTCCCAAAATTAACGCAAGAAGTAACTGGTGTCCCAAAAGTCACGCAAGAAGTAATTTTGATAGAAAACTCAAGTTTATAATTCAAAATTGTACATTTTTGATTGATTTATATAGTATACGTTGTACGTTTGTGTAGCGTTTTATTTTTATTAACCCTAAGCTGTCAGCTGTTCTTTTTTTTTTTGGTTTATAACCTTTAAGTGCACAAATGCCGCAATATTAAAGTCTTGCGTGATTTTTGAGACATCCTATATACATATCTCTTGTTATATCATGGCAGCTAATCGCAAGTTGGCGTAAGTCCTTCTGACAGGCTGTTGCTTGCTCCCGCCGACTTGTTGCCCAGGCGTGACAGCTTCAGCGCTGCTGCTAATTTGCCTAACACTTACGGCTGACATCTCTCAACTTTTGGCAACGCCGCGAAATCTTTGGCTGGAGTTTGGCTGGCGCGCGTCAAGCAGCTCGCGGCTGCATCAATTATGAACCGAATTGTGAGAAATCGTGTAAATGCACAGCGAAACTTTTCCACACACACAAGATACCTCATCCCTCTCTCTCTCTCTCTTTCTCTCTCTCTCTCTCTCTCGCTCTGTCTTTTACTCCTAATAAACTTGGGCTGCATTTTCTTTTAGAAATTACATCAAATCCAGTTAACTTGTTAGAGCTTGTTTGCATTTAAAACGCAGTCAAAGTTTTATTTCTGTTGCTGCTCTCGAACTGTCTTAATTAATGTTGAAAAACTTACCCAAGATGACGTGTGTGCATGTGTGTGAGTGTATGTGTGTGTATCTTTATTATAAATATCGCTCATGCGCCACGTTGGCCTTAAAATATCAAATCCTCAGACAACTGCATCAGCTCAACATCATTAGCAAAGCTAAAAACAGCTCGAATTGAACTTTTCAACTGCCACTTGAATTTCATTTGCCCAAATTCCAACTCGACGCTCATTTAGTGTGTGTGTCTGAATGTGTTTTTGTGGCTCTTTCACATTTCCTTACTAATTGTGTAAATAAATATTTTTATTTGCACTCAAATTGCTGCTTAGCCTTTATTAAAAACTTTATTACAAAAGATTATTTTTGGGAAAATATCTGATTTCATTGAAATTGGAAAATAAAAGGTAAATTAATTAACCTAAGTTCAATTTATGTAGCCAATTTTTTAATAATTAAATATTTCCTACAAAATATCTTTCAATGAAATAATTTTATACAGATTTTGTCTAAAATATTTATTTATGATAAAATACAAATTGAGTTTATAAGTGAAATAATAAAAAAAAATTATTTAAAGCCTAGGCGTATACTTAATGTTTTTCAAACAATTTCTAATCAAGTCAGCTGCTAAGCACTTTAACTATATCTATTCAATTTTGTTTTTAATATTTTTATGGGCAATAGAAAGTAAGAAAATGCCAACAAAAATTTAAAATATATAAAAATATTAAAATTAATTAGTTGTATAAAATATTAAAAAAATATATTTGTATTTGGCATTTTCTTACTTACTTACTTGCCATATAAAAATAAATCAAGCTGTAAAATTAAAAAAAAAAATATACAGATAAGAAAAATATATATTTTTTTAAATATTTTATAGCTAAATAATTAAAAAAAAAAAATGAATAAATAGATATATGTATATTTGTTTAGTAATATTTTGTAGTTCAATTTGAAGAAAAATTATTCGTTTTTATTTTAATTATTTATATTAATTAAATATTTAGTAGCCTTCTAATTTGTCTTACAATTCAACTTAAAAATACTGTTTTAAATAAATGTTATACCTTATATACATATTTTTTATAAATACTTTAAAAATTATTTATTAAATAGTGTATTTTAATATATTTTTAATCAATTTATAATTATTTACATTTATTTCTTGTAGATTCTCAGTTTTAAGACATATTTTTAGGCTTTTCATATGTCACCTAATTCAGTTATAAAATATTTAAAAAACTACATTTTCTCTTGAATATGTAAACTTTACTTTAGTCTACACAATTTCCCTTGCTAGTTTGCTATACGAAACACAAAAAATTGTTTGCTTCATCTACTGGAATCAATTTGAGAATATCTCATATGCCAGCAGCCCCCCCCCAAACACCCTTAGTCCATATCAATTGATGTTTTGCTCATGCATATGTGCGTCGGTATGTGTGAGTGCGTATGTGTGTGTGTATGTGTGGCTTGCAGCTCGCTTAGAGCTTAATTGAAACTTTGGATGCATTAAAAATGCAATCAGCACAACAAGAAGGCAACGCCGAGCCCCAGGCGTAAGGCATCAGCTAAGCCATCAGCTAACAGGTTTCAGTATGCACTGAAACAGTCTCAATTGCACTGGGGGGAGGATCAGTTGCTACTTCGCCAGCTACTTGATGGCAGCTCTCTAGTGTCGCATCGCATACAAATTGCAGACAATATGCAGCTTAATTACTACTAATTGATGCATACAAAAACTTAAGATGTTTTCGTATTTAATGACATATTTCACTGCTCGATGCCAAACAAACAACAAAGCAAAGGCAGCAGCGGCGGCGACGACAGCGGCGCAAGTTATGGCTTGGCAAGGATTCAGACAAGGATAACAGCAGAGCTGAGCCGGAGTGAGGGTTGAGGGATGCGGCGGATGGCGCATCTTAATTACCGCTAAAGCGCCTCGGCTGCAGTTACAGTCAAGTGAATGGCTTTGCCGCTGGTGTCTGCTGGCTGCGTCGTTGTCGTCTCCTTGTTGTCGCTTGCATATCATTAATAAATAAATCAAATTTCTGTGCGTGTAGTTTGGCGAGTGTCGTTGAGACAGCGAGCGGCAGCAGCTGCTAACAAATTAAGCAGATAAAGCCAGCAACTTTTCCCGTTTACCTAATAGACAAGCATAACAAGACCTAAGTGACAGAGCAATAAAAGCAACAGCAACAGCAACAGCAGCGACAACCTCCAAGTGTCTTCCTGTGCTGTGGCAAATGAGTTTTATCAATTTACCTACGACACTCTAATAATATTTCGCAATTACCGCAATTAACTGTAATTAAGAGCCGCGCGACTCGTAGCCAATTAATGTTGTCATTTCGCATTGACAGTTAGTGCTCGTTATGAGACGGACAGACGGAACTGGAGAAAGGCTATTTAGCAGTCAGCCTGTCTGGGCCATTGGCCATTTTAGCTTAGCCTTAAAGTACCGTTGGCTCTGCTTGTTAACCTGAACGGTTTAATTTGAACGTATTTTTCAGATGAGCCCACCATTAACCAGGCCACCACCAATGTGGTCGACGGCATTGACCTGGACGAGATCAAGGAGTTCGCCAAGGCATTCAAGTTGCGGCGCCTCTCGCTGGGCCTCACCCAGACCCAAGTGGGCCAGGCGCTGTCCGTGACCGAGGGACCGGCGTACAGCCAGAGTGCCATATGCAGGTGAGCTATGAATAGACGAACTTATTTTCATGAAATACGTAAATGTAATACGTAATACGTAAAACGTATTACGTAATTCGTAATGAATCAAATTAAGTCTGTTTAGAAGCCTTTAGGCTGCGAGATATTGCGTTATATTTTGTTAAAGTTCAATTTGATAAAAAGCTTACAACTGCTAAAGTTTCAAATGAGATTTATTAGATGAACAAATATTTCGAATTAACAGTTTAAAAAAATTAAAATAATATGTGAAACAAATTTAAATTTACTTATTTATTATTTTCGCCTTTCTGCGATATTTGTTCTGAATTTTAAATATGAATAACGCTTAATAAATATTTAAAATATAAAAATCAATAATTAATTCATTAGATCAAATTTTTAAAAAAAATCTGTTAAAATAATTAAGCTCTTTTATTTTACATATTTGCTAAAAAAAATTCGAAAAATATTGCAAGATAATCAAATAAGAAAATTGAAAATTGCACTAATTTTTTATGAAAATAAGATGTATAAAATTTAAATATGAACACATAAATTTAAATAAATATATATTATATGGGCAATAAGTATGTTTATAAATAAACGTTAAAAATAATTAACAAAATTTTTTAAAAAGATATACTCTTATATTTTATACTTTTGTTAAGCTTTTTTCATATTCACAAAATTTTGAAAGAAAAAAAAATAAATCAGAAGACAGAAACTAATCTTTTTAAAGAAATCCAAAATATATTTGATCTTTCTTCAGTATTTTAATAATTTTTAAATATTAAAATAAAATTATATTTATATATATTGTGAAAAAAAACTTTAAGAATATATTCCACTTTAATTTTCTTTATAATTTAAAATATTTCAAAAATATTATAACAAAAAAAAAATAGAGAAGGCAAAAACAAAAAATTTATAATTTATCTAAAAAGAGAAAAAACAAAAACAAAATTATTTTGCAATCGAAACAAATTTTAGAAGGCTTTAATTTTAATTAGTTTTACAATACTTCTGGAACAATCTTTAGAGTGCCAGGACATTTTGAACAAGCTATAAAAGAAAACAAAATATTTATACATATATGTATATGTATGAACATGTGTGTATATGTATACATATTTTGTATGCTAATATATATTGATATATATTATATATCGAACATAATGCTTAATTAGTTAGTTAATTATTTAAACAAGTGACAAACGAAAATAATGCAAAATTTAATTTTATTTATTTTATTTGTTTATTTTGAAATCGCCAACCAATCGTCTCTCTACTCTCCCGCCCGTCAAAAACCCATCAAAATGCCAAAATGCAAGCAGTGCACTCGCTGCGCAGATGTATGCCGCTCAACTGTCGACGCAACAACAGAACATGTATGTGTGTGTGTGTATGAGAGTGTGTGTGTGCGAGTGTGCGAGTGTGAAAGAAACTTAACTAAAGTGCAAGAGCTCATATTTGTTTTGTACATTTTGTGTTTTATTTTTCTGTATTTATGATTATAAGTATGCGCTTCTCCCTAAACTAACATGATTGGCCAGGGCATTGCCAATGAGCAGTATTTTTTAGCAGCTTTCAACAACAAATTTCGCATGTTTTTTGTCTGGCCTCAAGCGAATGGCGGCCGTTAAAAAAAAAAAGAAGAAGAAGAAGAAGAAGAAAAGAAAAAGTATGCTACTTGACAATGTCCTGGCACTTTAGTTACGTTTCTTTTACTTTTCGCGCATACGAACGATCGAACGGCAGTTACTAAGTTACTCTATCCCTATATATATATTTATATATGTATATGTGTACGCCATATAGGTTCGAGAAACTCGACATCACACCAAAGAGTGCGCAGAAAATCAAGCCCGTCTTGGAGCGCTGGATGAAGGAGGCCGAAGAGAGGTGAGAGTATGGAGGCAGTTCCACGCAACGATCAGCCCCACGAGCGACAAACCCAACTAAACCAAGTTTTCTCTGTTTCATTCAGTCACTGGAATCGCTACAAATCGGGCCAGAACCATCTGACCGACTACATTGGCGTGGAGCCGTCAAAGAAGCGCAAGCGTCGCACCTCGTTCACGCCGCAGGCGCTGGAGCTGCTGAATGCGCACTTCGAGCGCAATACGCATCCATCGGGTGAGTGGTAACTTTCAGTGGTTGAAGTCAATCGGAATGGGCAATCTATATAACTACATACACATATCATCTGTTCTACCTTGGCTAGGCACGGAGATAACTGGACTGGCCCATCAGCTGGGCTACGAGCGCGAAGTGATTCGCATTTGGTTCTGCAACAAGCGGCAGGCGCTGAAGAACACCGTTCGCATGATGTCCAAGGGCATGGTCTAGGAGGGCGTGTACATAGACCTCCCGCCCATATCCTGTATATAGTTTGTGTGTCTGTGTGTGTGTGTGTATTTTGTGATAGTTTTAAACACTTAGCGTTTAGACTCTAGGCCATGTAAAGTAAAAGCTGTGTCATAGCATTTACCACAAAGGAATGTCTGCATATGCCGCCACGCCCCCTAAATCAAATACAAAAACAAAACAAAAAACAAAACATCTACAATTTATGACTAACATTAATCATATCCCAAATAGTCTAGAATCTACAGATTTTAGGGCCCATTTTCTTATATTGATGTGCCATTCCAAAAACAAAAAAAAAACAAAACAAAAAACAAAAATTCAAAAAACATTATATATATATATAAAAACATGGAATAATATATATGTATATGTATTACGAATTCACAACTAGAGATTTACATTTAACAATTTGTATGGCTAAGCGCAAAACCAAAATGACAAAAAGAAAACAAAAAGAAAGAAAAAGAGACACAAAAAAAATGACACAAGTAAAATAAATTCTTTATAAATTGTAAGCTTTGATTTAACGAGTAAAAATATAATTGCATTTAATGCGTTGGCTATATATTAATAATGACGTATATATATACATATATACTAAAGTGTATTTTATTTAAACAATTTATAAATAAATTATAAACTCTAGCAATTAACAATTCTCATTTGGCCATCACGACATCCACTCTCCATAAATAAAGTAAACTGAAATCCCACTCAAAATGTATGGCAGCGCACTAACAAAATTTAGAATAAGCAAATTTATGTAGCAATTTAAAGAAATGACAACAACAACAACAAAAATATGAAGGAAAATAAATACAAAATGAATAAGAAAAGCAAATAATTCAACCAGAAAAATACTTCAATTGCAAAATTCAAATGGTACACAAGAACAAAGAAAGTCATAAAAAACAAAAGAGAAAACTGAAAAAAAAAATATTTAAATAATTGTAATAAAAAACAAACATAATTAAAAATATGAAAAAAATTGGTGTTTGAATTTTTTTAATTTCAAATTATTATTTTTTGGGTGAATAGAAAATAAATAGAAAATAATAATGAAGGATGAAGCTGAAGATATGCAAGCATGGGCATTGTATTGATGACCGGGCAGCTTCTAAGGCCTATGGAATAAAGGAACGATCGAGTATGGGAGCATATTAAAAATATGTTTAAAAAAATAAAAAAAAAAAACATTAAAAAAATATATAAAAAATATATATAAAAAAATTATAAAGAAATAAATAAAATAAAAAGAAATCTATATATAAATAATAAATTGTATATAATGTAACTTTCCATTTCCTATCCATATGAGGCTATCAATAAATATTTATATGAGACTTCAGCTGTATTTTGATGATATACTTCGATTAAAAACATAATATATATTTTATATATTATTTAAAAAAAATATATATGCTCAAAATATTTCCTGCGAAAGCTGAATAATTCTATTATTGAACTTTTTCCAATTGAACAATCTGGAAATACTAAAATTTAAATTTAATTGAAACTTTAAAATCTGTTGATGGCAACTAAAAAGTAATATATAATATTTTATTTATATTTCCTATAATAATAAAAAAATTTTAAAGTTATTTCCCATGCTTTGACTTAACTTCGCATAACAATGCCATTAAAGGTAAGCTCATGATTTTCTCGGTAATGCCTCATAAATAAGAGTATATAAAAATATACTTAAAAAAATATATTTAATATACTAAAAAAAATAATTATTAATTTAATAAAAATATAAATAATAAATTAATATACTTAATTTGTTTTGTGTTTTTATGTTCTTTTTTATGTTTTGTAAATTATATTTTATGTTATTGACATATGCGTTTGAGTAGATAAACTTAAATAAGTTAATAATACAATTTTCTGCCACTAGTCCATTTGCACATATATTATAAAAAAAAAATAGCTGTGCTGTTCACTCTATCATACTTGCCATCGAAACCAAGCGCTCTCTTTGGGTATCAACACGACTGCTCAGCACAGCATTTTCCTCCAGACTGACTCTGCCAGCGATCAGGAGCCATGTATTTATACCATTTCTCCACTTTCACTCAATGAGAGTGAAGTGAGGCGCAGCTAGCGCCGATCAGGTACGCTGAAACGGAGCAGCAAAAGAACAGAGCTGAAGAGAATTAAAGAAGCCAATACGCTCGTGCTGAAATACTCAAATGCTCAAATGCCTAGCAGCTCAATGCCACGACGTAAATGGTAAATGCCACTCAATTTCGATTTAAATGTTGAGTGAATACAAAAATTGATATATTTAATGGGAATCATTAAAATAAAAACTTAAAAAGAATTTTATTAATACTAATTACATTGTTCTTAATTGCACTTAATGTAGGCTGGCAATATCACATGAACGTAGATTACCAAAGCAATCGCAGCTGAGTAAATAAATCAATAAATCAGTCGCTCAACATGTTCTCCAAATTCTTTTGCTTCTGCCACACACGATACTCAATCAGGCCATAACTATAAAAGAATTTAAAAGTTTTTAAAATAAATATTTGAATAATATAATAATCAATATAAGCAATAATTAAATTATTTAAATAATTTAAATAATATAACAATGTTTAAATTATTTAAACATTTAAATAAGATAATAAAATATATAATCAATATTTTTCGTATTTAAATAATATAATAAACTATATAAACAATATTAAATAATTTAAATAATTCTTTAAAAGTTTCAAATAATATAATAAGTTAGATAACAATATTTTTAAATTAAATACATAATATAAATATTCTATTTAAATTATTTAAATAATTCTTTAAGTAATTTAAATAATATAATAAATAATATACCAATATTTACATTATTTAAGAAACTCCTTAAATAATTTAATTAATATAATAATTATTATAATCAACTCACCCCACGCAGCCCACAGCCATGACACACATCAGTATGATCAGCTTGGTGGAGGTGCACAGCTGCGAGCTGATGACGTAGCCAATGACCGAACCCGTGCTCTCCCATAAGCGGAAGTTGCTATACGCGGCAATCAGATGGTTGGGAAACAGGATGCCATAAAAAGCTAAAAGACACACATTTAGTGTTGAGTCCAAGCTGAGCTTAAAGCTCTCGCTTACCATTGACAACAACCAGCCAGACGCCATCGCAGACGCCCCAAATGGCCGCAAAGGTGCAGTACATCAGGTAGTCGCCCTCGCGCGCCTCCCAGCTGTACATGTAGGCGAGCAGGCAGAGATTGAGCACGGCGCAGATGGCCGCCAGTGTGACACGCCCAATGCGCTCGACCAGGGCGCCCGCAATGCCGGCGGCAATGGCGTTCGCCACGCCAAAGCAGATCATGGCAAAGCCGATTTTGGAAATGCCCCAGCCACAGGCAACGAAGGACTGAGGATGGAGTGAGGAGATGGTGGTTAGCTCTGACTATAGCTCAGCTGTAAAGCTCACTTACACGTGTAAAGTCGACGGCGAGGAAAGCCTCCTCCAGGCCAATGAACATGGTGATGGGCAGCATGAGTATCTGGCGGCGTTTGCGCAGCAGATTAATGGTGACTGTGAGGAGCTTCAGGCCCGAGATGCCATCGCCAGTGTCGCCACGATTGACGCCATAACTAAAGGAGAGGGTAAAGGAAGGACAGTTATGTATATATATAGGGTGTCCCAAAAGTCACGCAAGAAGTAATGGGTGTCCCAAAAGGCACGCAAGAAGTAAATTTTCTAGAAAATACAGGTTTTTAATTACAAAATTACAAATTTTTTTTATTGATTTATAAAGTAAACCTTTTCCATTTATGTAGCGTTCCATTTTTAATAGGCCTGAATTGACAGCTGTTCTTTTTTCTTGGTTAATAACCTTTACTTTTTAAATTAAAATCTTGCGTGAATTTCGGGACACCCTATATAATATATATATTTATATATCAACCCACCGCTTGAGCGAGCTAACGCCGAAAATCATCATAATCACGGCGCCGGCCATGCATGCCAGGAATATGGAATTGAGCAGCTGAATCTGCTCGGGCGCCGGCGGCACCAGATTGGGATTCACCTCGGCGCTGACGCCGGGGCAGAAGCGCGCGCCGCAGAGCTCGCCCACGCGACTTATGG
This sequence comes from Drosophila repleta, assembly GCA_018903745.1. Classification (NCBI taxonomy): domain Eukaryota; kingdom Metazoa; phylum Arthropoda; class Insecta; order Diptera; family Drosophilidae; genus Drosophila; species Drosophila repleta. The sequence continues at coordinate 17,194,566 of JAEIGN010000497.1, read as the reverse complement.
TCGCCTCGAGGGGCTCCAGCTCCAGGCTCTCATTTGCCGTCGTCGGCGTCGTTGCGCTCAGTGTCAGCACCGACGAGGAGATCAGGTTGCCCCACACCTGCGCCATCTGGTAGAAGATGAAGAAGAGCCCGAAGAACTTCACCGTGTTGACATCCTTGCGGGAGCTGTTGCCGCGCACCTTGGTCAGCGCCTCGGAGACGGTGGACAGGTAGGTGCACTTGGAGCACCAGAGCGGACCGCCACCAAAGCCCACCATCAGGGCGGCGGGTATAAGCGTCTCGAAGCGCGGATAGAACTGAGCGGCGATGTAGGGCATGTAGGCGAACAGGGCCAGGGCCATGGTCAGGCGGCAGCCGAACCAACTGTTGATTAGAGTAAGTGGACAAAGCTTAGTGTTGGCCATTTGTTGTAGCCCGAGGCCAGTGGGGCAGCTGCTCCAATGACGGCCATAAATCTAAATAAATCGAGTTAACTGATTAAAGTTGCCATGGGCAGCATTTTTGGGCCCAGCGGCTGGGCACGCGTGCCCGGAATAAGTCAAACGGGTCGGAAAAATGTGTCGAAACTTGCCCGGAGGGGGCGGCGGCTACGGCCGACAAACGTTTTCTATAAATTAGCGATTTGTTTAAATGTCAGCCAAAAGAGACGGAAAAAAAGGGATGCGCTGGCATGAGCCATCGACTACGCCCACAGAGCCCCAAGGTCCGCCCCGTTGACATTTAGCAGTCAAGCCGGGAGAGCAGCCAAAGCTGCTCAAAGTATTTACTGCTCTGCTGACTGTTGACTGCCATTCGACTCGTCGCATCTGCATAAAATTGCCATAAAAACGCCACGCGATTGCCAGACATTTATGGCAATGCCGAAAATTTATGGCTAAGTCGCCCTCTTGAGCTGCCAAAGCAATTATATGACAATGAGATAATCCCGAAGATATGAAGAGAGCAAGAAAGTATTAGGGATCGGAGAGAAAGGGTCTTGATGGGGAATTAATTGCTATGTACTTCCGGTAGTTTGGGAGATCTTGGCCTGCTCTTATCTATCACTACTCACCTAATCACCGTCATGGGCAGAAAGATGTTGGACAGAATGAGCGAGCCGTAGATGACGGCCAGCGTGGTGGTGCCCAGCGCCTTGTCCGCATTCACCGAGCTCTGCAGGTTCGAGGTGCCGTGGAAGGCCGTGAAGTGTATCATGAACGCCAGCCCTATGACGACCACGTTTTTGGTGATTATAAAACGTTCACGCGGCTCGTAGAGGCGCTGACTCGGTTTAGTCTCGCCGTTTATGGCAACAGGTGCGCCACGTGTCACACCTGTGTCCAGGGCGAGCTCCTCGTTGTGCACCATTTCTGTTGTTGCTGACGATGAACTGCAGAGAAAAGGGGAAAAGGGAATAGAAAAACTTGTTAAATTGTCATTTGGGTGTGTGGTGAACGGAATGTGGAATACGGAAAATAAAATACGAAAGGAAAGTCTGATTTAATTTATTATTTATTTAATATGGATAAGGAATATTGAACTTCTTTTATACTTTATATTTTATATTGATTTTTTATTTTATTTTGACTCATTTATTTATTGTATAATGTAATTTACTTATATTATTTTATAATTGTAGTTCATTGTGTTATGTTATTATTATTTTTTTATAATATACATTTATTGTATACTTTTTTATATATTTTTAATCTCTGTATGACCGATTTATGAACTCACTTAAATATATATATAAAAATATAAAAATATATATTTTTATACTTATTATTGGGATGAAAAAATATATATAAAATATAAATATACAATATATATTCATTGCTATAATATAATATTACGTATACGATACGCTGAACAAGTTTCTCAGCAATTTAAGCTGCAAATATAATAATCTATATAACATATATTAGTATTTCACATATATATAGGTATATTTTTAGTATTGTATATTAAGTATACGACTTGGAGAACAGAAACTGCCTTCGCTTCTCAGAGCTGAGCAGAAAATCTCTTAGGTAAATCACATTACAAAATTGCTTCATAGCCTAATTATCCCTTCGCCCTCTAACTGTCCTCCTCCTGTCCCCACTCTATACCAACCTCTCTTATGCGCAAGCAAAGAAAAACAGTCCCTCAACAGCAAATATTAAAGCTCTTCCTTGTATTCCTTACACCTCTAATCACAAATAATCCACAATAACTCCAAAAAAAATAAACAAATAAATTCTAATTAATTTAAATCTTAAATTTGTAAATTTTCCTTATATTTCCAAAGCGATTTGTCACTCAAAACGAAAATCCGCAGCTTCATTCAATTGGAAGCTATTTACTCTGCCTTAAGAATAACATTATCTGTTTGTTTTTATTCAAAAGAACACAACTTGAAAGCTAGACACATTTTCAATAAAGATACCAAACGGCAATAGACACACTCAACCGCAATACACTTCTCGGTAAGGTCTTCACATACCCGAACTTTGAATGGTGGAAGGGTATATTCGCTGTAGAGTGGTTGAGGGAGTTGTGAGTGGGCACTAAATATACTTGATATAAATATACAAAAAAGACTAAATATATTAAAAATAATAGATAGACAAATTGATATACTAAATATACTGAATATACCATAAATATTATAGATTCTATAAATACTATAAATCCAATAAATACTATAAATACCGTAAATACTGTATATACTATAAATACTATAAATACTATAAATACTTTAAATACTATAAATACTATAAATACTTTAAATACTATAAATTTTATGAATACTATAAATACTATAAATACTTTAAATACTATAAATACTATAAGTACTATATATACTATATATACTATAAATACTATAAATACTATAAATACTATAAATACTATAAATACTATAAATACAATAAATACAATAAATACTATAAATATTATAAATACCATAAATACTAAATATAAAACACATGGCAAATATACTAGACAAACTTAGTATACAAAAATACTAGATATACCAGCTATATATTAGAATATCGTACTCTAGGCTACTCTATCCAGGCTACTCAACCTACAGACAGCTCCTCAGCATCTGGGCTAAGCTGAGTGTGGGTATATTCAAGTCAGGCATTGGACCATGGCATTAGGCAATAACTCTGCGGGCGTTACGCCCCCTTGAATGTGAAAGTGATATAAATTTGAGCGTCCTTGCCAGGACTCAGCGTGAAGCCCGGTCCTTGGCTTTGCTGCGCCACAGAATCAAGGACGAAGTCTGCGACTGCCGCCCGTAATCCTTTAGGCAGTGCCACAGCACGTAGTCCGGGCTTGAGCACAAATTTATGCCTGTCTACGCCCACACACTGAGGGAGCACACATACACACACACACACTTGTTCGCTCTGGGCTGCCTGTCGGAGGCTGTTTGGGCTGGGTCTGAAAACCGGGCTCGACTTGTTTGCATTTGATTTCGCGATGCCAACGACACTTTGGCGCAAATTTAGCACCTTTGATAAAGTTAAAGGTTTGTTTGCCAGCCGCTGAGTGGCGCCCGCTCCCAGCGTGCCGTGATTCGAGCCACTCGCAGTGGCACAGTGCGCCCCGCCACAGACGACTTGATTGAATTGAATTTCCGGCCCCCTGGCACCCAGCTACTCGAATTGTTTTCGCAGATAAGCGGGTTAAACAATCAAGCGAAATTGTTTCGGAATACCTCGAGGCGTGACAGCAACAAATATTAATTGCTTCAATTTAAAATCAGCCAAAAGTTGGAATTAATCTGCAAATGAACTCTGAGAGTTGCCAGCAGAGTTTCCGAACTCTTGATAGGCAATTAACTGCGCCCGAGCCGCCCAGCCCCAGCCTAAGCACGTTAATCACTTTTATGCTCCACTTCCAGCAGAAAACTTGAAGGGAGCTTCAAGCCCACATTAATCATACGCAGCGTGAATCGATTTGGCTCGCATGCAATTAATTGGTATCGAGAAGTGCACTTAGCACTCGTCGCACACACATCCGTCATCAGAATCAACTGAATCAACTGAGTCGAATGCGCAACAAACAGACAATTAATTACGCAAATACGTGCAACTAACTACCTCGAGTATTACAAGACATAAATTCCTCGAAATAAGCTAAGGATATATGAACATATGAATATGGAGAGCAATTGAAGTATATTATGAAATCATGAAGTATACCCGGAAGCCGTAGTAAATTTAACTTCAGGGCATAATTACCTTGTTAAAATATATGTAGCATGCAGGAGGAGGCATAGCCGAGCTTATTAGGTATATTTATATACCTGATCAGCTGAACGAGCTGTGTCGATATAGTCATGTCCATCTGTCTATCTGCCCGTTCGTCCGACCTTTTATCTGTGCTCTCTTCTATCGGTCCTTCCATCCATATGTCCGCCTTTTCATCCGTCTGCCCGCTTATTCGTCTGCCACCCCGTCCCTTCGTCCGTCCATCAGTAATCTATCTCTTCGTCTAGCTTTCCTTCTCTGTCTCTGCTCCTCTGCCCATCCGCCCATCCGTCCATCTTTCTGTTCGTCCGTCAACCCGTTCGTTCGCTCGTCTATCCGTTCGTCCGTCTCTTCATCAATCCGTCCATCTCTCCTTCCATCTGTTAATCCGCCCACCCGTACGTCCTTCCATCTACCCTTACTTATAAAGAGACCTAGAGACTTTTTTTAGGTCCATTTATAGCACGCGCTGACTAAGTTTCTTTCAATTAATCAATAATTATTAAACTTTAAATGTTATTGATTAATAGCGTTATAGATATTCCGCTATTTTATCATATCTCGCACGTCTTTGGAGCTAGAGTCTTCAAATTTTGCATTTAGTTTTATATTTATTTAACTAAATTTCGATTTTTTATATTTTGAATACCAACTCAAAATTGTATAAAATTCTATAAATTAAAGTTCAGTTCCAAATATAGGCAATATGTGAATGACGTTTGGTTTTTAACTAAATTTAATACTCTATAGAGTTAGTTGGTCTCATGCTGAAAATTTCATTGAATTTCGTTAAGTAACAAAAATTTATTAAATAAAATGTTAAGTGGCTCATTGTATTTCCTAGTCTGCCTTTCATGACTAAATAACTCTTTACCTTATTATGCCAAATTCAATTGAATATCTCTTCTCTTTTTCCATTTCGCTATCCAAATCGCATCAATTTAGCATACTCAATTCAATCGCTAAATACTCTCCAGCCGCAGAGACTTTCTCTGCATTAAACAGAAACAAATTAAAAAGCTTAAATGATTGAACAGCTAGAGCAACGCAGGCAGGCAGCTGGAGTGACGAAATTGAAGCCACAAGACAGCATTAAAGAAATAAAACTTTTTATGGTTTGTTGACAGCTCAAGCGAGGCATTCATAAAATTTAACGCACGCCTGCCAATTGGCCATAGAGAGAGAGAGAGGGGGGGGCTGTTTGGGGCTCGTCCATCATCTAAATGGAAATCAGGCATAATCACCAAATGGAGAGGCAAATATGACAGCAATTTTGTTCTATCTGCTCACAAAGTGTCGCATAAAACAATGAAACTTGGACCTGCACCCGGCTGGACCCAAACCCAGCCTAGGGCCAAGCGTCGCTCTAAATTTATGCCATAAAATGCCCAACCAGCTTTTGTGGGTGAGTGTGTGCCAGTCTGAGTGTGTGTGTTAAAGTCTGATAACAATTTTTGCTTTTTTGGGGTGGGGGTTTTGCTTTATGTTTGGTTTTTATGTGGCGACGCAGAGTAATTTTATTAAATTATTGCCAAGGCCCGCGCTGTGCGGGTATTTTAACCAGAAAATATATTTTGCAGTATTTCCAGTTGCAAATCTATCTATTTCCGCTTTGATTAAACAGTGGAGAGATGAACAGCAAAAAATAATGGCAGCAGCTGGCCAACAGCTAATCAATCATGGGCCAAACTGGAAAAGAAAAACAATAAGAAGAATAAATCCTCTGGCCAGCGGAGGGGAAGAAAACAAATACTTTTCTGACTTATGGCACGAGCCGGACAAACATGAAAAAATGTCGGTAATTATGCCTACAACTTGGCACTCAGCAGCACATGCTGAGTTGGGCAAACAGTAATGCCAGTAATTAACTATAGATCTGTCATACTTAATATATATATATACATATATCCATCGGGTTCGGGTTCAATCAAGCAACAAACAAAACAAACACAACTGATTCGAATGAAAGTGGCCAAATTATGCGCTTGACCAGCTCATTGGCAACAACAATTGAGTCGAGGCTATCATGATTCGCGGAATCCGCGCTGCGAACACCTGAAATATTCCAATAATTTCACATATTATCTATGCGCTCTGCAAATAACTAATAAATTAAAGTTGATGAGTGGAAGTGAAATTGAAGTAAATTGTTCAGTTCAGTTGCCAAACTTAAATGTGGCTAAATGAAAATGGTTAAAGTATATACTATATATGTATATATCCCACATATATCCATTACAAACACAAATAGTGTTTTTGGCCAAACTTTCATAATGACATTTGCTGGCGCACTCGCAATTGTCGTTCTCAGCCACACTCAAAGTTGTTCAATAAAACTTTTGCTTAACATTTTTTATGAATGGCAATGGAATAGCGAATGGCAATGCGAAGCGTTTTGTGTGTCGTCGGCAAACGATTTGCAGTGACAAAAAGAAGTCGAAAATGTTTTGATGGCGCTGGCTGACAAAGAAAAGGGTCTTGGCCGAGGGCAGCGATAACAATGCCAGAAGACATGTGGCAAACAGCGCGACCAGGCGGTGCTCTGTAGACTAGAAGAGTATTTAAATAAAAAGTATATTAACGTAAGGAGCATACAGAAAAAATAATAAATAATAATAATTATAGTATAATAAAATAAAATAAAAATGTATATAAAATAAAAAATAATAAAAAAAAATTTTAAATATGTATAAAATATATATTAAAAATTAAAAATGTTATTCACTTTTTTTTGAAGTATTTTTTATATTATTCATATAGAAAAAAAATTTTTAATTTAATTAAATAATATGTTATATATAAACGAATGCAACTCTTTGAAGGTAATACAAAGAAAACTATATAAAAATACTTTAGCATAACACAAGACAAATAAATCTTCTCCTAAAGTAAGAAAATTTATTTAAGATTAATTTAAAAATAAATAAAATTTAAAAAAAATCTAAAATATATTTTATATAATAAAAAAGTGAAATTTGTAAACATGAGTCAAGACTCATTAAACTTTTTTTGTGGCTCTATCTTTTTACAAATGAATTTTAGGAGAACATATATTGTATATCAAATATAAACATTTAAAATATCAATAACATAAGCACCAAAAACTTTTACAAAATACATTTAAATAAAGGCAAATAAAAAGCCCTTATGAAAATATATTTTAAAAAACTCTGATTATGTTAAAAACACTAAAAAAAAAAATTCATAGTTTACATATGTATATCACATGTGACTTTTTTACGTCTGACTTGTGACTAAATTTGATTGGCAGCTTTCAGCTGTTGGTTTTTGCATTCTTCTGTCATAACAGAGTTTTTAATATTGCACATCAAAGAGGTGAGAGCAGCCATCAAAGGTATACCAGATGCAGGTGCCAACGAAACACATCAAAGCAAACAATGGAAACTTTTGTTTGCATTACCCGAAATAAACCGAAACAAAAATGAAAATGAAAAAAAACAAGAGCTGAAAATAAAACGATTCCCGCCTTGAAAACTTACTTTGTATGCTATCAAGGAGGGCAGGACACGCCTACTGAGCACAGAGATATGCTAAGAGAGTCAAGAAAGTGGGCTGGGGTTATATGTTCAACAAAGTTGGCTAACAAAAAAAAATTTAAGCCAAAAAAGTTTTTAGGTGCCGCTTAACAAAAATAAAGAAGAAAACCCCGAAAAGATGGAATACAATTTTAATGGCAGCACATCGAGGCTGAAGCATAAATCTTGCAAATGCCTGCGCTGCGGCTGCTACAGCTGTGATTCCTTGCAGACCATACTCCTGGGCGAATTTTGTTTTATTGCCCATTGAGTAAGTCGGGCCAACTTGTTATGAACCAAAGAGTGCGGACTACATGAATTATGTTGCTTCCTTTGGGACTAAAGAACGGCGGCAGAAGGCTTTTAAGGTGGATTTATAAAATATTTGCAATTTTATTGTATTTATTACTAAATTTTTAAAGTTCTAAAAACAATGAACAAAATCTAGAAATGTTGACTGTTGGTTCATAGAAACTATTTTATATATTTTATAAAATTTATTTATTTATTTTGATTTATTTTATTGTGTTTATTTTATTTTCATTTATTTTATGTTAATTTAATTTATTTTATTTATTTTATTTATTTATTTTATTTATTATTTTTTATTTATATTATTTTTTATTTATTTTATTTGTTGTATTTATTTTATTTTATCAATTTTATTTATTTTATTTTGTTTCATTTTATTTTTATTGACTAACGGCGATAACTTAAGACTTGTTAAATATTAAGATTATTAAATATTAAGATTTATTAAATATTTTTACATATATTTTTATATTTAAATAAATTATTTAAAGCACTGAAATGAAAATGAAAAAAGTTTAGATCTCTTGTCTCATGGAAATTATTTTATTTAATTACATATTAAATTATTTAATTTTATATTATTTTATATTTTATTTATAGATTTTTTTATTTATTTTTATTTATTATATATATTTCTTTTTTTTGTATTTTTTACTACATTTTTAAGTTGCTAAAAATCTGGAAATAATTAATTTTTTTTATTATTGTTTTTTGCCTAATGGAGAAAACTGGCAGAAAATGTCAGAAAAGCAGATTTAGTAAATATTTTTAAATTAATTAATATTTATAACTTGATTAAAAGTTAAAAACCCGCCCCTACTGATTAGCCTGAGCCTACGTTAATTTGACACCTTTCTGCCACAGCTTGCCCCACTGTGGCTGAGTATATTTGACTCCGCGACTTTGTGAGAAAACTTTTATTGTTGCTTTGAGTATGCGATAATTTAGCTTATGTTTTGCCATTTCCTAATGAGCCCTGCCTCCGCCTAAGTCGCGCGCACTTTCCGGGCATTTTATGAAACACTTTTTAAGCAGCAGCCAAGAAATCAATGCTCGCGCTGTCATGTGATGTGATGTGATGTCGTGTCGCCAGCGAGTCAATCATAAATTTATAATGTCGGCAAAACCTATAAGCATTTTATGCTTATCACCGAGCCGCGTCCAAGCCAAAGCTACTTGGGAGACTGCGCGCCGGCTTTTATAGGCCGTGTGCGTCAAGCTTTGGCGGAACTTAGCCATAACGGAACATAAACACACGCAAACGCAAACGCAAACGTAAACGTTTTTCATTACTTCAGCGGAATTTGAAGGCCAATAAAAATGACAATAATAACTGCGCAGCGGCCCAAAGGCAAATCAGACAGACCCTCGCCTGCTTGCCTGCCCAAATGCTCGTTTATTATGTATTTCAATCAAATAAATTCAACTCGTGATTTAATGTGCCGTCGTGACCTTTCGCTTAAATTTCAATAATGTTGCCTACTTTTGCCACAGCTAATGTACACGCTGTTACGCTAACAGCTGTAACCTAACAGTGCTCTGTTAAAATTTCCCTGCTCTCTGGCGCTATTAATTTGTGCTAACAGCCTAAGAGAGTTTAACATTGAAATGTTGTGTGGACAGAGCCAACATGCTGTACGACTTGCTCTGCCAATTTCCGCTTATCAAACTGATAAGCGGCTTTAAGTAAAATAAGTTGGCTGCTGGAAGTGCGCATTTTAATGAGATTTATAGACAGAACTATTGACCGCAGTGACTGCAGAGAGTTGTTATAACAGAGAACTGTTGAGAAATATTCAAATACTTTCAGTTTTTATAGCTTCGTAAGCCTTTTTTTCAAAACTTTCAGAAATATATTTACTGCAATGATGCAGAGCTCAATTTTGTTTTATTTTAAATGGAATGGAACAGAGTTTATTGGAAAATAATTTGAGGGATATACCTTGCAAGATATAGAAAATATTCAATATTAACTAAGGAAGTAAATGATGGGCTAGCCTGACTGGGCGCAGTTTATATATAGTTAATATACATATATATTATTTTAAATATTTTTATATGTTTTATATATTTATTTTAAATATACACCTTCTTCTTCTTCTAATTTTATGTATTTGTACTAATTTTTAATTTTATTTTATATATTTTTTTATATTATTTTATATATTTATATGAAATATATATATTTTTATATTATTTTTTATATTTATATAGTTTATATTTTATTTTTATTTTACATACATATCTTATTTTTTAATTTTACGTATTTATTTTACATTCCAATTTTAAAATTTTATTTTTTATATTTCTTTCATATATTTATTTATTTTTTACATTAATTTTTTATTAATTTATCTCATATATTTATTATATCTCTCTACATTATTGTATAAATTTTATTTTATATATTTTTTGTATATATATTTTTTTATTTATTTATTTACCATATTTATCTTTTTCATTTATTTATTTTATTCATATTTAATTACCCGATTTATTTTATATTTATATATATTTTTTTTAATATTTATTTAATATTTTTATTTTATGCATTTATTTTATATTTGTGTTTTGAATATTTATCTTACATATTTATTTTATATATATTTTTTTAAAGTTTATTTATTTTATATATACTATATTTATTTTTTGTAATTATTCTAAATATTTGAATTTATTTTATACTTTTATCTATTTTATAAATATAAATTAGTATCTTAAATTTTGCATAAATTTGCCCGAATCTCTTAAAGCCATTTGTACTTCAACTACCGAGCTCAACTCGCACCAGAGTCCACTTTTCTGAACGGCTCTTCCCATAATCTGTATTATTGGCAAATGAAAACTCAAATTATGTCAAAATGTTGCTCGTGTCTACTGCAGCAGGAGCAGAAATTTCTTGGGCAAAATCAGAGCAAGGCTTGAGGTCCGATTATGCCATTGGCACTTGGCTTGCCGCTCGCAGCTTACACAAGGGGCGTCGCATAACCGTAAAGTGCACCACGATGCATTTGCGACAAAGTTTTGCCCATGTGAGTGTGTGTGTGTGTGTGTGTGTGTGTAGGTGTGTGAGCGTAAGTGTTGAGGGAGTGCATTGTTGATCCCACAACTAATTTGCACGTTTCCGAACTTTGCAGCTGGCAACAAAGTAGAATGAAAGATAAGCTCGACGTCATGGAGCAGAACTCAAGCTAACCGGAAGCGGAAATGGAAATGTGAAAATGGGAAAATGTGAAAATGAAAACTTACGCATTGCGAAATTAAAATGCGTTCGAACAGGTGCTGCGATTAAATGCCAAATGCATTTCGCATGCCAAATGTCAAAGCCATTGACGAGAGCAACTCGTGCAGAAGAGGGAGAAGAAGCAGTTCCGACATGGCCACGAGTAGCAGGAGCAGATGCAGACCAGCCAAGGCCCATTGCAGGATTCGGCTAAGGCAATTTCAATTTCAATTCCTTATGAAATGCATAAACACTAGCGAAGTATGCATGCGCATAAAAGTCCTTATTAGGTGAGCAGGTGAAGGTAGTCGAAACGTTTTCAGCTAATGGGCTTGAGGCCTGGTTAAGTGAAACACAGTTTGAACATGTATCTAACACTTGAGCCAAGTGTGTCGGTAAATGTCAAGATGCCAGCTCAAAAGTTCGATAAGAGTTTGAAGTCAGTTGCAGTCAGGGATGCAAGTCAGTCAGGCATGCAACTAAGTTGAGTACTTAAGGTGGCTGTTGGAGCTGGAATATGTGGGCTTAGATGCGCTGAGGGCATTGATAATGCGAAAGACAGGCATATTGGCTTTGGTGATAGGCAGAAGGAGGCGTGGAAGATTCCAGAAAGAATACATATGCTTGTTATGAATAAGAAGCTGAGTCGATTAAGCCCTGATCATTTCTCTATCTATAGTATAGATTATATTCGTTTATCCCGCAGTATCTGGTAAACTACAAAAGCCAGCAGCTTGAAGCTTGCAGTACAAGCGCAATAGGCGCTCCACTTAATTAATATTGATATAAAGCGACAATTTGAATGTATTATTGAAGCAGCTTGAAACTCGCATTAGATAGGAACTGTATCAGTTCCAATAATTAATACAGTTTTCAATATATACTGCTGCATGATCTACATAGTACAAGCTCCATTTCCTTATTTTTTTCAGTAAAGCTAGAAATTTCAAGATTTCTGTAGAGCTGCCAGTAATGAATATGTATATAAATCTCTGTAATGTTTTGAGTTTTGAACACGTCCCGCGTTTCTCAAAAATTTACAAAAATTAAATTTTAAATACTGTTGGTATACCCCTATTCAACTATCAAAGAATAACAATTGGTCCCTCTAATATAAGGATTAAATTGTTTAAGCTATACGGGCACTTTATTATAAGTAAAAATATAAGGCATAATAATAAAGGTTTCCAATAAACATCTGAATGCCATCGTTATGCTCAGAGTAATTAATTTGAAGCCAGAAAAGCTGCCTTAGTCTAGCTCATTCTATAGTCTAACTCCAATTGAAGCGCGGAATTATTATTAATTTATTATTACTATAATATATATTTTTATTATAAATTAATTATTATTGTTGCTATTATTATTATATTATTATTATTATTAATATTATTAATTAATTATTGTTATTATTATAACTAATTTTTAATTGTTACTATTATTATTATTATAATTCCTATTATTATTATTTATTAATTTTTTTATTGTTTTTATTTAATAATACAATAATAAGAACAATAAAAATAAATAATAAATATTATTATTTTTATAATTTATTAATTATTATTATTATAATTAATTTACTATTATTATTATTATTATTATTATTATTATTATTATTATTGTTATAAGTATTATTTTAATTATTATTATTAATTAACTATTATTACTACATATTATAAATAATTATTATTACTATTTATTATTTTTTAAGACCAGCTCAATGCTGGTTTCAGGCTATCTTCTGGTCAGCCACCTTCCCGACAAGGGTTTTATTAATTTCTTTTTAACTTAGTTGAATTTTTGTTTAAATATTTCAAAACTAACTTAAGCTGCAGCTATGCAGCTGCAGCAGCTAGCCCTCGGCTCTGTCTCGCATGAATATTCGTGTTAATGTTATTATTGCTGACAGGCAACAAGCGCGACAGTTGCTCTGTGGCATTCTAATGCCTCTCCACTCTGCAGCTGGCCATTGAGTGCATTCCACACAAGCGTTCAGGCAATTGGGAGGAAAGCAGAAGCAGGAGTATCAGAATGTGAGGCAAACAATAGCTCAGTTGCAGTTTGTCGTGTGATTTTGTTCACTCGCGAATGATGATGCTTAAAGTGGCTGTTACTCAGAGAGTGGGTGGGTGGGTGAGTGGGTGCGTGTGGCTGTGTGCATGCATTTACTGAAAAGCACACACACACACACATTTATATATCTATATATATAGCTTTTTTTATTTGCCGAGTACTTCCGCTTTGCTGCTCTTTATGTTGGCTATTTTCTGCTCGGCTTTCTGCCGCTCTGACTCCCTGACAGATAGCAAGTGCGTGTGCATATGCACTCGCATTGTGGCTCTGTGCAGCATTTATTTTGCCAAAAGCATTTTCTTTTTGGCAAGCAAAAGTCTCTTTAGTATAAGCATGAGCAGCAGCTGAGCAGCAGCTTTGAGCTACTTTGCCAGCGGCAAATGGGCTGACAATAGTAAAACTATCTTATTGGCCAATCAAAATGCGAAATATTTAATATTTCTTTTAGTTTCGTTTTCTTTTAGTTTAGTGTATTTTTTGCTTTATGACCTAGCTAAGCTGCCATAAATCGTTTTGGAGAATTTGAGTTGCTTTCACTCAGTTGCCATTCGAGATTGATGCTCGACAACAGCTAATGCCATTTTAATGTAGTTCAGATAGCGATTTGAGGTGTGCCGTGGAGCTGAGAGGCTGCTAGACTATCAGAAATATGCATTAGAGTTGAGCAATTTATGGAGGCAAATAATTTGAGCTTAAGGCAAATACAATAATATATTTAATATTTGTTATTTTCCTCACTAAGACAATGGCTTGGCTCTTGCTGAGATCCGTTCACAAAAGGCAATGTCTATGCCAAGGGCGTGTCTATATCTGTACTTTACTATATAAGTATCTACTGAGGTTAAGAAGAAGAAGAAGTACGTGAGTCTAAGTGAGCTTTCATCCAGCTTTAAACTAGCCAACTGCAGCTTATCGAGCTCTTACTTCTTTTTGAACTAAAATATATATATTTATATATATTTTAATACATGTATATATATTTTTTAAATTATATTCACACACTTCAACAGCTTATTAACTGATAAATATATTTTTTTAAATACTAAACAATTTATAATTTTAATGAGTATTTCAAGTGGGCAGTACGAATTATGAAGAGTTGCTCGCATTAAGCTGCATTAAAAACTCAAATCGCTTTATCATGAATCTAGTTATGAATTATGAATTTTAATATTTAATTAATTCCCTTTACTTGACACTGACCTTTCCCTTTTTTTATAGAGTTTTTTTTTATTTATTTATTTTTTATACTTTGCATTCCCCATTGTTGAGCATTTTGAAAAGCAATTAATGAACTCTAGTGCTGCAGCTGCCCACACGACGAGTCGATAAAAATCGCCGCTTTTAATTGCAATTGAAATGAATAACTAAAAAAAAAAAACAGGCATGAGCCTTTGGGTCAATATGCTGCAATGGCTAATAAGCAGCTGCCGGAATGAACGCTTTCGTAATTGGCAATAAATATGCAAAGCAAAGCGAAGCAAAGCAAAGCAAAGCGAAGCAAAGCAAAGCAGCAAAGCAGCTGCTTCGACTCGTTCTATCTCCTGTTAGAGCTGATGCAATTTGGCTGCTGCCAATGATCATTGAGCCATAAGCTCAAATTAGACTAGAAAAAAGTGTCTGCGGCGTCGAAATCCCCAAATGTTATTTATGGCAAACGAACAGAAATTCTGCACAGACTGTAATATGTGTGGAAGGATGGCAGCAGATAGTTAATGTTGCTTAGGGATGACAGCAGATGAAACTGCGCTGAGACAATCGATATGAATGATATCGAGTTTATTATTAAAGATATTGTTCAATGCTGTAAAGTGTTAATTAACATATTGCGCACTGTTAAAAGACACAATTTTGGCTGTAAGATAAATAACAGTGTCACAGTTTCATACAAAGATCAGCCACTTCCAACGGCGGGACGTTTCCCTGTTAACTTAACAGAGAGCTTAGCTCTGCATAGCCTAGTCTTACTCAAATGTGCATAATGTTATATGGCTATGTGAGCACTGTTAACAGACAGCAATCACTATGTATATCTAAAGATTATGTTATGTTGCGTGTTGCCGATCACTGTTAAAAGATTACTCAAACGTGCCAATGAGCTCTGTTACGTTAGTCCCAAAATTCACGCAAGAAGTAATTTTGATAGAAAATACAGGCTTATATTTAAAACTTGTAAATTTTTTATTGATTTACTAAGTATACATTGTTATTTTGTGTAGCACTATATTTTTAGACAGTCTGCACTGTCAGCTGTCGTATTTTCTATACAAATTACTTCTTGCGTGAATTTCGGGACAGCCTCTACTATGGGCACTATCGATGCTTGGGCAGAGTCGAGTTGACCTACTGACGATAATCTTCGATAGTGCTTATTAAGCAAGAGTTGACTGACGGTTTCAAGTCGATAGTATCGCTAGTTGAAACTATCGTCATAGCTTAATGTTAACCAAAGCAAACGAAGCAAGACGAAGGTCATTCGAGCTGACTATCGACTCTATTTATTATTGCAATTATAGAAATACAAATGAATTGTGACAAAAACTTTGTCGACAATAGCGAAACGAGCAATTCAATGAAATGTATCAATGCCAAATGGTATTGTGGCTGGCTTCATGTCGTGCCGAACCTTCACCTCTGCTCACCGTCTGCTCACGAGAGTCGTGGCTGAGTCGTGCCTCACGCACAAGCTGTTGCCAACTCGACTCGGTCGTAACTTCATTCACTTGCCGCTTGCCACTTGCCACACGCTGAGCAGAGGCAAAGGCTGACGGTGGAAGGTCGCTGGTTGCAAGATGCGTGTAACTGTAATTTGGAGCCAATGTCATCCCTCGCCACTTTCCACTTGCCACCTGGCCACCTGCCCACGTGTGTGCGTGATATTCGTGCAACGAATCACACTTTGCGTTTCCGTTTCGCATTTTAATGAGTTTCGCGTGAGCGTGCGGCAGACCGGCTCAGCCCAAGCCAAATAGAGCTTATTAAAGCTGAAATACTATTATTTAAGCATGTATCTCTTGATATAAGAAAATCTTATTAAGATATATAAGAAATCTTATGAATCTTAGGAAATTTGCCTTACAGCAATTGGGTAATGTGAAGGCGACTTGCATTACAGCGCTGCACAATTGGGTCTGTTAACAGTGCACTGTGGCTAACAGAAGTGAAAGAGAAAGGTGATAAGCAGAAGTTGCATGCATGCGCTGTTAAGAAACTCACTCAATTGTGATGCTCATGTTAGCGAGCTGTTAAGGCGCTCTCTTCTGCGAACTGCAAATGAAATCACTTTGAGTTTGCAGCTCAAGGCTAAGGCCTTGCTGCTAGATCAGAGAGAGAGAGAGAGAGAGAGAGAGAGAGAGAGAGACAGAGAGAGCAGAGAGCAGAGAGTAGAAGTACAGTTGCTTGAACAGTGGGAAAAGCTTAACTCAGTTTTAGAGCTCGTATCAGAAGTTGATCCACTCTGAGAGAATTCTCTAAGAGAAGACCAAGGAAAATAAACTAAATTTTTATAACTTTGAATAAGTAAGTCGACTGCATTATATTTTTATAAGATTTTATAATATATAACAAATAAATCTATGTCAGAGGCATGTCAATTTGTCACCTTCCACTCTAATTTTATACTTTTACAGCCACATCCAACTGTTAGTCGTCACCTTCACTGTTAAATGACTCTCTGTTACTCAATAAAGATTGCCTTCTCTTTATGCAATGTAAACACAACGAGCCTTTTCGAATGACCTGTGTAGCCATCTCGCTTTCACTCTGCAACAGCCGAGACTACAGCGAGCAGCACCTATCACGCTCTCACTTAGGAGCATCTATGACTAAGTGCAGCAGCAGCCACTGTTACTCAATCATAAGCAGCAGCCACTAGCCTTTGCAAATTCTATGGTGTCGTTTAACAGTGAGCAGCAGCTATTTTTATCTCTCTCTCTCTCACGCTCTCTCTCTCACCGAGGACTCAAGTCTGAAATGAGCAGCGTCTAGCTAAGACGCAAACTCACACGGATAATAGTTTTAGCACTCAACTGCCAGCCTCACACTAACATAACTGCAGTCTATCAACACAATTGGAGCACTGTTAAAAGACAGGGGTGTTACACAATCGTGATCGCAGAGTCTGTTAACAGTGCTGCAGCAGTTTAACAGAATTGACGATCTTAGATCTGTATTTAAGAGAAATTGTTTATTAATTCAATTATTTAAGCAGAAAACATAATTTCTAACAGCTTAAAAACTGTTAGCAAGTTTTACAGCATCAACCCTGCTGACCGAGTTCTAAAGACTTTCATATATATTATTTATATGAGAAATCACTTTAAATTGCTCAGCTTTAAAAACAGAATCAATATTGCCTCGCCCACTCAGAGCCTTGATAGACAGACTTTGCTAATAAATTAAACATTAACAATAAAAGAAATTACTTTTTGAACAGTAATAGAATATGAGACAGCAGCACTTGAGCTTTGTCTCCCCCACTCTCCCTCACTCTCTCTCTCTCTCTCTCCCTCCTTCTTTCAAGCTTGATTTGTTTTACTTTTTTTCTTTCAGTTTTCATCCACTTGAGCTGCGTCCAACTAAAGTTGGCCACTCAAAGTGATTGCAAAATTTTTCGAAATTAATCGCAATTATTTAGCCGCACTTAATTCACTTTCGTGCTTTAAAGGCAATTGGAAAACTTTCAACTTGCCAACTTTGTCTTTCCGACTAAATTTAATGCCGGCCGCCGGCTGCAGGCGCTAAGGAGAACCATCAATGTCAACGGCCAGCCACGCCCACTGTCCACTGTCCACAGTCCACAGTCCGCCCAGGCACATTTCAATTATCATACACACTCTCTGCTTGTTTTTCGCCAGCTTTTCTCGCTGTTTTCTTTTCGCGCGCTCACTCCACGCCACAACATGCCGGACGTAGTGGTCTCCGCGGTGCTATTTGAGCAGGGCAAGCGCCATCGAAGCATTGGCAAAAAGAGTCTTATTCGATTAAAAACCGAATGCATTTAATTAAAGAATGCCCCAATACAACAGTCGCTTACAGCGAGCGGGGAATCATTTAATTATGGAATGTGAAAAAGTCGAAGGCGCCGCAATCGGCAGTGATTGACTGAGAGATACTCTGTGGGAAATACTTAAATATGTGAAGAATTTAAAATAAAAAATAATTTTATTGAATTATTTAAATTTAAAAATTTGATATATATAAATATTTGGATAATTATTTAATTGATTAATATAATATTTATAAATATGTATATAAAAAATAAATTTAAAAATATTTCTATATAAAGTTAAATAAATAGTATAATATAATAATGTATATTTTAATATTTAAATAATGAAATTTAAATATTTGATTTATATAAATATTTAAATAATAATTTAAGTGGTTAATTAAATATTTTTTTAAAAATGTTTAAAAAAATTAAATAGTCGATATACATATATACTACATAGTACTTTAATTATTTAATTGGTTAACTAAATATTTAAAAATTAAAAAATAAATAAAAAAAATAATTCAATATTAAGTTATATAAATAATTAAATTTTGTATATACTTTAATGAATAATTAAATAGTTTATATACTTTAATATTGAAATATTTAAAAAGTTAAAAGTTTCAAATAATTTGCAAAAATTAAATATTTAATATATATATATAAATATTTAAATATATTTAAATACTTACTTATTTTATTTATAATTAAATAATAAAATATATACATATACATACATATTTACATATTCAAATTGTTCATCATTTAAGCAATTAAAAACTTAATTATTTTAATCATATTAAAACTATAAATTTTTATATTAAAATAATTAATTATATATACATTACTATTATAATTATTTGAACATTTTAATAGATATAATTTGTAAAATCAAAAATTTTACAAATTTATACATTTAATTATTTTAAAAATCAAGTTTCAGTTTTTTTTATTTTTAATTTAATTTATTTGGGTATTAAATAATCTTCACTTGCATTTCGTTTTTATTTCTCAACTCCCAGAGAGTTGCTATAAACATTAACTCAACTTTCGATTCTTATATTTTTATATCTTGCTATAAAATGTCTTAGATAACATTTCTAGCCAAAGCAGTTTCTCGACAACAACAACAATAAAAAATCGAATACGAATTGCTAACATTAACTAAGGCTTAACTATTCTGTGGAGATTAATGCAAATTGGCAGTCAGACATGAGAAGGCGTTACAAGCGCTCAGCCACAGCACAGCTGAGTATCGGAATCAAATATGGAAATGTGAATCAATAAAACACGTGCATATCATATCGACTACATTTATGCCGTGATGTGCCCTTTTCAAGTCAAGCATCTTAGTCAGATGTGACTTGAGTATTTCAGATTGAACTCACTCGATCAGCTTCCGTGTTCGTTTAAGCTGTTATAGTTGACAACTTTATATAAAATATATGAAATATATATTATTTTACTCTCACTTGTGCGTATACGTGATATTTTGTGGTCACAGTTTCATTTATTTAATTTTCTTTGAGTTTTCATATTATTAGTTTTTTTTTATTTAAAAAAAAAAATACATTTTGTTAGGCTATTTTTATTACTTAATTAATTTTTGCACCCTTCCATTATTTACTATTATTTGATTGATATTTTACAATTATTAAATTATTATTAAACATAATTTAAATTTTATTTTAGCTATAGTTTTTTATTATTTCACAATCATTTTATGACAATTATATTTAAATTATTTTAAAATTTTGTTATTATTTATTGGCACTTATTTTATTGCTTTATTATTATTATTATTTAACTATAATTTGACTATCATTAGTTTATTTTATTTATCTTTTTATGTTATGTATTATTTTATTTGTATTTTCTTTTTATTTTTATACCCTATTAATAATAAGAAATCAGGGTATAATGTTTTTTCACTTTATTAATATTTTATTTTTATCTGACTATAATTTAATAATTATTTTACTATTTAATAATTATTATTTTATTTCCATTGTCTCATTATAATACATTTTTTTTTTATTTTTGATTAATATTTAATATTTCTAGCACTCCTTTTTTTTAAGTTTTTTTATATATATTTTTAATATTTGACAATAATTTAATTTTTATTTTACTTATATTATAAATATTATTTGAGAAATATTTTAATAAAATAGTATTTTTTTTTATTTTTATTTATTTATTTCTTTTAAATATTATTTTATAAATTTTTTAAATTTATTCTATTCATTTTTAATATTAATATTCTATTATTGATTTATTATACATATTTCTTGCATATTTATTCACTTTAGTCTGCTGCCACAAGTCACAGCGTGTAAACATTTACCTGAGTAGCACAATTTCAGGTAAATTTGCTCACTTCACTTGATTTTTATTGACAATCGCTGTTGGATGGCGAACTGAATGATAAGACAAGAGCTGTGCGCGCTGCTCTAGCTCTGCGCACCGTTCCGTTTCGCTGTCGCACGCTATGCGAACTGAGCTGAGATCTTAAATGGCAAACTTCTAAATATGAAATGGCATGGAAATGAATGCGACAATAACAGCAAGAGGGCGTTACAGTCAGCCACTCAGTCAGTCAGCCACTCAGTCAGCTAGCTGTTTGAGACTGGTTTTGGGGGCAGTCGGACTACCCCTTGCCGAGATTGGCGCAGCGGCGCCTCTGGCTTAATTTGTCTTCGCAAGCAGCTCAGCTTAAATATTTCTTTTTCCCATTTAAATGCTGCAAAGCTTAAATTTTATTGCAGTTTTATTTGTTATTTGGCTTTAACTTTTCATCGTGACGCCTTGGCTAACGGCTGGGCGTGCCGTGCCAAGAACTTGCCCGCACTTAGCTAACTTTTCGCAAACAGCTGCCGCTGCTACGGCTAACCACAATTTGCGGTTGGCCAAGGGATGCAGCTGAGCAGGTGAGCTGAGCTGAGTGCATCCGAAGGCTAAGTTCAAGTCGAGTTTGTCTCGGATTACTCATACGCCCCGTGTGCTTCAATTGGTACACCGCACGAAACGCAATTGAACCTGTTTCCAAATCAAAAGTCACCAACGATTCCACAGCTGAGTGTGATGAACGCGCCAATTCAACGAATTTGCGTAAACCGAGGTGATTTCTGTTCATAATCTGCTAAACTTTTACTCAAATATATATATTTTTTGTATTTATATTTTTATATATTTTTTTTATATATATAAATTTTTATATGTATAATTTAAATATAGATTTTTTATTTTTTTTTGTATTTATATTTTTTATTTATATTTTTATTTTTTACATATTATATATTTTTATCTATATATTTTTTTTATTTATATTTTTTGAATATTTTTTTACATATGTTATTTTTTTATATTTTTATTTTTTACATATTTTTGTATTTTTATTTTGTATATTTTTTTTATATTTTTTGTATATTATATTTTTATATATATAAACTTTCTATATATATCTTTTTATGTTCATATTTTTGTATTTATTTTGCCTTTCTTCACTCAACCTCAACTGAGTTCAATGAAAACGAAAAATAGATAACGAAAACATCTTTGGAATAGTTTCAGATAACAAAAGATAAGAGAATATTGGGAGAGAGATCGAAGTTTTGCGGGCATAAAACGAACTTCAAATTGGAAGAATTTCTTGCTCAATAAAGTTAAAAATCAAATTAAAAATATTATTAAATCAGGAATTCTTTACGCTGCAGTTTCAGAGCAAACAAATAAAGTTTTTAATACCTTTAGCTCTTCCGCATGGCGGAGTATTTGGCAAGTGGTTTGAGCCGCTCGCTGGCAGGAAGCCTTAAACGTGTTATTGGAAGAAAGCATTGATTGAACTGCTTTATTTGCTTTGTTTGCTAACTAAATGTGGCTTTAAATGAGCAAATTTTTGTTTTGTTATAAGTATTTATGGATCTCTCCCTTTCTCTCCATGCAGCTTCAAGCTCTAAGAACTGTCTTACTCTTTGGCTCTGCCCATTTCGTTTTATCTCACTATGTTTTACTCTTCTCTGTGTTTATCATCTCTCTGTTGGTGACGCTCTCTTTATCTGTCAATCTCTAAATTTATTTTCCTCTTTCTATCTGTTTTTCTCTCTCTCTATCTTTCACTAACTCTCCAAGCTACTCTCTCCTCCTCTCCATAATTCTTTCCTTCTCTGACTTAGTCTGATTCTCACTATTTCTTTCTCCCTTTTTTCCGTCTCTCTCTTTCTTTCCGTCACTCTCTTTCACTCTCTCCCTGCCTCCGTCTCTCCCTATTTCTCTCTCTTTCTCTCTCCCTCGATCTCTCTCTCTCTCTCTGGCTTACGCTTTCTTTTCTTTCTCTTTAGAATTCTCTTATTCAGATACAGCCGCTGCTCAATATTATCCATAATAAAACATATATTTATGAGAATTAATCAATTGAAACAGATTTCATTGACCGACATTCATTAACACCTGATATATGTATATATTTATACATATATATTTAAAAGAGAGAAAAAAAAACACAATTTATTTTCATATGTATATGCCAATTATCGTTTAATTTATATTTATTTTATTATTTAATTTATATTTATTTTATATTTATTTTATCATTTAATTTATATTTATTTTATATTTATTTTATTATTTAATTTATATTTATTTTATATTTATTTTATTATTTAATTTATATATATTTTATTATTTAATTTATATATTTATTTTATATTTATTTTATTATTTAATTTATATTTATTTTATTTTTTTTATTTTTTTTTTTTTTTTTTTTTTTTTTTTTTTTTTTTTTTTTTTTTTTTTTTTTTTTTTTTTTTTTTTTTTTTTTTTTTTTTTTTTTTTTTTTTTTTTTATTTTTATTTTTATTATTTAATTTATATTTATTTTATATTCATATTTACAATTCTCATTAATCACTTAACTACAACTGATTACCTTTCAGCCCAACTAATTAATTTCATGACGTCACAGTCTGTCTGTTAATAGGTATATGCAAATTGCCGGGAAGAAAAAACTCCCTTCTGGCTGACAAACAAAGCCATTTAGTTAACAATTTGTCTCGGACCAGTTTTCGTAGTGCTCGATTTCCATAAATAAATAAACAAAGCTGACGTAGTTGAGGCTCTGCGAAAGAGCAAGAAGCAAGAAGAAGAGCTCATTTCAACTGAATTCTGCTTTGGACCGCTCGCCTGTTGCTTTAGGTATTTCCCCAATATTTTTCCAATGCGTCAGATCTCGCCAGCTCGTTTCGTCAGTTTTTGTTTTTGCTAGTTCTCATCTCTGTTTTTTCTCATCTCTCTCTCTCTCTCTCTCTCTCTCTCGTGTGGCTCCTTTGCATAAGCCGCTTATGTGCGAGGATGCCAATAGCCGAAAGCCAAACATTGCCCAGCCAAGCCACTCAGTTCTCTATTGAATGTGGTCATTTGGCTAAGCGCAGCGCGCTTTAATTTCAGCTCGCCTCAAGCCTTTCACTTGCACAAATTTCGCAAATTCGAACTGTTTGCTCCGGCTTCAGCTTCGATGCCATAAATCCAGCTGAAGGTCGCCTCTATTTTTAACATTTTGTCTTTCTCACTTGACATTTTTTTAATTGAAAAAAAAAAAAAAAAAAAATAATATATATATATATATATATATATATATATATATATATATAATATATATATATATATATATAATAACAGTACTGTAATACTTGCGTATTTCTTTTCTCTTTTTGTCAAGCATAATCAGGTTAAGGTTCAGGTTAATGAACTCCCGCTCAGCTCTCGCCTGAAGCTGTTTATTTTGATGCTTGTTTTCGGGCTGAAACTGTTACGCAAAGCAGAAAGAGATTTTATTGGCACTTGTTTTAAGAAGCTGAACGTGCGGAAAGTTCATAAAGATTATACATTAATGAACAAATAATGAATATAATAAAAATAAATGCAACAGACAGAAGTAAGCTTAGCCAAATGCTTATTTCAATATTTTTAATATTTCATTAAATATAAATTTAATTGACAAAACGAGTCTCAACTTAAATACAAACTAAACAATTTTGTATTTTATTTCAAAATATCACCAGTCCGGCCGGCCGGCTGTGCCCCAGTTCACAGCCCTATATGGTCAGTGATATTATTGGACTAATATATTGCTCTTAATAAATTACTAAACTTTTTTTTCCCAAGAATTAATATCAAATCTTGGTTTGGTAATGTTAATTACTGCATTTTTTATTGCCTTAGGCTCTATATTATTAATATTAAATATTTGGTTTTTTTTTTTATTTGTTTTTATTTTGTTAATTTTAAGTACTCTTTTTAATCTTTTAAAAAAGTTGATAAACTAAATTAAATGAATATATTGTGAGTCTTTCAACAAATTTATATTAATCTTGGCAACTAATAACTTAATTAGTATGCATAGACTCATGATGAAAATAATATGTACAGCAAAATAATTTTGGATAATGAGAAAAAAAAGAAACTATTTTTTTTTTTTTTTTTAAACCTGGATGGTAACGCAATCTGGCAATGTGATGCATGCCAAACTACATTTATATTTCCCCCCCAAATTGTCATTGAAAAGAGCCTGCTTTATTTTGGTCTACTTATGATTTTCATCATGGGTGTATATATTATTTTTTTAATAAACTATAATCTGTTCTTATTATATTTAAATAAATTATTTTACATCAAAAATATTATACAAAATATATTCTAATAATAAATTAATATAAATACAAATATTTATTAAAAAACTATAGAACAAATTGTTATTTGTCTTTGCAAATTGAATTAAAGCAGATGATATTGAGACTTATTTATTTATTTATTATTTGTATAAAAATAATTTATTTAAAAATAAAATTTCCGAAATGTAAGTAAAGCTTACTTAATGAATAATATATATTTTAAAAAAATATAATAATTTTCTAATATTAATTTTTGAACATTAATTGCTCAAAAATAAAAAAAAAATGAAATAAAATAAAGACTATAATCTCTGCTCTAAAATAATCACAGCAAATCAAGCTCAAAAAGTAAATTTATTCAAAATTCACATAAAATCTCAGCTAAATTCTGAAAAAGGTTTCACTAGTGATTGCTTGATTGATTGCTTGATTGATTGATTGATTGCTGACTATTCATAGTTTTAATTGACTTAAGTTCGCTCTTTCGTAATTAATTGAAGGCGAGAAGCGAGCGCACTCCACATCTCCCTCCATTGGTATTCGAGTCAAAGTAGTTAACACTTGTTATTGTTGTTTTAAGCATTGTTTTTGCTGCAGTTGTTTTGTTTTTTATTCAAATGAATTTATCGAAGAAAAAGTCGCTGGAATAACAAAAACAAAACTTTGTTTTGATTGTGTTTGTTTTATTTTTTTACTCGGCGCATGCAAATCAGTTTAGTTCATGCCACATTAGGCAGCGAGAGCAGCGGCGCACGGCAACCCAACCATTTATCATAATTGTCAACGTGCAACTTGCCCAACTGCCAATAGTCCCAGAAAAACTGTAAAAATTAATAGATAAATTGATTTAATGCAACACTTTGGTACAACTATCCATTGACTGGTTTAATTGAGTGTAAACATTTATGTAGTAATTAATTTTAGGAGCAATTTAATTTCTATTTAAGTCAATTTTTTACATCATTTTAATTGTTCACAGCGGCAGCGGCAGCTGAAACCAGTTGCTGCTGCATAGCATCCACAATTGAAGAGCTTTTGCTAGTGAATACACGAACCACACTTTGGGACAGCTTGAATTTATGTTAGCTTCCCGTGGCTGTTAACAGTTGAAATAACATGACTGTTCTGTTAACAGCATTTGCGTTTTTGTATATTTTTTGCAAATTAATTAATATTTATTAACAATTATATTAAAGAAAATTTTTTTTTTATTTATAATTTACGAAAAAATATAATAAAATAAAAAATAATATAAATATACATATATATAAAATAACAAATTGAAAAGAAGACAAATTAAAAATATTTTAAATTGTGAATAAATATTTCATATAAATTACAACCAAATTTTATAAATTAATAAAATAATAATATAAAGAGAGCACAAATTATTAATATTTGTTATTGCTAATAAATATTTAAAATACATTAAAAAAATATAAATTAATAAAATAATAGTATGAAGGAAGCATAAAATATTAATAATTGATATTATTAATAAATATTTAATATATAATATATATATTTTTTTAAATAAAAAGAAATTAAAAGTTACAAAAAAATATAAATTATAAATACATAAATTAATAGAAATCATAATACTATTATTATATGTTATTCGTAATAAATATTTTATTATACATTTTTAAGAAATATAAATATAAAACAATAAATTCAAGTTTTCCCTCATTCAGAATAAATAAATAACATAATACATATAACATTTTGGTTTGATTAACAGTCGATTTTACAGCTGCAATCTCTGCTCCCAATTAGCATAAAGCTAATGAGACAAATGTTATTCATTCTGCAGAGATGATTTAAAGTACACAAAGTGCACAATTATTTTTAATGGGACTGAAATAAATGCGCCTTTTGTGGCTTTCACAATTACTGTATAAATGTATATATTGCCGCCCACAAATTGCGTAATATTAATATGAAAACAAAACATTGCGGAATTAGCGAAAATTAGTTAAACAAAAAAGAAGTAGAGAATCAATAAATAAATGCAAAAATCAAATAAGAAATTTGCAGTCGGATGCAACTGACTACGCAATGCTCTTACTTAAGATCACCGATACAGACATTTGAGTTAACATTCATTTAGCTTAAAGAAGTTTAATATAAGTGCTAAGAGCGGCACTCACGATTGAGTTGCATAGCATCGAGTCTTTTAACAGTGGCGGCACTTGCATCAGATCTGTAGGAGCAGCATTAGAAGCTGCAGAGGTAACAGCTGCAATATCACTCTCTCACTCTGCTTGCTCACTCACACACGATTGAGTGATAATGTCTGTTAACAGTGGCTCTCCCAGCGCTCCACGATTGAGTCTTTTTTAACAGTGCCAGCGCTCACACTCCCTTTTAAATAGAAGTCAGTGTGAAATTGACAACAGAGGTGAGCAGTTGCATTTCCTGCTGAAGAAGCTGTAAGCTGAGTAGATGTAATGCTTATAACAGAAGAATTAGTATTAAAAAATTATTAGACTTAGTTATTCCTTTAAATATAATAAAATATTAACTACAGTGAATGAATATACCTCATAGAGTATTCGAATTATTCACATAAATGTAAACATATCCCTTATCTAAATTCATTTACACGAAACAACAGAAGCAAAGCCAAATTCAGTTTATGGTAATTATTATTATTATTATTGTAATGAACTAAGGAGAAGTCAATGAATTAGGAAAATTTAATTAAATCAACCACAAATATTATTGGAGCCAGACAGTTGTTAATTGAATTATTGCAGGTGTGCAGCAGGTGTAAAGACAAATTGATGCAAATCACATGCAGCTGAGAGAATTTTGAATTGAATTGACTTAGAGCAATTGCATCAGACTCTAGGATGAGGATGTCTCTTGAAGGACATAAATATATAAATATATATTTGTCGGATCGATATTTTTATTTAAATTAATTTGTAGTAGCGATGACTGACTGTGTCATCTCTAGTAGAAGAAGTAAAGAAAAGGAAAGAGAACCAAATTGTTGTTTTACCGTTACTGAATGCTATCCCTTTCCTTTATGTGTAGCCGTCCCACAAACTAATGTGATTCTCTTGCGAGCCTAACAGATCTTGCTGTTCTGCGTAGTCTCGGCCGGAGAATGCAACAGAGTGAGATGACTATAGTATATAGCAAAACGCATTAGTATTGAGCAAGTGTGTATCCACGTGGGCATAATAAAGAAGGAAGGTTGCATTATGTCCAGGCTGAGAAAGGCAGGCGCTGCTGATGCAATAATAGTGGAGCCGAATGAAAACGAATCTCCTCCGACATATTTACATATATTTATACGCACATTTTTTTTTATATATTTATTATAAAATGAAAATTTAATTAAAATAAGTCCTTTGTAATATCTGGCGAGACTTTCAGGGCTCTCATGCCCAGCACCAAGTGGAAAATTGCAAAATGAATGGAAATTGAAATTTGCAAACTTGTTTTAGCAATTAGGCTCAATCAATTGTGGTTGAGTGCGTGTAATTACAAATTCCATTAGGCCGAATTGATGCGCGCCGATTCAATAAATAATCAGGTAATATATTTCACGCCTCGACACGTCCAAAACTTTAAAGCTCAAACATTCATCAATGTCAGCAGGCGCAGAGCACTCTCTCTCTCTCTCTCTCTCTCTCTCTCTCTCTCTCTCTCTGCACCACCCAGGAACAATTTGCCTTTTTACATGCTCGCAAATATTGACAAAAGAAACACGAGCCGCCGTAGCCCTAGGCAGAATATGTAAAACCGAAAAGTTTAACAAACATAATGAAAGAGCCGCGGAATATGCGCTCGATGAAATTGATTTTTGTTTTTTGTTTTTTTTTTTCTTTTTTTGCCATTCGATTGTCCCTTTTTGCGGGCTCGAAAAAAATATCCTTTAATTGAATATCATTGGCGGAGGTCTTAAAAAATATTTAAAAATATATTATGACAGATGATGGGCATATATATGACGGATAAATGCGAGATAATGTCAAATGCTTTTTTTTCTGATGTTAAAATTAATCAATTTAAATATGAGTTCAGTTTAAGCCATAATTTATCACATTTTATTTATCACTTTCGCTTTTCGTTCCATTATATATATATATATATATATTATAATGGCGTCAATTAAAGCTTTTGTTTAATTCGATTTTTAAGCGACAGCACATAATTAATTTCATTATTTACAATTAAATAGTGTTTTTTTAATTAATCCATTATTATGGCACTTTTAACTCATTTAAATAGATTAACAAGGAAATTAATGGAAAGGCCTATATAAGCAGACATAAATACTTAAGAGCCACTGTTAACATACACAGACTGTTATGAAAGCGTGCTGCGAGCTAACAGAGCATAGGCAGACCGACATTCTCGCTCTTGCAAATGCAACTCCAAATGGCGCTCTTATTACAGCATACATATGTATATGCGTAAGCACAATACATTCAAATGATTTAAACTGTCACACACACAAGCTGAGCTGAATGTCTTCATATGTCATCTCGCTCTCACTCAACAGCAGCCGAACCTATGTTCGGCAGCAGCCAGCACCCGCTCAGTCAGCCACAGCTATATATGTCTCACTCTCTCTCTCTCTCTCTCTCTCTCTCTCGCGAAATGAACCTAAGAGGATGAGCAGCGTTATCTTTGTCTCTCTTCCTCACTCTTACATTGGATGCAAGCCTGAGCTGAGCAGCGTCTAGCTAAGACGCAAACTCATACGGATAATATTTTTAGCACTCAGCGGCTAGCCTCACACTAATACAGTCGCAGGTTAGCAGCACTGCAGACTCAACTCTTAATTTGACAGCATGCAGTCATAATGTAGTATATTGAGATATTTCTAGAATCACCTCTCTATTATCAGCAGATTCTGCTACTGCTATGCTCTAAGCAATTGAGTTTTTTTATGCTTGCAGTCTAACAGAATGAAGTCAGCATTCAGTTTTTGTATGTCTAATCAATAACATAGAACTGTTAAGTGAGCAAGCAACATTCTTAAAGAACTCTGTAACTTTACAGACTTATGTTTACATTAAGCTTGCTTGGTTAAATCTACTTTACATATTTATTTAACAGTATATATTGCTCATTGGTTTAAAAATTACATTTTATATTTTTTGTGCATTTAGACAAAATTTAAAAAAATTTAAATCTGAATTTGTTGTATAATTTCTTCCTTTATTTAATATATTTTTTTTATAATTTCTTCAGTTTTTTGCCTCTTATTTCCACTACAAATAGAGCTCGAGTACCATGAATAAAGTCAATTGATTTGCAGATTGGCCAACATATAAATCTTTATGGATTAAGTGGCCTGTCAAGCAGTTGTGCATGCCACAGGATATATACGAGCATATATACTGCCCTGCAGCAAGGACGAAAGGAATTTCGAGTGCTTTAAAACTACATTTTGCCAGTGGCGAAACGACTGTCAGATAAAGATGGAAGCTGGCGCAGAGGCGGGGCCAGTGGGGGCATCAAAATAGTAGCCAACAAAATGGCGGCGGTCAGCAAGGAGTGATTTATGCGCCTCGTGGGTGGCTGTGGGAGGAACGCACAATAGAGCGTGCGACTGTCGGAGCGAATATTAAGGTTTAATGAACTCGAATCTTAATAAATAAATTTGCCAATAGAAATGTCGACAGCAGCAGCAGCCGGCGCACTGTGCGGCCATTCAAAGTGCAAACAAAATGGCGACATTGTCATGACTGAAGGGGGAGAGAGCTTAAGACTAGGATTAGGACGACCTCAAACATAATGAAATGAAGATGAATTGAGCACGCATTGAATGCCAAACAAATGCCTCGAATTTTAATTTGACCAAAGTCCTGTAGCTCCTCCTCCTCCTGCTGCTGCTGCTCCTCCTGGAGCGCACAACACATTGCGCTGCCTAATGAGCCCAACAAAAAGCTAATTTGCACTACGTGAAATTAAATACAATGCGAATGGGAAATGTGTGAAGAAAAAAACCAAATTGGTTTAAAGCATCAACTGACAAATGAATCTCTGCATATTGAATGCCCGAAAAAGAGCTTTAAATCTCACGGATTGCCGAACTAATTACGGCTAATTGTCCAGCGGAAGGAAGTGAAGTTCAGACAGGAAACACATAAATCATTGGCTAAAAAAAAAAAAAATAAAAATATAGAGACAAGCTATTGCAGTTAATTTAATACTTATTAAAATTGTCAAAGCTGAAAAATAAAATATAAAAAAAGGTCATAAAAAAAAGGAAAATAAATAAAATAAAATAAAAAAATCAAATGAAAAAACATCAGAGAAATAAATATATAATTAATAAGTCAAAACTTTAAAATAATCTATAAAAATCATCGAATTATTGAATTAAGTTTTACTAACAAAACTAATATATAAACATAAATAAATATATAAACATATGTATCTATTTAATTTAAAGAAAAAATGGGAATAGACTAAAGCAGTGTTTACATACTTCAATTTTAACAATATATTTTAGAAATCATTGCAAAAAGAGAATATTGAATTTTCCTAATAATAAAAGTAAAATAATATCCAAAAGTACCTTTATAGGCTTTGCCTAGTTCAGCAAAGCAGCAGCAGTGGCTGGCCCAGCTGTTGCCAGTTGCTTCAACTGCTGCTGCGATATAAAATTGATGTCTATATACATATTTATAAAAAAAAAAATGTATTAAATTTAAAATACTATTTTATATATAAATGTTACGTTTAATATATTTATACATTATATTTATATATTTTTTTTTTAAACTTTTAGCTGAAGAAATACTTAACTAGTAATAAAATCAAATTTATATATATAATTTAAATATAATGTGTAATAAATAAATATGCAATAAATAAAATTAAGTCTATTGTATATTAAAATTTTAATTGCTTTATATTTAAGTTTTTCTCAATGCTAAATTGTTAAAAAAAAGTAATATTATGAATAATATTGTATAATAATATAATATTTTAATATTATGAATAATATAAATTTATTATATTTTCAAAATTAAGCTTTTCTCATAAATATATTATTTTGAAAATTATTGAATTAATATATTCCTATTATTTATTTTTTTTTTAATATATTCCATTTATTAATCAATTAAAAACAATGTAATTAATTTATTAATAATTTAAAAATATCATAATTAATTTAAAATTTTTTAAAAAAATTTAAAAATATGTAAATATTACGAATAATTAAAATGTATAAATATGTAAATTAAATAATGTAAAATAATGTAAAATATTTTTCATATATTTAATAACCTTAAGTTTCTCTCATACTTCAAATTCATCTTCAACTCGCACTTTTCAGCTTGAAATAAATATCATATATATGAAAGCAGTTCTTCCATTAGCCTTCTTCCATTTGCCCGCCTCTGTTTAGCCAGTTTCCACTTGCCAGTTAGCCAACATTTATCATCTTCCGCCAACAATTATCCAATGCAATTGTTGCGCTGTTGCTCCCTCAGCAAACTCAAACCATTTGCTGCCTCCCTCCCTGTCCCACTTAAGTGCGCTTTAATTTCAGTTTTATTTGATGAGCGAATCTCGCATTCGCAATCTATATATATACATATATATATACTATATATATATACAGAAAGTCGTCTTTCCGCTTGATTTTATTGTTTGCTGACCAATTGACTTGTTCCTGCTCAGGCGTGTGTGTGGGCAGTCGAACTGAGGCAATCAACACATCATCCACATGAGGGCGAGCCTGAGCCCGAGCCCGCGCGTGTCATTAAATTGGCATTCGCATTCCGACATCCTTATTATCCATCCATCGGGCACATCATCAATGACAGCAACAGCAGCATTATCGTTTGTTTTGATAGGTTTTCTACCCAACTCACGCCTCGCCTCTCTCTCTCTCTCTCTCTCTCTCTCTCTGTTGAGATTGTAGTTGAGGCAGACGTTTCGTCTAGGTTAAAGCTGTTTTTGTTTTCATTTTATTTCGGAAAATCTAAAGTTTTTTCTGCTCTTGTTTCGGGTCTAATCTGCTGTGGAGCAAATCATGCAAGAGCATTCATCAATTCTGTTATCCTTCCGGGAAGCCGAAATGCCTCTTGGCTTACGCCTAAGGCCGGCGACACGAGCATGTAACAGGATTGTTAGCCCGGGCGCTGGCAAACATTTACAGGTGCTTAGTCAACATGTTACACAGCCTATAAATAGGCAATGCAGATTGAAATTGATGGCCTCGTTGCTCCGGGACGAGTTGCTCCGGCAACGGCAACGGCAACGAAATGTTTAAGTTTTGATTAGAGCACAAAGCAGCTTAGAACGTTTAGCCAGAGCTAAGTGGATATATTGGCAAGTGGTCTGCGAAAAAGTCCTTCAAATATCAAATTACGAATTGTTCAGCCAGCAATAGAGGCCTCGCCCTGCCTCTCCCTTCCTTACAGCCTGCCCGATTCCCAATCAGATATTTTTGGATTTAGCATTTCGCTAGTCAGATTCACTTAAACTTATTTCACTAATAAATAATGAGCTTTCATATCTGCAGCCAGTGGAGCCGCTTGGCAACTGCCACACCTGTCCTCAATGTGGCCGCCTCCCTCAGCTGCTATCCATCATCATATTGTATGTTTCGGGTCCTGTCTCTGCGCCCCTCCCCGGGCACAGCAAAATAAACAAATTTGCTGTAATCATATGTGACGCTTGACTGACTCGCATAGACACACGCACACATCTGTGCTGAGATATGTTTTGTGAGATATGAATTTGCATATGTGGCATATGTATGTGTGTGTGTGGGTGACGTGTTTATACCCTGTAATAGATTGGAGGTGAGCAGAGGCTTGAGTGAGATAGATGGCATGAAAGTATATATCAAATATAAATTACTAATAAAAACAAAATGTTTTTGTTTGCCTATATATATATTATATATTAATTATATATAATAAATTGTATATTTTATAGTTTTTTTTTTAACATTTTTTTATCCAAAAAGAATTATTCTAAAAATATTTTTATAATCAGAAATATAATTTATAACTTTCAGCATATAATAAATTTGTGTTTATTTTAATTAATAATTCACTTTTATTTTTTATTTAAATATTTTTAATTTATATAAAATATTTAAAAATAAATTATAAATAAAATAAAATAAATAAATAATAATTAAAAAAGTTGAAAACAACTAATTTATTAAATTTGGTTCCTCTTTTTTAAATTTAATAATTTAAAATTTAATAATTAAACTTATATTCATAGTTCATATTCATTTATATTTTATATATTGTATATACAAATTTAATTCGTTTTTCAACAACAAAAAAAAAGAATTAAAATGTATAATAAAATTTATTTTTTGTTTATGTTAAAAAATAAAAAAATAACTATTTTTGTTTATATTACAAAAATAAATAATAATAATTCATTTCTCATTTTTATTTTTGTTTAAATACATATAAAAATTGGTGTTTATATTAAATTCTAATTTTTATTTTGAAATATTTTTCTTCTTAATATATTTTATACTATTGTCAAATTTAGTATTATTTTTAGTTATTTATTTTAAATTTATATAATGCCCAGATATACCATATAATTGATTATTATAATATAATACTCAAAATAGAATGTCGCTTGACTAGCAAAAATCATAAAATCTCTTAACCACTGGGCATCTTATAGTCCACCATAACCCTCGCCAACTTTGAGTGCTTTTAGTATTTGTTGTGGTTGCGTCCACTTCTGGGCTTCTCAGAACTTGCTTTGCTTGCTACGTATGAGTGTTCTTTTGTGATTGTCGAAAACATTGACAGACAATATTCGATGAACTGAGATTCGGTCTTTCTGCTGTGTTGCATTTCGTCAACATGATTTGCATGATAGCAGGTTTCCAAACATCCCATCAATGGCCAATGCATATTAATCTTTTGTTTAAGTATTCCGAATTTATATAATTTCCATTAAATTGTTAAAGACAGGTTAAAGGCAAGTTTAATTACGCTCGAAGACCCCTGGCCAGCTGTCTCTCTCTCTCTCTCTCTCTCTCTCTCTCTCTATATATATATTGCATTGCATTTTTCATTAATTTTCCATTTACCGGAAAGCGCAAGAGGCAAAAGCATAAAATGTCAAAGAAAGTAAAGCCCCTTGGCAACACTCTGCTCTGATTCAAATACTGCGAAGCGGGAATTTTGAATAAGTAAGGGAATAAAATAAGTGACAATGCAGGCTATCGACTGCTTAGTGCTCGTCTAAGGTCTGAATTTAATTTAATAAAGAACTTTGTTGGGCATACTTAATTTTTCTTTATTTTTATTTATTTTTTTTTATAATTATAAAAATTGTGAATTTATGAATATTTTTTATATTATAAAATAAATATATAAAAAAAATAAATAATAATAAATAATTATTATATTGCATAAAAAATATAATAAAAATATATATATTTTTATACAATAATAAATTATAATATATTTATTATTAACTTATTATTGTTATATTTTTGTATAACTTTGAAAAGTGATGTCAGCTGAGCTCTTACGAATATATATTTTATTTTTGTTTTTTATTCATCAATTATTTGTATTACTTAATATATTTATTATTTTTTGATTCACATATTTTTTATAATATTTAAAGTGATATAAATTATAGAAAATATATAAGTAATAATATCAAATTAAATATATTCTTAGGAATATTTATTATATATTCCATAATTTTTTTTTTTTTTTTTTTTTTTTTTTTTTTTTTTTTTTTTTTTTTTTTTTATCCCTTTAAATTTTTTGGTTTTTGTGGGTCTGCCGTTTTGTTTTTTTTTTTTTTTTTTTTTTTTTTTTTTTTTTTTTTTTTTTTTTTTTTTTTTTTTTTTTTTTCCGCGTCTTTTTTTTTAATTTTTATAATTTTTTTTTTTTTTTTTTTTTTTTTTTTTTTTGTTGGGGTTTTTTTTTTTTTTTTTTTTTTTTTTTTTTTTTTTTTTTTTTTTTTTTTTTTTTTTAATTAAAAATTTAAATTTTTTTTTTTTTTTTATTTTTTTTTTTTTTTTTTTTTTTTTTTTTTTTTTTTTTTTTTTTTTTTTTTTTTTTTTTTTTTTTTTTTTTTTTTTTTTTTTTTTTTTTTTTCCCCCCCCCCCCCCCTTCTTTTTTTTTTTCCCTTTTTTTTATTTATTTTTTTTCCCCAACTACATTTTTTTTTTCTCCCCCCCCCCAATTTTTTCAAAAAAAAAAAAAAAAATTTTTTTTTATTTTTTTTTTTAACTACCCCACAAAGCACCAAAGAAACGCCCGACTTCGCTGTGTGGCGCCCTGTGTATGTGTGTGTGTATGTTTTGCTTGTAATGAACGTACAAGTGCATGTGTATATAAAAGAAACGAAGAATGCTTGGAATAGCGGTTCTTCGCCGGGTTCAGGGTATACCCTAGTCGAGCGGTCTCGACTAGAGTTTTCTTACTTGTTTTTTTTTTATTATTATTAAACACAAAATTTATTAATAAATCAAATATAAATTAGCAGCTTTACAGTCTACTCAAGATCGAGCTGTTGATGTTGCTCTGCTCATCATGAACTCAAATCATATAGCTTAACATAATATATATGTAGCTTCAATGGCAACATAACTAACATTAATTTAAAACTTGCAAAACCAATATACTCGTTTCATTTCATTGGCAAGCATCAAGATGACAAAGCGCTGAGAAACTATTGCAAATTATTCAAGAGTGAACTCAAAAGAGAATCCTGAAATACTTGAAACTGCTATTGAATAAAAAAAAATGCTTATTATATGGAACGAACTAAGGGAAACACCTTGAAATATAAGTTTGCTAAAGAATCAGGCATATATATATGTATATATCTCTCTATATGCATTAAGATATTATTTTAATTATCTGTTTGTATATTTATAAAGTTTTTTGGTCATTTGTGCTGATAAAATCAACAGAAATCGCAACAGAAACGAGTTTCCACAATAAAGTGACAAAGCCCCAAAGTAAGTCACACACACACACACACACACACATAGACAGAGTTAGATAGACTCACACA
Organism: Drosophila repleta; assembly: GCA_018903745.1. Classification (NCBI taxonomy): domain Eukaryota; kingdom Metazoa; phylum Arthropoda; class Insecta; order Diptera; family Drosophilidae; genus Drosophila; species Drosophila repleta. Next base: position 17,157,519 of record JAEIGN010000497.1, on the reverse strand, counting down.
AAGCAATTTGTGTCCTAATGAGCAGCGCGCGGCTTGGCAAGACAAGGTCATCCAACTAAACCTGCACCCTCGCCTACTCGCCTCCTCGCTTCTCTCCCCACCTCATGCTCTTTCGCTCGTCCACTTTGCGCTGCTCGTCGCGCTGGCTGTTGATAAAAATGATAAGCCCAAGCAAATGGCTGTCGATTGGCAGGGGCAGCGTGTGTTCGACTGCTCAGTCACTTTTAGCACACTGTTATACGACTGCTGTATAACAGTTTGTTTCCCCACTCAACAAGTTTGCGCTGGGCTGTTGAAATGTTTAGGTGACTTGAGGGAAGGTACATACATATGTATGTGTGCTCTTAATATATCTTTCATTATTAAATTAATACATATTTAATTTATTCATATTTTAACAGGAAAATATTAAAAAAAATTATCAAATATGTATATTTTATTTAAATTATATTAAAATATGTTAATTTTATATTATTTTTATTTATATATTATATTTAAATTTATTTTAACACTGTTTAATATAAACTATATTTTTTATTGTAATATCTTATACATTTTTATTAAAAAAAAAAAAAACAATTATTTATTTTATTAATAACAAAATAGTTAACTATACAAATTTGTTTTATTTATTTTATTTATTAAATATAAAGAATAAAATGACAATAAACGTTTTCTTAACAAGGAAATATACAATATATATTATTGATATATATGAATATAATTTAATTGTAAATATTAAAGTTTTTAAATTTATTAATTACTTTCAATTTTTTTCCTTTTTATTGCATATCTATAAAATTAATAACTTTAATATTTGTTTCCATATTTGTTAGAAATTAAAATCAAATATAAAAATTTTCATTTATTAACTAAAAACATTTTACTTTAAAGAAAGAAATATATTTGATGACAGTAAAAAAGGCAAGAAGAAATATATTGGTAATTATATGTATAAAATATCTAATAATATATATAAATTTATTATATGCATATATTATTTTGTATGCATACTTTAATAAATAATAAAAAATACAATAATATTTTATTTTATTCATACAATTATTTTTATTTTTAATTTATTTCTACATAAATTCAAATGTTTTCTCTGCTTATGTTACAGCTCACATTGTGCAAGTTGCCCTCAAGCTAAACTTCATGTTAACTCAAACTGACTGCTAAGCAGCTGGCATAAATTTGCTTAGCCTTGGCTATGCGCTCAGGCGTGTTAGCTGTGGCTAAGAAGATTGCCAGCTGAAAGCCCTGACGCACTCTCTAGCATTTATCGTATTTGTAGGGCACAGTTCAGGTAGTGGGTGGGAGGCCCTTTGGGGTAGATAACTTTAGGTTAGCTGCTGGCAATTGGAATCTGTGTGAATCTCAAACAGAAATCAGCTGCCAAGTGCTGTGTCACTGCGTGTCAAATTAATGACAATGCAATATAAAGAGAGAGAGAGAGAGAGAGAGATAGAGAGAGTGAGGATGATAAACGCTTTGCTTTGGAAATTTCGTGTGCCGGAAGCCAAAAATGAGCCCAAAAATGATGTAAATAATATAATTATATTTTTGGGGGGAATCGCGTCGAACATGTGCCCAATTGCAAATTGAAAAACAAATTTCGCATGCAGGCGACGTGCTGCAGCCGCTCGAAATCCAATAAAATAAGCTCCAATTGGAACGGGCTGGCTTTAGTAATCCAATTGGAGCACAAATTGAACTGGTCAGCCCTTGGGCCAGATGACAATCTGATTTGCATAGCTGAATAGTTGCATGTTGCAAGTTGCATACATACATATACATATACATACATATGTATATGTATTTAAGCGTGAGCTGCTTGATGAGATCCTGCGTGCTTAAAGCTGATGTGTGTGGGGCGCCTGGTCGGGTATTTTGTGTCCCCAGGCCTTTGACCTTTTATATTCGACTCTTTTAACTTTTCATAATCGATGAGCAGGCGAATCCCCAAGGGTCTCGCTCCACTCACGCCCGAAGTGCTGCACAGACGGCGCCACATAATAAAGGGTTTCCAACTTTGACCTGCACCTTTTTTTATATATATATATTTTTCTTCTTTTTTTTCTGCAGACTCGGCAAATACATAATAATAAGTGTGGCCAATGCAGAGAGGCGTCTGGCAGGGGCAGAAAAGTTTATGTGGCTACCGGCATTTTAACAACCGCTCCCCAAGGACTTGAGTCCTCTCACTCTCACTCTCTATGTGTGTGTGTGAGATGTGCCAATGGATGTGCAAGCGTGAAAAGTGTTTTAGAAGGCAGAACAATATTGGATTAAAAGGTCTTAAAACAATAAACGACTGATTCAGCCAAAGGCAAAAAGCGAATGCGAATATCAAGCGACCAAATTTGGGAGCGTGTGTATTAAGTAATAGTGTGAAATGTGCCAAGGTGGTGCCATAAGATGTGGAACAACCAAATACTCTCTTTGAAGGCAACCTCGATTTGAATTTATTTGAAAAATATGTAAAAATGAATTTATAAAATTATAAAAAAATATATAAATACTATATAACAGATTAATATTTTATATTTTATTATAAAAGTTGACATTTAATTTGCTTTTAAATAATAAAATAGGCAAACAACGTCATAATTGCTAATCTCAAATTCAAATCTAGCAAAGCGCGCGCAATTCAATTCATAGCAATCAGCTTTTTACCATGAGCAGCAGCAATCAGCTGCTTTGTTGTACATGCCATTGGCACGACTATCGATAGCATTACCATTTGCTCGCTTATCGATTTTGCTAGAGTGTCATTCAAGCGATAGCCAAGCAGCTGTGCACATTAAATATATTGAAAAGTAAATTGCGAAAAGAAAACTAAGACAACTTGCAAGAAAATGGCACAAGACATGCTGCTTGGCACCGAGGAGCCCAGCAACAACAAGGAGACATTCCTGCAGCAGTTCTGCCTGCTGGCCAAGAACGCCACCGGCGCCGCGCTGCTGGACGTCATTAAACAAGTGCTCGACGCGCCGAATGTCTTTGTGTTCGGCGAGCTGCTAGCGGAGCCCAATGTGGCCGAGGTGGGTAGTGGCCAGAATACGCACTGGTTGCGGCTAATGTCTGTCACCCATTGCAGCTCAAGGACGGCCCCGATGCCAAGTACTACAACACACTCAACCTGTTCGCCTACGGCACCTACAAACAGTTCCGCGCCCAGCAGCAGGACTACATTGAGCTGACGCCGGCGATGCAGAAGAAGCTGCAGCATCTGACCATCGTCTCGCTGGCCATCAAGACCAAGAGCATTCCGTACGCCATCTTGCTGAACGAGCTCGAAATCGATAATGTGCGACACCTGGAGGACATCATTATAGAGGCTATATACGCAGGTGAGTTGAGTTCGGTTATTAGAGTGAGCTATGTTAAAGTGAGATAGAACTGTTATACTGTGTTGAGCTTATGCATGTAACTGTTATATGAAATGCATGTTAAGCATATACAAATAACTGTTATACTTAATATATACTGTTATACTGTTATACTTAATGTTGAGCATATGCATATAACAGTTATACTAGTGTGTGCATGTTAAGCATATACAAATAACTTTTATACTGAATCTGTGCTAAGCATAAATATAAAACTATTTTACTAAATATGCTAGTCATATGCATACAACTGGTCTACTAAATATGGTGAGATATAGAAAAATGAGGCATATCTCTCATACAACCTTTATATGTAAAGCATATGCATATCACTGTTATGTTATAAAGTTGAGGTCCAATTACTTGGAAGGTTTATCAAATGAAAAAAAAAAAAAAAAAAAAAAATATTGACGTATAAAAAACCAATGGAAATACTGTTGCAAATATTAATAATAGGAATTTAAATATTTGAAAAGTATTAGAAATGATGAATAATATAAAAACTATTAAATGGCATTTAAAACTGAATATGAAAAAAAAAACAAAGTACAAAGTAATCAGGCGGATATATTTATGCATAAAACATAAATTATATGATAAGTTAGATAATGAAAGGGCGAAATATATTGTCGAAAATCCTTCCATGCAATATATGTTCATATATTCATATTCATATTCATACATACCTGCTTATTCTTAAATACTTCCATTATACCATATTAAATCTTAATTCAAAGAATTTGAAACAATATATTTTCTTCAAAGTATTAAGCATCGTTAACTATGACCTTTTCCAAGCTTTCAAGGCGACCTATCGCATTAGTTGAAATTCTCTTTTATTGAATGCATTCCAGAATATATAATATTTTCTGTCTTCTTCATATGAATTGAGCCTTACTTATCAACCAAGACCCTTAGCCATCGACCTGTTGAGTCCAATATGTCTACTTATAAAAATATAATTTAATTGTCTTTAAAGTAGTTTTGGAAGCTTAAGTAATTTATTAAATTATCCTTAATAAAGCTGGTTAATATTATAATTTATTATGCTTTAACTACACACGAGTGTTTAATCTTCTCCACAAACTGAAACTGTAATTAAAAATCTTTGGCCAATTTCCCACCCCAAAAGTTGTTTAGTTAAGCAGGAGCTGAGCTTCGTGCGTTTCACATATTTCACATGCAGTCTGATATCAGAGCTGATGTGTAGCCAATGGCGCGTTAAATTGTTTCAGAATCTCTCTCCCTCCTAAGAATCTTATTATATGTTGGCTAATTGTGTTTATAGCCAAGTGTGCTGCAAAACATTTACTATTAAATTAACATTCGAAGGCAACAGCAACAGCTGAAAAGGTATCCAAGCGTCAGTCAATGAGCTGAGAGCTAATGCCCCAAAGTATTTCGAGTGACTCGACTGACTGACGGACTGTCTGACTGGCAGCAGCTGTAACGAATTGTAAATAAACTCGTGTCATGTTTCTCGCTCCTGCCCAGGCAGTGCACTTGATTAGCCCGCACAGCGGACGCTCCGCCTCGACGTAATAACAATGGACCGGCCGTGGCGCGTGTTTTGGCCGAATTCATTAAATGACGTGGGTCCTTGTCGAAAAACGCAGACAAAATTTCGTTTTGTTTTACACAAAAAAAAAAGAAGAAAAATAAATAAACAAAAACTGAAAAAGGTAAAAAATCGAAGCTCACCAGTTGCTTCTTAAAGCTGCCACGGCGACAGCTGCCAATAAGCTTTGTCATTATGATTTTTCCTTTTTAATTCAAATATTTTCATGTTTAATTTAGTAAATGGGGAAAATGGAATTTTATTTTTACCTATATTGAAAGGTAATAATTAAATTGTAAATGCAAACAGAAAAGATGATGAAAATAATTAAATTATGCTTAAAATCGAATTAAGACTTCAATTAATATATGAAAGCTAATAGAAAAGATTCTGAAATATAGAAAATCTCTTTTTCGAATTTAATTATTGCTAGTTAAGACTTAAATTAAGTAATAAACGCTGAGAGTTAAATTCGAAAAATATTAAAGTTCCAATTTAAAGTTCAGCTAAATTATATGGAAGGAAGGAAAGAATTTTTTAAATATTAAAATTCAGTTTGAAAAAAATATAAATATATATAGTGTAAATAAATAAATATATTTAATAATATTTGGTATCTTTTTCCATATTTAAAAAAAAAGCTAAAATAAATTATAGTATAATATTTTTTATTTTCTAAAACCTCACAAAATTTTCATAAGTAGCTAGTCCGCAGTTTTTTTTTTTTTTAATTTGATTTCCACTTCTCTAGCTCTTCAGCTGAAAAAATAAATAAATTTATTGTCATTAATATTTGGGCAAAAAAAAGAGATTATTATATTTTCTTATATGAAAGAATTGAATGAAAGAATTCAATGTATATTTTATATTTTAATATTTGATCTTTTATATTTATATTTCTCATATATTGAAAGTGTTAATTCAGGGCATAATGATCTCGTGAAACTGTATATATTTCTTTGACGAAAACATATATACTGCATTTTCTCTTAGAAGACCTCTTCACTGCTCTTTTCAAATTTAATTTGATAAATGCATCGAGCACAAAGTTATTCAATAACTAATTTGCCATAATGCAGTCGAACCGCATCGATATAGTCAGCAGAGCGAGTGCCTGTGTAGGTAATGTTATAAAAATCAAAATATAACATAAAATATACATATATATAACATATTTATTGTCATAGCTCTAAACAGTGCTCGGGGTATCTCCAATTCAGTCACTCACGACTACAGCGCGCTCTTCTTCTTTGCTCATAATCTCAACTCTCTCCATTTACATCTCCCCCTCAATTGCTCACACAAGACTTGGTTTGTGTAATAGTTTTAGTTTGAACTTGCAAAAAATATAAACAATTAGTTTTTCGCTTGGCAACCACAAGCTGTAACCACTTAATGGGCTTTACATATCAGCAACAGCAGCAGCAATTGCCTTGGTAAATAAATTAAACTAAATTTTGCTTTAGTTTGTTCTTTGGTCACTGTAATCCATTACAATGTGTTTCAGTTGTCAGCATAAATGTGCTCTAATTGGCCCTTAAAAGATTTAAATGTATTTTCCAGCCATTTGCCCCCGTCCCAAAGCCCTTCGAATTTTATGGTTTTACTTCATGTTGCAACTGCATAGTTTACTTGGCTTGCAACATTTTTTGGTGTCTGCCTTTCTCTCTCGCCTGCTCCTTCTCTCTCTCTCTCTCTCTATTGTTTCCCTGTAGCACCCGCTATTTTTAATTAATTTTGGCTCGGCCTGTTCAGAATTCTCACTAACTATTTGACCATCGCAGTGAATTTACATTTCTGCTGTGTGCGCAACTAGCGAAAGCCAGAAGTTAAACGCAACTGGGGCTAAGCCCCAAAACAATTTTTACGAACTGCTGCATTGATTAGGAAACTCGCGCGGAATTTCCACGCTAGCTGTTGACTTTCCTGCCTGCAGAGCACAGCAAGCGGCTGCAAATAGCTTTGGCAACTGCCCAACCAACAGCTAGTTCTAATATTCTCCAGCTTTGTGTGGCTTTCCTTGTTGCAGCGAATGTCTGTGGCGTGCGTCTTAGCCAAAAAATTGCTTTCAATTGAAGCGCGCACAATCAACTGATAGCCACGCACCGCGACACGCCCCGTGCCAATCATTTTTTCTCGTCTTGTTTAATTTAGAAAAAAAAACTCAAAATTGCTACAAATCCAAACAAGGCAATGCATTAAAATATGATATTAAATAAGATTTACATTGAAAGTGGCTAAAATGCAGAGTGATCGACTCAGAAATACTATTAAAATTTTAAATAAAATATATATTTGAAGTAGTTGAAGCTGAAGCTGTTGAGTATTGCATGAAAACAAAATACATATTTTAAAAATTATATTAGTATATATATACATTATTTTATTTTATTTTTAAATATATATATTTAAGAACTACATATAACCAATAAGCTTTTTATATTAAATTAAATACATAGAAGAGAATATATTATAAATAGGTATATAAAATTAAAATAATATATTAAATATTCCTTAAATATATATCTAAGAAATAGAATGTTACGAATATGAATATAATAGAATTTATATAATCTTAAAAAATATTTATAAAATATTATATATTTTATTTTTATTATATTAATATTTTCTTTTATTTCTGAACAATTTATTTTAATATATTTATTAGTTATTATTTATATTAATCCATATTTATTTTATTTTTTATTTTTTTATATTTTGAATATTTTTTATTATTTTATATATTTTTTACTATCCTATTTTATTATTTTTGTTTATTTATTTTATTTTGATTATTTTTTATTTAGTTGTTCATTTTCTTTTAATTATATTTTTTTTTACTATTTAAATTTTTTTTTAAATATATATTTAAAGCATATCTTTAGCGCATGTTGCCTTTAGCCGCAACTCTTTTAGGCCTCAGACATTCTCTATATATTTTCTTCTTTATCTTTCTATTTTAAAATATATTTATCGCCAGATCATTAGCCTCATAGACCCTGCTCAGACACCCACTTAGTTCCAGAGTATGCCCATAATAAATAGCATTCAAATAGAATCTCCGCATCCATTATTGAAGTAATCAGCAAAGCAAATAAAATGACAACTGAGTGCTGTTTGGACATAGTCTCATCTCATAGCCCGTGGGCGTCAAAGCTCCTGCAACGCATAAATCTAAGACGTCCAGGTGAAGTACCTGTTTAATTGCTTTTCAAAGCCCAAGCAGGAAAGCCTCGTCCGCCGTGGCAGCCAGGAGCAACTGCGAAGATTTATGTTATGATAGGCATCATTGAGCCATCAAGAGGGGCGACAACTCAGACACCTAAAAAGCATTGCATACTATTAGGCGCTGTAATCTAAAATCACATGGACAAGCACTGACAGGGCAGGAGGTGGAGTGTGGTATGGTGTGATGGCGGTGGTGGTGGTCGGGGCTGGAGGCTAAGCATAAGCTGCCATTAGGCAGCCGTGGACGAGCACCGCAGGACACGAATCCTGTTGTTTGCTCGGCCTGCTGTGTGCCTGCCGTTAATGTTTGCTCTTCGGTCTGGCTCACGTTTCATGAGGGGCCCATTAGAGCATCATTTGTCTCGACAGCGCTGCTGAAAGAATGGGGCACCCGGGTCCTGTGTCCCTAGGTGCTATCGTTAATTAAATGCATTTTATAATTGAAATTCGGTAAGCTGAGTGGTTGAGTAGTGGCTCTGAGGACAGGGCTGGAGAGGGCAATTTTCTTGCCCTTGATTGATATGAGGAATATTTCTCAATTGCTTAGTTCAGAGCATATTAAGATTGAAATTAGATAGAGGAATATATGTGTACATTATTTGGCTTTGATTTGATTTTCAAGTTTAAACTGAAATTCAACTGCAATGCAAACTCTGATTCCTGATTTCTCGTTTATTTTAGTCAACGAAATTCCCACGAACCACATTTTATCTTGCAAGCACGAATCATTTACAAAGCTTAAATAATCTTCATCCCTTTCATTTGAATTGCTCTAAATAAAATTTGGCTGTTCGAAAAATTTTGTCAATTTTATCTGAGATAAATAATATGAATGGCTTAACGTGGAATTTTTCTCTGAATTGAAATGAAAGTAAAAACCAAAACAACAATTTAACGAAAGAAAATAATTCTTAGAATAACCACATGCAGCTTTAATACCAAGATTAGATTGATAGCTACCTGAAATGTGCTCAAATCGCTTTGAGATTGCTCTTAAATAAAAATACATTTTTTTAATATTAAAAAAAATATTTTTTTAACCGAAGTTTTTAAAATTTTATAAATAAAGCTGCAATTTTTAATATTATTTAAATATTTTTAACAGTAAAATTTAATATATTATAAAATTTACTAACTGAAATTTGTAATATTTTACAAATTTTATTAATTGACATTTTATAATATCTTATAAATTTTATTAATTTAATTTATTAATATTTTATAAAGTTTATTAATTTAATTTGTTAGTATTTTATGCATATTATTATTAATTATTAAGAAATTATTAAAATTTTATTTATATTATAAATTTTATTTATATTATAATATATTATAAATAAAAATTTGTAATTTTAAATATATTACCAATTTGTAAGCAGTTAAGTATTTCCTTGCTTTAGTTCAATGTCCTGCCCGATTCGTTCAGTTGTACCCAACAGCAGTAAACTTATTTTGTATCTAGCAGTTAAAACCCTCATCAACATGCTTTTGGCATACGTCCGTTGTCAGTTGCATCCAATTTCTGGGGCAAGCTAAGCTCCTTATTGCCGCTGCTGCTGCCGTTGCTGTTTCTGTTCTGTTTCATGCTGTTACCTTGCTTTGCTTTTACTGCGTACAAAAAATTGCATATTCAAAAAAAAGCAACAGCAACGACTGGAAAAACAAACGGATCCAACAGCAGTGCTTTAAATAAATACAGATAAAGTGTATTTGTGGTGTAAATTTGCAGCATTTTAACAGGCATATCCTGTAACTCTCTGCTAGACATAGCTAGATTTGATTGAGCAGAATTAAAGAATTTATTGCCCCTTAAAAAGAGTTTTCTTATTTTTTTAACAAAGATTTAATAATTATTAAATAAACTTGGTTTATCTTTATTGCTACAATAACTGCAAACAAAGAAAGTTAATTAGTTATAGTTGATAAAAGAATTTGATATTTGTTTAGCAAATATTTTATTTTCTTATAAGATTTCTGATAAAAACAAATTATTAAAATTTAAGAAAATATGAATATGCTAAAGAAAGGTTTATTAAAATAATCTATTTAAAATATATTCAAATAAAAATAGTATTAATATTATATATTAATTCTAAATTTTAAAAATTTGAAGTTTTGCTATTCTACTAGATTTTTATCAATATCAGCAATAAATTTAAAAAAATTTAGTTTAATTTTAACTTAAATTATTTTTAATTTTTTTTTAACCATTTTTTAAATTTTAAATATATTACTTTATTTTATATATACATTTTTAATAATTATTTAAAATATATAAAATTTTATTATATAAATTTTTAAAAAATATTTGTAAATAGATGATTTTATAAATATTTTTTTTGTAATTATTTTATAATAGATCATTTTTTTGTTCTGCATACTTAAAAGTTATTTAAATTATTTTGTAGTATTTAGGGTATTTGCCAGTCGGCTTTTTCTTCAGATTTTCTATTTTCTTTCTTCACACGTGCAGTTTCATCTGCGTTTTAATTTGTTTCATGTCTAAGCTGAAATGATGCATAATGCGCAATGGCGTTGAGCCTTTGACTTGAGCTGAGCTTTTTCGTTTTCTTCTTTTCCCTTTTGCTTTGTCTTTGTCTTTAAATGCTTTTGCAGATTTGCATCTGGTGCATTTGGCTAGAGTTGATAGTGCTGTGGTCGGCCTGACAACAGGATATGAGCAACGCCCATGCCCAAGGCCCCACCTACTGACGGCCCAACGGCCTCACATGTTGGTTGTGCAGATGTTTTTGATTACTTTGCGCTTGCAACGCATATTTTTTGGGTGTCTGCGGTACATTGTTGTGTAAGTCGAGCCGCGAAACTTTTTGGCCAGCAGCTTCCCCGGCACTTTGTCAGTTTTAGGTGAAAAGTTTCCAATAGTTGCCTGCTCGAGTTTATATTGATGGCACAAGTTGCTGCTGCTGTTCCGCTGTCGTCCTCTGTCGCCCTCTGCCGCCCTATGTCGCCCTGTCTGTCGCATGCTGAATTTTCAATTAATAAGTTTTCATTTTATTTAGCGCTGAAGCGGACGGAAAAAATGTGCTCGCAGCTTTAGCTAAATCTGTCAGCGACAGGTGTATGCAAAACTTTCCATTATGATCGGCTTTACATTCCTTTGACTGGCCATTTAGATACGTCGCCCCATTTGGCACGCAGCAGGGGCAGAATTGTCGTCGCAGTAATTGCGTTTTGGACATTTAACAAAGGCCAAGAAACTTATGAAATCGAAAGCAAATTAAATTAATGGGAAATACGAGACCTGGACTGGGCCAACAATTTGAGCTAATCACGGGGTTTTTTCGAATTTTATTTGTAATTAAGAGAGGAAGAGAGATAGAGGGAAGGAGGTAGAGAAGTGGAACTTCCCTCAGAATCAGTTTGAATTGATATAGAATAACAAATATAGAGGAAAATATGATAGAGCTCTGAGAATTTATTGAGAATAACAACAGAATATAATTTAGTCCTTTATTTTATTATTAATTAGGAGAGTAATATATAAAAAAAATTTATATATATATAAAAGAAAACAATTAAAAACATAAAAAATAGAATAAAAAATAGATAAATATAAAAAATGTAAGACATAAATAAAAAATAAATATTAAAATATATAATAAAAATAAAAAAATATTTAAAAAATATATAAAAATTATAATAAAATATATAAAAATATATAAAAAAAATAAATAAAAAATATAAAAAATAAATAAAAAATGATTAATTTAAAAAATAAATATTAACAAACAAATATACAAGATTTTTAAAAAAATGAAGGGAACCCTTCATTGAACTTATCTTGGCTCAGACTAGTTAGAATTGAAATAGAAAAGTAAAAATATGATAAAAGAGCAAGTTCCCAGAACTCCGAAAAGTCATAGAGCACACAACTAAATACCATTTGATTCTTTAAACAGCAGAAAATCTTAACTTTCCTGGGAAAAACTCTGCTGAATGAATCTTCATTTCCACATTTCCAATGTCAGTTGAACGGAGAAAAATAAAAGTTGCAACTGCAGGAAATTAAATAATCTTTTTGGCATGTTCGAAATGCCAGTTTTTTTTTGGCGAATACATATATATTTATATATTTCGCTGTGCGCGCTGGAAAGCATACTTTAACAATTTTAATATACATTGTGGCAACAGAGAGACAGAGAGACAGACTGAATACAGTCAAAAGCCTGTCGGAGTCGGAGTCAGTTTCAGCGTGAGCTTCGGCAGGAGGCCCGCAATTTCTGGCACAATTTGCGGCACGCCTTGGCGGGTGCGCCGTGCACAAAAAGCATGATTGATTGTTTTGCCGTTGAGTTTCCAGCCTCGTGAACATGCGCCCCAAATACACCCACACACACACACACACACACGCACACATGTATGGATGGGGCCTGTGTGTGCGTGGGCCGCAAAACCGAGACACATGTCAACGCCAAAAATACCGCAAAACTTTACAACACTTGTAAGTGCCACGCCCACTTACAGCTAGGCTTAATGGAAGCGCTTTTACAGCATATTCTTTTGCCTTTTCAATTATTTGCAGCAGGAGGCGCCCAGGCTGCCCCCAGAATTCAATCAAAATGCCTGCGCTCCGGCTAATTAAAGGAAATGCTTGAGGCCAGGCGCTCACTTGCCCGCTTTGGCGACTATCTTGCAGATTTTTCTACTCTCCTTCTTCTTTTTTTCCCTTCTTTTTGCTGGCTTGTATTTATGACAAAAGTTGGTCGTGTGCGTGGCACGTTCAAGGCCGACTGGCCGTTAATTCAATGCCAGAATGCGACTAAGGTCTTAACTTGTGCTTGCGACTCGCTGTATAGAGGGGGATAAGAGGAGGCAAGCAGCATGCTTTAATGGCCTCTGTTGGCCGTGGCCGTGGCCGAAAAGTTTGTGACTTACTATTGGCTATCAGTCTAGTCGACGCTTTTAAACCCCTTTTTGGCGCAAAGTGTCCATTTGAAAATTGCAACTAATCCGTTTGTCAGCTCGAAAGGCTTTCGCTGTATTCGAACTAATTACGGCCCGCAACAATTGTTATTTAATTCTGTATTCGGCGCGGGCTTATAGTAGTTTCGTTGGGATTTCGCTAACTGAGTAGCTAATCACATAAGCTCGCTAAAAAATAAAAAAAAACCTTGGATTTTGGCTTACTATGATTATTGGTTATTGTTAGAGGGCTTAAATGGGTTTGTCTGGCTTTTTTCTTCTCCTTTTTTAAATCAATTTAATTGATATGGCGAACTATAGTGGGAATTTGATTATGAGAGCTTAAAGGAAGATTTGGACAAGCTGAAATAGCCAGGAGCTTAAATTTTGTTTTTAATGTAATTGAATGGGGCTTAACCCGGGAGTTAAATGAGGTCAAATATAAATATGTAATATTTTAAGAAGATTTTTCTACATTTTCTCTGTCTAAAAATCTCTAGTGAGAACTTTATGCTGCCTATGCAGCAAGCCACCGCCTGACACACAAAATCACTTTGAGCCAAAGTCTCACTTGAAGGCAAGCCGAGCGAGCCAGGCAAACGTTAAAAGTTGCTCAAGGCCAAACGAATTGCAACTTTGCACTCGAGACTGAGCGATGAATGTGTGCTAGTTAGTTGGCTGCTGATCCTTTGAGCTGGCTGCAGGCGACACTCGAGTCCACTTATTTATTGGACTGCCATTTCAGTCCGAGCCAATGATGTACGACATCGTTGGGCATAAATAATTTACATGAGTATTTAAGCAGGATCGGAGTCCGTTGGTGATGGTGAATGTTGCATATTTGTAGCTGGCAGCTAAAAGTAGTTTCTTAACGACTAATCTGATGAGTTGTTGTGGCGCAACACTTTACTAATTCTCTCTGTCTCTCTCTCTCTCTCTCTCTCGCCGCTCCCCTTGCAGACATCATACATGGAAAACTGTTCCAGAACACACGCATTCTGGAGGTGGACTATGCCCAGGGGCGCGACATACCGCCCGGCTACACTGGCAAAATAGTGGAGACTCTGCAGGCGTGGGTCAACTCCTGTGACAGCGTCTCGAGCTGCATCGACGCGCAGATTAAGTATGCGAATGCCGAGAAGTCCAAGCGTCTGTACAACAAGGAGCGCATCGAGCAGGAGGTAAGTGCACTGAGAACGTTGATTACAGCTGACTCTGGCTAAACATACACACCATTCGCTCGTAGCTCGTCAATTTGAAGAAGGTGCTCAAGAGCCAGGCCTCCGACAGCGATGAGAGCATGCAGGTGGACACGCATGGACCGGGCACCAGTGGCAGCAGCGGCATGAACCAGTCGGAGGTGCGCAAGAAGCCAACCAAGATGAAGAATCCACGCAACAGTGCCGGTGAGTGGTGCAGTCTAAATGTCTATTATATATATTAATTATATATATTAAAATTCTCTTTCAGTTGGCCTCAAGTTCAGCAAGTGAGTGCAGGCCGGCCGCGTGCCCAGTAAAGTGCCCAGGCCTAATGCTGCGCCGCGCGGCAGCTGATAACTGACACGTTCGGCATCTAATGGCAACTGCAACTCATCTAAAGACTTAGCACCACAGCAACAGCAACGGCAATAGTAGCCCCACACACACACACACACACGTTCTGAAACCCATTTATTAGACATTAAAATTATCGCTAAATAAATAACAAATAATAATAAAAACAATGTTCGTAAAATTGCAAATGGAATAGCAGAAAAGTTGCAATGCAACTTGTTTTTCTGTTCTGTTGATAAATGTTATGTTTGCTTTCTGCTATTTGTTTTCGTGCTCCTGCCCATGTTAGAACATTTAATTGGGGGAAACCGTCTGTGTGCCTGCACGCGACGCACCGCATAAATTGGCATACATCAGTGATTTGCGGCTAATTAGCAGCGCAGCCAACGAGCCGCATAAACAGTGAAGTTGCATTTGTACTCCACAACATATTGGACATCATGCCATCCATGACTGCCTCTGCTCATAATTGACGTGGATCCATCAAATTGGTGTGCGAAACATTTAATTTGAGGCTTAATAGGGCATCATGGACAACAGAACACATGAATGAAGCAAATAATGCATGTTACGCCTCTACACATATACGAATCTATTTCATTTTATTGCAATTACTATCATATTTCAGGAGCGTAAAATGATTTACAACGTCGTTGATACGAACAACATGTGTTACTCAGACAAAACATATTTAATGGAATTGATTTGGGGTTTCCACTAATTGAGAGCCATTGTTAAGGCAGAATATTACACATTTACTTGAATAATAGATAGATTTTTGCTTTGTTAAAGTGAAAATGCTTTATATATACATAGGTTAAAAGTTTATTTACAATTTTCTTTTATAAATATTTTTATTTGTTAAAGTTCTTTTCTGATAACAAATTTTTTTTTATTTCAATGAATATTTTAAATATAAAATTTTGATTTTTATTTTGGTCTATTAAATGTTTTCAAATTAATTTTATTTATTTATTTTATTACTATATTTTATTTATTTATATTATATTATTAAATTGTTTTTACTACATTTTCATTTATTTTTGCCATTATATTATCTATTCAATAATAATAATTTAATGTGATAGACTATCCCACTCAGAGTTATCATTACTCACAATCTTTCATTTCCCTATTAATAATTTAATTTAATTTAATTTTCAAATAATTTACTTTAGACTTATTCTCAAACTGACTTTGATTGAATTTCCATTTTCAAGTTAATTGAACTAAAGCCAAACTGCCTTGGCATAATATTATCAACAATAAGTAAACTAAGCTTCTTTGTAGTTTGCATTAACAAATATTTGTCTGACTTGCTGCTGCCATATAGATAATTCGATGTAAAACTAAACTTGTTTATTTTGTAAATAATGTTGACTTTTTGAGTTCACTCAAAATTAAATACCAAAAGCAAGTCAGTTGCATATTTCCAGTGGGCGAGAGAGAGTCTCAACTTGAGGCTGACTAACTAAATATTCTCAGAGGCACAGCCACGGGCAGAGCCAGAGAACAGCAACAGTTGAGCAAGATGAGAAGCAGAGACAAATTAGTTGAGGAAGAACTCAGTTATGGCCGCTGCCAATGGCAGAAGAGGAGCCAGAGATCAGCCAGAGTCACAGGCATTGCCAGAGCCAGAGAACAGCAATAGTTGAGACAGATGCGGACCAGAGCCAAAACAGTTGTAGAGCTAAGGACAGACATGCAGAACAAGAGCAGTTGAGCTAGAACTCAGCCAAACCAGAGCCAGAGGCACAGCACAGGAAGCACCAGAAGCAGAGCCAGAGGCACAGCATTGTCAGAACCAGTGAACAGCAACACTTCAGCTAGATAAAGAGCAGAACTAATGAAAAGCATTAGACAGAACGTATAGCTATTAATATATTAAAAATAATATTTACGCAATTTGCTAATAGCTTTAGCTTAATAGTTAAATATATAATATAAATAAATATCCCAAAATTTAGTCAAAAGAAATTAATGTAAATAACAATAAAATTAACCATAATGAATTATGGTATATTGTTTTTTTCTTTTTGAATAAATTAAATAAAAGAAAAGTAAAAGTATATAAAATAAAAGAAAAATATATTTAACCTATTAAAGACAATTTTTTCACACTTTAATTCAAAAAGAAATAAAAGAAAATTTATAATAAATAAACCACTTTACTTTAACTTATTTATATTCAAAACTTCAATCGTTAAGACTTCAGTTATTTAAATTGTGAGTGTATATTTAAATATAATAAAACTACTACAAATTTTATGCAACTGCTTTCAGCTTGTGCAGCAATGAATAATTTTGGCTAAAAGAAATTGAAGAAATTATTGTTGGAAGCAGCGGCACGTGCGCACGTCTCGAATCCAGAGGGGTTAAAGCTAATCTGAATACACATATGTAGATATGAAGACACAGTCACACAATGCTAAGCAGATGAATGCAGAAGGCTGAAGGCAGCTGTCAGGCAGACAGGTAACACTGCTGAGCAGCAATTACCTAATTGAATTTTATGCTGGTGCTGCTGAGTCGAACAATGTTGCCGAAGCACTTAATAAAGTCAGACTGAGACTTGAGTAACTCAAATAATTATTTAACTGGGATTTACAGCTAAGATTGAGTTGATTACAGCTAACCAAAAGGGAATATATTTGTTATATATTTAAGATTAAATTGGATTAAGCATAAAAACAACTTGAGATTTAAATATCACATAAAAGCTGTTGAACTTTTCTTTGCTGCCACTAATGAGAACTTGTCTATCTTTCGAATGGAACAAGCTTATAAAAAAGCAAATAAATACTTATTAGTATACGAGTGTCGTTTGTGACTAACTCAAACTAGATCTAGATATTTTTTTGTATTCAGTCATTATCAAATAAGCCACATTAAAATTGATTTGAGCAAATATAATGAAATGCTTGAGCAACTTTGTTGCTAAACTGAAATACTCTGCATCTGAATGGAGAGGAGTATATAGTGTCACTCACCTGAGCTCATCGTCTCTGAAACTTGCACCTCTAACATATTCAGAACAGAGCATCTCGCCGTTAGAGCAAACTGACTTTGCGTACTTTGACTTGGCGCAATTTTAATCTCGTCTCTGTAATCGCTGCGATTTGTCTGACAGATTCAAATTACTATTTACTATTCGCTATTGATAGGCAGCAGCATATAGGTCGATCGCATATAGTTGAGGCTGGTTCCATTCAGTTATCTCGAATCGCTGTTCATGTCGAAATGTTTCTCGTAGTCGCGTTCGGTGTCGCTGCAGTTCTGTGTTACATTCTGCTCTCACGTAGCAATGATCATCGATACAGGCTCATCGATCGCCAGTTTCCTGGACCCAGATCCTGGCCAATTGTCGGCAACTTGCTGCAGCTGGGCTTCACGCCAGACGGTGAGTGGAAATGCCAAGGGTTAGCGTTGCTGGCCATAGCTCTTTGGAGTTTTATTGGCCAGACGATATTTTATGATTTCGTACATATCTATATAGATCGGACTGGTTTTTTCGATGTTAATTAAAAGTCTTGTTTTCTTGTTGCTATCCCCGAACGTACAATTATT
Organism: Drosophila repleta; assembly: GCA_018903745.1. Taxonomy (NCBI): domain Eukaryota; kingdom Metazoa; phylum Arthropoda; class Insecta; order Diptera; family Drosophilidae; genus Drosophila; species Drosophila repleta. The sequence continues at coordinate 17,139,292 of JAEIGN010000497.1, read as the reverse complement.
AATATGTTCGGCTTAATCGTGATGTTAGCGCCTTTTGGCATTCAGTCTGGAATCTGGTTGCTGCTGTCATCTGTAGCAGTTTATGTATGTGCAAGCCAAAGAAAAAAACTCTTATTTACCTGTTCCAATCAAGTTTGTTATATGATTCGTGCAAAATGTTAAATGCGCGTCATAGCTGAGTATGAGTACTGGAGGTTTTTGGGCATTAAGATGAGCTTATGATGTCCTGAGGACATTGGAGATGGCTACAGTGTCTATGATGAACAGATGGAGGCATGGCCGCCTGCATAAAGGACATTATTATTGGAAACAAAATGTAGAGAGTAGAGAAGAGCAACAGAAGAAACAAGAGAAGATATAAAAAAACCGGAGAGAAAAGTTTCCTTTTTACCTCGACACATATGTATTTTCAAGTGTTCAAGGACTTTAGGTATCTCCTAGTCTGGCAATCCGTAGTGAAAGTCTGCGACACGCTTATCTCTTCTTAATTTTTAGCATTGTGATTGCCAAATCTATGTCTGAACAATGATTATAATTCTTTTAAAAATTACTCAGCCTCTCTTTTGTTATGTATACAAAAAATTGTCTAATAGCTGTTTTGAATACATTTCTATTCTAAGAAATACAATGAAATTAGATAGAATTATAAATTCACAAAATTTCAATATTTCGCTTTGTCCAGTCAGCTTAGCTATGCAACATATATAAACAATTTCAAATTAATTCCGACAAGAATTAAGTATTTATTGCTAAGAATCGAATTTATTTAAAATAAAAAAAAAATACAATTTAAAATAATATAAAAAAATGTATATAGGAAAATAAATTAAATATAAATAATAAAATAAGCGAATTGAAAGAACAATTTTTTTTCTAGAACTGAATTTATTTTTAAAATGCGTAAAAATAAAAAACAATTTAATAAAATATATAAGAAAATATATAACATATAAATAAAGAAATAAATAATATGCATATTTAAAAAAAAATATAAAATAATAAAAATAAAATATAAGAAATTAGAATTGAATTTATTTTTAAAATGAGAAATTAAATAAACATGTTTTAAAATAAAAATATAAAAAAAATACAAGAGAGAATTGAAAAAATACCTCAAAAAAACCAAGGAATAAATGAGTACAAAAAGTAATAAAAAGTATGTATCAATTATTTATGATAATAAAATTCCTATCAAATCAAAGTATTAAACAAATTATAATAATTTCAAGCTTTGATTAATTAATTGCTACAGCTAATTACTTGTTTACAAGCAATCAGAACAATTTGCTTGTAACAACTGAATCATTTGCAAACGTTGAACCCCCTTAATGTAGCACTTGCAATAATAGAGCTTAGAACGCAGCTTAGCATATATTACTAAATTAAAAATATTGAATAACAGTTTGCAGGCGGTCGAGGTTGGGCTAACCTTGAGGCGACGCTTTCGCTACTGGAAACAATTTATTTGTTTTCATTATTAGCGAATGTTATGCAAATCGAAAGCGAAATTAAGATTTCGAAAACCTGTTTGCGCTTGATTAGCTCAGAATACAGTTAGGTACGTTTCATTAGAATATTTATTATATGCTAACGAAAGTCGAGATGCGTGAACTGAGAAGACTGGAGCGTGACCCAATGACTTCTTTCTTTTAACTCTAATAAGAATAAGCTTAGATTTTTGAATGCTTTCAACAATTAGTTGTCGTATATTTCTTTTTCCATTGAACAATGTTTCATATGCTGCATGAACAAGAAATGTTTAAGGCTGTTGCTGAGGGAAGAGGTTCAGTGTTTATTGCACATATTTGGATTCCTGGCTGGGATGGGCAGCGATCCATGCCAGAGCGCGCACGATAGCCTCTGGGACTGGAGGTGGTGTGGGGATCAGCTCACTCTGGGGCTGGTAGCCGTTCTCATCGGCCACGTATGAGACGGCAACGTGAACACCTTCGGGGGAGGTCCAGCTGTAGGAGCCCTTGGAGTTGCCGTGCTCATCACCGCTCTGATCTTGCTCAATGCCATTGCTGGTCTTCAGAACAGTGTTGAAGCCATCTGGACGCACATCGTCCTTGCGCTCAAGCTCCTCGGCCTTCTCATCAATGTCCACAGCGGCAACCAGGCCAATGAGGGCGACGATCATCAGCTAAAGGATGATTAGTTGGTTAATATATTTCACAACATTTCTCTCGAGTACTCACATATTTGAACATGCTGAGTGAGGTAGATGCAGTTCGTGGGAAACAAACGTTAACTGAAGATTCATTCCAGATAGCCGTCGCTTTTATACAGCTCACGCTGCTCTGAAACCCGCGTCAGACCTGTTCCTGTGTGTCAAATATGCAAATTTCGCATCCAAAATAAACTTCATTATCAAGCGATAATAAAAACACATGATCGAAGTTTAGGAGAGCTTTCTTAATTATGTTATTAGTTATCCAAATTGTTTGAACTAGAAGAAAAAAGCTCATATCGAGCCGAAGCTTAATAGCCAACTGTAAGGATCACGTAGCCCGTGTGGTAGGCGGGTCTTCGAATTCCACCACAGCCTGTAGCTGCTTCTCGTATGAGGCGACTAAAGTTACAAAAGAGAACACCGATTATTTCGGTACGAGGGTAGAGAAAATGGCCTCATTGTGTGGGAGTATTTTGGTTCTGACTTACCTGCACATTGGAAAATCCGAAAACTTCATAGTGCATATCATTTAAACGGGTTTTTGATAAAAAAAAATCTTGAAAATTGTTAATGCAAGCGCAAATGTATTTTATGGCTTGCCCAAACTTTAACTAAGCAACTCATCTAAAAAAAAAAACATTTAAGCTAATGAAGAGTCGAGTTAAGCTGTTCTTCTATAAATTCTGTTCTGTTCTTCTATAATTTGCAATTCACATGCTGCAAAATATATTTGTATATAATTGTTTTCCCTTTTGTGCCGCCGAAATGGACGGAAAAGAGGCAAAACTAGGGCATCCTGGCACTAAACCTGAGAAATATATATGTAGTATTTTTTCTGATTACAGTCGAATTTTATTCAAAATATATTTAAATATATATTTATTTTTTTTTTATATTTATTTAATTTTTTATACTTTATTTACTTTTTTTTAATTATTTTATTATTTATTTTTATTATTATTATTTAAGTAAATATTTATTACTTATTATAATGATGTTATTTATTTTATTTATTTATTTAATTTATGTTATATTTTAATTTATTTTATTTATGTTATTAATTTTTTTTTATTTTTTTTTATTTACTAAAATATTTTTGTATTTATTTAATTTATTTCTATTTATTTTATAATTTAAACAAAAAATCTATGAAATTGTTAACTTAGACTTGAACACTAATAATATTTTTGACTTTCGTCATACCATGTTCGCATGTTATCATAATCTAGCCATATTCAAAATCAGAATATACAAACAGTTGTCATGGAAGTCCCCTCTCACAGCAAAAGTAGACTAGAAAATCAACAAATTCACTCGACTGTCAGCCAAACAGGCCGCAGTATGCACAGCCTGAAGTAGAGGCATCAGCGAGACGTTTCTTTCGCTGCGATCTAAAATTGATATTTATTATAATTAGCAAATAAATTGTTATCCATCTTTTGATGCCTTTAAAGACAGCTGCGAATAAAGAGAAATAATATGACATAGACACAATGGAGTTATGTTCAATAGCATTTTATTTTTGCTGGTTGCTTTAAGTAGACTTTAACAATTTTTTTACAATAAAAGATATGGCAGACTTATCGTGAGCATATCATTTTCGAATGATGTCGGCTACAGGATCCAATCAACAAATTTAGTTCTTGCCGTCAAGTTTGGATGGGTTCTTAGCAATCCATTCCAGAGAACGAATGATTTCCTGTGGGATTGGGGGTCCAACGGGCAGACTGGCGCTGACGGGCTGGTATCCATTCTCATCGGCCACATACTTAACCTCGATCACCTCACCCTCGGGCGATGTCCAGCTGAAGCTGCCGTGGATCACGCCATTCGCATCACCGCTATCATCGCGTACAATGCCGTTGTCGGTTTTCACAGAAGCGTCAAATCCATCAGCGCGCACATCTTGCTCTTGACTGATTGTTTGAGCTTTCGACTCATCACTGACTGGCAAGGCAGCGGCCAGGCCGATAACAGCGCAGATCAATACCTAAAAGGAGTTCAATTTAGTTATATCACTGGTTATCCTGCACTGCTCATCCTTCAAAGTACTCACAATTTTGAACATTTTGATATTTGTGCAGTGGTTGAATGTCGAGACAAGCTTTGACTGATGCTCCACTCCAGATACGCAACGCCTTTTATACAATTTTATCTTGCATATAATAACTGTTAAGATTAGTATAGTATACGACATTTATGTGAATGAATATTTATCTTATGCAATAATCTTCATGATTGCACACGAGTTTTGGCTGCCCACGAACGGGACTAATTTAATGACGTCAAAAAAGAACGAGTTCAGTTGCGCGAAACTTGTTTAGAAAAGAAATTATTTAATATATACGATTTAAATTTAAAAAATCATCTAAAATTAGAATTATTCAATTATGTTAATAATATCGTATAAATGCAATAAAATTCGACAAAGTAAATTATTTCATAGAACATAGTGCAATAATTTACTTGTTACTATGTGTATTGGGCACTTTCAATAAGGGGGTTTCCACAGCTGAAACTCCAGCTATAAAATATATAAAATATATGAGAAATTCAATAAAAATAAGAAATAATAATACAAATAATCATAATAATAATAATATTAAAAAAAAAAAAAAAAAAATAAAATAATAATAATAATAATAATAATAATAATAATAATAATAATAATATACATATCAATCTGTTGCAGAAGACAACAGCAGCTCTATAGAAATAGTTCCACTTGGGTAACTGTTGAGGACGCAGATTTGTTTGATTCGCAACGCTTAAAATATTCACAAACTTCTACTTTAAATGTGACATTTTATTTTGCATATTTTAAGATGAAATAGTGTTTATTGATTAACATTGAGTTATTTTTGTGTAATTTACAATGCCCCAGCGTGGCAATGGCTATTTAAGTTTTGATTTGGAAGGCCAAAGCATACCCAGTCAAGGGAGCTGTTAGATCTTACAATATATTTCAATATTCTAAGATTTCTCTTCTTATGCAGCATATGTACAACAGCTATTTACAAGAGTCATGCCAAATAATATGATTTTATTACGAAATTTCCTTACCTAAATTCAGTTCTGGCAATTTCCATTTTATTACAACCATTTTCTATATTTCTAATTTAAATTTCTCAGCTGCAAAAATATATTCTTGCAGTTCTTATTTAGTTCAGCTAATTTCCTAAATTCATATTTACTCTTAGCTCATGTAAAACTATTTAAAAAGTCATAAGAAATCGTAAATTATAATTGTTGAGCCAAACTTAGTAACAATATTTGTAAGGAGATTGCGGTTATCCGTTCTTTTTGCTCTCTTTTCCATACATGTCGTCAATGCTTTCGTTTGTTAATGCTTAGCCAGCGCTCATAGCTTGAGTGTCAAAGAGAAACTTTCTGTCGCTTGCTTAGTACAGATGCTCAACGACAATAATTTAAAATAAATTAATAAATTACCAAACTTAAAACTTGAAGTCATACATAAGACAGGTTTATATTTTTAATATAAATAGTTATTGATTTTATTTAATATAATCACAGACTGCTGGCTTTGCTGAAAAGTGAAAAACACAAATAGAAGTCTTGATTTTCGATCATTGCAATATATTCTTATATTATTTGTTCTACATTTCTGTACAATATGTTCATGAATTATTTTCGAAAGATGTCAGCATCAAATCATCCAGTTAGGTTTTCATTAACTTTAGTTCTTGCGGTCAGGTGCGGGTGGGTTGGCAGCGATCCATGCCAGAGCACGCTGGATGGCCTCGGGGATTGGGGGCGGAGTTGGCAGCGAGTCGCTCTTGGGCTGGTATCCGTTCTCATCGGCCACATAGCTCACTACGATTTTGTCGCCCTCGGGCGAGACCCAGCTGTAGCTGCCGTGGATGTTACCCTTCTCATCGCCGCTCTCTGAGCGACTGATGTCGTTGCTGGTCTCCAAAGAGGCGTCAAATCCATCAGCGCGCACATCATCCTTGCGGCTAAGGACTTCCGCTTTCGACTCATCCTTAACACTGATTCCCACGGCGGCGGCCATGCCGATAACAGCAAAGATCAACACCTGAAATTAGTCCAATTCCGCTTTATCAGTGGCTATCCTTTGTATCCTTCGAAATACTCACAATTTTGAACATTTTGATATTTGTGCAGTTGTTGAATGTCGAAACAAGCTTTGACTGATGCTCCACTCCAAATACGCAACGCCTTTTATACAGCTTTCTCCGTAACAAATAATAAGTACAGAGAATCGAAGTTTATAATATAAGGTGTTTAGTGAATGAATTTGAAGCTTATGCAATAATCTTCAGCATTGCATACAGTTTGAGTTCGAGAATAACTACGCACCAATGAGCATGCTACAGTGTAGTCTAAGAAGAACGAGTTCATCTGCACGAAACTCGTTTAAAATTGAAACCAATAATTAGCAAAAATAATGAATAAAAATATGAGTATAAATAGTATTTTCGCTCAGCTCTCAAGAGTATTTCTTTGATTAAGCTTTAAGTCAGCTGAAATATAAATAAATATAGATATAATTGGGTATCTTATTTTATATATATTTTATTATGATTTTATATTTACTATTTATGCAAACTTCAATTTATTTTAAATTTTATTTCAAATGAAACTGCAATTTTATTATTAAATAATGTAGTTCATTCTAGCTTTTCAACTGCTATTCTTTTTGAGGATGAAATCAATTGAGTTATTGTTCAACAGATGGGTGGGCAGCAATATATTTCAGAGCACGCTCGATGGCCTGTGGGGTTGAGGGTGGAGTTGGCAGAACGTCGCTGATGGGATGGTATCCGTTCTCATCAGCCACATACTTAATCTCGATCATCCCACCCTCAGGCGAGATCCAGCTGAAGCTTCCTTGGATCTCACCATTCTCATCACTGAACGCTGACAGCTTGGAGCCGTCGGTGGTTTCATATGAATATGAAAATCCATCTGCGCGCACATCTTGGTTTGCCTCGAGTACTTCAGCAAGGTCACTATTGATTGGCAAGGCAGCGGCCAGGCCAATAACTGCGCAGATCAATACCTAAAAGGAGTTTAAGCCCGTTTTATCACTGGTTATCCTTTGGATCTCTCGCAATACTCACAAGTTTGAACATTTTGATATGTGTGCAGTTGTGCAGTTGTGGAGACAAGCTTTGACTGATGCTCCACTCAGGGTGGGAGCCGCCTTTTATACAACTTTCTGCGCAGCTTAGACTAACTCTAGAGAATGCGATATTTGCAGTTAATGTGAATAAATTTCAAGGCAACGCAATAACTATCTATGCTTAATTTACTTTTTATTGTCTATGAACACTGAGTTCGTCTGCCCGAAACCCGCTTAAAGTTTTCAAACAAATTTTTATATCATAGATTTATTGATTGATTACAAAAAGCACTTAAAATGACGGTTTCCAATGAATAAAGATTAGTGTTTTGTTTTAAATTTGCAAGTATTGCTATAATATTGCAGAATCATTTGAATATTATAGTATGGATTGTGCTTGAGATTCGAGTATGAAGAGAGGAAAACTCGCTCGTCCTCTGCCCAGTTTCGGTGACTTACTGCATAAAAGCATTGCTAAATTGATACTCTAGGCAGTCGCAAGTTGCTGTGCTATGAATGAGTTCCTATGTATATCAGAGGCATAAAGTCGAGACAAAGTTGTTTGAATCAATAAAATTTTTACTCTTTGTGACTTCTTGGCTGCATTTGTGCTTAAGAGAATTATCAGTATGAATTCTAAGAGCGAATAGCGCACTCTTACCGTGCTCTTCCTTTAACTTTCAGTTGACAACTAAAGGCGGTCGCAAGTTGCTCTTCCATTCACAATAAAAAGTTCTCTTGAATTAAACCAGAAATATTCATAGAAAATCTATCACTCTCAATTGGAATTTAAGATCAAACTTTTGAAGAGCTCAATAATAAATCAGTATTTAATATAAGATTATATAAAGTAAATTTTAGATATATAGACTTCGTTGATACGTATATATAAAATAACTCTTTTGCCACGTAAAATATATTAAGAACAATAACACAATCTTTTTGATCTAAAAACATTTCATTAAATGAAACAAAAATATATTCACAGTTTTAATTAAATTGAAATTTCAATTTATTTGAAATTATAATCCAAACTACGAAATGATATATTCGAACACTTAGAAAGATGATGACTTCAATATATAATTTCAAATCCCAAATTGTAGATATCCGGCAACATTATATTATTAAATGTTTCTGGTTATGCTGAAAGGAGTAAGCTCTCTTTACAATAGAAACAAAGTGCAGAGCTTTCATTAATGCTTTTTAATTTTCGATAGATGGTCTGTTAGAGGAACAACTCAAATGAGTTAGTGTTTGCGTTCAGGCGCGGGTGGGTTGGCAGCGATCCATGCCAGAGCACGCTGGATGGCCTCGGGGATGGGTGGTGGAGTTGGCAGAGAGTCGCTCTTGGGCTGGTATCCGTTCTCATCGGCCACATAGCTCACTACGATTTTGACGCCCTCGGGCGAGACCCAGCTATAGCTGTCGTGGATGTTGCCCTTCTCATCGCCGCTCTCTGAGCGGACAATGTCGTTGTCGGTTTTCAGAGAAGCGTCAAATCCATCAGCGCGCACATCTTGGTCTTGACTGATTATTTGAGCTTTCGACTCATCACTGACTGGCAAGGCAGCGGCCAGGCCGATAACAGCGCAGATCAACACCTGAAAGGAGTTCCATTTAGTTATATCACTGGTTATCCTTCGCATCCTTCAAGGTACTCACAATTTTGAACATTTTGATATTTGTGCAGTTGTTGAATGTCGAGACAAGCTTTGACTGATGCTCCACTCCAGATACGCAACGTCTTTTATACAGCTCCCTCTGACGCAATGGGACCTGTATCTGAGCCACAAAAAATGCAAATTTTGAGCGTAAATGTTTCAATGCAATTGACATTTTAGCATTGAGGTTCGGAAGCTCTTTAAGAGCCTTGACATCAATGACTTTATGCAATTTTATTTAGACTCTATTGTTATATATTTGGGCAAATATTCTATAAGATTAATAATATATACTTCGAGTATCCGCCACATATGTGAGGTATTTATAGGTCAGAAATAACTACAAGTATTCCAAATTCCAGCCAAATGAGATTACTAGGTAATGAAAGACAACAAAAAGGAAGCAGAGTCTGACCTGCTCGTCCATCTCGCATATGCAAATTTAATATTTAATATTGAACATAAGCATTGAGACCTGTTTATTATATAGATATATATCCCAGACGAATATTTTAGCATTTCAATATAATTTAAAGCTGTTAATTACGTTGATCCATGAGCTTTTTCAGTGGAATTCCCGCTTAGTAGATACCCTGTTCCGAGTGCTATCCACTTCGTTTATACCATTATGGGAATATGTATTTTGGGATTAATTTGTTCCATTCATTTAATAATCAAATATCACTAAAATACATTGCTTATTTACGTTAAAAACTATTGTTAGCTTTAACAAAATAATAAATAGCAAAATACTTAAAAAATTAATATATATATTTCTTATTATATTATATGTATATATATTATATGTTATATCTAAAAATATTGTCAATATTATGCAAAAGTATTTTAATTACATACAATCGACTCAATAAGATATAATTTTGATGACACTATTTAAATTATTTCAGTTCAATATACTATCACATTATAATTATATTGGATTATATTCGATGACGTCGAGAGACAACGGTTATATAAGCATAAGGCTAATTTGATACTGGAATACCTGAAATCAGTTTCAAATGAAACAAGTAAAAACGATGCAGTTGGACGCAACCGACAGCGAAATACTATTTCACGTCCCAGCAGCCCACAGGGGCATCTATCACATTATATTTTTTTAGTATTAAGCTTAAGTCCCCGCTGTCGCCGCTCAAATTAGCTGCCGATTAAAATTTTTTATTGGAGGTGGCCAGACAGTTTCAAGTTGGATAGAAGCTTAGAACCCTTACCTTAGCAAAAACACACACCTAAATCGAGAGAGATGGCATCTCTCAAAATGAGAGTTGTGGGCTCGAACCCCGGTGCGGTCATGTTGATATTTTTGTTTTATTTTCTTTATTTAGTTATTTTGTATTAATAAAATATTATTTTCAAACATATATATATATATATATATATATATATATATATATATATATATATATATATATATATATATATATATATATATATATATATATATATATAATTTGACAAATCAAAAGACAAGGTCAAAGGTCACAAAGTCATTATGTGGCGCGTTATTTGCTCAGAAGCTGCAGATGTTTCAGTTTTGATTTGCCACGCCCCCTGTGGCCGTAGACAAATAATTTTTGGCATGTGCATAGAGTGGGCGTTCAGGAATATAACTGTAAAGTTTGGATGCTTACATTCGAAAAATGCAAAAATTACAGGGTATTTTTCTATATGTCACGCCCCTTTTGGGGCGTAGCAATAATTTTTGGGGCATCGATAGAGGAGGCCCCCAGTAACTTAACATCCAATTTTGAAGCTTCTAGCACTAAAACTGTGGGAGATATAAGCTGATATTAGTTGCCACGCCCCCAATGGGCGCAGATATATCCGCCATAGCTTTTTGATTTTGGGATGTCGACATGAGTGTTCAGTTAAATTCTCAACTCTCTAGCCTTTCTAGAAGTAGTGTTTCTGAGATACAGGAAAATGCATTTTCCGATTTGCCACGCCTCTAGTGGGCGTATCGGGAAAATCTTGACACTTTATCAGACGAGGGTATACACGAGTATATATTTCAAATTTCAAGTCTCTAGCCTCAATAGTGTGAAAATGGTTTGTGATCATACGGACAGACGGACAGACGGACATTGCACAAAACCAATATACTATATCACTACGTGAAATAGTATAAAAATTTATCACACTAAATCACATGAAGACAGAGCTAAATCATATTATTTTTGTTACATATTGATTTTATTTTAAATTTACAAACTGTGAGCAAAGTCTAAAAGGACAATAAAAAAATTTAAAAAATATTTGAACGTTAAAAAGAAATAATTAGAGAAAAATAGGGTACAGAAATGTTCGTAGGTTTTGGAGAATTCAGATTTAACTTTCGCAATATTTCTGCAAGCTAATTTAATTTAAGTTTGCAGCTCAGAATTTTAATTAAGAAAATATTTTAATTGCCATAATTCAATATAATTTTTGATTATAAAAATTGATTTCTCGTTAAAGAAAGACCAATCATGCCATCGACAGATGTTGGCCTTAAGATCTATTCAACTGAAAAAGTTAAGTTCATAGGGTTTTGGGTGTGGTGTGTGGACAGAAATATGTTCCAGAGAACACTGGGTGACCTCTGGGCCATGATTAATTGTGCGGTATGAAATATTCGTTTAAAGGGGTCATGACGTCCTCGGGGATTGTGAATTTCTCACCGTTTGGCCCGATCCAGACGGGTCCATCATCACTATCTGTATTCGCAGAAAAATCAACTCCATCATGAGCATCCGACTCATCGCCAACTGATAGGGCGGCGACTAGGCCGATAACAGCGCAGATTAACAGCTAAAACGAGTTCGCTGGTTATCCTTTGCATCCTTACAAAATACTCACAAGTTTGAACATTTTGATATTTGGGCAGTTGTCGAATGTCGAATGATGCTCCACTCAGGGTGAGCACCGCCTTTTATACAGCTTCCTCTGACGCAACTATGCCAAAAAAATGCTAATTCGTATCGATAAATGTTTGTTGAGACAAAAGAACTAGTTTTATATAGGCACGTGTGGGCATATTCGTACATTATGTGAATATCATTATATTAGAATACCTATGAGCACTACTATCATATAAAACAATGAAATCATCGTTTCGGCTTAGAAGATATCAAACTATTTTAGAAATAGCCGGTTTTATAAGTTTTGATAATAAACATTTATTTCTCGTTGAAGAAATATCAATTAAGGCATCGGCAGATGTTGGTCATATGATCTATTCAGTTCAAAAAGTTTTTAGTTTTCTTCGGGTTGTGGGTGGGCAGCGATCCATTCGAGAGCACGTTTGATGGCCTCTGGGATTGGGGGTGGAGTTGGCAGAGAATCGCCCTCAGGCTGGTATCCGTTCTCATCGGCCACATACTTCAGTTCGAGCTTACCGCCCTCAGGCGAGGTCCATTTTGCGGTACCTTGGATATTGCCATGCTCATCACCGACCGCTGACTGCTTGGCGCCGTCGCTGGTTTCATATGAATATGAAAATCCATCTGGGCGCACATCTTGCTCTGACTTAATTAATTGAATATTTTCATTACCGCTTGGCAAGGCAGCGGCCAGGCCGATAACAGCGCAGATCAACAGCTAAAACGAGTTAGATTCAGTTATATATCACTGGTTATCCTTTGCATCCTTACAAAATACTCACAAGTTTGAACATTTTGTAAGTTGGGCAGTTGTCGAATGTCGAGACAAGCTTTGACTGATGCTCCACTCAGGGTGAGCACCGCCTTTTATACAGCTTCTCCTGACGCAACTATGCCACTGAAATGCTAATTCGTATCGAAAAATGTTAGTTGAGATGAGAACTAGTTTTATGTAGACATGTTTGGGCACATTTACATAATATGTAAATAGTATTTTATTAGAATATAGCTCTATGAGCACTACTATCATACAATGCCCAAAGGTGATGATGCCTCTAATGAGAATAGATCGGGAGAATGAATTCTTTCTAATGTTGTTAATTGCAAATGAGTTCATATTAGCTCGTATGCTTAGCAAATAATCTTGTTAATATATTTAATCAACAGAGCTCCGTCAGGATAACAAACTGTGTTGATGCGTCAGCTTATGATTATGCCAAATCCTGTTGTTCAAGCATTAACAAGAAGACTGTGCAACAGAAATCGATAAGGGCCACATGCGTGGGCATTAAAATAAGTCTATGTACGCCGAGCATTCGAGACTCAGCAATAGGCTAAGGTTAAAATAAATCAACTCACAGATATATAAGTTGTATTAAATTTATGATTGAGTCTGGGTATACAATCCCTGTCACAGAAGAATGAGGATCAGTGTTAAAGTAAACACAACCGCAGTTATGTGAATTCACCTGTTGTTTCTAGGTAGAAATCTTCTCTCGCAGACACTGACCTCTGATCGCTATCTGATCAAAGGAAAATGTCAGTATCAATGTATAAAAGTAAATTTGTATATTAAAATGTTAAAATATATAAGTGTGGATCATGCAGCAAACGTAGTTATCGGTTTGGCCGGATCATCTATCTAGCGAGCCTCTCCCTAAGAGCAGCTCGTCCTACTTCAAACCTCCCACTTCAAAGTAGACAACGAACAGCTCTTTTCACCTTGAAGATTCGATTGAAAATTATACGAGAAAACAAAGTTTGTGCTTAAAAGATATCAAACTATTTAAGCAATCGACAGTTTTATAATTTTTGATAATAAACATTTATTTCTCGTTGAAGAACGATCAATAATGCCATCTACAGATGTTGGCCATATGATCTATTCAACTCAAAAAGCTCTTAGTGTGCGGGGACTGTTGGGTGGGCAGCTATAAAAGCAATAGCTTTCTTGATAGCCTCTGGAATTGGGGGTCCTTGTGGCAGAACATCGCTACTGGGATGGTATCCGTTCTCATCGGCTGTGTAGCTCAGTGCAATTTTCTCGCCATTGGGCGCAATCCATTCGAAGTTACCTGCGGCGTTGCCTTGCTCATCACCGGTCGCTTTCTGTTTGTTGCCGTCGCTGGTTTCATGTGAATATGTAAATCCATCTGAGCGCACATCTTGCTCTTGCCTGACTATTTGAATATTGTCAAAGTCGCTTGACAAGGCAGCGGCCAGGCCGATAACAGCGCAGATTAACAGCTAAAACGAGTTAGATTCAGTTATATATCACTGGTTATCCTTTGGATCTTTCACAATACTCACAAGTTTGAACATTTTGATATTTGGGCAGCTGTCGAATGTCGAATGATGCCCCACTCAGGGTGAGCACCGCCTTTTATACAGCTTCCTCTGACACAACTATGCCACAGAAATGCAAATTCGTACCGAAAAATGTTGAATTGCGAACAACAATGTCACGACGAATATCGAGACTTCTTTTAGGGGCCTCTCGATTGACAGTGTGAAACTAAAAGTTAGTTAAGATGAGAACTAGTTTTGGGCACATTCATATATGTTAATAATATTTAATTAGAATATGGCTAGGGCTTATGCACGATGATGATACCGAAAATTAGAATAGATCGGGAGAAGGTTTTTTTTCTAATTTTGTTGCTTATTTTAAATGCTGAAGAGCAGCAGCGACTACTAGAAAATCGGGCTCATCTCGCCTATTAAAACTAGCCAGGGCATTTATGATATAAGCTTTAATCACGCCACGAATACGCAGTTGAATTGTGCTGTCAACGAATATTACGTCAATTGAAGTTTGCTTTAATTGTTTCTTTGAGACCTCCGCGAGCAGGGGATCGAGTTACTATACAATGTGGAATATGTATGTTAGAGTTTTCTATAATATATTTAATTGATTTATACAAAATAAAGACAAACTTTGCAGCTGGATAACGATGTTTCTTAATAAAAGAAATATATTTGTATAAGAATACATCAAATTATACACATAAACTTACACTTTTGTTTGTTTGCTGAAATATTTATAGATTCGTATTCTGCTACCTTTTAGCATAAACTGGTTTTCGGAGTGAACTATTGTCAACTGGTTTATTTGCTCTATCAATTTGCCATATTATATATGCATATATTAGCGAGCTAAGTCTCCTCAATGAGCAAAACTTATAAACGGAAAATGAGAACTTATTTATAATAAGTTATATATTATCATAATAAATAATAAATTTTGAAAATATTATATAAATAATATATAAATTTGCAGGGAATCACTTCCTCCACAAATACACTTTATCTCTATAAGTTTTTATGCTGTGGATGTTCTGTGTTGCATGAAATGTTTGCTCTAATATAGACGGTTTGAATAGCCATTGAATGCCGAAGGTCGAATAGCTTTTTTCAATATTCAGCTTAGATCTTTGATCGAGCAGCTAAGGAATTGATAAAAAATTGACAATTGACCGCCTGCTTCAGCCTGTTCAAAGAAGCCGAATTGTGAGTCCGATCTGAATAGGTTTATGAAGTGAAACAAAAATGGTTTTGATAGGACAAAATAATTGTTGTTCTTCAATTTGTCATCATTTATGCACAAAATTCTTAGTAGCTATCGTTATCGAGGGAAGTCCTAGAGTCGAGTCCACAGATACGTTTCCATATGCACAATCAAAAGTCATTTAGTGCTCGGGTGCAGGGGGATGGGCAGCCAGCCACGCGAGGCCGCGAGCGATTTGCTCTGGGATTGGGGGTGGGGTCGGCAGCCATGGGCTCTTGGGCTGATAGCCATTCTCGTCAGCGACATAGGAGACATCAACGTGCTCACCCTCGGGCGACAGCCAGCCGAAATCGCCCACGATGTTGCCATGGACATCGCCGGACTCCTTGCGGGTGATGTGGTTGGTGGTCTCCAGGGAGGCATCGAAGCCATCGGCACGGACATCGTCGGTGCGGTGGACCACATCGGCGTGCACATCGTCGCTGGACGAGACAACTGGAGAGGCGGCGGCCAGGCCGATAACGGCGCAGATCAACAGCTAGAAGAGGTGCAAAGACAATTAGCCACTGGCCGTCCTCGGACTCCATGCCCAAACACTTACATATTTGAACATTTTGATTTGAATGCAGTTATGGAACGTGGAACGAACGTTGACTGATGCTCCACTGTGATCGGCAGCGGGCTTTTATACAGTTCTCGCTCTAGGCGCTTGGATGCGGCAAGCACTGCCGGATGCATCACATAAATTCAAATTTATATCAAATTTCCAAATATTCTTAACAATATATTATAGAATTGAATTGTTCAATTGCATTAATTTCTAGAGAGAACTGGTGCTGCTGCCCAAAAAAACACGTTTAGCTTCTAAGAAGCGGCTTAGCAACTCATCAGGCGATCACCTTGTCAAAAAGGAAAGAAGAAACAGTTGTTTTTAATCAAGTCGCAATTTCACGTTATCTGCTGCTAACATATATATGAATATATATATAAAAGTGGGCATGTCAATTCAAGTTTTTTTTCCATTTAGTTTCATAATCTTACGACATACATATTTCTGTAGTCATAAATGCTTATTTCAAGTTCGCCACAAAATATGCAATTTTATTGTGAATCCTGCATAAAATACTGAAGGATAAGTCTGCATAGATAGGTACAAGTTTATGAGAGACTCAACTCCCTTGAAGCGCCAATCGAAAGCAGAGCAAGAGCTCTGTATGAACTGAGTGCAGAGCGACTCCCAGCACAGTTTTAGAATACTTATATTACTAATACGAATTAAAGGCAATCTCAATATTCATTAATCTTATTTTGTATATAAATCTTATTTCAAAACAAACCAGACGGCAAACACTTTCTTCTATAGGTACCCAAGACACGCTCGCTGCTTGTTGCGCATTAGCAGATAAATGTTTTTATTTAAGCACTGTCAAGCTGACAGGTGTTTATAAAGATTTTGTTAAGATTGAAAATATGTTTCGGTGTGCTTAGACTTGACATAAGTATGTTGATTATTTAATAAATTATATTATAATTTTAAGGGGTACAAGTGGGTGAGTCTACAGAGTCATAGTTTATAGGGATTAATAGAGGAATTTCTGATTTTTTTTTATTAATTTTCGCTTTTACTGCTGCGGTCGATTGCAAGATTTTATGAGTATTAAATTAATACTTAGCAAATAACTAACTTAGCTAAGCTTTATTGGTCGAGTTTACTTTAAGCTTTTAGTATAAGCTTTTAGCTGTTGGCCATTTAAGAGCCAAGTTTAGTACCCCCCTTGATTCAGTTAATAAATATTTGCCTACCCTGAGGCACTGAATGAATTGGCAACAAAATCTTATGTCTTTTAAGCCGCAGCTTATAAGTATATAATATAGAATATATAACTTTATAATATGTAATATGTAATATATAATATATAATATATAATATATAATATATAATATATAATATATAATATATAATATATAATATATAATATATAATATATAATATATAATATATAATATATAATATATAATATATAATATATAATATATAATATATAATATATAATATATAATATATAATATATAATATATAATATATAATGTATAATGTATAATACGATAATAAAAATAATAATAACTGCAATATACATATAAATTTAAAAAATACTTCCTGGAAAGATACGGAATCCAATCTTGTTTTATCTCAAGGAGTATTAAACAGAGCTTCAAAGAAAAATGATATAGAAGATATTCAACATCTACGGTGAATATGAAGGGTGCGGTATCCTGATGACGCGCAGTGTATATACAAAATATTCCAATAATTGTCCAATGCGTATACTTGATATTAATAATTAATAATTATGATAAGGAATAACAAATAAAATATTAAATATAGAAAAAACGCGCTGATCATTATTCGAGTTAAAATATTGAATTTTTGCTTTTAAATATTTTGTTTTAATTGTTTTAATATCCAAAATTTATTCAGATAAGCCGAAATAATATTAATAATACTTTAAATATGAAAACTTAATTAAAATCATAAAAAATGAAAACTAACAGGCCAGTGAGTTTTCTTCTACATAATTCAATAATTTTTGCATATGACAAACTTTATTTCAATAAAATCGAAATTTTTATTAAAGAGATATAGCTTATGAAATTTTCAAATATAAAACCTAAACAGATGAGTGCTGTATATGGGTTAATATATAGACACCAGCCGATCTGCCACTCTCTCAAACAAACGTTTTCGGATCAGAAGCTCTTTATTAAGCTAAATAACTCAATCTTCAATCGATGACTTAAAGCATTTCTGTTAGTTTGATTAGTTTATTTTCTTTAGAAATGCCAACAGCCGTGGATGAGTGCGCCTACTGCAGGCAGCCGAATTTATGATTTTCTTTAGAAGTTGGCGACAAAGACTTTATAAACAGGTTATTATATAGTAGCTAAAAGCACTTAAGAGATTCGGAAGATATGCATTGAATCGGAAATCAATAGCTAACCCGGTTGGGCGCAACGACATCCTGGTTCCCGACGTCTGGCTCAAATTTTTGCAATATTTGAGAAGTCTGCTGAACTTGTTTAAATTTTGACTTGCTTTATGGTATATTTGCTCAGATTAGCATACAAATTGCTTTCGGATCATATTTAATATTTGCAAAAAAAAGGAACTAAATAATTCGCTTTGGCTGCAAAACAAGTTTTCGACGCTCAGCTAGCCGCTTTGACATCACAGTTTGAATGGCAGCTCTTTATGAATTGGCTTGATCTAATTTTTATGGTGTTTCATATTAAGCAGCTCGCTCGGCTTTGTGACAAACGCGAACAAGTTAGCAGCGAGCGAGCCAGCTTGTGGCCCCATCCGTCCGCTATTGATGCACCTTAGCATTCAATAAAAGATTTGAACACTATATCATTATTTTCGAGCTCGCATTTATTTGGCATCGTTCGAGCGCTAATTTTTTAATGTAGGCGTGTCTGTGAAGCCCATAACTCAGCGCCTTAATTGTGTGCGGCCAAAGCGCTGACTGTATAAAAGCCACCGCCTGACCCGACTGCAGCATCAGTCAACGTTCGTTCTCTGTGTTCTACGACGACCGAAGAAATATAATCAAAATGTTCAAAGTAGTAAGTAGCTGAGAGTCCGGCATGGGATCCAGCCAGGATCTAATAACCACTTCTTGCAGTTCATGATGTGCGCCATCTTCGGCATGGCTCTGGCCACACCACTTAGATCATCTCCACTACGCAGTATTCTTGGTGGCCATTTTGGCGGACAGCAAAGACAAGTTGCACGCGTCAGCGCTCCCAGCGTTAGCCGTGGCGATGATGTGCACGCCCATGTGGTGTCCCAAAGCGAGGATGTGCGTGCCGATGGCTTCGACTCGGAGCTGGAGACCAGCAACGGCATCAGCCGCAGGGAAAGTGGTGATGCTTACGGCAACATCCATGGCAACTTCGGCTGGTACTCGCCCGAGGGTGAGCAGATCCTGATCACATATGTCGCCGATGAGAACGGCTATCAGCCACAGGGCGCTGCTCTGCCAACCTCGCCACCAGTGCCAATCGAAATCCAGCGCGGTCTCGCCTGGATCGCTGCCCATCCCCCAGCACCCGAGAAGTACTCCCGCCATTAAGAACTTCACTTGCTTCCGGAACTCTATTGAGAATCAATAGCTTTTAGGTTACTCGAGCAACGCGAGCATAACAAATAAAATCTAACAAATGCGAAATTAAAATTGAAAATTGCTGAATTTATTTCCCTTCGATTTAAGATTTTTTTAATCGATAATACTTAATTGTCTGCTTGAGTGATTTTGATAGATGTCGAGAATAATTCTCGGGGAATTAGCATTTTATTAATTGCACAGCGATTTCAAACACCTAGCGTTAATTTTTACGATGCACTAAAGAGTGTTTAGCCTGTATGACCGGATCGTAAATATTAATTGATTCGATCAAGTCGGCTGCTTTTAAGACAAGTTTCATTGTATTCAATGCTCTCCTCTCTACTCCGATTGCAGCCTATTTGAGGAGCTTGTTGAAGTGGTTCAAGGAGAGCGACTACAAGAACTTGTGCATCTGGGCGGGGCCGTTGCCCTACGTAATGCTCATAGAAACCAATTATGTGGAGGTGAGTTTAGCTCTTATCCATAAGTCTCCTTTGATTGCTTCCCAACTTCCCTCATTCAGCACGTGTTGAGCAGCACTACGCTGACCTACAAGTACGATCCGTACAACTTGCTCTATCCGTGGCTGGGCAGTGGCCTGCTCACCGGCAATGGTCAGCAGTGGGCGGTGCGTCGTAAGCTGATTACGCCTTCCTTCCACTTCCGCATCCTTCGCGACTTTCTGCATATTATGAACGAGACGAGCAGTCGCTTCATGAAGCTCCTGGAGCATGAATCGGACACGGCACAGGGCGAAGTGCTTGATGTGCAGGCGCTGGTCACTCGGAACACCATCGACGTCATTTGCGGTGAGTGCGGCTCAGCCCAACTCAATTGATTATTTCCTTTGTTAACCATTGCCTCGCGCTGCAGAGACGGCAATGGGCACTCGTGTGAACAGCATTGAGGGACGACCGTCGCCCATTGTGGGCGCCATCGATAGCCTGGGCCACATCATTTCCGAGCGTGTCTTCTCGCTGGCCAAGCGCGTTGATGTATTCTTCAAGTGCACCTCGCTGTACAGGCAGCAGCAGCAGGCACTGACGACATTGCGCGTTGAGTTCGCTCGGGTGGGCAGCGGCAGGAACTAAATAATTGCTTCGTACTCAACTCACCTTTTGCTTAACAGATCATAGAGCAGCGTCGTCGGCTGCTGCAAACGGCCAGCTACCAAGCGCCACAGCACGACGATGAGATGCTGGACGCCAAGCGACCCAAAATGGCCTTCCTCGACAATCTGCTGACTGCCGAGGTGGATGGCAAGCCCTTGACATTTGAGCAAATTTTCGAAGAGGTTTCCACGTTCATGTTTGAGGTGAGACTTTTTGTACAAATTATAATTTATATAATTTATATATGTATATATTAATTTATTTAAATTTATATTGGATAAAAATAAAATAATATTTATTTATTTATTATTTATTACTATTATTTGCTTTCATTTTTATTTATTTTTTTAAAGTAAAATAATAGAATAATTTTATATATTTATTTATTATTTATTGACAGTATTTTTTTATAATTATTATTATATAGTTTTGTATATTTTTTTAATATTTATGTACATAAATATATTTTTAAATTAATTATTTTTTTTATATAGATTATTATAAAAAAATATTATTTTTATATTTTTCATAATTTTTATTTATGATTTTGAATGCTCCACTTTTGCTTAAACTTAAATTCATATTATATTGCTACAAAAAGAATTTTATTTTAAGCCCAATTGAGTTGAAAGCGGCTTTGTTCATACAAGGGCAGCCACTGTGCACTGGCCTCATAGATTTGCTTTGTTCGTTCCTTTCTCTCTCTCTCTCTCTCTCTCTCTCTCTCTCTACTTCACTCTCTCTCTCTCTCTCTCTTTCTCTTTGTTCCACACACGTTCGCTTCGACTTCAGAGCGCATCTGCGTGATCATGGTTAGCCGGCGCTCGAAGTTTGAGCAGCAAAGAAAAGCTCAATCATGTTTGATGAGTCGAGCGTCGACGGCTCTGCAAATTGTCTGCATTCGCTATATTCAGTCACACATATTGAAGCTGGGAGCATGACATGATATTGCTCTTCCTTTGCTCGCTCTTCTTGTGCTCACTCTCAAATGTTCGTTTGCTGCTGCTGCTTACAGAGTAAAACAGAGTTAAATTGAGCCCCAAGGCGGTCGGACGTTGCCTATTAATTCCTAAATCGGAGACAGAAAGCCTCAAGCTGCTTTCATACCCAAGCAAAGTTGCTTGAACAAAATTTTATTGACAGATTTTGTTAGCTCAATGCATTATTTATAATTTATATAGACCTCAGACAAGTTATTGACTGATTTTGTTAGCTCAATGCATTATTTATAATTTATATAGACCTCAGACAAGTTAAATACAGAATGAAAGGCTTTATTAATAATAGAGACATATTAATAACAAATTTATAATATTAATAAAAATAATTTAATAAAGATTTAAATTCAAATACAATATAAATGAATTTAATTTAATTTAAATGCTATATGAAAGAATCATTTCACCAATATTCTTTAAATAATTGAATGTCTTTATCAACGGTTATATAATTTATAAAAAAAAATAAGAAAAATAATAAAATAATGATTATTACAACTTTAATATCAAAATATTGTATTGAGCATTTAAATTTAAATTCAAACTCAATATAAAATGTTTTTAAAATTCAAAATTAATGGCTCAATAATATAATTATTTCATCAACGATTTCTCAATAATTTATTCATCAGTTTTTATGAATGTCTTTATTAATTGTTATATAATTTATATTTAAATATAACTCAAAATAACAAAACAAACTTTTCATACAGATTAGTATACTTTAAAATATTGAAAGTTTAATTTAAATAATTATTGCAAATGCTTAGGGGCACGATACAACTGCTTCGGCAATCACATTTGCCATTTGGTGCTTGGCATGGTCGCCGGAGGCGCAGCAACGCGCCTATGAAGAGCAGGCGGAAATGTACGCCGGTGAAGATGGTAGAGAGCGGCATCCCACCTACCAAGAGCTGCAGGACATGAAGTATTTAGATCTTGTCATCAAGGAAACATTGCGTCTGTTTCCCAGTGTGCCGTTCATCTTTCGCACAGTGCGTGAACCGGTTGTCATAGGTGAGTGCCTTGGGCGTACAGCTCTTTTCATTAGAGACGCTCAACAACTCCAATTCACAGTGGACAAACAGATGCCTAAGGGCACTACGCTTGTCCTGCCTATCCTAGCCATCGGCCACAGTCCGCACAGCTTCGAGGCGCCCTACGAATTTCGACCGGAACGCTTCGAGGCAGCTGAGCGCACGCAGGCCAATGCGTTTGACAATGTGCCATTCAGCGCGGGACCCAGA
The DNA here is from genome assembly GCA_018903745.1 of Drosophila repleta. Lineage (NCBI taxonomy): Eukaryota > Metazoa > Arthropoda > Insecta > Diptera > Drosophilidae > Drosophila > Drosophila repleta. The sequence continues at coordinate 17,116,435 of JAEIGN010000497.1, read as the reverse complement.
AATTGCATAGGCATGATTTATTCATAAGATATATAAAATATATAATTTTAATTAAATATCCAACGACAGGTCAAAAGTTTGCGCTGCTCGAGCTGAAGGTGACGCTGTCCAAATTGCTGCGCAGATTCCGCATTCTGCCCGCTCCCTTGGCCAAACAGACCATTGCACAGGTTTTCGATCATATCTATAAGCCAGGCCCACAGGAATTGAAGCTGCACTTGCCCATTACACTGAAGTCATTGAGCGGTGTGCCTGTTCGACTCGAAAAGCGATAGCTGCTCAGGCGAATTGTGTGGGTGAATTTATATAGTTCTGGTTAGAGGTTTCTTAATCAATTATTTATTTGTTCAGAGCTGGCTATAAATTGATAATATTATTATTTGATAATAATTATATTACAGGGATATTTTTTTCTTTATGTAAAATATTTTATAAAATATGTTAGAGAATAATAAATTAATTAAAGAAATAACTCACAAAGATGAGCCAATGACAACTGCACGACAATTGAATCAAACATGATTGAAACGACTCTCAGGCCATCAAACCGCGTCAAACAACACTAGATTATCATATTCTGCTCTGGCGCTGCCTTGGTTCAGCCAATGACAGCGTCCATGGCTGAGTTCTGGCTCAACTGATGCTCAACTGCTCAGTCTCTGTTTCAGATCTTGCTCAGCTGCTACTCACGTCTGGCTCTGCCAATGCTATGCCTCTGGCTGATCTCTGGCTCTGCTCCAGGCACTGCCCCTGGCTTTGTTTCTGGCGCTGCTTCTGGCGCTGACTCTGGCGCAGCCTTGGCTCTGCCTTGGTTCAGCCAATGACAGCGTCCATGGCTGAGTTCTGGCTCAACTGATGCTCAACTGCTCAGTCTCTGCTTCAGATCTTGCTCAACTGCTGCTCACTTCTAGCTCTGTCTCTCTCTCTTTCTCTCTCTCCGCCACTGCTCCTGGCTTTGCTTCTGGCGCTGCTTCTAGCTCTGTTCTGGCGCTGCCTCTGGCTCTGCTTTAGCTCAGCCTGTGGCAGCTCTCGTGGCTGAGTTCTAACTCAATTGTTTCTCAACTGCTCTGGCTCTGCTTCTGATCTGGCTCAACTATTGCATTTCTCTGGCTCTGCCAAACCTATGGGTCTGCCTCTGGCTCTGCTTGTGTCGCTGCCCATTGCTCTGCTTAGGACCCTTCTCTGTCAGTGTTAAATGAAAACTCGAGGCGATCAGACGTTGGCGGAGCCCTTTGTCAGACTGCAGGCTTGACTTTTTACTAAACATTGTCACACAAAAAAAAACTTCCAAATTTATCAAATTGATAAGTATTTCTTAATAATAATCAAAGACTATTACAAATATATATAAAATGTATATAGCTCTAATAGACTTAACTGAACATACCAAAAGGGCTTTCATTAGAGCAATTTGATATGCAGATTAAAATATATTTTTAATAAAGCCAAACGCTTAAAGTATAAAGCAAACACAGCTATTTGACTGATGTGAACTCTCGCATATATTTAATAAATATTTTCAAGTGCATACATTTCAATGAGCTCCATAAAATCATCGGTTACTTTGAATATATCCGGTTGATGGGGTACTTTACTGCGCTTCAACTCGCTGTTTGAGTCGGATTTGTATGCCGTTTTCAGATTTGAGAGTTACGCGAATGCTGAGCACCGGATCGTATTCACTCTGCGGCACGCAGTCCACGCGCGTGTGGTCGTTGATGCCCGGCGGCAAGCCGTCCACGGCGGGCAGAATTTCAAAGTGGCGCACCAACAGCGAGAGCAATGCCTGCAGCTGATACATGGCAAACTTTTCAGCTGCGGGGGGAGTGAGGAGTAGGTAAATATATCAATTCGTGCGCTGGGAGCTGCGGTTAATGCTTACCGATGCAGCGTCTGGGGCCAGCGCTGAACGGCACGCTCTTGAAGGCCTCGATGCCGCTGTTCGTGTTGGCGCCCTCGAAGCGTTTCGGCCGGAATTCGCAGGGATCGTCGAAATAGCGTTCGTTGTAGCCCATAGCCAGGAGGCACATGATGACAGTCGTGCGCTTGGCCACCTTCGTGCCATCTGCAAAAGACGAGGAAAATATATAAAGTGATGAAAATATGCCCAAGAGCCTCGCGATTACTTACTTATGTCCACGGACTTGCGATTGGTGCGCGCAATGAGTGGCACAGCGGGATACAGGCGCAGAGTTTCGCGTATGACCAGCTCCAGATAGTGCATCTGCTCGAGCCTTGCTATATCCGCTTCACCCGTGATGTCCTTGCCAAAGATGCGTTGCTGCTCGGCGAACACCTTTTGCTGCACTTCCGGGTGGCGCGAGAGCGTGTAGATGGTGAATGAGATGGCTGAGGCAACGGGATCGTGGCCCTGTTGAGTAGAGATATAGAAGATGCTTAAGATATTGGGATATAATATTTTCAACTTACTGTAAATATAAATGTGGACAACTCTTCGATTATCTCGCGTTCTTTAAGGGCGCAGCCATCGAGCTTGGCAGCTAGCAGGACATCCATAAAGGGTTTATTTTCGCTCGGCTTTTTGGTGGACAGCTCGTGTTTCCTCTGAGATATGGTCTAATGGGCAAAGCATTTAAATTTCAATTTATTTTTTATTATTTTAAAATATTTTTTTAAACATGCCTGTCTAATTTCACGCCTGAGCATTTGCAGCGCGCGATACTGCTTAAGGTAGTAAGGACTCAGGCGGAAGAGTGCATCGCAGCGCTTGACAATGCTGAAGGTGCGCTCCTGCACGACATCGCAGATGCTAAGAGGAGTATGAATAAAATATAAATAATAATTATATATATATACTATATAATATTTAGATATTTAAATCTTTTTCCCTGTTAAAAACTTACTCTTTGATGGCGCTGTGCAGATCTGAGGGCTCGTCGTTCAGCGAGTTGCTCACCTTTCCGGTCGCATTCTCTGTGGCAAGTAAAAGCTTCAAGTTAAATATTTATTTAAATTCTTTAGGCATTGGCGAACAGTCATCCATATATAAAATATGTATTACTTTAAGATTTCTTATCGTCACCTATAATTTTTCAAATGCTTCAATATTTCATGTTAACATTCTGCGATGCGGCATGCCTACATGCTCTGCATGGGGGTTGCTGTGAAACTTTTTCACCACACAATCTCTGGCACTTGTAGCAATTTTCTATGTAATAAATCTTTTTTATAAAATGGCCATAATAAATTACAAAAATAAACGAGTGCAACGCTGCGCCAACCGCAACCTAGAAAGTTAACCAAAACACAGAATGCCCATGACAAATGCTTAAAGTTTTTTCCTTCTTCCAGCGGTATGCCAGCGCCCGCAACCTGTTCCACCACCACCTACCACACACAATATCCAGCGTACACTTGGCCACCAGCTCCTGGGCGTCGAAAGGCTCTGATGAGTCCGACTGCTGGCGCAGCTTCTCTACGAACCTCTCGCCGGTTCGATGCACAACTCGCAAATAGCCCTCGATGGCCGAGCGCTCGAATGCCGGCGCATAGATTTTCTGATGCTTCAGCCAGCGGGCGCCGGAGCTCGTCAGCAGACCGTCGCCCAGCCAGGGGCGTAGAAACGAATACAAGTGCTCCTTGTACAGCAGTGAAGAGCTCGACAGCATGTTCTATCAATGGCAGTAACATTTGGGGCGTAAGTGCTTAGTCCATCTACCTGAGCGGAATGTGTGCAGCACTCACCTGAATTTCTGCCGGATCACTGAGCATTATGTGATACTGCAAGAATACCAGCGACCGATACCCATGAAAGTCGTATTTTCGACAATATTGCAATATCTTTTTGGGATAGTCTAAAGAGGGGGAAGACAAATAAATGAAAGTGATGGAAATTTTAAATGAATTTAATTTCTTTCTGAATTTATATTTTTAATTTTATGAAATAACTATAGGAAAATATAAGAATATTTGACAGTTTTCTTGCTTCTCATATTTTGAGTTTATTTTTTTATATTTTTATAAAATTTTGATTGAGTTTTTTTCTAATGTCCAGAATTTATGTTTATATTTTTGTAAGAAAATTAAATGAAAATATGGCAAATTTTGAAGTTTTCTTTCTTTTCATATCTAGAATTTATTAATATATTTTTTTTAATAAAAATAATCAAAACCTTTGCAAATTTTTAATCAGTTTCTTTTCTTTTAATGCCCAGAATCTGAACTTAAATTTTTGTAAGTAAAATTAATTAAATTAATGCAAATTTTGAATGAGTTTCTTTCTTCAAATTAACAGAATAAATTTTTGAAAGAAAATTTATTGTAGTTTTTGCAAATTTCGATTGCGGGTTCTTTCTTCTAACTTCTATAATTTATTTTTATATTTTTGTAAGAAAAATAGTTTTTTTCTGTCTTTCTATTATTTTTATATTTTTGTAAGAAAACTTTATGAAAATATTGGAATTTTTTTATTAAGTTTCCTTTTTCCAACTCATAAAATTTATTATTTTATTGTTGTAAATATTTATTTCACATTCAAGCACATTCAATACCCATTAGAACCCTCGCTGCAGCCATAGCATAATTGCTTTCTATGGCATGCTAAATAATTTAGTTATTATTCGCTTGTGGCAGCTCAATTTCCAAGGCTCGCAACTTGCTAAAAGCTGTAATTTCCTGTGAGAGCTAGTTTGTTTTAATAGTTTTAATAGACTGCTTGTTGGCAGTGCTGTTTTCAATTAAATTTGCATTTTGATTCGCTTACATTGCAGTTATCTGATAAAGTTTTGAGTAGAGGGAGAGAGCTATGTCTTAATGAGTTTTAACTTTATGAATCTACTTTTGATTCAGATTATGTTATGCTTGGACTTTACGGCAACTTAATATGCAAACAATTTCAATTGCAATTCCAGATGCACAAGAAAATGAAAAAGAAATGAGCAAAGCCGAACAAGGATAACAAGCCAACAGCAGACAGCAATCCCAGAGCCCAGGACCGAAGGAGCTGCCCGGCGTAGACCGGCCAATGTTATCGAAGCATGACAAAGCTATCAATTGTTATGCAGCGTTTTGTATGCCGGCTATTGTGTATTCGGAATGATTACTTGGCAAGCACGTTCAGCAGAAACAACACCAAAATTACTCAACAAATTGTGCGGGCTGCCCCAGGGAGAGGCAGCACGCGTACAAAATCTGATGGATGTTGCAAGAAATGTTTCAGAAGTAATAAAAAGCGCATGCAGATTGCAACTGCTACTTCTTCATATGTATAAAGATTGAGATAATGAAACCATGCATTCATGCAGCTGCTAATATTTCAAATAGAAAAATATTTAACAAGAGGAAAACATTTTCCGCTGGCCATCGAAAATAGTGCATAAATATAGGCCGCGAGCTATCTATTGTGCTTACCGGCTGGCTTCAGGCCGAACTGAAAGATATTGCCCACGAACGGATAGGGCGTGGGGCCTGGTATCATTTCCATAATGCCAGCCATGTGATCTATGTAGTTGAATATCCTCACGCCTTTGACCACCAAAATGATGGCCAAAAGAATGCCGAAGGCTATCAGAAACATTATTTGAACTCTGACTCGATTCTGGTTAAATATAAATATAATTGGAGAACTTTCACAATATCTTTTTCGTTCACGTTCCGCTCTATTCGCAAGTGCTTTGACTACTGAACGACCTCCGATACAAAGGGGTCTTAAGTTTTTGCCAAAAAAAAAAAAGAAAATGAAAAGAAATAAAATAAACTTAGTATGCGAACCTGCGATAACATAATCGATAGCTTATCTTAGTGCAGGCGACCCGCCGCCCCTTACACGCTCTTTTCCCACTGTAAACACTCAGTGAACGGCAGCGGGGTGAGACAATCAGAACAATTACCGCGAGTCAATTACAGCACTTTTCAATTACCTGTTCAATTATATTGCAGCTGCTTATGGCTGCTGGTCGTAAGATAACTGTCAATATTAATAGCTTAATTAACAGTTCCGTTGACTCACTTTCCTCAGTTTCAATTATGACGTGTAAGTCCAAGGGTCGCCTCACAATTCCACTGATAAAGCCAATCAGTTTGTTGAGCTGGCGATTGCAGACAAAAGATTACGAAATTGCAACTTGGGCAATAATCGAAAGAAAAGGCGTAGCCCCATTTGATAATTGTTTAAAATATAAGAAAGTTTTATAATTGAATTATATATTAAATATATTGCATAAGATAAAGATTTAATATATAAATATATAAAGTTTGCTGCGCTGTGATTGACTATAAAATTGGAATTTCTGTTCACTTGCGAACTCTTTAACATTTTCAATATAAATATTTTGCTTTAATTAAGGTAAAGTCTTGAAGCTGACTTAGATACATTTTATGAACAATTTTTTTTATTAAATATTTTTTTAATTAAATATTTTTTTTATTGTATAACGTTTTTAAATGTGTTTTGAATTTTATAAATATTTTTTTTACTTATTAAAAATCTGGTTATAATTTGTATATTGTTTTAGAAGTCCTAAAAGTTTGTTATCAGCTTGGAATTATTATCTTTTCCTGTATATATTTAGGTATTTATTATAGGTATGTTTTTTTTTTATTATAGTAAGGTTGGGTAAAAAGTAATTTGCTGAAGGCTCTAGCCATCTAAGAGTCTTTTATAATGTTGTTTAGCAAAGATCCGAACCTTTAGCAACTTCAAAAAAAAAAACGTTGCATACTTTTAGTTGGCATTCACAAATCCATCTGCATAAACACTCTTGCAGCTCTCCCGTTACAACCGAGCCGCTCTTAAATTGCCATCACGTTTGTTTATGTTTTCGCCGCCGATAATACAAAAGTAAACAAAAGAAATGCAGCCGAAGGCAACTCTCCTAGCTCTCGTGTGAGCACGAGTTGATAGTTATTTTTCTTACATAGTTGATAATGGATGTCTGTAGACTTCTGATATCTAGAAAACGTAATCATAACGTCTGGGCGATGGTGCATTGCTCGCTCGCTCTCCAAATGAGCATCTTTGCTTATCTGGCTCTGTCTTTTATTTCCCTTCCGCTCTTTATGATTGTGTTCATCACGCGCCGGCACTAAGCCGTTGGCCAACAACAAAACAATTGTTAAATGAGCAGTAATAATATATTCCGATTTATATATATATTATATCATGTATATTCATATTTACAAATGTTTTTTATAGTATTTATATATTACATTTTTATTAATCGCGAAGCTTGCTCACAACGCAATCTGATTATTGATTTTTTCATAATTAAAATTTAATGGGGTTCAAATTCTATTTTTATATTATATATATTAGCTAATTGCAAATATTATATGTATATAAGTTATATAAATTTATATTGGCTCTGCTTAATTTATTCGACTCGTGCCTAATGTGCTCTAAGTTGTTTAATAGAATTAAATGCTTTGACAATTAGCTATATTATATCATGAGAATTCTACGATTATCTTAATAAGATCTTATGTATGAGATATATATATATGTATATATATATTAAATATTAAATAATTGAACAGGTTGTTGACTGTGCTTTAACGAACCGAGTCAAGCTTTTTCAATTTTGTATAATTTAGCTTAATTATAAAATAATTTTTATATTAAATATATTTATTTATTTTTTTTTTAAAACGTTAACACATTTTATTTTCTTATTTCATTTAATTTTTTTTATTTTAGAGTTGACTGCTATTTTCAATTAATTTTTATGATATTTTAAAAATTGAGTTCTTCAAATGCATTCGCACTCATTTTTGGTACAGAAAGTACTTTGACTTAAAATGAACTTTTTAATTTGCTACTAAAGTCCAAGTGTTTTAGCCATATCGCAAACTCTAGCTCACAAGGCTAATTTCGACTGGAACGGTTTGGTTTACATTGCTCCGAGAGCTATTGAACTATGTAAGTGTAAATAGGAAAAGCATTCGGTAGGCCTAGCGCTAATTAATGTAAAACTGCAACAAAAAGAAACGAAAGCAATTGAGAGTCGAATAACTTACATTTGATTCAGCTGCTGTTCAAATATTTGCACTCACCATCATCATTATTACAATTATAATTATTAATTATAGAAAAAATTATGTTAATTTCTATGAATCCACACGCTTCTTAAATGATCTTCATCCACATTCAAAGCTCTGCTTGAGCACAGTGCTCTTTGACTGTCTCTCTCTCTTTTCTCTCTCGTTTGTTTTTCTGTCAACTCATTATGATTAGTAGAAACTCGCGAGTTTTCGAAGTTGTTTGCTCAGAGAAACAACAGGCTGTTTCGTATTTAAGTTGTGCGCAGTCTCAAACTGGTAGTATTTCGAGTCTATTGCTTAACACTGGCGCATCGGATCGGATCGGATCGAAACGAATCTAATCGAATTTTAGTAAAATTTCTTTTTGTTAGCTTCCGCGTCAACACGCGGCAGTCGCGTTTGAAAATGTGGTTAATCTTGTATGCATTTGCGGCACTGCCCCTCTTACTGTATGTGTACCTCGAGCTGCGCGTAGCCAAAAAGAAACGGCTGTTGAACAAGTTGAATGGCCCGCCCACAGTGCCGTTCCTCGGCAATGCCCACCAATTGGGCAACACTCCGGCGGGTAACTCGAAAATGACATTAATAGTTGAAAAGTTGAAAAGGAAATTGTTGGGGAGAACTTTCAATGGCTCATTTCACTGGCTAATTGCCTTCTCTCGAATTGCATTATGGCTGATGACACAATTCTGTAATATCATCAGTTCAAAATGCCATTCGGGTCAAAGCATTTATGAATTGGCAACGAGCAAACAAACAATTTCAATCTGATCGGCTAACCAACAATTTTCGGCCATTATTTCGGCTGTGGCAGCTGCTGTTCTGCAGACGCCTTCATAACTTTGCTAATAAACAGCTTTTTTGGTTTTTGTTTTTGTGAGTTCAAAGATTAGTGGAGAGATAAAAGCAAATACAAATACAACAAACGCTTGATTAGCACTAGACATGCGATTGAAAACCATTAAAACACTAGCTAACATTTTATCATTGTTTTTGCTTGAGATGATTACAAATATTTTATAAATTTTCATGTTTCTATATGCTTTTATATATTTGTAAATATTTTTAAATATTTTTGATATATTTTTAAATATCTTACATAGTTTTTTTTTAGCTATTTTAGTTTAGCCATTAAATAACATAACCATACTAAACCATACCAAATCCATACTAAAATCTGTTTTCCACGGATATTTACCTATTTGTTTTTTTGTAGTTGCAAATCAAAATATTTAATTTACATTTTTGTATTTATTATTCTTGTAGTTACTTTTTTATATTGATTGTCAATATTATTACTATTTTTCTCTTTTGTTTGTATTTTTATTTATTTAGTGCAGCCTAAAATATATCTTAATTAGTGAGATTGCTTAATGCCTTTATTGCAACTAGTTCTCTTAAAAATGTTTGCAAATTTAATTTTCAGTATTCGAAGTAAAAGCTTTTTTCTAAAATAATTATTATTATTTTTTTTATTATTTGATAATTAATATTATTAATATTTAATAAATATTATATAATATGATATTGTATAATTATAATTATTATTATTCGTATTCTTAATAATATTCCTACTAATAATATATAGTATAATTATTATTATTCTTATTTATTGTATATTATTATGCTTTGCATTCGTGCTTTGCAATTTTATACTGATGTATGAATACCATTTAGGTATTCATTCATTCCGGATAATGTTAAACTAACTTGATATAGTTTATAGCTGTCTGCCTGACTGTCTGAAACTTAAAATTAACATATGCTGAGCACGCTGCAGCGCTCATTTTAATGCGTCTCACATTTGCCTAATATAGATTTTCTTTTATTTATTAGGCGTACCTCGAAGGTTATGCATTAATACAATTAAATTTTCACATGCACGATTAAATATGCAAATGCATTTTACTTACGCTACTCCAGCAATGCAAAACGCTCTCAAAATGCACCGTAAATAGGGCTATATAATATATGTATGTATATTATTTATAAATATATATATCTCCATAAGTGAGAATGCCTAAAACAACTGCTTGGCTATGTTCAATGTGTGAACGAGTCAATCTCGCCCGAGTATCGCGCTGATATTTGTTTTGCTTTCATTTCATTTTATTTTATTCTAACGCAAATCAGTCTCAAACTGAAATGTATACATATGGAAACAGCCGCGGACTTTGATTAATAAATTGTCTGTCAGTCAAGAAATTTAATTAACATAGCTTGCTTAATGCTAATATTTGCTTTGTTATAATATAATTAAAATAAATATTTGATATGTGAAAATGAATATTAAGTATAATATTATATTAATATAAAATATATTTTACAAAAACTTCCAAAAATTAAATCAAATTCCAAAGTCTGATTAGAAAGCAATCTTTGTCACAAGCCCATAACAGATTGGCTGATATTCGTGTATAGTGAAACCGCTCAACTTTCAGATAAGAAATAAGTATTGCTTTAATTGCTGTTTTTATTTTTTCAGCATTAGTTTTTAATGATAAGTTTTTACTAGCGCTCGCAGAGCATTGATAAAAGTCTAGCCGGTGTCTGGTTGCGTTTCGAGTTTTCGCTTCTGTTTCGACTTGTGCTCAACGCTAATTGTATGCGATTAGACTTGGCTTTTAATTATATGCAATTTGCATTGGGATAGGAACTGAGTTGTGATTCTCGAATCGAATGAAAATGTGCACTTACATCAAATTGCCGGCACTTAAATATGAGATTATTGCCGTTCATAAATTAGTTGCGATGATCATATAATTGTTAAGTCAATTAAAATGCAGTTTTATTTACTTTCTCAACACCTAGAGATTCTGAACACCTTATTCGAGTTTTGGCATACATACGATAAGGATAACTTTCGCTTCTGGATCGGGTATTATGGGAATATATTCGTAACGAATCCCAAGCATCTGGAGGTAAGTCTAAATACTATTTAAGTTATTCCTTATTAATATATGAATTTTTACTGTTTTCAGGTCATAATGAACAGCAACACGTTGATAGAGAAATCGGATATCTATGACATGCTGCACCCGTGGCTGGGCCAGGGACTGCTGACGAGCAAAGGCAGCAAGTGGCACAAGCATCGCAAGATGATAACGCCGGCATTCCATTTCAATATACTGCAGGACTTTCACCAAGTGATGAACGAAAACTCGGCCAAGTTCATAAAGCGGCTGAAGCAAGTTTCGGCTGGCGATAACATCATAGACTTCCAGGACGAAACGCATTACCTGACCCTGGACGTCATCTGCGACACGGCCATGGGCGTGACGATTAATGCAATCGAGCAGCGCGACACCGCGGAAGTTGTGAAGGCCTTTAAAGAGTAAGTTGCTCCAAGAAGTTGATTTATATATGTTGATCTATATATTCTCCCTTTGCAGCATGTGCTACAACATCAATATGCGCGCCTTCAATCCTATGAAGCGCTCCCATCTGCTGTATCGCCTTTCGCCTGATTATTCCGCCCATGCGAAGACCCTGAAAATTCTGCAAGACTTCACCAACGAGATCATCGAGAAGCGCATTAAGGCCCATCACACGGGCGAGGCCAAGACGAACGAAGGCAACGAGTTCTCGCGCAAGAAGATGGCTTTCCTGGACACCCTACTCTCGGCCACCATTGATGGGCGACCCTTGAACCAGCAGGAGATCTATGAAGAGGTCTCCACCTTTATGTTCGAGGGCCACGATACGACAACTTCGGGTGTGGCGTTTGCTGGCTACATACTCTCCAGATTCCCAGAAGAGCAGGTGAGGCGAAATTTCTTGAGCTGCCTAAAAGTAGGCTACAAATTTTGATTCTCTTCACAGCGAAAGCTGTTCGAGGAACAGCAAACGGTCATGGGCAATGAGCTGCATCGCGATGCCACCTTCCAGGAAATCTCCCAAATGAAATACTTGGATCTCTTCATCAAGGAGGCGCAGCGAGTCTATCCCAGTGTGCCATTCATCGGTCGCTACACTGAAAAAGATTACGATATACGTAAGTGAAGATGCCAAATTTCTATGGCATCGTTTCTATATACTTATATATATATTTAAATTATTAATTTATTTACAGATGGCACCATCATGCCCAAGGGCATCACTCTCAATCTGGGCCTGATCGTTCTGGGCTACGATGATCGCATCTTCAAGGAGCCACATCGCTTCAACCCCAAACGCTTTGAGCAGCAGAAGCCGGGCCCCTTCGAGTATGTGCCCTTTAGCGCCGGCCCACGCAACTGCATTGGCCAGAAGTTCGCTCTGCTGGAGCTGAAGACTGTCATCTCGAAGCTGGTGCGCACGTTCGAGGTGCTGCCCGCCGTGGAGGAGCTGCTCTCCAAGGACGGCACTCTGAACACCTACCTGGGGCTGCCCAAGGAGGAGAAGGAGCGGCGTGAGCGACAGGGCCACAAGTACGACCCCATTCTGTCGGCCGTGCTGACCCTCAAATCAGAGAACGGCCTTCATCTGCGCTTGCGTGAACGGAAATAGGAGCTCAGCCTTTATGAACATAATTTGTTGACAGTTTATTATAATTAAAAGTAGTTTATGCCGTTAGAAGAGGAAACTGAATCTTTAGTTGAGGGCGACCAGCACGGTGCCCACATTGGGGTCGGCCACAAACGCAGAGGTCTTGACGGTCTCGCCATTGATGTGCTGCGACTGCAGGGAGCTGGTGATGACCTCTGCCTCGGCGCCCAGCTTGAAGTACTTGGTGAGGTCCAGGGTCTTGGCGCTGCTGCCCAGATTCAGCACAATCACATACAGATCGCTGCCCTCCTTTTGGCTACGAAAAGGGATTATAAGTTAGTTGAATGAACTCTAGGAAAGTTTGGTATCTACATACCGAGAGTAGACAATGACATCGTCGTCCAGAGCCTGAATCTTGAGCGCGCCCGTGCGGAAGGATGGCTCCTGTCGCAGGCGCACCAAAGTCTTGAAGATCTGCAGATGCGACTGGGGAGCGCGCAGCTGCTGCAGCGCATTGTTGGTCTTGTAGTCAGCCGAAACTGGCAGCCAGGTGTGATCAGCATAGGTGAAGCCTGAGAGGAAAACAGAAATTAATAAAAATAGACAAAGGATAATGATTGTGAGCCTCACTCACCCGCCATTGAGGAGGCGTCCCACTGGTAGGGCGTACGCGCTGGGTCTCGCGATCTGTCGTAGTAGTGCTCCGGGTCGGAGTTGCAGGCACTGGGATCAACGGTGTCTTCCCAGCTGATGAACACATCAGTCATGCCCAGCTCCTCGCCATTGTAGGTCACGGCATGGCCAGGCAGCGTCTGGAGCAGAATGTTGATCAGGTCGATGCGCTGCACGCCGAAGCGCGAGGCCACGCGCTTGTTGTCGTGGTTGCCCAGCACCCAGTTGGCCGAGACGCCGGCGGGCATGGCATCCAGCCACTTCTCGATGTGCTGCACATACTCCGTGGCCTTCGATGCGTTGTTGATGTTCGACAGGAAGTCGAAGTTGAAGGGCATGTGCGAGCCGTTGCGCACACCGTCGCCGTAGTACTTGATGATGTTCTCGAAGCTGGTGTAGGCCTCGGTCATGAGGAAGCGCTGATCGCCGCCATGCTCCAGGTGGAACTCATCGACGAGCTCCCGCCATTGGTAGACCATGTCGTAGGTCTCCTGCAGGTCCTGGGTGTAGATGTGCTGCGTGTAGCAGTGGTCGTCCGGGTCCGGGCAGTTGCTGTCGTTGGAGAGCGGCTCGTCGGGATACTCGTTGTAGCGATCCAGCTCGACCTCAAACAGATAGGGAATCGCATCGATGCGGAAGCCAGAGACGCCCTTGGCCAGCCAGAACTTAATGACGTTCTTCATCTCGGTGACCACTGCGGGATTGCGATAGTTCAGGTCGGGCTGGCCGATGGCGAACTGATGCAGATAGTACTGCTGCCTGATCTCGTTCCACTCCCAGGCGCTGAACCTGAACTCGGAGTTCCAGTTGCTGGGCGCCTCGCGCTCCCCGGTCTCCTCGTTGATCCTGCCATTGTGCCAAATATAGTAGTCCTTATACTGTGGATCGCCGTTCACGGACTTGATGAACCACTCGCTCTTGTCGCTAGAGTGGTTGGGCACGAAGTCCAGGATGATCTTGATGCCGACCTCCTTGGCGCGCGCGATCATGCGCTCGAAGTCCTCCATGGTGCCGTACTCCGGGTGGATCTGGTAGAAGTCGGCGATGTCGTAGCCAAAGTCCACCATGGGCGACTTGAAGATGGGCGACAGCCATGCGGCGGTGAAGCCGATGTCCTTGAGGTACTGCAGCTTCTCCGTCACGCCATTCAGATCGCCAATGCCGTCGCCGTCGGAGTCGCGGAACGAGCGCGGATAAATCTGATAATAGTTTCCATTCTCCCACCACTGGGTGGCGCTGGCAAGGCCCAGCACCACCGAGAGCGCCGCAACAACTGTCAGCAAGCGCATGTTTAATGAATTTGCTCCAGCTGTCAACGAACTGGGGCCTTTTATGGCGTCCGATTAGGGCTTCTGCCCGCCTGAAGTGGGCATTTCGATTGCTGGGCAAACATGCTGCTCTCATGGCTCTCATGGGCTACCATTCCGACGATAATACCCCTACGATTGTCATTGTTGTTAAGCACTTTGCCATGGGAAAGCAACAAAAACACAAAAATAGGTGATTTCACACTAGATTCTAACGTTACCCAACAGCAAATTGTTTTAGTGGAAAATTTGACTCACTCAGCTGCAGCTGAAGCACAGCGGCATTTGTCACTTGATCCTAATCAGCTGATAGGAAGTGTGGAAGAATAACCAACATACTCAAGCAGCGAGCGCTTAGCTCTGAGGGCACTTCAGGGATAGATAAACGCACCAGGCACTAAAAACAAATATCTCTTTTCTAACCCAGTTATTTGTCATCTATTCGCGATAACCTTGCAAATGTCACCAATAGACTCAAGTTTAATGTATTCAATTGTCGATCTTAATACTGGGAGTACTCTAAGCCGAAGAGCTGGGCGGAGTTCAATTTAAATTAAATAAATACTTATTTTATTGAGCTCTAACATAAATATATTCAACTCATTTCGTATTTGCATTCTTATCTTATAAAAATGTTGTTTATAGATTTAATTTCGCGAATATATGAATTTTAATTGTATTTTTACGGCTAGCAAGCGTTAAAATTATATTTGAATATTCTGCAGTGCCTGATGTCGATAACCTGGCTTCGTCAGCGAAGCGTTAATTGTGGAGCTCATAGAAATTGTCAAGCAACGCTTGGAATCATTTTGATGTCAGCTTTCAAAGCTGGTATAAACCATATTACTAATGAATGGCAAACGCTTCAACTAATTTTCAGCTATACACATATAATAGAATATAGTAAATATATATATATTAAAATAGTTGAATTAAGTTGAATAGCAAAAATTAAGCGATTTATTTGTGTAATTATGTGCAAAAATACGTTAGAGGTTGATTTAAAGTAGATGTTATATCTAGATAAATACAAACACATATATAATTACAATAAAATATATTTAAATATTATAATATGGTTGAGGGCAAAAGTAATCAAACATTTTTTTTGTAATTTTTTTGGAGTTAAAAAAAAATTATTTATGATTGTATATATATTTTTTGATATTTTTAAAAAATACGCATTCATTTATATAATTAAAAAAATATTTTTTTTTTTTTTATATTGTGTATTTTATTTTTTTTATATATAAAAATATTTTTTTTATGAATTTAAATTCTGCGTCTGTTTACTTCATGAATGTCAAAGCCAAATTGACATTTGCCACAATTTGTTATAACTTTTGCCTTTTCCAATATGGTGAAAAATATTATCTATTAATAGAAAAATATTAATATATTCCAATATAACTACAGAAAATTACAGCAAAACAAACAATCAAAAATATATAATAGAAAAGATAATATTCAACATTCTAAGCTAAAGCTTAGAGTCCTTTCCAAAAATTCTCTAGCTAAAAGGAATTTACAAAAATATTTAGTATTTTCGTTTCATTGCAATTAGATATTTATTATAATTGTTTGAACAAACAATATTCTTTAGCTGTGATTGAACTTATCGACTACGAAGACATTTCTGAGACTAGTCCGTTGCACGTTCCAGTGTCTGTTGAAAGCAATCGGGAGCTGCGGTTGCTTTAGTGGTGGGCGCCATGATGGACTTCGGGGGCATGAGGATGCGCCGCGTTCCAGGCAATGGAGCGGACGATGTAGTCGGGGATGGCGGGAACAGCAGCGCCCGATGGCTGGTAGCCGTTCTCATCGGCAACATACTTGATGTCGACGTGCTCGCCCTCGGGCGAGATCCAGCCGAAGTTGCCGTGGATGTTGCCGTGCTCATCACCGCTCTCGGAGCGCACGATGTGGTTGCTGGTCTCCAGGCTGCTGTCGAAGCCGTCGTGGCGCACATCATCCTTGCGGCTCAGAGTTTCGGCGTGAGACTCATCGCCATGGTGGACGGGCACTGGATGAGGAGCTGGGTGGTGTGGCACTGGATGAGGAGCTACATGGTGTGGCAGTGGGTGGTGCTCAATGGGGTGGTGCACGGCGGCAGCCAGGCCGATAACAGCGCAGATCATCACCTGAAAAAGGTTGATAATTGGTTGATCATTGTCCGTCGCAGGACTCGATTTGGTCTACTTACAATTTTGAACATTTTGATTTGTTTTAGTGCAGCTGAAGACCGTAGAGAACGAACGTTGACTGATGCTCCAGCTTGGCCAGCCGGCGGCTTTTATACTGCTCCAGTGGGTGTTGCCCAGCACAAATGCTGTCCAGTTTCTGTTTCGATCCCGCAAAACACTTACTTCGGTGAGTTATGGGAGTACCCGCCGAGCCCCCTTGCACACAGATATTTGCGCTTAGAAACAATTTCAAAGAACATCGTCAAATTAATATTATTGCTAAGGTGCATAAACAAGTTCAGCCCGAACCCGTTCACATTTCAAAGCAGCGGCGTCAGCACTGTGTCACAAGCCCCCTAATTCCAGTTTCTGACATGCAGTGGAGCAAATGGCTAATAAGCAGATTGCAAATTTTCCATAATTTCTGTCCATCCTGCTGAAGTTCTTTCATCTGGCATAAATAATAATTTATATATTATACAATTTCATCTTATTCTATTATAGAAACATTTTAGAAACTGTATATAATATAGATATACTTTGAATATATATACATATATATATTCAGTATGAATTACAAAATAAACAAACTGCAAAGACTTATAAATTATTATTTTAATGGCATTTGTTGTACAACTCACAATGGAATCAAGAGAAGATGAAGTGTTGTGCTAAAAAATTTCTGATTTAATAGTCCAAAAGTTGTACCATCTCTCTCTCTCTCTCTGTGTCTTTGATTTATATTAAATATATAAATATAATTACAAAGTTCTTTGTATATGGCACCTTTCAGAAATCGTTCGACATCTGTCGACAAAATATAACAAAAACATTTAAGTTTTATGAGCATTTGCAAATTATAAAGGGTATATAGTCTTTTGAATTCAATTCTGAATATCTAGTAGACTGCAGTCTAAAACTAGCAAGTTATTTAAAAATTAAATTTAATATTTTAATAAAAAGCAAAGAAATGATTACCTAAAATAAAATCCTAAAATTAATTTAGTTACAGCTGCCTGCTTAAACAAGAGCAATTTTGATTGAGAAATTCTTTACTTAATAATTTGTTTCTGTATAACCTTTTCGATTAATTTAAAATTATACAAAATTATGTATAAATATATAAAAAATATAAAAAAATAAATACAAATATATAAAATAATGAAAATATTCAAAATTATATATAAAATTTAAATAAAAAAATATATATATATATATATTTTGATTATATTTGTATATTTAACATATGTTGATTATATTGAAATATAAGATTATTAAAAATATACGAAAATAAAACAAAGAAAACAAAAGTTAACAGAAACATATTTAAAATATATATAACAATATATAAAAAATATATAAAATATAATAATATTAAGAAATAATTTAATTCATTAATCAGAAACAGAAATTGGCTGCAACGAATAATAGATAGTTCATTAAACTTATGAGTTCTGATTATAAGCACCAGTGAAGTATAACCACTAACATTTTTATTAAGAGTAAATGCTCGCCTAGCAAATGAAAAGGTTATATTATTATTATACAATGTACATATTGGTATAAGGCCATTAAGCCAACTATCTGTATGAATGCAAAGCATTTTTCTGCTATTGCTGATTGAGCCTCGATGATATGTCCTTTAAATATGTCCTTTGAGAATGTAGAAGTTAGTGAAATGTCGTATATTCCAGAATTAATAAGCTAAAATAGATCAATTTTGCAATTGAATCAGTCACTCACACAGATAAGCCTGTAAGTGAAATGTCCCACCCTCTAGACCCTATTGCATCCTTTAATATTGATTTTAAAATTCATTTAACAATATTTTTATTGCGAGTACGAGTATTAAGTAGTCGTTCCCGCTCGCCCGTGACATTCCTAGTTGTTTATTTTGATTGTGACATCATTAAAATAAAATAAACCAAAAGCAAACAGCAAAATAATTAAAACTGTAAACTCAGTGAGAGTGTTTTTATTGAATTAAAGCAGATGCACCGCGAATGGTCTTAAAGCGGTAATTTGTTAGGCGGATCTACCCCTGCAGTTCTCCCCGCAGCCGCACCACCCACTGCTTAATGCAAATGTATTTTTTCTCCCTCTCGCGGCGAATGTGTGGAATGAAATGTGCTCTAAAGCAGCTCGCTCATGCAGTTACACACAAATAATTCCGCCCCTTAATTAACTAAGTATAAATCTGAGGCAAATCTAATTTATTTAAGAGCCCATCAACTTATTAATGGCCAGCGGCTGGCGGAAAAAAAACACAGAAATAAAATACATTTTTGTCAAAAATAAAGTCGAGAATGTTTGAAAAATGTCAAGAGAGCAAGCGGTTGGTCACAGCTGACAGCTGTCAAGCGGCCAGGAGGTCACGTACATGAGCTTTTGGACTTTGGGATTTTATTGCGTCAAGGATAACGACGCAGCGGCTGTTTATGCTCCACCCTGCGAGGAGAAATTTAAAACTATTTGAACGATTTATTAACGACATATAAATAACAATTATCATGGAATGTAAATTAAATAAATATTTATTTATACCAATTTTTTATTTAAAAATCTTATTTTATTTATAGGCGCCTGTAAATCTAAAGGTTTATTTTTATATTTTATTTTCAGCTAAACGCTATCAGTAACTTCGAGTCATAAATATTTGATTTGGCTATTTTTTATGTTTTCACTTTAAGTCTGTCTGTTTAGAGATGCAAGAGTTTCGAAAACCTTTCGGTTCACCGTCGTAAACAAAGCCGCTGGGCATCTGAGTGTTATGTTCGGGTCACATAAAACCATTTTATGACAGCTCTTTGCAATTCCGCAGAGGACAAAACAAGTTGTCAATTTGGTATCGACAGCAACAGGAACGCCGACGCATATTCCTGATAACTCAATGCAGTGATCGACTCAAAAATACCGCGCGATTGAAAAAAATATATATATATATAAAAATATAAAATATAAAAAATATAAATATATTTGTAGTTTTTTTTGTATTATATATTTTTTTAAATTTATTATTTATTTTATTACCGCGCACTTAAAAAAAAAAAATATATATATATATATATATATATATATATATATATATATATATATATATATATATATATATATATATATATATATTTTTTTTTTTTTTAATTTATTAAATTATATATACATAAAAAATATATAAAATAACAAAAAATATATTTTTTTATTTTATGTATTTTTTAATTTATTAATTTTAATTAATTAATTATTTATTACATATAATGGCAACTTAATGTATGTTTATACATAAGGGAAAGAAAGAAAAAGATTACATTCACAGGTGAAATATGATTTTTAAAATCATATTTACATATATTAAATTGTTTTCCTTTCGATTGAGAACAGAAAGATATAAATATTATTCATTTTTTATTATCTATCTAATTATTTCAATGAAAACCTCTAAGATATCTCACTATTTGACTACTCACATTGTAGGGTAAACTTATTTTTAAATATTAATTTAAAAATAAAAAGAGTCCGACTCACACTTGTGGAGGGTGAGAAGAGCAAAGTGCGGCAACTTGTGTAATCTCGCCCAGAATGTCATAAAAATGGGCAAATTGCTCATGTGCGCTGCGCGCTGTGTGCTGCGCGCTGTGTGCTGTGTGCGGCGTGTGGGCAATATACATCGCTGTTGACGTTATTGAGTTGGGCCTTATCGCCGCAATCCCTATCGCAACATGGCAAAAGCAATTGTTATTAGCTAATTGATTTGGCAACACTCAAACGCGGGCGACATGTCAACGCGATTACTTCTCGGCCTGCTCGCGGCGCTATTGGTGGGCATCGCCTCATCGGCGGACATCGACTGGTGGGAGAATGCGGCGCTCTATCAGATCTATCCGCGATCCTTCCAGGACAGCAACGGTGACGGCATTGGCGATCTGAAGGGCATCACGCAGCGCTTGAGCTACCTCAAGGAGATTGGCATCACAGCCACCTGGCTGTCGCCCATATTCAAGTCGCCCATGTCCGACTTCGGCTACGATATATCCGACTTCAAGAAAGTCGATGAGATCTTTGGCACGCTGGCTGACTTCGATGCCATGATGTTGGAGGCCAAGTCACTGGGGCTGAAGATCATATTGGACTTTGTGCCGAATCACTCGAGCGACGAGTGCGAATGGTTCCAGAAGTCCGTGAATCGGGAGGATGGCTACGATGACTTCTATGTGTGGCACGATGGCAAGCTGAATGCGGAGACGGGGAAGCGCGAGGCGCCCAGCAATTGGATCAGCGTGTTCGGCGGCTCTCAGTGGACGTGGCACGAAAAGCGCCAGCAGTACTTCCTGCACCAGTTCCAGGTGAAGCAGCCCGACCTGAACTTTAGCAATCCCATGGTGCGCGAGCACATGCTGGACGTGCTGGGCTTCTGGCTGGACCGAGGCGTCGACGGCTTCCGCATTGACGCCGTGCCCCATATGTACGAGAAACGCAATGCCGACGGCAGCTACCCGGACGAACCGGTCAGCGGCTGGAACAGTGATCCGAACAGCTACGACTACTTGGACCACATCTACACCAAGGACCAGCCGGAGACTGTGGAGCTGATGTATGAGTGGCGTGACTACCTGCTCAAGTATCAGGCGGAGCACGGTGGTGCGACTCGAGTGCTGCTCGCCGAGGCCTACAGCCCAGTGGAGACCCTCAGCGCCTACTTCGGCAACGGCACACGGCAGGGCACGCAGCTGCCCATGAACTTTCAGCTGATGTATCTGAGCGGCTACTCGACGGCCCGGGATGTGGTGGGCTCCATCGACTACTGGATGCAGACCATGTGGACGCACCACCAGACTGCCAACTGGGTGGTGGGCAACCACGACACGCAGCGCGTGGCGGATCGCATGGGCGCCCACAAAGTGGACTTGCTCAACGTGATTGTGAACGCGCTTCCCGGCGCCTCGGTCACCTACTACGGCGAGGAGATTGGCATGGCGAACGTGAAGACTGAGTGCACGGAAATCTCTTGCGACAACCGCGACGGCGAGCGCACGCCAATGCAGTGGGCTCCAGTGGAGCACGCAGGCTTCTCCACGGCTAACAGGACCTGGCTGCCCGTCAGCCCCGACTATCAGCGCTTCAATGTGCAGACAGAACGGGGCGTGGCGCGCTCCTCGCTGCAGGTCTTCAAGGGCCTGCAGCAGCTGAAGAGCAGCTCAGCCTTCATGTCCTTCAAGAAGAAGGATGGCTTCTCCTACAAGGCCATCACGGAGCAGGTGCTGCAGATTGTGCGGTGAGTAGGCTCTAGATAGCTCTAAAATTTGTATTAATCTGCCCTCTCTGCCCCACAGCACCAACAACCTGAACGAGGAATATCGCATTCTGGTCAACATAGGCAACAACATGGAAATCATCGATGGCCTTGTGGACAAGGTCTTTGAGTATAGGCTCGTTACGACCTACTCGCAGCACAGACCTGGGTAAGCTTGGGCCTCAACCGACATATACTCTTGACTTAAACGACTTTTTCTTCAGGGAAATGATTGATCTGAGCAAGCGCCTGCTGCTGATGCCCTATGAAGCCATTGTGCTGCGCTGGCTGGCCTGAGTCATCGAGTTTTGTTTACGATCCTCATAAAGATAAAAGTCAAAACTAACACTGAAGCCATATTCCCCACTCCCTAATCAGCAGTGAAAGTTTTGCTTTGAATGCCAAAATTAATTTAGATTTTGATTGGTTTTCACTCGAAAGCACTTTATATCCTGTGAATAAAAATATTAATTGAAGCTGATAAGTTCTTTCTTTTGATAATATGTATGTATGTTGGGGTCCCAAAACTCACGCAAGAAGTATTTTTGATAAAAATCACTGGTTTATAATTCAAAGTAGTATATTTTTTTTTATTGATTTATTAAGTATTCGTTGTTAGTTTGTGTAGCGTTCCAATTTTAATAACTTTGAACTTTAAGCTTTTTTTTTTTGGATTTTTTTTTATAACTCTTTCCTGCACAATTGGCGCAAAATTAAAGTCTTGCGTGATTTTTGGGACAACCTATATAACTATATTGATTTACCTATAAAATACCAGAAAAAAACTAGTTTAATAATACAATATATAAATTGTTAACAATAACAAAAATAGTAAAAATATTAGCTGTATTTTTATGGGCTTTGATATTTCTCAAGATTTAAGCTGATAATTTTTTATGTCAGCTAATGGAGTTCTTCCGCAACTTACCCAAAAAATTATGAATTTTTTGTGGACTCATTTACTCATGGAATTTCGATTGGCAATAAAAGCCTTTATTTAATATGCTTTGACACTATTTGAGTGCCACAATCGAAGAGTCTTAAACATGCAAGACTCTCCACAGATTGCTAATCTTAATTGAGGCTAATAAGTTGATAAGCTGCGTTGGTATATATCGTTGGACTTTAATAATCTAGTAATCGTTAATCAGCTTATGAACTAAACAAGTTAAGATTATAGACAGATCTGTAACTCCTTAGACAGTCGATAGGACAATGCCTTCCTTGGGCATCAACAGCAACGAGTTGGCAAAGGTGAGATCACTGAAGGAGAGAGAGAGAGAGGAAAATTTAGCTATTAAATTTAAAAATTTAAAGAGCCAAACTTACTCCTTACGCCGCACACTCTTGTCGCTGACCACAACGTACTGCAGCTCGGCTGTGAGATCCGCAAAGACCGCATCCAGATTAACCAGCTCAACATCATCGCTGAGATTGATCACTGTTATATAGGACTTCTCACCCTTCAGAGAGCTATCGAGAGACAGTGATTATTAAATGAGAAATATATTTTTTATAATAAATACGCACCGCTTGATGGCCAGCACATTGGGTCCAACAGCATTCACCGTGGCATCGCCCTGCTTCAGCGTGGCTGAGTCGCGCAGGCTGCGCAGCTGCTTGTAGATATTCAGATGACTCAGGGGAATGCTGCGCTCCCTCTTCACATTGACCAGCTTATAGTCGTTGGCGACGGGCAACCAGGTGGTGGAGCCGCTGGTGAAGCCAGCGAAGGGCTCATCGTTCCACTGGAAGGGCGTGCGCACGGGATCGCGTGTGAGGCGCTCGAACTCGTTGGGATTGGACTGGCAGGCCTGCGGGTCGACGGTGTCCTCCCAGCTGATCCAGACGTCGGTCATGCCCATCTCCTCGCCCTGGTAGGTGACACTGACGCCGGGAAGCGTCAGCAGCATCATGTTGATGGAGTCAATGCGATCGGGGCCAAGGCGCGAGCCGATGCGGCTCTGGTCGTGGTTGCCCAGCACCCAGTTGGCCGCCTGGCCCTCGGGCATGTTGTCCAGCCAGTTGTGGATCAGCTCAGAGTACTTGTAGGCGTCGGAGTTGATGTTCAGGTTCGAGATCAGCTCGAAGTTGAAGGGAATCTGGGAGCCATTGTGGGTGCCGTTGCCGTAGTACTGCATCAGGACATCGAGTGGGGCGTAGGCCTCGGTGAGGAGCACGCGATCGTCTCCGCCGAGCTCCTTGTTCATGTCCTCAATGACGTCGCGGAACTGGTAAACCAGATCGATGGTCTCCGGCTGATTTGTGGTGTAGATGTGATCCAGGTATGTGTAGTCCTCCGGATCGCTGACGTACTCGTTGCGGGGCTCGTCCAGGAAGTTGCCGTCCTTGTCGGCGGCCACCTCGAAGACATGGGGCACGGCATCGATGCGGAAGCCGTAGACGCCCTTGCGCAGCCAGAAGCGAAGCACGTCCTTCATGGCCTCGACCACCTTGGGGTTGCGGTAGTTCAGATCCGGCTGCTTGGCCAGGAACTGGTGCAGATAGTAGGCCTGGCGGCCCTCGTGCCAGGTCCACTGCGAGCCGCGGAACACGCTGATCCAGTTGGTGGGCGGCTGCCTGATGCCGTTGACTACCTTGCCGGTGTGCCAGACATAGAAGTCCTTGTACTCCTCCTCGCCGGCCGCGGAGCGCACGAACCAATCGCACTCATCCGATGAGTGGTTGGGCACAAAGTCCAAGATGATCTTCAGGTTCAGCTGCTTGGCACGCTCCAGCAGCTTGTCAAAGTCCTCCATGGTGCCAAACATGGGGTCGATGTTGTAGAAGTCGGCCACGTCGTAGCCAAAGTCGGCCATCGGAGACTTGAAAATCGGCGAGAGCCAAGTGGCCGTGACGCCAATCTCCTTCAAATAGCTCAGCTGTTGTGTAATGCCTGTTGTAAAACCATTATTTTAGTAATTTTATTTAAGTTCTATATCAGTAACCCACCTTCAAGATCGCCAATGCCATCGCCGTCGCTGTCCTTGAAGGATCGCGGATAGATCTGATAGAACTGCCCGGTGCGCCACCAGCCCACCTCGGCCAGTGTGGGCAGCGCAAGTGCCAGTAGGCAGCACAGAGTCAACGTTCTGCTCAACATGGTGGCGCAGCGGCGATTGTACGACTGCGGATTAGTTCCACCCTTATTTATGCACTCCGATCCCCCCCAATGGCCCAGCAATCTGATAAGCTTAACGATAAGCCTTCTTTCTATATTGCAAACTATCGAGTACTGATTAGATCTGGGGCTCCATAACGAAAAGGTTTATGGCCATAGTGAAACCTCTGAAAAGCGTCGGTCTGCTATTTATGAAAGCAAAAAAACATTATTATCGCTGTTATTCTCGTTCCACGCCTATCGATCATGCGACAGATAAGCAGCAACTTAATTACGAAAATGCATAAAAGTTATGGCCCCCTCCAGAAAGCAACGAGCTGCTGTTCACATGTCGAATTTATGGCAATACTTTTCGCTGGGGACATTTTACGAATATACTAAGTATTTCTTGGCTATCGGCTATCGAGTAGAACTGAATAATAATCTAGTGTGGTAGGTGGCTAAGCGATTAGCGTAACGATTACTGGATAAGTTTTGTTGGGTCGTTTTAAGGTCAATTGGGATTTGACAGATTCTAAGAAATATATATCTATAAATTTAAATATTTATCAAGCTCAATTATTACAGAGTAAAATTATATTAAAAAATATAAAAAAGGTATACAATATTTGTAATTTAATATTTTTTATTTAGTAATTTATTTTAATTTTATTTTTTATCATTTTATTCTTATTTTATATGTATATTCATTTAAATATATTATTTTTTTTATTATATCAATTTTATTTATTTATCTTCTTATATTTTATTTTTATGCATTTTATTTTATATTAATTAATATTTCTTTTTTTATGTATATTTTTTATGTTTACAATTTATTTTATATATTTATTTTCTTTTTAATATTTTATCTGTTGCGTGTTTATTTTTACTTTAATTTCTAAATTTATATTGCATTAATATATAAATTGTTATTTATTTTATTGTTTTTATTTATTATTTATTCTTGTTTTTGAATGTTTTTTGTTTATTTTTATTATATTTCAAATTATGCTTCAATATCTATTTTTACATTATTATTTACTTATTAATTTTTTATTTATTTATTCTTATTTTATTTTTAATAAATGTACTTATTTAGCATTTTTTATTCAATCTTAAATTTGTATTGATTTTTATTTATATCTTAACAAATTCTTAATTTATTCCAATTGTTTTAAATGATTTTTGCTGCCTTAACTCTCAGTCTTTTCAGGTCTATAAACTATCGCTGTAATTATTACTTAAATTAGGCCTTTTTCGAGCACGATTAGCCCAATTTTATGGTCACACCTTCATTCTAATTGAATGGCTCCATAAATCAGTGGAGTCGCCCCCAGGCGAAGCAAGCGCTCGACGAAAAAACAACGATAAGCTCTAATGCCGTTTGTTTTACAATTTAGATTCGCACATTATCGATACCCAGCAAAGGCATATAATGGGTCGATGGACCTTGGGCCAACTTTAGTTCAAAATGACCACTTGGTCTAGCATTGCGTTAGTTCTGGGCTTGGGCCTGCTGGCCGTCGATGCGGCGGCGCCCTGGTGGCAGACGGCCTCCTTCTATCAGATCTATCCGCGCTCGTTCAAGGACAGCGATGGCAACGGCATTGGCGACCTGAACGGCGTCACCGAGAAGCTGGAGTACCTCAAGGAGATCGGCGTGACGGCCACGTGGCTGTCTCCCTTCCTGCGCTCACCCATGGCGGACTTCGGATACGACATTTCGGACTTCAAGGCCGTGGACGAGCTCTTCGGCACCATGGAGGACTTTGAGAACATGGTGGCGCGCGCCAAGCAGCTGAACGTGAAGATCATCCTGGACTTTGTGCCCAATCACTCCAGCGACGAGTGCGATTGGTTCATACGTTCGGCTGCCGGCGAGGAGAAGTACAAGGACTACTACATCTGGCACCCGGGCTTCATTGAGAACGGCGTGCGCAGGCCGCCCAGCAACTGGGTGAGCGTGTTCCGCGGCTCCGCCTGGGAGTGGAACGAGCAGCGCCAGGAGTACTATCTGCATCAGTTCCACAAGAAGCAGCCGGACTTCAACTTCCGCAATCCCGTCGTGCGCGAGGAGATGAACAACGTGCTGCGCTTCTGGCTGGAGAAGGGCGTCGATGGCTTCCGTGTGGATGCCATCTACCACGCCTTCGAGATTGAGGCCGATGAGAATGGCAACTACCCCGATGAGCCGCGCAACGACTGGACCAACGACCCGGATGAGTACGGCTACACCCACAAGATCTACACCGTGGACCAGCCCGAGACGCCGCATTTGGTGTACGAGTGGCGCGAGATTCTTGACCAGTTCCAAAAGGATCATGGTGGCGAGGAGCGGTAAGTTGGCAGAACAGAAAATGAAGATGTGGGTGGGGTAATCTATTATATTACTTGTAGTATACTCATGGTGGAGACCTGGTCGCCCATTGAGATTGTGATGCACTACTACGGCAACGAGACGGCCGAGGGCGCCCAAATTCCATTTAACTTCCAGCTGATTGTTAATCTGAACGCGGACTCCGATGCGCACCACTACGCATACCTGATCAACAACTGGCTATCGCAAATGCCGAGCGGCAAGAGTGCCAACTGGGTGGTGAGTAGAGCGAAGACCGTGGGGCCAACACCGATAAGCATGTGACTAATCTCAATCGATTGCTGGTAGATTGGCAATCACGATAAGAACCGCGTGGGCTCACGCTTCGGCGCCGATCGCATTGATCTGTTTAACATCTTGTTGCTGACGCTGCCCGGCTGCAGCATTACCTACCAGGGTGAGGAGCTGGGCATGCTGGACGGCTATGTGTCGTGGGAGGACACCGTGGACCCACAGGCCTGCAATGGCTACGAGGAGAACTACATGTGGAACTCGCGCGATCCCGCCCGGACACCCATGCACTGGACGAATGGCAAGTTGGCCGGCTTCACCACCGGCAAGGACACCTGGCTGCCAGTGGCCCAGGACTATGCCGAGCGCAACGTACAGACGGAGCGCGGCGTCCCACTCAGCCATCTGAACGTCTACAAGCGGCTTCAGCAGCTGCGCCAGGAGCCAACCATTGAGCAGGGCGCAGCCGAAATCAAGGCTGTCAACGGCTACGTCTTGGCGGTCAAGCGGTGAGTAGAGCTGGCTGATGAGATTAAGGCTTATGGATCACTAACAAATATCTCTCTTATATGTAGCTATCTGAGTGGCAATTACGTGTACATTTCGCTGCTCAACATCTTTGATCACATCGAGAATGTCAACCTGAATGATGTGTTCAGCGGGCTGCCCGGCACCTTCCAGTACGCTCTGGTCACCGACAAGTCCATCAGGCAGCTGGGCGACAAGGTCTCCAGCAGCAGCATCACCCTGATGCCCCACGAGTCCGTCGTCCTGCGCTCCACGACCACCATCTAAGCAAATACTACGCATATCCTATATTGTATGCGCAATAAAAAGCAAATATTGTTTATCTCGATGTGATTTATGTCTTTGGACTTTTCTTTCTACTGATTAGCAAATCTGCGTTTGAGTCATATAACTCATGCTATTGTCGATAGCGCTGCACTGGGAGTCTATATATAGACATACATATATGTATGAATAATGATATACCCTGTGATCATGTGGCAAAAGCTTGCTAAGCGTGCGTAAGAAAACCTTAAAAGAAAAGGAGAAGAAACGGAGAAGAGAAAGAGAAGATTTGTTAAGTTAATTAATTATTTTAAAAAATATTTGCTGTTAATATCTAATTATTATATTTGAAAATTATTTTAAAAAAAGCTTTTAATATATTTACATCAACTAAAAATATTGATTAAGTATTTCCATAAATATTTGGAATAAATAGACTCTAATAATAATTTATAAATTGAAATTTATTTGCTATTAAAATATCTTAATTAACAAATTTGAAAATTAAAAGAAATAATATTAATATATTTACATTAATAAACCAAATTTAATTAAATATATCAGTCAATAATAAGACTCTAATAATATTATTTTTATAAGAAATTATGTGGTATAATAATTTCTTAATTAAAAGTATGTTTAATAATATATTTTAAAAATGTAAAAAGCATATTTGCATTCACAAATTCAATTACTAGACAAACTATATTTATGCTACACACTTCCATTGTGATTATTTCCACACACTTAATTTACAAGTTCTTAAAATAGATATGCTCTTTTAAAAAAATCTATTTACGCGGTATACATATATAAAAAGCAAACAAACGATTAAACGAGCGAGAGAGAGAGAGAGAGAGAGAGAGTGCGATAACAGAGAGTGCGATAACAGAGAGCAAAAGCAAATACGAACAATGAAAGATTTAAAGCTTTCGTTACATTTGCATGCACAATGGGCTTGAGAGGTAAATATGATCGCTCATATACAAATAGTCAACACATGAAGTAGGTAAAAAATTAATTACAGTGCATTCACTGAATTATTATTGTCAACGCCGAAGGCCACTGCTATCAGAGCTATTAAACAAATAAAAAAATTAATTGTTTGGGACTTTACATAAAAATATTTAATAATTGCGTGTAAACAACTAAAGTACAATTTGTCAGATTTAATTAAATAATGAAAAATGATTCTATAGAGACATTTTGTTTGTAGCTGCTGTATATAGATCTTTGGAATTTGTATTATATATATTTTAACAAATGAAAAACAAGTTAGGTTTTACATACGAATAATAGTTTTTAATTAGTTGAACTTATACATTTTTAATTAATTTAATTGGCTTAAATTTGATAAAAAAATTTCATTATTAAACAAAAAATATATTTTCATTTAAAATTTAGAGCAGTTAATTTAAAGCAAAAAAATAAAAATAAAAACATTTACTATAAAATAAATATATAAAAAAAGTATTTAAAAAAATTAAAATAATGTAAGTTTCATTTCAAAGCTTTATTTATACCTATTTATACTTTTGTAGTTAATAAAATCACATAATAATATTAACATATTTTTATTTTTCCTCTGCTATAAATTCTAAAAATGAATTTTATTAAAAATATAACCTATTTAGTATTAATTTTATTAAATTATTACATACATAATTTAAATATATAAATTTTTTAAATTTTAAATCATATATTTATGAAAAGGATAAAATGAATAAATTCTTAGTTATTGTTTAATGTATTTAAACTACTCTTACTTAATACTTTCTCTTAGTTAATACTCTTCAAATTTCCAATTGCTATTGCTATTGCACCACTGTGCCTATTTTCACATAAATAAGTATCGTATACAAATGCGTTTGAGCTAAATTTGCTAATGCGCGCACTTTAGCGCTCTCCTCTCTGCCTCTCCATCCGTCTCGCTCTCCCTCTCTCTCCCTCACATACTCTCGGCGCTTTCCTCTATTTTTAAAGCTATTTATCCACTGCGGCTCTGTGTCGACATCCGATTTCGTTCGCTATGCTCAGCATGCTCTCGGCAGGCATTCTCAGCGCTGTAGGCACGCCGGCTACAAAATTTGCATTTGTGCAATCGATCGTCAGTTGCCGTTGTTTCTCTGCGTCGTTCAGCTGGATCGGCGACAGCAGCGAAGTGAACCAAGTGCAAAATGACGATGAGCCTCGTGGTGGCTTTGCTGGTGGTGCAGCTCATGGGAGCGGCTCTGGCCCAGCCCTTTCCCAACTACCATGCGGACTTTGTGGACATCGAGCAGCAGAAGAATGCGCCCAAATGGTGGCAGACTGGCGCCTTCTATCAAATATACCCAAGGTCATTTAAAGACAGCAATGGCGACGGCGTGGGCGACCTGAACGGTGGGGCGAAAGCGAACAAAAACCAAACCAAATACGTAATAGCATGATGAGAGTATTTTGCGTTTTTCAGGCATTGCCGAGCGTTTGCCTTACCTGAAGGAACTGGGCATCACGGCCACTTGGCTGTCGCCCATCTTCAGCTCGCCCATGGCGGACTTCGGCTACGATATTGCCAACTTCACCGAAATAGCGCCCATCTTCGGCAGCATGGCCGACTTCGAGCGGCTGATGAAGGTGGCCAAGCAGCTGGACATGAAGATCATTCTGGACTTTGTGCCGAATCACTCGAGCGACGAGTGCGATTGGTTCAAGCGCTCCGCCGCGGGCGAGGCGGAGTATAAAGATTTCTATGTGTGGCATCCTGGGCGCATGGTGAACGGCACTCGTCAGCCGCCTAGCAACTGGCGGAGCGTGTTCCGCGGCTCCGCCTGGGAATGGAACGAACAACGCCAGGAGTACTATCTGCATCAGTTTCTCAAAAAGCAACCAGATCTCAACTATCGCAATCCGAAAGTGCGGGAGACCATGAAGGTGGGTTTCGGAATGGATCAGTCTTGCCAGATTATCATAATCTTCCCCTTATTTTCTCTACTTGCGCGCAGAACGTTCTCCGCTTTTGGCTGGCCAAGGGCGTGGCCGGCTTTCGCATTGACGCCGTGCCGAGCTTGCTGGAGATAGCGCCCGATGCGGCGGGTCAATACCTCGACGAGCCGCGCAACGAGTGGGTCAACGATCCCGACGACTACGGCTATCTGCAGCACATCTACACGGTCGACCAGCCGGAAACGCTGGCCATGGTCTACGACTGGCGCGCCGTGCTGGACGAGTTCAGTGGCGGCTACGACCGCGTCTTGCTGGCCGAGACCTATTCACCCATCGAGGTGGTGATGCAGTACTACGGCAACGCCACCGCCGAGGGCGCCCAGCTGCCGTTCAACTTTCTGCTGATAACCGAAATCTCCAACAATTCCAATGCGGCTGACTACGCTAGGACCATACAGAAGTGGCTGCAGCACATGCCCAAGGGCCGCACCGCCAACTGGGTGGTGGGTATATGAAGTCCCTATAATTATTCCATTTACTGAGCTCTCCTTCGGCAGCTGGGCAACCACGATCAGTGGCGCGTGGGCTCGCGCCTGGGCGTCGATCGCGTGGACATGCTGAACATGCTGATCACCACACTGCCGGGCGCCAGCGTGACCTACCAGGGCGAGGAGCTGGGCATGACAAACGTGTGGATATCGTGGAAGGACACCGTCGATCCCTCCGCCTGCAACACCAACGCCAGCATCTACGAGCGTTTCTCGCGCGATCCCGAACGCACGCCCTTCCAATGGAGCGGCGCCGACGACGCGGGCTTCAGCAATGCCAGCAAGACTTGGCTGCCCATAGCCGAGGACTACAAGCAGGTCAATGTGGAGCAGGAGAGCAAGGATTACTTGAGTCACCTGAATGTCTATAAACATTTATTGAAGCTGAAGCGAGAAGTGAAAACCTTGCAACAAGGCGAAACGGAGGTGAAGGCTCTGAGTGCTGAGGTGCTGGGCGTCAAGCGGTGAGTGGATCAACTACAATCAGCTGATTTTCATTTTATTATTTTGAATATTTGATTTTTAGCTTCCTCCAGCATGACTTTATCTACGTAACTGTGCTCAATCTCTTCGATGGCATCGAAACAGTCAATCTGAATCAAAGCTTCACAGATTTGACCGCCCAAATGGAAGTGGTGCTGGTCTCGGGCAACTCTAAACTGAGAGCTGGGTGAGTGATCGATAGTGTATTGAGAGTCTAGAGCTAGAGAGAGAAAGAGAGAGAGAGAGAGAGCGATCTAAGATATGTGTACTTCAAGGGTTTTTTGTTGATAAGGGCGTCCTACTTTTAGTTCTCGCTGAGTCACAGAGCTTCGTAATTTTTCCATTAGCGAATCAACGCAACTAATTAAGCAAATACTTCAAGAAAATAAATAAAATTTGTGCTAGTCACACTCAACTCGGACTCTATAAACAAAATACTTACAGAACACACACATATTGTATATAAATTAAATATTATACATATGCTAAAAGTAATTTATATTGATTTTCTTTTAAATTAGTATTAAAATATAATTAATTAAATTAATTAAATTATTTGTATTTATTATTTAGTATATGAAAAATAATTTATATAAATAATAAACAACATAAAATAAATTAAAATAAAATAAGCTTCATATAAGGCTTTATACATTTTTGAAATTATACAAATCATATCCTATAAATTCCAAGAAAAGTATGTTGTAATGTGAAATATATTTTATATTATTATTTTTTTATTGCTAAGTATTATTTATATAATTTAAATTTATTTTTATTTTACATAATATATTTACGAACAGAGTTTATATATTTATTATTTTTACTTATTATTTAATATTAATATGTATATGAAAAATATTATACATTTAAAATACTTTCTATATATTTTATTTAAATTAATTTATATATTATATATTATGTATTATACATATACTAAAAGTAGGGTATACTATATTTTTTTCCAATAGTTATTTACATAATTTAAATGTATTTTTATTTAACATAATTTATTTATGAAAAGAATAAAATTAAATTATTTTGATTTAATACTTTATATATTTAAAATACTATGTATTAGACATATAAAAACAGTAATTTTCGCATTTGTATTTCCCCAGCGATATTATCAATTCCAAGGAACTGCAGCTGCGAGGCAAGGAGTCGCTGGTTCTGCGCACCATCTCCACTTACTACACGTACTACGCGAATGGGGAGCAGCGTCAGCTGCCAGTGCTGGGCGTCTATCTGGTGCTGGCTCAAGTGCTGCTCTATCTGAGCGGCCATTGAATTTTTGTAGCTATAGCAAATAAATACTTACACACAATCTGAGCACTTGACGTTTATCTG
Organism: Drosophila repleta; assembly: GCA_018903745.1. NCBI lineage: Eukaryota > Metazoa > Arthropoda > Insecta > Diptera > Drosophilidae > Drosophila > Drosophila repleta. Next base: position 17,082,712 of record JAEIGN010000497.1, on the reverse strand, counting down.
TCGAGCTTGGGGCCGTTTTGATTTCTATATAAAGTTAGCCGCGAAATCACTGAGGCATTCAGTTATGGCGCATTCATTAAAGTTGTTAGTTACGCTCCTCTGCTTGGCTCTGCGCTACGAGCCGGGCCAGGCGGCGGCTATAGATCTGGAGAGCGCGAGCAGCAGCAGCAGCAGCAGCGAGGCGACGCGCGACTGGTGGCAGGTGGCTCAGTTTTATCAGATCTATCCGCGCTCCTTCAAGGACTCCAATGGCGACGGCATTGGCGACCTGCAGGGCGTCATCTCCAAGCTGGACTACCTCAAGGATCTGGGCGTCACGGCCGCCTGGCTGTCGCCCATCTACACCTCGCCCATGGCAGACTTCGGCTACGATATAGCCGACTTCTTCGACATCCAAGAGGAGTACGGCACCCTGAAGGACTTCGATGAGCTGATTGCGGCTGCCAAGGAGCGCGGACTGAAGATCATCCTCGACTTTGTGCCCAATCACTCGAGCGATGAGAACGTCTGGTTCCAGAAGTCGGTGCGCCGCGAGAAGGGCTATGAGGACTACTACATGTGGCACGACGGCTATATAAATGCCACCACAGGCAAGCGGGAGCCGCCCTCCAACTGGCTGCAGGCCTTCCGAGGCAGCGCCTGGGAGTGGAACGAGCAGCGCGGCCAATACTACCTCCATCAGTTTGCCGTTAAGCAGCCCGATTTGAACTATCGCAATCCGGCGGTGGTGGCGCAGATGAAGCGCGTCCTCACCTACTGGCTGGACCGGGGCGTGGCCGGCTTCCGCATTGACGCCGTGCCCTGGTGCTTTGAGGTGCTGCCCGACGCCGACGGCCGCTATCCCGACGAACCGCTGAGCGGCTATACGGACGATCCAGACGATTCGTCGTATCTGAAGCACATTTATACACAGGATCTGATCGAGACGGTGGAGATGGTGTACCAGTGGCGGCAGCTGCTCGACGATCACCAGCGCATACACGGCGGCGACACGCGCGTGCTCATGGTGGAGACCTACTCGGGCCTGGACTACGTCATGAAGTTCTACGGCAATCGCACCACCAAGGGCGCCCAGATGCCCTTCAACTTCCAGTTCATTGTGGGCGGCGAGGGCGACAAGAACAACACGCAGATGAAGGCAGCTGGATTCGTGAAGATCATCAACAGCTGGCTGACCCAGATGCCTGCGGGCCAGACGGCCAATTGGGTGGTGCGTATATATAATCGGAGATATCTAACGGAATTCCATGAATATTTATCTCAAACTCCACCCAGATGGGCAACCATGACCAGCGGCGCGTGGGCAGTCGCTACGGCGAGGATCGCATCGATCTGATGAATATGCTGCAAATGTTCCTGCCCGGCGTGAGCATCACGTACCAAGGCGAGGAGCTGGGCATGACGGACGCCTGGATCAGCTGGGAGGACTCGCGCGATCCGGCTGCCTGCAACTCGAATGAGAACATCTACGAGCAGTTCACGCGCGATCCGGCCCGCACGCCCATGCAGTGGAGCAGCGAGGCTAACGCCGGCTTCTCCACCAACAGCACCACCTGGCTGCCCATCAACCCCAACTACGTGACGGTCAATGCAGCGGCCCAGGTGGCCGCCGACTCCAGCCACCTCAAGCTCTACAAGCAGCTCGTGCAGCTGCGCAAGTCCAAGACGCTGCAGTACGGCAGCACGCGCTACACGGCCGTCGGCGAGAATGTGTTGGCCATCAAGCGGGCGCTGAGTGGACAGCCCAGCTATGTGCTGGTGGCCAATGTGCTGGACACCACTATCAGCGGCGTGGACGTGGCCAGCGTGCTGTACGCCTCCGGCAGCTACAAGATCAAGCTGCTCAATCCGCAGGCCAAGGCGGCCGTGGGGTAAGCCTCAGCCAATCAATAGCTCAATTCATATCTGACTTTTGCTCTCTCTCTCTCTTTGCAGCGACAGCGTAGCGTTAAACAACCTCAGTCTGCCGCCGTATGCGGCGCTGATTGTGGAATCTGTATAGATGGCCTTCAAATTATATGCCTTGTCATAAGTCATCAAGCACATGCACACACATATATTTATATATACATAATAAATACATATGTATGTGAAAGTCATTGGGAAACTTTTCAATTTGAGGTCGCAGGATCTGGCAACTTATTATAAATTATTAGGGAACTTTGTCTGCCTCAAGTATGAATGAGAGAAGAAAAAAAAGAAGAAATTCCATTAGACGTGATTGATAAGACACACAAATCACGCATACGCAGCGCTGCAGTGGATGTCGGAACACCTCGCTGACTTGACATCCTTGCGGTTGCTACCTGGCCCTCGTCCTGCCCACATAATAGGCGACCGGGTAGTCAGGCAGACACGACTAGCATGGCAAACGACAGCAAGCAGCGGCGTCGACTGGGGTTAGCTTTTTAATTTACTCGCCAGAAAAAAAAAAGAAGAGAGAAGTGAAAATATGAGTTTTCAGCTCGGGGCGATTCTGCTCATAATGTGCTTCAAATTTATGTGTATTTTTCTCTCAGCCTCCGAAAGCATCAGAAACACGCCCTCAACTGTTACTCGAAGCTGTAAGCCACAAATTAAACTGGAGCAGAGACGAGAGCAGGTGAAATGCGAACTTTTTATTCGAGTTTTACACAGAAATTCGGAGTTTAAAAATTCTTGTTTATAATTAAGTAAACTTGAAAACTAGAAAGTTTCATTTAAATTGCAGTAAAGTTTCAGGCATTCTGAAAATGCTTTGTAAGTGAGTTGAGCATGTGTAAGTTAGTAAAAAGCGTTGATGAAGCATTTTTGAGTTTAATTTTTGAATTCATGTGAAATTAAAATTAAAATAAAAAAAGGCAGGTAATATATGTAATATACCTAAAATATATTTAAATAATATTTATTATTTTTAATTATTTTCTAATATATATATGAATGATTTTTAAAAATATTCAGCATTTAAATAAATGAAATGTAATATTTACATTTTTTTGCTTTTATTTAAAATATATATTTATATTACATAAGAATTATATTAGCTTTTTATTTTTAGTTTATATTTTTTTCTAATATTTCTTGTTGTTTATTGAATCTGTTTTATACTCAATATACAATAGTATAATATAATATAATATAATATAATATAATATAATATAATATAATATAATATAATATAATATAATATAATATATATAATATAATATAATATAATATAATATAATATAATATAATATAATATAATATAATATAATATAATATAATATAATATAATATAATATAATATAATATAATATAATATAATATAATATAATATAATATAATAAATATAATTTTCATTAATAGATTACATAGAAAATAAACAAATTTTAATTTTTTAAAATTTGTTTTGTATATTTTTTTAATTAATAAAATTTGTTTGTTTTTTATTTTATTTATTTTATAATCAATATAATATAAAATATATATTCTTTTAGAGTAAATTATTATATATACCAAATAAGAAATATGTTTATTAAATTTATTTACATTCGCTTAAAAATGTAATTAAAATAACTAAGATTCATGGCTTAATGTAAAATGTAATGATATTTGCACAAAGTTTTATAGAAGCCATATAAATTTATATAAATGTTCAATACTTTTGCATATTTTAAGTAAATCAAATAAATTAATTTCAAATGTGATTCACATATATTTATTTTATAGTATATATATCATATTATAAATAATTTTTTTTTTATTTAAGATATGTTTTATTATTATTTTATTAATTATCTAAGCTATGTTTCATTTAAAATGCAAAGTAAAGTGAATATGTGGCTCTTCTGTGCCGCGCCTTGCATAAAATTTGAAGCAGTTGCTACTTCTTTTTAGACACTGTAAGCTCAATGCAAAGTTTGTTGTGTAATCCAAGTTATAATACGTAATTGTAATTTACATTTACATCTATCATTTACATCTATCATATATATTATAGTAATAAGTGCGGCATTTGACTTTGTATTTGTAATTGAGTGAAGTGCGAATATAGCGCTCGCTGTGCTCACTCTCCTTGTTGCTCTTTCTACAGCTGAGCAAATGAAATACGAAAGCAACGAATAAGTGCTGAAGCGCCCTTCAGCTCAAACCTAAACACAACTATCATTGAACTGATAATAGTTGCAGACTTTGATAGCAGAAAACGTCACAATTATTGCTGTATCTCATATATTCAATCTCAAGGGCAATTCATGTCTTCAATGTGTTTTCAAAGTCAACAGTATTATTGGTATTGTTCATTATTTTGATTTGATTTTAATTAATTAAAGTCATTGCAGAAACTGTTTTCCTTATACTCTATAAAAGAAAAAATTTTGGGATAACTTAAATAGGCTACAGGGTATCTACGACTCAGTCATTTTCTGTTAAAAAAAACTCTTGCTGAGCAGACTTCACCTTTAATATTTATTTATAATAAGCAAACCTTATTTATTTTAAGCAATATACAAAGAGACCTGAGTGCATTCGGCTTGATATGCTTTGGATTTTCGTGTCAAATTGTAAATCTTTAGTCTTTCAATGGCCACTCAATTACCATTTGCAATTGATTATAATAAAACTTTATTATGTTGTATGTCCAATCTTATCTTGTAAAACTCTTTTACAGACAGTTTCAATATTTGTCTAGCCTTCAACTTAGCTGGTATTACTAACAATTTTAGTAATTTCGCCATGGTTCTGCTGATCAGTATTCTACTAGCAATTGTGGGCGCCATCGTGGTCTGTATTAAATGGCTGGGCATGGTAATTGTCTTTCTATATGGCTGGTATAAAAAGATGAAGTTGGCTCACAGTCTAGCTAAGCCCGTGTTCAACATTAAGGATAAAGTGCCGGGCTTCAAAAGGAAGAAAACGGAAAAGGCAACGAAATAACTGGAGGAAGAACTTCCGATGAAGATGTGTGTTTTTTGTCGCTAGTGAAAGAATAATAGATTATTTATACAATATTATGTGAATAAAGGAAAATATATTTGTCTCTGGTTGAAGTTTGACTTGGATTGAGAAAATACTTTTATGTCTGCAAAGGCGACAATTGCTTATATTTATTGCACATATTTATCTATATAAATTTTAATGTGGAATTAGTGAATAGTAAATAAGCAGAAATACAAAATTTCATATACATTAAGCAAATGAATAAAATTAAAATAAAATAAATTATATTTGTATAAAAGTAGGTTTTTGCCTGTCTTTGCTTACCCTGTAATAGCATGAGAATAATTAATTTAGTATTTTTTTAAAGGAACTTAGAGTATTTATTCATCATAAACACTTTTATAAGAAATATTACATAAAATTATTAAAAAAATATCTCCGAGAAAAACTAAATAAAACCAAAACTAAAAATCCGCTCAGCTTAAACTGCGCACATCTGTAAATACTGCAATGAAAAGAAGGAAAAGTTCAGTCGCCTATTTCGCTCCGCTCATTGTGTCTCATCGTGGACATCGGAAAATTAGCAGTCTGTGGCAAAGCGGCTTACAAAATATATAAAAATCGTGTAAATGTCGGCGTGACTCGCCAACCCATTAAAAGGGTCGCAGACACAATCTGAACCAAAGACGGAGGCACTTTACTCTCGGCTACGTGACCTGAAACCAAAAAAAAAAAAAAGAAAGAAAGAACAGAAAATCGGGAAACCAGCAACAAAATATCATCAAATTCATATGAAAGCCTCAAGGGCAGGCAGAGCGCCACCTGGCGTTGGGTAGGGCGGCTACCATTGAACTGGCTTTTTTTTCTTTATTGGGCGCCTCTTTGTATGCATTTCAGTTTGTGTAGATAATGAAGTTCATTTAGCGCACAGTGAGGGTGCTTAAAAAATCAACGCATTACGCATTAGCTTTAACATGCTTTCCAAAGATTTACGCCGAGGCGAGCCGAAAAGTTTCGCCCCATCCTGCCGGAGGAAAACTTTGAAATGCATTAAGTTTGTAATCTGTAGTAATTTTGTGGGCGGTATGTATTCCAGCCGCAACGGTGTTTGCATATTAATTTTCGGCTGGCGCCCGGGGCGTATGCGTAATATTTGAATGCGTCTCACCTATGTTTGGCTTTTCTAATTTTCTGGCCATTCTAGCCGAGCTCTGCTTGCTGTTGCCGTTATTATTATTTAGTTGTTAACGAGTCTCTGCTATTCGATGCGCTCTTATGCCAGGCACGTACCATTTTGGTCAGGTTATTTGCGGAAGCGTCTTTAACCTTTCGATGAATCGTATATTTGAATTTATAGAGCTTAAAGACTCACAAATTCTTGTGAAGATTAGAGCATATGAAAGTTGTTTAAAGTACAAGTCGACCCGATCGTGATGTGGGTTAAAAAATATTTTTTAATTTTAACCCTAATGAATGAAGCTCAAATTCTTACCTTCTTCTCGCCTCATGCAAAGGTTGCTGTGCACTCAAGCGGATCAATCAGTCCTTTTGGAGCATCCAGTCAGTCCAACAATCTAATTGCACCACAAACCTGGCTCATAACTGTGCCAAAGAGTTCAGCTCCCTTCGCTAATTTGCACGCTTCGCACGTAGCCATCAGCAAACCGTTGCCACTTAATGCCAACTAAAAAGCTGAGGATAAACGGAATTAAGCTGCGGCTTAGGGCTATTTAAAGTGCAGCAGTCAAAGGTGAACAATTAACTCGTTTAAGCCAATTTAATTCTTGCTGAAGTAAAAGTTTTAGTATTCAATTGATTGAAGCAACAGGAGAAGGTGGCGGGGCGGAGGATAAAGGTAATTAGTATTGGCAATTAAATAAGTATGTTAAATTATTTAATTAAATACATATTTATTATAAAATATATTATTTATATCTTGTAAAAAATTTATTATTCTTAGATACATTATTTATTATTTTGTAATATTTTAATAATAATTATAAAGAATATTTTTCATACCAATACTAATTTAAAAATAATTATTTTTGTTATAAGATATATGATATATTATTATACAATTCTATATTAATTATTATTGAATATATTGTTTAACATAAAATTTTTATTGATATTAAATATATTAATTAGTATTATTAAATATAAATAATTAATTTTTTTCTAAATTATTATTCTTATTAAATATTTTCTTTTTTATTACTACATTAGTTTTGTTATTAAATATATAATTGTTATTATTTTTTTTTAATATTAAATATCTTTTAGTCGACTTTAAAACTTTAAATTCAAATTAATTCACTGAATAACTCTTGCTACAAATTTGCTTGCATGTTAGCCAATATCAGTAAGTAGCAAACTTCATGAAGTATTAAAATCCTTACCCTAATTTCCCAATTAAACTACACACACTACACATTTCTGAATGCTCCAAACCCAGCTTCAACTGCCTACCAGGCACACACAAATCAAGTCGTCGGTTGGATAAACACTTGCCGTTTAGGAGACAATTGTTATTGTTTGTTGATGCATTTCTGAAACCTGCTCTTAGGCCTCAATCTGCAAAGCCCGCAAGCAAATCCGAACAGGTGCTTCAGCTAGATACGTGTTAATGACCCACTCGAGCGGTGACAAGGCAACTGTCTCTACAGTGTGTGCTCTGAGTGCTCAGCCAACTATTGTGAGGGTGTTTCGGAGACCAGCTAGCCTCATAGTGCCAGCCAGAATTATATTTAGACATGCTCACGTGGGCCAACACGTCATTTGCTTTGCATGGCTGGCATCTACAAATTAACATGTGTAAACGCAATTTAATTATGTTTAGCATAATTGAAATTTCACTTTTGGAAACCAAACACGTGCACGTGGCCAAAACAGCGAGGGTTGATTAAGGAGGTGAGAGGCATTTATTGGTTTAAGAAAGGTTATAAATGAAATTATTTTTATATATTTTAATTTGCCACTTAAATTTTAAATATGAAATTTAAAAATTCATATTTTTAATATACAATCTAAAAATATATAAAATTATATAGTTTAAACATGCAATTTAAAAATATATATATACAAAAATATAAATTAAAAAAAATATTATACCCTGAATCCCATTTTCAATGGGTTCAGGGTATAAATATTACTATATTATTTTGATTAAAAATTTTTAAAATATATTAAATTTTATATTTTATACATGAAATCTAAAAATATATAAAAATATATACTTTAAATATGCAATTAAAAATATATATGTTTTAATATCAAATTTAAAAATATATAAAATTTTAATGTATATTTTAATTAAATAATTGTAATATATATATATATATATATATATATTAAAAAATATATATTGTTTAAAAAATTTTTAAAAACATCGATCAGAAATATAAAATTTAAAAATATTAAGAAAATAATGTGAAATTTAAACATTTATAAAAAATTATGTTTAAAATATAATATATATATATTTGAACTATAACATATATATTTGAAATATACTATATATATTTGAAAAAATAAATTTAAACCTAGTCGAATGTATATTTTTTCAGCAGACAGGCAGCCAGATGATCCCTATAGCAATGCTAAATTTGTGTCATAAACTCAATTATTATTTTATTTATTTATTTCAACTGATTTCCATGCTTCATTATCAGCCCAATCCGCTTAGTAAAGCTCTCAATCAGCCCTCGCTCCATGCCTTAAAAACTTCAAAGGTGGCCAGGACTTCGTGTAAGGACGTCATTTCTGTGGATCTAGGGCCCACTTGTCGACGTATTAACTTTGTGTAACGCATACTTTGCTTTTCGGTTGATGTTGCCTTTTGAACAAGCAAAAAAAAGCCAAATACGAGACGGTTTACGGCTTGACTTTAATTTGTGTGTAAACACTTTAAATAGCGACCCCCGCGCTTTGCAGGAAATTACATGAGCGACTCGAGCACTTGAGCCTATCTGCGAATGTGTGAGCATGTGTGTGTGTGTGTGTGAGTGCTATTAAGGCTGTCTGTGTGTGGTTTGTTTGTCGATTTGTTTGCTTATTTATTTATACAGGCAGCGGCATGTTTGCTTTGAGCCATAAGAATACCCCGAAAAAGTTTCTCGAGTGTGCGATTGCACAATTTAATTGGTTAGGCTTAAAAATATATAAAATCAAGAAAAGGAAACTTTGCGTTGCGCTTAAGCGGTGCTCATTACCAGCGCCTCCCCAGCGGCCAGGCTAAGGCCTTGACTCTCAAACAGAGATCTGACAGAAGCAAAAGAGAAAGAAATGTAAATAATTCAAGTGAGTTCCGAAGCTGTTGACTTACCCCTCCGCCTTGGTGGAGCCAATGCTGCGTATTTTCAGGGTCAAATGAGTGGGCAACGTCTTGTCGAACTGGTCAAGATCAATGGTGGTGCCTTTGCTGCCCAAATTGGCCACGAAAACGATGCTGGGCGAGCCAGACAGAGAGCTGCGGAATAAAGGAAAATAATAATAAAATTATGTTAAATAGAAAAAAATTATTTATAAAATTATTAAATATGCTGAGAAGAAGTAGAAATGTGGCAGACTGGCAAAAAAGGTAGATTAGCTGCTTAATACCCAGGTAAAAAGTAATTTCTGTTATTTAATGAATGTTGAGGCTATCATAGCTACTCTGCAGTAGTCCAGCAACTACTTTCACAAGTATTTATATACCGAAAAACTGTTTCCACTCACCGCTTAACCACAAAGACGCTGTCATTGAGCACAGCATATTTGGTGGCTCCGTTTTGCAGGGTTTTCGAGCTCTTGCGCAGGGCGATCAACGACTTATAGATCTTGAGATGGGAGCGCGTGGCTGCTGCCTCGACCTCCACATTCAGTGTCTTGTAGTCCTCGGCCAGGGGCAGCCACGTGTTGGGGCCTGTGGAGAAGCCCGCATTGGTGCCACTCGTCCACTGGAAGGGCGTTCGGCACGGGTCACGGGTGAACTGCTCGTAGATGTTCTCATTCGAATTGCAGGCAGCCGGATCCTGAGTATCCTCCCAGCTAATCCAGCCGTCCGTCATGCCCAGCTCCTCGCCCTGGTAGGTGACACTCGCGCCTGGCATGACCATGACCAGCATAGTCATGGCATCCGTATTGCCCACGCCATAGCGACTGGCCGCCCGCCGATTGTCGTGATTGCCAATTACCCAGTTGGCTGTGCGTCCGGCGGGCATGGTCAGCATCCAGTTGTCCACGGCCTTCTTGATGGAGTTCGCCGAGAAGCCGTCGCTCGCCGGCACCGTAATCAGATTGAAGTTGAAGGGCAGATGAGCGCCCTCCACGGATCGATTGCCGTAGAACTGCATCGTGTAGGCAGGCGGCGCATAGGTCTCAATGAGCAGAACGCGCGTGTCGCCGCCGAAAATGCGCTGGTGATCGTCCATCACAGTGCGCCACTGGTAGGTCATGTCAATGGTCTCGGCTCTGTTCTCAATCAACTCGTTCTTCAAGTAGTTGCGATTGTCCTTGTCGTCCGTCAGGCCGCTCACTGCCTCATCCGGGTACTGGCCATTCTCGTCAACCTCCACCTCAAAGAGCACTGGCACCGCATCGCACCTGAAGCCGGCGACACCCTCATTCAGCCAAAAGCGCAATACGCGCTTCATCTGCTCCACCACATCCGGATTGCGGTAGTTGAGATCCGCCTGCTGCACCGCGAACTGATGCAGATAGTACTGCTGGCGCTCCTCGACCCACTCCCAGGCGCTGCCTCTGAATGCTTGCAGCCAGTTGGACGGAGGCTCGCGCTTGCCCGTCTCAGCATTTATCTTGCCGTCGTGCCACACGTAGTAGTCCTCGTAGCCCCTCTCCCGCCTCACGGACTTCTTGAACCACTCGCTCTCATTGCTGGAGTGATTGGGCACAAAGTCCAGGATGATTTTCAGGTCTATCTCTTTGGCCTTCTTGATCAGAGCACGAAAGTCCTCCAGAGTGCCATACTCGGGCTGAATGTCGTAGAAGTCCGAGATGTCGTAGCCAAAGTCCACCATGGGCGACTTGAAGATGGGCGAGAGCCAAGCAGCTGTCACGCCCAGATCCTTGAGGTACTCCAACTTGCTCGTGATGCCATTCAGATCGCCGATGCCATCGCCATCGGAGTCCATGAAGGAGCGCGGATAGATCTGATAGAACTGCGCCGTCTCCCACCAGTCCTTGGACTTGCTCGCCGTTGTGGCTGCGTCCTCGCATGCCTGTCCCACGGCCAACAGGCAGAGCAACGGAATCAATACGTGCAAACTCTTCATTGTAAATAGCTGAGTGGAGGCAGAGCTTCAGTTTTTATACAATCGGTTGGCTGCAAGCTTACGCTGATCATCTCAACTTGGCTTAAATGATAAACGCACCTCGAGTAGCTCAACCATTTGCCAAACACTTGAGCGAAGAACACTGAAGTGCCAAGTGGAGGTAGCTGTGGAGTGGGACAAATGTGTATATGATGAAAAACGAATGGGAGATACTCTTCTAATGTATTTTTTTTAGTTATGTTAAAGTACCTTATCGATTCTCATGTTTTTTTATTTATTTAATTTTAAGTTTAATTTAATAGTTATTAATATTAAAGTTGTTTTATTAAATAATATAATAATAGAATATTTTTAATACAAACATTTATTCATTTACTAAATATTTATTAATTTAATAACTCATTTATATTAATTATTTAATAAAGTATTTTATTTTGCTTTATTACTTTTTGATTTAATATTTTTTTATTTATCTATAGAATAGTTTTTTTTATATTAAATTTTAATTTCTTTTTAAAATAGTTTTTGGTTCTTCAAATATAATTTTTATATTGTTTATTTGTATTTAAATAATTCACTTATGGAAAAAATGTAATTTATTAATAATACAAATATCTGATAAATTTAATTTAATATATATACAACATATATTTATGCTTCTTGCCCTTTAATCCCTCAGAAGCCTCCTTTGCACTCCAGCAATTGACTGACTTTTACTTAACCTAAACAACGAACCGATTATGCCGCTTGGCAGCCACAAATATCGCATGCGAACTTGGCTAATCGGCAACTCGATGGAAATTTCCACGAAACTAATCAAAATTATCTAACTTCCCTGTCGTAGGCTATATAAGTTTGTCCAACTGCCTATTCAGCTGCACACAATGATTTTGCCTTCGAAGAACGCTTTTACTGCAGCGCTGAGTCTCCTTGTCTTGGCTGGCCTTGGCAGTGAGGCCTGCAAGGACACGACAGCCACGGCGAGCAAGAAGGACTGGTGGGAGACGGCGCAGTTCTATCAGATCTATCCGCGCTCCTTCATGGACTCTGATGGCGATGGAATCGGTGATCTGAATGGTATCACGAGCAAGTTGGAGTACCTCAAGGATCTGGGCGTGACAGCTGCTTGGCTCTCGCCCATCTTCAAGTCGCCCATGGTGGACTTTGGCTACGACATCTCGGACTTCTACGACATTCAGCCCGAGTATGGCACTCTGGAGGACTTTCGTGCTCTGATCAAGAAGGCCAAAGAGATAGATCTGAAAATCATCCTGGACTTTGTGCCCAATCACTCCAGCAATGAGAGCGAGTGGTTCAAGAAGTCCGTGAGGCGGGAGAGGGGCTACGAGGACTACTACGTGTGGCACGACGGCAAGATAAATGCTGAGACGGGCAAGCGGGAGCCGCCCACGAATTGGCTGCAGTACTTCAGGGGCAGTGCCTGGGAGTGGGTCGAGGAGCGCCAGCAGTACTATCTGCATCAGTTCGCGGTGCAGCAGCCGGATCTGAACTATCGCAATCCGGATGTGGTGGAGCAGATGAAGCGCGTGTTGCGCTTTTGGCTGAAAGAGGGCGTCGCTGGCTTCAGGTGTGATGCGCTGCCGCCGCTGTTTGAGGTGCTGCCCGATGCCCAGGGACAGTTTCCAGACGAAGTGCTGACGGGAGCCACAGAGGATCCGGACGATCGTGAGTATCTGACGACGACGTACATTGAGAACCAGCCGGAGACCATTGATATGGTGTATCAGTGGCGCCAGGTGCTCGACGACCACCAGCGCATTTATGGCGGCAGCTCAGCCGTGCTGCTCATTGAGACCTACTCCCCAGCCTGGTTCACGATGCAGTTCTACGGCAATCGCTCGGTGAATGGCGCTCACCTCCCCTTCAACTTTAACTTGATAACTGTAATGGAGGAGAGCCCGCTGAGCGCCGCCAATGTGCAGAAGGCCATAGATCTGTGGCTGGACAACATGCCCGCCGGACGCACAGCCAACTGGGTGGTAAGTAGCTCGAACTATAGTGGAAGACTCTCTGAAGACTCATCTTACTCAACCTTCCTCTCCAGCTGGGCAACCATGACAAGCGCCGCGCGGCCAGCCGCTATGGACAGCAGAATATTGATGCCATGAATATGCTGATCATGATCCTGCCTGGCGCGAGTGTGACCTACCAGGGCGAGGAGCTGGGCATGACGGACGGCTGGATCAGCTGGGAGGACACCGTCGATCCCTGGGGCTGCAACTCGAACTCTGAGATCTACGAGAAATATACCCGAGATCCCGCTCGCACTCCGTTCCAATGGACAAGCGGCACCAACGCTGGCTTCTCCACTGGCCCCAAGACTTGGCTGCCACTGGCTGCGGACTATAAGACAATCAATGTGGCCGCCGAGTCCGCCACTGAGCGTTCCCACATGCATATCTACATGGCGCTGATCGACCTGCGCCGATCACTGAAAACCCTGCAAAATGGAGCCACTAAATATAAAGCGCTGACTGAGGATGTCTTCGTGCTGAAGAGGTGAGATATCTTATCTGTGATCAAGGTAGGTTTTAATTTATTTATTTTATATTTTCAGATCGCTCACTGGCTCTGACAGCATTGTGTACGTCTCCAACTTTGGCTCGAAGGAGGCCACGGTCAATTTGCTGGAGTTTGACAAGAGTTTGCCAGCCAGCCTGAAGCTGCTTGTGCGCAGCATGACCTCCACAAAGCTCCAAGGGTAAGTCTTGAAAATATTCTAAAAATAATTGTCTCATTTACTTACCTCTGTCAACTGGCCTCCACAGCGCCAGCATTACCTCCCACGAGATCGAGTTGCTGCCCGGCGAGGCTCTCGTAATGAGTACAGCATAAGTAAGAGTCACTTGAATTAGTTAGTATTTTATTGATAGTTTTTTGTTTAATGCTTTGTAAGTTCTCGTAAATATATGCCACCCAACAACATTTATCTGTGTATACTATATATATTTGAGTATTAACTTCAAGTTTTCAGAGACATTCAGTTAGTTATGTATAAATATGGCTTGTATTTCATATGCTTTGGTATTATTTGTAGTTAATTGGTAACTTATTTACATTTAATACACACAGAATAGTTAATACACATGCAATTTGCTAACAATTAAACTCTTTGAATTTGGCTAGACTTCATTATACATACATCTATGTATATATTTGTATATTAATTTGTTTACTAACTTTAGTTGCGTGTTTTCTTCTTATCACCTCATTAAATACGACCTTACATTAAATTTTTATATAATTTTGTTTTTTTGTTTTATATATAGCTGGAGCTGCACGAATACACAGAGAAGAACGTACTGCTATAAATATATATGTATATATATTTATAATAATAATAATTCACGTTTACATATGTACAACTCACTTACAATTAATTGCTGACCCTTGGCGCCTTTTCATACGAATAACAATTAAATTTACCATGTTGCTGGGCTCGAAGCAGCACAGTAAATGCAATTGTTATGCCATTGCTGCTACGTTGCAAGGGGGTTGCACCTATGCAGCCCCTTTGCAACGTACTCAAAATGTTTCCTCGAGTGCGCAGAGAGGTCCACAGCTTAGCCTAAAAGTTAGCAGTATGAGATTAGTTTTGCTTTCGGGGCTTAGAAAACACACACATTTTTGAAATTATATCACAATTTTTGTTTTTGGTAAACTCTGCTGCGACTGCAGCCAAACCACACATGCTCCATATATAAATGTTCATATTTAATATATGTATTAACTAGTAGTTAAGCTTAAAGTTAGGACATTTAACGTTTCGCAATTATACAATTAAACGTGGCTGACAATTATTTAGACCATTTCGTTGGGCTTATTGTAAGAATTTGTTGCAAACTTTATTTTATTTTCTCTTTTTTTTTTGGTTGCAGATTTGTTTACAATATATCCTTCAAGTGGCGATAGAGAGAGAGAAGGCAGGGAGGTTGACTTGGAATCGTATGAAATATAATAATAATATAATTGAAAGTATTATTTATTAAATAAATTCAAATAATATATATAAAATATTGTTAAAAAATTAATTAGAAAATATTTCAAATTAAATGAGTTGAGTAGAGAATAAAATGTAGGAATTTATCAATACAATAAATTGCCGAAGCATGGCTGAAATAAAAATAAGCTCTGATAGAAAGTTAAATATTAAAACATTTGTAATTTTATTACATAAAAAATTGTATGTAAATTAATTTTTTATTACATTAATTTTGTTATGAAATTATTATAATTAGCATATATAATTTATAAATGAATATTTAAAATATAAAATAAAATATAATACAAATTCTTTTAGTTTAGTAAATTAGCAGATATTCTTAATATTGTTTAGTTAATAAAGAAAATTAACATATAATACTAATATCAATTATAATGAATATTTAATTTATATATGTATTACATTTTAAATAATAAATATAATTGATATACGTATTATATTTTAATTCATATAATGAATATATAAATAATATATTAAATAATTTATTAAATATTAATGACATATTTTTATAATAAACTTATATTAATTAAAGTATAATTGATGTATTGCATATTTGGATATAAGTAATATTATTCATAAATAATATAATTCACATATGAAGGAAACTTAATTTGTCTTAAATACTTAAAATATCTGAAAGCTTGACAACTTACGCCCTGCTAATCAAGTCTAGGACTTAGTTGCAAATCCAAAATAATAACAAATAAATAAAAATTATATATACAAAAAAATAATTTAAAAACTATATTTAAATGAATATTGTATTTATAAAAAAATAATATTCAATAATTATAATAAATAATAAAAATAGGTACGCACCTGCTTTTAAAGCATTTATATATATTTTTTAAATATATTTTAAAATAAAATAGATACATTAGTAATTTATTTTGATTATATTTATTATTCATTCCATTTTATATTCATTTAAAATCGCACTATTTCAAAGAAGAACATATATAAAACTTAAATAAATAATTTGAATATATATATTTTATATATTTATACAAAATGAGAAATATTAAAGGAATACTTTCTCTAGACATTCCTTACCTTAAATTCCCTTAAAACAATGAGTTGTCAATAAACCAAATAACGCAACCTTAAATTCCCTGTCTTGAGACCACATTCTGTGTACTTTTAACATTTCTAGCTATAGATACCTTTTGTGGGTGTCTAAACTGGTATTGCAGCGCGCTTCTTGCTGCTTCCGTTGCCGATCGTCGTGGCACTGCCGCTGCCGCTGCCAGTGCTGACAACATCGCTGCTCTCGCTGGTTGCCAGTTGCGGCTGATCTGCTTGCTGCTGCTGTTGCTGCTGCTGGCGTTGCTGCTCCTTTAGCAGCTGCTGTTGCAGTTGCTGCGCGTTTAGCTATAAATTGGTCTGCAGCACTGGCGCTCGCCTGCTGCCATTCGCTGCTGCCGCGGGCACAGCTTCCGCTGTGGATGCTGCATCCGTTGCTCCAACAACAACAACTGTTGCTGCTGTTGCTGGTGTCTCTGCTGATGTTGCTGCTGCTGCTGCTGCTGTTGTTGTTATTGCTGTGGCTGTAGCTGTTGCTATTGCTGTGGCCACTGGACTGCTGGCCAGCGGCTTGCTCGCCGAGCTGACTACAATTACATTAGGCTGGCCATGTTGCTGCTGATTGATTTTGTTGTTGTTGGCCACGACTTGCTCATCGCTGGGCTCAATCCCATTGCCATTGCCATTCCCATTCCCGTTGCCATTGCCATTGGCAGTGGGCGTGTCCGTTTCTGGATTAGTTGGCACATATTGATCCGCATATGGTATTTGGTTGTACGCATTGCAGTCCAGAGACGCAAAGATGCTCGACAAAGCGATTGTCTGCGTGGCCATTTCGCACAATTTCTTGGTCTTAATCGAATGCTCTGCAACAGAGCGACAAACAGATGTTTGTGTGTGATGGATGGATGGTTGTGTGTGACGGCTGGAGCACCTACCTGTTTCAGTGGGCGTGATATGTTTCTGCAGCTTCTCCTCCTGTGCACAAGTGGCAGCCGTCACCACCGCCGCGGCCATCATCGACGAGGGCCCAGTGCCCGCGGTGCGGTGCATGTTGCCATAGCGCGGCGGCATCATGCTCTGGCGCACATTCCGCTCCGGTCGAATGAGTATTATGTAGAGCTGTAAGCGAAAGGAAAGTGAGCTAGCTAGTTACGGCTATAACAACCCAAATTCAAACCTAGCCCCGGCTTGGCTTGGCCTTTCATTAATCATACGCCCCGTATTGCTTTGTCTCTATGCTTAGGATCAACAGCGATACGCCCAATGCCATTAGTAATCTACCGCGCGGTAATTATTAACACAGGCCACTGACTGGGCTATGCCTGGCCACGGCTATACGTAACGTTAAGCTCTTGCGTTACGTAACGCGCTGCCATTTCCGCCTTGGCGTGACATTGTTTGCCTGCCATTTGCCGCCGTTTATTATTGTTTTTTCTTCGCTCCTTTTTACCTCGACAAACAAACAACGGAACTCGGCACAGGAAGACGACCAGCCGGACACGGCACCAGTGCAAAGAAACACACACACACACAGGTGAGCCGTGCTGCTCGGAAGTTGCCACCCCGGCCCTGGGGAGCAGGCAGTTATACTCGGCTCGGATCTAGTTTGTTTCCTTCCTCAGTTCAGTGATCCCAAGTTGCTGTGTGCCCCTTTTTGTAGTAGTTGGCGAAACAGCAAATACTAAATTGCATTTTTATGGCCTGAGGTGTTTATGGCAGCCAAACAGGTTGGCTGCGTGTGTGTGTGGCTCTGAGTGTATGTCTGGCGCAGAGTGTGCATTATGCGACATCTGATAGCGGTGCGGCTCTAGCCATTTTGTGGGCTAATAAGAGCTACTGCGCTTAGTATTTATTGCCCAGACATTCTGTGATAACTAGCTGGGTAGTTTCGGGCAGACCCAAGGAGTTGTTACAGCCCAGGACGTTGCTGCCATGTAAATAAACTGAATAGTGGAACTTAAAGTAGTCTAGTTATTTGTGCTTTCAGTTGCTCCTAAAAATGTCTAAATAAATATGAATAACAGCAGCAGAGCCAACTTAAGCTCAACCCAAGACTCAGCTGAGTCTTAAGCACTTCCATCTAACGTATGCATATGCCACTCGACTGAGGGGCCTTTCCATGTTATTTACAAGCTGCTATACAAATTGCTTATAAGAAACAAAATAAAGGGCGATGCTGTCCCAGAGTTTGAGGCTCACTTTGCATTTAATGGGCAACTTTAAGATGTCAATTTAATGTTACAATTTGAACGAGCTGCGCCGCCGGGCCAACTGTAAGTTGTAAATTTCGAAACTGTCCAAAGTAAGTTGTTGGGCAACTTTTATGCGCACGCTGAAGCCAAGTCAAGTCGAGCCAAGTCGAGCCACCCCCACCTAATCCCCCTCCTATATACATTGCTCAAGATATTAAGCTTGACTTGCAGTTTGCCTCAACCTAATGGCTAATAATGAAGCATTATTAAAAACGTTATGGGCATGCAGCGAGGACCGGATCAAAGTTCGTTGCTTGCACTTTTGCTTGTTGACACTTAAAGCTACTTAGTGTCTGCCCTGATTGTACGCTTCAATAATGCAGCAGCAAGAAACAGCTGAGGAGGAGAACTAACAGCAAAATTACATTTCAAGTTAAATATTTTCGAACAATGTAAAGTTTCGTGAGCTCACTTCTTAGTCTGAATAAATTGTTGAATATTTAAATATGAAAAATTGGGGCATTATTAAATGAGAGTATATTGGGAAAATGTTAAATAAAATAAGATAAAATGCGATTGAGGAATACTGAATATAAAAAAAAATACTATAAAAAAAAACTATAAACAAAATATTAATTTTTTTTTTTTTATTCTATTGAAGAAATTTTACCTAAAATTCAGTTAGAGAATTTAGAAAAAAAAATTGATTGGGGAATTAAAAAAACAGACTTGGAATTTTAAAATAAAATACAGATTTTAAAATATTTAAAATAAAGTTTAAACAGGCATTTTAAGATAAAATTAAATTGGGGAATTATAAAAGTAACTTCGATTTATGAAACTTTTAAATAAAATTCAGCCTTTGGAATATTTAAATAAAAATAGTTCGAAGAATAAAAAATAAAATTCTATGAGGAAACTTTAAAATAAAAATAGATTTCTTATATAAATTCACACCTCTAAATTGGCTAAATTTAATAAATAAATTTAAAGACTATAGCCATAAATATTCTTTGTTATGAGTCTAGTTATCATCGTCTCAATCGTCTCAATAATTAATAAGGAAACAAGGCAATTAACAATGTTCGAGATTCGTAATCAATTCGCGCATTTGCAGACGTCGACATAAATTCTTAATAGTCTGCTTGATGTTGGCAGACCTCTGCCCACCGCCCCCGCCCCCCGCCCGCATGCCCCTGCGACTCTTACCTTTGGCGAGAACAGACACGCAATCGTCACGCTGGCAGACAGACTGATGGTCACTGACATGCTCGTTATGCGCAGCGGCACGTGGTTGGCGGTGCCGAAGTAGAGCGGCACAAAGGCCAGCCAAATGACGCAGGTGGTGTACATGGTGAAGCCTGGAACGAATTAGCAGATTGAATAGCCATTAAGACGGAAGTCTATTATAATTTCATCTGCTCGTGTAGCAAATGCAATGCCGTCATTAATAATAAAGAGCCGACAATGAGGAAAAAATTAAGATTTTAAAAGATATTTAGCTGCCTTTAAATTTAATATCTGTACTAAAATTTAAGTATATTTAGTCTGGGTATTAAAAATAAGTATAATTACTCACCGATATGCTTTGATTCATTGAATGCCTCGGGTATCTTGCGGGTGAGCACGGCGTAGACGGTGCAGACCACAATCAGGACGATGGGATAGGAGAACGCAATCATGTAGGAGGCGTCTATGTACGAGTCGCAAACCAGCAGATTATCCTCGCGCAGCGGATAATGATGTATGGCGTGTGATGGGGCAATTACCATCCAAACGCCATTAATGAGTATCTGCAGCGTTAAGAGAGTCGCAGAGTTAAGCATGAATGGCTGCTGTTGCGGCTGTACTTACCTGTACGCTGATGAAACACGTGCAAATCACCAGCTGCGATTTGGGGCTAATGAACGAGGGCCGCTTGGCCGACTGTTTGCCAGCCTTGAAGATGCGTGCGATGCGATTCGTTTTGGTCAGCAATGCGGCATAGACGACCGTAAAGCAGAAGCCCACAGCGAACCTGCGGAACAGAATTGTAAAGCAGACTAAGCTTGCACCTGGCACAAGGTAGACGCTCTCTCTCACACACACACACACACACACACTTACCGCTGTATGGCGCAGACAATGTTGGTTGGCTTGAGGACGAGGGCAAAGGTTACGCCGTAGCACATAAATATGCCAGCCAGGAGAATGTAGCTGAGCTCACGGCCCGAAGCGCGCACAATGGGCGTGTCGTTGTGTCTGAAGTGAGCATGGAGAGAAAGAAAAAGGAGAAATAAGAAAGTTATAATAGTTGTGTATGCATATATTCATGTATGTATATATGCCAATGCCAATTAAAATGACTGCTGCCGTTGCAACTGGATTGAAGACATAAAACTTTTTAATTGCCGCATACAAAGGAAGAGGACGAGCTGTGTATGCAAACAGAAGATGGGAGGTGCTGCTCCTCCAGCTCACTCACCTGACAAACACGCCCACGACAAAGAGCGTTATCAATATGCCAGTCGCACTGAACGCCATGGCGCCAATGGCCCAAGCGGACTCGGGTCGCAAATAGACCTCCGGTATGGCGCGGCAATACTGTTTGTATGTATCGGGCAGCGTGCCCATCTTGCAGAGCACACACTGCGTTTCGTCGACGGGATGGCGGATCTGCAAAGGCAAAGCTCATGAGCAAATGAGGCGCAGATTAAATATGGAACTAAAGAACGAGGCCCGAAATTTGTCGGAAAGGGAGTGACTCCAGAGACTTGGAGAGCGGAGGCACAAGCAAATAATGATGAAAAAATGTAATAAGTAGCTTAAACACTTGTACACATATGAATCAAAGTTAAATTAATTTGCTGTTGTGTCTGGAAGACAGGAAGATATGCTACAATATGAGGGACAGAGGAAGAGGAAGTACTAACCAATATAATATGATTTTTGGAACTGCAAGAGGTCATCAAAAATTTTTAGAAATACAAGATGTTGGCATAAAACAAGAGTTGAAGCGGTGCGGCTCTGTTTAAAAGAACTAAACTGTATGAAAATAAACAAAAATTAACAACCAATAAATGATATCCTTTAACATAAAAAATAAATAAATATAAATATACAATAACAAATAAAATATGTTTGAATTTACATATTAAATAATAATACATTAATATAAAGTTTATATATTTTTTTAAATATTTTTTCTTATTCGCCAATATTTTATTCATTTTCCAAAAATCTTTCAATGTATCAATATAGTGATCTAAATAATATATAAATTAATTTTAAGTAAAATAAATCTTAACACAAATTTACAGTTTTTTTTCTTTTCATTTGTGTTTCGTTGAGTAATTTTTAATATAAAAAACCTTACGTAAAATAAATAAATAATTATAAATAAATGTAAATTTGTATTTGCCAATTTTTTAATTTTTTTCTTCACCAAATTATTGCATAATTATATTATTTTAATAACACTTTTTTAATGGTCGAATAAATTTAAAATGAATATTTAAATAAATACAATTTTTTTTATGTTAAATAAACCAGCACACATAATTTTTTTGCGCATTTAATCTTCATTTTTCTGCATATCAAATATTTATAAAATATCGTATACAAATGCCTCAAGTAAAATAAATAATATTAATATATAATAATAAGTATAAATAATTTTTATTTATTTTTCATAATTTAAATTTTGTATAAATGAGCAATAAGAGCGCTTAAACAAACTAAAGATTTTTAATAAATATCAAAAGCCTCAAAACTCAAGTACAAATAGCGAATAGCATAACAAATTGCTTGAGCAAAAGTTAATCTCAGCTGCATAGATCTAATGTGTTTTTCTTGAATTTAGCGTCGCATCTTTCACTCATTTGCTGAAAGTGTTGATTTGTGGGAGCTGCATAAAACTCGATTCTGCTCCACTTTAAAGTTTAAACGAATGCATTTCGTTCTCCAATTGAGTTTTATGCTCATGCTCGGCAGTCAGGCTACACAGCTTGCTGCTCTTTTATGGTTGCGGACATTGAGCTCGGCAGTTCGTTCATTCTCTAGCTCTCACAATAATTCAGTACATTACATTTCAATCAGGACAAAAGCCTTGCAAATAAATTACGAATTTTGCGCCACTTTGCTGCGGCAACTCCCAGCTCCACTTAAGCTTAAATCAAGCGACCAGCTGAATGCCATTGAGTGAGCGAACATTGCATTGCTTTTGACTGTTTGCACTGACTGCGGGGCGAGTGGGCGTAATGGAGGCGGAAGTTTCACTTACTTGATAGGTCGTGCAGTTGAAGCAGTGCCAGCAGCAGCTCTCGCCCTCGACATATCGCTTGGCCTGGCCGCGCTCGCAGGGCAGACTGCAAACGGATTCCGGAGGTTTCGGATGCAACAGCTTGAACTTTACCTCTGCAATATGCACAAACAAAAGAATGAATAAATGTGAGCGAGTGTGTATGGGTTCTGCACCTGTTGAGTGGCGTAGACTTACCGGACATGTTCAGCCGCAGCTCGCCCTCGTAGTACTCGCCCACCTTGACCCAGCGGTACTGGCCCGCCACAGACTGCTTGAAGTGGATGATGTTGTAGCGCGCTGGGCCGTCGCCGTTGCCGTCGAAGCGAAAATCATCGCCGCTGAGGCCTGAACACACACACACAATAAATGCTTGGGGTTAAATGTGTTTACGGCTTGACGCCCTGAACCAGAACGCGAACCAGCAACAGAACCAGAGCCAGTGCGAGTGCCAGAGAGACCCAAGGCTGCTCCTTATCAGAAAATTGACAATTTGCGCGTTTTGCGTCAGTCGCCGACTGACTGGCTTGCTGGCCTGGTCTGGTCTCGGCTTTCTTGTATAATTTATTGAATTTCAAATTGAGTTCAATGACGATGACAAGCAAGTCAATTTTCCACTCGAAAGCATGGCCAATGCGCATTGTGGGCAGAGACTAAGACTAAGACTATGACGCAAGGAGAACCTCACAGCGCAGTCCTGTGCCTGGGATATAACCACTTAAATTATTTGCGCAACACTTGCGACACGCACTCACACACACACACACACACACGCACAGTAAAGAAGCGGCAACAGCCGTTATCTAAATTATCCCATAAAACTTTCGTTAAATATTTAACCAGCTTAAATTATGCCGCTGTCCATATAAAGCCTCAATTTTATTTGAATCGTCACGTTGCTTAAACTTCACGTTTGCTTGCTTTTCCTACGGGCAGCTATAGACATCTGTTGAGAGCAGACGCGAATTAAGCTCGAAATTATTGTAGAAGTTTAAGGAAGCATAACAAAGATCTGCTGGGATCATATATATGTATTTAACGAATGGGAATTGAGAGAGCTCAAGGGGACGGCTCTGTGAAAATAAGAGAGTTTAAGCTTCTTAATGTAATAATAACATTAATAAATATAAAATAAATTCTAGCACTTAGCTGAAGTGCCAAAAAAATTATATAAATATATTAATTTAAAATATACAAATAAATATAATATAAATTCTACTACTTATCTGACGTAATTATTTGGGACTTCAGCTAAGTAGTAAAATATTTTTAGTACTTATTAATATATTATAAATAAATATATTATTTATTTTAATCATTTATAGTATCAAAAATGATTAAATTACTTAATTTTATATTTTATATATTTATATTAAATTTATTTAAATGAATATTGTAATCAGAAGTTGAAATTATATTATTTTCATATGATGAAGCGGATGGGGGAATTAGAGTGAAAAAGTTTTTTATATACTAATTGAGAAAAAAGTTTATTAATTTATTATTTTTTTATTTTATTTTGCATAATTTATTTTTTTTTTCATATCCATTTTTAATTTATTATTTTGAACTATATTTATAATTCTTGAAAATTAAAATACTATTTTATTTATTATATTTTTCCAAATTTTTCTGCCTTTGATTTAGTACGATATTATATTCCATCAACCTATCATTTCAGCTTCTTGTTAATACTGTAGACAGCACACCCAAAACGCATTCGTTCACATTTAGTTTATATAAGAGACTTCCAAATGATTTCAACCATATCTGCCGCCCATGTCACCTGCCCTGCCTGCTTTGATATAGTTTTATTTGA
Source organism: Drosophila repleta (assembly GCA_018903745.1). NCBI lineage: Eukaryota > Metazoa > Arthropoda > Insecta > Diptera > Drosophilidae > Drosophila > Drosophila repleta. The sequence goes on along the minus strand of JAEIGN010000497.1, from coordinate 17,058,201 downwards.
CTTTTAAACCACATTCAACCCATTTACGCACACGCTTAACTTAGCGACTAGTTAACTCACCTTTGAATTGGACTTTACGCAAATATTTGAGCAAATCGGCGCCTTTGGTTGGCTTCATGGCATCGCATAGGGAGGGGCGACCGCCGCACAGGTCACGATGCATGTCCCTGTGTGGATTTGGCAGCTTATTTAATCTGCGCTATCTGTGGCGAGATGTGTGTGTGTGTGGGTGTGTTCTGTGTGAGTATTGCTTACCTCAAGGCATAGGCGAATGCCATAACCGCATCGCTAACGAACTGCAATTGATCCTCAAAGTCGGTGTTCTGGCGTGAGAGGCGCTCCTTGGTGGTGCAGGTGCGCGTGTAGTTGTTGTACGGGGTGCTGGTGCTGCCCGGATAGCGGCACTGAAAGTGGTCCTCCCAGAACTCTGCAATGGCGGCGGGGTTAATTAAAAAAGAAATATCTCCCTCGGCAGCGAGGACGAAAAAGGGATTTTGCGTACCCACGAACCAGGGATTGCGCTGGTTATTCTCCACGGTCAGGTTTAGAAAATATTCCTCGAAACCACGCACGGGATTAGCCTGCGGCTGCACGGACAATGTGCCCTCCACCTAACGCATAAAAAGGACGAAAAATAAGAGAGAAAAGATAACTTTCGGGCTCACGTCGCGTATGCGTAATTAATTTCAGTTCAGTTTCGGCTGCCACTCGACGTTGGGGCTGTGGCGCTTCGGGTGCCAAATTAATTTGCCATAGCCTCGCCCTTTGGCTGGCATATGCAATACACTCGTTCACCCACGCACACACACAATTTATTTCAATTAAACCATAATTCATCATAGAGCAGCCACATTTTGTCTGCTTGGCGCTTTCGGGTGTTCGGCATCATTTATTAATTTGTAGTTGGTGTCATGTCACTGCACGCCCCCATCACTCAGCGTATGGGCGTGGCACATCAGCAACTCGCCCAACGACTCATTAATCACACTTTCCCGCACATTTGCGCTCATAATTTCCGGTTTAGCAGAAACCATTGAGACCATTATTTTTATTTTTTTTATTTCTTCTATTTTTTTTGCCACTTGCCTCCGGTTCATAGTCGTCCGAGACGAGATTTCGTGCACTCCAGCCGTCGGAGCCAATCCAGGAGAAGGCGCCTGTTGCATTCGCACGCCTCACCGCGCGCATCACTTGCCGCACTTCCTGGTCCGAGCCGAAAATGATGGCGCCTGTTCGATTTTCAATTCACCAAAAGACAGAGAGAAAAAAGAAGAGAGAGAGAGAATGGGTAAGAATTAATTTTAATTGCATTAAATGTAAGGCAAGTGAATTAACATGCTGCAAGCCAACACAGTCAGGACTGGCAGCCGGCCATCCAGCCATCGAGTCAATCGACAGGCTCTTCTCTGCCAATTCCCTGTAATTTGTTGCATATTTCATTTTATTTTGCGACGTGCCTTTTCATTATAAATGAATTGCAAATTGCATTTTCATGTTCATACATTACGCATTCATCTCAACAATTCTCGAGTAGCGTAAAGTTTGCGCATGCCGTCGAGTGCTGCTTTAACTTTCGTATATCAAATAGTTTGTAAATAGTTTGCTTACAGAAATTCATGGATGATTCACATTGCATTGAACCAATTGGCCGAACTTAGTTAGGCTAACTAAGAGCAGTTATAAAAGTTCATTAAATTAAAGCGACCTGTTTAAAAATTTGCAGCATAAAAGTTGATGAAGCTCACCAGACAACTATGGGAATTGATGGAAAATAAAAAGTAATTATATATATTTAAATAAACAAAATTATTAACATTTTTAAAATAAGTAAAATATATATAAAGGGAACGGAAAATAAAAGAATTATTTATATTTAAATAAATAAAATTATAACCATTTTTAAAATAAGTAAAATAATATTATAATATATAAAATTAAAAAATTGTTTAAATAATAAATATAACAAAATTAAAATGAATAAATAAAAAGATAAATAAATGAAAAAGAATCAAGTATATAAAAAACTTAAAATAAATCTAATAACTAAATACATAAAACAAACAAAACTAAGTAAAATAAATCAACAAAAAAATTAAATAAATAAATTAAATTAAAAAATAAATAAAAAATAAATAATTAAAAAAAAATAATGTAACTACAATAAATATAATAAATAAAATAAATACAACCAATAAAAGAAATCAATTAATTAAAAATTTGTATTATATTTATATAAATAAATTCATAAAATATATATTTTTCCCAAAATTAATACATCAACCCAACCAAACTTTAACCCAATTAACACTTTTGCCTACAGCTATTTATTTTAATTAAAGTTAAAGAATTTATAGTCGCTTAGTCCATAAAATAAACATCATTAAATAATACTTCAAAAAATCTCGTATTTACACAAATTATTCCACGTTGTAAAACAGAATATTCATAGAAAATGCAAAATAAATTTGAATTCTTAAATTCCAATTCACTTTTATTTATCAAATTTTATTTTATTTTGTTTGCATTTCCATTTGCTGCCCCAGCACCGATTTTATTGGCGAAACTTTTTGACATTTAACATGACAAATATTTAAGAGAAGAAAAAAAAAACATTTAATAATTTTACAACCAAATTTCAAATAATAGCAGTGAGAACTGCGTCAATCATACGCCCTGTGGTACGCGAGATTTATGAAAAAAGTCATTGAATTTGATTTGTGTCTATCCTGTAATCAAAAAGTTGACTGAGTGGGTATGATGATTGAATTTGTTGTAGATTAGAGCTGAAAGTATTCTAGAGATTCGATTTAATATTTAATATTTTAATATTTAATTTATTTTTTAGTATATTTAATTTTTTAATTTTACAGCGCAAATTCTAGTCAATCACTTAGAGATTTTGATTGTATTTTTTACTCTCCTTTTGACTTTGAGGTATGGAAAATGCGTGTAAGAGTCGCTTTGATTTGCAAATATTAATCAAATGCCAGTTACAGACTGCCAGGGAAAATGTATTAAAAATAATTACCATCAGACGGGCGGGCGCTCGTCTTATGCATATCATTAATCAGCGGCGACTGGGCCAATGAGCGCCAGATGGCGCTGCAGTCGCCAATAACATTGACTCCTGCGGCGTCTGTTGATTTGCATAAATGCGCCATCAGCAGTCGTTAAAAACTTGACTGGCTTCAATAGGGGGAACTTTAGCACCCCCGAAAAGTAAAAAGGGTTCCATGCCCGATCATTATTTATTGTGATTTGTGATTTGACGCCATTTACCAACACTGTTGTGCTGCGCCATTCAATGCCCGCCGCTTCACAAGTATTTCAGCTCATTTCGCCAGATGATTAATCAAACTGACAAAGTATTTTCACTCGCACGAAGCTTTACATATGTGAGGAAGGGTGAAGGCGTTGTGAAAAATTACACACCGAACTGTTAGTGTAACGGCTGGGGGCGTGCAGGATTTCGATGTCCCTAACATGCTTTTGCTCTTTATCGCAATGGCTTAGTCAAATTCACTACGTAAATTCTAAAGCGCTGTTAAATAAACATGCAAAACGGGAGGGAGAGAGGGCTTAGCCCTGACTTGGAGTTCGATTTAAAATAATATATTTATAAATAAAGGCGCAGATCTGATGTAAATATATATCAAGATATACATACATATATATTTTTTAGTTTTAATTTTTATTAATTTAATTTAATTTATTTTTTATTAATTTATATATAAAAATTTTTTTTATATATTTCTTAATTTTTTTTTTTTTCTTTCTTTTAATTCTTTAATTCGTTAATTTTTAATTTTTTTTAATTGTTTGTTTTTAATTTTTTAATTATAGTTTTATTTTTTGTGATACATATATATTGTATCTATTTTAATTATTATTTATAAATTTTTATTTTGTTATATATATTTTTTATTAATTGTTTTTTTTTCATTTTATTATATTTTATCCTTTTCATTGTTTTTTTTTTATATTTTTTTTACATATTTTAATAAATATTTTAATTGTTTATTAAATTAATACTTTCTCCAATAATGTTATTCTTAGCTTAGCCTTCTGTTAGTTAAGCGCTCGACAAACTGTTAAGCTGCTGCTTAGCTCTGGGTGTCGCAGCAACATGAGAAATTGGAATTTTGTCATTTCCTGCACATGTCGAGCCACAATTGAGGCTCTTGGCCAGCCGAGCCCAGCCCAGCCCATGGAACAACGCAGCTGCTTGAGTGTAAATCCGATGGCAGGACAAAAACGTTGTCAAGTTTTCGTCTACTCCGTGCAGCTGCTGCTGCTGCTGCTGGTGCTGTTGCTGCTGCGCCTGATTAAGTTTCGCTTAACTTTCAGCTCGGCACAAAGACCAATCGATAAGTTTGGCAGTGGACAAACAGCCCAAAGGCGGCCGGCGCGAAACAAAGGCGAAGATTGAGGCTGAGGCTGGGAATGTAGGATGTTGGCTAACTCTCTCTGCTGCTGCTGCTGATAAGAAATGACAACTGCAGTCGCCACGGCAGACGTGAGTCTGTAGAGAGAGTGAGTGGCATCAGTTTGTCTGTCCATAACAATGAAAGTCATAACAATGAGAGGAGAGTAGCAGCAGCCAGGCGAGAGTATCCCGACTGACCGTCGACAGTCAGGCGTCAATAAAACGGACATTTTTTGCCCAGTCTGCCAGAGACGGAAAGTGAAACTAAAACTGAGCTGGGGACTTGGAGCAGCGTTAAGGGCCGTCTGAATTTCTTGCTCATTGTTTGCATTTTGATAAGTTGCGCCCAACACTTTGCCCAGGACACTCGACGCAACCCACAGAGTGTCCTTAGCCACCCCTGTGCCATTCTCTGTCCTCGTCCGCCCGTCGCTCTGTGCGCATGTTTAATTAAGTATCAAAGAAAAATGCCTTTGTCTTCTAATAGCACACAATCGAAATGTTTGCCTCTGAGCGGCGCCTTTTGCGGTGTTGATTTGGGTTTAATATTGTTTGTATTGGCTTCTTAATTTACATTTTGTGTTTAATTGGGCCTCTTGTGATTGATGCTGTTGTCGGTGCTAAATACTACTGACTTTAGCTCCTCTACAATTGTGCGTGTTTTTTTTTTTTGAAATATTTTTAATTGGGCATGTATTTAAGAGAGTTTAAGAAAGGGGTTTTAAATCACATGTTAAGAGAAACTATTTTTAAAATATGTAAATTTTATGTAAAAAGAAATATATGTATTTATATACTACATTATTTAGACAAGATTGAAAAGCTGAGAGAATGTTGTATTTAACAGAAAGACAAACCCAACTGTGCTGCTGGCTATTTACCTTAAACTATGTCTTATATATTTCAGATATATGTAAATATATAGGTCTAATAAGCATTTGTGGCACCTGGCTTAATATGAATTTTAAATGTTATGCTCATTATTTACTTTTCAGGCACTATTTCATATATAATTATTATTTGTAGTTGAGCTCGCTTACCCTCTAAGTTATTCATAAGGCTCGCAGTCATAATAGCCTTCATTAATTTAACTCATTTATTTAGTAGTCCAGCATACAAAGCTTTAAAACTACCTTAAATTTTTCGGTAGCTATCGATTATGTTTGCTTAAACAGGCAGCAAATGCAGCCCGACTACTTCCTGCTTTCATTTAATATTTCCTAAAAAAACCATTGGCTCTTGCAAAATATGCAATCTCGAACAATAACACTGAATATCAAATAAAAATGCATATATCGAGTAAAATAAAAATTAAATAAAAATAAACTCAATTTGCATATGGTACATGAATTTTCAGGTATTTCTTCACTTTTAATTGGTCTGGTACTTGGCACGCTTTTATTTGGGTTCAATGCCAAATATCCACATCAGTTTTAAAGTTGTATATTTATTAACCAGACGCAAACAGCTGCAGTTGAGCTATTTACCAACGTCTCTTGCCAGTTTATTTTGTCATTTGCAAAGTCGCCAGACTTAACATTTTAATTTCCTGCACGGACAGTGGCAAACGTGCTCGTACTGAACCTGGCCAACAACAAACAGTGCAAAACTGAATGAAAGCTGCATGAAATGGTGGCTTAGATTGGTCTTAAAGATACTCAGCAGTTCGATTGATTGTCGACATATATATAAATATAGCATAAAATATATAAATAAATTTTTTAAGATTTTATAGTTGACAGAGAACTTAAATTGAGATGGGCAGTGCAAGTAGATATTTAGTTATATTTGCAAATTGTTAGCTATTTATTGCAAAAAGAGAAGAGAAATATATTTTTAATTTTTTTTTAATTGTATTTTTTTGTATTACTTTAATATAGTAAACAAAATGAAAACAAAAATTAAAAATAAATAAAAAAATAAAAATAAAAACAAATAATAAGCATTAAAAATATAAAATGAACTTCAAAAATAATATAAATTCAAAATTTAGAAAACTTCAGCTTATTAACTAATAAATATATTTAGATAGATATGTGTAAATATTTTTATTTGTAAATAAATTTTAATAGTAATAATTATTTTAATAAATAAATAATTATTCGCAAGTATTTTTCAATTGTTCTCTCACATATTGTTATGTTATTAATAAATAACTTTTAGCTTTAAACAAAACATAGAATAATATTTTTCTTCTCTCTTCGCACGAGTCCAGGGTATCCGAAGTGTGAATTTTGATCTGTCCAACTTTGGACTCTCGTTTAATTTGTGCAATTTCCGTGGCCTGCAACTCTGGCAGGTCGCCAACAGACAAAAAATCTCACCCGCTCACACGACGCACTGCATAAGTGGCTGTCAGTTTTCGCCATGTTTTTTCCGCTGACATTTAATTTAAAATCTCTTTTTTGTATTTGAATTTTGTATTTTTATGGTTTTTTCGTTGTTTATGTTGTTATTGCACTTACCTCGTGCGCGCGGCTTGGTGAGCAGCTTCTGCACAATATTATCGTATGCAATATCCTCAGCCACTCCCGAATCCTTGACGAGCTTCTCCTTAATGGCAATACAAATGTTATGGCGTGCCAGCAGCTCCTCTAGCTCCTCAAATGCCTGCAACAACACGTAGACAAAGAAATGGAAAATTACTTTACTTTCGCTGCGCCGCGCAAAGAGTGTGGAGTGTGCCCACATCCGGGCCGTAAGTGCCCGTCGGTCGGACCACCTACTCGGAGCGCAGCAATAAAAAACACAGAGCTTTCCGCAAAACAAATATGCAACGCTTCGTGTCACAGCGGAAGAAAAGTAAAACGAAAGAAAGTAAAAACCGAAAATAAACCTTAAATTGAAGCTGCAGAGCTGAGAAACTGCTGCCAAACACACGAAACTCCTAAACTTAATTTGAGCCACACTCAGCAAATTGAATAAGCTTCCAAGTGCGTGAAATGTGCCAGAATAATGCAATCATTGCAATTGGATAGAATGAATCATAAATGCGGATATTAAGAGCAGTTGAAAGGCAAGAAATTGATGTCTACTTAGATTATTGCTTGGGGTGATTATGATTAAATGCAGATTTTACGCAGCTTTTTAACAGAGAAACAATATAGTTGGTCTAACAAATGAACATTTTTGATAAAGAGAAATAGTTTGTAATATACAAATAAATAAATAAGATAATAATAACAAAATCAATAAAAATTTTGAATATAAAAATATAAAATATAAAATTAAAAAAAAAACTAATTATAATAAAAAAAATAAATAAAAATAAAAAACGAAAAATATAAAAATAAATATAATATAAACAGGAATATAAAATATAAGTATAATATAAACAAAGTAAAAAATCAAATAAAAACACTAATAAAAACTTAAAAAAAAAAAAAATAGAAAATAGAAAAATAAAAAACTAAAAAAAAGTAAGAACTAAATATAAAAACCTTGTTTACTTCTTTTCGGCATCCTTTCATATTGATGTTGTTAATTTTTTTTTATATTTATTATTTATAATAGAACCTGCTTATGGGAAGTCAAGAATCAGTTTATGCTGGACTAGAGCTGCCTTTGAGATCTACTTTATATAGTGATCCCATCTGTCTAGTGGCAGAAAGCTACACAAAGTCACAAAGTCAGAAACTAGAGAGCCAAATAAATAAGCATTTGTTAATACCTGTATATATAAAACAATATTATATTTAAAGCATATGTTATTATTTTAAATATATTTTACAATATTAAATGGCTTCCATTTACCTATTTTATATAAATATGTGTTAAATAATCATTATTTTTCATATATTCTGGCTCCTGCAAAACATCTAAGTCATCTCTTTTACAGCTCCAATAAAATTGCATAAATTTCTCCCACCTTAATGCCATCTCCCGTTTTCATTACTTACCTTAATGCCATAGTTGCTCTCCTCGTAGATAATCGAAACATAGGTCCAGCCCATGCTCTTTACAATCTCGACCATGGCCTTCACCTGGTAGTGGTCGGAGGGGATGGTGCGTGAGAAGTACTCAAAGCGCTGCTTGTTGCTCAGCTCCGGGCTGGTTGAGAAATACGAGACCTGCAAAATGTCGATGCATAAGCAAAAATTTCATGATGAAAACTATTCTATTAGAGCGTCAACAAAATTGAAAAATACAAAATAAAAGTAAAAATAAAAAAAGTAAAAAGAAAATATATATGTATAAGCTGACTGCAGCACTGTTGCCGTTGTCGATTGAAGCTGCCTGAAAGTGGTATGCCATGCACTTTTCATAGCTCACAAAGTAAGTGTGCTTGAAGCGGGGCAATCACAACAAGAAGTCTGTGTTTGCATGACTGCCAATGAATGCCCTTGGGGAAATTGCATGACACAAAATCATAATTTACCATGCAATTTCTTGCCAGTTTGCAGACGTGGCTTCCGCTTTTTAAAACGCTTGAATAATAGGCACGAGCATGCTATTTGCTATTTAATATCAACTAAACTTAGCAGGTGTATTTATTGAATGCAATAAACTTGTCGTTAAAGCTATTGTCGACAAAATTGCTTCTAAAAAATATAACAGAGGAAAATTTCTTGTATAAAATGATATTGTTGGAAATCAATTTGAATTGCTTTTGGCTGTGTAGATTGTAGTTTATGATATTCGAAACAATTTTATTTTCTTCAGTATTTACTTAAAGTAACAAATACTAAAGTGGAGACATTTATTTAGATTTACAATTATTTAAAAATAAATAATAATACAACTTGAAATATATTTTGTTTAAGTATTTAGATACAAAAAATAATACTTAATAAAATAATAATATTTTAACAATATTTATCTCCGATGAAGAGATAGGGGCTGCAGCGTTTAGTTGCCTAAGCCAACGGAAATATGTCAATAACAGCTCAAAAATTGCCAAAATATATATAATTTGGATGCCTTAAAGTCAATTTATGCTAAATTCAATTTCAAAAAAAAATGATAACTAAATTTGTCTTAATTTGTGTTTTCACACGAAAGAAACCTTTGAATGTCCAAGTGACTGCTCGTGTTGAGCATTTTCCCATTTGCATTTTCCTTTAGTTTTATCATTTATTTTACATATCTCCATTTATATGTTACATTTTCCTTATATTTTTATCGTATTTCCAATGTAATTTTGTGCGTTTCTCTTCTTTTAAGCACTTCTCAGCTTGGCAGCTTATCTTTTCCACACCATTTTCCACGACTTGCTTTCCCGGACATCTCGCTGAACTTTTCTTTGCGCTCTGCAGCTGTCGGCGCTGTCAGATATTGTTTGGCTCATTTTGCAAAGCTGTGCAGCCAGCGAACCACAAAGCCACAGACAATGCAGCACAAACCGAGAGAGCCGAAAACCAAAAACCATCGACTCGGCTCGCTCGGCTTAAAAGTTTTTCCGCTACTAAAAAACATCTGGCGCTGCCACTAAAATCCAATTTCATGCGCAAATTAACACCGTTCGCTTTGAGACTGACAACGTTTGTCAACCTGGCGTATCCGTTGAACCAATTGCAATTCGCAGTGAACTGCACTCGTGAACCGAACGACATCAGTCGCTAAGCTCCATTTACAGGTAATTAAGTGCCATTTCCAACAGCTGTGCCCTCTGGCTACACTCTTGCTGATGATGAAATTCTCAGAATGCTGCACAAAGTGTCGTCGCTTTGTGAGAACTTTCTCAGGAATTTTAATTCGCAATGAGGCGTATGTTAATGCCACGCTCACATGTATCCCTGGTATTAACATACTAAGAACTTCCCTACTAAACTAACACTATGTAAAATATGTCAACAGCAAACAAAATTTAACATGTTCAATACTATTGACTGCTTCTTATTTTCGCTCCTTTCTTGAAGAACTTTTGCAAATACTATGTTAAGCTTCTTTGACTAGAAAACTAACTGAAAACAAACAAAATAACAACAAATTCGAGCAAAAATACAATTTTCATGCATTTTAATTTTGTTCATTTGCTGAAGATTCCACGAATTGAAATTTTCAAAATGCTCTTTCTGTTGAGTGTATGATAAAACTTGTATTTACTACCTTTTTATTGAGTGGTATATTATTTTATTCATGCTTGTACTTTATGTTAAATTATGGTTCTCTTAGGGCATATAAACATAGTATTTATCAAACATCGCTTTGTTTAACCTTGCGCATGGCACTTCGGGGATTCCATTGGCACTGTGACTGCGGTTTAAGCGCCAGCCTGGGGGGTCTATTATATTATTTGTAGTATTTATATATATATATATATATATATATATATATATATATATATATATATATATATATATATATATATATATATATATATATATATAAATATATATATAGTATATATATAAACGGTATGTTTGTCTGCCATAAAACTATCAGCTGCGTCAAGTCAACTATTATAATTCCACTACGGAGAATTGCATAATCAAGACAGAATGAGAGTGAGAGAGGGAGCGACAGCTTGTGGCAGTCTGCAAAATCAAGCAACCTGGCAAGAATAGTCAACTTAACTGTAGGACATGAGAATTTAGTTGACTCTTCCTACAGGAGTACTAGGACTTGATATCTTAAACTTGGTATTTTTCCTTATATGTACGTAATATATCATTTGAAACACAATCATTCTCATGTATGTTTCAGAAAGAGAAGTCTCCAGATCTCCAAGGCAAACAATCAATAAGTTTATTTTAAAATGTATGTATATAATTTTATGTATATAATATAAATTTTGTATTTTATAATTCATTTTCCCATACAAATAGAGGACACTTTAGGTATAGAGGAAAAATATATATATTTATATTGTATGTATATATATTTTTTATTTTTTTCCTCTATAAAAAAATTTAAATATGTAAAATATATAAAAAATTATACAAATTTAAAAAAAATATTTTTATTGATTGTCTACCTAAAATATATACATATAAATAAACATAAATATTATAGCCAAATAAAGCTGAAAGCTTGGCTTCAGAAAGAGTAGAGACTCGAGACTAGAGACTAGATACCAAAATATTTTCTTTCGCTAATCTTTTATTCATCATATTTTAAGGCATATCCCAGAGAGTTAGTCCCAGGACTCACGCTCAACAGAAACATAGTCAATCAGACTTATCCCAGTCCCATTCTCATATAAATCTAGACTTTCTCAATATTTGGTCAATATCAAATTACTTTGTAGCTCTTTAGTTGGGTTTGAACTGCTTGAGTTTGGCTTGGCATATTTGATGGCAGACTAAAGGTTGGCTGTGCGCTGGGTCAACATTGTTTTCTTCCGCTAGCCACGAGCCATCAACTAGCAATGTAATGCAATCAAATGCTAACGCTTGATTTATGGCCAACTCGAGGCTGCAGTGAATTGCTGGTTTCGGTGGGTGCGTGTGCGTTTTATGGCATCCTTGCAGCAGCAGTCGGACTCCTACTTATTGTCGTCTATTGACTTTTGCCTGTTGGCCACGTAGCGGCAACGCCACGTTGGCTACTCAATCTTTCGACGTGACTTTTCGCCTGCCACATGACGTTTTAGTTAATGAAATCGTATGAGAGTCTGTGTTTTGCTATTGTAGGCTTAAGGCAAAGCGCTTCTAAGTGCTTACGGGCAAGCTCCGTGTGCAGCAGCTGCACTTTGGTTGATTTGTTGGCTCCCATGGAGGAAACCACGTGCTGGTCGTTAAACTAATTTCCAGCTCACAGCATAAAGCGACAAATGTTGTGCACTTTTTAATTACGACCACAAAAACTTTTGCAGATTGCAGTTTGCAGATGGCAAAGCCAAAAACTTTGCGATAAACTAAAATGGAAAACAACAACTGCAACAGCAACACTGGCCGATGGCAAGCCAAAAGTTATGTATACGACATGTGCGACGACCTACCTGCGGTATCCGAAACAATCTCAGCAAATTGGCAACCTGTATGGATGTGACCGATGAGGCAGCGCCGACCACGCCCGATATCACCTTCCTCACTTGCGTCTTGTTGCAATGATATTCGGCATCGTCTATGTTGCTGATGGAGCCTGGAATGAAATTAAATCGGGAGATACCAAAATTAATATAGATAATAAAGAGATCACCTGCATGAGTGGAATCAATAAAATATGCTTTAAATTCAAAGCAATTACCCAAAGAAAAATATTCTCTTTGTGCAGCTGATTTGGTTTATTTAAATAATTATTTGCATCAATTCAATTAGATTTTATTAATTGCAATAAGAATATATTTTATTATAAATAATTTTATACTTTAATTTTATACTTCAAATTGATATCAATACATTAGCTAAATGATGAGATTCTTTAAAAATTTTCGTGAATTTTACAGCAAATTCCCAAAGTCAAATACTTTCTTTGTGCCAAAAATTTTGTTCATTTTTAACTATATATTATTTTTATTAATTTTTATTTATATAAATCTCAGTTAATTTTTAATTTGTTTAAACAGAAATAATTTTGGAATTTGTTTTTATTTTTTTATTTATATAATTATATTTACTTAAATTAAAAAATGAATATTTATTTTAATAAATATGTATAAAGAATTTTATTAATTTATTAGCATTATTATATGATATAAAAACCAATGAATATTCATTTAAATAAATATGTATAAATAATTTTATTAATTTATTAGCATTATTATATGATATAAAAAACCAATACACTCATTTCACTTTTGTGCATGAGGATAATAAATTATATACAAATTCCTTTTCATTTAGTAATTCCCTCAGATATGAGCACGATTTAAGCTGGACAGCTTAGCCAAGCTCAATTTGGGTTTTCAACTAATAAACCAATATTAAATCATGAATGGCCCGTGGCCTGCACAAAGTTGTAAATGAAAAGTCAACGCTGTCGGTCAGAGCTGAGTTGGCCTTAAGAGAGTCGTCCGACAGCTAGCCAAAGCCAAAACTAAGCAGAACTCACACAAAGTAGTTGCTCACTTTGTTTTTACACAAACGCGACGCCCGACCCCTCGGCAATTATTCATTTGCATATTTGTGCGTTTCTGCAGCTTTTTTTTATTCATTTTTGCTTTTCTCTTTTGGATTCGGTTTGCTTTAGTGCTTTCTATTTTTTAATTATAAAACTTTTTATGCTCGGGAATTTGTTGCGCCATTAAATAGTTTGCAACTGCGGGACACGAGGTGCAGCGCTTTCATGATTCACATTCTTTTATTATTTTTATTTGTTTTTTTTTTTTTTTGGTAATTAAATTTACACTTTACGCAACTTATTTATTTATTCATCTGCGTGCAAAATATTTTCTTGCTTTATTCTCAAATAAATAATAAACTCGTCATTCAAAGCAAAATTTTGTTTAATCTTTCGGGGCTTAGTCGGGCGTGCTTTGCTCTGTGTGTAAGCATGAAATTCATTTTATTTTTGTTTTAATTTATGCAGTTTAATTTTTGCAGTTTCTTGGCAGCTTTTGATATGTGGCAGTCTGTTACTAATTTATGTCTCGGACTTTATTTTGTGTGGCCAAAAATTTCCCATTTTTATTATGCCATAAAATACAAAAAAAAAATAGTTATATATATAAAATATTTCAAAGTGTTTCAGTAGATGAATTTCACTTATAATAAGTAACTATGCTAAAGCTTGACTTACTAAGAACACTTGAAAATTGAGCTGCACAAAAACCAAAATATTTTCTTATTGTTTAATTTGTTAGCTGCATTTATTTGCTGCACATGACCAGCTCGACTTTGGCTGCTCTTCCAGAGTCTCTTCAATAAATCCCACAATCAATTTTTTTTTTAAATTTTCATTTTATAAATTTTCTTTGAGGGTTTCTTATAACTCATATCTCTCACTGTTCGCCCATTTACTTTGTTAATTTTTGACAGCAGTGCTTTGGCACGCATTCGATTTTTGCATGATTTTTCCACTCACACATCGTTGCTTGCCCAAAAACAAGACACAAATGAAGCCGCAGCCACCATAGAGCTGGCTCCCTGTGGCATTGCTGCTGGTAAAGACTCAAAGAACTGATTTCTTAAAGTGCTTGGAGCATTTGCAGAAACAGTTCATAAAATCTGCTGAGAATTACTGGGAAGGCGACAAAATAGTTGTTCAATGAATAAGTAAATTGTGTTGGAAAGTACACAGAATTTGCGAGAGTCGCTGAGCAGCCCTCTCGTATGCCTTGAGCTGTGAGCTGCAAAGTACTGTGAGGGATTTCATGCAACCACAGAGAAAATAGTTGTGGCGTGCTCGCTCTCCCTAGTGACAGAGTCGTCAAATTTCTCCTATAGAACTTGCAGCTGCTCATTGTTGGTATGACAACAGCTGAGCTGCAGCTTCGGTGGACTCTGCACATGTTTGGCTGCCTAAAGACAATGCATGAAGATATCTCAAATTCTATTGAATATTTTAAGAGCTTTATAATAATATTGCTAAGTTGGACAGCTGCTGAAATATGTCTTAAGTTTGACTTGCTTATGGCAATAATTTTTATTTGTTATGCTTAGATGCTAAATTAGCTTGGTATAGTTTCAATGTTTAAATAGTAAGTATATAAAAATAAAAAAATATATCAAATATATAAATAATAAATATGTAAAAATAAAATAAGCAACATATATAAATATAAAATACATTACAATAAAAAATAGTATATATGCATTCAAAAAAAATATATAAATATTAAATATATAAAAAAAAACTATTTAAATTACTTAATGCTATAGATATAGATATATAAATAAGTTAGGTTCCTGAACATTAAAAATTTATCTTCAATAAAATTATTAATAATATATAGTGAAAGCAGCTCTATATAGTTCACATTCCAAATTTATTTTTTATTTTCTGCTTTAAACCAGCAAGTCTCTACGGGTATGCATAAATATTTACGCCATATCATTTCCGACTTGCATACAAATTCCTAAAATATTATTTCACTCCTCATCTGCTGGGCAACATGCCTGTGGTTGCTCCGCTCATTAACAAATAATTATAGTAGAAAAACAAAGGCCGATATGGCTGACCAGCTGCTGCGCTGCATGCAAACAAAACTTGATTTAAAGCAGAGGCAGATCAAACAAGCGTTGAGCTCGGGTTATGACTATGGAGGCAGCAGTACTTAAATACAAATTAATTAACTCTATCGGGCTGCTGGTGTGGTGGGTGGGGCTCGGGCCGTTTAATGGATGAGGCCAATGAAGATGATGATGCAGGCGTTGGGGGCTTCTAGACAAGGCCCATAGTTTGCGGCACGCCTAATCCTGTCAATATAATTCAGTGACTTGGAAAATTATATTTTTCATACGTCAGATGCGTAAAACATGGTCGCTAGTCCTCGTTGCGGCACGTCGCTCAAGTAAATCCTTGTTGCGCACATAAATAATGAAATTATGGAGATTAGAAAGTGTTCAGGCCTAGCACAGGCACAGCGACGGCCCCCAGCCAATACTTGGCAGCCAGGCGCAATTGATTATAGATCGTTGCGGCTGTCGTTGTCGTCGCGCCTTTAGCTTTAGCTGTCGCCGTCGCTGCTTCATGCGCCGCTTTTGTTGCCAGATAAAAGCAATAAGCGCGCCTTTTATGGGCCCGGGCAAAGTGCCAGACAGTGCTCTGAGGCCATCTTACATATGTGGCCATGCTGCCTGCTGCCTCGCCCCCATTGCCACCCCACATCCGCCGCCCATTTTGCTAACTTCCGGCCGGGTTGATCTCTGGCGGCGCACTTAATTTTCGCTCGCATTGACACGTGGGACTCGTGTTCTCGTATGTTGCCATCCTCCTCACGACTAAGTATGTGTGAGAGTGTGTGAATATTCAATAAATGACACCGTTTTGTCTTAAGGGAATTATGTATATTAGTTTTGGGCGCTCGGAGAGCTTAAAGGTCGCCTGCCTGCCTTTGCTGCCTTTTCTGCTCTTTCCGTATTCCCCGCTGAGAAATCGTTTAATTTATTTATTAATTTTGTTTATTAATAAAACGTTCAGCGCTCAAGTAAATCGCATTTGCGTCAGCTTAGCACAAGCGCACTTAATTCAGTTCGCAAAGAACTCGAAAGCATTTATATGGAGTGGCTAAAGAAAATAAAATATAAATAAAATATAAATAAATAACAAATTAATTTTTGAAAATATAATTATGCATAAATATAGTAATGCATAAATAAATTGAAAAAAACTAAGTAAATATCAAAATAAATACATTTTTAAATGAATCTAATAAATAAATAATTAATTATTAAATAGAAAAAATATTAATTTAATAAATAAATTATTAAATTATTATTGAATAAATTTAATAAATAAATAAGTAAATAATTAATTAAGTAAATAACTAACTAGTGAAATGAACAAAATAATAGTAACTTTATGAATATTTAAAAAATACAAAAAAAATATTTAAAAAAAAAAATAAATAAATAATAAATAATTAAATAAATAAAATAACAAATAAATAAATAATAAATATTAAATAAATAAATAATAAATAAATAATAAATAAATAAAATAAATAATAAATAAACTAATGATTTTATTCTTAATATAAATAAATTTATATATTGTAATAAAAATCGAATAAATACGTAAATAACTAATATAAAAAAAATAAAAAAAAATCATCAATAAAAAAATCAATAAGTAAAAAAAAGAAAGAAAAAATTCAACAAGTAAACATATAAATTAATAAGTAAATATACTGAAAATAAAATAAACAAATAAAAGGAGAAAACAAAATCAAATTCACTCATTTTACTTTTGCGATGAGATACACAAATTTCTCTTAAACTTCATTAAAAACTTTGCAAAATAGTATTTTTATTCAAAACAATCTTATTGCAGCTTTATAAAATTTATAAAACTGAACGATTTATTTTAGAAGTTATGCTATAGGAACTATATTTTTCAATATTAAACAAAGCTTAAATATATCATATGACAATCCAAAGTTGCCCTCATTGCATACACAACACCTCACCTTTGATAAAGTCAACAGCCATTTCCAGGCCATACGAGTCCTTGTCGCAGTCGTCGAGTATATGCGCTCCCAGTGTAATATTCGGCAGCAGACGCATCTCATTAATGCGATCGATTGTGTAGAGCATGGCCTCCAGGGCCTGGATGCCGCCCTGCGGCATGATGGGACCGCACGTGATGCTGTCCTCGCGCGAGTGCACCATCATCAGGCCGCCCAGGATAACGTCGCCCTCCACAATGGCCTCGCGCTTCACGGGCCAATGGCGCTGCGGCAGGGCGGCGTGCAGGCGATCCTGCAGAAAGTCCACTGAGTCCGGCAGCGAGCGCAAGTATTTTCCGCCCAGCTCCGATATCAGCATCACATTGTTGTTGTTGTTGTTGCTGTTGGCATTGTGTGGCGTCACGTGGCGTCCGCGATGGCGTCCAGAGCGCGCTGAGGGAGCGCCACCCAAATTGAGGGGCAGCTCGATGTTCGCATAGCGCTGATAGCTCTCCACGTCAAAATGGTTATTGGCATAGTCTAGCTGGTCCACATGTTGCTCCGAGTGTGGCAGCTGCACCTCTGCTCGCTCCTCGTCGTTGACATAATCAGGAAATGTTGACGGAGTGGGTCGGCTGTGCAGCCAGTGAGAGTGTTTGCCCAGCTGTTGCTGTCGCTGTTCCAGTTCAAGCGCCTTATAATGATTTTCTCTATAAGTCCGACCATGGACATGATGCTTACGCTGATGTTGTTGATGATGATGCTGCTGCTGCTGTCGATGGTGTTTCTGCTGCTGCTGATGATGATGATGATTACGATGATGATGCCTCGCGGCTGTGTAACTCTTGAATTGTTCAACTGGAAAAAGCAGCTGCTGCGCTGGCGTTGGCAACTCCCGCTTGGGCGGCTCCTCCTGTTGCTGCGGCTCCTCCTGTTGCTGCTGGCTATCGTCCGCGGACCACTTATTCCGTATGTCACCAACAACCGCACTCTCTGCGCTGGCGGCACTCGCTTCGCCCAGCGCCAGCAACACAATAACACAAGCCGGCACGAACAACCGACTGAAACATGCTAATTTCATGTTTGCCTCGACTTTAATCTTGAGTTAATTCACAATTTATTCGGATATTATTTGGATGTGCAATATTCTGGACTCGAAAGCTCCATTTTTGGCAAAAACTCTGTCATTTGCTATTAGGGGAATCGAAGCTGTTAATAACAAATTAATTTTTAACTTTATTTTGAATTTTTCTTGAATGTTTAGTTCAAATTTCATTCATCGAAATTCTCTCATTTTTTGTGGTATTTATTTCTTTATTTCCTGATTTATTGAGTTAATTGTTTTTTTTTTTTTTTTGTTTATTTACTTTGTTAATTAATTAATTAAATTATTTACTTAGGTATTTGTCTCTGTAAACAAAATATTGCAATAATTAAATAATTTATTTATCTATTATTTTATTGATTTCATTTATTTTATTTGTTTCATTTATTAAATTTGTTTTTATTTATTTATTAAATTTTATGTAGTTTATAATATTTCATTTATTGTATTTATTTTGTTTGTTTTTTTTTTTATTTTGTATTATATACTTATTGTATTTATTTTATTTATCAATTATTTTAATTTTTTTATTCATTTTTTATTTTTGTCTATTTTTTTATATATATATACTTTAAATATTTATTATATTATATATTTTTTACTTTAGTTTTTTTTTTTATTTATTTATTAACCATTTTTAATATATATCTAATTTTTAATTTTTTTTTTCTCATATTCTTAACTCATATTTTCCTCATTAAATTTCATTGGACTCATTTCTGTGGTATTTAAGTGTTGCCATTATCTACTTTGGTATTAAAATTCCAAATATTCTGTGGAGCTGTCAGCGCTATTGCAACCGAACTCTAATATGATTAGAGCCGGAGCAGCAGCAGCAGCGGCGGCTAAGGCCACGCCCAGCTTATAAATGTCAACTGTTAAACAGCCTGGAAGGGCACCCAGGGCAGCGGAGCCATAAAAATTATTGCCCAGTGCTCTTTGTTAGTGCTTGGCCTAAAGGTAAATGAAATTTTTGCATAGAATTTGTGTGTGGCGAAGGCGCAGCACAAAGCGAAGGCGCAAACCGTGGCCCACATAATGCACAAATCCTTTGCAGCGACCTGAACAAGGTGCCGCCGAAAGGCGGACGGTGACCTGCGAGCGTCGTGTAATTAATCAAATTGTTGGCGGCATAATGAGCTTGTCGGCTTGTCAGAGCAGCAACTCCGAGGGCGAAAGCCCTGACAGCACCCGCTGCTGCTCCGACTCCGACTCTGACTCTGACTAATCAACGGGCGCATTAACGCCGCTTTCCAGCCACATTCTCGGTCTGCAGTTTCGAGTTTACAAAATTACTTATCATCAGCATAATCAGCGGCATTATCAAGTCGATGGCGGATGGCGGGCCAAGACGAACTGAAGTCTGTCACTTCCTGCCTGCCTGGTGGCTGGCCTATCACTTTCAGCTCTGGGCTCTGGGCTGTGCGCCCTCTGCCCTCGGCTGCAGCAGCTGTGCCCTCGGCTGTGGGACGCATCAAATAATGAGATTGCGTTAAACAAATGGTGCTTTCCTTTTATTGCCCTTAATAGACACCGGAGGCTGCTTACACGCTCGTAATTTATTTTGATTACATTTGTCGTTCTCTATCTGCCTTACTCTCTCTCTCTCTCTCTCTCTCTGTCTTAAAGCTAAGCAAATGAGTGCGTGTGATTGAGCTTGCCTTAGATATTTTTAGCCCCACTAATAAATGGATCAGTCATTGGCCATCAAATCAGTTTTTAATGCTTTCTTTTATTACTCATCGAATTTGTCATTCCAAATAAGCCTTAAATGGCTATCAATCACAATTAAGTCTAGATACTATCTGGAACTGAGTCAACTGAGTCAAGCAATAAGAGCTGAACTAGTTCAGCTGTTAGGCAGGTGGAATTCAGCTCTGGCAGCTTATAAAATTATCTGAGCAAAGCTTAAAAACTTTAAGAATTCAATTGAAGCTTATAAGTAAGTAAATCTTTGTAGATTTGATGTTTTATTTGTCATGTTTGCTTAGATTTTCATCTTACATTATAATATCTATGATAATTTCCAGTCGCCATCTCTATGAATCTGAATTGGTTTGTGTCTTAGCTACGCTCTGCCCATTTCTACATAAATAAATTATACATAATTAATAAAATACATTTATAAATTCATTTTAAGTCCCACATCTCGACAGACTCGAAAGAGTTATTCTTCAATTAGTCCGCACGCTTATTTCGTGCATGTTTCTAGCTGATTGAAGCGCATATTCGGCTTATGGCCATGACTAGTGTGGCCTGGGTGGAGGGGAAAAGTTATCAAGGTATGCATACGCTCGCTCGAAACTCGTTGAGCAGCGAGTTGGGTTGTCTTATCTAGGCTTATGGCTGCTGCACGGTTCGCTTCAGTGTGCGCTCTGCGGCTGACACTTGGCCGAGCTCGTCAGTGCGCCAGTGTCCTTTGTGCTTTGTCTTATTGGGGACTTTGATTTGATTGAGCATTGTTGTGTCCCTTTTTTCTCTGATTTGAATATGCCAGCCAGACGGGCACTGAAATTGAAATATGTCTGTGTGTGTATCGGCATGACGAAGGCGCCCCCACCCATTGGCCAGGATTTAAAGATAATTTGTGAGTGCCAGGGACCAGTTTGAATGCTTTGCCAATTTGTTTGTTGGCTGGCTGGATTTCAGCTTGTGCAAATTGATTTTCATCGATAGCGCATAAATTGCCACTCGATGTGTTTGCGCTGAGCCCCGGCCAAGGTCAGACACTCGATGCGATGGCCGCTTAACAGCCAATATCGCATTAACTATATACAAAATATACAGAAAATAGCAGCATAAAATAACACTCGTTGCGCCGTTAAGTAGGCTCTGAAAAGTGAGCCATGTCTGTAATTTATGCATTCAGATCGAAGGCCCCAAGTGGTTTGCATGAAATCCCATTTCACTATCAACAGCATATTTAAAGCTGCGGTACAATTAACTCAACAGGCGACTCAGAACTTTAAGCCTCGAATGTCCCTTTCGCGATTGGCATTGTGTTGCGCTGACAGGCGCAAAGTATGCTAAACAAATTGTGACATTTACATAAATGCCAGGCCGAACAACAGAACATTTCCAAATTCGCATCAAATAACATTCAATCATGCTTTTGTGCGGCACCTGGCTGGCTGGCAAGGATGTCAACGTCCTGCAGCTAATGGCGGCATCAGCAGCAGCAGCAGCCGCGCGCGGATTACTCGACGTCTTCAATTTGTTACGCGACGAAGCAAAAAATTAATAGCAACATATGTAAAAAAATGCCAGAATGCCGAAATACTGCAAAGAATTGTGCGCCACGGCTGAATTATGAATAACTTTGACAGCTGTACGCATACGCGCTGATATGCAAAGTTCTGTAAACCAACCCACCTGTCCACATACTCTCTCTCTCTCTCTTTCTCTCTCTCTTTCCACTCTGTGTCGCCTGTCTACGTCAGTTACAAATGTCTTGCGACTGTGTGATAAATTTCAGTGACACGCACCGGGAGCTGAAAGCAGCCGGAAGATATTGTACGCAACTGTCTCGTAGCAACTGTCTACAGTGCCTACGAATATATACGCATGTCGCGCTGCCAGGTAATCAGCTACAACGTCAGCCGCACTTTTGACACTTGCGCAATCATTTTTAATTTGATTAGCAGCTAAAACCGAGTGGGGCGCGGACTATGTTGTATATCATTTGAATGCTCCGGCTACGCGGCCTTGCGCGACTCATAATTCTCCTTAAATTACAATCATCTTTGAAAGCCATTTTACGGCCCATTTATGCGTGTGTGGAAATGCAATAGTAAAATAATAATAAAATGAAGAATGAGTTAAATAAAAATGAGAGAGTTTATTTCTAATACTTTCCATATCAATAATTTAAACAAGAATAGTAAAAATTATTTGATTTTTGAGAAACATTATGTATTATATTTTTTTCATTTAATTTATTATTAACTTTAAAAATATAAAAATTATATATTCATATATTTAAACACACAATTTGTTATTAATTTTTTTTTTTTGCCATTTGTCCAAATTAAAAATATTAGAATGCTATAATAAAATATGAATAGTATAAAATCAAATAAAAAGAAATTTTTAGAACAATTTTAAATTGAAA
The DNA here is from genome assembly GCA_018903745.1 of Drosophila repleta. NCBI lineage: Eukaryota > Metazoa > Arthropoda > Insecta > Diptera > Drosophilidae > Drosophila > Drosophila repleta. The sequence goes on along the minus strand of JAEIGN010000497.1, from coordinate 17,035,628 downwards.
GAAACCAAAATTCATAAAATAATATTAATATAAAATCAAACGTAAAAATATTTAATTGTGAAAATAAAATATATATTCATTTAAATTAATATATAAAAATTACTCTTTTTGGACTTTAAAAAAATATTTTATTAGGGAAGGAACATTTAATAAATAAACCTATATCAATATAATTAATATAAAGTTATAAATAATTTTTATTTTGTTATTTGTTTTCTATGTTTTTATTAAAAAAAATTATTTAATTATTTTCTTAAGAAAAAAATAAAATTAAAAAATTAACTTTATATTATATTTTATTTTTATAATTTTATATTTAGACTTTATTATGATATAATAAAATTTAAAATTCCATAAAAATACCAAATTTTACCAACATATTCTCTTCTTTTATTTAGCCAATTTAAGGTGTAGAAACTTGCCCAATAAATTTTAATATTATTGAGTTATTTAAGCCCATTCTGTTTATGTTCATCTCGTCTATTCGACTAAATATTAATTATCCTGCCATGTTCGTTGAATGTGTATCGTCTGTGTTTGTTTAGGTCCTTCGTTAACATGAACATCTCTACAAATCCTGCTAACTGGGCACTCCCAGGCGCCATTAGAGTTGGCCGTGGTAGTTAATGGAAATAATTGCTGATTTCATTACGTGGGATATATTAATGAGCGGCCAGCAATTGCTTGAGTCCAGCGCCACTGACACACACACCCACACACACACAGCGGCGAGGCTATAAAAGTCATTTTAATAAAGGTCAACGAACATAAATACTGAAGGAAAACAATTTCACTTTCATTTCCTGTCCCCGGCGCACGAAATTCGATGTGAAAACTTTCGCTCTGCTGGGAAAACTTTGGCTCCTCACATTGTTGAGTTTGAGTTTGAGTTTGAGATGTTCGAACGCTGCCGTAAATACATAAAAATATGCGCAAATAACAATAAAACCTACAAAATTATTGATATTGGCTGCATAAAAATTGCTACTCAATGTGGGCGTAGCTCAGCTCACGTATCTGGCCCACGACGAGCAGTCGAGCTGAAACTAAAGCTGAAGCCGGAGCTGTAGCTGTAGCTGGAGATGAAGCTAAACTAAGCAAATAACCCTTAGATGTTGGGCACACGCATTTCGTTGGGGCGGGCCCGAGGCTAGCTAATATTAAAACAAATATGCTCGAGACGAGCCGAAAGAAACTTGTGCTGCAAATACTTTAAGGCAAACTTTATTAGCTATCAAAATACCTGAGATTTGTGTGCGGCCCGGACTAAATATAGGTCTAGCGTCTTAGGACCCAGCAGCGCCGCCGGCCGACTACGACCGAAATACAAAATGGGAGAATTGTAATTGGTTTCGTGTGTTTAACGCTTTGCGCCTTTGGGCCACAAAATGCGGCTAATAATCCCGTCTAGGCACGCAACTCAAACAGGTTTGCCGGCGCACACGTATGTGACGGGCTGATAGACTCAAGATGAATGCAAAAGTTTTGCCTAGCTGAGCCTAAATTCTGCTAAATAATAAATTTGACGTGGGATGCCCAGAGCCTTGTACTTAAATTATTCAAATTTCGAGCAACTAAATGAACCCATTTATATAATTAAATAAAAAGTTAAACAATTTAAAAAGTTATGAAATTATCGAAGGAAAACTTAAAAATGTAAACGAATCAATAAATAAATAAATAATAATATAAAATATAAATAAAATAAATAAATAACACTTTAATAAACAATAATTCAATATAATTCAACAATTATAAATAGTAAATAAAATTTAAATATAAAATAAATAAAAATGTAATATGTAACTTAATAAAATGTTATTTAAGCAATATAATAAATAATTTAATCATGTAAAAATTATTCAAATATAAATAATAAATAAATATAAAAAAAAATAGAAAATTAATCATATACATATAATTTTATATAATTCAATTAATAATGTAATATTAATATAAAAATAAATAATAATAAAATATTAAATAAAAAGTAAAAAGTAATTAAGTTATTTAAAAATGTATTTGACAATTAAATAAATAATAATAACAATTGAATATAAAATAAATATTTAAACAAATTTATTTAGCAAACTAAATTTAATATAATAATTGCCAAATCAGATTCAGCTCAATCAGGATTCATTTTGGGAAAATCAATTAACAGAAGGAAGCAATTAAGCCAGCTGAATGGAGAATGCCAGAATCATGCAGAGCTCCATATAAATGCACGATTATTAAAATACTATGTGGAGAGCGAAAGAAAAAGAGATCGAGAGAAACTCAATCACACGTTTTCGCACATGCCAAAGTGGAGTACAAAGCAAAGTCCACGGGGCAGCATATGTTGACAGGAAATCGACAACCGACGACCGACGACGGGACGGACAGGCGCGTTGCCATGTAGCAATTTAGCAACAAATTGTTTTCATTCACATGACAGCTGCAGGCGAACCGAACTCAATCAAATGATATGTGTAGCGCACTGCCGTGAGCCTGATTGGTCAATATTGCGCTACAAATTAACAATTTGCATCAGCTCCTTTAATCGAGCCAGGATGTGTGAACTGAACTATCTACGAGGTGAATATGATAAGCAGAGCATATCTTTTCTTTTGTTTTGTTAACTTCTTCAAGTGACACACTTTAAGCATTGCAGAGAACTTTCGGCTGAAATATGAGACATTTCCATAATTAAATTTTGCACGCCAAATAAACGCATTAACTTAACAAAGTTACAAGCAACCAAAAACTCAGACGTAAAGTGAACATTTTCATAATTAATTTTTGTGGGCTTCAAGTTGTTAGACGGTCCACCCTAAAGCAGCGACCCCTGGGTTGGCCTTTTCCACTGCTCTCGCCTGCCATGTTCTCTGCCATGTTTGCGCGCAATTTGTCCAGTTTGTCGGCGCGTCAATTTGGGCGACTGTTTGCATAGCGAACGAGCAGTGCCATAAACCTCACACCTGACCAGAAGTGGGCCCAAAATAGACACACACACACAGGCAGGCTTTCAGTTAGCACTGCGGCTGACCGCTCCCAGAGAGATCGGCTGTTGCACACTACTAACTTATTGATGACAGCCCGCAGTCCTGTTGAACTTGGCCGGCAAATAGCAAATAGTTGGCATTTCTTCCGACTGTCTGTGCGCATTTGGCATGCATGAGTCCGGCAAATGGAATGCTGAAGCCGCCACGTCGGATAAGACAGTCGGCAATTTGGCTAATTGAATTCCTAAGCTCATGTAAGGCCCAAATGATTGGCTAATAAATGCAAAACGCTACTACTACGACCAGTTGCGAGGCATTCTCTGGTAGCCATTCGACCAATATTTCGGCAATTTAAGTGCTTCGATTATTGATATTTGGCTCAAGCATGCGAAAAATTTCATTTTATCTGCAATTCAGAGCGGTGGCAAATCGATTTCAAGTTTATTTCATATGAGAAATTTGCTTGGCAGGCAACAAAATTCAGCAAAAATTGTGTTTAATTGTTTTATTTTTGCAACTTTTAATTGTGTTCATTTCTCAAACATTCCAGTTTGAGACTATATGTGGATGTGTTATCAAAAGCGAGAAAAAAATCATTTAAAAATGCAAGAAAATAAATTGTGAAAAAGTCAAAGAATAACAAAGATTTAAATTGTTATTTAAATTTGATTTAAAATGCGTGAGACAATAAGAGAAATGTTATTGTATTTTAGCAATATTCAAGCCAATTAAAAAATTCTTTTAATTAAACAATACATATAAGTATAAAAACAAGTAAAAATAACAAATGCATTTGTTCAAGAAATGTTATTTATTTGAGAAATATTTGAGTACATTTAAAATAAATAAAATTAAAAACAAAATTATTTGTGGTTTATATTTAAATAAGAATTTTTTTTTTATATTTTTAAAACATCTTTTGTTCTAAATATATATTTTATCAATTATACAAAAATGTGAAAGCGTAAATGTTTACTAAATATTTATTTTGTATACACTTATTATATATATTTCATTAATAAATATGTGTTAAACAAACAAATAATTTGTAAAATTACAAATATTAATTAAATAAAATGATTAATAATAAAAATATTTAGAAAAGGAAAAAAATCAATCAACTTTGTGCATTTGCCAAACTAAATAAATAGCTACATAGCTCTTTTCATAAATACTTCATTATTATATCATTTTCCATAGTTTCGTATTGATTTTGCATGCTTGATTTCATTTTGAGACATCATAGAGATTATATACATTTCTGGCATACTCAAAATAAATTGAGAAACCGATTCTTATTATTTTTCATATTTGATAGCAGGGAAACTTTTAGTCAAGTGCAAGAGAGCATCAGCTTTAAAGCACTGTAAGCCACAGCTTGGGTCTTCACAAACAGAAACGCCTTCTGACACGACTGCGTAAGGTCAACACTATTGACCAGGGCTGACTGGGTGACCTGCTGTATGGAAAGCCGATTGTAAATCATGGCCAAGGCTAGATTGAGCTATTTGCTTGACTGCCAGTAAATTTATGACGAGACCTGCGCTCCAACACACAATTACATAAACCTATAGAGCCAGCTCAGTCAGTTGGCAGGCTGTAGCTGGCTGGCGTGTGGCAGGCATCAGCATTTGCCACCACAAGCCGTCAATCTTGCTTGCACAATTTCATTTGTGCATTCGTGTAGGGCCACAAGCAATTTTTCTTTGGACAGGCGACAACAGGCGCTCCTCGCTCTTATCAGTAACTGTTCACACTTCTGGTTTTCCATTCTTTCTTTCTTTCCTTCTCTCTTTTTTATGCCAGTCGGATGTGTTGGTGGATCAGCGCCTGAATGGCAGCTGTGTGGCAAAACAGTTTGCACAAATCGTTGTGCATGACTCTGTAAATAATCTATTTCATGTTTACTTGCCACTTTCCAGCTAACCAACCGGCAGCGCTCTCTGCATGTGTGAGCAGCTCTGTTATCCGTGTTAGCCGCTGTCGCAGGCAAACACAGGCGAACAGCAAACACCAACACTAGATGGCGCCATTTGCTGACGGCTTGTCTGCTGGCGTGACAAATTATTATGGTATATTGGTTCGCAAATCAAATGAGCACACATGTAAGCATACTTCACTGTACATTCGATCATTGCAATGAATTGACTGCCGCAGTTGTGCTGCTGCCAAGCTGCAGGCCGACGACGCAACGACACTGTAGACTGGCGTTCGTTTATCGCCGAATTTCGAGTGCCAAATGCGATTTTTCCAGTTGAGTGTGCTGATTTTAAGCACCTATTCAGGTGTGCTTTAACAGTACTCTAGAGATGTGTGGGACTAGTATTTAATCGAAAAGCCATTAAATTTATTAAATGAACATAAAAGTAATCCTTGGTGTAATTACGAGGATTTATATAAAGAAATTTTTGTGTTTCATATATTTGTTTTTTTTCGTGAAGTTCAGCTTTAATTTACTTGACTTTAAATTTTGTATACTGTATTTATCTATGTAATATTTGAACATAATTCTATATATAGCAAACGATTATATACAAATAAAAAAATAAATAAATAAATTAAATAGCATTGAGAAAGAAATTTTTAAAATATATAAATATTTGTATTACTTTTTCTTATTTATTTCTATATTAATTTTATTTAATTTTATTAAATTATTATAAAAAAAAATAAAAAATAAATTAAAATTGAAGTTATAAATAACTGAATGCTGTATGAATATTTCAAGTATTTATTTTAGGAATGTTTTTTATTTTAAGCAATGTAATCCTGCAAAATAAAGTTCTTAGAGTTAATAAACTCTGTAAATATCCCTAATTTATTGTACTCCCACTGTAAAATTCATTAGATTTACTACGAATTAAGCTGCCCTCTTTTCGTCAAAAACTAATTTGAATAAAGAAAGCGCTTAAATGTAATATTTTCCTTGTGCTGACTTACAAACAAATTCGTGGAAAAAAGTGGTTTGCATTGACTTTTGTTTTCATAAACTAATTGCAATTCGTAGCTGCTGGCATTTCGGTAATTTAATTTAGTTTCCCTACTTGGCTGGACGACTGTCCGGCAAGGCCAGCGGGGCGAGCATGGAAAAAATATTCAGCTCGTGAATAATTATTTCATTCTGCGAACCAGTTTGCACGAATTCCACATGATGCAGTTGGCAGTTGCAGGGCAAAGTCAAAATTAAATATGTAATGCATTTTATGACATTTTTTTTTGTGAAGCTGTCAGCTGTAGGGCTCGGCAGAGAGCATAGTTTACGAGAGCCCGGAATTTATTCTCTTTACCAGTTTTATTTAATTTCTATGCAAATTTCTTGGAAGGCGAAAACACAACGTGCAAATCGTACGAAAACTGTTAACAAAGCTGTTGGTCGAGTTCCGGTTGCGGAAATTGAATCATTGTTTTCGTAGCTGTTGCATCTGGCTGAGCAGGCCATAATTAAAGCCAACATGCGAACCGATTCGAGACAGTTAACATAACTCAAGAGCCCCTTTAGATAATTTAATGCCGCTCGACATGCAACAAAGCACGAGCCATATCAAAAGCCAACTCATCCAGCCAGGCCGAGCCAGGCCATGTCGAGGCAGTGCTGAAATGGTGTTAACTGTTTCATGCAGTTCACTGACCAGCGCTAGTAGCAGCACAGAAAGGAAACGGAAACTACGTTCGCATGTTGCTGTTGCAAAAACAACATATTTAAATTGGCTAAGCGATGTTCAGTTATATTATTATAACAGCTCATGAATGCTGCAAGATAAGCCAACATAACATGAATACAAATTAAGAATAAAGCTTGAAAAACTTCTAGTTATTTTTACCCAAGTGCCAAACAGACTTTAAGTCTTACAGAAAATACATTTTCATATTATTTATATTTTAAAAATATATTTCTATGATAATATTAGAAAATATTTCTATTTATATTACTAAATTTTTTTAAATTTATTTTTTTATTAATAATACCTAAAAAATTTTTTATATATATAAATATTTATTCAAAAAATATTTTTTATGTTAATAATATTTAAAAAATATTGTTTGCAGATTATTTATGTGTAAAGATTTTCTTACATAATATTTATTTACAATATATTATTTTGTATATAAATAGTATATTTTCCATATCGTTCTGTATTAGTTTTATTTTTTAAGTATTTTCAAAATAATCTCCCTTAATTCATGTTCATATATTTTTAATAAATTTATCTTTAACTCAAAACTCTGTACATTGAATCTGAGCTGGCAGAACTCAAACCGTCATTCAGCGTATTTACAGTTCAGAAAAACCAGGCAATTACTACCAGCTCAACTACATTAATGGAAGCTGCCTCAATGCCTCAATGACCAGCCGCAAATCCCGGCGAGTGCTTGGGCTTGGACCAGCTCTTATTGTACGATGTATCAATGTCCATAAATTTTTGAAGAGTTTGCAAGTGGTTTCAGTAATTGCGTGGGGCATGCCGGCGGGACTGTGAGTGGAGCCATGCCTGCCCATGCCACAGCCGGAAGCTGATGAAATTAGGTGCAAACTGTTGGTCCCGGCAAATGTTGGAAATAATAAAAAGTAATGCGGCCGTAAGTGTATTTGGTATGTTGCCAGACGGCATAAATTTCGCATGGCAATGCGAAAACGAAGACACACGTCGCGGCACGTAAAAGCCATATTTACTTTTTACGGTAACAATGTAATTCTCTCGAAGAGATACAGAGAGAGAGGGAGAGAGAGTGAGAGAGAGAGAGATAGAGAGGAAGAGAGAGGCAGTGAGTGGGGCTGAGCTCGTAAATAATTAGTACTGCCTTTTGTTAGACGTTTGCCATAAAAACTGACAAGTGACAAAATACTTTTTGCATGTCAAACTTTTTTACGATTTGTGTAAAATTTTTAAGACTAAAATTAAGTTTATGACAAGACTTGCCTCCAGCGGCATGCGTATGTGTGGGCGTCTGAGTCGCATGTCAAGTAGGCGTGTAAATGCCACAAAAAGCTGAGCATCGCCTCTCGCTTTACGGCTTACAGTATTTTTTATAATTTGAACAAATTTGATTTTTATTTGCTTGTCGAATTTGATTTTTTACTGCAAATTCAGCATTTGAAAATTTCTATTTAAGCGCCGAAATCGTTGAAACTTTTTAATGGCAACCCAGACCAGAGCTGGGGATGCTTTGGGAAATTAGTTTTTGCCGCAGCCAAAAAGTTCTTTGATAATTGTTGCAGTTCGGCAAAGACGTGTTCCATTAAGCTAAAACCAAATCCCTGAAAGAGCACACACACATATACACACACATACGCTATTTGAAGACTCTCAAGTGGCAATTTACGTTTTTTGCCCAATTGAATTCCGGTTACAGTTCAACTTGCAATCACATTTACGGCAAACAGTTTTGGGCAAATGGGTTTACTTTTTTGCTGAATCAAATGGAATTCCATTACGTCAAAAACCAAAAGCTCGCAGCCTGACCAGCTGTGCATGCGCCATAAAGAGCTTCATTTATAAAATAATAAAACAGAAACAGAAACACAACTGCGAAAACAAAATGTGTGTTCATATATATATGGGGGAATATAATCACGTTGCGAGCCGCTCACAAAAACTCGAATACAAAGTGTCCACGGGGCGTTTTAAATGCCAGCTGAGTTTCGAACTGCACAAACTGTTATTTACGTTAAATTGAGCAATCAGCGAATAAAAGCGAGCCATAAACTGCGCGGCGGCCAACAGGTGACAGCAAATTGGTTGAATTAAGTTTAAACGGGCCGGCTGAAGTAGTGAAGCGCGGCCTTAAGCCCTTTAATGCTGCAGCCTCAACTCTATTTGCATATTTGAAGTATCATTTTTAAATAATAAATGAATAAATTCAGCAATCAATTTTACATGATATGGAACTCTCGGTAAGTGATAATGATGAAAGAAAAGCATTTAAAATATTTATGAATACTTAAAAGTTTTGCTTTAATTTATTTTGGGTTAATTTTCAAACTATTATTAAGTCTTTGATATATTTTATATATGTCTTTTAGTATGGGTATTAAATAATAATGCTATATGTTATATATTTTTATAATTATAATAATGATTTTTTAATAATTAAAATATAAAAAAATGATTTAAATTATTTCTATAGGCGAATTTGATTTGAAAATAGTTAAAACTATTTTTAAAAATTATAAATATTATTATTCAAATTTTTAATTAACTAAAAAAACTTCTTAAATAATGTTATTTTAATTTCAAAATACAAAATTATCATTATGATATTTAAATAAAAATTTATATATGAAAACAAGAAATATTTAAATTTATTTCAAATTAATTTCTGTTTAATATTTATTATTAAATCACAAGCTTAAAGCCAGGCTTTTCAGGTGTATCTTTCAAGAGTATCTTTCATAAATTTCAGCAAAGAGTTAATTGCCTTAAAGGAAACAGAAAACTAATCTGCAAATACCCCATAAAAATGAGATCGATTAACAAATTATCTGTTTGCGAATTGTATTTCTATTTGATACAATATTTATCCAAGTTCAGTTAATCAATAATCGCAACTAGGAGACGAAATGCCCACTAAATTTACTTCCATTTGAGATCGCACAATAAATTAAACTTTCTGCTTTAAGACGTCGACTTTTAAGGCTGCGAGCTGTGGGCAGAGCGAGCTTCGCCTTAAACTTTCAACCCGATGAGGCAATGGAAATCTGACAACGCCTTTTTTCCGGCGCATATTTAAATAGCCAGCGCTGTTTGCTTTGGCGCAGTGTGACCAGGCTCCGTGATTGACTATGCATTAGCTGGAGCTGCCCCCGGCTGGTCTGGTCTGGCCTGTCCTGGCCCGGACACTTTTATTGAATTTCAAGCCAACGCCGAGCAGCAGTCAGCGCATAGAGCTGTTGACGTCAAAACTTTTGTTGAGCTCGACTTGATGGATTGATATTTATGCGGCTGTCCGTCCGCCTTGTGCATTCTTTTTTATCATTTAGGAGCCAAACCTTTTGGCATCGATTAGTTTGACTTTGACATATTTGCTCGGGGGCCAGAGAGAGCAAACAGCACGAAAACCGGAGCAAACAGTGCAAGCGACAGAGCAATAATAATCATACGCCCCGTCAGCCACTTTGTAGCTCCCATATTACATTTTCATTCTTTTTATAACATATTTCTCAGAACTCACTAGAATTTACTTCAGTATTTGCATGGTTGTTTTTCGGACTTCTTTTTTTCGCCTTTTTGCAGCTGCTTTGCTCTGGACTCTGTGTTTATTTGCCAGCAGTGTGTGTGTGAAAGAGTGTGTGGCTTATCGTGTTTTAGTTTTAATTTTAAGCGCTGCTCACGTACCACACACATGCCGACAACGTTGCGTGTACGCAACATTCGTGCTCAGCTCCTCGTGCCGCTCTAGTATATTGTGTGTTACTTCCATATTGCCTGTTTTAATAGTTAGCAGCCGCAACACGAACGAGTTTTAATTAAAACGCACAGCGAGTAAGCTCTGGCAATTCGCTGCTCAGCTGCAGCTGCGATTTTCAATTATTGTTATTAACTATAGTGCCGTTACTTAAAGCTTAACAACCTATTAACTAAAAAACAAAATCTCTTAACCCGACAACTTTTTCGTAAGAAGCAACGTGGAGTGAAATTATTTATTTATATATATATTGCGAAGGGTTACAGGGGATTTTTGAAGATTTTCTCTGATATAAAAGTCGATTCTTTTTATCGAACAAAAAATGAAAATGTTTTAAAATATTTATTTTTTATGCACTGCAGATACAGATTTATTGTGAAAGAAAGGCAGCACTTTTCAACAGTGCACATTTGAGTGACTCACTTTTTGTGATTCACACTTCAATGTGGGAAGAGATTATTTATTCGTGTATTTTTTAAGTCCTGTATTATTCAGCGCAACATTTGTTACTCTGAGTACAATTTAACAGAAAACAGATGCCCGCTTTAAAAACTCATCAACATTGGATTAAGAAATATTTCAAAATCTATATAAATCATTATTATTATTTTTATTATTATTTAATATTTTTTTATTATTATTATTTATTTATTTTTATTATATGTGTTGTTTTATAAATATATATTTATTTTATTATTATTTTTATTTTATTGTTACTATTTTTATTATATTCTCTTTAATATTTAACTATTATAACTATTTTTGTATGTTATTATTAATTTTGTTCTTTTAATTGTAATTATAATATGATGATTATTATTATTTTTTATGATGATTTTATTAATATAAATTTACTGAATGTACAGTTTACTAAATATTGCTAATACAAAATAATTATTTCATCTATATTAAACTGAGTTTCTTCATAATTAAACTCTTTGTCCACATGGAACTCCAAAATGTTTGCATTAATAAAATCTTTATAAAGGCAAACTCAGAGACTTTCTAAATAAAGTACAGCTAAAGGCAGGCGGAAGGCAACACACGCTCACTTCACACAACAAGAGCTCAGCTTTAAGTAAAGTGGAAGTTGATGTTGCTTAATTGCAACGCGTCTGCTGATGAGATGAGGCAAGTGGCAACGATCTATTAAGTATTCCACTTAAGCACGACAGATTGATATCGGGCCACGCAGATTTACATATCGGCTGACGTCAGCGACATTTACCTAAGCGACCATAAAAGCATTAATAAAGCACTCAGCGCATGGGCCGCTGCAGCTTGAGCTGCGGCGGCGGCGGCGGTGGCTGCTGCTATCGAGGGCCAATAAAGAAAATCTCATTAAGTTGAAGCCGCAGCAGCGCGTATGAGTGTGTGTATGTGTGTGTGTGTGGGAGAATCTCTGGGGAAAATTATAAAATTTCCATTTTATTGACATTCGAAATTGACTTATATCAGGCGCGAATCGTTGGCTGGGCTTAAGTGTTTGCCTGTTGGCCAACTGGAAATGGAAAGTCTACGTACGCACGCAAGAAAAAACAAAGAGAACGAAAAAATCGTGTAGCATAAAACAAGGCGCTAAGCAACAACAACAGAAGGAGCAAGTCAATCAAGTTTGGCGAAATGGTTCAATAAAGTCAACAGTGGGCGTGATGGCCCTGGCCTGCGGCACAGCTGAGTTAAAGTTCAAACAGAGAGAGACGCTGAAGATATTTAAGGGCACCCCCCCCAGTCGCGCAAATTACATTAACACCGCACGCACAAAGCCAGCCAACGAGAGCAGAGGGTGAGCGGGAGAGAGTGGGAGGGAGAGGTGGCAGCTGGAAGACAGTGTATACAAATGAGCGCAAAGGAAACGCAGTGTAGAGTGTCGATTGCTGATAACAGCCGGAAGCGAAATACAACAGCAACGCCAACAATTCCCAGCAATCCCCCACACCAACAACAACAATAGTAACAAAAACCCACAATAAAGCTCAAAAGACAAAGCCCCGGGGCCAGTGGCGCGGGCTAAGCGGAGTAAATAATTTTTTGTGACAAAGCGAAAATTTTATAAAACGAAATTGGCTGAAAAGCAATTTTTGCATAAAGTTCACTCGGATAGGTGTGCCGTTATGGTAGCCCAGCAGTGGGCGTGGCTGGCTGGCTGGCGACGAGCATGGCGCGGGCGTGTCAGGCGTGGCATCCTTGCGGCCCGGCACAAATTTAGACATTGTTTGGGCGCCTTTGCCGAAACGCACTATGCTTGGCTGACTTGCCAATCAATAATTCAAATTATATTTGGTTTTTTTCCGCGCCCACAAGTGAGAGAGAGAGAGAGAGAGTGAGAGAGAGAGAGAGAGAGAGAGGGACAGAGAGAAAGAGAGTGAGAGAGAGCGAGAGCGTCGCATTAATTTGCATGGAAAACAAAATAAACTTGAACTTGTCGCTCGACAGTTTTATTATTTACTTTTTTTCCAAAAACTTTTACTTACAAAAAAGAATTTTTTTTTAGTTGGAATTTTGAAAATATTTTAATATTTAATTTGAATGTAAGCAAAGTAAATACCAAATTAAATACTTTATTTTATTTTCTTTTTTAAGTTATCACAAATCTCACAACTTCTATTGGCTTCTACCTTCCCCACCCACCACCACTATTCAGCCGAAACTTTCAGCTGACAACGAAAAAATTTGTTTATTTTCGTATAAATATGGCCAACAAAGTTTTATTACCAAAACAAGTACAGCACAAATTTGTTGGCCAACAACAAAAAAAAGCTCTCGAACTGTAAGCAAATCAAATATGCAATATAAATAAACAATAAATTATGCAGTCACTTAAAAAGTCAGAATGAGCAAATGCCAACAGCTCGTCGTCTGCTGCTCGTGTCTTTAGCTCCCATCATAAATCACTGACAACGAGCAAAATTCGAAGTTTCTCAAGAAAACTGTGACTTTTGCTGCTGCTGCTGCTTCTGATTGCTAACTGATGATTTATGTCCTCTATGCCGAAGCGCCGTCATGTTCTGTGGCAACAGCAACTGTCTGTGTCTCTGCCCTCTGTCGAAGCCATCAAGCATATTAGAGTGACCTCGTGATACGTGATTTCAAAGAGCATTTCACTTACTCTCTAGCCATTGACTGCAGGTGTTTTGTGCCCGAGTCGTGCCATAGTGAGAGCGAACTCTCTTGGCAAATAAATTACTTTGTACATTTGATTAATATTGAAATATATATAATGTATAATATATATTGTATGTATCTTGAGTTGTTTGTTCATTGAAAGTGAACTGCAATCATTAAGACTAAAGCAGAGTTTCTAAGCAATGCTCAGGATCATCAAGCTGATGCTCATTGGGTGGCTGAATTTTGTATCATTTTCACTTGAAATATGATTTATAAATTCATAAATATTTGTATATGTAAATAGTATTTTTCTTATAAATATTTAGATATTAAGACTTTATTTATATACTAATTATTTTTTATAAATACTTAAATATGCAGACTTTATTTAAATATTTATTAAAAATATTTTAAAATAAATTAAGAAATTAAAGTTAATGAGCTACGAAATATCCACATATACTTATTATCTAGGAGTGAAATACAATTGTTAAATAATAAATATTTTGTTAGTGAAGTCCAGGACTCGCACTAGTTATATTTGTAAGAAATACAATTGGCTTCAATTGCTTTCAATCTAACATGCTCGCTAGGCAGATGCCAAAGACTTGAGAGGATTTAACCATCACACTTGCCGAGTCGCTTTATTTGTTTTGCATTTCAAAAGAGTATGGACTTGTAGCCTTGTTTAATCTAAATCTTGTTATTCAATACTTTCTACTAGAACTCTCTTCATAACTAACTAGAAGAGCAAAATTATAAATTACATTTAATTTTATGGAATAAAAATTCGAAATTAAAATCATGAAATTTTATTTCTAAATGTCTGATGATTTCTCTTTGCTAAAATACATTTACTAATATTATATTTATTATTATTATTTAGAAGTTAAGAGAAGAAAATAAACTTAATGAGCAATTAATACAAGTATATGTATCCTGTATCTATATCTTAACCCATTGCACAATTACTGACCGAAAAGCCTTTATGTTTTATTAGAGAATATCAGAGAATGTTTACACAAATGGCCAAAATATAATCGATTTATTGTCGACTTTAAATGGGCCACCGAAGCCGATTTAAATGGCTGGCGGGCTTATCGAATGCTCGCATATGTAAATCGTTGCCTGGTGCCAGGCACACATGAAACATACACGATTTATGTGTCGAATAAATAAGGGCGAATGGAACAAAGGCAGCAGCGACAGCGACAGCGACAGCAACAACAAGTTGAAGATATAAAACTGAACATCAAAGACGGCAAATGAAAGCAAAGCTCGACTTGTCAGCCATAAAGCAAATTGACATTTTTTATTATTATGACAAGCAGTCAGGATATCGCGCTTCAAATTTGAGAGGGAGGGGCAGAGAGAGAGGACGAGTGATTCCTAAATAAACAAACACAAAGTCCTTTAGACAATGTCAGCATCAAAGCGCTGACAGAAAACAGAGAAGCGCCGACAATGTTAAGCTTAACCCGTTGTGGTGGCCCCGCGCTCACAACTAACTAACTGTTAAAAGTGCAGAGTGTCCATCAAAATGTGTAATCAAACACTTTTCCTCTCGGCGCTCAGCTCTTGTCCTGACTTAACGACGCGTCACACATACGCCATGTGGTGCGCTTCCAGGAAATGTGTGTGCAATGGAGCCACTGACGACGCAATTTTGATATTCATTTCTTTTTTCGTGGGAAAAATGTTTGACGCGCGGCAGCATTGAATTTAGTGCATCATAAAGGGACTTTAGCTGCAAAATTGATAGAGAGCGCGGCCACACGCCGCACTTTAAACAAAGTTCGCATAAAAGTTTTACAGCCAAATGAATGCCGCTGCCATCAATTTTGACTTTCGTTAGGCCAATAAATATATAAAAAATAAATAGAAATTGCTGCCGCCAAAGGCGACGTTTTCATGTCAGATTTTCCATTTATTTTTATAGATTTTCAATCAGTTTCGCCGCCTTTTTCAATCATTTCTGATTAATTTAACTAGCGAAATATTTCGCAATTTTCGAGCCGGAAATTCCAGCTACAAATGATGACAGCTATTTCATGTTTAATTGCCTCTGGCTCTGACTCTGAGTTATCTCTGATGGCGCACAATTTGACGGCTCATAAATAAAAATGCGCTGGAAATGTCAGCCACGTTCTGGAAGCTCGACAAAACGTATTCAAAGGGAACTTTGTTCAGCATTAATTGTTATCGCTGTGGGTGGCGAAAGCACCGAGTATTAAATTCATTAGAGCTGACCCCCTTTCGGCTCAGTTCTGGTTGAGTCAGCCGAGTAAACAGGCTGGCTTAAGGCCAAGAGTTTGCAATTGTTTAACGATTGACTAGAAAATACCTCGTAAATGTCTTCTAATACCAACTATATGAATTGACCTTAGATTTCCTATAAGTTTTGGACGTTCTTCACTCAGGTCGACTATATCGACTATAAAATACCTCGCAGTAGTTGGACTTCTTTCCTATTGCTCATTATATAAATTGGCAATAGATATGCTTTAGCTCTGAGACCTTCTTCACTCAGATAATATAACTCTCATCGAAGTACATTGGCATTACTAAATGATTGTTGTCGAAGACTTATTACATGAGTTTCCTATAGATTGGCTTTAAGTTTCATTTCAGAGAACACATATTGATTAACTTCAAGTTTCGGCTCCTCCTTCAGTCCACACTCCCCACTCAGCCCCAGGCAGTCTCCAAGTGTTAGAGTCTTAAAACATCTCCGCTGCGCCCCCAACACACAAAGTTAGCTTCGCGAACAATGGCAGCAGCAGCAACAACTTCAATTTTAAGCTATCAAAGACTTTAAAATGTTGTTTTTGCCAGCTGGCTTCACGTTTTGTACTGACCGCGCGCGCTCAGCGTCCTCTGCGCCGGGCACGTGTGCGGCATTTTAATCGGATTTGTATGCAAAACATGCCATTGTCTATACAAAATTCAATGTATTGGAATTAATAAGGGGATAGCATACGCCTGCATGTGCGCCACCACACTCCACACTCCACGCTCCACTCTTCACTCTACAGCTCCACGTCCACGGAAATCTCTGTTCGTCCTTGGGCTGCCAGATTCCTGTGAGTTTGGCAGCCAATTTTCAAATATTTTTGTTGTTGTTGCGTGCGCCCTTTAATAGCCAATGCTGGCGAAATGGAGAGCGCACTCATAAAACGCCGACCGAAGCCTTAGAGCTGCATAAATATTTTTATTTTTATTTCTATTTTTACGATGCCACGCGTTTAGATAGCAAAAAAAAGGCCAAAACACGGTGAGAAGAAAACAACGGACCGAAACACTGGCAAATGATTTTTGGTGTTTTTTATGCACAGCTGCAAATAGTTGAAGTCGTTAATGGGCAGCCATAAAGGAGCGCAGCCGTAAGACAAAGCACAGCAAACAGCAGACATGCCGCAAAATGAAACGCAGCTTATATCGGCCATATATATATATATATATATACATATATATATATACATATATATATAAAGAGAAGCCCAGGACTTGTATAATTGTTGGGCCTGCGGCAAGTTGCGGACCCCAAACGAGCCTGCCCAGCAAATGCGGTCAAGCTGCTGCTAAGCTTCCCATTTGACGCCAGCAAAAAAGGGTCAGCGTTGGGTCACAGCATTCGATTTGATTGTGAAAAATGTGTCACAATGCTTTAAGCCCATCAAATTCTTAAATGTGCACGGAATGAACACGGTTGCGAGCAGCAAAATGGGGAAATTATTAGCTGAATTTAAATAAAAAAAATTTTAAAAAGAAAGTAAATTTAAAAGGTAATATTTTGGTTTCCTTTTCTTTATATTAGAAAAATCATTTAAAATTAAATTAAATTCTGGATATTTAAATATCTTTTTCTTTATGTAAAACATATATTTTTAAAAAATATTTAATTTTTAAGGCTTTAAAATTTTATTCCGAGAGAGAGTGAGATAGAGAACAAATGTACAAAAAATGTTTTCCATATTTAAATAATATTTTAAAATAATAATAAATTTTAATAATAATTATTAAATATTTGAATTAAATTTGTAATTTTTTCGTATTTTTTTATTTTATATTTTTTTTACAAACAAATTTAACTTTGAAATAAAATAATATTTTAAAAATGTTACAGCCTTATTGTTCAATTATTGTTTTAAAAATATTTAAAAATGGAAATAAATTGTAATAAAAATTTTTAAATAATACTTGAATTTCATTTTTTATTTATGTAAAAAAAATATTAAGGCTTTCGAATTTTATTGCGTGTGCAGCAGCAGAGAAGCTGGCTAAATTCTTAGAGAAAGAGAGATTTGATGGCAAAGGCAATAAAGAAGCAACATGACATCCGTTTTCACTCCGTTTGACAGCCATTTTAATATGCAACCAATGGCGGCGGCAGAGATAGCCTCACTTAGGAGCGGGACAGTTGCTCCCTCTCCCTCTCTCTGTCACTCTCTCAGTTTGTGTGCGTGTGCAAAATTGATATTATGCAAAAAAGGGTCAAAATGTGTTACATGTTTGTTTTACGTTTGCTTCTCGTTTATTCCTGCCATTCATATACATATACATATATGCATATATGTGTGTGTGCGTGTGTGTGTTGTTGTTTTTTTGGGCGCTGAAATCGTTTTTCTGTGCCACGCACAAATTGTACTTTATGGATTAAATACGCCGTTCGCTTGTGCAATGTGAACAGAAATGGGGCCGCTCTGGGGCGCTGGGGTGCTGGGGCGCTGGGGCGCTGAGCTGGCCGTTAATTAAACGACAAACAAACAACTCCCAAAGAGGCTTAAATGCGTAAAACAACTGCGCTCCGCTGAAGCTCAAGCTGCCTAATTAGTGCAAAATGTGTCCCTTTTGCAGATTATTTAAATGTTTTTTACCTACCATCCGAAAAGGACACTTCAAATTCATTTATTTCATTGGAAAAGTCATCGTTGATTAGGCTACCTTTTTCCGCTAAGACAATTGAAAATTATTAGCTAATTGTATAACAATACTTGAACAACTTTGAGGACATCTTAAAGTGTAAATGAAAGGGAAAGCGTGGGGGTATCTAGATGGCATCTGTCACAGAAAGCTTTGGAATAGTAAAAGAATTAAGTTGTCTTGTTACATGGCTCAACTTATCATTCATAGTTTATTTATAAAATCACATTTATGTGTATCCATCTACGGCCTGCAAAATGATCTGGGCAAAGTTTGGCATTAGGAATAAATCAAAACAATAATTTTTAATGAATGTAAATTTTGAGAAATTAATATTCGAAATCTCATATTATTTTTTAGTATTATGAAGCCTTTTTTGGAAAATATTTGATGGTGCGACTAATTTGTATCTGAAATTGTTTTAAATACAATAAAATGTTTCAATATAAACATTTTTTAAACATTAGATGTATCCTAAATTTCAGCTCAATCAAAAATTAATTAATGTGTAAAGCCATCACAATGTGGCGCACTTGGAAATATATTCTGTCCCACATATCTATATTTTGTATTTAAGTAATCATTTTTACATTAAATTTATAATAATATTATTATAATAAAATTATAATTTAAAAACTAAAATATATATATTTTGCTTTCATCTGGCAGCCATACAATTATTCCTTAACATAATCTCTGCATTATTACAATTCCTAGACAATCCCATAAACCTTTCAAATTGTATTTCAATTATAATTATGCACAGACTTTACTTCAGCTCGGTCAACAAATATTCAAAGCAAAACCCAATTGAAGCCTCAACAGATGTCCGCAAACTTCAGTTTTCTCTGTTCCAATTGATTTCACTTTGGCCCAATAAATGCCCCAGTAAATATGCCAAAAACGTTGCATTCGATTTGCATTCGTTTCAGAGGCAACATTTGAAATTGTCAACCTCTGCTTATGTAAAAATATATATTATTCTATTCTTGGAGCTGAGTCTCTATAGCTTTTTCTTTGGCTTCTTGCTGCTACTTCATGTGTAGCCGCATAACTGAGATTGATTGCATTGTCAGGGGAAGCCGCAGCAGCAACCGCTGCCAGCAAATCAAAGTCAGTTCATGCAAATCCAAATGCAAAATTCACAACATGAGGTCCTTTGCGACAAGCATATATATATCTATGTATATATATTTATATAAGTCTTGCTAACTATTGCGAGCTGAATGCGGCTCAAAGGCTTTAAGTCGGCTCTGTGTGCGGGTAAACTGACTAAGATATATGGAAGGGAATGCATATTTCTAGTTAGATTCCTTCAATTTGAATTCGACCTTTGTGTGGCTAGACGTGTTTGCACTGCAAAGTGAACACTCATTGCACAGCTAGCGGTTTTGGTCACATCTTGTACAAAAGCTAATTAATTTAATGCTATTTCTGGCTAAACACCTGCTCAGCTCCTTTCAGTGCGCGTCACGCACGGCGCCAGCGCCAGTCAGCACTCGTACACATTTAATTAGACGCTCCTAAATATGCATAATAATCGTAATATACTTGGCTAAGCATGAATGGCATTATAGCAGCCACACTTTTTTTTCTTTTTGTTGGCTACAGGGAATGGTTAAGCAGGCGCCCAAAAGCAGTTAGCCAAATGCAAAAGCAGAGCAATTGGTGCCAGACAGCAGGCGG
Source organism: Drosophila repleta (assembly GCA_018903745.1). Taxonomy (NCBI): domain Eukaryota; kingdom Metazoa; phylum Arthropoda; class Insecta; order Diptera; family Drosophilidae; genus Drosophila; species Drosophila repleta. The sequence goes on along the minus strand of JAEIGN010000497.1, from coordinate 17,015,520 downwards.
CATGCAACATTCAGTCAACGTTTTATTTTCTGCTTCTTCTTTTTTTAATGGTGTCAGGCGAAAGTGCAAGCCAAGCAGGTTCCATAAACTTGACACTTGAGTGGCAATTAAAGCTCGACAGGTGCTGCCTTGAGATTACCGCCGAGAGAGCAGCAGAGATGAGCTATTTTATAGGTAGACAAAGTTGTATTTAATACAAAAATGTGAGCAATAGAGAGATATGTAGAGAGAGAATTTCTTTTTCTTTTTTATAAATATTATTTAAGAGATTTATTTTTTATCTCTTTAATATATATATATATATATATATATATATATATATATATATATATATATATATATATATATATTTTTTTATTTAAGATTTTATTAAGATTGTAAAAAATATTTCACATTAATTTTATATTTTATTTATATTTATTGAATTAAAATATACTTTTAAATTACTATATTTAAATTTTATATACATTTATATTTATATATAATTTATATTTATATTTTATTTTTATCAAAATTTTATTTTTATTTATATTTAAATTATATTTATATTTTGTTTATATTTTTATTCATATTTTATTTGCATATTTTATTGATGTTTACTATTATTTATATTTTTATATTTTATTTATTTAATTTAAATTAACGAATAATAAAATCTAATTTCATTCAAAATTGAAAACCTTTTTGTGAATTTCAAATAAAATCAGTTCACACTTTAAATAATTTACTTAGATAATTATTATAAAATTCTTAATAAAACTCCAGCTATTTTCTTAATTAAAAGTAAGCAGGTATTTACCCGAAAAAAAGCCTTTCAGCTTGTGAATTTATATGTGAAGCAACTATCTTAAATCTGAGGGCAACTAATTATTTGCTGGCGAAATATTTTATACTCATTATCACGCTGTCATCTCTGTTGATGTCAACTCTACTCAGGCGGACGCAGTTGTAGGTGTGGAGGTGTGTGTAACTCGTATAATGGCACTTAATTATTTTCGCTTAGAGCCGCCATGTGTGCGAGAAGGGTGCGAGAAGGGGGTGTGTGTGAGGGTGGGAGTGTGAGTATGGGAGTGTGTATGTACACGTGTAGACCACAGAGGAACATTTGAGATATATAACGACAACTGAATGGGCTCTGGCTCTGGCTCTGTGTATATCTCTCTATCTGGCAGAGCGGGCGACCCTAATGACTGGCGTTTGATAATACACATGTTCCTAGCCAGCTGCCTGACTGCCTCACTGACTGACTGACTGACGGTTGGCTGCTTTCGACAGGTGCTCAGCATGCAGCGTTATTGCCAAAAAAAAACAGATAGAAGGAGAGAAGCAGAGTAAGGAAAAAGGGAGCACATAAATGTTCAGCTCACACACAAAAATGTAATTAAGTTATTATCTCAGCTGCCATTACTTTGCCAGCCAGCGCCGCGCTGTGGGCGTTGCTTTAGTTTTTGGCAGCTGGCTGATTGCGTGTCAGCATCGCGTTTTCATCAATAAGCGAAAAGTGCAAGTTGTAAAGAGAATTTGGCGGGGCGAGTGCACTTAATGAGTTCCAGTGACCGGCAGCTAAGCTCAGCTTAAAGCTCAGATTTGCTGATGAGCGTCCAACGTTTTAATGCCGCTAAAAGCAATTCCTTGCAGCGCGAAACTTTTAATTTGACTACATGCCGGAGGAAGACACGCGTGTCTTACATGGGATGTATGACATGCCGCAGCTCAACGTGTGTCAGCTGCCAACACACACGCGCGCACACACTGATAGACGCTCACCCACACACCCACACACACACACACACACACACCCACACACATGCATATTTCATAAGGCCAACACGCACACGTACGCACTATAAACACTAATACGAGCATAGCGCATAGCGAGCCGAAAAGTCGAAATTTATGTGCTGCATAAATATAAATTTCAATTTTTTTTTTTTGGCATTTTTTGTTGTTGTTTCTCTTTTTAGGCACATCGACCCGTTGTCCCGCCCCGCCCACCTTGGGTCCTGCTAGCTTCAGCTCTATTTTCGTTGGCCGCCTGCTCAGCGAAACAGCTGTGGGGTGTCTTTGATGTAGCCTGAGCTTCAGGCTTGTAGTTTCAGTCAACGCAGACTGCGTAAATATTGTTGGTATTCAGACAGCTCAGATCCTCCGGGCAATACTCACAGAGAGAGAAAGAGAGAGAGGGAGAGGGGTAGGGGTAGCGAGAGGCTGGCACCCACTTAGACAGCTACTTACATACAGAAACAGGCATTTTCATATGCCTTAGTCATGCACACAGAAGTCGCGTCTAGTTACAGGTAGCAGACTCTCAGCTACCCTGCTTGAATTTCATGGCAAGCCTATTGGAAACACGTGTGATTTACACCAAAAAGTGTCGAAGTTTTAGTTGGAGTGCCAAGTTTTAGCCATTAAATACAAATTTTGAGTGTTTCAGAGTTGAGTGAATGATAAGCAGAATATTTGAATTATTTTATATATTTTTATTATTAGTTTTATATTTATTTAATAATCAAATATCATAAACATGATTTTCATTATATATTTATTTTATATATAATTTAAAATTTTTGTTTTATATATACATTTATAGGCTAAAATGTTAAATTTTTATTAAAATCATTAAATTTTTAAAAATTATTTCATATATTTATTTTTATTATTATTAAAATATCATAAATTATTTATTATTTATTAACTTGTTTAGTTTATATTTATTTTTATATTTATATTTATTTTTATAGTATTAGATTTCATGCTTATTAACATTTGTTATATTTATAATATCATAAAAATTATTTTTATTATTATAGAAATATCATAAGTTTTTTGTAATGCACAAATTTTATAATTATCACTTATATTATTTATTTAATTTTTAAAAATTGTTTTAATTTCTTTTATATATTTATTTATGCATAAACATAAATATTTTTTACAATATTTTTATTACTTAAATATGATTTTAAATATTAATCGAATTTCCAAAAAAAATGTTGTGTCTCTCTAACAATGCCAAGCTTAAGGCTTGCCTATGTTCCATATCCACATTCAAATATATCAGACTCTTCACTCCACTCACTTGCAAGACATTCCGCAAGAGACTGCAATATGGCTGCAAATACCCTAGCGTTGTCTCGTTATTTTTGTTTTTATCGCAGCATGACAAACTTCAGCTGAATATTTAGATATTTTATAGATGGCTGCGCCTAATTGCGTGCTTGGCCTCGCATGCCTTGACCTTAGTCGAGGACCTTATTAAAGTCTGGCCGAGCACTTGTTGTTTGAACAGCGCCATAAATATTGCTCTTTAAGCCAAATAGTGGAAAACAACAAGCGCAATTTCCACAAGAATGCCTGCCGAAAAACTATCTTGTCAAAGCGGAACGAGCGACAGCCGAAGGCAGACGGCATTCAGCGTCAGCCGAATATCAACAGAATTAAGGCATTTCCCTCTCGTCAGCTGTTTGAGAAACTTTTTAATTATTATTTCATTTGCAAGCGTATTTCTTTTAGGAACAGAAAACTTTCGCCAGCTGCCAGCTGAATTGCAATAACTTGTGACTGCAGCGGGAGTAATGTTGCTTAAAGTTAAGCTGTGAAAGCTAAAGTTCTAGCAAAAAACTTGAGTATATAATTAAAATAAAAAATATATAAAAAATGTTTACCTTTGTAAGAGTAAAAGTATTTATCTCAAAATACAATTTATATATGTACATTTATGATATATATATATATATTTATAGAACTTCTATACACAAACTTATGTAATTATTTAAATATTTAAAAAATATAATAATCATTATAAAAATAATATATAAAAATATATTCAATAAAATTAAAATAAGAATTATTTACCTTTGTGAAAGTCGTCAGAAATTTGTCTGAAAATAAAAAAAAATACAAATTAAATAAACTATAAAAAAAAACGAAATAATAAAATATAAAAATTAAATTATTTATATATAATTACAAATTCAGAAATATAAAAAATAAAATACAAAAATTTAAAATTAGAAAATTGTAAAAAAAAACTCTTTTAAGATCGTAAAATAAATCATACTACTAATTATAATTTTTTATTATAAGTTGCATACATTTTTTAATATACCAGAATGAACCAAGGCATTTGTTTTTAAGGTACTAAATTATCAGGTAAAAGTTCTTAACTTATTTTAAAAAATATAACAAAAAATTTTTAGAAAAATTTCAAAGATTGTTTCACAATATAAGATGAATCTAAAGAAATCTTTAAGAATTAATGTTGCATGTTTGATGCTAGAACCTGAATACCCGCAGTAAAAGCATAATAGTTTGTAAATATAGCTATTCTCAAAGGACTTCTGTGTATGCATGGCAAACAGACAATCAAATATCTCTATCTGAACGTATATGTTTGTATCTAGAAATATATTATCCAAATAAAATTAATATTTGTTAGCGGCGCACATACTAATGGCAATCACTGTTTACGCAAAAAGCACTCAAGTTGACATCTAATTAGGAAACAATTGTCAAAATCAACTATGGTAATAGGCTTGTGGAAATCTATTTTAATCATGGCAATGGCTGGTCGGCCGCAGATTGTGATATGAAAGTGAACTCGCTCACGTTCGGCTGCTGACAGGACAAATAACCGAATGGTCAAATGGCAGCAAATGGCCACAGAAATAACAGCAATGGCAACAACATTAGCCGCAAGTCAGCGTTTCAAATGAGGCGTATTTTCGAGGACAGCAGCAGAGAGAAAAACAAAGCAAAATGGCAAGCAAATGTGTGTGTGGAAATGTCGTATAAATCACACGACACACGCATAAGTGTTGTACTCGTCCGGCTCGCTCGCCCCCGCTCGCCCCCGCACGCCCCCGCACGCCCCTCGCTCGACTGCGGCGAGTGCATTTTTCACCTTACTCGCTGCCACGCCCCCCTTGGCGCCCTTACATTTGGCATGACATATTGGTTAGCGCTGGCTTATAAAATATATGTGCGAGCTGCTTTGTTTCGGCACGTGACTTGCACGGCAATTGCGGGGCTAACGCAAATTGAAAACAACAACAAATTCGTTGCCTACTTACAGGCGACGGCCATTTGTAATGGCCTCGTGCCCCGGTCGCCTAGTAATGCTCGCTTGTCGTCTTAGCTCCGTGACACGAGTCTTTTAAGTTGGCTACTTGAAACTGAGCGGAGTATGCTGTCTTAGCTTTGGTAAGACTTGTAGTGGTCAAGTTGGACGGGGTTCACTATCCCAATATTCCAAGATGATTTGCTATTTTACAGAGATTTTTATGTATGCATCAAAACATTTGACTACGTATGGGCGGGTAAGCAGTGCTCGACTGGGAGTTAACTTTTACCCCATTACGAGTTGGTTTTTTAGTTATTCTAACTCCTCACCGTAAATGTTGAACATCTTCTATATCATTTGAGATAGAGTCTACAAATTTATTTTCCATGAAGCTTTGCTTTATTCTGCTTAAAATAAAACTTGAATGGGCTCTGTATCATATCAAGAAATATTTTTAAATTATTTAAAAAAAAAGCCTCTTAAATTCGGTTGCTAAAGTTATGAAAAGGTGAAAAGCTGCTGTTGTAAAGGCTGACCACATAAATCTGATAGGAAAATAAGTTGATATTTATCAGAAACGAGTTGAGATACTTTAATACCTTTTATTTTATTTTAAAGCTGCATTCATGCCAATTTGGATAAAGTATAATACTAATTCAACAGTACACAAAACTCGGCAGCCAGCGGTCTTGAGAGCAATGCTTATATAGGGTCCTTACTTTATGATACATGCATGCAGCGCTATTTCGGTAAATTGAATGCTTGACATGCCAAAGTTTACTTTATCCTAAATGGCGGGCCTTTCTTAATATTTTAAAAGGTAAATGTAAGAAATAACTTAAGCAGTTGCTGAAATATAAGCATTGTAAATAGTATCAGACTTGTGTGGTCACCCCTTTTTGAGCCTGGTATAGCTAGAATTCATTTCTCTTTTCTTCACTTATACATAATACATATAATATAACGAAATTTTTAAAAGCGGTTCTTCACCTTTGGAAGTTCCCATTGCTAAATAAAAACTCCTTTTTCTTTCTGCCTACAATATAAAAATTACTATAGCTGAATGGCCCTTTTCAGTGCACTTAGATTATATTAAGTATACACATTAATAAGTAGAAAGAGAATAATATAAATAAATAAATTAACATTAAAAAATGTTTAAAAAATACTTTTACTAATAAGTAATCATAATATAATAGAATATATCAAATATAATAAAATAAATTATATAACAAATATTATAAAAAAAAAAAATAATCACTCTGGCAACTCTCACAGCGGCACTAGACCTAAAAATTGCCATCCCTGTTGCTGCCGTAAATTATATTAATTTCTGAATATAAATTTGAATAATAATTCCAGCCAGCAGCTGCTTTTAAATCACAGCCAGCAGACAGCTAAGTAAACTCTTCATTCGCGTCGAGCAATTTGTAAATGAGAGCAAAACGTGAAAACGGCCGAAAGGTGGCCGCAGTTAAATGGCCCCAAAGTGGGCGGACATAAATCCGATTTAAATGTTCAGCACGTGTCAGCGTGTCAGCAGTTGAAATGCTCTCTTAATTCCTCAGCTAAAAACTATGCGCATTTGAATTAACAGATTCTTTTGCACTTTTCTTTCTCTTTTTTTTTTTGAGTTTGGCAACAAAATAATAATCCGCTTGCTTTGTGCACCTTCAAAAAAAAAAAAAAAGGAATATTTAAACACCAAAAAAAGTGCTTTGTGTTTTTTTTTTTATTTATTTTTTGTGCTCACCAAAAGCGCAAAGTCATGACAAATACAAGCAAATAAATTGACATGTGGGTGTGTGTTGAAGTTCAGAGTGTGCCTGTGTGCGTGCGTGAGTTCGTGCCTTTGTTTATTTGTTCTTGTTTTACGTTGTTGGCTCTTCGTGTGGGCTGCTTTTTTTTGGCTTTTTTTGTGTGTGTGTTTTTCGGGTTGTACCCGGATATGAGCAACAAAAAGATCATTACCACAGTGTCTATTGTCTGACGTTTTCAAGAATGCTTAACATTCCGGCAGGCTTTTATTTGCAGCACACACACACTCACACACTCTTACGCATGTACTGCACAAAACTAAGTACTAAATATTTTATGGCTTTATATATTTAATATACACATACATACATATGTATTTTGTATGCCTTTGCTTTGTGCATGTGACTAATAAATAGCGAGCTGGCTCTGCCCGCTGGCCTAACAAAAGAAAAACGTATTTGGCATAAACACACACTTATGTATAAGTAAAAACATGTAAATATACACGTATTTAATGCGGAGTCTCAAGTGCGCTTTAATTTGGCTTCGGCCATCAATTTGGCCGTGATTCTGTTGCCTCTTGTGCGGCATTTGTTTTCATTATGTTTTACGACACAGACAACAATTTGTGATGGAAGGACCGAACTGAACTTTTAATAATATATATATATCGCTGGACATGAGAGTTTGCAAGTTTTCAGTGATCCCAATTTACCCAGTGCTCACAGTGTTTCCTATATGATAATAACAATATAACTAACATTGAGCTAAAACTTATAAGATTCTCAGCAGCTCTAGTTTCTCTAGTATTAAATGGCTTATAATATCATTTGCCGCATTGAGCTTAAATTTTAAAGAGTTTCAGAAACCTTTTCCTCGCTCGACCACAGCATGCCAAAGTCCATTTAACTTTTGGCTCACCGAACTTAATTAAAGCTTATCTAAAAACAATTTAAAATTAAGCACTGGTCATTGCAATAAAACAACATCCGAGCATCTGTAAAGTCCATAAAAGAACTCGTAAAACTGCGGGCCACACACACAGAGAAATATATATAAAGAGAGAGAGAGAGAGAGAGAGAGAGAAAGAGAGAAAGGGAAAGAGAACCAGCTACTGCAAACATTAATTGCATAATTAGTGCCGTTTATCTGGCGGTGGGCGAGCGTCGTATTTGTTAGCTCTGCTTCCTGGCCGCAATTTAAAGCGAGTTAAAATGCTGGCAGTGGCAAAAAATGGAAAGTGGAACCCGACAAAAAGCTGTGTCTGTGCACGTTTTTGACAGCCACCTTTTGGCTGCCGCCACATCAAATTGACTTAATCATAAAAGTTTCTGCCGCCGCGAAGTATGCCAAAAACTTTTCCGTGTTGCAGTCAACTCACAAATTTTTGTTTGGCTAGTTTCTCATGCTGCTTCTTTTATTTCGCAGTTAGTTATGGAAGTTGATATATAAATATATGAACGACGAGGCGTGAAGCGCCGCCATACTTGACAAGCTTCACTCTCAGCGCTTGGCTAACCTAAGAGAGCCTGAACTCAGAGAGTGCTGTCATATACTACTGAGAGTGTGTTCTGGGCTTTAATTTTTGTGATTTTGAAAGAGATTTTGGGATTAGTAAATAATGTAAAAATGTGTGTTCGACAAAAATATAACAAAAATATTTAAAATAAAATATTAAATACATAAATATAAATACATAAAAAATAATAAAACAAATGAATCGTGTTATGGCTTCAAAAAAATCTTGTTGTGACTTTCAAAAAACCTAACAAAAAACCTTGTAATATATTCTTCTGTCTATTTCTATTATTTATGTAATTTTTTTATTATTGATTTATTATTCATTTATTATATTTAGATTTAGACTAAATAATAGACTCGCCTTTGTTTTCATATATGCAATTCTTTGCAGACTTTACAATATTTTCAATTTAATTTATTTTTTATATATATTTTTTTTTTTATATATAAAACTTTTTTTTTAATGTATTATATCTATTATAAAAATTTTATTTTTGATAGTTTACGTATGAAACTCTTTTGTTGAATTAATTATATTTATCATATATTTTTAATATATATGTGTATAAAATATGAAATTCAATATTATATATATTATACATTTATTTTGACTTGAATTAAAATTATTAGCTGACAGCTCAACTAATTCACTATACATTTATAATCTATATATGTATACTTTATATATTCTTTTAAATATTATTATATTTATTATATATATTATTATTTTAAATATATTATTTTATTTTATATATTTTATTGTTATGTATCTCTTTTTTATATTTATACATTATTATCTATTCATTGTTCCCTTATTTCTCTCTCATTTATCAATTAACAAAATCAACAACAATCCGGAGATTTCCTTTGCCGGAACAGCTCATCGCGTCGTTTGCTTATTTCATCAGCCTCGCGCGGAACTTTTCTCGAGTTGAAGTTGAAAGCAGTTGTGCTATTTCCGTTTCCGCAGAATGTCCACTGCCCCCACACCTCTGCCCATGCCCCTTGCACTCCTCCCTGCACCCAGGCCGCTTTGTGTCTGCTCAGCAATGTTGACTTGGCCGCATTTGCTTGCGCGAGCAACTATTTGATTTTCTAATTATTTTACTCATGAGAATTCATGGCGTGTCTGGGCAACAGGTATATGGCCTGATGCGAATTGTAAACGGGCTTTAAAGGCTTCGCCTGAGCTATAAATAAATTAACGCTTTACCTCAGGCACTTCTGCGGTTCGACTCTACGACTGTGCGTGGTGGATCGGTGGCTCATTAGGGGCATTTAATTATTTTAGCTATAATTCCGAGCTGCATGTGGCATAATTAATTAGCTCGACACACATAAGCACGATTTTTGAGTTTAACGAGCAACGCTCCAAGCAGACGACTAAATATTTATTTCATAACATTTGTCTGTGCTAAAAACAGCATTTTACGTATGAAAATCGTGGGGGTTTCTTTTTATAAATCAATACTACAAAAATTTTAAAATTAATAAATTTGAGCGTTTACAGAAAGAGAGAGAGAGAGAGAGAGAGAGAGAATTTGTAATTAATTATAGTGCATTAAAATGCAATTAGATGCGAGTAGATGCCAAATGGACTCAGGCAACATTCTTGACAATGACAAACTGATGCAAATTGCCTAAGTTGCTGCTGTAGCTTAAGGAATTGCATAGATAATTATGCCTTACATATATTAATGTTTAAGTTGTTAATTATAAAATATAATATAAAATATTTATAATAAATAATATAAATATATATATATATATATATATATATACTATATACTATATATATATATATATAAGATATATTTTATACTACAGTGCCTATTATTATTTGTATATATTATTTACTCTGCAGTTTCTGAGCACTTAATATGTTGATATGAGTTGCATATTAGAGTTGAAGGCTAAGATTCGTGCATGAAACTATTGTATGTATCTTGACTGACCCAATAAGAGCAAAGGACAATGAAAGCTGTTTTTAGTTCAGTTTAGAAGCATTATTAATGACATTTAATATGCATAAGTTTAATAAGACTTTCGGTGCTAGCTGGCTACAAGCTGCATCTATTCAATTTTAAGTGGTAAATTTACTTTGATTTATAGCTTAAGTATTCCAGTTTTTAAATGATAAAAAAGAAATGCCACAGAATTTTTCTTTCAGAATTATTTTCCATCATAATTACTATTCAACAAATACTTTTTAAGAAGTTTAAGACGAAAAACTCAAAAATACAAAATAAGTTTTTAAATATAATTTATTAAATTGTATGATAATATCTAAGTTTTATTGCTGCCTAGTATTCCCGATAGAAAATAATTCTTAATAAAAAGAAAGTTATAAAAAAAAGATATCCTTTAATAGGAATTGAGCTCCCCCAAAAATATTTAATGAAAATTCATTTATCTATTCATATTTCTAACTATAATTATTAGTATCTACAAATTTCTCACTATTCATATTTTTATATGTTTATTTCCAGCTATTTTTTATATAAGTTTATCTATATATTTATCTACATTTACAAATATTTATATTTATATGTATATTTATATTTCTATTTCTATATTTCTCACTTTTTATATTTCTACGTATATACTTCCCCATCTATAACTCATCACAAATTTATTTTTAAACCCTGCAAAAACCCACAATTATTACCTTATAAGAAATTAAAGTTTTTGATTCAATTGCGTATTAAAAGTTCGAGCTCAAATGTCGTTAAATAAAAGCCGCTTAAACGTCTTAAAAATTCCAGCAACATTTTTTTTTTTTTTCATTCCTCCAACTGCAAACTCGTCTCAAGATATCGATGTCAAATGAGACTTAAAGAAATTTTGTTACCTCTCCAGTGGGCAATGAGAAAAGTCAGTTGCAAGATTTGTAGCCAAGAAAAACTTTGTCCAGCCAGAGGCGGACTAGAGGTCGATAAACTAAACGCTCAAGTTATGCAAAAGCTTACTTAACTTTGAATATATATCTCAAATTTCGTAGCTATTACAATAGTCCCAGTGGAGAATCGTATTCAGAGAAATAAATCATTAATAACTTATAAGAGCGATATATTCGCTTTAGTTTATGGCCAAGTGTTTGGCTTATGGCAGCGCTAGATTCAAAGTGGTAAATTCACTATCCAAGACATTTATCATTTGAGCCAGCTGTAGCTGGTTGCTGCTGCAGATCTCTGTGAAATATATTGCATACGCCATGCATGCCAAATCGCGATTTAATGCGCGGGGCTAAAGCTGAAACTTCTGTTTGATGCTGCTGAATGCAAGTTGGGGGCAAGTTGCAGTTGATATATTGACTCTGTGAGAGGAAGTTGAAGGTGAAGAGAAAATCTTTTTCGAACTGTTTTAAAATGAACTAACACGAGCTAAGGTTTCACTTGGCCAAAAAGGTACAGACAGCTTATATGATAAATGGGCGACGAGATGGTCGAGTTCATTAATGGAGACCCTGTTATAATTAAGCAAAGGTCAGCCCGGGCTCGCATGGCAATGTGTCAACGAGCACCCCTTGGGCGGCTGTGGCGCATTTATCACAGCACCGACACACACACATCATGGCAGACGTGACCAGAGCCGGAGGTGGCTCTGGCCCAACTAAAACTGAAACTGAAACACATGACAATGGTAAGCTGGAGATTTGTATAAAGACCGGGGCTCTCGTAATTATTAGACAGAGGTAAGCCCAAGCTATATCCTGGCATGCGCTAGCTGTTGAGTCGGTTGAGAGCTGCTGCCGCTGCTGCTGCTGCTGGCACTGCTAATGGGCTTCAACTGGAAATAAAATTTTCAAAAGACAGGCGATTGTTGCCCTAGCAAGGAAATTAAATATCCTGCTGCTGCTCGTGCTGCTCCTCGTGATGAGGCTGAGCATGTGGGAGAGCAGATTTCAACAGTCAACTCACACACACACACATTGTAATTTCATTTTTATTGGGTCTGGCAACACTGTGATTCGGCTTTTATCTGGCCTCTGATTTTTGCTGCAAAGCACATGCATGAGGCTGGCAAATTTTAGGTAAATTTTGCATAATTTCGTAATTAGTTTAAAATTACTTTAATTGCCTGAGAGGCGGCCTGACTTTTGTTCATTAGCCTCAGCAGGCACCCGAAAGTTTATCAGAGGGCGTTCTCGCAACACACCTGTGGCCTACGTGTCGTATGAGCAACGGCTTTGCATAATTTGCCAACCATTTGGGCTTTCATTTGCCCAGGCAAATATACATAATTTCAAATGTGGAAAAATTGTGGAAAAGTGGCAAAAAAAAAATAAATGTAGCCAGCAGGCAAATTTGTTACTGTCGGCACAAAAACTAATCAAAAGAGAAAAAGAAAAACTAAAGGAAATTTGCTGGTTGCCAGCACAACGATCAATTTGATGGTTTCACCCACTGTCAGCACTTTAATTAAAATACTTCAGCGCCTCAGTCTCAGTGAACTTTTCCTATTTTCAATTTGACAACGGCAGAGAAAAAAGTGCCCCGTCACCGGCCCCCGGCCGGCAGCGCCTCGCGCAACAACTTGACAAAGTTCATTTTGGAAAATATTAAAAAACAACTTATAATTAAAGGTAGAACATAAAGCAAAGCGGCAAAACTTTCTTTGACTTTCGCTATTTTCTTTCGCTTCTTTCGCTTTTCGCTTGCGCCGTTTCGCTTGCGCCGTGCGCCGGAGCTGGCCAGACGAGGCGCACAGAATTATTTAGATTTATATTAATTAATATTTGTTTGGTCCCTTTTGAAGTGACACCGACATTGCCAGCTCTTTCTTAGCCACCACAAAGAGAACTGGGCAATGAAAAATAAAACGAAGCCTTGAATTTATTTGTGAGTTAAGCTAATTGAATTAGTTTTCCTCTGCTGCCGACGGCCTAAGCATTTTTATTTGCCATTCATATTCCAATGGCTAAGAAGGAAGCTCTTAATTTGGGGACTTACAAGCGGACTGAAAAAAATTTATTTTTTATGCAGTTTTCAAGGCTTTAAATTTTTGAGATATACAAAATTATTTAAAATTAATCTCCCACATTTTTGCCAAATATATTATTCTTTGCGTATGTATATTTATTTTCTGCATAAGTTTTATTGAGAATTTTTATTTTTTCCTTTTTTTTTTCTTTTTCAGCAAAGTAAATTATATTTTGTTATATGTATAATTTCGATTATTTTTTTGTTATTTTCTTTTTTTAATTATTAACTATAATCTGGCAATTTTTTAAATTTTTTATTGTTATATATTTGTTTGTTTATTTAAGTGAAATCCTTGATATGTTAAGCTTTATGCTAAACAAACAACAGCCAATATTATCAATATTATCAAGTTTTTATACTATTTCACGTAGTGAACTAGTATATTGGTTTTGTGCAATGTCCGTCATGCTGTCCGTCCGTCTGTCCGTCTGTCCGTCTGTCCGTCTGTCCGTCTGTCCGTCTGTCCGTATGAACGCAAACCATTTCCACGCTATTGAAGCTAGAGACTTGAAATTTGAAATATATACTCGTGTATACCCTCGTCTGATAAAGTGTCAAGATTTTTCCCGATACGCCCACTAGGGGCGTGGCAAATCGGAAAATGCATTTTCCTGTATCTCAGAAACACTACTTCTAGAAGAGCTAGAGAGTTGAGATTTTAACTGAACACTCATGTCGACATCCCAAAATCAAAAAGCTATGGCGGATATATCTACGCCCATTGGGGGCGTAGCAAATCGGGTCAAACTGTATCTTCTACAGTTTTAAAGCTAGAACGCCCAAATTTGGCACGTGGGTTACTGTTACGCTCCTATAAGGATCGCCCAATTTTATAGCCACGCCTACTAGGGGCGTGGCAAATCGGATCTGAAGATATAGTGATTTTACTAGTTTCGTTATATTTTGAGCACTATTAATGCTAGAGACTTGAGACTTGGTATATATACTCGGGTTAACATCCCACAATCGAAAAGCTATGGCGGATATATCTACGCCTTCAGGGGGCGTGGCAACTAATATCAGCTTATATCTCCCACAGTTTTAGTGCTAGAAGCTTCAAAATTGAATGTTAAGTTACTGGAGGCCTCCTCTATCGATTCCCCAAAAATTATTGTTACGCCCCAAAAGGGGCGTGACATACAGAAAAATACCCTGTAATTTTCGCATTTTTCGAATGTAAGCATCCAAACTTTACAGTTATATTCCTGAACGCCCACTCTATGCACATGCCAAAAATTATTTGTCTACGGCCACTGGGGGCGTGGCAAATCAAAACTGAAACATGTGCAGCTTCTGAGCCAATAACGCGCCAAATAATGACTTTGTGACCTTTGACCTTGTCTTTTGATTTGTTAAATTATATATATATGTTTGAAAAGAATATTTTATTAATACAAAATAACTAAATAAGGAAAATATAACAAAAATATCAACATGACCGCACCGGGGTTCGAGCCCACACCTCTACGCTCGCTACTTAAATCACATGTTCAGAGTTGCCACCTCTCTCATTTTGAGAGATGCCATCTCTCTCGATTTAGGTGCGTGTGTTTGCTAAGGTAAGGGTTCGATCCTAATTGAAACTGTCTGGCCACCTCCAATGAAAAGTTTTAGTCTGCAGCTAATTTGAGCGGCGAAAGTGGGGATTTAAGGTTAAATTTAAAAAAATATAATGTGATAGGTGCCCCTGTGTGCTGCTGGGTCGTGAAATAGTATTTCGCTGTCGGTTGCGCCCGACAGCAACGTTCTTACTTGTTTCTATTATTTTTATCGACATATTTTTTTTTTTTTTTTTTTTATTTATTATCAAGAAATCGACTCAATATTATAATAAGTTTTTTTTGTAAATATTTTTGTTAATGAATTACTTTTGCATTAATTTTTATTAATATATTATCTGCATATTTATTTTGTAAATTTATGCCCAACATAAATAGTATTTTTTCATAAACAATATCTATTTTTGTTTGCTGTTAATTTACATTTGTAAGCAGAGGTTTTTGCAAATTATAGCTTTTATTTCTTTTATCGTTTCTTGTTACATTTTATGTTGACCTAATTAAAAAAAAAATTAAATCCACAATAAATACCACAAAGAGATGAGCACAGTTTTTGTTATAAATTTATATTTTCCAGCACAAGGAAATTATTTGCCCTGTTCTTAGCTTACCACACTTATATATTTTATTTTAAGTTTAATTTTAATTTATTCACACAATAAATAAATGAACCAATTATTTATTCTCGATTTCTATTTGATCAACATATTAAATGTATTTATTTTTTATGCACTATGCTCTTTGGCTGCGACTCACATTAACCGCTAATCGTTACACTTAGCAAAGCCTATGGGAACCGCATAGCTGTTCGGGGCGTTCACTTTGAGGCGTTAAGCGATAACTGTTATTATTTATGCTTAGCTGCCGAGGGCGCGTCTGCATCGTTGGGTGGCCGGCGTGCAACTGCGGAGCTAGCAACGATGCATGAGCGCCCCAAAGCCAAATTGGCGGCCGAGCGAACGAGTCGTGTATGCTGCCTGCCTCGTCGGCAGCCCGAACTTGTCTCGAGGGGGACTTTGTGCTAAAAAGTTCGAGTGAGTAGCACAGCTGGCATACACTTTGCCAGTGCGAATCGGGGCCAGTGGGTTAGTCGGCAAGCGACAATTCATGAATGGAACAAACACTTGTTAGCGTGCGCTGGAGAAACAGTATAACAGTTCGCATTGATGTTATACGATTTAAGGGGTATAACACTTGCAGGGGCAATTTAGTTGGAGAAAGTTTGATGCACAGCAAAGATTTATGGGAGTTGTTTCAATCGCAAGGGGAGTAAGTTGGGTATGAGGACAGTTGGGTATGAAGGACAGTTGTTTGGGCAGATTAAAATTAATATGTTTGATACACAGCAAAAATCATAGGAGTTATTGGGGACACCAGAGAGTGGGTAGCAATGCTAGGTATGAAGGGAAATGGTTTGAGGAGAGGCAAGTTTTTATTTCTTTTTATATTTTTCATATTTTGAGTAATTTTAGTGTCTTTTATTAGGAAATATTCAATATTTACTTAATTGTGGCACTTTTTGCTCGAATAATAATGCTAAGAAATGATTTTTGTTCTGGAATAAAGAAATAAAAATAAAAATAAAATAAAAATTATGAAAAATAAATAAATAAATAAAAAAGTTAGAATTTAATTTTAAATATGTTTGTAACTTTTTTAATGATTTCAAAATACCCCACAATTTAAGAAATATAAATAGTTTTTAAATTTGCATAATAATTTAACATTTGAACAATTTGAAAACATTTTGATTCTATTTATTTAGATGCCAGACTTAACTACAAAAAAATATATGTGTATTTCTGTCAAGAGGTGATAATATGTTTATATTTCTATTGAATTTTAAATTCAATTTTAAAGAAAATTGTATTTTTTAAATACTAGGCATTAAAATTTTATAAATATTTATAAAATTTAAATTATCTAAATATTTATAAGCCATAATTTTTTATAACTAAACTAATTATGGACAAAAATGTATAATATGTTAAAATTTATATTGAATTAACATTTAGTTTATGTTTCATATCAAGGTATTTTACAAATACAAATACCCTAGATAATATCTTTAAGTTCTGAATTAATATATGCAAAAATTGTAAGCCAATTCAATTTGCATATACTCTGCAAGTAATTCAAATAAAATTTCTAATTTGCGACTCAGTTACAGTTTCAGCTCCATGGACACAGCTTCCGAATATAAATTCCTTAATTATATGACATTTTTGGTGCAAAAGTCAAATAGTAAAAACGTCAACAGCAACAGCCGGAGAGGCGACGGCCATATGAAGGAGGTCTCTGGCCAACTAGTAAAGTGTTTTGTAATGGAATCTGCTCTGAAAGTATCTTTGTGTAACGAATTTTGGCAACAACTGTGATTGCAGCCACTGACCACGAAGCCTCTGACTGTGCCTCTGCCCTTAGTACATTTGTTTGCCGCTTCGTTGGTTGACTGGCTGCTTCCTGCCCTTGCAGGACATGCTGGAATTATACACATTTAAATTGTGCCAGTTCACTTGGGATTATTTCCATTTGCACAAAGGGAAACTGCTTCTTCTTTCCTTCTCTTTCCCTCTCTTTTTTCTTTTTTGCATTTCCTAGAGGTAACAATCAAGAGTGAGGCAAATGCCAAAGTCAGCCTAAGTTCACCGAGCAGCGGCAACAAAGAGGAAAAAGTATTCACGACTCTCGTAATATCGTAAAAGTGTTGGCTACAGCAACAAACTGAACTTCCCTCGTCACATTGCAGGGTATACGGAATGTATAGCTTAACGTCAGCCAGACATGTGATTCTTATCCGGTTTCACTATGCCTCGAGGCAGTTCAAATAGAAATGGTTAGAGTATTGCATTACGAACAGGCAGCCGCTAGCAGTATAAAAGAAAACATATATTTGTTGCTAGCGCAGTAGGCCGATAAATATTCAAGATAAAAACAAGTGACGATGTTGCAGTCGCCTCGAGTTGACTGTAAAATACTCTACAATGAATTAAATGAAAAAAAAAATAAATTAAATAAATAATGTTAAATTCAACAATTGAATAAAATAAGATAAAAGAAAAATATAAAATAATTAAAATAGATAAAAATAAATAAGCGAAATAAAATAAATAAATAAAATTAAATAAAATTGAAAAAAAATATATAAATAAATTATATGAGATATGATATGAAATAAAATATATAAAATAAATAAAGCAAATAAATCAAAGTTAGTAAGTAATCAAAAATCTTTAAAAATCATAGACAGATAGAATTTGAATTTGCAAATTTCACGCCAATCATACAGTGTGCAAAACTAATATGCCCCTTTGCCAGCCTCACAGAGTAGCAAAAAGCAAGCCAAAGTCAAAGACAACTCCAGGCAGCGGCAGGTCCAGACATGTGTCGATTCTTTTGCTTTTGCTGCTGTGCGATTGCTTCGAGTTTCGCATAGCATACCTTTAGGGGCAAATGGAAATGGATATGAGCAATCGAGAGAGGAAAACATTCCACGTTCGATGGCAACAGCAGCAGAAGTTATCAGAGAGACAAACACAATTCAACTAGATGCAAATGTTTCACATTATAAAACCGATGAATACGATTAAGCTATTGACAAGCAGCAACAGCTAAGCTCATAGACATAGATATAAGTACATATATATATATATATCCATAGACAACTTGCATAAGTAAATTAGGCTGTGAGAGCAACCAATAAAATCTTGTTAGCAATCAAAGCTGAGGCGGGCAAAAAGCAAGACTCACACGCAAAAACCGAGACGGAAAACAAAAAAAAAGAAGAAGAAAAAAAAAACAACAACAAGAAGAACAGCGAGAAGAACTTTGAGCCAAAGAGGCAGCAAGTCAGCAGCTTTTAAGAAATATGTGTGCCAAACTGTGGCAGCGATGCAGGCGCAAAGGAGCGCGTCTCACATCTCGCAGGAAGCGGAATGCAGACGAGGGAAGCAAGGATAATGCCCGGCATGCGTAACGCATAAGCGGCAAATTCCATTAAGTGGCAAGCGCCAGCCAACAACAACAGCAAACAGACTAACATACGAGCGAACAACATCAACAAGAAGTTGGGGGCAGGCAGGCAGTGAACGACTGGGAGATACCCGGTGTTGTAGAAGAGAGAGTGTGAGAGAGGAAGATGAAGAGAGAGAGAGAGAGAGAGAGAGTAAGGAAGAGAGTGAGAAAGAGAAAGGGAGAAAGTGATAGACGGGGAGAGAGAGATATATATATATATATATATATATATATATATATAAAGAGACAGAGAGAGAATGAGAGAGAGAGAGAGAGAGAGAAAGAAAGAGAGAGAATTAAAGACGGAGAGAGAGTTACTTGAATTATACAGCAATAGATATCTTATACATAGCCCAGACTAAGAAATAATGACAAACAGACAATCTGCCACGCCTTCTTTGTCTGGCTATCACACACATAAACATAGAACCAATATACCCCGCATTAGCTAAGACCAATGGATTCAGGGTATAAAAACAACGAGTAGCCAACAGAGTGAATGAGATGAGTCTGTGTGTGTGTTTGAGTATGAGTGTGTGTCTGTGGGAAATTAAACTGATATGAGGAGAAAAAGAGAGAGAGAGAGAGTGGGAGATGGATAGAGAGTGGGAGTGGGAGAGCGAGCTGGTTGCCAGAGTTGCCTTCGTGTCATGGCAAATAAACATTTTTTATATGCCTTTTGATGAGGGTGCCCAAGTGTGCGTGTATGTGTGTGTGTGTGTGCGTGTGTTCCTGTGTGTGTGCGTGTATGCGTAACGAAAGAAAATAAAATTTCAATTTACAAATATAACTGGGTCAGCGAAGACAGCGACTCGGATTTTGATCTCGCTGCGAGCGAAGCTGTCGCCAGATCGTTAAGCTCGACTCGCCTCTCGAGTCGCCTTTCACTGAAAATAGTTCAACATTCCCAAATATATATATATATTTATATATATTTACAGTAATGTGATATATCCACTTGATGGCCACAGTAATGTGATATATCCACTTGATGGCCACAGGAATGTTAACAATTTGCGCTCTTAATTCAGCTCATTAAACTGCAGCAGCTTTCAATGGAAACATTTAACATTTGAATAATTTTCATTTGCGGATTTGCAATTAATTCAGAAATCAATGAAACGTGCTGAGTGCAGCATGCGGAAGGTAAGTGCAACTATTAAGCCCATTAAATATTCCATAAGCGCAATTGCAAAGCATTGTGAAGCTGTAATAAACCAATCCTCGGGAATGCTTGTGTTGCATAGAAATGAGATGTTCTTCAGTCATTCAAAATGATAGTTTAAATAAATATAAAAATTAAAAATAATACATTAAAATCATTTTCAAAATAAAATAAATGTAATTTATATAATTAATTTGAAAATATATAGTTTAATAATACATTTAAGAAGCAAAACAAATAAATTTCTGATATTATCAAGCTAAGTTTTTATTTAAATAAATAAATAGAATTTATTATCACAAAAAAAATACGTCGTAAATAGTAAAAAGAAAATGTAAAATTTTCACATTTATTAATTTAATTTTAATAATTCATTTGTATGTAAATATATATATGTTTAACAAGTATAAATGTAATGCCATAAAAATAAAATTAAATTATGAGAAAGTATTTTATTTTAAGTAAATAATAAGTTTTAAAATCATTTTTTAAATAAAAAAATTAACTTTGATATAATCAAATAAAAATAATGGAAAATTGTTATTTATTTATCTATAAATAAAAAAATATATGATATGAATATTATATTGGTATTTCAATATTAATTATTGATTATATTATTTTTACAAACTTTACAAAATATACAGCAACTAAATATATAATATTAATAAAAATTTTCATACTTGTTTAATATTTATTATGAAAATTATATACCTTAATAGCTATTTTTGAATCCCCCTTAAATAATATTGCATCAAAGTATTCATGTATTTCATTTGGTCAATTTGCTGTCCCAAAACGAAATGTTATCTTTACCGTCCCAAAACACTGTTAACCAATTGGCTCAGGTCTACATTAGCCAAGACAGCAACCAAACCAGCAAAAGCTCTACCATCTGTAGGATAACAGCGCCAAACACTATCCACAGCGCTGTTAAGCAACAGAGATGTTAAATGAAACGAAGATAAAAAGGTTCAACGCACGTCAAAGGACATTTGCGCACAGGAAGAGGAGATGTGCCATAAAGCGAATGAAAACGAATGCATTGAGCTCAAACCCAATTAGTTTGCCAATCGAAATTACAAGCACAAACAACACACACACACACACACACACACAAAGCATTGACAAAGTACTAATTATAGCCAATATCCTGTTGGCCGCACACAAAGGCAAGCCGAAACCCTGGCTAAAAATGTGAAAGACAATTGTGTGTATGTGTGTGTGTGTGGGGCACAAATGACAAGTGCCGAACAGCAAATGGAACAACAGAACAAAATGTGCATTGTTCGGCAAGAATACGTAGACAAATGCACACACACATGCACACGGAGAGGGTCTCTAATAGCATGGAAATAGAGCGAACTCTATATGTCAGAGGCTAATTCGAGTTGTTCTTTTGAGAGAAACAAACATCGAGATTGCTCTTGGTGACAATAGGAATTACCTCACTGCCATTTCACATGCCAATTCTCTTGAATTCACTAATTGAATAGTCTTAAAATAATGCAGAGACCTTGGCTCGCAGCGAGTGGAGCTCGTGGGCTCAACCGAAAGTCTGCTTGGATTGTTTCCTACTACAATGTGGAGTTTCAAGAGTCTATGGAGTCTGTGTGTATTCTCTCCTTGATGCCATGCAGCTGCAAGCAGTCGAGCTCATTTAGTGCATATTGGTAACAGGCAAGGCAAGTATGTTTGACCGAGAGAAATATCCCTTAAGGCGTGGCATAACTAATATTTTCATTTATTTTCTATAAATTTAATTCATTTTACATTTATTTTCTTAAAGTTTGACTCTTTTCTGCACCTGGAACAAGTATTATACAGTTGCTCATGCCCGTTTGCCACTGTGCTCATTGTTTCTGGCTTTGAGGCTTTACAGCAAAATAATTGCGCTCGATACGAAATGTGAGAGTACATTAAGCAAGTAAGCGAACAGTCTGTGTATATATGTATATATATATAAATTCATACGATATATATATATACATATATATATGTATGTATTTGTGCATGCATTAACACCACTTGACTGCAGCGGAAATGAGAAAAACAAAATGCATCGCGTTCTATTGGGCGGAAACTCTTCAATGTTAATTGATATTTTTAATACACTTACAGGCAGCTTGAAGCGGGCACAGCATGAAAATACCCTGCACATTTTTAAGTGGGTCAAGGGGGTTGTTGTTGCTGGAGAACATGTAAGTTAAATAAATGGTTTTTTTTTTGCAATTTTTTTACGGCTTCATTTGGAGAGGAAATGTGAATCAGCAGGCATGAAAATTCCTAGAATATGACCATTTCCATTTTGTTGGCTAATGAAAGTATACTCCTACTTTTAGCTTTCATTTAATAGGGTATTTGTTGCTAGGCAATTACTCATTGAGATAAAATTAGATGTATATTTTTATACTGAAGCCAAAAAATATATGTAGCTAGATAGAAATACAAAAATAAACTTGAGTTTTAATTATAATAAAAAAGTAAGTGTATTAAATATCTGTAATTATATTATATTACATATTAAAAAGTTATATATACATATAAATATATAAATATAAATGTAAATATAAATATATATTTATAGATTAATTTTATTAAATTTTATATATAGTAATATGAACTGTACTATATAAAATAATTTAAAATACGAGACTTTATTTTATTTCATTTCATTATTTATTTCCAGTATTTTGTATTTATTTAATTTCATGTAAATGCTTTTCTTATTTTATTTATAATATTTATATTTTATTTTATTAATCCTTTTTTATTTATTATTTATTTTATTTTTATTTTAATTAATTTATTTAGTTTTATTTTATTTTGTTATATTGAAAAAGGAAAAGATCAACTTGGAACTTCAATTTACGAGCCAATGTCAGCAGCGTAACATAGCTTCACAGCTTGAGTAAGTTGTCCTCATACACAACTAGCATCAACTTCCTCAACTTCTTAACTTCTTTCCAACTACCACCAAGGGTATCGCTAAGTTGTCCTCAAACTTTCAGCTCACTCTCATTTGATTACTTTAATTCATTGTATTGACTCGAGCAGAACTCAGATGCAGCCGTCATCTGAGCATATTTATGTAGCGCGTAGCGCACCGTTGCTCGAAGTCCGCTCGTGGCTTGCTCGTGGGCGCAATAAATAAAAAAAAACTGCGCTGTTATAAAAATATTATTGCAACTGGCATTTTAACTGAGCTCTGCTCATATTTGATTTTCAATTTACTCACGTGCTGTGTACATTTAATAAAAGCTCACGGCTGAAGCAGGTGAAAGGTGTTTAAATGACAATGATTGACTAAGAGAATACCTCAAAAAGGAGTGGAGTTGAAATAGAGAGACTATACTAAATTAGAGCAAACTGAGCTAGACTATGACTTGATCAAATTAGAGAGAACTTTACGATACTAAACCAAGACTAAAGCAATCCAGACTAGATCAAAGTAGACTTGAAAAGGCTTGAGTAGACTTCACTGAATAAAACGAAATGAGACTAAAAGAAACTAGAGTTGGCCAAACTAGATCAGACTTATTAAAACTATATCAAAAAAGAGTTGACTCAAGAAGGCGAAGGCGAACAGAACTAGAGAAGATTAGGGAAAGTTATGGTCAACAGAAGTCCACCGTACAGGACTCGTCGGGACTAGAAAAGAGAAGAAGAATACCCTGTTAAAGTAGAATTTTGTCTTATATCTTTATACAAAAGTAAAATCAAATATATGACAGAAAGTAACTCTAAATATGAAAATATATACTAAATTCAATTTAAATATATGAAATTAATAAAATTTCATGAAGCTGGTGAAAGTTATATGGATGTTAAGTCTCCTGCTTTCAATCAGACTAATAGAGGGCTAGACCGATGAGCTGGACAATGTTCTCGACACTAAACTAGAATATAAATACCCTATCAATCTCTTCAACCACACCATTATGCCCTCTTCATCCACATCAGTTACCTCCAGGATATATTTATATGCAAAAAAAATATTAAAGTCCTTCAATTTTTCAGGATGTCAACTGTCAGCGCGTTGAGGCATTATTGCCGCATACACATATGCGGGATTTAATGTGCCGCAAGCAAATTGAAACATTTGCGGCGACCCAATAAAATAAAAGGCGATCCAAAAATACATACGCAAATCGCATTTAAAGTTGGTCAGCTGTGCGAATAAGCCATGCAAATGCATACGCCACGTTGGCCGCATAAGTTGAAAGCGTGCGCTTTCCTAATTAGATTGATTGGACCTATGGAACTATGCGCTGTCTCGCCCATACACTCTCATTACATCTCTTCGATTCATTATTTAAATTAACTTTTCGCATTTGGCAAAAGTTTGCTGGGAATAAAAACAAAACTTGAATGAGTACGAATACGAATATGCATGAGTATATATATTTATTCGACAGTAAGACAAATTCAGTGCCAGCAATAAATAATGTTTTGATTAGCCAAACAAATCTATGAAATGAGCAAATCCCTCTGTGGAAATTTGATATTTTCAAATTTGAATTTTGATTTATTGCAAAATTTGAACGCGACTATCAAATCGATGTTTGCACTCTCTCACATTACTCGCCTACAAAATCAAATCGATGCTTGTTACCTGACATTTAGTTCTTTATATTTGACATTTAAGATTTTAGTTTAGTTTTGAGGCAATGTCTGTGTGCTGTTGCCCTTTGAATATATGATAAAATGATGCAATTATATGATTTAATTAACTATATTATGATTTCCGATATTTTATTGACACATGGCAAGCAATTGAATGATTTTGTGTAATTTATATTTATTCAAATTTACTTTGAGCAGTTGAAAATTCAATGAAAATTAGCTTGAATGTGCTAATGAAAATTAAGTTATTGAATAAAAAAATATAAAAAATAAATTTAACAAAAAAATGGAAATAAATAATATAAATTCATTGCAACTGTCTGCTTTGAGTATAAATATCTTTAAATTTATATAAAGAGTTTACTTCATGGCCAACAACCATAGTCGAGAGTCAATGTTTACTTCAATCCAGAGCTTGCAAATAACAGTTGAGCGTTTTTTCGTCACGCTCAAAGTCAGAGCAGGAGCGAAAAAAAGAAAATATTCCGCTCTCGCTCTGAGCAAGAGCGATTTTTTCTTGTCTGAATCGGTCTTCGCATGAGGGTTGTTTTTTGGGTTTTTTGCGTCGATCGTTATTGCTGAACATCTGTTCGCGAGCGGAAAATTTTTTGTTCGCGAGCTGAGCCTCAGCAAGTGAGCAAATGACCGAAAAAGTCAATGCAAAAGGTCTTTTGGTACTCTTACATTAATTTGCCTTGTTGGAAAAAAATGATTTTTTTTGGTATTAAGATGTTATTTAACTAGTACTAAACTTATACTGCATATTGTTAAGTTAAATAACTAATTATACATTTAAATTGTCTGCGCTTATTGAACTAAAAATAAGTTGCTGGTTAGAACTACCTGTGCAAGCGCATTTAAATGTGGCAGTTTAAGCTTGACATCATTAAAAAATTAAAATATTTAGTAAATGTAATATACAAACTTGCGACGCAAGAATATTTTGCGTACTTTGATTAATACCATACACAAAGTACGTTTGCATCGCACATGAACAGTCGCTCAGTCGGTCAGTCGCCCAAAGACCCTTTTCTTAATTTTACTCAAGCGTTCGCTCGCGGTCTGACCGAAACAAATGAGAAACGAAAAAAAAGGTCCGAGTCCGAGCGCGAGCGAACTGAGCGAAGACCCTTTGTTTTCGCTCGCTCGCGAGCATTTTCAGTGAAAACTGTTATTCGAAGACCACGCAAAATGCTCAACTGTTATTTGCGAGCTCTGCTTCAATCTATGATTTTTTCTTCAAAGAGAAAAGTTCATATATTTTAAAAATAATTTTTTTTCCTAACTAATATCAATTATTTGTACAATACAAACATAATTTGTTAACAGCGCTGAGAGCGAGATATATATTTTTTTAGCAACATTTTGTATTACTTTTTTTTTTAATTTTTATGATATTATAGTAATATATTTTTAATTTCTTAGTTCGGCATATATATATATATATATATATATATATTTTTAATTTTATTTATATTTATTTATAAATATGTTCTAATTCTAAATTTCAACTCAGTTCTCTCAGCAACTGCTTGACTCTCACAGCCAGTCTGCACAGCTAGTAATTTACTTATTAAATAATTACACTTAAAACTGTCAGAGCAAGCAGCTGTAATAACATTTCCGAATGTCAGCAGGTATGAATTGCAAGGGGTTCAGGGAGCTGGGCTACGTGTCAGCGCATGCTAATTAAATGCAGCTGAGCAAATGGCAACAGCCGGCGCACAAATCGCATTTTTAATGCCATTGCGCTTTTGGGTAAAGTAACAAAAGCGAGGCGCGACTCATGAATATGCAAAATGATGTGGCTAGAACTTACCCTTTATGAAATCGACAGCCATCTCTAAGCCGTAGGTGTCCTTGTCGCAGTCGTCCAGTAGGTGGGCGCCGAGCGTTACATTCGGCAGCAATTGCTGCTGGTTAACCTGATCCAAGGTGTAGAGCATGGCCTCCAAGGCCTGAATGCCGCCCTGCGGCATGATCTGGCCGCAGGTGATGCTGTCCTCGCGCGAATGCACCATCATCAGGCCGCCAAGTATCACATCGCCCTCGAGCACAGCGGCATGCTTCACTGGCCAACCAGCAGCAGCAGCAGTTGCTGTTGCCGTTGCCGTTGCTGTGGCAGTTGTTGTGGTCGCCTGACCAGTGCTGGCCCAGGGCGTTGTCAATGCATTGTCCATGTTCGCGGTGCCCAGCAGGCGCAGTGTAGGCAATGTTTTACTCTCAATTGTTGTAGTCGATGTCGATGTTGCTGCTGTTGTTGTTGTTGTTGATGTTGTTGTTGGTATTGCTGTTTGCCAATTAGTTTTATTATATGCCCTTATGGTTGGCCATACTTGCTGCAATGTTGCCGCCGTCGCCGCCTCCCCCAGCTGCATGTCTAAGTTTAAATTTGTATTGTTGTCCGCAGCTGTTGCCATTGTTGCTGTGGGCGCAATGCGTTTAGTTTTTATTGGTATTGCCGTGTGGATCATACTATCTGTATGAGTTGTTGCTGCTGCTGTTGTTGTCAATGGATTCAATATTGCTGTTGCTGCCGTTGCTGCCGTTGCTGCTGCTGCTGTTGGCTTTGGTTTTTTGCTAGCCGCATCAGCTGTCGTCAGCACTTGACCCTTCTGCGTTTTTATGGGGCCGGCTGCTCCTGCTGCTGTTGTTTTCGCTGCATTTAAATTGCTGCTTGAAGCGATTGCTGCCGATTGCTGACTTGCTGGGCCGTCAGCCATACCTGGCAACAGCAATAATTGCTGCTGCTGCTGCTGCTGTTGCTGTTGCGCTTGGCAGCGCTTGCAGGCCAGCAACAACAACAGCATCAGCATACCTCTTGCTACACTGAACAACATTTCGTCTACTTTTCTCTCTTTCTCTCTCTGTTGCTCTTGCTCTGAGTGCGCGAGTGCTCAATGTGACGGCATTAGCAACCGGCGCAAAAAAACACACACACACAGAAAGAAATGTGACCAAAAATTTATTTTCGTCGAGCTGCTAAATAAATTGCAATTAATTTGGAAAAACAACAGCTTAAAATTGCTGTTGGGCAACGAGTTTTAATTAAGTTGCCTTTGCCAGCTGAAATTGATGTGTCCGCTAATTCCGCACGATGTTGTTGTGGTTGTTCCCGTCGTTGTTGTTGTGGTGGTGGGAGGGCATTTTAAGGCATCGCAACTTTGTTGTCGCTCCGGTTGCTGCAAGTAAGAAACGAAAAACTCGTTGAGTAGAGCAGCAAATAAATAAGCATTTTTAAGTGAAACTGAATTATAAATGTTGCGCACTTAAGCAAATTTAATGAACAGTAAAAAGGCACATCAAACTGAGCCAAACATTTCTTTATTTCCCATTTCACACTTTGTTGCGTGCCAAAAATGTTTACAACCGAACTAAAGTCCGACTACCAAACTCACTCAGACTCGCTCGCTCTCTCAGTGCCTGCTCTGAGGCGCCAGGCCAACTCGAACCTGAGCCCGAGCACGTAGTCGATGCAGCTCAGCACTGCTCAACCGTACGCAATGTAAATTAAAGCTACAAATTTTAGCATAAAAGTAGCTTGAATGACGCCTCATAAAAATATTATGCCAGCTCTTAGTTATAAACATATTCAGGTGAAATTATTTCGCATTTTTGCACAGTTGAAAACTCTTAAAATATTAATAAATGTAGCCAATGCTGGTGCTTTCATTATGCTTTCTCATATATACTAAATAAATATACATTTAAAAATTATAAAAATATATGCTTATTTTTATTAGAGAATATTTTTAGATTAAATATTTATAAATATATTGATTTATTTATTTTTTAATCATAAACAATATTGTTGTCGCATTGATAATTGTATTTTTAGTCTCATTTATTATTCAATTTTTATTTGCATACTAAACAGAAATGTAAAAATACTGTATAAAATAATAAATAAATTAAAACATGATATGTTTGAAATATAATGAATATATTTTTAAAAAAATTTAAAATAGTTATATACTTATATAAACAAAATGAAATATATATCATCAATATAAATTATTCAGAGCCTTTTTTAAGATTAAAAGCAAACATATAAGCATAAATGTTTACATATATTTATAAATATATATTTGTGCTTTTTTTACATTTTTTGTGGCATCAAAAATAATATAAATACATTTTAAGTAAACATAAAAAAATAAATAAATATTCATATACATTCTGTTTAGCAGAGAATATATTTCTTTTATTTTAAATGCTATAAGAAAAATTAAAAAGAATTTGCATATATTGCAAATACATATGTGCATTAATTTATTTATTGAATTTATAAAAATATTTTCAGGTATTTTGTGTTTTTTTATTCGATTTTAATGTCACTAGAAATGGCTTAGCTAAAAACTGTGCTGAAAGTGAAATATGAGAATGTGTTCTCGCTAGCCTAGCTGCTGGCCAAAAATAATAATAAAACCATGTTTCAGTATGTATCTAACATATTTAATTTAATATTTAATTGATTCAATAAATGAACTAAAAGAAATAAGATTTCGACTACAATTTAATTTGATTGAGTTGTGTAACCAAAAGTCTTACTGATGTTCAATTCAATTTAACTTTATTGGCAATTCCTCTCAATTATAACTGGCTCAAAGAGACACAGTCAAAGGTATTCATACAACAAAACTTTGTCAGAGTTTTCAGCAAACTTCGCTTTAAATTTCCTTTACAAACTTTACTCAATTTCAGACATTTCTCATTTATAGATATACATACTTATGTATGTATACATTATCAAACTAAGTCTAACTTCAAATCGAAGTTCAATTGAATTTCCCATCCAATCTATAATATAAATGTTTGCTTCGTAACCAATTTTGACAAAGGCTGATTAACCTGTACTTAAGTCAAATTTTAAAGACTAATCATAAGTAAACTCACAATTTATAGCTAGAAAAACTCTTAATTACTTCCGGTAAACTCTATGAAAAGTGTTCATTAAACTCGCCCTAGTTAACGACAACTGCAAACTGCAAAATTCCACAAATTTCACACAATTTCTCAAAGAGAACAAACAAATCGATGTCAGACACGTGTTGACAAGGCTCGCAGCAATGCTGACACGCAATGTTGAGATGGCTAAACATACGTAAACAAAGTGCTGAGTGGACAGGATGCTCGTTTGCAAATGTTGTTGCCATAGGCAAATGCGGATATCCCTTTTACACTCGACAAATAAACACTAATACGAAATGGCACAAAACTTTAATAGAGCAGCCCAACTGGGCCAGGAAATGGCAGCCGGATATCAGGACAACATATGCCTCGTTAAGTGAATCTATCTGTCCCAAAAATAGATGGAGTGCCTGCCTGAGTAGCTATGTGTCACCTGATAATAACCAGGTGACATAATCGTGGCGGAAGTCGAATTACACGCCAATTAAAACACGATATGCTCATTATGCTGGCTATATAATTAAGCAGGCTTTTCCGACTTAGTTTTCTCGTCCAAAGCTAATTAGACGGTCATTTAATTAACTTGCCATAAAGGATAATAGCTGTTCGAATAGAGTTTGGGGCGGCATTAACTCGGTAGGAGGTGTCGCCTCCGGAATTTACTGTTATTAGTGAAAGTTTCATTGATAGGCGCAGGAGCATAAAGTGTAGCCTACTTTTGGGGGTCGCTTTAAAAATGCCAGCGATTAACAGACTGTTCGCCTCGCCCCGGGGAATTGCCCACATATTTGCGGCACACAATATAAAAATACCATTGGCGCATATTTTGGTTGGGCTGTGACATAATCTTTAATACACACGCCCACTCCCACTGGCTGGCTGTCTGACTGGCTGACTGGCTGACTCACTGTGCTCTTATCTCGAATACCTGGCATGCCTGCGCCACCTACGGAAGTATTTTTGTTTACTTTGCACCCATAGAGCCAACGAAAATAGCCGCAGGCTGCGTTGTCCGTGTGTTTGTGCTAATATTCTCTTTATTGAAACGATATTGGCAAGGTCGTATACGTGGAGGCGTCAACTGTCCGTGTGGGCCCCACAAATCGCCGGGACGTGAGAATAAATTCCGCTTTGTGTGCGTGGCCCAAACTAATGAAATGTGTTGCCTTCGAATAGCACTAATGAAACACTGTGGCCATCGGCCCCCAATTCCTCTTTCGGCCATGTAATTTTAATTAAACTTAACAATTTCCGTACTACTGTTGTGTCAGCCGCAAGTCAAACAATTGACAGCTGCTAGCCATTGTTCCGGCCCGACCACAGACCACATGCATGCCACACATTATATACATACATATATATGCATATGATATATGATACAATGTGCCACATGGACGATCCGCAATGATTGTAGCCGGCAGCGCTGTTGTCTGTCAATCAGCCGTAAATGTCTGCAGCAACAAAGCCAACACAACTTCTGATAATATGATGCATGACATAATAATGAACACACGAGATGTGTGTTTGGCATCTGCTTCTCTATTAACCCATTCCTGTGAAGGCTGACACTATCCTACAAAATACTTGGGCTGGAAGATGTAAGTGAAGCTCTTTAAATTGCGATAATACTTATAAATTATTAATTTATAAATTATATTATTATAGTAACAATTTAAGTATACATTTAAAGTAGAAACTAAAAATAATAATTGGCATTATAAAGTGAGAACCTGACCAAAAATTTTACAAAATTTGATTATTAGTAATAAATTGAAAGTTTTAAATAAGTTTCGAAAGAGCCTGGTTAAAGTATTTTGGAGAGTTTTTCAATAATAATAAATAAACAAATTGCGCTACTAACAATTTGGAAAAATGTATAAAAATTTTTAATATATAATTATATTTTTTTAAATAAATAAATTACTAAAAGAATTTGTTTTAAATAACAAATTATTCAAATAAATAATTAAATCAAATATTTCTAAATTGGAAATAGATTTATTTTGTATATATAATTATCATTTTTTTTTTTTTAAGTAAAATGGAACTTTTCAAAAGTTAAATAATTAAATTATTGTAAATAAATCAATGTATTTATATTAAAATTTGTTAAAGTTACTAATAGAATTTTTGGTTTTTTATTTTACTAAAAAATTTTATATAACATTAGATAATAAATACCAAATATTATTAAATACTTGAAATATTTATGCAGAGTAAATTAAAAAAGGTTTTCTATCATTTTCTTGGCTACAGTTTATTACACATTATGTAATAAATAAATCTATCTATCCGTTAAAATATATCTCTGTATAAATGTATCCCTCTGCACAACTCCTGCAGCCCAGTGTAAGCTAAAAACTTTTCGTCAGCTCAATAAATGGAAATTTTCAAGTTTTGTGTACCTTAATAATTAGCATAGGCGAGAATTGATGTGTGCTTAGCACAATTGAGAGATGTTTGCCACGTTCACATATTTGCTCTGCGATTAGCAAAAATCAATTATTAATCTATGAATAAATGTTTAAATTAAGACAAGTTTTAAGGACTGCAGATATAAGTACCAATTAGGGCAGCGAGGCTTAACTGCAATAAGTTAATAAGTTAAAGCTGTTTAAGCTCTCGGCGGTTCTCATTGAACCCGCAATTATGGCAGCTAATGGGCGGAAGGATATGCAGCTCGTTCAACAATATTTTTTTCTTCTCCTCATATTGATTTCAAGGCAACGTCTGAGATGTATATAAGTTTATAGTATATATATAAATATATATATTTATTAAGAGTACGCCTTGCCTTTGGGGCGTCGAACTTATAATTTTATGAAGCGAATGGGTGTGTGCACGCAGACACATTCAGGTAATGTAGTCGTAACAGTTTGGCCATGTTTTTTTATGCGAAAATTATGCAGAAAGTTCAGTTGGCTGGCGAGCCGAGGACTGGAACGTTAAAAGGCTGCAGCAAATGCAAAATTAATGCGCCCGCTCCATTAAAGGCAGCCGCGCGGCATAAAACAGCCGCGCAGACATCATCATAACGTACACACGGCCGGAGCTCATTTAGCCGCTCGCTCAATTATTGAAATATTATTTATAAGCGCAGCCCGGAGCAGTTACCTTTTCGCACAAAAAAAAAACGGGAAGGCAGCGCGATGCGATGGCCTGGACCTTGGTCAGCTCGCATGACGTATACGCCGCGTTATGTGTGGCACGTGACCTGGGAATAGAGTAGACTGAAGGGTCGCTCCTCGGAGCATTGACCACTTAATGCATGATTATCTCCAATGAATATGCAATGCGCATAAAAACATTTTCAACCCGCTGCTCTATCTGCGGTCCGCCTCTCTCTCTCTCTTGCTCTCTCTGCGGTTTGAAGTAATAAAATTCATATAAAATATTTCAGTAGTGCGGTAATTTGTCATTTTCAAAGTGTTTGGGCAGCGACGAGATGAGCAGCGCGTGTGAAGGACGTTAAACATTTTACATTAACATATAAAGAAGGACATAAATCAGTGACTAAATGGTGTTGACACGCTGAGCGGGGCTCAATGCAAAATGCTTGTAAAATGATAATTAAAAAATTATTTAAATTTATGATAAATGAGTTAAAGCTGACTGTGGCCTGGCCAGAGTTTTATTTGAATAATTTATCACTTCAATTTTTTTAATTCTGCCATGAAGAACAGTAGAGAAATAAAATATTTATATGTTTTAACAGAAAAAAAGGTAATATTTGAGAGAATATTAAAGTTTATATAAGACTATAATTTTTTCTACAATAACTGTCATTATATTATGTTCAACTAACATCATTTCACCTGTGTAAAACACAAGAAACTCTATTAAAAATTGTGTAATCGAAATTATAGAATTCGTTTTCAGTCTTAGAAGTGGCTGCTTGGCCTTCATGGAAGTCGACGCGCCATCCATGCACTTGTATGGCATTCGAACACAGCTCACAGTTAAGCGCATTTCAGTTGCACGCCAAACACCGCAACGTAGAAAGCTTCGCTTCTCAGAAAATCATAATAAAATATTACTTCACTTATATGAAAAGTTGTTCAAGAAAAACAATTGAGAAAAAACTTTTAATGCCTTCAATTTAATGTGATTTGATGGTCAACTAAACTATAAATAGAATAAATATAAGAAACTTAAAGTTTCTTTACAGATTTGAAAAGTATTTGATATATGTATATACATTGTTATTATTTTGTTTAATTTTGTACATTTTAAAATAAAATTAAAAAAATTTATTAAGAATACTATTTCAATTTATTTAATTTTTTTTAATAAAAAATTATAGATAATTGAATAATAAAATTTGATTTTCTGTATATTTTAATATCATATATTTTCATTTAATTTTTTATTTATTTTAAGTATATCAGCCCACTTCCTCATCCACACAACTTGATAATCTTGAGTAACACTAAAACATTTACATAATCATTTGAAGTACTCGAAGTATTGTCGTAAGCACCTTAAGCTCTTATCCACAATTATCGTCGAATTGCTGTCGAATTGCATTGAGTGAGAGAACTTTTGTGATCACACCAAATTTTTTTTTTGTTTGTCGATTTTTTTGTCATTTAATTTAATTTATTATCAGTTTTATTGCTGCTTCAATTAAAAAGTTTTAATATTTATCTCGTTGGCTGTTGCTGGGGTCGGCGATTCGCTGTTGCGAATTTAGGGAACAGTTTTAAAGCAAATTTAGGCAACTTCCGCTGACAGAATGGCGACAACACAGCACGCAGAAAATAACAAAAAAATGTGTAAAAGTTGTGCGAAAACTTTTAATTAGCATCGGCCAATGGGGAGCAACAGCAGCGGCAAAGCGAAAATCCCAGAGGAAATGGTGCCAAAAACCAGCATTAGCGGCGCGCAATGGGTGAGGAAACACCTGCTTCAAAGCTCAACTCAATTTTCAATGCGTAAAAATAATGAAAATGTCGGCCACAGAGAACGAGAGGGGGAGAGAGGAGGGGCAGCAAGTGGGAGAGCTAGAACTGTTGCGAAAGTTTGGCGTCGAAAGTTTTCACTAGTTGCGGATTGTGTTGACAGCTGTGCGGCGCATTAGGCGGTTGCTTATTTGAATTTGATAGATCAATTTTGGCCTGGCAATGTTAGCTGAAAGAGCAGCTCAGCAGTGTTATTAAAATAATTGAGAGCAGAGCTGAATTAATTGAAATTCAATAGACCAATTTGAATAAAGCCTTTTAGGTTTATTAAAATCGTTAAGTGGAATTTTGTGTAAAAGGTTTCATTTGACTAAAAGCTTTAAGCTGTAATTTTAGGCCAATCCTTTCATTTCATGTTTTAAGTTTTTGCGAATCTCATTTACGCCTTTCATGCTTGTGGTAAATTGCTTCGCTATCGATATCAAAGTTATTTTCACTAAATTCCACATCCTTTCAACTTTTTGCTCTTGGCTGCAATTGTGCTTAACCTTAACTCTGCGGCATTGCCAAGTTTGTAAATGTTATGATAGTGCCTTCTTGCCAAAAGCAGTTAAAGTGGCTGAGTGGAAACTGATCAAACGGGAAATATCCTAAAACTCAGGTTCAAGGAAATCTTTAAGTTGTCTCAGACTTGAGTTGGCATGACAACTGCTCTACCCAGAGCACAGTCCACACTTCGATACCTGAGATTTCCTCTGCCTCCCACACGCATTATATCACGCATTGACAGGGTATAGAAAGAAATATGTCTTGCTGGCTATTGACTGCCGCGCGCGTAGAGCCGACCCGGCCTAGAGGCCATAAACTGCCAAATACCGAGTCTGGCGGCTTGCTGGGCGACTGGTTGCCCAGTGTCTGTTTCAGTTTGGCTCCGCTGTGTAGTAAACAAATTAATCCAATTTTCGGATAGCTGCGCCTTAGCCATGGCTCTGCGACTGCAAACTGGCACCGAGACTCGAACGAAACTCGCCTCGGGCATAAATTAAGTAATTAAGTGCGTGGGCAGACGCATTTGCCTAGTTGTTCACTTTGTTAATTGATGCTGCGTCAAAGCGTTTATTTAGTGCTTAAGTGCGCATATTTTCCTAATTAAATTGTTGTTGCCCTCCTCTCTGTTTCAATCCATAAAATATGTAACAGTCCATTTCGCGTGATTGATTTATTTATAAACAACGAATGTGTCGCCAAAGTTTGCAAACAAGTTTAAATACATTAAGAGTTTTTTGCTTCTTTTCTGCTTTCGCTGCCAGATGAAAGGGAAGCCAAGGGCAAAGCAAAAAGGCAAACGAGAGAATGTTCAAACATTTGTCGCTCTAAAAAAGGAAAATTAATCAAAATTAATCGCATTACATAAATGGAAGTGGGGAACAAAAAAGAGTCAAGCCACTCGACTATGACTAAGAGATACTCTTTGAATAATTTTTTATATTTTAATAAATTTATTTTTAATATATGAAAAATATATTTTTGTTGAAATGTAATATATGTATAAAATTTAAAAATAATATATATAAAATTAATGTTTATTTAATATTTAATTTTTTAAATATTAAATATTAATTTAAGTTTGTTGAACTAATTTTTAATTTTTTAATGCATACAAAAATTATTTTTAGTTAATATTTAATTTTGAAAATAAATAAAATTAATTTTTTATATAAAAAAATTTTAATTTAATATTTTAATATTAAAATATTAGTTTTAATTAGTTATTTAATATTTGGAAAGAGTTTTAGTGTAATAAATAATTATTAAAATAAAATAATAATAAATTTATATTTATATTAAATTTTTAAAATATTAAAAAAATAATTTAAAAAACAAATAATATTAAATTTATATTTATATTAAATTTTGAAAATATTATAAATGTATTCAGACTTAAGTCTCTGCAAAATAAATGCTCAACGTGGGGCTGGGCACACCGTTCGAGCGTAATATGCAAACATTTCTCAGTCAAAGAGGCAACCTGCGTTAGGCACAAAAGCAATTTACGTTTTTGCCAACTTGACATGTGTATGAACATGTGATATGATTGCTTTTTGCTCAGGCACGAACTCAAATGAAATTTCGAATTTCAAACACTTTTAAGTGAATGCCGACTTTGTGAAGAGCGCGCTCTGAACTCATTACGGAAATTACTCGGCACACAGAAGCAGCAGCGGCGGCAGAAGGCGGGGGAAAACGCTTTTTGGTCGTGCACAGACTCCGCAGAGGAAGACTGCAGACTCCATGCAAATGATATGCCCATTGAAGTGAGCTTTAATGTCGGAGCTAAATAAATAAACAAACGCTCGCCAAACAGCAGACAACAAGCATCGAGGGTCGCGCCCACCAATTAGTGCCGCGCAAAGACGGCGGAGGCCGGCACCGAGCCAGAGAAGCATATGGGCAATCTTTGCCGAAGATGCTGCCAGAGCTAACGAGCAACGAGACAAGATGCCAACCGACTCCACGCAAAATGACAGCGACTGACTGATAGCTGGGCAAATGGATGCCGCACAGTGGCAGAAAATTATTCAATTTTGCCAAACTAGATAAATTCTTGTCGAGCTTGATTAATTTTTGATTTTGTTTTGGCTGCAGTGGAGCGAGGATGAAGGCGAGAAGTGAAGAAGTCTCGTAGATGTGCCTTTTCAGATGAAGCTAAGAGATTATTAGATTTATTATGATTTGTTTTATATTTATGGGATAAATTGCGAAATTTTATAAGTAACTTTTTATAGCTTTCATGATATTAATTTAATCAAAAAATTACGTAAATATAAATATAATTTTAATTTAATATAAATATAAAAATATATATAGCTCAATTTATTTTAACAATTAAATATACTTATATAACTTTTGTATATGTTTTTTAAAAGTGAAACGTCAAGCTAACTAAAATTTTTATTTTCAAAATTAACTATTAAATCAAAAATAATTGCTTTTATTTTAAAAAGTTAAATATTGAATATAAACTAGTATATTATGTGTTAAAAATTAAATATAAAATTGAATTATATATTAATTAATATAATTAAATATATTATAAAAGTAATAAGTATTAAACTTAATTATAAATAAATATAATTATAAATAAATTAATAAATAAAACAAATTCCATGGACTGCCTCATCTTCTACCATGAATAATATTGAGAGCAACATTGCCAGATGTTAGAAATTGATTCACTTATCTGGATTTCTAGACAGAACTAAGCCAACAAGAGTCTTTATATTAATAAAAAAAATAAATATATATGTATGTAACCTATATTCAACCATGCTAATATCGAAATTCCTAGCAAGATTTACATATACATAAAAAAACTGTCTATACTCTAGCTATGTATAAGAGTACAGCTCTGCCAATGGCTTAAAGTGCACAAGTCTCTTGCATAGCATACTTTCACCCGCCTACAGCACTCCCCACTCAACATTTTTATCTACATTTCTGCACCTCTGCCCACTGTACCGCTGCGGACCTCACTGCAATGGCATCTATATGACAGCCGAGGTAAGTTATGCTGGATGTGAATCACTGTCGCATGCCACAAGACGCAGTCAACATCGCAAATCACTCTGCACTCTCAGCTTGCTGCTGCTGCTGCTGCTCCTGTGTGTTATCAATTTTTAATTTACAAGACTCAGTGAAGGACTTACTGTCTGCTGAGCAGCTGAGTTTGTGGCTGGCTTTACTTTCACTACTTTTGAGATTCTTTTTATATTTGTTATTTTTGCTGTTCGCTCGCACTTATCGATTGCTCGAGCGAGCAGGCTAAAGTAGATTGGCGCTGATAACATTGAAATGATATACACGGCACATTAAATGGATTATTTAATGTTGTCACTCTTCCGTATGCCTGGCAAATGATGCGTACAGCTGATAGCTGTAACATGGAGCCCCCCACCTCCATCCAGCGACGCCTCTGCCCTGCTCGCTGCTGGCTTTCGCATTAAAGCCGCAGCCACACTCTGGATTACACACGGGGGAACCGTTCTTATTTTTATTTGTCTTGTGCGTGTGTGTCTTTTTTCTTCCTTTTTGGTTTTTGGTTTTCGGTGTTGTTGTTGACGGGTTTGTCGTCGGCATTTGCCGTTTGGTTTGGCTTCGGGGCTTCAAATGAAGGCTAAAGTTGATTGTGCTTGAAATTGGGCCGCTTGTATATGGTATGTGCGTGCCAGTTGCTGTAATTGCTGATATGCTCTTTACACAGCCACAGACAGAGACAGACAGAGGCAGCAGCCAGCAGGCAGCAGCCAGCAGGCAGCAGCCACAGCCTGTTACAGAGCTTGTAATAATAAATTAGGAAGCAAAGTTTGCGAACTCCGACTGTGGATGACTGACTGCCAGCCAGCATTCTTGCGGTTACGCTTGTTTTTCTTGATTATGTTAAGGTGATAAGCACTTAGCAATCCCCTGGCATTAGCAAAATAGTCGCTTAAACTGAGCGCCCACCTGTGGCGTCCCCAACCCTGCCACCTGCCTCAGTCTATCAGAATCAGACACGACGCTTGATTGAAGCTGTCAATAAGATTATAGCGTGAGCAAAGTGTATTAGAGCTGATAGCTCAGTGACAGCTTTAATTAGTTTTAGATTAAGAAATTTACATAGTTGTAGTCATAGTCAGAGCCTGCCGCTTGGAGTCACATAAATTATTTATTTTATTCCAGGCAATTTGATCGGTTTTCTTGCCAATTTATCACTGCCCCGATTATGCACAAGGCCCGCGTGCGACCTTTGACCTTGCTCAAAAGCAAACACCCACTCACACATATACATAGCATAGAATCATTTGTAATCCGCTTCAAGATATGTTTGCTATGCGCCACGCATATACTGAAGCCCGTTCAGTTCAGTTGAGTTGAGTTGAGTCCTGGGCCAGGCCACGCCATGCCAGCAGCATAATTAACCATATTATTCAAGTCTATCAAGTGTAATTCGAATAACAAACTCAGTCATTTTTCAGGCTTGCTTTGGCAAACAAACAAATGTACGCGCCACGCGCGACTCTAAGCCACTTCCCGCTCGGTCTCGGTGTGTACTTAGCGTCTGATCTATTTATGACCCTGGCCATGGGCGGCCTTATAAATTATGCAATTTATGGCACACACATGGCTAATGCGTGCTCTTTAGCCATGGCCCGAGTAAAAGTGAATAATAAATTGCAAATACAATTCGATGCGACACAATAAAGACATTTTGAATATCCTAGTCAAAGCACCAAATTTTACAATAGAAAATATTAACTGGATTTGTCCATACTTCTTCATAGCTTAAAATGTTTTTCTTTTGTTTAGCTGAAAGAAAACATACGCAATTTGTAGGCGCTTAAGCAAATGCAATGCAAATGCCAGCATATGCTTAGGGGGCACCATTAGCTTCTTTACTGTTATTGTTCAGCTGCTACTGCCAAAAAGGCAGCCAGCGCCACGCCCACATTCGGGCAAGTTTAGCTTATTCAATTACATTGAAATGCAAATGCAGCCAAGTGCTTGAACGCTGACTAACAGCTGGCTAGCAGTCGACTTAAGCTCAGCTTAAGCTGTCTCCTTGAAGTCCCATGAACTTGACTTTTACTCCACTTAGCAGCTGGGTGGAGTCCAAACTTTGTCTGCGAAATAATAATAAAAGCTAATTGGGCAAGCTGCGCTGCGAGTGTCTGCTGAGTGCACTCAAATGCTGGCAGCTTATATGGAATATGTAAATGTGTAAGCAAAGGACAAAGGTTGTTTCAGAAAGACAGAGGAAATCAAAGCAATGCTGCAATGCTTGAATTTGGATTGAAGCAATATGTAATATAATTTTCATTGAAGCTCAATGTCAATA
This sequence comes from Drosophila repleta, assembly GCA_018903745.1. Classification (NCBI taxonomy): domain Eukaryota; kingdom Metazoa; phylum Arthropoda; class Insecta; order Diptera; family Drosophilidae; genus Drosophila; species Drosophila repleta. Next base: position 16,975,143 of record JAEIGN010000497.1, on the reverse strand, counting down.
TCAATCAATGCATCAGAATAAATGAATAATAATTATTTGAATATGAATACATGCGAACTATTAAAAATATATATGTAATTAGATTAGCTGGCCAAAAAAAAGCTATTCTATTTCTAGGAATTATATTTCAGCAGCGGTTTAAGCTCTCGATCAAACATGTAAATTCTTTATAAGCTATTATAACTCAATCATCGCTATAGCTTACTCATCGGAATATTGTTCGCTCTTCATAGATCAAGCAAGCCGTATGTGCAACTCAAACACCTTTGAACAAGTGCCTATAAATTGACTGCAGCGATCAATCGGTTTGACTGCTCGTTTCATTTCTCTCAAGCTACGACAGACTGCAGTTTGAGTCCATCATACGAATTGCAGCCTCCGAGTGGGCATATTGAACAGAGTCAATCAAGTTGCAACTCGAAGTTGCAAAGTGGGAGAATGACACATTCAATCTGTAGTTAGACTCTCCCATGTTTGATGGAGCAGCAGCCAGGCTGAGGCTGTCATTTGACCGATGTGAGATCCAAAATACTGTTTATGTGTCAGGCAACATAACAATAGCTTCTCTGTAACTATATGCATAACTATATTTATAAATATATAAAACCTTCTAGCAAATGTTGCATAAATTTAATAAAAATACTTTAATATTTATATAAAAAATTGTGTTTTAAATTTGCTTTCATAAAACTATTTAAAAGCTTTAGACATACTCGGCATAAATTACATACAAATTAAGTGATAAGAATAAATAAAAAAATATAAAAAATATTTAAAAGGGTTAAAACTTATTAAGAAATACTTAACAACAGTTAATTGAACCAAATTCCTTTAAAATAAAAAATTAATAAATAATAAAATGTAAAATATATCAAAAAATATTACAGCAGTTAATTGCATAAAAATCCTATAAATTAAAAGAAAGCTGTAAAAAAATATATCGAATGAATAAAAATCAAAAATATGCATATGAAAATATATAACTTTTCAACAGTTAATTGAACCATATTTCCTTCAAAAAAATTATATTAAAATAAAGAAAATAAAGCAAATAAAAAAATATATATTCTGCAACAGTTAATTGAACAAAATTCCGATAAAAAATAAATAAAAAAATATAAATGAAAAAAAAAATTTAAAATGTGCTTACAAATAGTTAATTGAAAAAGTTCGAATAATATAAAAAAATGAAACAAATAAAATAAAATGAGATACAACAATTATTTCAACAAAATTCCTATATTCATGTCACACATTCCATGTTTTTGTTCAGCTGAAATTAAATTCATTCTTCATCCTTCATTGATTCACACATTCCTTTTGTACTGTAACATTCTATCATAACCGAGACTGATTGGACACAAATTTAATTAATATTTCGATATTCGGCTGGCAGCTGAAGCAAAACTGTGTGTGTGTGTCAGTGTGTGTGGCCTCAGTTCTCAAGTTGGGATTGGGGATTCACTTAGTGCCATTATGGTTCATTTATTATAACATTTTCAATATTTTCGCTGGCTCTTGTGATAGCGCTGCATGGGAAAGCTGCTTTTCACCTCATTAAAATATGGCAGCCACGGGCGCTGAGCGCGCGCGTTAATCTGTGGCAGGCTGCTGTTAAATACCGACGGCGGGCAGCTTTAAAGTGCCATAAAAACGGATGCCATAATAAATATTAATGGCGGCGAGAGCGAAGGACGAGGCAGAGACCGACCGAGGCCTCGGGTAGGCAAACTAACTGCGGCATTCGCGTTCCGGCCTAGGCTAAATGTGAGCTTCCGTTTCCGGTCCCGAAGGCTGCCCGCAGCTCCCCAGATCCCAGTCCCGGCCTCTGAGGGGCGCTTTCTTCGCCTTTGTTTACATTCACCGTCAAAAATATTTATTTATTTGCCGAGCATACAGAACGCGCGCCTAGGGCATCATTTGCATTCAAACACTTTCATTGTTGTTAATCTTTGGCAGTCGCATATAGAATTTAATTAAGGCAATGGGCCCAGCTCGGTCCGGCCCAGCCCGGCCCGCATTATTCAATTCCTGATGGACCGCATCACTCAAGCTCAAGCTCAAACCAAAGAAAAAGAAAACGAAAACGCTCACACAAGTGCGAGCAGACCCGCCTCGCGAACAAAAGGTTGCCATGCGAGAGAGTTTGACCTCTGCCCGAATTCAAATAAGTATATACTTGATTACAAACTGCCTCACAAATTGTGTGTGAGATTTAAGCAATGAGCATGATTTCAACATCGAATATAAAACCTAAAAGCGCCAGAAATAGCCTTTTGAATGATAAGGACCAAGCAAATTTAATTTTATTATTTTCGCATTCAGCTTAAGAACATAAATATATACAAATATATAAATAAATAAAAAAAAAAAAATAAATATATATATATATATATATATATATATATATATATATATATATAAAAATATTTAAACATATATATAAATAAATAAAAATATAAACACATAAATGTATCTACAAATATATATAATAAATATAAATATGTTTATATACATACAATTTTCTATAAATATATCTAATAAATATGCAAATATTTTTATAGAAATGTATATTATAAATATAAATATATTTATTTATATATGAATTTCTATATACATATTTTTTTTAACAAACTTAAATTGAAACACAACTTGTTCAACTGCCATAAGATGCTTTTAAGCTCTTTAACGCAGCTTTAACAATTTTGCAAGTTTAAACAGTTAAAGAGAATCCCTTAAGAGTTTCAGTTTAAACCCTTTGTTGATATTAATACCCACAAATAAAATTAAAAATACAAATAAAGTGCAATTGATACTAATTTCAGGCCATGAGCAACATATATAAAAATATATATATATTTCAATTCAATATTATAAGAAATGTATATATGTGTATAAATATATTCTGAAAAAAACATTTTTATTAAGTAGTTGTTCACTTGGTATTTTTCCATTTTACTGAACTGTTTTATTTCAGCTCAATTTCAAAAGAAATTTATGAGAATCACGTCAGCCACAAAATTATATAAAACTCAACCCAATAGCATTAACGATTTCAATCAGTTTTCATTATAAAGCAAAGAGAAATTTCAACAGAAAACCAAAAAAAAAAAAAACAAGTTTTAAATGCGATATTAAAAAATCATTTCAGCTGGCCAAACGACTTAAGCTTATAAACTGAATTCAAAATAATTTTCGTTAAAAGCTCTCATTTGAACATACATATAGAAAAATTGGGAGTAGAGGGAAGCGCATTAAGCATACTTTTGGCTGACATCCGCACGTAGGCAGATTAAGTAGGAAAAACCACTTTAAATCCATTTTCACGGCTACTTACACCCGCATAAGGGGCCGGACAGGTCCAAAAACTTATTTCACACACACACACACACACATAGACAGAGTTATGACACACCCACAAACAGCAGCTACGTGGTGCTCGGCGAACTTGATGCGACAAAACTTTTAGAGCGGGTGAAAAGTTATTAACAAGAATTTACCTTTTAGCTTTAATTATGCCGAGGACCGAGCGCAACTTAAGCTGGCGCTGAGTTAACGCAATCTCCTGCTTCCTATATGGGCAACGATGTACGTGCATATTAAGATCTGTTCTCGCTATTAAAAAAGGGTCAAAAGAGCTGGGCAACATTTCAGTTTTCGGGCTTTGGCTTTGGCTGACGCCTTGCGCAACGAGCGATTGTGAACTGCCCAATGGCCCAAAACTAATGGGCTGTCAATGTAGACCTGCGTATGAAAAAGCCCGATAACACAACATCGAAACATTGCTGTTGTCACTCAACTCGGGCATGCCCTGTAGAGAGGATAAGCTAAGTGGAGCACTTAGACTCTGATTTGTTAAGAAAACAGAATAGAAATTGGAGTCAAATCTTATTGTAGATATATAAACCAGAGATTCTTTGAGCTCCCAATATTGAGTTCAATAATCAAATATTATATCAATATTTTTGAAAACTTACTATTAAAATATTTTTTAAAATTTTTATTAAAAGTATTCTGATTCAAGCTGTTCATGCAACTACAAGAGTTCTTCTTCAACTTTGATAATTTATTACAAAGTAAAATTAAATAATGTAAAATATTATAGATTTGTTATGTAATAAAATAAAATAAAATATTATAAATAAATTATTATAAAATTAATAAAATGTTTATAAAATTTTAAAATATGTTAAATTATTAAAATAAATTATAATATAACTTATTTTGACTGAAGCTTCTTTGAAAAAATAAAAAGAGGAACTAGCTAGCTTTCATAATTTATTACAAAATTGTTAGAAAATTGCAATATGAAATATTTTATGAAAACTTAAATAATTAAGCTAGGAAAGCAACAACAAGAACTTTTGCGTGATCTGTAATTTTTATTTAAATATATTTTCAACCACTCAGATTTATGATCAATCTATTCACAAATAAATTAAACTACTAAAAAATGTATAGAAACTTCAACGCTTGAACTTTGAACTCAACAATTTGAAGAAGTTAGCCTTGCCCATCAAAAACCAATTTCTCTCTACAAGTTTTCTAACCCCTTTCTGTGTTACAGGGTATACACATATAACTAAATATATATATATATTTATTTACACATATATATACATATGAAAAAAATGAAAAAGCTGAGTCCTGAGTGAGAAATTGCATAGTGCAGCGGGACAATCAGTGATGTGGAAATGCTGGTACTTAAAGCAAGGCGAAAATGGCTGGGTAATAAATTTTAATGACTTGCGCGTGACAAACTCATTAGGATTGACAATGGGTGGCCAAAGGGGGGAGAGGGGTGTGTCGGGTCACCAGCTCGTTAACCCAAAAAGGGAAAAGCGTTCTTAGAACATTTTCGCAAATTTCGAAAGGCGCCGTCAGCGGCCTATAAAATGTAGTTGGAGTACATGAGTTAGAGACGCCTCTATGCCATATGCTCTGCTGACCCACAAATTTATGCTGGCCTGCTCCAATTAACAATTCTCAGGCACATCAATCATAAATTTCATCAGTATTCAAATTGTTTGGCTGAAAAAGCAGATTTGCATAAAACATTCGCCAGCCGCAGATAAATTAATTTCATTTTTTATTCGTTCGCATCTATCTTATGACGCCCACGCGCAAACAATGTATGTGTGTGTGCGTCTGGTAACTGCCTTCAGCCTAGGCATTCCTTCAATTTGAATTGCCATAAATCAGCTTCAACGCGAAACTCCTACGAGTGAGACCCAAAATTAATAGACCAGAATTTATTTTACTTGCCGTGGCAATTGTCAAAGAAATTTGGCACCAAATCGAAATATCTGTCACCTCTTTTGTGTGTGTGTGTGTTGGCAATGGAAAGTGTTAGGTTGATATATATGTATATATATATATAATATATATATATATATATATATATATATATATATATATATATATATATATATATATATATATATATATATATATTTATATATATATATATATATATATAATATATATATATATTTATTTATATATATGTATAATATAATGTATAGTATATACATTATATACTATCTTTTTTCGACTTTTTATATTGCTAATTAACTACGTGATTTTAGACATGGCTCATTGAGTAGCAGCATTCAATCCTGATAATCACATATTTTTTGCATTATACGCACTTACCGTTAATTTAAAATATCAAATATTATTATTTTATTATTTTTTATTATTATTTGTTATTTCCTGAATTTTTTCTTTATGCATTTAGTTTATTTCATTACACGTATGATTTATTCAAATTTATTGCACTCATTTTTTCACACTCGAACCAATTAATGTATTCATGGCCTTAAATTCAATTTATATTTGCATTTTTTATGATTTTCTGTTGAATTTGAATTATTCAGTTAGCAAATAGATTTACGCAATTTTATTTAATTGGCTAAAAGCATTTTTCACAAATTTATTTGCACTTTAATTAGTATTTATTTACTTTAAAATTATTCTTTTCCTATTCATTTTTCTTAGTTTTATTTGATGAACAAATTTTGTTTTTAAAATTTTTCATTTATTTTTTGTTTGTTTATTTTTTAATAATCTTATTTTTTATATTACCTTATTTTAATTAATTTAGTTTTAATGTATTTAATTTTTTTATTTTAATTTTTTTTACACCTTTTCTGTTCACTAATATTTTGTGCGTGTTGAACTTCTTTACATTGGTTATGCTTTTATGGCTACTCCAGGACCCGCAGCACCGTTCGCCTTCGAATCGCGTTCAAGACTGTCGCGTCCTGTTAGATAAAGCGAACAGCAGCCGAAGAGGCATCGCGACGTCCCTGCTGCTGTTAGCGTTTGTTTTGGGATTTTTTAACAGCGCTGTTAAGGCACACGAAGCTGTGGCCGTGTACTTTAACATGGCACTGTTACTACATAGGAGGTAAGCTAGCACAGAGCTCGACTGCTGTTTATATTAGATGCTTTTGTTATCTCAAGCCTTAAGCCTTTAGCTTAATGTGTGATTGCTCAGCTAATGAAAATTGGACTTTAACAGGGCTAATGCTTAAAGACATTACTCATCACTCATACGCAGCGTGTTGTGTCCGGTCTGGCAATGCAAATCTGCTTATGTCTCTAAATGGTTGCGTTTAACGTCAACGAACAAGATATATACATATACATATGTATGAGCATAATTGATGTGATCGGGATAAGCGACAAATGCGTGCGAGCCATTCATCATTGCTGGGCCGGAAACTTTGATGCTCACCGAAAAGACGCGTGCATAAATAAGATGACTTCTTAGCAGAGTTCGCTGTAGTTTTGAGATAAATGATATATGCGTGTTAGCTTGGCAAGTCTGCTTTACTGACTAACAGGACGATTTCGAGCTGGCAGGAGAACCTGCATTGAGTGTCCTTAGCTCGCAAAATTATTAAAATGCGGACAAAGCGCCATTTCCTGGCCCAGAAGCAATCAAATATTTTACAATAATTTTCCATTCAAGTTCAATGGGAAAAAACCTTTTTAATATTTTTAGCGACGTTAGCGAAATCTACATTGAATGAATTCAATTCAATTGTTATTTTTGCTTTTGCTTTCACACAGATAATTTGCAGTCCATTCACAATTCTCGTGCTTAATAATTATTTTGTCATTGCACATTTCCCATTTCCACTTTCCACTTGTCAACTGCAAAAGTGACTAAGAGAGGAGGAAGACGTAAGAATGCTGAAGAATGTTTAATGCTTAACGCGCAATTAAGCAGGCAGAGCGGGTAAAGTGCGTGCCAATAAACATTAAATAAATATTTGCCCAAGGCATGCCAGGGAGACAAGCTCCTAGACTGATGGACAGACAGACCAATAGACAGCCGAAGAGACAGCCAAGGCAGTCAGGCAGTCAGGCAGTCAACCTAGCTGTGGCGCGAACGTGTGCGGCGTTAAATACTTTTGCACGTCGATGCCGGGCAGAAGAAGAGCCGCAACTTAAGAGGGCGACAAGCAGCTGATGATGACTCCAGCCAGAGTCAGAGTCAGCTAGACAGTCGACTGTCCATCCGTGATGTACTTTTTGTTGACAGCATAATTACGTCGATGACAGCGGGAGGCTGCACTGAGACGCGCCGGTGAACAAACACAGACAAGAACTTCAACCTAAACTCGGACATTGAACACTGAAGCTGTCAGAGGCCATTAGCAGCTGACCTCCAGCGCACGGCACAGTTCAATTTCTGTGCATGTGTGGCCGATGCTCGCTGCGAGCAGGTGATTTTCTGCGGCTGCTAATGAACGTGTTGTCGCGCACAAAGGTGTGCTTTAAAAATATATAACATATATATGTAGATAAGTACATAAGTTGACCTCAGTAATGAGTTCATTCTCTAAAGTGCCATGGGAACAATGTTCGGCTAAACAGATGTTGCCATAGAAAGAGTTAAAGTAAAGCAATATTTACTTGGGGCTTATACTATGTGATGCATATTAGACAAGCTACAACTGAACACAAATATTTTGAGATAGCTTCTGTTATATAGTTTAAGTTTTATATAAATTGAGGTCATCAATGCAAAAATCCTGATATATATATACAAAAATAAAAATATTACTTTTATTATTCAATTGAGATGCTTAAAAGTATTTATTGTATTTACCTTATTTATTTAATTTATTTTATTTATTTAATATATTTTATTTATTTTATTTTATTATTATTATTTTTTAAGCTACTATTTATTTTTTTAAGCTACTTAATTTATTTTAATTATTTAATTTATTTTATGTATTTAATATATTTAATTAATTCTACATTTTTTAAGTTATTAATTTTATTTATTTATCTCAGTTATTTTATTTCATTTATTTAATATATTTTATTTATTTTTTTAAGTTATTATCGCTTATTTATTTATCTCAATTTCATTCCATTTCTTTTATTTATTTTTACTTTTTAAATTTTTCACTTTATTTATTTCAATTTATTTTGTTTTATTTATCTAATATATTTTATTTATTTTATTTTATTTTTTTTAGGCTTTCAACCTAATTTTTTTAAATTATTTTATATTTATATTTCTATATTATGTATTTAATATATTTAATTTATTCCATATTTTTAAAGCTATTCACTTTATTTATTTCAATTGTTTTATTTATTTTATTTCGTTTATTTATATTATTTAATTTAATTTTATTTCATTGAGATTCGTAAAGTATATAATATGAATTATCCCTGATAAATTTGTAATAAATCCTATTTATACTGTATTAATGATTTTCGAACTGATACTCATAGAAAAAGCTGATTTCAGCTGCTCAACAAAATAAACATAAAATAATTTATTAATTATTAAATTTTATATTAAAATTTCAATTTTTGCCCATTGTACAGGGTCTATTAACTGTGTCAATGACCACAGCAATAAACAAAGCTGACTCTCTCTCTCTCTCTCTCTCTCTCTCTCTATGATTTTTCATCGCAGATTACACTATTTACGAGCCATATGCTCAATAGGGCGAGAGGACACAGGATAGCTATGGGCTATATACAACAACAATATATTTACACTGCAACCACATCTGAGTGGGTTAAGCCATAAATTATTTATAATTTGCCATTAATACGTCAGTGGAGTCAGCTACATACATATTCACTTTCTAACATCGACTCCCATTACTTTAGTGGAAATGTGCTATGAAACCATAGGTATTAAATGTTTTTAATTTGTGAAAATGAATATTTATAGGCATATATATTTTAATGCTCTTAAAATTTCGATATTTACTGTTGTTGATTTATAATTTATAATGAATTAATTTTGGTAAAATGTAGTCAATTCTAATTACTTTTACCTATGCAAATGTTTCTTCTGGAGTAATTCACAGCATATACAATCCTCATATATAAAACTCATATACCACAAGTTTCCTCTCAATGTAACTCCTAATCTTAAAAGTCCCCACTCAAGCAATCTTACTTGTTTAATTTCCAACTCGTAAAGCCCACATTGTACGCTCGTATAGTCAGATGCATTTGTGTGTCAGGCCAGCTAGTATATTCCCCAGCTCGGTGCTGCTATGTGAGCAGAGTGCAGACAATGCTCAAGCCACAGAAAACAGGGACAAAAACTACTAACAAAATTTGCACTTGTGTGGTCAAAAGGTTAGACATGTCCAGCTATCAACTAACAAAGGGAACCTAAACAAAAAACTAAACAAATAAACTGGGTACTACTTAGACACACACACACACACAGAGACATGTATAAACAGCTTACATGGGAAAGTCTCTGTAAGCGAGACCTGGTGCAAATGACACACGAAAAGTTTTTGTGGGCAGCGTGGAAAAAGTTTGTGCGGATGGTCGGGCAATAATCATAATAGCAGACTCATGAAGCTAATGAAACCGTGGGGCGTCCGCCCTAGCAGCTCGTGCCACGCCCACAAATCCTGATTGCAACGAGCTGCTGCACACACTCACTAGCTGCAAGGACAGGGCCCGAAAATAATTGGGCGCCGTCTAAAAGTTATTAATTATAACTACGCTCGGGGTGCCCTGTGAGGAATGCAAATGCTGCTCGCTTGCCGTTTGAGCCAACTCGTGTAATTAGAGACCATAAGGATAAACATAAAGGCTTCTTCAGTGCATAAACGATATGGTTGTCAAGTGAAAGTGTGCGCGCCCTTAACAAGTACAAATAACACACACACACACAGTCCTTTGCCAATTTAATACGCTCGATTTGGCAAAGCTAAGTCTGTGTTAGCAGGGTTAAACACAGAGCAGAGAAACATCAATTTTCAGCAATTATAAAAAGTTTAAGCCAAACGTAACGCAGTTAAGTTTATTTAAGTGGAATTAATTGAAAGCATTTTAAATAGTTTTAGCAGCTTAAATAAATATATTATTCATTAAAAAAAAGAGTCTATAGCTTGTTGACGTAAGCCAGTGACTTATAAATAAAGCCAAATTAAAAGTATGGGACGTAGATCTCGTAGACTCGCAAACTGAATCTCAAAAGTAATGAAAAATTCAAGCGGAACACTTTCAATTACTTACACAAATTAACAGCCAGATTTGGTATTCAGCTCTAACAGTTGAATTGCATTTGCGTGCAGCAATTATCCGAAAAGCACTTAACAGCTGCAGATAATATAATGTTGCATTCAGTATTTGGGAACATTAAACCTAAAAATATATTTGTTCACTTTGTACAAATTATACCCAGCTGACTTTAGGATATGCAAATGCAGAATCTTCACTCTGTTTGCCAATTTGATTATTTTATTTTATATATATATCCTATGCAGCTCTTGCAAATTAAATGAAACAGCTTGCAATGGCAGGCAGACGAGCACAGACACTGATACAAACACTGAGACTGTCAGTTGTTCAGTTTCAGCAACAGTCAGTTGAGGCTTCATCGTGTTTCGCTCTGTTTAGAGCTCGTTAGAATCTAAGCGGCAGCCAGAACGTGTGCGGAATTTGGTCAGCTGTTTGACTCAGTATGCAACCGGCTCTGCCGCCCTCACTCACTCTCTGCCTGTTATTGTCTAAAAACTAAAGACACTTCTTTTGTTTCAATTTGAATTTCAATATTGCGCAGCGAAATGCTGTCGTTGCAACTATGGCCAGGAAATGTTTAAAGTCTGTAACGAACGTTGACTGCGCTTTTACTGTGTCTAACGAATATTTTGAATTCGAAATTTGAATATTTAGTATTGTACAATTTTTAATTGATATATAAGTTTCTTTCGATTTTTCAGTTAATAAAAAAACTTGATAATATTAAACTCATACAGCATAAGGTAGATATAACTCCATATTTTAAATGCAGTTTTCAAATAAAATATAAATCAAATGTATATGTTTTCTGCGCAAAAAAATGGAAAAGGAAAATATATAAAAAGAGTTATTTTAATGAAGACTACTTCAAATTTTACTCACTGTATTAATATATTATTATTTTATAAAATGATTCAATAATAATAATATTTAAAATATGATACTGAATTAATGAGAATCTATTCATTATATTTTTATAATTTTATAAAATAAGCTTAAACACTTTATTTTTATACCATGAACCCATTAAAAATGGGAAATCAGGGTATAATGTTTTTGTTGAAATGTATGTAACAGGCAGAAGGAGGCGTGGCGGACCCCATAAAGTATATATATTCTTGATCAGGATGACAAGCCGAGTTGATATAGCCATGTCCGTCTGTCCGTCTGTCCGTCCGTCTGTTCGTATGTATGAACGCGTCGTTCTCAGAACCTATAAGAGCTAGAGACTTGAAATTTTTTATGTAGGTTCCTGTATAGCACGAAAAGATCGAGTTTGTTAAAAAAAATCGATAACTGTCTTAATTTTAATGTTATCGATTAAAAACGAAATCGATGCTCAGTTATATAAATCTATATAATTCATCTTTATAGCTAAAGACTTCAAATTTTGCACTTACTGTTATGTGAGCCTTATACAATTTCGGTTTTTGTTAAATTTTGGGTGCCACGCCCCCTTCGCCTCAAATTTGTAACTCTCGTATATCAAATACTAGAGACTTGTGCTTTGGCACACACATACATATGGATGACATGATCACGCCCAACAAGTTTGATCGAAATCGTTTGTCTAGAAAAAAAGTTATTAAACATTTAATTTGCCATAGCATTGCCATGCAAACAGCAGCCAAAGAACAGCTGACGCTCCGACTTGCGCTGGTGTGTGCTTGCGCCTGTGTATGTGTGTGTATGTTTTGCTTGTAATGAACGTACAAGTGCATGTGTATATAAAAGAAACGAAGAATGCAGGGTTCAGGGTATACCCTAGTCGAGCGGTCTCGACTAGAGTTTTCTTACTTGTTTTTTTTTTTTATTTTTAAAATAATGTTAACATTATTTATTTTGTTATCTAATATATTTAAGCTCTAACTCTTTTTTTTCCAAGTTCCAATTTTTACATCAACGTGAATCGAAAAATCACACAGATGCCATGGAATGTTTAACGTTATTTATCAACTTAAATTTCAGGAACATCTGCCAAACATAAAAAAAAATTAGGAAATGAAAAATATCTATATATCTATAAATATATATATTAACAATATTCTAACTTACATATTATAATAATAATTCCTCAGATCTGGCTTTACAGCGCGACAAAGTTTTTCGGCATTCTTTTAAAATTATAATAAAATATGTTTAAATAATATTGATTGAAAGTCTCCCATTTGTACTTTTTTGTATAGCTAAAGATATTAAATTAAAAATTAATAATTTAAAAATTTCCACAATTTTCTATGTTTTATTTGCTGTGCAATGTGCACAATAGAACAAACTTAATATATTTAATACAATGTTTCTCAATTTATATTAAAGTTGCCCTATTCCACAAATTTCCGAATTTTCGTTCAGCTTTAATTTGTTGAACATGTGGCTTTCTGTTATCCTCCATAAATGGGCATTGCGGCGAGCCATAACCTGTGAGCCAACGCTGTGTTCAGCCATTGGCTGCCTCTCGAAAGCTTGTTATCATTTGCATAAACAGCCGTGCCGAGGAGACAGAAAACAGAAACAGGTCAGCGGACTGACCAGAGCCACAGGCCGGGGTCAACTCTCGGCGCTCGACTCTCGCTTGGAGCCCAACCCAAATCACAAAATACACAAACACATGGAGCCATCGGCTTTAAGTTTGGATTTGCTACAAAACTGACGCCACAGCGTAGTCGAAGTAGGAGTTGGAGTGGTAGATGAATGTGTGGGGGCATGGCAGTCAGTTGTCATAAAACTGTCAGCTCGTGCAGACACAAAAAGGCCAAATCTGCGATAGGTTCAAAGATATGCTCAGACCAAACATGCGAGACTAGATCAAGATTTGCATATTTGAAATATGAAATGTGCCCTTAATTGCGAGCGCTGTAAAATATGAAAATAAAATATGTATATATAGACATACATATATATATATATATATATATATTTTTTTTTAATATGTAAATGGATAAATATAAATATTTTTTTATATTTATTTCTTTTTTTTTTTTTGATTACTAAAGCAAATCCTCTAGGCATTAAAAAGTGAGCTATGGAATGGGTATTAAAAGCTTTGACTGAAAACTATGTTTCCGTAGTTTAAGCATACAAAATAAGCTGTTTGAAGTATGAAATAAATAAAAATAATATTCATTGAGTAAAATAAATAAAACTACATATAAAGAACCAATAAATCCCATCAGTAAGTGCGTAAAATATATTCAAAATGTTTCCAAATTAAATATGACCAAATTAAGCTTAGTTTAGCAATAGATTTTTCACAGAAATAGATAAGTTCTCAGCATTGTAATTTGCCCATGAGCAATTTGAATGCATCCAAAGGAACTGTCGGATTCCATAGAAATGTTCCCTTTGCCATATAACTTGTGCTAAATACTTATGATGTAGTTGCCTTTCTCCCTTTTTTGGCTCTACGCAACAATAGGGAATCATGTGAGCTTGGTTTATTTACCTTAATGCAGTTGCTCGATGCGGAACACTTTCGTTTCCGTGGATTGTCGGGAGAGCCGAAAACTTTGTTGCCAAATTAATTTGTATTAATTGTTTTTACGTTTCTCGTGAAAAGTTTTTGGTTTACATTTCGCTTTACGAGCCAACACTTTGGCCAACCAACAACAAGTGAAAAACTGAAAATTTGAACAACTAGAGAACTAGAGAAGAAAAACAAGAGAAACTTTCATTAAAGCTCCGCTTGTAGATTGGGCTTGTGGATTGGCATTGGGTTTGGGATTGGATCTGGGTGGTTTTAGTGTGGTTTAGTGGTGGCTTCTAATGAAATTCGCTCGACTTGTTTCCTGTTTATGGCACGCCCGCCCACAAACTTTCCACATTATGCAGTCATTGTTTTTGCTGTCGTTGTTGTTGTTGCGGCTCTGTGAAATAGTGAAAAGTTGGAAATGATATTGGGTGTGTGTTTCCCATCCGGGATGCGGTCCAGCTTCAGCTTGTCTCTGTCACTCAAATGATTAAAGATTTCGTTTTATGACTGCTGCTCGGCTGCGTTTTGCTCTGGTTACTCAGTGCTCGCCGTTCGCCGTTCGCCATTCGCCGTTCGATGTTGCCTGTCGGCCGCTGTCTGCTACTTTTTGCAACAATTTATCAACTTTCAAGGTTGTCCGCAGCAGTTGTAAAAACTTTGCCATTTGCCAGTGTCCCGTTCGCATTAAATTTCTAATTTAATCAACTAACACTCCGGGCGACGAGGCGGCAGCCAATACGCGCGCTCGCCAAGCCAATTTCCACTCATATTTCATTGTTACCATAAACTGCTCGTGACCTTTGCATATTCAATCGAGTGGTCCAACTCTTCAGCTGCCCACAACTTGCCGCTCTAATCGAAGGGCACGGCGTGGGGCGTGATTGATGTGCCGCATTTCAGCAGCACCACAGCAAAAGGCACTACGAAAACTTTTCAGACAGCCGGAAAAGTCTACACCTAAGACTTTTCCCATTGCCTTTCGCAACAATAGTTGGAAATAGCCGACAATTCGCCTTAATCATTACCGAGTTGGCTTGCCTAGGCACTCCTCCTGCAGGCCCTCCTGCAAAGCTGTTTATAATGCGAACTTGCAATTATGCCCAGTGTCTCCACTTTCATTGACAGTGACTCGCCTTAATTACTTATGTGTAAGCCGCCACTGGGATTAATTACGCCACATATCCCTGAGGCTCTAAACCAATTTAGGGGCTGCTGCATTATGCAAATGACTCAGAATTCCCATTAATAATTGCCCTAATACGCATCTCAATGAATTATCAAGCACAAAAATAATATATTCATTGCGACTCACCATAAATTGCTGCGCTCTGTGCCAATTGCTGATGCGTTGATGATTTGCTGAAAGTAAGATTATTATTAATGAATACATCTATCTCCAGTTGTTGCTATTGCATGCAATTTATCTTGAGGGAGTTACATATTCTAAGACTGTATATGCATATACATAGGTAGTTTTGAGAATATATGTCTATGAGAGTGAGATTATTATTCATGAATTAATTTATTTCAATTTTGAAATTTACCAAAATGGCAATTTATCTTGATGGTTTTAAGTACTTGCAAATATTCATCATCATTTTAAAGAACTTGACAGTAATACACTCAGAGGAAGAGGAGCGAAGCTTATAACAACATAGCCAATATAGATTCTTAATTATATTTTTATACTTACCTAAAAAGGAATCAAACCATAAATAATAAATAAATAAATAGACAAACAAATAAATAAATAAAAATATAAGTAAATAAAAAAAGCATAAAAAATAAATAATTAAATCAGTAGTTAAATAAATAAATAAATGAAAAATATATAAATAAATAAATAAAATAAATAAATAAGCAAATAAATAAATTTAAAAAAAATAAATAAATAAGTAAAAAAACAAGTAAATAAATAAGTAAAAAAAAAATAAATAAATAAATAAGTAAAAAATAAATTAAAAAATATCAAAAATAAATCCAAATATATTTTTTTTTTCAATTTTATCTGCTCCACATAAATATTTTATACATATTTTTATAGATTTATCCATCTACCTACCTTCCTATGTTTAAACTATATCAATCCTGCACCATTTAACCTATTTTATTATTTTGTCAGCTTATCATTTGCCCGCCTAGCAGTTCGTTATAAACTTTTTGATATTTTGCATATTTTTAAATTAAATAAAAATATATATATGTATTGCCCATAAATAAAAAAAATCATACTTAATTTATGCTCAATGCTAAATTTGAATACAAAATTTATCTCAGTTAATTATGAAGAGTTTCAATAATTTTGTTCTTTCCATAAATTGTGTTAATTCCCCAAGTGCATCTGAGCAGCTGGCAATTAATGAAGTTACATGAATGGGTACACTTTTTTGCCAGTTAAGTTTATGAGCAACACTTTGAAGACGCCTGCAGAAGCAGAAGGACAACTTTTGCCATTGCCCTGGCAACACATTAAGCCCCTGTTCAGCTGCTGAGTTGCCAGTTGCCAGTTGCCAGTCCTTCTGCACGCTCGCTTTTTGTGTGGGCGTAACTTTAACTATGACATAGGCAAGTTGACGCTTGCCAGCTCATAATTTCCGCTCGGAGATGACTGAGTAAAAGTTTCAAGCTGCTTATGAACATGCATTCAGCCACAGCTCAGCTGCAGTCACAATTTAAATTACATCATTTTGCTAAGGGTCAATACTGAATAAATTGAGTATTTAGTTTTAGCTGATTTGTAAACATAGATCAAAGGATGTCATGCATATATATATATATATATATATATATATCCATATGAGCGACATTTTCCAGCGAGACCTTTTAATGAGCAGCTGAAGTGCGCTGAGTGCTGGTACGTGTCAGCCGGCTGAACGAGCAACTTGTTGTCAGTGTTCACACCCTAACGGAAATTCATTGTCTCTGCATCATCCGCATCCGCATGCTGGCAATGCATTTGTCTTCTGGCGCTCATTTGGCATGGCATGGAGCGCCCCTGTGTGTTTGCATACATTTGACATGGCCCGCGCGCACACAGAACTGCCAAATGAAGACAAATTCAACAAGCTGGCGGGGGCTGGCCTCATGTGCACCAGTTTTTATGGAATTCTCCTTTGGCGGCTACTTAATATGCGAAATCTGCCCGGCTGGGGGTGGTCATGGTCAGAGCGCTGTCACGCACGCTGAATATCAAGGGTCGCATTAAAGGCTAAGGCTAATGCGGAAAGTAGACAAAAGATTTCCTCAATTCTTTAATTCGCACAAGCTAAACAGATTTTCTTCATGCGAAACTTGCAGCCAAGCAGAAGCAGAATTTTAATCAAATTTATTGGTAAGAGAGAAACAAGGGGCAAATAATATATTTGTCTTCGTTTTGTAAGCTCCTCTCCCAACTGAGCCTTAAGACACCGCTACGCCATATGCATAATGCACCAGTGCCAATGCTGCGTATACGTAATGCCAATGGTTTATCATGCAAGCAACTGAACTGCATCAAGAAATGAAAACACTGAAAGACTCTCCGTATACATATGTGTGTGGGTGTGGGTGTGTGTGTAGGTGCATTTGGGATGACAGAAAATGGAATTTTCCATTACATTGGCTTTCGCAATCATATTGAACGCTGTGTGCGCATAAATTGAATTTGCCCGCAGACACTTACACTACAATGTGGTGCGTGCAACAAATGTTGTCGCTGTCTTCGAGCTGAGCGCATCTGGTTATTTGGTCAAGTCTGGAGCAGCTGGCGACAGTGGCAAATATTAGTCAGCCAACGATCTGACTGGACTGTCAAGCGTTTAGCAACGAGAGTTCAGCGAACAGCCTTTTAGTTGGCTCACAAGCACCCAGTTAACTTGGCCCTGACACACTGCTTGCGCGTCTAATACATCACACTCACACACACGCTCAGTATGTGTGCAGTGGGTAAATGGGGCATCGTGTCTGTTGCATTATGTCACACGCTCGTTGGCTGCTCTTGCGGCAAATGCCAAGCGAACGACACTTAACATTTGACCTTTGACTCTGCATGTGACGCACATTTTAACACATGCCACTGTTGCCTCTAAGCCGACTGGGAATAGCCCAAAAACTCCTTCACTTCTGTTTTGGCTCAGTTTTAGATTTCATTTGCACTTTCTTTGCCGTTTTAAAATCAACATTTGCAGCAGCCAGTTGATTAGCGCATCTAATCTAATCAGAAATTAAATCGAACTATAATCGATTATTATATAAAATTATTTTAGTAATTGAAATATTTTGAAAAATTCTTCTGGCTTATTTTGAAGAATTTTTAATTTAAATTTAAATATTATATAATATTTTTTAAAAGATACTTTAGTTTAAAATAATATAAAAATATATGTATAATAAATCTTAATAGAAGTTAACTCTTAAATTAACTTAAAATTGGGCCTTTCAGTCACTATTAAAAAATTCCGTAGCAGAAATATTTCCCCATCATTCAATATGAAAATTCTTAATTTGTTTTAATTATTATTAAATTTTGGACATAATATATATTATTTATATATTTATTTTATATTTTATTTTATCAACTATATCAATTTTTGTATTTTCTAAAAAATATCATCATAAAATCATCATCATGTAACAACCTGAAATTTATTTTTATTTTATTTTTTATTTTTTTTATTGTTACCAAAAATTAATTCTAAATAACAATTTTTGTTTTAAGCCAGAGCGACAAAGGCCTTCAGGCGTAACAACCTGAAATATTTCTTTAAAAACTACAAACCTTAACCCAAAAATCTGATATAGAAATTCTAATTTCAATGTGTCAGCTGCACTATAAAATGCCAATGGCAGTATGGTTTTTATGCTTTAAGGAAACATTTGCATGAATAAATTGCGTGTAAACTCTAAACAGTTTTTTGTTATATATAAATGCATGGAAAACACGAAAAAAATTAACAAAATTTTGCTCTGCGAAATAAGCTAAAAGCATAAACAAATAAGGGAAAACGTGACGTGAGCATAAATGTATTTTAATTGATAGAAACCACAAATGTTTTTTACCTCAAACTAAATAAAATGTAAAATAAATATAAATTTATTGAGCAACCTGTGGATACCCTGTAGATATTTTAAAAAAATATTTATTTAATATTTATATATATATTTATTTTACATTTCAATTTTAATTCCATAAATTTGTAGCCAAAACCTTAAACTAAAAATATAAATTTAAGCTAATTGCGTAGCAAATAGCAATAAATAGAAAATTCGACTACACAAATTTCAGTTAGTTTCTCTTAGGCAAGACAAATTTATTGGACACTTGTCTGTTGCTTTAGATTAGACCATTTTTTATACACTTTCAAACACCTTTGGCCTGCTGGCTGCCACTTCTACACAGGGTATCTAGATAAATCGATGAACATAAAAATGAAAGTCTGATTTATTAACCCGTTTGTAAAACACACGCAAGTCAACCTGTGCTACAAATCCATGGAGCAAAGCCAAAGCTGAATTTGTTTCGGCTCTGGCCAACCACAAATCGAACAGCGAGGGATTCTTCAATGTCAAAGTGAATTGATGTCTGGCAAAAAGCCAGCAACGCAGCAAAGATTAGGCCACAAGCGAAACGTGTCAAAGAGTATAAAAAGCCAACCAAAATAAATAAGTAAAAAAAAAGGAAAAAGGTAGCTCTACTGTGGCCTCATGCAACATGCTAAAATTCGAGGAATTTTTGTTACCTTTTTTGCTGTTGCTGTGCAGATGCCAGCATAAAATATTTATCATTTATCATTTTTATGCTTGCTCAATATTGGCTGTGCTCTGCAAACAAACGTATGCAAATATATATCTGCTTTTTATTTAACTCTCGAATTAGGCATGCAACGAACTATTTGCTATATATATGTAAAATATGTCGAGATTCCTGCACTTTGAGGCAAAACTAATTGAATTCTCTCTTGCAGCTGAAGCTGTTTCATTTAATTACGTGTCAGATTTTATTCCCATTCATTTGATGTCATCTATGGACTAGAAGGGAAAACTTATGCCAGATTATGGGACATGCGAGAGTGCATAGCTGATGCTGGTTTAAGGCATGCAAATCCAATATTTTTCCTTTGGCTTCGCTTAGCGTCTGCTCTGGTTGAACTCTGGATCAACACTGACTATAATTTAACTTTGCTTTGGCGCTGCCTGTGGCTCTGCTCTGACTGCTCCTGATACCTCCTACTGCTCTCTCTCTCTCTACTTCTGTCTCTGCCTCTAGCTCTGCATTGGCGCTGCCTGTGGTGCTGCTCTGGCTCTGCCCTGGCTCTGATCTGGCTCTGCTCTGGCTCTCCTCTGGATCTACCAATGAGCTGAGTTCTGGCTCAACTGTTGCTGCTCCTGATCTGACTCAATTGCAGCGGACTTCCAGCTCTGCCAATGCTGTGCCTCCAACTTCTCTCTGCCTATGGTTTGGTTTCTGCCTCTAGCTCTACCTCTAGCTCTGCCTCTAGCTCTGCCTTGGTTCTGCCTGTGGCTCTGCTCTAGCTCTCCTCTGCGTCTACCAATGAGCTGAGTTCTGGCTCAACTGTTGTTGCTCCTGATCTAACTCAATTGCAGCGGACTTCCAGCTCTGCCAATGCTATGCCTCCCACTGCTCTCTGCCTCTGCTTCTGCCTCTGCCTCTAGCTCTGCATTGGCGCTGCATGTGGCTCTGCTCTGGCTCACCTCTGGGTCTACCAATGAGCTCTGCCTTGGCTCTGCCGCTGGCAATGCCTTTGACTCAACTCTGCCTCAACTTTGACTCCACTTTGGCTCTGCTCGGCTGAGCAGCGACAGCACCGCTCTCAATTGTTTTTCTTTTCAATAACGAACTGCTCAATTTGTGTATTCGCAAATTGTTTTTCATTACATTGACATTAGGTTATTACAATTTTTTTAGACACAAAGCAAATTTCCATAGCTCAACTCTCTAATGCCCAACAAATTGCTAACAAAATTCTTCAGCCACGACAACAACAAGAACAATGAGCAGAATTGAGACACTCAAAATTCAGCACTTGGGCAAAACAAACAACTTGATTTTTATTAGTTCTGGGATTTGTTTGCGGCTGTCCAAGTTTAATTAACTTTTACAGCTGCTTTGTCAACGAAATGCCAACGAGCCAATTGAACAATCTCATTAAAAGGCAA
This sequence comes from Drosophila repleta, assembly GCA_018903745.1. Taxonomy (NCBI): domain Eukaryota; kingdom Metazoa; phylum Arthropoda; class Insecta; order Diptera; family Drosophilidae; genus Drosophila; species Drosophila repleta. The sequence continues at coordinate 16,953,983 of JAEIGN010000497.1, read as the reverse complement.
ACAAAGAAATTCATTTAGAAATATTGACAAAATGCCGAAATGAAATTGCATTTTTGCTACGAACAGAAATTTGAGCATAATCGAGTGAGATTCAATTTAATTGCCTTTGTGCCCGAAATTCAGAGGAGAAATAATATCATTGAAATATAAATATATATTACCGAGAACAGTTCTTAATTCTCATTCGAGCATCAATCAGAAAAATGATTTCGATTTGATTAATATATTATATGCCAATATGGAGCACGTTTAAATATGCTCTTTGCGAGCTAATGGCACTCAGCAAATCATTATTTTGATGTTCTCTAATGTGTCATTGATAATTCAAGGGCCTAACAGCCTGTGTGTTGTCATAAAAACTCAACCAGATGAGCTCCCAAATTGAATTGAATTAACAGCGCAGCGCAGCGCTGTCTTAGCTGCGCTCGAACCCGACTAGGCCAAAGCCCTGAAACTCATTTGAGCTGTCAAAGCTTTTGAATATCCATAATTTATGGCCGGTAAAACGGCACAGATTAAGAGGTATTGGCAAACTGAAGATCAAATGCTCTTTGGAAAAGGGTTTGGCATATACAAAAATATATTTGAAATAAATTAAATAAACTGAAAAAAAAATTGTATTCATATTTATCAGAAAAAGTATTCAGTTTGACTAGCTCAGCTGTGTTCATTATGTTGATTACAATTTTTTATGATTTTCATTTATCGTTAACAAATTTTATGAGCTTTTTTCAATAAACATACAAACTTTATGACAGTAAAAGCTGTCATTATGCAAACAATGTCAATTCACTTTGAGAGGAATATTTTGAAGTAACAAAAAATTAATTTATTAATAATTTATTAGCTGAAGAAAAAAACATTAATTGCTTTTATATAACAGCAAAAAAAAAAAATAAAATTATAAATTTTAAATATATCTTTTCCAGTTAATTAATCAATGGAAAACTACATTTTCTTTCCCAATTTAATTTTTTATAAATTCCTATTTAAGTCTCTTTATCCACTTGACATTTGACTCCAGTTAACCCAATTAGTCGAGCATCTTTTAGAGAAAATTCAATGCTCGCTTACATTAAGCTCTTCTGTTAGCCTAAACTTCTTGAAGCTTAGTGTAATTTCCTATTGTAATAAATATGTACTTACTTTTATTGTCAGCTATTAGTATGATGAAAACACAGTGCCCTTGATGCACTTGACTGAAAAGCGAAAGGAAAAAGACGAGTTAGATTAGAAGAGTAAAGGTGAGAGGGAGTTGATGAATGGGAAAATATGACACAAAAAAACAGAAAGATTAAAAATGAAAATAAAACATGAGCTTATTAGGTGCTTAAATTGTAGAAAATTCTTACAGAAACTGATAACAGTTTTATAGTTTTTCATACTTTTATAGAAATTTCTTAATCAATAATTAAAAATATTGTATTATTTAAAACATTACTAATTAAACAATTATTAATAATGCAAATATATTTTTGTTTTTATGTTCTGTTGAATTTCCAAGAGAATTTACATGACTAATGTCTACTTGAGAAAGCGATTCTGGCTTTCGCTACCATATCTATGAAGGAGTTGGAAGGCAATGCTTAAGCCTATGCAATGCGCTGACGTTATTATAGTTCAGCTTTTTAGTTCGTGCCGAACACGAACGTCCAACTCTGTTTGAATAGAACTTGCAGAGTTGTCGATGCCTGAGTAGCGTGCATAGTTCACATATTGATCGGATCGAACACCTTTCAAACCGGATCAAACATCGAGCCGATGTGTTGTGAGAGCGAAAAACACATTTGTCAAAATATAGAGCACGGCAATGAACACAATCTCTTCCTCGCTCTCCCATACACAAATATTCTAAAATTTTGCTCTTAATTTAAAGAGTCAAGCATAGCGCTGTTTGCTTTGGATTCCCCAACAGCAATATTTAAGAATAATTTTATTTTATTTACAGCATAAATTATCATCCAAACACACAAATAAATATTTATGTTCAGCAAAGTTTGCTGCATTTGGTTACGCGAAACAAAACTTGTCATTCTACATGGTTAACATATCACAGTCTCTGCATTAAGCGAGTTTGCTTTTATAGAGAATTTAGTAAATTTTTATTTTATACCAAAAAAGCAGGATAGCTTTAAAAATACTAAAATATATATAAAAATAAATAAAAAATATTAAAAAATAAAGTAAAATATATATTAAATAAATATAATATAAAAATCTAAATTAAAATTAAATTAAAATAATAATAAAATAAATAAAAAATAATATAATAATAATAATATAAATATTCAAAAGCTAAAATATTAAAATGCTCCTAAAATTCTCTTAAAATGTTTTCTGGGTATCAACTACATATCAGTTAGTTAATCATTCAAACTATCTGCACTTTCAGTTTTAAACTGCCAAAGCCACACCCCTTTTTATACATTCTCTTATCTATCGTCAGTGCAGTTTCTGGTTTCTGGCAAATAGTTTATGCATGTCGACCAGAATTATGCTGGCAATAAATCTTTTTGGCTGCAATCCTGAATTTACGTGTAGCTCGAAGTATTTACAACCTGCAGACTGTTTGCTCAAGTACACGACTTTGAGGAGCACAGAGGGTGCCTGTTTGTACAGTGTTGAAAGCTCTGTGGATATCGGCTAGCAGCTGCATATGCTGCTTGCCAAAGGGAGAAGAATCAGACCTTTGCTACGGATTGCCTAATGTTGATTGATAATGCCTCTTTCATAAACTCTATAGAGAGAGAGAGAGAGAGAGGGAGATAGATGTCGATATCTGCACAATTTACCTTACCTTCTGCTTGGATAAAGTGTGCTGCAGAGTATGCAGTAGTCAAGCACTCTTGACTTGGAGTATGCTTACTTAAATTAAATCGGAAGAGTAAACATTTTTTATCGGAAAAATCAAGCATATGGATTACGAAATGGAGGATGCAGTCGGGATGCATAGACGCATCTGTGTGTTTGTGGCACAGTTGTTCATAAGCGTTGCAGCGTTGTCAGGCAACTGCTAAGCACAAAGTGGCATGAATAACGAGCGTGTGTTCTGAAAGCCCCCCTCACTACACAATATCAAACTGTCGACTGCACACGTACACAGAGCACAGCAGACACAATCGCACACACACACACCCGCATACACACAGCGACACATGCGCTGCAGGCGTTCATGTGTAAAAGTTTTGTATGCAGAATTCCACAGTTTTGTCGAGGCTCAACGGCCATAACGAGGCCCACACATTTGTATACTTATAGATTTATGTATATATATGTGTGTGTGTATGTGTATTTATATCGGTGACGTGTTTGACTTTTATGAGCTCATATTGATATGATGTAGAAATTATTTTCATGGTCGCCTGACTTTCTATGCAGAATAGGGCCCAGCTCCAGCATGCAAATGGGATATGTTTTCAAACATTTCTCTCTATATGTGTATATGTCCTATATGTATATAGAATTTAAGTACAGCAACGGCCTCTGCTTTGCTAGATAAGCTTCCGCTTTGTTATGCCTGCCCATTGGCAGGCTGCTTATATTTGATTGACTGCGCTTCGAGTTGACAACGCAGCCAAGCAGAACCGCCAATTACTATGATAATATACGTTCATTTTAACACTCGCACTCGCACACGCACGCAGAATTGTCTGTTTCCTTTCTGCCACTCTCTGGCAACTCTCTGGGTACATAAAGTGCCCCAAAAAATGGTCTCACATAAAAAAGCGTCAATTGGCGACACGTTACACTGACAAATTGCTGAGCTGCTCCAAGAAGCAGCTGTAAAAGTGTAGCCAGCGACAGTTCTCTTTATTGCCTTGTCAGACGCTCTGGCTGGCCAACTCCACAACTGCTGGACGGAAAATTTGCCAATGCTGACTTTAAATGAGCAATATGAATCTCGGACTAGTGTTTGGCAGGAATATTTCTATGAAGTCTCAGACCACTTGATTTTAAATTGAACTAACATTTTCTGTTAGCATGTTGAAGCTTAAAAAGGGTAGAATAAGGATTATATACAAACAGTTTAAAAATATATGTAGGATTAAGTCGATTTATGATATATCTTTGAGTATTTTTGCTTTTTGTGTCCAACAATTGTTTTGGATTTCGCGTTATGACAACAAAAGAGTTTTAAATTAATTCTTGAAAACAAAGCAAATAATTGTTTTTAAATAAATAAATTAAAGAATTCAAATAAAATAAAAATTGTAACTAAATTTTGCTAAACAAATAAATAATATGTGGCTGTTAATTGTTAACCCTTTCAATTTTGCTATGTAAATTCAATTTTAGGCTTATAAAAATCATATATCTATTTATTTTTTAAATTCTTGTGCAATAATAATACTTAAACTTTTTTTAATATGTTTTTTTTAATTTTTACATACATATATATTTATTGGTGGTTGTTATAATTTTTATAAAATATTTGTTCATCAATAAGAAATAATATATATTATTAAAAAGAAATTCTATTTATTTTTTATAATGTTATATATTATAAAAATGATATTTTCTATATTTTTTAATATTATTAAACATTTTAAAAATTAAATTTTGTTTATTTTTTTTTTTTTAATTATATTATTTTATTTATTTTTGTTGTTTTTTTAACTTGCTAAAATGTAGAATACAATAATATATTGTTTTCAAATTTAGTTTATAAATTCAATTTTAGAAGAAAAAATTAATTCCAATTTAAAATAAAAAAATATTCATATAAGAATAGCTACCAATAATTTAAATAAATATTTTCCTCTTTTATATAATATAAAATACTTAATAAAACATTTTAATACCAATTTACTCTATACAATATTCAATTTAATTAGATCAAAAACCTTTTCGTTAGCAAAGTAATGCGAATTACATTAGCGGAACCGGCAAAGCAAATAAATGCTAATGAAATTCTCAGAGTTTCCACTTATTTCCAAGCAACACTTTCAAGCGAACTCAGCTCAGTGCACATAAATTGGCTTAAAGTCTCAGCATGCGCCCGTGTCGATATCTGTGTCAAACAAAGTATTGGGAATGTCAAAGCATTTCCAATCGACTTGGTAAATTGCTGTCAAAAGTGCTGCATGGAATTTAATGCGTCCCCTAGGAAAGTGTATCTCAGCAGCGAGTTGTTGCCCTGTTCTATTCTCTTCTGTTTGCTCTTGATACTTTCTTTCGTGTCCTTAGTGCGACACGTAGCCTGCTGTGTGTGTCGAAGTTGTGACTTTGTGCAGCAGTTTATGGCAATCACAGAGCAGCAATTGTGTTGCAGTTGTAAACTAAAAGATTTACAAGCTGACAACACAACTTTTAAAATGCTTAACAACAACTCGTGTTTGGCAGTTTGACCTGAATACAGACTTTTGAGAATGTGTCAAATGTTATTGGCTTTAAACGGAGACAATTGTTTGGCAGAAGGACGTGAGATGAGAATAATGAACTGTTGTCTTTGAATTGTGGCTGAAATTGTGAAATGTCAGAAACCAGAATGACCACAATCTGTTACTCAAGCTGTCATCTGCAATTGATTTAAATTTAAGTTATATGCAATGATTTTATAGTATTTAAAATGGAAACTGAGTTGGATCAATGAGTGGCTTTAAAATATTTTTTTTGTGAAGCGAATGAAACACAAGTGGCTGAAGGATGAGATTAGTTAGTTAGTTAGTTTTATATATTTTATTTATTTTAGTTTTTTTTATGTAATTATACACTTTATTTTTGTTATATTTTAACTATTTAATATATTTTATATATTTTTATATTTTATATACTTTATTTATTTAATTTTTATATATATAATTATTTATTTGATATATTTCATATTTTATGTAGTTAATATATTTGATATATTTTTATATTTAAATAACAACAATTCTCTTACAGTCAAATCTTCATCAATTCAGCTCTTAATTCTACTCAATAATATGCATTTAAATTGAATGTCAACGTCCATCACTCACACTGCCTTTTTCACAAAAAACCTCTATTATTTTTTATGCCTTTTCAATGGTTTCAGTCTATATTGATTACCATTAAATTGAATGGATACATTCAACACTGATTGCAGCTGTAAAAAGAATAAAGCCTCAAAGACGACATTAACATGAAATTGCTCAATTGATCTCATGCTCCACAGCTCAATAAATATTTCCCATTTACTCCTACAACTATAAACTTTTTTTTTGTGTGTTCAACTATTATGAGCTAATGACGAAACTCATGGATGCATGGATTCTCATTACACAACATACGTCAAGAGCGGACAGACTTGTTAGCTATAAAATAGCTGAAACTAAATATTTTTCAAATATTTAATATAATAAAATTCTCATAATTCCTGCAGCTTGCCAAGCAAAATATATTATTATTATGTTGGCAAATAAATATGCGTAATTAAATATAATAAATTTGGAAAATGCAAAAGCTTTCGATGCTATGAAAAATACTTGAAGAGGCCACTAAATTTTCTCATAAAAACAACTATTAAAGATGCTTCAATTTGATAGCTGAAAAAGCTATTCACATGCAACTCGCTCTTTATAGCTCTTTTCGAGTTGTGTATTAAAAGCTAGATTTGACGCTTGAAAACTGAAACGGATATCACTGTATCCGGCAAGTGGAAGTTCCCGAAATATGCTGTGTGCAAGTGCTTCATGTTTTTCAAATAAATTTATTTATGCTCCCTTGAACATATGCACACACACACAGCTTAGAAGCTAACGTTGAATGGCTCATTGATTAAATTGAAATAGTAAAGCTCTGGCTGTGGCTCATTTATCATGATTTGGCTGAAACTTTAAGGCGGAGGAGTGAGCAGCTAGACAGCCAAATCAATTTAAACTTATCGCATTTGGTTTCTATTTCGAACTTCGCTCTCTGATGACCGCAGCTGATTGATTCGCATTGTACCAAATAAAAAGTGACCAATGACCAAAACTTTGACTTGAAAGCTGATATTGATTAACGATGGCCAGTCAACCAGCCAGGCAGGCAGGCAGCTGGCTGCCAGCTAGTCAGCCAGCCAGCCAGCCAGCCAACAATATCCAAGCAATTATAATGCACTCAATCGAATCGCAATATAAAAGCATTAAATGCAATTATTTAAACGCTTTCACGCCACAGACTGTTAGTGCAGCTTGCCTTTGGCTATTTCATTTAATTTAATTAGACTAATTAAGTCGAGAGTGTACAACTAGAAGGTGCCGTGAGTCAAGTGTTTAGCTGATGTTGTACGTTCCATAATTAAATTATTTAAATACATTTTTGTACATTATTTGTGTATATTAGGATATATATTTAATATATTTTGTAGATATATAATATTATTAAATTAATACTATTTTTATATTTTCCCATTAAAATATATAATACAATGACAAACTTCAAGTATGCACAATATAGTTATGCAATTTTATAATTATATATTATTTTTATTGTTATATATATTATTCATCTTATTTATTATTTACATTATGTTTGTCCTTTTAATATATTACATTTTTCCTCTATTTAAATATATATTTTAATAATATAAATTAATATTTTTTCTATTTCATTTTCATTTTATTTATATTTTTTCAAATATTTTTTACGGCTCGCCATACACAAGACTCTATTTGAAACTTGAATATTCATATTTATTCTCAATTTTGGTGCATTTGCATTTCAGCTGTCAACGGGGCCTTAGCAAATATGCAACCAAACTTAGGAGCTAACTGTAAGTCTCAATTTGCACATTTAAGCCAAGGTTCATGCCAACGAACAAGCCAAAAACATGAAAATGCGGCACTTGAAGAGCTTAGCACACATTTGTCAGACAGTCGCTGTGCACCACAAAACGATTTAATACTGAATGTTTTTGTTGTTTTCTTTTCTTTTTTATTATTTGCCATTGCAGTTCTCTTGTTGAATGTATCTGGCCACAATGCAAATTTAATGAGCTGCACAAAACTGTATTTGTACTCGGCCAAGCTATGTGTGCAGCGTGTCTGCTGGGCGAGGCAAGGAATCATAGAATCTGCTAGAGCATAAACCATTTGATGACAATTGCAAGACTTGTGAGCTGTCATAAATTCATGATTTGATTTCATCTTCGTCTGAGCTATGCTTCGAGACAAAAACGACGACAATGAACCCTTTTGGTAGACAAGTTTGCCAAAAATAAAAGAACAAAATATGAAACCATTTTGACCGATTTCGTTTCTCACAAAGAGCAGGTCCTTCCTAGAAAATTGCCAGAAAATAATGAGCCTTTGGAAACTTGTTTGGCAGTCTATAGCATTGTTAAAAATTCTTTTTTGTTGTTCATTTGATATACACATATATATATGGATGTAATAAAAAATCAATTGCTAAAAAATAAATTAATTAATAACTATATAAATAAATAAAAATAAAAAATAAATAAACAAATAAATAAATAAATAAACAAGTAAATATAAAAATAAACAATTTATAAAATTAGCTAAAAATAAATGAATAAAAAAATATTTAAAAAAAATAGCCCAATTAAAATAAAATAAAAATGTCATAAATAAATAAACAAAAAATAAAATAAAATTTAAAAAATAAATAAATAAGTAAATAACTAATAATAATAATAATAAATTAATAAGCTAAAAATTAATTAAAATTAATAAAAAATATATTTAAGAAAATAAATAAACCAATTAATTATAAATTAAAAGTAAACAATATTTTACTATAATTTAGTCAAAGATTTTATTTTGTAACCTACCTCAAATCTTATACAGCTAATGTCAATTCATTAACTATTAAATTGTTATTAAAGAGGATAAAAGGAAAAACTAAACTAAGGCTGCTGCGGCTCTCTCTGTGTGCAACATGTAAAAGATTTTGTTATGATAAAAACTTATGCCATGTTTATGTGGTCCAATGTCAGCGATGCATGACCAAGGGAAACTTACGCCTCGACTGCTGAGAAAATGACACAAACTGCATGCCAAACGGAAGCTGCGACGGCAGCAGCAACAAAGCGGCAAAGTTTAGAATTTGAGGCAAGCAACAATGTGAAAGGAAAAATATTTGCGTATGTCAAAGTGAAAAGCAAATATGGCATGCGAATCTCTGGCAAAAGCAAATAAACTGCAGCAGACTACTTTTAACTGCTGGGGGTGTGTGTGGGGGTGTGTGTTTCAGACTTTGTATATATATATATTTATATATATGCCGGCACTAACAAGAAACGGCGGCAACAAAACAACTGCATGGCATGGGAGCTAACTGCGGCAGTTCACATTGTTGTCATTTGTTCAACATGTGCCGCAGAGCGCACCACAATACTGGGTGGCCGCAGGAGAGCAGCGTGAAAAAAATATGTCAACATATGGCCAGAAGTTATTGCTGCAAATGGCAAGAAAAATGTACTCTCTCGCTCAGCAGGTATGCACGAATGCACTAGACTAATTGCGAGCAAGAACCAAATATTATATAAATATTTTAATACAACTTGGCAAGAGCTCAGCCCACGCTCTCTCTCTCTCTCTCTCTCACTCTCTCTCTCTCTCTCTCTCTCTCTCTCTCACTCATTCTCTGGCCTATCAACGCAAAAAAGCTAATTAAAGTTCACATAAAATAAAGTCCAAGAATCTCTTAGTCATGGCTGTCCAGGCAGTAAGACACAAGAGTCAAGAAACAACAAAAATAGCCAGGTCTATTAAAAAGTCATTGCCTTGGCGAGGCAAGCGTGGCCGGCCCGAGAGATGATATAACAGCCACGCAAGGCACTCAGACATGGGCGAATACCCTTTGTCTGATTGCCAATTAAATGAAGTTATTATCTAGACGAGTGCCTCGAGCTAAGCAACAGATAAACATCATATAACGGCATACATTACTGCGAAATCTCATCAAGCTGACTCATCTAATATAATCTGTTATTTCTCTGAAATTCAAATGCCCTGGGGAAAGTGTATTGCGAGCTGAAAATAGCCACAACTTCCCGACAAATTGTTATTTAATTGTGCGGCACAAAATGACAAAATCTAAAAAACAGACAACAAAATGGAAGCACATAAAATAAAAGATAATTAAAAGCAGTAAAGCAAGGGCAGGACATGGCCACAGGATTAGGTGGTAATGGCAGGTACTGAAATTACTGCTGTCGCCGCTGCTGCCGCTGCTAAAAAGGACTGTAAAATGAATAAGGGTGACTGAATTAAAAAGCAAACTCGCAACTTGACCAAAAATTCATTACAGACTAACTTAAAAAAAGGACCATTATAATATAAATATATTTTAATATCATTTAATGGCAGCAGTTGAAATTCGAGCAATAAATTTTAGTTAAATGTAAATAAGTGGACAGAGGCGCACAAGTGAATAGGTTCGATATAATTATTTATTTGTTATTATATTATTAAACAACAACTCTGATTTGAAACTAATTTTATTAATTTAATAATTAAATAAAGTTAACAAACCAAATTTTTAATAATTTGTGTTATATTTTCTTAATAACATATTGAGCCATGCGCTCTCACTTTGAACTCTCCTTTAAGTGTCAGTAGAGCTATTTAATACCTTTTTATGCTAGATTAAACATTTATGTAAATATTTATTCTTGGCAAAGTTTAAAGCAAACTTCTGAAATAAAATAATATATGTATTTTTGGCAAAGTTTATGCATGCAAAGAGTTTAATTACAAATGTAAACAATTTCGAAAATAATTTTATTTAAAAAAATATGCCAATTAATTTTCGCTGCATTCGTTGCCAAATATATGCATGTAGCTAAATAATAGTCAAGTGCAGAAAAACAATAAAATTATAGAACCAATTCAATGAGTGGCGACAGCAAAACACTTAGAATAGCGCTGTTCAAACAGCTGTGCAAGAAGCCAGTAAAGTATTACACTTTGGCCAACTATATACATATATATTTTCAATATATGTATATATATAAATTTATATATACATATCAGTATCATAGTTTATACGACCTTCCGCTCTGGTTGGCTGTTTGTTTGTTTATTCGAGCTTCAGTCTGGCTTCTGTCAGTGCAAATTGCAAACCGCTTAACGACTATTGTTGCGCCAAGAATGAACAATCATTGCATTCAGGGTATTAAGCAAGACAGAAAGCGAGAGAACAATGGTCGTGCCAGGGATTTGTATGAGAAATGTCCTAATCTGCGCATTTCTCTCTCTTCGCCTGAAGTTTGAGCTGAGTATATTTATCTATTATAGTAGGATTAGCTTTGACCTCTTTGCACAGAGTTTGACTGAGCTAAAACTATAGACAGACAGCTGATAATCTGATTATTTAGAGTTCAAAGCTAATTATGAAATAATTTCATTTCAATTCAAAGTTCTGCCACAGATCAAATAGAGCAAGCAAGACAAACAAATAACTATTTCAAGACGAGTGCCAATATTTGTTAATCTTTGCCTTGATGCGGCTACCTCGTCGTATGCGCAATATAGCAAACTAAAATTTTAATTAACCGTAACAGGAAATGGTTGGCTGGAACTCAAGCTACTAATGTGTATTAAATTATTTATAGTCTATGCTGTTTAATTAGACTGAGTGCCAATTTGCAGACGATGGCAGCGCCAGCTTGAGAACAATGCAATAAGACAAACCACAGCCCGAAGGAGACGTGGAGTCAAGGGTAAACATATACATATGAGCAAATATATGAATTAGATATTTTAATTAATTCCCCAGAAAGTTAGCTCAGTTATCAGGCAACAGATATTTAAGTCTCTTAACTGTGCACACTTAAAAATCAGATTTGGCTTGCAGGTCGACAGCAAATTTACTTATTGTGCTAATCTTAACGTGCTTTCGGGCAAGTGAGCAAGCACATGCAGTGCATCTGTTTATGCTCTCCCTTGAGTTGTTAGTCACAAATTAGATTTAGCCCGCATCAGATACCAATTTATGTAACGTATTTAGGTCCATGGCAGGTACTGGGCTGCCGCTTAATATGTCAGTACTGGCAAATTTATGCACCTGATATGTGGAGCGAGAGCCTGCTGCCTGCTGCCAGTCGGCCTAATATAATGCTAAATAAGCGAGCGTGGTCAAACAGTCGAACGGGCAGAGCCCTGCTGACAGAGCCGAGCCGGAGCCAGGCCCAAAGGCAGAGCCAGAGCCAGAGCCAGCGCCTGCTCGGGCTGGGCAAACATAAATTAAGTTGCCCCAAAATCTACATCTTCGTGATTTACGTACGCACTTTAGGTGCGCATGTGGGCTGTGTTTGCCTTAATTGTTCATATTGCACCCAGTTCAGTTCACTTTTGCCAAATAATCACATGGTTAATGGTGTCTGTGTGTGTGTGTGTGCGAAGTCGCCTCTATTTGCCCGATATTAGTCGCTCTTAATTATGCCTATGCGGGCTTTAAACAACTTTATCATGCAATGCCGCAAGCAGCTTGCCGCACTAATCGAGCAACAAACTTGAAGCTGCAGTGCAAAGTAAACAGAAATTATTTTGGCTTTTCTTGAAGGCTTGAATGTGAAGTGAAATGCAGTTGCGAGGGAAATGAAGCAATGATAAGTATCTGGTATAATTGTATATAGATGTGTTCAATATTAATCATATATAAAATAAATTATAATATTTGATTTATTTCTTCCTTTATATTTAAATATTTATGCAGATGTATTAAATATAAAATAAATATAAATAAATAAATATATATTTTTATAAATAAAATATAAAATAAATATAAATGTTGAATACATGATCTTAAAGAATATTCCATAGTAGTTAAATATTTCTAGATATTTCTCAAGGCTTACCAGAGGTATATAAGAAGTCAATTCAATTCTGATTAAATATAAAATAAATTTATATAAAATTAAAATATTTCAAATATAAAATAAATATCAAATTCAAGACTTTTTCTTCTAGCAAAATATCCTAAATTAAATTCTGAAATATTTTAAATATTTTAGGAAGCAGCAAGTCTCTTAAGCAAACTCACCAACTCCGAGCATAGTCTCTATTAAATAATCCTCAGTTAAATTATTCTTAAAAGCAATGCTTAAAATAAACTGTAAACTCAACAGCTCACCATTTCGCTTACCCTTAACATAATATTTGGCTCAACGAGCTGAGCAGCTCATGTCTGTATTTTAGGGCAAACTTTGAGCGCAGCAGCTCGCACTTGACACATGAAAAAGGTTCTCAGTGGACAAGTGTCAATGCTAGAGCCCAATCCCACACACACACACAGAGACTGAAACAGAGAAACGGCAGAGATTTATGGTAGAGCGAGTGGCGAACGAATTTGGGTAAGTCTGTGTAAACATGAAAGCCACAGCTTGCTGCCAGCTCAGCTTAAGCTGAGCTTGGCGCAACGTGCAACTGGCGCAAATTACATGTTTATGTGGCATACTTTTCAGCTTAAATTAAAAGTGACACAACTCCGGAGCCAACTCATGCCCAGCAATTAAAATTGCCAAGCAGCCAAAAACAAAAAAAATGTAGACGAAAAATCAGTTTTGGGCTGCGCTGGCTGCGACCGCAACTCCAACACGTACGGCCATAAAAAATGGTACAAAATGATCATCAACTCTCACCCAAATGGCGCGTGGTGGCATTTGCTGCCGGCTAAGACAGCCATAAACCGAAGCCCGAACACAGATCATGCAAATCATGATGGAAATAAAATGTTCGGTGCCGGGCGACACAAACAATTTAATAAAAAACTCAAGTTGAGCGAAATTTACATGCTTCACAGCACTCGCCTGACAGATACTTGGCATACCCAAGCCCAGCCCCAAGTCCAACCCCAGCATTGAAACCGTCTTCTTTGTCTTCTCAGCACTGCAGATTACGACAATAGTTAAAGTTTAGCTCGGTCACACCTACGTGAGGGTCTGCCAGTGTGTGTGTGTGTGTCTGTGTGTGCATGTTGGCTTTGTCTCTTGTCGCTTAACTTTTGTGATAGTATTGTCTAGGCTGTGACTGCAGCAGTGCCCTCAGCGTCTGCTCTCCCACTGTCTCTCTCTCTCTCTCTCTCTCTCTTTCTCTCTCTCTCTCTCTCTCTCTCTCTCTCTCTCTGTCTCTGTCTTGGCACATTTAGTTTTTATTCATGCTCTCAAAATCGAATTTGTTTCACAATTTCGTTATATGTGCTGTGGGCTGTGGGCGCTGCCAGACCACGAACGGTTTGCGGGCTAAATAAATGTTAATAAGCTCAAGTCGTTGTACTTTTCGGGACTAAGACTCTTGTCAAATCCGATGAATACAAATAAATTATGCCGTTATTCAAATCAGCCCCAGTTAGCTAACCGGCCAGACAGCTTTGGCTAAGCACCCACGCCCCGCAGAGCTTTAACTTCATCGAAGTATTCGAAACACTTAATAGAAAAGTTCAAGTTCAGAATTTGCGAAAAGTTAACGGCCATTAAACTGCGAATACAATTAAGTTGATGAACATTTAATGGCGTTTCGCTGGATATTTTAACAAGTTTAACGTAAATAAGTTCAACTTAAACTCATTGAATCGCAACTAATTGAAATTTTATAAAAAGAACTTTCATAGAAATTAGATTTCCATATAAGTTTTGTATTGATTTTTTAAGGTGAAAAGCCTGCAGTATATTTATTAAACATTTTTTTAAATAAAAAATAAATGTAAAAATTGTTAACAAACTTTTTTTTTATTTACAAATTTTGTTTTACAATTTTAAAAAATTGCTGTAAACATTTCTTAAACATTTCTGTTAAATTTTAAAAAATTTTTAAAAATGTATAAATAATTTATATATAAACAAAAATAGTAATAATATTTTTAATTATATAATTATCTGTATAAATAATCAAAATCAATAATTAATAATAATTGTTGAGTTGGTATATCATCATGATGATAATTCACTGGACTTGAAAAGTCTGCAAGACTTGGCAAATAGTTAAAGATTTAGATTTTGCGCCTGCATTTGGTGCAAAAAATATAAGCATTAATGGAATTTATATAATTTATATACTCAATAAGTTTATTTAAAATGTTAAATAAAGAAGCTTTCTCTCTTTTATAAATATAGTTTTTATGAAGCTTAAGTACTTTAGCAGAAGTCCTTAAATATAAAGGCTTTTAAGCAACAATTTTAAATAATTGAAAAACAATAGCTATACATACATTTACTATGCAAAAATAAATAAAAAATATTTATGCAATTTGTAAATACAAAAAAATATTAAATAACTATATTTTTAAGCAAGCTTTAAAAAGAAAATACTTTTTAAAATATTTGTATTGCCTCTGATTGCACAATCCTGATGACAATTTCTTTGCAACCTTTTTCTATAAGCTTCTTTTTAAAATTCTATAAAAATCATTTGCCGAAGTGATACAGAGCACAATTTACTTTTATTTCAGGTAGAATAAAACAGAGTCGCATAGAAAAATAATTGTCAGACTATATTGAACATTTTCAACTTTATCTTTAATAGACTCGAGTTGGACAGTTTAATGAGATTTACAATAACTGTGAGTGGGCTTCAGCGAGATGGCATTCATGGCAGCTCTATATATAAATAAATTTGAAAATATACCTATTTAAACGAATCAGCATCGAATTAGGGATATCAGCAGACAACATGCAGTATGCAAATTATGAATCTTTCAAACAACAATGGAATCATATTAAAGCAGACTATGTAAAGCGGCCAACAACAGCCACGAGCCAACAGGCAAGAGCCAACAGGCAACTGCCAACTGCCAGAACAAATTTGAATCACACTAGGGTGAAATATTACACCTGCGGTGAATATTTCATCATGACCTCATTTGCGACGGGCGGCGTGAGGGAGAGAGGCAGCAGCCGGGCAGGGCGAAGTTCAAATCAAATATACAATTTCTTGCCCGACCAAAAAACCAGAAAAAAGCAATCATTGAGAGGAGGGTGGGGTAAAAGGTGGAGATAAAATATGATATAAATGTTGAATACATTTAGATTGAGTGCGCCGAAGAGGGGGTCGATATTATAGCTGGCTACGCTATATAGAGGTGCAAATATGCGTGTAATCAGCTTATTTACGCATGTTTATTATATGTTTACAAATATTCAATTTGTGAAATTTTGTAAATTGAATTTAAGCGGAGAGTAAACAAGTTCTCGACCCCGCCAAGCTGTTGGCTTTTGGCCAGCTCCCAAATGGACCCAAGTGCGTGTTGGCAACGCACTTTAAACTTTAAGCGAATTCGATGCAAATTTCCAGCGCAGCCAATTAACAATTATAAGCGTCGACTTTTCATCGTGCAATTTACATAAATTTTCGCGACTTTATGCGGCTGAGGCCTGCAGCCAGTCTCTCTCTCTCTCTCTCTCTCTCTTTCTCTCTCTCTCTCTCTCTCTCTCTCTCGCAGTCAACCCTTCACTCAGGGGGCTTTCAACAGACTCCCCTGTCTGCCTGTCTCTCTCCCTGTGCACCGTCTGTCATTGTGTGTGGCCATTGTCGTTGTTGCTTTTGCTTTTGACAGCCTTATTTACCGTGAAAATACAACTTTTTCTTTTCTCTGTTCTCTCTGTTATTCGAGCAGCGCCAACTGGCATCACTTTTTCCCCAAGTGGCTTGTTTGCTTATAGAATTTACAATTTTTTTCCACCCACTCAGCCCAGCTGCCTTCCCCGCTAAAAGCAAATGCTCCACGGCAGCTTAATGCTCAGCAGTGCAACTAGTGCAGCTCTGCGTATAAATCTGGTTTTTTACCATATATTTTATGATATTAATACGTGGATGGCAAATGCACCTGCGCAGGGCGAGAGATATATTGCAAGGCAAATTAAAGCGCATTAGAAAGACAGACTAAAAATATTGAGAATGGCTCTTAAATAAAAAAAAAATACATAATTAGTACTCTGCTCATAAAATATAATAAATCTCATTAATATTTATCATCTCAAACAACTGCTTTAACAAAGGCTTGAAAAACATTTCTAAACTCATATATTTACTTTACGATTTCTCTTCGCAGGCTTACATAAAATTTTATTGCTTTGCGAAACTTGCTGAAATTATCTAAATTAGATTTTTCTATTATTTTCTGTTTCTTCTGTCTCTTATATTCATTACATTAATCTCAAGTACTTTGCAAATGTACATTAAGATGCCGAAGCCTTTGTTTTCATTTTTCTTTTCTCTCTTTTTTAATTATATATTTCTTTTGCTGAAAACATTTTAATCTAAAATTAGTTTATTTAAAATACAATTTAAGATTGGAATCTGATGAATTCAATCCGATTTCTGCAGCCATTACTTCTACTCGACTAAGTTGTGCAGCCTGTAGATATGCCTGCCTGAAATCAAATCTTCCGCTCATAAGTCTCGTTGTCAGTTTCGCTGTTCTTTATGGGCTGTAAATTAAGTCAAGTCAAAACTGGAGCTAATTTAAAGTAATTTCTTGTGCGCGGACAAGCGTGACAAGCCCAGCCCGTCGTCGACGCGGCTAATAATTTCGAGTAGTTTATTTTCGCGTAACAATTAGTGCGCGCCGGCTAGGAAGCTGCAAAATAATTTCACGGCTGATTACACCAAGGACCAAAACAGGCGGAATATTCGTAATTGGAAAATGATGTCAAGCTGCTGTCTCCGTGCTCTCTTCTTTCCGGCACTGTTCAAGTTGAAGTTCTTTCTGCACTCCACACTCGACAGCTGATTAATTAACTAAAGGCAAATCAAGCGAGTGGCGGCAGCAGAAAAAAAGAAGCTGATGTAGGTCAAGCCAAGGAAAACAAGCAGACAGAGCCAGAGAGGCAAAGAGAGAGAGAGAGAGATGGAGAGAGAGAGGGAAGATCAGTTAATTAATTTAGCAAGACTGTGGCATTCACACACCCAAACATTCACCCACAACTCGCATGCAGCTGACAATGTTCCGACTTCATTTTTGCCTTTAACACAAAAAAAAACATACACAAAAAAAACCGCAGCAGACTGTAAAAATTCAATTCGACAATGAAAGCCAAGTTTTTGCTATATTCATGCGCCTTAATGGCAAACAAAAGCATATCAAGGCAATGAGCATGTTCATGCCTTTAATGTCTAATGCTGTCAGCCCCCCCGCCACCACCCCCACAACACACACACACACAGCCATCTGATAGTGCTCATTCTGTGTGTGTGGGCTTTGGCGCCACTTAAATGTTGCGTATGTGAGCTAATATAAAAAACGAGCCATATAAAATATATATAAAAGTGAATACATGGAAAAGGCAGAGGCGTAGAGAGCATAACACTAAAGGGGAATGTAGAATATATATATGAATAAATATATATATATATTTTATAATTATTTTTAAGAGGCTCGAGTTAAGATAAAACTAAAAGGGCATTTATATATATTTATATTTATTTACTATTTATAGTTATGCCCAACAGATTATACTCCTCTTTGCATTACTAATTGAATGACAGAAATCCTTTATCATTGAGCAAATTATTCTAGTTTCAGCTTTGCTTTATTTAAATTTCCAAAATTCGAATAAATTTAATTGATTTTATTTAATTTATTCTATTTAATATATTATAATATACAATAAAATGCCTTGCAAATCCAATTGGATTAACAATTAATTTCTCGCACAAAATTAAAGTGAATATTCAAGCTGGCAAATGGCAAAAGATTTCGTCTGCGCAGATAAAGTCAGAGCAATTCGTAACTGGCATCCCCTTGAGGCTCGAGCGCCCTCTGTTGGCGAATGTGAGGCGAAAACTGCTTTTCCATTTCCCAGGCTGGCTGTGGGCATACTTACACTATAAATAAGAGCCACATGCCCAACATTTTTATGCTGTTTTATTGCATTGCGCTAAAAGGCAAAGCAAACGAAACACAAGCTAAAACCCGAACCGTGACCATGTCGGGAAGCTGGGCGCTGTCGGATGAGAGTTGCGTTTGCTTTGGCTCGAGCTGGAAGTTGGCTGGCTGAATCGTATTATGTGCTACATTTAACGCCCAAACAGCTAAACATTTCACTCAGATACTATCATTTATTTGCCATCCCATTCAAGGGGGGCCAGCGTTAGAGATCTCAATATTCTTTAGATTCCAATTTCAGTTCAGCTCGACGCGCATACGTGTAACTGTCGCTTGGCTATTTTATGCACTGCAATAAAAGTAAAATGCTTTGTGTAAGCCTTTCCTCACATTTCGATTGTACCTGCGGTCGACGCCGACGCGCGCGCTGCAAATCGATGCGCACTCGTAAAATGTGCCAAATTTACTGCATACTTTTCGGGGCAACTGATGAGGACTGCCTGTGTGTGCGAGGGTGGGCTTTGACTCTGTTGCCACATTTTTACACCCTTTTGATTGGCCTTCGCTCAGATTAAAGTCGTATGAAGAGACGCGTAAATTTCACGCTTGTCATCGCGCAAACGTTTAACGGTGCGTATGTGTGATTTGTCTGCGGCAGCTCCGTCAGCCGCGCTGCAGCTCTAATTGAGTTAGCATTAATTATTCACAGATGTTACAGCGTGCAGTGGATTATACAATGGTCGGCGACACTTGATTGATTTTTCCATTTTAATTTTATTTTTAGAAATCCAGCATAGCTCCAAGCAGCGCAGTGGGCGACTTCAATTAAATGCTAATCAATTTAATTAATTGACGACAAGCAGCGAGAGGATAGAGCGTTTTACCTGGGGAAGCGACTTTGTCTTTGACTGCGGCAAGGTAAACGAGATGAAATGTTGCTGGGCATTTATTAAAATTCCATTGCCCGAATCTCAGAGCGTTCAGTTTTACGAGTTGCCATAAAAACAGGCAGCAGAGTCGGTCAGCAAATATCTCAGATGCCCACGCCGAGAGCCATGCAAAGGAGAAAGCTCAAATAGCCGAGCTCCTGTGAAGGCTGGCCAAGGGCAGCCTAAGCTCTCTTGCGAGAGCTCAGCACAACAATGGCCAAGTTGAGGTTCTTCAAACTTGGCCAACTCTCAAACGAGCTGCCAAGAAACTGCAGCTGCGACCAGACACTCGCCGCCTCGTGCACTTGACATTCAAGTGCAAGTGAATCGAAGCGCTAAAATAGCTTCAGTGTCGAACCGATTTGGCAGCTCGTGGCGCACAGCTCACGACCCACTTTCATTGGCCGAAAACTTGTTTTTTCCAGCAGACTCGCAGACACTCAGACTCCGGCCACCGAGCAGCACACAAAAATTAATGAAGCTTTGCATAAAGTTTACTTTCTCTCTGTTTCTCCTTTCAGGCTTGCCAAATCCGTTTGTCTGCGGCCTTGAGCAGTTACCCTTTCACGACGACTGCCAAGATTAACCTTTTTATTTACTTTACAACGTATTTCATCAGACACTATAATGGGCGGAATTTAAAGTGCATGGGAATTTAATGTGCGGCTAAGGCCTTTAGTCAGGATTGGGTATATTGGAGCCTTTAGAGGCAGGTGGGAAGTATTTTAGTTGATTAAAGGACCGAGTGAGAACGGACTCTGGTGAGCTTTATAGTAATACTGTTGATGTTGATTCATTGTTTAAGTAGGGCATTGGGTTAATTTTAAAAGGTATATCCTATATTCATCCACATCTTATCTGTCTAATGGCCATCAGTGAATCAGCTTAACAACACATTGTTTAATCTTACTTGAAGGCTAAAGTAAACTTATTAGCAATTAGCAAACCTTTTTTGAATACTTTAATAGGTATGCAGTCTCGAACTACTTATTATAAATATACACTATACAAGTTTTATTTCAGTATATATTTTAAAATTATTTATACACTTTTGGCAAGCTAAAGAAAATATATTTCTATTTTTATATAATTTTATATTAATTTGAATAGTTAAGTTATTAATTATAATGATTATTATGAACATTAAAAATCTAAATATGCAAAGGAATTTATTATGATTATAATTTAAAATATTAATAAGTATATAAAAATACTATATAATATTGTTTTTTTTTTTTTGCAAGCAAAAAATATGTCTTTTTATTTTTTTATTTATTTTGAATTTTTAATTTAATTTGATTTTTATTTGTATTTTTATATTATAATATTAAATATTATAAAATACTTTTTATTTTGTTTATTTATTTTAATTATTTTATTTTGATTTTTTGTATTTTATATTATAATAAAAATACTTATAAATAATTTACATTAATTATTTTTTAAATTTTCTAATGTATATTTATATTTTAATTATAACGATAGTTAAAAATATATAAATATACAAAACACGATTTAAAAAAAACAAATATAAATGATATTAAATTATAATATTTAATATTATAGTTTGAAACATTTAATGCAAATATTTTTATATCTTTTTAAATAACTTTCTGCTTTTCACAAATTTACATCTATTTTTGCAAGCATTTCTTAACCCAATACATACTAGCATCACACAAAATTCCTCTGGCATCAACCTTACTTCTTTCTCAACATGCTGCTACGTGCCACGTTGTAATCATGAATCTCGATTCATTTGGCCAAAGCTGGCGAACGCTAATTGTAAACCTGTCCATGTTGCTGCAAAGGAATTCGACTGAGATCCTTTCGGTGCTGTGCCGTAATACGGTGCGGAAATGCAAATATTTGCTGAGGAGGGGCGGACGACGACATTGCTTCGTCGCAAGCCAGCGATTGGAATTGAAATTGTATGTGAATGCCGCGGCGGCCGTGGAAGCCGTGGCATGACAACGCGCTCTTGGAAATCACGCAGCTCGTGTACAACATTGAATTTTAAATGAAGCCGCGACTCATTCAGAGTGCAGAAGACAAGCAAGCAGATTGCAGGCGGTCGGCTTTGACTAAAGAATGCTCGTTCAGAGTTGCCACGCCCCAATTTACTACTCTCTCTGGCAAGGGGGTGAACCACCTGTAAAATTTGGGAGTTTTCCTTGAATGACTCTCAAAAAAAAAAATGTGATAAAATATATATTTAATTTCTATATCTATATCTTGTATAGCTCGAATAGCCCAAGAGCCCATACACCCTTTTTCACTTTCTAAACGAGCATAAAAAATCAAAGGACGCCGCACGCGAGGCTCTGCGACTGCAAACTGTGCTGAAGACAGCGCAGAGCACGCACGGCCCTCACAGGCCGCCCCTCGACGTCAAATGATATGTTTACAAAAGTGCAAGACAAGTCGGCAAGCGGCGCAGCAAAAGGAACACAACACAAAGTCTTTGCCCGCTGTTTGAGACCACTCGAGCCAGCAGCTACAGCACACCCACTCACACCCAGCCTCAGAGGCACATGACCACATTCAGTACATAATTGGCGACGTGTGCGCGTTGCCGTTGGCGCCGCCTGCACATTTAGTGCTTATGAAATTCTCAGCAGCACTTTCAGCTGTATAGATATACTATAGAGAGATTTCCGCCCCTGCAACCAATAAGCGCGTCCGCCATGCACAGCTGAGCCAGGCGCGCCACCAAATTATCAAACACACAGAAAATATGCCAGCCAGCAGGGAGCTGCTGAGAGACTAAGAGATGCTCAGCATAGAGTTGAGATGAAATTAAATGAGTAAATAGCTGAGTTGGAGATTTTTAAAATACTAAATAAATATATTGATTTATGGAACTAAGACAAACTTAAATAATTATGTTATTAACATGTATGTAACATATTTTAAACATTTATTTGACATTAAATATATGATTGATTAAATATTTAATTGATGTTAAAGATATGCTAATAAATAATATATTTAACATATTTTAAGCATTCATATTTAAAGTACTTTAATTGAATATATATATTTATATTATTTTATATATATATATCTTATAGTCCTGTTCTACATACCCCGCACCTAATACACTCCCTGCTTATGCACACTTACAGGGTATAGCTGCAAAAACATAAGCAAATTTTGGCAAAGACCAGCCAAAAATGTTGCACACATAATATAAAATTTATTAAAAAAGAAGTGTGAGAGTGCCTAGATATGCTCGACCTCATTGAATTCCCAATTTCAATTTCTGTGCCAAGCATTAAAGCGAGTCAGACCAGATATATAGTTACAGAAAATAAAAGCTAGCTTTACTTCAGTAAATTTCACAGAGGGAAACTTTTTGCCAGAGAATTTCGACTTTTTACTTGATTTTTTATTTTTTTCTTAGTCAAAATCTTGGACTCTAACAATATTTACACACGTTCGCTTCAGTTGGCTTAAGTTATGCTCAGAGCAGAATGTCCATGTATTGCATTTACTTATGCTAAAGAAAAATTGTTGACTCCCAGCGCCGGAAAAGTTTGTGAGAGGACAGCAGCCGCGCAGGAAAGTTCCATTTCATATTCTGTTGTTTTACGTTATGCGAGTTGCTGTTCAATTTGTAATTTTTACGAGCTGCTGCTGCAGCTGCTGCAAGTTAGTTGCGATAACGCAACACATGGCGGGGGCGTGAAGGGCGTGGAGGAGGAAGTGCACTATCACGTGACAAACGACAGCAGGAGAGCGGGGCAACTCTCATATGTGTACGCTTCAATATGTGCATACTTGTTAGGGTTCACTCATGTTACACAAATACTTGGGCTAACCAGAATATCCAAAAGAGTTGCACAATTTTGTATGCCAGCACTTGTGACCAGAAAATTGCTTTTTAAGTGTGAGTGGGCAAGACCATGAGGAATTTCAAGCATACTTGACTGAAGTCAAAAAAAAAAATAGAAAGAGCAGAGACTAGATTGCTCTAGTTGTAAGTGGCCGACTAGCCGATACGCTGAGAGCTACAAAGTAAATAAAATATATATAAATACATATACAGAAGTACACACAGTTACGCATACATGTACACAATCGACATCCGCTTACTGCAGCTACTCGATACAGGAGATGCACTTGGCAAATAAATTATTGAACAGCTTCTAGATGCACTTTCTTAATGGAATTTATGTATTTGCCAAAGTTTGTTCTTCGTTTAGAGAAAAAAAGACAAACCAGAAAACTGAAATAAAAAAAATATTGAGAATATAAATGATAAATATATGTATATATGAATTCATCACAATAATCTGTACAGTGAATTTGAAACCATCAGCATTTAAGCTTTAAAAACTATAATTAAATTACTAAATATTATCGATGATTAGGAAATGAAATAGCCTTTCGAAAAATGGATGAAATCATTAAAGAATATTTAAAACTTTTTACTTCGCACGATTGACAAATGCTTGTTCAGATCAGCTCTTCAAGCTCAGACAAAATATATATGCATAAGATTCAAAATAAGCTAAGTGTGCCTGTTGCATACCTTATCACATAGTCATTAAACCCTTCTATACCATTCTCAGTTGAGTGTGTTAAAAAAAAAAGAGCAAAAGCAAAGCTGTCGACGCACAGTAACGCAGCAAATATGCAGAGAGAGAGAGAGAGAGAGAGAGAGAGAGAGAGCAAGCAAAATATTTCGAAATAAAAATTGTCGAAGAATCAAGAATATAATTCCCAGAAAGAAAAAAATACGTTAAGGCGCTTAAAGTCAACGTCTCGAGCCAGAAAATGTTCCCTTTTGCTTGTTTCTCGGTCATAAATCCTTAATTCCTTCGAAAACAATGGCCAGTTAAATTGGGAATGCATTGCTTTTCTTAAGAATAATGCATTTCAATGCAATAAAGAGCTTTTCATAAGAATAATAGTATTGTATCATTTTATTGCACTTTGTCAAGATTTTATTTAAAGCTCAAACATTCAATCAAAAGATTTATAATAAATGTTTATCAATTTGCAATCATTTTTTGCCAATTAGTTTCAATTGACTATAAATTTCTGGCAATCAAAGCCTTTGCTCCTTTGCATTCAAAATAATCCTCTTAATATTATGTAAGCAAAGTATTTTCAATTCAATTAAAAAAGATAAATCCGATTGGTTAGATAACCTTATGCATTCACGATTTGCTTGATTTTATTTTCTAATTGCTTCGAATGCAATTCTAAACCCTTCTGCAAAGTTACGCGCTGTGAATAGCTGAAAATGTGTGCGCTTTGTCTACTAATTGAATTTGCAGCTGCATTGTTCGCTGATGCGTAGTTGCTAATTAGCACAAAACGTGCGCTAATTGAAGGGACCTTTAAAACTATCTCTATTGGAAAAGAGAAAGAGGGAGCTAATGCCATCAAAAAACGCTTGATTTGAGCCAATGTGAAGCTGACATAATAGAGCTTTGCTTATGCTTAGCTGCGCACAATAAAATAAATGTATTTTACAATATAATATATATTTCACACCATTTTATTAATTAAAAATTATTTATAATTTATTTGTCAATATTTTATAAATATTAAATTTAATTTCACAATTTTCTCTCAGTTACTGATTACCTACAGCTGCTCTTTACCATTTCAAATATTGAATTTAAATATTGAAGTTGACGCAATAAATAAATGATTTCGCTCTACTTTGCCGTCAATTTAATTAAACGTTTTATTATTTAGCAATTTGGCTGGGATATAAACTTTGATTTTCTCGCTGAGCTTCAAGTTCCATACAGCAGCCACAAATAATACCAATATGCCGCCCAAAATTGACTTTTTATTAAGGTTCGCCTAATAATCCCAAGTGCTCGAATGTCTGTGGGAGCCAAGCAGAGGAAGAATCCCGATGCGCTAAGTCAATAACAATAAATTTGGCTGCCTCACATAAATTCCAGGCCTGAAGCACGCAGCAAAATATATATGTATATATGTATAATAATATATGTCTTATATGTCTGTGCAATACGTTAGAGCTATCAATAGTAGCTAGCACTCACACGTGTTCGTCATAAATTCATCTGCCCGCCCTTGCCTTGGCAGCGCCTGTCTCCGCGCACAGTGCAAAATGTTTTATGTAGCACCCAATTAATTGCGGGTAAACAACAAAGTATTCGAACCAACACAAAAAAAAAAAAAACAAAGAAAAGATAAAGAAAATATTTAAGTGAACAACGGAAAACTATAAGAAATTCTTGCTTATATATAAATTTATTTATTTAAGATTTTATTTCAAAAATTTTATATTAAATCATTAAATTATTTATATTTATATAGTAATAAAAATATATAATGTATTTTGAATTATTAAAAGAATTTATATTTATGTGATATATATTTTAAAAGACTTAAGTTGAACACGTATCTGAAACTGTAAAACTCTTTTCATTAGATATTCTAAAAAAAAAAAAAAAAAAAAAGAAAGATAAACAGAAATTTCTTTTTATCTGTACTTTTCAGAGTCTTCAACAAGCAGACAACAAAAAGGGTGCCTTTTTGCTTTCAAGTTCTTTCTCATATTTGGCAAAAGTTTATATTTGTCACAGAGACATCGTTTGGTACATGAGAAGCATGAGCTTAGAGCTAGCAACAAGGCAGTCAAAAATTATTTACAATTTAAGTTGTTTTCTGTTGAGCTTTAGTCCGATTCAGTTCATGCAAAAACCATCAATCAACCATAAAACACTAATGACAATTTAAGGACTTTAAACTGTGTATCTTGCTGCACTCATATTTTGATTAGTTTAATCATTAATCATTAAGAAGAAAAACATTTATTCATTCATTCGAAAATCATAAATCTAATGAAGGCCTTCAAATTGTAATCAATAAGAGTTTGCTAATTACCAGCACAGAGCACTCTGAATTTAAAGCTGAACTGTTGACGAAAGCCTAAAGAAGGCATTGCTCCTTTTACATAATATTTATTCCAATTAGTGTAAAATACTTTGAATGCAAAATAATTAAATGCTGCTCTCAATGAATATTGATGTGACTGTTATATAATGAAAGAAAATAAGTAACGGCAATAATAACGAATTCCAATCGAGTACAAGTGATTTTGTTTACAGGGTAACTACCCCTTGACACTCGTAAAGTTCCTGCAATATTTTTATATTTACATAAACTTTACTGCAATAACAAAGTTTTTTCTCACCATCAAAGCTTGCATATTTATTACATTCGAAGAATTGATCGATTGGGCTATTAAAACAACAACTCATTTTGTATATATGAACGGAAATTAAAATAAAATAAAGGCAATGCTGCATGAGCACCTCCTGGGAGTTGCCAAATAAAATGTTACTAGTCTTTATTATGTGTAAATTTAAGGTAAATAAAAAAGTATTTTAAGTTTGAAAAAAAAATATAGCAAAAATAAAATTCGGGCATATTCAAATAATAAATAAATAAAAAAAAAAATTAAAAAATTAAATATAGTCTAAAAAAAAATAAATACTTGATAGTTTAAAAATAAATAGATAGAATAAAAAAATAAATACGATATACAAAAAATAAATAGTTGTTCATTTGAAAATTTAAAATAAATCAAAAAATATTTCATTTATATAGAAAATAGATTTTATATAAATTTTAAGAATATATATACTACTTATATAAAATACAAGTATGACTTAAGTACGCATTGAATTTCAGCCTATCTATGCAATCTTGACGAGACAGCTCAACAAAAGTAGAGTACTGCCTGATGCTTCGCTATCATAACATGGCAGGTATTCATGAGCACACAAAAGGCAGATTAAACTATTGTTATCTGCGCTGACTCACAATGGGATAACGAGATTACAGGCAAGGCTGAAAGGAGTAGAAAGTGCTTCACTTCCGACATATAAGCGCATTGTTAAAAAACCATTAACACCAGACTCTTCAGGCCTTCACTGAAAATACCATTGATAAAAGATATAATAAAGAAATTATAAATAAATATTAAAATTAAATTTATATTAAATTGTAGACAAGCCAAACAAAAATGTGTTTTAATTATAACAATAAATAAATATATATTAAATTATTTCTGAAACTTTAACAATATCAGAAATGAAATTTAAAGAATTCCAAGAAATTTACTATAAATATATATTTAATTTATCTATAAATTTATATTATACTAAATAATTTAAAAAATTATTCCAACATTGACTTACCAAAGTCACCAAATATAGAATTAAATCAACTTTAAATCAACTGTTTTATTATTCACTTTGAAGACTTCAGCTTCAGTTTATATATCAAACAATATTTTGTTTTTTTTTTCATCAAAATTTTCCTTTGTTTTTCCTCACTGAACTCACTCACTTGGCAGACGCATTCTTCAACTGGTTATTCGCATATTTTGGAATGTTTAAAACTTTAAGGCCGCCCGAGGACGACGACGAGCTCAAAATATCTTTGCATACGGCGGGGCGCACAAAGAATATCGCATCACAAACAAACCGCTCGAAAGTGGAAGAAAAAAAACGCGAGCTGAGCGTTTTGCTTCATGAATAATTCCGTAGGCTCGATTTTGCTTTTGACAGTATTTGCTTACGTTCTTTTGAATAGGAATACGTTAGACGAATAATGGAAACAGCGCAACGCTTCCACTCACACACACACAAGCACGTCAGACGATCACGCGGCTACGCTGCATACTGAGCGGCCTGTGCGCAAGTATCCCACTCGGCTCGAGTCTGGGGAAATTTTAACAGAGCGCCCAAAAGTGAAAGCCATGCAACACGTGTCACAGTCAACAACTCGAACACTGTTAACAGTCGGGCTGTTGCCGCTGTAACCCACTGACTTACATTACAGTGCGCGTGCTCTTAAATTCTTAACAGACCTTAGCACACTCTTATGCTGTTAAGGAGGGGCTCTGCTAACAGCGTTGTCAGCCAAATACATTAGCACATTTATTTATTAAACGGAATATATTTTAATAAATGTTGCAACAGTTTTATGTCACATACATGCACCCACGCGTATAGTGATGTGTAGAGCAGCCACCTATATATTATCTCATAAATTCATGTCAAAAAGGGCCAAGGCTGCCGCTCCGAGCCTCAGAAGCCACAGGTGTGGCAGCTGCAAATTAAGTTGCACATATAACTCAGCCACCCGTGTCGCACGCCAAGACACCCTCAAGGAAATTGCCAGCTTCCCTGCGAGATGTGTGCGAGTGTGTGTGAATCATGTCTCCCGTGAACCACCCACCCACCAGCCATCGCTACAATTTGTGCGTTAAAAGTTGGCTCGCAAAATATAATGTATACGACCCGTGTCATGTACTTTACAATTGTTGCTGGCTGCGTTTGTCATTATAGCAAACGACTTTGACTGAGAAAGCAACGCACATAAATTACTACAGAAAGAGGCAAAAGCAGAGAAAAAGGCAGCACGAAAAGGGACAGCAGCTGGCCGTGCAGCATCGGGCCTCGTGCCTCCTGCCATTGTCTTAAGCCTCTTAAATTATGCCATTACAGTCGAGCAATGTCAACGACTCTGCGGCGTGTCAAAGCAGACGGCAACATAACTCGCCAGATAATTCAGTTATAATGCGCCCCACAGCAACACACAACAAAAATATATATCTGCAGTGTCAACGAACGTGTTATCCATCCATATGACCCAACCGCTCCCGCTCCCGCTCTCGCACGTCGATCCCAATGTCAACGACGTCCAGTTAACTCGAAGTCGAGTTGCTGCGGGCCAAATCGCTCATACGACTGCAGACAGACAGCAGCGGCGCCATAAATGATAATTGCAACTTAATTTGGCTTATCAACTGCAATGCGCTAACAGCGCCAATATCCAGCCACACGGGAGCCATGCGAAATAAAGGCCCCTTTGGGCTGACGGCCGAGCATTGCCAATGTCCAATTTAGCTGGCAAAATGCCAAAAAGGTAACACGAATATGATTTAAATATCACAGACTGACAGCGCAGCACAGAAAGTGTCAAAACAAAATCTGACAGCTCAACGAGAGTTGAAGGCGAATACAGAATGCGAAATGCTTGCCAGATCTAAGATTTAAGAAAATATTTACAAGATTTTATGTAAAACTTGAGAGCTGATTAAAGCAAGGATGATCTTTGAATTTAAATATATATATTATTATATAATAATAATAAAATCTATTTATATATAAATATGAATATATAATATAGATATGGATATATAATTCATGAGTAAAATATTATAATATTTATTTATTTTATTTATTATATTTATTAATTAATTTTTTTAATATTTATTTATTTATTTATTATATTCATTAATTAATTTTTTGGCTCACGCCTAATACAATAGTTCTAACAAAAATTGTAGAAAATTATTTAAAAAGTTAGAAAAAAAACTAATAGCAATGGAATATTTCAACAAAATTAAATAAAACACTAAACAAAAAATAATAATAAAACATATATTAATTATAATAGCTCTCAAATGATATATTTTTAATCTTGAAAATTAAATCTTTTTCAAAAAAATTAATCTTAAACTATTTGCATTTTATAAAAATTTGTAAAATTCTTGCAGCAAAAAAGTATATTTTAATGTTAGCTAGTTCTTGAATTTAATCTGAGTAAGGATCATATTATATATTACTTGATTATATTATGTACATATAGTATATATGTATATATATATATATAGTCGCACACCTAAAATAAAGCCACAAGCAATTCCAATTGGTTCTCACAAAAAGCTTAAAATACAGGTAAGAAATATATGCATATTTCTACCTGGTTACTTTGTTCGCATAAGTTTTTGGCTGCTCTGCATGCGTACTCGTTCAAATTGATATGCAAATCATATAAAATATGAAGACAGTTGAAAATATATGATTGCAGCAAAGTTTTCTGCACGATTGCGAGTAATTTAATTTAAGAAAATAAAAAGCTGAAAACTAAAAGAAGAGACTGCAACTGGCTGCAAGTCATATAAAATATTGAGCAGCTAAAGCGGCACGTGAGCAAGGCACTTGGCAGGCAGGCACTTGGCAGGCAAAGTGGGCTGGCTACAGACTAAAGGTGAACAGAACAGGAAGTGCAATTGGTTCACGGCTGATCGGGCTCTGGATAGACGCAAACTGACATAATGAGCATCAGAGACACACAATACAGCAGCAGCTGGTGTAAGAGAAGCGCTGCAATTGTTTCAGCCACAAGCCAATTTTGCCAATCAATTGAGCGCAACGGGCCAGCAAGTCAACAGAGAAGCCAACAATTCGACTGCAGATCCGACCGGATGGCGGCGTCAAGGTGTTGAGCCAGTAATAGCCACCGCCACCGTCTGACGGCCCATTGGCAAATTGAAGTGCATTCAGCGACTGCCTGGCATCCTGGCTGGCACCGAGGCATCTGTGCGTGGCAGTAACACGTACCGCAGTGACGATGACAACTCTTTTGCAGTGCTGCTGCTCGTTGAGGATGGCATTGTCAGCCAGCTGCACTTCAGTTTGTTCACGTGCCCGTGGCAAGCGGCCAATGCATACAAAGCACTAAGTTGCGCATACGCCATGCATGCCAAGCCGAGGTAAGTGCCATCCCATCAACTCATTAATCAATGAGCGACGGCGACGGCGACAGCTGGCAATGGCAAGCGGCAAAGTCACAGCTCAGTCAGTCTAAGCCGTGACTGACAATGGCAAAGGGACGTCGCGACGTGACACACACGCACACAGTCACACCCACACAGCATTGTTCCTATTGACATTTGCAATGCGCATTTTTCCAAATCAAGACTTGATTTGTTTTGTTGCCTGCATGAGTTCATTTGACAGCCTAATGCGTGGACAACAAACGATTTGCAAAATTGATTGTGTTCACACATTCATTTTCCGGCTGCCACTAATCTAGGGCCCAGGCAATTGTGTGTGTTCGGGTCAAGCTAAATGCTTACGCAATCAACAATTTAGCAGCTGCACTATGTGTGGGTAATAGCAGTGAGTGTGATAAATTGTGGATACACTATAAAATGTAAGGGAAATAATGAAGTGAAATTTATAAATAATAAAAATTGTGGCTGGATTAAATAGAAGACAGATAGAAAAATCATAGAAAAACTATTCTATTGCAGAAAAATAATATCGGTGTATATAATGTATATTTAAAGGTACAGATTTTTGAAATTTTTAGAAGAAGTAAAAAATAATAAAACAAAAATAAAAAAAAAAAAAAATAAATAAAATTTCTTAAAATAATAATAAATAAATATTATAAATACACCAATAAGTAAAAAATTTAATAAAAGCTTAGAAAGTATGACAGCTTATTAGCTATATATACATATAATATTTATAATAAAGTTTTAAAGTCTAACACAATGAGCTGCATTAAAATAAACTAAAAAAAAATTATAATAATAAAAAACAATATACAAAATTATCCTTTAACAATCGCACCTTTCTAACCGCTTTACTCATCCACACAGGGTATCTTATTTAAACAAACACGCTCTAAAAAAATTACCATAAACATAAAACAACGTTTATATCCATTAAGTTTTTGTGTGCTGCCAACTCCCAGTAGCCAAATGTTGATGTTAGCGCTTAGTTACGCACAATTTGGCAATTAAATGCATGCAGACAATAAATTGGGCAAAAATAATATTGGCAATTATTAAATTGGAGTTTAAATCGTGCTCTAAGCGAAACAAAATGTTTTGCTCAATTCACTGTGAATAACAATAATCGATGACAAAGCAGAAATGTGGGTAAATGTAATAAATTATACGCTGGCAGAGTGGGCGAAAAAACTTTGCTCTACTACTTTTTATGCACTTTGCCAAGGAAAGAAAATGTGTAAGGAAAGCAAGAAAAAAATATATATACATATATAAAAATGATTTGCATATAAAAAAAAGTTTAATTTTGTGGAAGAGAAAATATAGAAAACGGAAATTACTTGAAGAGACTTGGCATATAATTTATAGAAATATTTGTAAAATATATAAAAGCAAAAAAAAAATTTTTATTTAAAAATATAAATACAAAAAAAATTATAAATTATCTCATAAGTATAAGCTTGTAATATGTATAAAAATCAAATCATATTAAATCTACCTTGAATATTAATAGAAAAACCGAAATGCTTCATCTTCAGCCGTACTAAACCACTTAGTTCCACTGGAGTGCGTTGCATGGCCAGGTAGAGCCGTGTTTCGCTGTGCTTGTGATTGTGCTTTTCGTTCTCAATGCCTCGCAGATAAATTACTGTAGGCAACCCAATAAAAAGCATAAATAAAGTGCTTGATAAGTTTACAAAACGCTTTGTCAGCTTGAACTTGGCAAATTTGTTTCTTATTTTTTTATTTTTTTTTTTTTTGCATTATTCTTTGGACACCTTTTCCGCTCAACTAATTAGCAATTTATGCCGTGCTGGTGCCAAGCCATTTGTTAAGCAAAGCACCGTCCTTGGATCGTAAAAGCGAACACCTTTGCTGCCGCTGGCCATGCTGGCCCCCGGCCGCTGGTTGCTGCCCACAAAAGTATGCTACAGCAAATTGGTATGCAGCGAGACCAAGTGACTCTCAGCTAAGCATAATGAATTGTGACCTAAGCATGATATATATATATATACGCAGCCCATAAATCTCAGCTTTATAGCGCAACACACATAGAAACGAGTGCGAAAAGCAACGACTTCATCATACCCTAACCCAGTCAAGATGAGATAAGTAAGCGTTAACTGGGAGTGTGTAAAACAAATGAAAATGTTTTTTTTTTATTTATCTAAATGATGCTCATATAGTTAACAGCTCGCCGACTGAGATTCACATCAGGCTGAAAGACCTAACCACAAGCTTAATTACTTGAGTCTTGCAGACTCCTTTGCTGACCACAAACTGGAGTTTGACCTTTCGGCCACAATGTACGCTCATTAGTCAATGCTCGGCAATTTGTTGTGAATCAATAATAAATGTAAATAACATAATGACCTGCGCCCGCCCAGCACTGATACTGATGATGATGATGATAGCATCGATGCTGATGATGTCATCAACGCCTGTGAAGTAATCGAAAATTGGCATTGCTGCAAGTGAATTATGGCCAACTGTAGCTGAACACGCGCTAGTCAAACATAATTTAGCGCCACATCATGCCAGCTGTTCGACGGACAAGACAACGCCGCCAATTGACCAAAAATCAATGGAAAATCTCCTGCGCCTGCTGCCGCCCCCCTAAAACAGCTGTGGGCCACGTAACGAGCATCATGAGTGGTTGGAATTTTGTTCCGCTTTTTCTGTGAGCGCGCGCCTGTTGACTGATGGCCATCTGCCATGTTGCAATTATTTCGCTGCCTGCAAATGTAACTAAAGCACGAACTTTAAATCGCACGTTACCGAGCTCCACTCGCAACACATTTATTTGGCATTTCATGCTGCTAATTAGTGCATTTGTTCGCTTAAAAACTTTTCGCTCCTGCTCGGAGCGATGTAGTGGCCCTTGGGGCTAGCACATCCGTGACTGCACTGTCAAATTGCGGTGCACAAAACTTTCTCGACTGCTATATTATCCTAAACTCTCGCTGACGCCCCGCTGCAGCTGCCTGTGGCAAGTTCCGAGGGCTCTTCTGCACCACTTAATCATGTAACACGAGAGATGAGCAAATTTTCAGGTGCATTTCAAGTGCCTCAGTGCCATTTGACATTTTTTAAAATTTATGCTTGACTCTTAAAGTGCTGATAAAAAATAATATATAAAATATATAAAAGTATATTTTTTAAAGCTGAAGCTCTGAGCATGAGCACAAAGTAAACAAAGGCAGAAAGTTTCCAGAGTGAGGCTGAATATTATGTTTCAGCTGCGCTTTTTCGATATTTGAGGCGGCCTCAGCCTGGCCATTACTTTGAAGTGGTTTGGTCAGCTGGTCAGCCCAGACAACAGACAACGGCCAACGGCCAACGGCCATATCGCACCACAATTCAACACAGCAAGTGACACATTAAATTGCTTTTGGCGTCCCATTGGCTTGCCTTTGTAATTTCCCCAACCAATTTTATTGGTTACACTCAGACGCAGACAAGGAAGCGTTACACAATATAAATTATCTCCAGTTTTTGGCACACACTAGAAAATAAAATAAAATGAAATAAAATAAGCAAAAGTTAAGCATGGAAATAAATGTTCTTCTGTAACTAGCTGAGGCAATCTAAATACAAATCTAGTTCGGCAGGCGACTTTAAGTGCGCGCAAATTGGACTGTCAAAGAAGTCCAGAAAACTTTGAGTTCAAGTTCCAATGCGAGCAGCAATAAGCTGAATAAAAACCCAAATATTGCCTACAAATAAATAATTCATGGGCAATGAATGCCCGCGGCTATTGGGCTAAAGGCTTAACGAGTGAGAAAAGTTCGCTCAGCTCGCTGGCTGAATCTCTAATCAGATTCATTGCTTTCAGCCTCGTTTAAGCTGTGAAAGAGGCACGTTTAATACAAATTAAATGGCTGAGGAGAGGGAATAAGTTGAACAGAGAAATATAGATTATTTCTAAAATTTTTAAGTCATATATGTATTTATTTTATATTTTAAATGTAGGCGGAAATAGACAATTTTTTATTACTGTTTATAAATTATAGAAATCCTATTTTTACATAAAAAAATAAATTACAAAATATTCTTTTTAACTAATTTATTGCAATAATTTATTTTTATATATTTTAATTTAATAAAATATATATAACAAAAATATTTTTATATTATTATTTATTATATATAAATAAATATTTAAAAAATATGTAATATAAATTATTTGAAAATTTGTTTAAATTAATTTTTATTGTTAAAAAAAAAGATTTCTCTGCATTAAATATATTAAATAAAATCGCTTGAGTTAAATTTTTAAAAACTGATAGTATATAACTATATTTATAAGAAAATTCATTGAAAACATACAATATAATAATGAATGCTGCAGAAATAAATAATATATATATTTTTCCAATATATTATAAAAATATTTTTAATTAGAATATAATAAAAATTTTAAAAATTTTCAAAATATAAAAATGATTATTATTTATTGCAATACAATAAATCTGAAATTAGCATCTTTGTCCATAGTCTTCACACATTTTATAGAGTTTAGTTATTGAAATTGTGAAAATCTGGTTGGCTTTTCTTCTGTGCAGCAGCTGCCATCAAAGTTGGTGTCTAGACATTGAGCTTAAAGCCATCTCTGGATTGCACGCTTTCCTTTCGATTTGTCCCGCTGTGAGCGTGATGCGACCCACTTCATGGGCAGTTGGGCCACACGTTTTTTATGTCTATTCGAAAATGGCAATGGCGCATTAGCGGCATAAAACAGGCAGTAGGCATTAGCCCAAATCCTTTAAGTACCAATACACGCACACACACACGCCTAATATACAATGTGAACGCTTTTATTAGCGTGCACGTGCGATGTGCCGGCCGGGGCGGAGGGCGCAGCGCGAGCCACAAAAATCAGCGAGCGCCGCTAGAGCTTCCGGCGAGGCTGCCCATCAAAATCAACGTTTTATGGACCTCTAATCGCTTTCGCATAAATTTGCGCGCGATTTTGTAATAAAGCTGGCCCCCCGCCTCGCTGCTGCCTATCAACTGGCCCCTCCCGATGCGACGCTGGCGCTGCCGGACTTCGATTCTAAATTTTATGTAAGTTTCATGGAGTTCACGGCAGATTTCGAGTTACCACGGGACAAATTTAATTAAAACAATGCCAGAAGCCAACGCAATCAATGCAAACAAACAAAATCCAATATATATGCAAGCGCTAGAGAGCAGCTCGCATTCCAAATGGAAAAAAAGCTAACCAAACAGACTTTAATTGAAAAATGTCATTGGGCTCCAGCTCGATTACCTAGTATTTACCAGCAGATAATGAAAGCTTCAAAAGGTGACAAGAATAGATTGCGAGTGAGCCTGGAGTGAAAAAAGAAAAACATAAAATTTTACTAAATTCTAATTGTAAAATAAATATATTTAGATGTATTTATTATTCATAATAAATAAAAAAATATTTATACATAATTTTTGAAAGAAATAATATATTATCTGAAGAATTTAAATTAATTTATTTTATAACTGAAGAAAAGTATAAACATAAAAGTAGAATAAAATTTGAGCAAATTTTATCAAATTTGTTTATTAAAAGAGAAATATTTAGTATCAAGTATATATATCTACTTTTAAAAATATCTAAAGAAATGTTAAGCTAAGCATGAAAACCGAACAAAACAGGATAAATATTTAAATATTTAATTTTTTTCAATAAATATGCAAAATATCCACTAATGATATCTGTCTCTTGTGCCTCTCTTCCATTCCTCCATTCTTCCATTTTCTTTTTGGAATTCGAAAGAAATGCCGCTGAGTCAAACCTACTGCAAAAATAACTCAATAGTTGCATCACACAATACACTCGTGATATGCGTTCAGTGGAATTTGACTCAGCTCACTAAAGGCAAGGATCATGCTTCACCCACAGCTTTTACCTTTCACGTTCCATCTAATCTAAGCTGTTTAACTAAATGTTTGAAAAGAATTTACTACAGTACTACAGTATTTATAAACTGATAAGGCTAATACGTGTATTAAAGTGATAAGGCTACCCCCCATCTGATGCGCATCGCCAACCAGTTGACTTACTCTAGTTCCCGGCATCTGACCTAAGGTCATGAGAAGTTTTATAATTTAAACACTTTAATAGAATAACTAAAAATAAATGGTTTAATGAATTTATAATATAGATTTAATATAATCAAATTTAATTTCAAAAATAAGATATTTAATAAATATAAATATCTTAATATTAAAGGAGGACATCAATCTTTAAAGTGGAGCGTATGTAACTTAAAAATAGATTAGAGTCGATCTATATTTTTTGAAAACTCTCTAAATGTTCGTAGCAAAATCGCATATATAAGTCTGTTCACGATGAATTTGGCAAAAAGAGTGTTAAATAAATAAACAAAAGATAAGCAAGATTGAGTAACGCGTCTATGTTGATGCCATAAAGTGCATACCCCCCGATAAGAACTTCATACTAACTAAGCCATAAATGTTGCGATTATTGGCGAATCCCTTAGCTTTAAGGTTAGGTCGTATACAGTAGATTTTAATCTAGATAATTTAGATATAGTAAAATATGAAAATTAAGGTAATTAACCATATGTTAAAGAAGATCTTATTAGTCAGAAAATTTCACTTCAATTCCGTATAGAACTTATACTTTATAAGAGACTTCTAGTCCTGAATTGCAGAAGTATTTCTGGAGTATGACTCCCCAAGGCTTATATCTAAAAGTAATTGGCATTAATTATTTTTAAATATTATTTCTAAAATTCCATATTTGTATTCATATTTCTTTAAATATATAAATCAAATATATGCTAAACGTATTTAAAACTAAGATGCGAAGTATAGGTAGTATTTCTGGATCATCATTCTCAAAGATTTTATACAAAATAAATTTTAAAAATCTAGGTTTAAAGCTATATAAGTCAAATACACAGATTATAAGCCCACTGGTCACATGAAAGATATTATACATATGCCATGCAATGTATTTGTATAAGCTCGAGTACAATTTTTACATCAGCCAATTTCAATTTATAGCTCTAGTTTCGCGAGTGCAAATATACATTACTCCCACACTTCAAGGGAAGCTATCAAACTTGTTGAGGCACTCTGCGAATAAAGAGGTAAACACAGCAAGTCATCGTTACGAACTCTCTTTCAGAAATAACATGAGAATACAGAGAGCGTATGGCGGGCTTTCGCTCTTGAAGCCTATCAACCGGCGTTGCATATAAAGAGAAACAAAATATTGAAAATTTATTCAGTTCTTCAACGACGCGACCCAAGCTCACTTCAAGCAATTATCATACATATATTTATATAAATATATACGGCATGTTATTCCTACCGATCGCGCTGCTGGGTGTGGCTCTGGCTCTGCTATACAGTGTCTACCAGAAGACATACACCTACTGGGAGCGTAAGGGTGTTCCCAATGAAAAGCCGGTGCCAATATTTGGCAACATGAAGGGCATCGGCTCAAAGGTGCATTTCCGTGACATAAATCAGAGAATCTACGATCAATTCAAGGGCAAAACACCATTTGCTGGCATGTACATGTTCTTCAAGAGAGTCGCCTTCATCATCGATCTGGATCTGATCAAGCATATAATGGTCAAGGACTTTAACACTTTCCAGGATCGTGGCGTCTACAACAATGTGCGCGATGAGCCCCTAACCGGACATCTCTTCACACTCGAGGGCGATGAATGGCGCTCCATGAGGCACAAGTTAACGCCAACATTTACGTCCGGCAAAATGAAGCATATGTTTCGCGTCATTGTCGATGTGGGCCAACGTCTGGCCGATACGATGGACAAAGAGGTGAACACTGCCATCGCTGACAACGGAGATGTGGAGATCAAAGAGCTTTGCGCTCGATTTACCACAGACGTCATTGGCACCTGCGCCTTCGGCCTCGAGTGCAACAGCTTGGCCGATCCCTATGCCGAGTTCCGCTCGATGGGTCGCATGCTCTTCGAGAAGCAACGCAACTCACAGATAGTGCAGTCCTTCATCTTCACAAATCCGAAACTAGCCAAAAAGTTTCATATTAAAGTGGTTCCCGACAACGTGGGGGATTTCTTCATGACGGCTGTGCGATCCACAGTCGATCATCGCACCAAGAATGGCATCAAGCGCAACGATTTCCTCGACCAGCTGATCGAGCTGCGCGCAGAGAACGAGGAAGCAGCTCGTCAAGGAAAAGGCATTGATCTCTCTCATGGTCTGACCATCGAGCAAATGGCCGCTCAGGCCTTTGTGTTCTTCATAGCTGGCTTCGAAACCTCCTCGAGCACAATGAATTTCTGCCTCTACGAACTGGCCCTGCATCAGGACATACAGCAGCGACTGAGGGAAGACATCGAGTCGGTGCTCAAAGAGACGAATGGAGAGCTCACCTACGAAGCCATTGGCCAGATGAGTTACTTGGAGCAGGTTCTTGCTGGTAAGAAAAAACGATACTAACCTTTTCTCTATTTCATTAATAATTCTATTTATTTCCATGCAGAAACCTTGCGTAAGCATCCCATACTCCCCCATCTGATGCGCATCGCCAACCAGGACTACCCAGTTCCCGGCACAGACCACGTCATTGAGAAGGGCATCTCCGTAGTGATTCCTGTGCATAATATTCACCACGATCCTGAGATCTATCCCGAGCCCGAACGTTTTAATCCCGCCCGCTTTGAGCCAGAGGCCATCAAGGCTCGCCATCACTTCGCCTACCTGCCCTTTGGCGACGGCCCTCGCAACTGCATCGGCGAGCGCTTCGGCAAGATGCAGGCTAAGGTTGGCCTCGTCGCCCTGCTGCGTCGCTTCAACTTCTCTGTGTCCAAGCGCACTGAGATTCCGCTGAAGTTTAGCAAGCGCAACTTTATTTTGTCATCCAAGGAGGACATCATCCTGAAAGTGGAGCGTATTTAACTTAAAAATCGATTAGAGTCGATCTATATTTGTTGAAAAGCTCTATATATGTTCGTAGCACATTCGCATTTATTTGTCTGTTTACGACAAGTTTGCCAAAAGAGTGTTAAATAAATAAACAAAAAATAAGAAAAGATAAAGAAGATATAACGAGTCTATGGGGATGCCATAAAGTGCATACCCCCGATAAGAACTTCATACGTAACTAAGCCATAAATGTTGCGGGTTATTGGTTATTGGCGAATCCCTTAGCTTTAAGGTTAGGTCGTATCAGTAGATTTCAATCTAGATAAATGAGATATAGTAAAATATGGAAATTAAGGTAATTAACCATATGATAAAAAAAGATCTTATTAGTCAGAAAATTTCACTTCTATTCCGTATTGAACTTATATTTTATTTGAAACTTCTTCCTGAATTGCAGAAGTATTTCTGGATATAACTCCCCAAGGCTTTATATCTAAAAGTAATTTACATTAATTATTTTTAAATATTATTTATAAAATTTTATATTTGTATTCATATTTCTTTAAATATATAAATCACAAATATATTAAACGTATTTAAAACTTATATTCGAAATATAGGTAGTATTTCTGGATATCATTCTCAAAGAGTTTTATATAAAATAAATTTTAAAAATCTAGGTTTAAAGCTATATAAATCAAATACATCAGATTATAAGCCCACTGGTCACATGACAAGATATGATTCCATGATTCCGCTCGTATGCCATATATATTTTGTATTATTTCTATAAAGTTTTTACATCAGCCAATTTCAATTTATAGATCTTAGATTTACCAACAATCTCTCTTTGCCTCTGTACTTTACTCCCACACTTCAAATAAACCAAACAAACTTGCTTAGGCAATATTTGAATAAAAAGGTAAACAAATCTAGTCAAACATTTCGAATTCTCTTTCGGAATTCTCTCTTTCAAGAACTCAGCGAGTTCCCGAGTGACTCACGCTCTCAAAGCTTATCAGCGTTTGTTGTGCATAAATAGCAAGAAAAGCTCGAACATTTATTCAGTTCTCCTACGACGCTTGTTCAACTCACTCCAAATAATAATTATATTATTCACATAAACAATGTTGTTTCTAACGATCGCGCTGCTGGGCGTGGCACTGGGGCTGCTGTACAGCCTCTACCAGAACACGTACAACTACTGGGAGCGTAAGGGTGTTCCCTACGAACAGCCCCTGCCGCTCATTGGCAACATGAAGGGCATCGGCTCAAAGTTTCATTTCCGTGACATAAATCAGAGAATATACGATCAATTCAAGGGCAAAACACCATTTGCTGGCATGTACATGTTCTTCAAGAGAGTCGCCTTCATCATCGATCTGGATCTGATCAAGCAGATGTTGGTCAAGGACTTCACAGTCTTCCAGGATCGCGGCGTCTTCAACAACGTTCGCGATGAGCCCTTAACAGGGCATCTCTTCACACTCGAGGGCGATGAATGGCGCTCCATGAGGCACAAACTGACGCCCGTCTTCACTTCTGGCAAGATGAAGCACATGTTTGGCGTCATTGTCGATGTGAGCCGACATCTGGCCGATACGATGGACAAAGAGGTGAACACTGCCATCGCTGACAACGGAGATGTGGAGATCAAAGAGCTTTGCGCTCGATTTACCACAGACGTCATTGGCACCTGCGCCTTCGGCCTCGAGTGCAACAGCTTGGCCGATCCCTATGCCGAGTTCCGTTCCAAGAGTCGCATGCTCTTCGAGAAGCCGCGTCACACTCAGATAGTTCAGTCCTTCATCTTCACAAATCCGAAACTGGCTAGGAAGATGCGTATGAAAGTATTCCCCGAAGACTTGACGAGCTTCTTCATGACGGCTGTGCGATCCACAGTCGATCATCGCACCAAGAATGGCATCAAGCGCAACGATTTCCTCGACCAGCTGATCGAGCTGCGCGCAGAGAACGAGGAAGCAGCTCGTCAAGGCAAAGGCATTGATCTCTCTCATGGTCTGACCATCGAGCAAATGGCCGCTCAGGCCTTTGTGTTCTTCATAGCTGGCTTCGAAACATCCTCAAGCACAATGGCCTTCTGCCTATATGAGTTAGCCCTACAGCAGGACGTACAGCAGCGTCTGAGGGAAGACATCGAGTCGGTGCTCAAAGAGACGAATGGAGAGCTCACCTACGAAGCCATTGGCCAGATGAGCTACTTGGAGCAGGTGCTTGCTGGTAGGGGAATTACATTATTATCTATTCCTTATTCTGTGATTCTGATTCTTATTATTTTCCACACAGAAACCTTGCGTAAACATCCCATACTTCCCCATCTGATGCGCATCGCCAACCAGGACTACCCAGTTCCCGGCACAGACCACGTCATTGAGAAGGGCATCTCCGTAGTGATTCCTGTGCATAATATTCACCACGATCCTGAGATCTATCCCGAGCCCGAACGCTTTGATCCCGCCCGCTTTGAGCCAGAGGCCATCAAGGCTCGCCATCACTTCGCCTACCTGCCCTTTGGCGACGGCCCTCGCAACTGCATCGGCGAGCGCTTCGGCAAGATGCAGGCTAAGGTTGGCCTCATCGCCCTGCTGCGTCGCTTCAACTTCTCTGTGTCCAAGCGCACTGAGATTCCGCTGAAGTTCAACAAGCGCAACTTTACCTTATCAACCAAAGAGGGCATATTCTTGAAAGTGGAGCGTATTGTATAAGCTGAAACTTTAACTTGAACTGAGCATAGAAATCTATAATGTGAATATGTTCATAGAAGAATTCATATATGTTTCTCTGTTGGCGATGAATTTGCCAAAAAGAATGTTAAATAAACATGCAGAAGATAACAAAAAAACATGAGTAACTAGTCTACATTAAGAACCCCAGATAACGACTTAATACCTAATTAAGCTTTGAAAGACGTGCGTCCTCGGCAGTCTCCCTACAATACATTTTGGAAGTATCTCTAAAGATTAGAGCAACAATTTACTTATCTTTTGTGAAGATTCCAGTGAGAGTGTAAACAAATCTGGTTGCTTTTCGCATTGAGAGCAACAATTCCCGTATAATTAGCTAGATTTATTCAAGTTTTGAGAGAGATGTAGGAGAAGCTGGGCACGATCGCTTCTGCCAGAGAAGATCAATTGCATAACAAATTTATGAAAAAAGAAAGAAATTATATAAATTATTTTAATATTGGCTTATTTTTAATTTAAATATTTTTTAAATATTTTAAATAAATGTGTTTCGTCAGTTCCATTCAATTATTTCCTAGTTTAAATATGTTATTCATTTATATATTCTTTTTTATTTTTAAATCTTTATTAATTTTGTATTTATTTGATTTTTAATTTAAATATTTTATTTAATATTTTAAAGTAAGTTTTTCAGTTTATTTTTATTCTATTATATAATTTCAGTATTTATTTAATGTTTTTTTATTGATGCTTTAACTTTACTTCCAATTTTGTTATTGAAATATTTAAATAATTTTGAACTATAATATTTTTCAATATCTAACACCGAAGCTTTAAGTTTATTATTATTTTTATATTTTAATGTAGTAAAAATTAAATTTTGTATTTAATATTTTAAGCTTATGGTTAAGGCACATTTTAATTCATTAGTTTAAATATTTATATATTTATTTTAAATTAGAGCTATTATTTATGAAGCCATTAAAAAGAATGTAGCCTTAAGTGCAATAATTTCCCCAATCCGAAAGCAGACTTTCGTCATTTGAGTAGCTCGCTTACGAAGCAACTATGTATATAGATAGATTCATTACCCAAGCTCAACAGCTGCAACAGGTATGATGCCCATATGAACGTTTCTTTAAAGCAAAGCCAAAGCAGCTCTTAACTAATACTCTTCATGCCTATCTGCTTAAGCTGATCAGCTGTA
Organism: Drosophila repleta; assembly: GCA_018903745.1. Taxonomy (NCBI): domain Eukaryota; kingdom Metazoa; phylum Arthropoda; class Insecta; order Diptera; family Drosophilidae; genus Drosophila; species Drosophila repleta. The sequence goes on along the minus strand of JAEIGN010000497.1, from coordinate 16,909,925 downwards.
GACGAGCCAGCAACGAGCTAAGACAGTTCCATAAATATATTTCACATTCTCCACTTTACATATTTTGCCAAATATTCCCATATTGTCATAGGTCTTCCAGCTATACATAGTTGCCCCATGCCGTAATCTACAATAATTGATATGCCTGAAGTATAAAAATACTCATTTAGCATGATAGTCAAAATTTGTACACTGATAGAGTGGCAGGTGATAACCTACGTAGCACAGGTTACTCAACGCTCAAATATTTCTGTTTAGCCCAAACATTTCGATTGTTGACGCCCAAATTTCAATTGTTGTTTGTTTATCACTTGGCCAAGTAACTCAGATTCCTCAACTCTTTTGACCCATTAATTTAGCTGTAAATAAAATTGAGTTTAATTGTTCAAGCATTGCCATAGGTCAGGCACTGAGATAATAATAATTTGCAATACGCACCGAATCATGAAATTCATTAATTGTTGTATCCACCACACAAACTCAAACTGCGCATCCAAAAATAAACTTGATAAGCGAAAAAGCTTCTTGAGCGCTCCAACGCTTGACGAAGCTTATGCTGTTATTGTTGCTCGCTTTGTTACTGCTTTACTCGCTCTCCTTCCCTCTCTGCTCGCTCTCTCGTTCTCTGTCTATTGCTCGCTGCCTACGCTTATGTGATGTTCGTGGAGAACAGTTGAAACGTGTAAACGACTTTGTGCAAGCATGCATACACGCACACACACATGCAAATGCAAAACAATAATGTGGTCTCGTAGCTCAACATACCCTAGAGATAAGAAAGAGTGGGAGTGTATTAATAGGGTATTGATAATTAAATTAACTAAGTTTGCGTATATATGTATGTACAATACAATAAAAATATACAATAATAAAATAATAAAATAAATACAGGAAATAAATTTAAAACAATAAATACAATTAATAAATTATATAAAATATATCAATAAAAATTAAAAAAATAAATTTAAAATATAATAAATAAAATAAACTAATAAAATAAAATAAATGAAAATATAATAATAAAAATAAAATGAAATAAAAAGTAAAATTAAATAAATAAAATAAAGAAAACATATTAATAAATATAAATAAATAAAAAAAATCATAAAAATAAATACGACAAATTAAATAAATTAAATAAATAAATAAATAGATTTTAGAAATAAATCAAATAAATAAATAAAATTAAATAAATAAATTATATAATAAAATATATTAAATAAATAAAATAAATACAACAAATTAAATGATTTAAATAAATATATATAAATAAAATAAAAACTAATAATACTTTAATTAGAGAAAGGGTATTTCTGAGTCGACTCCCGCCCCTCTCGAATCTAGCCACAGAGCAAATGTATGCAATGTGGAGCAGTAACTGTAATTCATGCATTAGTTTTATCACCCGGCGCCTTGTGTGCAATGCCGTTATCGCAATGCCATTATTCAAGTTTAAGTCGCACTTCTTAGCTCCCTCTTTCACTCTCTTTCTCTCCCTCTCTCTCTCTTTCTCTCCCTCTCTCCATTCGTCACTCGCACTCGCTGTAGAACATGCATAAAGCTCATTGGAATTGCCGATAATAGGCGAATTCGAGTCACATACATAGTCGATCCGCGAGCGTCTGTCTCGCTTCCAGTGCACCAATTAAGCGAAGCAATCTGTCCGAGAGTTGTTTACATTGAAACGCACTTTGTACTCTGCTCAAAGCAGCTGATTAAGCATAGTACCCAGAGCACAGATTCCGATTCCGATTTCCACTCCGATCAGTTGAAAGTGAAACGCGCAATATGTTGGACGTGGTGGCTCTGCTCCTGGTTTCGCTCGCCATGAGCTTCTGGTTCGTGCGCATCAAGCTCAGCTACTGGTCGCGGCGCCGCATCAGCCACTCGAAGCCCAGCTTTCCCATGGGCAATATGGCGGGCTTTCGGAAGACGAAGCACTTCAAAGACATTCTCACGCCGATCTATGAGAGCTTCAAGCCCTCCGGGGCACCGTTTGCGGGCTTCTACTTTATGCTGCGGCCGGTGGTGCTGGTGCTGGACGTGGAGCTGGCCAAGCAGATACTGATCCGGGACTTTGCCAACTTCGAGGATCGCGGCATGTACCACAACGAGCGCGACGACCCGCTCACCGGGCATCTCTTTCGCCTCGACGGACCCAAGTGGCGGCCACTGCGCCAGAAGATGTCGCCCACCTTCAGCTCCAGCAGGATGAGGTTCATGTTTCCCACCATCTGTGATGTGGCCGAGCAGCTGGCCGAGGTCACCTTCGACATGTCGAGCAACTCCATTTGCGGCATTCTGGAGATCAACGAGCTGATGGGCAGGTACACCTCCGACGTGATTGGCAACGTTGTCTTTGGCATTGAGTGCAACGGCCTGCGCAATCCGGAGGCCGAGTTCGCCGTGATGGGACGGCGCGCCTTCACGGACCGGCGCCACGGCAAGCTCATCGATGGCTTCATCGAGAGCTTTCCCGACCTGGCCAGACGACTGCGCCTCTGCCAGATTCACCAGGACATCACCGACTTCTACATGCGCATCGTCAGCGACACGGTCAGGGAGCGCGAGGCTCGGGGCATTGTGCGCAACGACTTCATGAATCTCTTGATCGAGATGAAGCAGCGCGGCGAGCTCACAGTGCGCGAGATGACGGCTCAGGCGTTCATATTCTTTGCCGCTGGCTTCGATACCTCAGCCTCGACCCTGACCTTCGCCCTGTACGAACTGGCCAGGCAGCCGCAGATCCAGGCGAAGCTCCGGGATGAAATCGATCGGGTAATGATAGCGCGCGACGGAGAGTTCAGCTACGACTGCATGCAGGAGCTGCGCTACATGGAACTGGTCATAGCAGGTCAGTCTTCGCTCACAGCTAACCCAGTCAGAATTTATTCATACTTGTCCACTCCTTAGAGACCCTTCGGAAGTACCCCACATTGCCGCATCTCTCGCGCGTCTCCCAGAAATTCTATGCGGCCAAGGGTAACCGCCACTTTTACATCGAGCCGGGGCAGATGCTCATCATACCCGTCTATGCCATACACCACGATCCCGAGCTGTATCCCGATCCGCACAGATTCATACCGGAGCGCTTCCTGGCCGACCAGATGGCCCAGCGACCCACTGCCTCCTGGCTGCCCTTCGGCGACGGACCGCGCAACTGCATCGGCATGCGCTTCGGCAAGATGCAAATCTGCATCGCCCTCACCTACCTGCTACAACGGTTCAAGTTCAGTGTCTGCCCGCGCACAGAGTCCAAAATAGAGTTCGTCAAGACGAACACATTGCTCTCTTCAGCTCGAGGCATTTACCTAAAAGTCGAAGAGGTCGAAAGAGTCTAAATTTGCATTAAAAGTTACTTAAATAATTCTATTTCTTATAAGAGCAACTAATCTCTACTTAGCTATCCAAGCGTACATTGACCACTGCCTGATAATGGATTATGATACTATAGTAATAATACAAACTCGAAATGTTTTAAAAAATATAAATTCAAACTGAATATATTGTAAGAAATAATTATCAGCTTATTTTGTTTAGCTTACAATTAAGTTTACTTTTGTAAAGATTTTTAAAAAATAAATAAATAAAGAATTGCTTTAAAATACTAAATCACCCACTACAATACTAATTTTAAAAAGTTTTTAACTTAATCAAATTAATTAAAAAATACATAAACAATTGTCAGTTTTTTAAGCTATTATACAATAAAATTTAAAAAATATAAATAGTAAAAAAAATAAGTAAATTTAAAACGATAGTAAATATATAATAATAATAATAATAATATTTATATTTTTAATAAATACAAATATTAGTAAATTATAATTATAACTGATTTGCTTATAAATTATAAATGAAATTTAACATATTATCTAACAGAAAAAGCAAACAAAAAATCTTCAGTTTATTTTCTTTACTCAATAATTATTTTGTGTGAGCAATATATTAACGAAATTTTCGTTGCTTTTAACTAACTTTTACATAAACTTGATTATTCAATAATAATTTTTTTAAAATCTTGAGCTCGTGCTAAATATGAAAATAATAAAAATAAATATTTTTTTAAAATATGAATATAAATATTTTAAAAAATATTAAATTCTCAGTCTAATATTTAGCAAATTATAAAGGCTATTTTTATAACAATTTTTAATATATAAATATAATTGATTTGTGAAACTCTTTAAAAATTTGTTAAAAATCTGTCATTTTATAATGACTGAGTAAAATTTATTTTTTTCGCAACGATTTCGATTGTTAAGTACAATATTGCAGCAGTTTATACTCTGAACTCAGAGTTAGATTAGATATGAGTAGAGTTAAAAATCTTAGTTTAAGCTTAATTTCAATACAATTCACTCACAAAATCAAGATCAACTTGCTTTTCAGCTTAAAATAGAATATATATATTTTTATTATTATTAAAAACAAACAAAAGTCTCTCTTTTTTCTCTAAAATACATTATTTAAATGGATAACTCGCCCACTCTTTCGCTCTCTCGCTCTCCCTCTCTCATTTTGCTAATTGTTTGTGGCAAAAGCTTTGAGAGAGAGCGAGCTTTAGCCTATAAATATCATGTGCCCGGCAACCAGTTCGCTCAGTTTGCTTCCAAGTGTAGAAATGGCGTTAATTCTTCTGCTGATTGTCGTCGCATTGACGCTGCTTTTCTATGCAGCGCGACACAGGTACAACTATTGGAGCAGGCGTGGCATTCCGCACGAGGAGCCCAGCTTTCCGAAGGGCAATGTGGGCGATTGGCCGAAGAAGCGGCAACTGGGCGTGATCTTCAGGGACTACTATCAGAAGTACAAGAGCAGAAAGGCGCCCTTCGCTGGCTTCTACTTCTTCTTCACGAAGACCGTGGTTGTGACCGACATGGAGCTGGTGAAGCGTGTCTTGATCAAGGACTTCAATAACTTTGAGAACCGCGGCATATTCTACAACGAGATCGACGATCCGCTGTCGGCGACGCTGTTTAGCATTGAGGGCCAGAAGTGGCGGCAGCTGCGCCACAAGCTGACGCCCACCTTCACCTCGGGCAAGATGAAGCACATGCTGCCCATCGTCCTGAACGTGGCTGAGGAGATGGCCAAGATCTTTAAGGAGAAGGTCTCCGCACCGCAGGTTCTGGAGGTCACCGACCTGGTCGGCCGCTACACGGCCGATGTCATCGGCAACTGCGCCTTCGGCCTCGACTGCAACAGCCAGCGCAATCCCGACGCGGACTTCGTCAGCATGGGCAAGCGGGCGGTCTCAGAGCGACGCTATCGCGGTCTCCTTGACTTCTTCATATTCGGCTTTCCCAAGCTGGCGCGCCTCATGCACCTGAAGATAACAGTCGAAGAGGTCGAGGAGTTCTACATACGCATAGTCCGCGACACCATCAACTACCGCCTGAAGACCAAGGAGAAGCGCCACGACTTCATGGACATGCTCATCGAGATGTACGGCAACACCGAGGAGGGCCTGACCTTCGAGGAACTGGCCGCCCAGGCGTTCATATTCTTCGTGGCCGGCTTCGAGACCAGCTCCACGACCATGGGCTTTGCGCTCTACGAGCTGGCCCAGCACCAGGACATACAGGACAAGCTGCGAGCGGAAATCAACGAGGTGCTCAGCAAAAACAACAACAAATACACGTACGATAATGTGAAGCAAATGGATTACCTGCAACAGGTTGTCATGGGTAAATAATCGATTATATATCTCTATAGTACTCCAAGTCTAACCTCTATAATCGCTTGCAGAAACTCTCCGTAAATATCCCGTGCTGCCCCATCTCACCCGTAAGGCCATTTCCGACTATTCGCCGGCAAATCAAACACATTATATTGAGAAAGACAGCATAGTTGTGATACCCGCCCTGGGCATACACTACGATCCCGAGATCTATCCGGAGCCACAGAAATTCAAGCCGGAACGCTTCACCGAGGAGGAGATTACTGCTCGCCCGGCCTGCAGCTGGCTGCCCTTTGGCGATGGTCCGCGCAACTGCATTGGCTCGCGCTTTGGCATCATGCAAACGGCCGTTGGCTTGGCCCATCTGATCAGAGACTTCAAGTTCAGTGTGGCGCCCGAGACCCAAATACCCATGAAGTGGGTCACCAAGAATATACTGCTCTCATCGGAGAACGGCATCTACCTGAAAGTGGAAAAGCTGTCCAAATGAAATCCGAATTTTTCATACTTAATATTAGCTAACTGCTAAAGCTCAAAGCTCTATACTCTCTGTGTTATGTCTTTAACAGCCATGTTATATCTTTAACATTCATCAAACACTTGAATTGATCTATTCCAATCTAATCTTCTTTAAAGCATAGCTAATGTTGATAAGCCCTACAGCCATCAATTGATTGTACACCTCGTGCATCTGATTTAATACGAATTCTGTTGCCCGAAGTGAGTACATTCTCTTATGACTAACAAAGTTTATTCATTTGTTGCTTTTGTTAATAAACTATTTTTTGATGTATGAAAACCATTTTTACTTGAATTGATACGACTTACTTTATATAAGAAATTTGTATGTCAAATTATTATATCACAAATTTCCGATTGAATAAAATTACTTGACTTTGCACCTTACTTATCTGAAATAGGAACTGAGGGTATTATGACTTGGTGTGAAATTATGTAAAATGCAGAAAGAGACGCGGTAGATGCCAGAGTATATATGTATATATTCTTGAGAAGTACGACTATACAAAAGATAAAGGCTCGTATCACGGATAGTACAACAGCTAGAGACTAGAAACTTGAATTATATTGAGTGAAAATATATTTATACTAGAAGTTCGGCAAAATTAAAAAAAACAAGTAAGAACGTTGTTTGTGGCAAAAGCTTTGAGAGAGCGCGAGCTTTAGCCTATAAATATCATGTGCTCGGCAACCAGTTCGCTCAGTTTGCTTCCAAGTGTAGAAATGGCGTTAATTCTTCTGCTGATTGTCGTCGCATTGACGCTGCTTTTCTATGCAGCGCGACACAGGTACAACTATTGGAGCAGGCGTGGCATTCCGCACGAGGAGCCCAGCTTTCCGAAGGGCAATGTGGGCGATTGGCCGAAGAAGCGGCAACTGGGCGTGATCTTCAGGGACTACTATCAGAAGTACAAGAGCAGAAAGGCGCCCTTCGCTGGCTTCTACTTCTTCTTCACGAAGACCGTGGTTGTGACCGACATGGAGCTGGTGAAGCGTGTCTTGATCAAGGACTTCAATAACTTTGAGAACCGCGGCATATTCTACAACGAGATCGACGATCCGCTGTCGGCGACGCTGTTTAGCATTGAGGGCCAGAAGTGGCGGCAGCTGCGCCACAAGCTGACGCCCACCTTCACCTCGGGCAAGATGAAGCACATGCTGCCCATCGTCGTGAACGTGGCTGAGGAGATGGCCAAGATCTTCAAGGAGAAGGTCTCAGCACCGCAGGTTCTGGAGGTCACCGACCTGGTCGGCCGCTACACGGCCGATGTCATCGGCAACTGCGCCTTCGGCCTCGACTGCAACAGCCAGCGCAATCCCGACGCGGACTTCGTCAGCATGGGCAAGCGGGCGGTCTCAGAGCGACGCTATCGCGGTCTCCTTGACTTCTTCATATTCGGCTTTCCCAAGCTGGCGCGCCTCATGCACCTGAAGATAACAGTCGAAGAGGTCGAGGAGTTCTACATACGCATAGTCCGCGGCACTATCAACTACCGCCTGAAGACCAAGGAGAAGCGCCACGACTTCATGGACATGCTTATCGAGATGTACCAGAAGCAGCAGGACGGCAACACCGAGGAGGGCCTGACCTTCGAGGAACTGGCCGCCCAGGCGTTCATATTCTTCGTGGCCGGCTTCGAGACCAGCTCCACGACCATGGGCTTTGCGCTCTACGAGCTGGCCCAGCACCAGGACATACAGGACAAGCTGCGAGCGGAAATCAACGAGGTGCTCAGCAAAAACAACAACAAATACACGTACGATAATGTGAAGCAAATGGATTACCTGCAACAGGTTGTCATGGGTAAATAATCGATTATATATCTCTATAGTACTCCAAGTCTAACCTCTATAATCGCTTGCAGAAACTCTCCGTAAATATCCCGTGCTGCCCCATCTCACCCGTAAGGCCATTTCCGACTATTCGCCGGCAAATCAAACACATTATATTGAGAAAGACAGCATAGTTGTGATACCCGCCCTGGGCATACACTACGATCCCGAGATCTATCCGGAGCCACAGAAATTCAAGCCGGAACGCTTCACCGAGGAGGAGATTACTGCTCGCCCGGCCTGCAGCTGGCTGCCCTTTGGCGATGGTCCGCGCAACTGCATTGGCTCGCGCTTTGGCATCATGCAAACGGCCGTTGGCTTGGCCCATCTGATCAGAGACTTCAAGTTCAGTGTGGCGCCCGAGACCCAAATACCCATGAAGTGGGTCACCAAGAATATACTGCTCTCATCGGAGAACGGCATCTACCTGAAAGTGGAAAAGCTGTCCAAATGAAATCCGAATTTTTCATACTTAATATTAGCTAACTGCTAAAGCTCAAAGCTCTATACTCTCTGTGTTATGTCTTTAACAGCCATGTTATATCTTTAACATTCATCAAACACTTGAATTGATCTATTCCAATCTAATCTTCTTTAAAGCATAGCTAATGTTGATAAGCCCTACAGCCATCAATTGATTGTACACCTCGTGCATCTGATTTAATACGAATTCTGTTGCCCGAAGTGAGTACATTCTCTTATGACTAACAAAGTTTATTCATTTGTTGCTTTTGTTAATAAACTATTTTTTGATGTATGAAAACCATTTTTACTTGAATTGATACGACTTACTTTATATAAGAAATTTGTATGTCAAATTATTATATCACAAATTTCCGATTGAATAAAATTACTTGACTTTGCACCTTACTTATCTGAAATAGGAACTGAGGGTATTATGACTTGGTGTGAAATTATGTAAAATGCAGAAAGAGACGCGGTAGATGCCAGAGTATATATGTATATATTCTTGAGAAGTACAACGCAGTTGAATCGATATCCGACAATACAAAAGATAAAAAGCTTGTATCACGGATAGTACAACAGCTGGAGACTAGAAACTTGAATTATATTGAGTGAAAATATATTTATACTAGAAGTTCGGCAAAATTAAAAAAAACAAGTAAGAACGTTGTTTGTGGCAAAAGCTTTGAGAGAGCGCGAGCTTTAGCCTATAAATATCATGTGCCCGGCAACCAGTTCGCTCAGTTTGCTTCCAAGTGTAGAAATGGCGTTAATTCTTCTGCTGATTGTCGTCGCATTGACGCTGCTTTTCTATGCAGCGCGACACAGGTACAACTATTGGAGCAGGCGTGGCATTCCGCACGAGGAGCCCAGCTTTCCGAAGGGCAATGTGGGCGATTGGCCGAAGAAGCGGCAACTGGGCGTGATCTTCAGGGACTACTATCAGAAGTACAAGAGCAGAAAGGCGCCCTTCGCTGGCTTCTACTTCTTCTTCACGAAGACCGTGGTTGTGACCGACATGGAGCTGGTGAAGCGTGTCTTGATCAAGGACTTCAATAACTTTGAGAACCGCGGCATATTCTACAACGAGATCGACGATCCGCTGTCGGCGACGCTGTTTAGCATTGAGGGCCAGAAGTGGCGGCAGCTGCGCCACAAGCTGACGCCCACCTTCACCTCGGGCAAGATGAAGCACATGCTGCCCATCGTCCTGAACGTGGCTGAGGAGATGGCCAAGATCTTTAAGGAGAAGGTCTCCGCACCGCAGGTTCTGGAGGTCACCGACCTGGTCGGCCGCTACACGGCCGATGTCATCGGCAACTGCGCCTTCGGCCTCGACTGCAACAGCCAGCGCAATCCCGACGCGGACTTCGTCAGCATGGGCAAGCGGGCGGTCTCAGAGCGACGCTATCGCGGTCTCCTTGACTTCTTCATATTCGGCTTTCCCAAGCTGGCGCGCCTCATGCACCTGAAGATAACAGTCGAAGAGGTCGAGGAGTTCTACATACGCATAGTCCGCGGCACTATCAACTACCGCCTGAAGACCAAGGAGAAGCGCCACGACTTCATGGACATGCTTATCGAGATGTACCAGAAGCAGCAGGACGGCAACACCGAGGAGGGCCTGACCTTCGAGGAACTGGCCGCCCAGGCGTTCATATTCTTCGTGGCCGGCTTCGAGACCAGCTCCACGACCATGGGCTTTGCGCTCTACGAGCTGGCCCAGCACCAGGACATACAGGACAAGCTGCGAGCGGAAATCAACGAGGTGCTCAGCAAAAACAACAACAAATACACGTACGATAATGTGAAGCAAATGGATTACCTGCAACAGGTTGTCATGGGTAAATAGTCGATTATATATCTCTATAGTACTCCAAGTCTAACCTCTATAATCGCTTGCAGAAACTCTGCGTAAATATCCCGTGCTGCCCCATCTCACCCGCAAGGCCATTTCCGACTATTCGCCGGCAGATCAAACACATTATATTGAGAAAGACAGCATAGTTGTGATACCCGCCCTGGGCATACACTACGATCCCGAGATCTATCCGGAGCCACAGAAATTCAAGCCGGAACGCTTCACCGAGGAGGAGATTAATGCTCGCCCGGCCTGCAGCTGGCTGCCCTTTGGCGATGGTCCGCGCAACTGCATTGGCTCGCGCTTTGGCATCATGCAAACGGCCGTTGGCTTGGCCCATCTGATCAGAGACTTCAAGTTCAGTGTGGCGCCCGAGACCCAAATACCCATGAAGTGGGTCACCAAGAATATACTGCTCTCATCGGAGAACGGCATCTACCTGAAAGTGGAAAAGCTGTCCAAATGAAATCCGAATTTTTCATACTAAATATTAGCTAACTGTTAAAGCTTAAAGCTCTATATTCTCTGTGTTATGTCTTTAACAGCCATGTTATATCTTTAACATTCATCAAACACTTGAATTGATCTATTCCAATCTAATCTTCTTTAAAGCATAGCTAATGTTGATAAGCCCTACAGCCATCAATTGATTGTACACCTCGTGCATCTGATTTAATACGAATTCTGTTGCCCGAAGTGAGTACATTCTCTTATGACTAACAAAGTTTATTCATTTGTTGCTTTTGTTAATAAACTATTTTTTGATGTATGAAAACCATTTTTACTTGAATTGATACGACTTACTTTATATAAGAAATTTGTATGTCAAATTATTATATCACAAATTTCCGATTGAATAAATTACTTGACTTTGCACCTTACTAATCTGAAATAGGAACTGAGGGTATTATGACTTGGTGTGAAATTATGTAAAATGCAGAAAGAGACGCGGTAGATGCCAGAGTATATATGTATATATTCTTGAGAAGTACGACTATACAAAAGATAAAGGCTCGTATCACGGATAGTACAACAGCTAGAGACTAGAAACTTGAATTATATTGAGTGAAAATATATTTATACTAGAAGTTCGGTAAAATTAAAAAAAAAAAAAAAATTTGAAGCGAACAAATATCGATTATAATATATGTATATTATACTATATACTATATATATGTATATAAAATATAATGATATTAACTATTGAAGTAAAATGCGCTATCCTGATGACGCAACTTTAGCCGTTGTTTGTAAGCTTTTTTTCAAAAAAAATTTTAAAATTCTTCCTGAAAAGATACAGAGCCCCATCTTATTTTATTTTAGAAAAAATATAGCAGAGTTTCATAGAAAACTAATTTTAGGACTCTAGTTAAAATGATAAAAAAGATATTCAACATTTAAGGTGAATATGAAAGGTGCGCTATGCTGATAACGCGCAGTGTATATCTAATATAATGGGATCAGCAAAGAATGTAAGCCCACTAGCTCTTATAGGTTCTGAGAGTGATGGAAGGACTGGTGGCTAAATAAATATAATGTATATTGGATGGGCGATAGACACATTATTAATTAATATTTTTATGAAGTTTGTCTATGATTTTTTGATATAAAAGAATAATATATTTTTAATATTTTAATATTTTTTTTCTTCTTAAATAACAAGCTGATGCTGAAGCAGCAAAAATTGTTGCACCTACTATGAAACGAATAGAAATATATGATTTAATATAAAAATAAAATTTAAAAAAGGGTAAAAAATAATTGAGTGCCTTAAATTGAATTTCGATGCGTTTTTATATTTATTTAATGAGATCTTCCCTCCCCCAGCTTCTCAATATCTCAGGGTATTTAAGAGTCAAACACTACCCACTAGAGCACGCCTACTTTTTGCTTTACACAAACTTATTAACCATTAAGAATTTATTTTAATGTCCCACATATTTTAATATCTCGAGCTCAAAGTTTTCCAGTTAAGCTCTGTCTGGCCGCATCTTAAATCACACAATTAAACTGCCTAAGGAATACCTGATCTAACTAGTTGTACCTATGTAAAGAGTCGCTCTTAGCACTATGTATATAGAATTCAGAGACGAACTCTGCGCCGCCTCGTGTGCCATTTGTGGCTATATCTTATATGGGGGTCCTGACCCACCCAACGTGCCAGAGCAGCTGCTATAAATGCCACAGAGCTCGAGCTCTGCTCAGCCAGTCTCAGGAATTTTTCTCAACTGATATGAGCACCACAGTTTCGCTCGTCGCGTGCGTCCTAATCGCGTTTTATCTATGGATGAGACATCGTTTTTCCTATTTCAAACGTCGCGGCATTGCTCATGAGAAGCCCGTGGCTCTCTTCGGCAACATTTGGGGCTGGCGGGTGACCATTCACACCTCGCAGATGCTACAGAAACTCTACGTCAAGTACAAGGACTCCGGCCCCTTTTTCGGCATGTACTTCTTCATGAAGCCCGCCTATGTCGTCACGGATATGGAGCTGCTGAAGCAGGTGTTCATCAAGGACTTCAGCAACTTCGACAGTCGCGGTCTGTTTTACAACGAACAGGACGATCCCTTGTCGGCGCACCTGTTCGCCATCGACGGGCCCAGGTGGCACAATCTGCGGCCGCGCCTGACGCCCATCTTCAGTGGTGCGAAGATGAAGCTTATGTTCCCATCAGTGCTGCGGATTGCTAGGGAACTTTCCAGTGTGGTGCAGGAGCGCTGTGCCGGCCAAGTTGCCGCCTTGGAGGTCACCAAGCTGCTGGCCTGCTACACGATGGACACCATTGGCACCGCCATCTTCGGCCTGGAGTGCAACAGTCTGCGCGATCCTAAAGCGCCCTTTGTGCAGATGGGCCTGAATGCGATGCTGAAGAAGCGCATCGACTACTTGTTCTGCTTCTTCTTTCCCGAGCTCAGTCTCAAGCTGCACATCAAGCGCACGCCCGCTGACGTGGAAGCCTTCTACATGAAGCTGGTGAAGGACACCATCAGCTACAGGGAGGCGAACAACATGAAACGCAACGATCTCGTGGACATCATGGTGGAGATGAAGCAAAAACATGACAGGGGAGACACAGCTGAGGGCTTGACACTCAACGAGATCGCCGCGCAGATGTATGTCTTCATAGTGGCGGGCTTTGAGACGACGGCGACAGCTTTCGTCTTGGCCCTCTACGAGCTGGCGCGGCACGAGGACATCCAGTGCCAGCTGAGGGAGGAGATCGAGGAAGCCATTGCGAACTATGGAGATAATGGAGAGCTCACCTACGAGGCCATGCATAAAATGAAGTATCTGGAGCAGGTGATGTCGGGTAAGGGGAAATCTTGCTTTAGCTAAATATATGTATATAACTGAACCATCTCACAGAGACCATGCGCATGTATCCTGTTGCCTCGGAGCACTTGCGTCGCGTCAATGCGCACTTCGAGCTGCCCGACCATCCGAAGCACTATATACCAGCTGGCTCGCAGCTGATCATACCCGTCTACTCCATACACCACGATGCGGCCTATTATCCGGAGCCCGAGCAGTTTCGCCCCGAGCGCTTCACAGAGCAGGCCATACAGCAGCGTCCCACCTGCGCCTACCTGCCCTTCGGCCAGGGGCCGCGCATCTGCATTGGCATGCGTTTCGGCCGCATGAAGCTGGCCGTGGGCCTCATCACGCTAATACGCAATTTTCGCTTCAGCCTGGCGGCCGACACGCCGCAGCCCATGCGATTCAAGAATCACTCGTTTCTGCTGCATCCACAGGAATTTCGGCTGCAGCTGGAGCCACTGAGCTAGGCAGCGGAAATTATGTAGAAAACTTGAAGTAAATAGAAATATTTTTTATTATTTATAATTAGTTGTTTTTATTGCTTTAATTGAACAGAACAAAACGAGATAAAAATACTAAATTCAGAAGCCTCAAGGCAAAACTGGTTTACAATGTTTATACTAAATTCAAACTGACGCAATTTTTGCTTGTTATTCTGATCAGAGATAGAGAGCGAGAGAGAGCGAGAGTCAAGCTTTATAGAGCTTTGCACTTAACGAGTCTCTCAAATTCGCATACAAACTGTGAATGAACTTTAGCTGCTTTGGATACTTTAGATTCACAACAACAACAAAAACAAAATATTTATAAACAATTAAAAATGTTTGTTATGATATGACGCAGTTATTTATAATTGAAAATATGACATAACACATGGTATTCATATATATATATATATATGTATATATATGTATATATCAACAACAGCTTTCCATATGGAATTTGAACCGAGTACTATAATTATGCTATATATACAAAATGTATTTAATTATATCAAAATACATAAATGATAAACATTCCTCTACTATAATTACACATTAAATCAGCTTCATTGCTTTTGCTTTCATTAAACACGCTCCACGGTCAGGTAAATGCCAGACTCGCTGGCAACCAAAAAACTCTTCTTGTGGTACTTAATGGGAATCGTTGTCTTATCGCACACTGAGAACTTGAAGTTCTTTATCAGCATAGCGAGGCCAATGCGAGCCTGCATTTCTCCAAAACGCATTCCAATGCAGTTGCGTGGTCCATCTCCGAAGGGAAGCCACTCCACAGAGTCGCGGTTCTTCACCTTCTCAGGCTCGAAATTGTCCGGATTGAAACGATTGGGTTCAGGATATAAGTTCTCATCACGATGCATAGCACACGCAGGTATAAGCACAGGCATGCCCTTCTTGATCACATAATTCGGATATCCAGGAACCACAAAATCCTCTAAGCATTCCCGATTCAGCACTGGCAGAACCGTGTAGAGTCTCAGAGTTTCTGTACAATAAAATAAGTCAGATACGAGTTTTGTTTGCTAATAGGATAAAAGGCTTAGCTTACCCGATATGACCTGGTTCAAATACTCCATGTCTCTGATACATTCATAGGTCAGATCACCATTGTGCCTGGCCAGAACCTCTTTGCACTCCTCCCTTAAACGATTCTGGATATCCAAATTCTGAGCCAGTTCATATAAGGCAAAGCCCATGGTCGTGGATGAAGTTTCAAATCCAGCGGCGAAGAAGACAAAGGCTTGAGCAGCGATTTCTTCAATTGTTAGGTTCGTATCCTCTCCGGTTTCCGATTTAATCAAACGATTGTTCTTCAAGTCAATCAGCTGGTCCATGAAATCATTGCGACGCACTTTGTTTTTCTCCCTGTAGTCAACAGTTTCCCTGACGATTCGCATGAAGAACTTCTCGATGTGTTCCGGTGTCATTTTCATGTGAATGCGTCGACAAAAGTTGGGGAAACTATTGAGCAATGCGATTCCCAGAGAGCCATGACGCTGATCAGCTATAGCACAACGACCCATGACACGGAATTCGGCTTCTGGATTCTTTAGACTGCTGCACTCAATGCCGAAAGCGACACTGCCAATAACATCCGTTGTGAATCGAGCCATCAGCTCTCTCACCTCAACTTCCGGAGACTTGTCCGCCATATCGCCAAAGACCTCAACGAACTCGTGGCTAATTTTGACTACAGTGGGAAACATGTACTTCATCTTGCCGGACGTGAAGGTGGATGAGAGCTTATTTCTCATGGATCTCCACTTATGGCCATCCAATAGGAAGAGCTGTCCCGAAAGCGGGTCATCCTCAGGGTTATTATAGAAGCCCCGATCCGTGAATTTATTAAAGTCCTTGATCAGAATGTGCTTCACCAGGAAAGGCTCCAAGATAAACGCAGCTGGCCGTTGGAACCAATAGAATCCGGCGAAGGGTCCCGTTCCCCTGAACTTCTTGTAGTAACTCATCCAGATCTCTAGGAAAGATCGCTCAGTTTGCACGCCCTTGAGGCTGCCCAGTAGAATACTGGGCTCCTCGCAGGGAATGCCCGCATTTTGCCAGTGTTGCAGATTGCGACGCAGACGCAAGAAGAGATAGCCCACTAGGGCAACTACTGCCGTGAGTAGTAAAATGCCGATCGCCATGGCCGTGACCGTCGCTCGCCAACATTCACAATATACTGTGAGCAATTGTACTCAGATCGTATATATTTAATAGCTAGGCGAAGCTTTCATACTGAGCATGACAATACAAAATACGGGCAGGTGGACGCCGGCAGACAAAGCTTTTCTACTGCTGTTAGTCAGAATTATCAGTTGTAATCTAAGACTAGTGTACTGGCGTGTGACATAAATAGATTTGTTTAGGTATAATGCAAACTCTGTATTATTTGTAAAATTAATATGTACAATAAAAAAAATATAAAATAAAAATAAATATTAATATGTTTTAGCATTTGTTATGCCTATAAAAAAATTAAAATTAGATTATAAAAAAAAAACTAATATATCTATCTAATATTGTTTACTCTCTAGGAGTGTCGTATCGTATGAACTGGTATGCACAGTGGGTACTTAATTCATTATTCAGTTAAAGTCTTAAGTAAGTCTCTGCACAGTAGAATATGCTTTTTATTTCTGCTGATATAACAATTGTTTACACTGCTTTAGATTAGTTTTTTTTTTTTTTAGTTCATTAACATATTTTAATATTTTTTTTTATCAATACAACAATAATTAAAAAAAAAGTTAATTTTATTTTCGTCGGAATGTTGTTGCTTATGAATCAGCTTTTTCAGCCTTTTATATTATTCTCTTAGGTACAATTGTTAGTGTATATATTGCATAAGAGTTATCAATACAAGGCTGCTTAAAGCGAGATAGTCTATAAAAATTACACTAAAGTTGAGCAAACTTTTGAAGTAAAGCAGTTAGCAGGAACAATGCTAGATTTTAATATAAAATCCTTTTTTCCCTGATATAAATTTTAACAGATTTAAAAGCCTCTATTTTAATACAATTTCAGGAAGTTTTTATAAGCTGTCAATCTGATGATTTCTACGACAGATCTTTTCATCCCCTTCATCAGTTGCTTCCATTAAAAATATGAGTTATCAAATATCCGTCTTGAACTTGATACTTGGACAGGCATTATGAACTCCAAGAGACTTAAAAGCCCAAGCTTTGTTGGATCAATTGATAAACAACAATTATTTATGATTCTATGAAGGAAATTATTTTAAATGAGTTGACAAAGCGACTGACATGAATAGCTGAGCTGCATATACTAGAAGATACCCTTTATATAATAAAAAATTTCTAAATAAGTAAAATACTATTTATTTTTAAAAGTACAATAATAATAGACTGACTGGCTAATGTGCAGTAGAAGCAAAACAATTGTTAAGATTTATTTCATATTGGACTCACAACTAATTTATGTATAGAACAATTTCTATATACTTTAGTATCTTTTTCGGTGTCTCTTTCTATTACTCTCACACTTATTTAATCTTCATTCTTTTGCTTGGTTACTATGAATCTGTTTGCCTCAAAGTAACTTGAAATTTGTTAGTTAAATAAATAGTGATAGAAAGATTTGCTGAAACAACTGACTTTTTGACAAAGGTATTTTATAATATACTTATGAACTGCTTCTAAACTCGCTCTACTCTCAGGACAATGCCAGACTCGCTGGATAATAAGAAGCTCTTCTTGTTAATCTTAATGGGTATCACTGTCTTATCGCACACTGAGAACTTGAAGTTCTTTATCAGCATAGCGAGGCCAATGCGAGCCTGCATTTGGCCAAAACGCAGTCCAATGCAGTTGCGTGGTCCATCTCCAAATGGAAGCCACTCCACAGAGTCGCGGTTCTTGACCTTCTCTGGCTCGAAATTATCTGGATTGAAGCGATTGGGTTCGGGATATAACTTTTCATCACGATGCATAGCACCCGCAGGGATAAGCACAGGCATGCCCTTCTTAATCACATAATTCGGATATCCAGGAACGACAAAATCTTCCATACACTTCCGATTTAAGATTGGCAGAACCGTGTAGAGTCGTAGTGTCTCTGTAAGAAATACAATTTATTATTTTTAACTAAGTTTATAGCTGGGGTTAGTGTTTTGCTTACCCGATATAACCTGGTTCAAATACTCCATGTCGATGATACATTCATAAGTAAATTCCCCATTGTGCCTGGCCAGAACCTCTTTGCACTCCTCCCTCAATCGGTTCTGAATGTCTATATTCTGAGCCAGTTCATATAGGGCAAAGCCCATGGTCGTGGATGAAGTTTCAAATCCAGCGGCGAAGAAGACAAAGGCTTGAGCAGCGATTTCTTCAATTGTTAGGTTCGTATCCTCTCCGGTTTCCGATTTAATCAAACGATTGTTCTTCAAGTCAATCAGCTGGTCCATGAAATCATTGCGACGCACTTTGTTTTTCTCCCTGTAGTCAACAGTTTCTCTGACGATTCGCATGAAGAACTTCTCAATGTGTTCCGGTGTCATTTTCATGTGCATGCGCCGACAAAATTTCGGGAAACTATTCAGTAGTGTGATTCCTAGGACACCATAACGTTGGTCAGTTAGTGCTTTACGACCCATGACACGGAATTCGGCTTCTGGATCCTTCAGACTGCTGCACTCAATGCCGAAGGCAACACTTCCGATAACATCCGTAGTGAATCGGGCCATCAGCTCCCTTACCTCAATCTCCGGAGACTTGTCCGCTACATTTCCAAAGACCTCAATGAACTCGTAGCTAATTCTTACTACAGTGGGAAACATGTGCTTCATCTTTCCGGACGTAAACGTGGATGAGAGCTTATTCCTCATAGATTTCCACTTGTGGCCATCTAAGAGGAAAAGTTGACCTGACAGTGGGTCATCCTCAGGGTTGTGATAGAAGCCCCGATCCGTGAATTTATTAAAGTCCTTGATCAGAATGTGCTTTACCAGGAAAGGCTCCAAGATAAACGCAGCTGGACGTTGGAACCAATAGAATCCGGCAAAAGGTCCAGTTCCTCTGAACTTCTTGTAGTAATCCATCCAAATCTCTGCAAATGAACGCTGCCTTTGAAGGCCCTTCATGCTGCCCATTAGAATGCTGGGCTCCTCACAGGGAATGCCCGCATTTTGCCAGTGCTGTAGATTACGACGCAGCCGCATGAAGAGATATCCGACTGCTGCCAGCAGCACAGTGAGTAGTATCGTAAACACACCCATGATGATCAGAAAAATCAGCTGTTCTTCCGAAAGTAAACAACAGAACTCAACACGTCTTGATTCAGCAAATGTTGGTTCTGCACTGACAGCAACTGCGAATGGCTGGGCCTTATAAAGCGGCGTCTTTATTGTCACAATGAGTATTATTTTGGTATCGCTAGAAGCTTTATCGGCCGCACTGGCCGGTTATTGTGTTGCCTCACTTCCACGCGAACCCATGCTAATGTATGCTTACTCGTTTTATTTTTATTATCAGTTGACTCTTTGAAGCTTTTTGTTTGTTTTGGTAAGGTAAGCAGTTAAAAAAATTAAAGAGTAAGCAGCGCCACCTAGTGGCAAGTAGATTAATCTATTTGGGGGTTTAGGTTCAGTGTAGATTTAATTGAATATATTGACTCGTCGAATGGTTTATAACTGATTTATATTAAAAATATATTTATTTTTAAATATTTAATTTTCCTGAATTTGTTATTTATTTTTTGGCAAACTCAACGGTGATTGTAAAAATAAAGTTCTGCAAATGGTAGGCATGGGAATCAATTGAGTTTTTGTCAATTTACAAAAGTTTAAAAAAAGGTACCTAATTTATTTTTAATTTTTCAATAAATTTTACTTTATTTTTAGAAAACTAAACTATCTTTTTTTATTTATTGTTTATTTTATTTATTTCTAGTAATAACTTACTATATATTTATGTGTTTTAGTTAATTTATAACTTATTTTATTTATAAAATTAATTTTTTTTTTTTATTGTTTGTTTAATTTTTTTTAATGAATTTATTGTTTATAGTTTTAATTAACTTATTATTTATTTTATTTAATAAATTAATTTTTTTTATTTCTATTATTTTTACAATAGATCTGGACCATTTAAAATTAGTCTTACATTAATAATTAAACATACTGTATATGTATATATATATATATATATATATATTATTTATATATTTATATTATTGCTGATAAATTCAATTCATTAAAATATATAAGTAATTTATTTATTTAATTAAAAAATAAATATTAAAAAAATATATCAATAAAATAGTTTTTAAATTCACATATTTTTAATTAATTATTTTTATATTATATATGGAATTTTCTTTGTATATTTAAATAAATATTTTGTATCGGCAATAAAATGTTTATTTCACCTGTGCATGTTGCTTGATAGCTCATTAAAATTAAGCTCTATTCACAAACTTTACATCTGATTACTCTCAATGCATGCCAGACTATTCCTATAACTAATCTGAACACTCTCACTCGATCAGGCAGCCAATGCCAACATTGTTCGTTAAGCTGCTCGCCGTAAGCATTCCGTAGATACTGAGAGCCAATTGAGGCAAAGCTTTTCGGCTCACTGTGATATATGTTAACTTATTTACGTACGCAATTGTTGTATTTACCCACACTGATCCGGCAACGCTGCTATTTACCTTTTGTCAATTGATTAGATTTCAAGTGCGGATATCAACAATAATGGCAGTAAATGAACTAAAATAAATTTGGTATTGTTTATATTTGCTTGCGATATCTGTGTGAATTTTTGAGTGACAATGACTAACATAGGGATATTTGTAAAATGTAGCATGTAGTATATAAACTACTCTATATAAAAGACAGAAGCTGATTGAGTTGTGTGGAATGAAAAGTGAAGTTGGCTAAGGCATGCCCTACTTCAAGAGACTTCATGTTATCAATCTAAATTGTGGTTAGGGTATCTCATAGTCGTTCATTGCCTTTTAAAATGAAGATTTTGTTTTTGTTGCAGCATTAACGCGCTAATTGAATGTTAAATTCAGCAGGTCAACTGAACAAGTACACGGAGAGCAGCTTCCAGCGCACTCGAATAAATTCGCTCACGTGAAAGTAAAATTTCTGAAAATTTATGAAAATAAGAGCATCGAGGGGCTGTTGAGCTGTTTGATTTAGCCGTCATACGCTTTGACTAAAGTAATTATAGAACTGACACGCTTTGAGCCGATAAGGATCGTTTGGCATTTATTCGCGCTTGCTCATTGAGCAAATAGCTTTTTGGCTCAGTGCAATTAGTTTATTGCTCGACTTTTAATTGAGATAACCCCACCTCAAACCGAATTCTATGGGCATTTCAAAGGTAACAACTGCTCTTTTATCTACAGCAACAGCAACAAAGAAAAAGATGATAACAAACGAAAATGAACTTTAAATTGATTTCTCTCTGGGCCGTCGCAGTGACTGAGGAAATACCCTACGCTGGAGAGACTGAAGTTCTCTGATTGATCTCTACAGACAGATTATTTGTGCTTTGTTTTCAGTGCTCACATCATGAATTCTTCCTACACTGCGAGTTAGTCACACTGCGACTGCTGTTTGCTGGCCTCACTCGAACGCCCACTCGCGGCGCGTTTAAGCCAAGCAAAGCCATAAGCAGCAATCACTCTAGTGTAGCGCACTCCATCCCCCCACCTCAAGTGAAAAGCTCGCAGTGCTCCGCGGCCGGGAGCGTATCGTAAATATGTTTTACTCAATTGCACTCAGTCGAACGGCGCGCTTTGGTAATGAACGTAACAGATTCAGTTTGTCGCTACTCGCATTAGATCATTGACGGCAACGGCGACGGCTACGGCGACGGCGACGGCTTCCGTCTCCCCAAGAGTCACTGGCCAAAATTGTGATACTGTGATTAATATATATATATTATATATCTGTGTGTAGTGCGTGTCTATATGTGTTTGGGGATCGCTAATTGCTGTACAACTCAAACTCTCAGTGCGAATCAGCATGGCCGGCATGTGGATAATTTTCATGATATTGGGCCTAGTCGTGCTCGCGCTGCTCATACTGCTGTTCATGGCCGCGCGTTATCAGCGCGACTACTGGCGCTATCTGGACATACCGCACGAGAGGCCCAAGAAGCTCTGGCCCATCATCAAGCAGCTCGTCACCCAGTCCCTCAGCACCGACGCCATGAAGACGGCCCACTACACGAGCATCTACAACAAGTTCAAGGGCAGCGGCCCCTTCTGCGGCTTCTATGCTCTGCTCCAGCCGCGCGCCCTGGTGCTCGATCGCGAGCTGATACGACAGATAATGATCAAGGACTTCTGGAACTTCAACGATCGCGGCATCTACTGCAACCAGAAGACGGATCCCTTGTCGGCGGACTTGTACGGACTGCGGGGCAATAAGTGGAAGGAGATGCGCCAGAAGCTGGACCCGAGCTTGGAGCGGGATCGCATGGCCTGGCTGTACGACAGCCTCTACGGGGAGGCCGAGCAGCTGCTGCTCACTGTCAGCAGCACGCTGATGAAGCAGCCCCACTCCACGCTCCACATACAGAAGCTAATGCGACGCTACGTGCTCTCCGCTCTCGCCAGCTGTGTGTTCGGCGTGAGTGGCGAGCAGCGGCAGAAGTATTCACTGGATGAGTTCGAGCAGATGACGGAGCTGGCGCTGAGCACGCGTAAGCATGGCTACTTGATGAATCTGCTGATGATTCGCTTTCCCAACTTTTGCCGCAAGCTGCGCATGCGCCAGACGCCCAAGCCCGCCGAGGACTACTTCCTCAGCCTGCTCGAGGACATCGTGGCGCAGCGGGAGGCGTCGGGTGTGCGGCGCCAGGACTATCTGCAGCTGCTGCTGGATATTAAGGCGATGGAGCTGACCACGCACGAGTACGAGGCGGACAAGGAGCTGAAGGCGCACCTGCAGCACGAGCTGGCAGCTCACGCCTTCGTCTTCCTCAAGGCCGGCTACGAGCAGACCGCCAACACCTTGTCCTACGCTCTCTACGAGCTGGCCCTCAACCACGAGGTGCAGAGCCGACTGCGCGAGGAACTGAAGCAGGCGTTGGACAAGCATCAGAACAGCCTGAGCTACGAGTGTGTGCAGTCCCTAACACTAATGGGCCACGTCATCCTCGAGACCCTGCGCATGCATCCCATCACGCCGTACATAATGCGGCGCTGTCTCAACGACTACGCCGTGCCGGATCACATAAAGTACTCCCTGGCCAAGGAGATATTCGTGATAATCCCGACGCACGCCATTCACAATGATCCCGAGTATTATCCGGAGCCGGACCGGTTCAAGCCCGAGCGCTGGGGCAGTCCGCGCGACTCCTTCAAGGAGCAGAGCACGTGGTTCGGCTTCGGCTCCGGCGCACGTAGCTGCATTGGCATGCAGTTCGCACAGCTGCAGCTGCGTCTGGCACTCGCTCTGCTGGTGCTGGAATTCGAGTTCACGTTGAACTCGAAGCGACCTTTGGTCAGCCTCGACGACGGCATCGCGCTGCAGCTGACGCCTCTGGGTGTGGTCGAGCCCGGCCTGGAGGAGCGAGCGGTCTAACCAAGCGCGCAGCCCCATTAAAGTCTACGAATAATGAATTTAGAATGTGAATTAAGTGAAATAAAGTTAGATATAATGAGCTTTAAGTACTCGGCAAAAGTAGATGAACTATATGAAGAACAAAGGAGAATAAAAAAAAGCTTAAGAAATATAAATATTATAAAGTGAATAAATAAAATAGAAAATAATATTTAATAATTTTTTTAAAATTAAAGTATTAAAGAATTTAACAAATCAAATGATAATTATATTCAAGGAGGTTGCAAAGGTTTAAAATTTAAGAACATTATTTAAATATGAAAATATATTATAGTGAATAAGCACATAAATAATTCGGATGAAGTTAAGTTAAGAAGACAAAAGATAATTTAATAAAGAAATGCTTAATAAAAGCAACAACAAAAATATTAACAAGTGTTTAAAAGTGAAAATATATTGGAGTGGAAACTCAAATAAATAAATAAATGTTAAAATTTATAAATAAACTATTTATATATATACAATTTAATAAGAGTGCTGATAAACACTTGGAGTAGATATTCTAATAAATTATTCAAATTAAATATATATATATAAATAGTTCATTAAAGTGTATATAAATAATTTAATTAAATGATATATATATTAGTCATTTATTTAAATTAAATATACATATATAAATCATTTATTTATATAAATAAAACATTTAATATTTATATAAATTAAAAATTAAACAATAAGGAATGGCTGAAAATATATTGCATATATTGCAGTGAGTATTTAAATAAAAAACTAAAATTTTAAAAAATTTTTTTACATATGTAAATAAATTATTCTGTGAAGTGAATATTAAAATGCAATACTTTTACTAAAATTGTATAGAATATATATGCATATATGCATATATATTTATCTAATGGGAAAAATAAGTGAAATAAAAAGTTTAAAATAAATTAATTAAATAAATTAATTAATTAAAAAATCATAAAATATATTATTTGAAAAGTTATAAGTTAAAAGATATCAATATAAACAAAAATAAATGAAAGAAAATAAAATTTAAATAAAATTCAATATAAATGTAAATTCGACTTCCCCTTAAAAAAAAAAAAAACTCAACATAAAAGTTAATTTCCGTGAAAAAGTGGTCAAGCACAGACTAAAACGTAAATTTTATTTATTTAAAATGCTCTAAAATAGTTGATCGTAAAATGAATACATATACAGACATATAGATATATATGCTATAGTACAATTAAATACAATATGCCGCATTAAATCTGAATAGAGACGTATACATTTTGACTAAATTGGTGCTACGCTTGGGTAGCTAAAACTCCCGCAAATTGTTTTTTTTTTTCGTTTCAAATAGTTATATATCAACCACATTTGTATTTTTTACATATATGTATTTATTTGTTGTAATTTTATTGTAAGTAGCTCTGCAAAAATAATTAAATTACATTTTAGTTTACTGTTTACATTGTTTTTTTGTTTTTTTTTTTTGTTAATATTTTTATTTTTCTTTCGTTTTTTGCATTGTCGTTTGCTGATATGGTTGCTTTATGGCTGCTACTTACGTGTAGCCCAGGTTAATGCAGTATATTTTTAGTATTTTCTTACAGGCTTAAAACAAATTGTAAATTATATTTATAATTATAGTTAATTAATGAATAATTAAGTTTTGACAGCTTTCCTTTTGATTTTAATGGCATAATTATAAAACTTAGAATTAATTTTGTATTTTTTGTGAGCTTTTTAGACATTATAGAAAACATTAATAAGAGAATAAATTAAATACAACTTAAAGATTATATTAAAAATTAATATTTTTGCGCCTTTTATTTGTGTTTTATTTTGCTATTTGCTAAATTATGAACAATTGCTGTTTGTTTTACAGTTAAGCTTGACTGATATGGAATGCTTTAGCTACTTTCCCTAGGCAGCGCTACGAAATGCTAATTCAAAATCTTACCACTAATGTTTGTTCGACATTTTGGCCGCTAATACAAAAAATTGGCTGCCCGGCAGCAGCTGCCGCCTCACTTGGGCAGTTTGGGCCGCGCGGGCAATGGCAGCGACTTGCGTATGGGCTCGCCACGGTTGGGCAGCTTGCTGCGCAGCATCTGCTCGTGCACGTACAGCAGCAGGCCCACGTCACGGTGTCCGGCCTGCCAGGCGATCTTGAAGGCCGTGCTGCCATCCTGCAAGGGAAATGACACAGAAAGTTGCCTTAACAGAGTTGACTTCAAGCTTAACTCCTCTTTACTCACCACATCCTGGACTAGTGAATCACATTCCTGTTGCGACAACAGATGCTTCACTATGTCCACACGGCCGTGCTCGGCAGCGCACATCAGCGCCGTGCTGCCATCCTCGTCCTGTATATTGATATCGGCGCCTGCTTCGAGCAGCATCTCCACCATGTCGCCATTGCCGTGCGACACAGCCAGCATCAATGCGGTTTGGCAGTGCTGCAAAGGAATCGAATATGAGTTCATTTAATAGCTGCTATATCGATAGAGGGCAGCTGCTCACCTTCTTGGCTCGTATGTTGACATCGGCCATCTGAAACAGTCGCTCCACGACTGTCCGATGCGCCGCTTGCTTCAGCTTGGCCAACGAGACGAGCATGACGCTCGTGTATCCAGCGTTATTCATTTGGTTTACGTTGCAAACCTTCGAATCCAGCAGTATGGACACAACGTCAAAGTTGCCATGCGAGACCGCATAGTGCATGGCCGTGTTGCCCTGGGAATCATAAAATATATATAGAAATTTTAATTAAATTCTATCTTATTGAGGCTTGAAGCTCGCTCACATTGCTATCGGAGAGGTTGACACAATACTCCAAGAGTGGCACCGACAGAGATTCAAAATAGTCCAAATAATCCTCAACCTCGTGGGGATTGGATGTCGCCGTGCTGGAGATGCGGAACCAGTGGTCTCCGATGGTGGCCTTGGAAGCCTTGAGGCTGAACGAAGTGATTGGCCGGGAGCCCAGTTTCTTCTGCAGCGAATCGCTGATAACTTTCAGGGCTTCCTTCAACTCCTTGGTCAACTCAGATCTGTGGGTGAAAGGGAGATAATATTTAAATATATTTCAATCAAATAAAATTAATTCCAATTAAATTAAAATAAATATAATTAAATTAAAATAAACAAATTAAATTAAAATTTATAAAATATTATTAAATTTTAAAAAAATATATTATTTAGTTAAAATAAAATATTATTAAATCAAAATTAATTATAATAAATAAAAATAAACAAGATTAAATTAAAATTTAATTTAATTAAAATAGACTATATTAAGTATAATGTAACTAATATTAAGCTTAACAAAATAATATTAAATCAAAATAAATTATATTAAATTAAAAATAAATAATATTAAGCTTAACAAAATAATATTAAATCAAAATAAATTATATTAAATTAAAAATAAATAATATTAAGCAAAACAGAATAGTATTACATTAAAATAAAAATTATTAAATTAAAATAAACAGTTTTAAATACAAAATAAAAACTTTAAACTAAAATAAATTATATAATGTTTAATTTAAATAATATAAATCTTAAATAAATTATATTAAATTAATAAATATTTTTAAATTAAAATTTTAAATTAAATTTTAAATTAAAATAAATAATGTATTGAATTAAAATAATACAAAAACTTACTTTTGCCTGGGCTCCGTTGGCGCCTGTGCCAGCTGATGCAGCTGCGCCTTGGTGGGCGGACGCTCCTCTTTTTCGTTTGGCTCCGCATCTTCTTCTGTCTTTCGCTCGATGACGGTCACCTGGGAGCCCTCGCTTTGACTAGACTTGAGCGGCGTGCTGGACTTCTTGCGCGCACCCTGGGCTATCTCGCGCTCCACATTGGAGTCGCTGGACGCGGTGAGCGCCTGCTCCGGCGAGGCGGACTTGGTGCTGGTCGTCGTCGTAGCCGACGATGTCATCAGCGGTGCGGGCGAGGCATCGCGGGACCAGCTAATGCTAACGCGCTTCTCCTCGCGCACAATCAACTCATCGTCGCCAATCTGTGTGAAGTCCAGATCCCTGGCTGATTTACTGGACGGCTGTTTGATAAAGCTCTGCGACTCCGGCGACGCATCAACCGCTGCGCTCGGCGGCTTCTCCTGCAGCGAGCTGTGGCGGAGCAAACGAAATGGAAATGGAATTAGTGAATATTTTTTAAGGATTTGTGGCCAGGAGCTACGCACGTTAGCAGCAGCACGGAGCAGCCGCTGACCACCAGCGGGTAGCAGGTGAAGCTGCTCAGGCCGGAAAACATTGAGAACACCATGGGAGAAACGAAAAGCCAAACAATAAACAAAAAAGTCGATAAACGAGGCTAAGCTGCAAACGCGCCAAAGCAAAAGCGAAAACTGAGCCTGAAGGTCAATGCGACCAGCTTTGGCATACATCGGGAATTCGGACTCCGAATCGGAGTGGAGCACAGTGCGCATGACACGCAGCTGAGGCATGCCGAGTGCCTGGGTTTGTGACTTGGCTAAAGAGCTGATAGTGAAAGCTTTTTTTAGTACAGTGGATTTAAATGTAAAAATGTATAGGCAAAAACTATTCGAGTGGAACAATGTGAGTTAAATGCTTATAGAATTTTGTAAAGCGAGATTTACATGGCTTAAATTAATTTCTGCTGAGAGTTAGAGCTTATCGAGGTCTGACGCACAGAGAATAAATATTCTCTCAGTAATGCATTTGGTAATTTTAATGATTCCTATGTTTATTCATCACCCCTTCACCCACTTAGCATTTCTCATCTAATCGTACTTGTAAAGATATTCTCACTCCCTCTTTTTGTGCTCATGTCGACTCTAATACGGACGGACAGACAGAGAGACAGGCAGAGAGGCAGACAGAGAGACAGGCAGACAGACGGAAGTCCAGACAGACAGATAAACGGATGTACGAACAGACGGACATGGCTATATCGACTCAGCTTGTCAAGCTGATCAAAAATATATATAACTATCATGGACTCTGCCACGCCTCCTTTCTCATTTTCCCCCTTTCTGTGTCTTCAAACTCACCTCAAGAGCGCTTTTCTCTCCGCCTTTGGACTCTTCGGAGTCGCTGACGCGCCCGCAGCCGTAGGCAGCGTATACGTGTTTTGCCTCTGGAACTGCCGGCGCACCGGGCTGGGACTAGTGAGATGCTTGGGGCGCGGTATACGTGAGTCCGCCGAGGCGGAGCGGCGCACCGAGGGAGCAGCCGCAGCAGCAGCAGCAGCTGTGGAAGCAACTGGAGAGACAGGAGCTGGCTCGCTGGTCTCGCCCTTCGAGAAATCCTTGGCCAGCACCTGGATGGCCTCCTTGCAGGAATCACAGTAGTTGGCCGCGCAGGCGATCGAGATGTGCGGCTTGACGATGTCGCCGCAGCCGACGTCCCGCTTGCGCACCTGCTCCGTGTTGCAGGCGGAGTGGACGGTGCTGCGCTCGGGCTTGGGCAGTGGCTGCGGGTCGGTGTTGCTGCCGGTGTGGCACGTGGACGGCCGCGTCTGTGGCGCCATCAGCTGCTCGGCCTTGACGCTGCTGCGCGTGAGGCGCTGCAGTCCGTTCGTATCCGTCTGTCGGCTGGTCGACTCCACGCGTGCGCACTGCGTGGCCATCTGCTGCTGCTCCGGCATCACCTGCGCCCCAGTCGAGCGCACTGTGGCGGCCGTTGTCTGACTGGATGAGCTGTGCACTGGCGTCGTGAGCGTCTGGCAGCCAATGGTCTTGCGCTTGATCGCCAGCTGCTCGTGTTCACCCAGGCTGAAGGTGTTGCTGCGTCCCGGCAGCTGAGCCACGGGCTTTGGCTTCTCGAGCGGCTCCTCGGTGCCGCAGCTGACGCTGACGCTGCGCTTGGTGATGGCGCACTTCTCGCAGAGGACGTCCGTGACGCGATGCTCGGAGCTGCCCACGCTGCGCATTTCCGGCTGGCAGCTGGTGAAACTCTCCCTGGTCGTGGGCTTGGCACTGATGCTGACATTGTGCTTCAGCACCGGCCGCTCCGGCACCGTCTGCATGCCCTTCTCGCGCTGCTCCCGCTGCGGCACGTACATCTGGGTGCCCACCGAGATGAGTTGCCTGAGTCGCTGCTGCTTGCGCTCGCTGACCGCCTGCTCGATCTTCAGCTTCAGCTCCGACTGCGAGTAGATGGCCTCAGCTTGCTGCGTGCCCACGTGCCGCACGCTCAGCTGCGAGCCGACGGCCACATCTCGCGTGGCTGTCACTTTGCTGGCTGCCTGCGTGGCCACATCGCGCCGTATGATGCTCGGCGAAACGGAGCTGCTGCGCATGCGCGAGCCCAGGCTCTCCAGCGAGACGGGGCTGATGCGCTGCGGCGTAAACTGCACTGGGGAGCCGTTCTTGATGCTCGGGCTGGGCGGCGAGGGCGTCTGTCGCTGACTGCGCAGCAGCTCCTCGTTGCGGCGCTGCAGACGCTGCTTCTCGGTGCGCAGTGAATTGAGCTCCAGCTGGAAGAACAGAAGGAATTAGTTTATATTTAATTTAATTTATTATTTTATTTATTTATTTATTTAATATTATTTATATATAATATATTATTTTCTTTATTCATCATACTTATTTTATGTCTATTATAATTATATTTATTTAGTATAATTAAATATATTTTCATTAATTATTACATTTATTAAAGTCTTATTATAAATATTTACTTTCATTTATTAACTGTTGTATTTATTTTTTGCTTTAGTTATTATATTTATTTATTTTACATTATTTATTATTTTATTTTTATATTTTATTTTTATTTTAATTAAATATCGTTTTTCTATATATATTTGATTACATATTTTTTTAATTTGTTTATTATTGTGTTTATTTTTTTTTTTTTTTATTTATTTTATATTATTCATTATTTTATTTTTATATTTATTTATTTTAATTAAATATTGTTTTTCTATTTATATTTCATTTTATATTTTTTTAATTTGTTTATTATTGTGTTTATTTTTATTTTTTTTTTTATTTTATATTATTTATTATTTTATTTTTATATTTATTTATTTTAAATAAATATTGTTGTTCTATTTATATTTTATTCTATATTTTTTTAATTTGTTTATTATTGTGTTTATTTTTTTATTTTTTTTTTTATTTATTTTATATTATTTATTATTTTATTTTTATATTTATTTATTTTAATTAAATATTGTTTTTCTATATATATTTCATTCTATATTTTTTTAATTTTTTATTATTGTGTTTATTTTTATTTATTTTTTTATTTTACATTATTTATTATTTTATTTTTATATTTATTTATTTTAATTAAATATTGTTTTCTATATATATATATATATATATATATATATAATTCATTCTATATTTTTTAATTTGTTTATTATTGTGTTCATTTTTTACTATTTATTAAATATTATCATTTTATGTCAGTAATTATTATATTTATTTATTTTATATCAAATATTTTATTTTTGTTTGTATATTTATTTATAATTATATATTTTTATTTTATTTAATTAATTTATTATTTCATTTAACATATTCATAGTTATTGCTTGGGCTCACCTCCATGTCAGGTATGACCTTGACCTGTTCCTCTAAATCCTTCAGACGCTTTAAGCTCAGCGCCATTTGCTCACGTATCTGGCACAATGCCTGCGCATCCGCCGTAGTTTGGCCCGCTTCTGAGCTCGAGGGCGACTGTAGAGGACTGCCAGAGTCATGGCCATTGGTCTCCTTCGTCGCCTTGGGCGTGGCTGTCAGATGATGGCGTCGCGGCGGCGGCGGCGGTGGCGTGGCCTTGGCCTGCTCCAGCTGCTCCACCGGCGACTTGGCATTGGCCGCCACCGTGGCCAGCACATAGCTCTCGTACTGCACCTCGGCGGGACTGGGACGCTGCTGCAGAGGCAGCGTATTCGAGCGCTGGAACAGATGCGGAGTGCTCGACCGCGGCGAGCGATTGCCCGCCATGCAGGAGTCTGCAAAGAGAGTAACAGAAATTTAGCTCAGAGTTCCAATTTAGGCTAACTGCTTGGCTGGTTACTTGCTCTGTCTATGGATTTGCTCAAAACAATTTTAATTTGCAGACTTGCCATAGACGCTCGCAGTTTACTACTGACGACAGCCCGACTCGGCTGCCAACATTTTCACTCGGGCAGCAAAGTCAAGCGCTTACTATTTTAATATTTTAATATTAGTGATAAAACGATGTTAATATACATATCTATCGAAACTGGGCCACACGGCGCATAATTTGCACACACAAAACAAGAGCCGAAATAAATAAACTACAAACTAAGTGTAAATGGCAAAAGAAAGAAGGCAAAAGCAAAGAGGCAAAAGCCAACAGCCAAAAGAGACTCGGCTCTGTCCTTTATGTGCTTCTGTCTGACTGCTGATAAGTCGGGGCGCCGACTGTTGGCTGTCGCTATTATTATTCAATATTGATTTTACCTACATACAGACAATTTATTGCACTCATTTGTTTATATAAGAGAGACAATGCCTTCTCTCTGCCCCACTCGGGCACTGCTCGACTTGAGTGCGTCCATTCCACTCCCCAGCCAATTGATAGTGGCAAATGCTTATCGGCAACTAGTTCATATATCTACGACCTGGCCATGAATAACTGACAATGCAAAGCGTGCGAAGTGCAAGCGTTGTTAAGCTTTACAAGAAATGAATTTAATTCTTATATTTTATTTTATTTTATTATATTTTGTTTATGAATTTTATATTTTTTATATATTTTTTATATGTATTTATATATTTTATTACATTTTTATTTATTTTTTTTTTTATTTTATAAATATTTGACATTTTATTTATATTTTATGTTTTATCAAACATTTTATATATATTTTAAATTTTATATTTATATGTATATATCAATTCCATTTCCTGCAGAGAGAACATATCTCGATATTTATATAAAACTATGAAAATATATGTACATAGTATACACTGAAAGATCATCATATGTATCCAGATCTTATCAGTAAGGTCAATGGCGCTAGCTTACAGCTCTGCATATATGCCCTAAGCACTCACTAATAAATATATTACATTAAAATTCAGCTCTTTTCTACTACAATTATCACAGCCTTTACGCATAGTTTTTTGATGCACTGTCTGTCGACAGTTGTTACTCATCGCCCAGCCGGCTGCCAAGTATTTTTGTTTTCCCACTTTTTATTGTCGCTGCTCCATTTGCTGCTATTACTTAATTCCTACACAGGCGAGACTTCTGTGCACTGAACTCTGTGAAAAAGTTAAATAAGGAAAAGAGAAAAAAAAACTGAACGAAGAGATTTCTATTTTTTGTGCGCGGTCGGTGCCAAGTTGGCTCAGCTGTCGCGAAAGATGGTCAAGGCAAGGCTGGCCGAAAGGGGCGCGAGTCGCGTGTTTGGTAGCATTGACCGGGCCATAATTAATCAGTTTTTATGGGCCAGAAAATTAGCCAAATGAAAATCGAAAAGCCGCCCATTAGCATAAATATGTATATGTATGGATATATTTATATTTCCCTCGTGGCTAATCAACGTACAATCATTCCACCAGGTTCTCAATGGACTTTGCCTTGACTGCGACTTCATTTTGATCTTTCGAGTTGTCTCCTTGTTCCGCAATGTGTCGCTGGCTGTGGCAAACATTGTTGTAGTTGCTGTCGCTTGTTGACTTTGATTCTCAGTTTGTTAATAGCACAATTATTTCGCACAAAGCAGCTTCGCAATTAAGAGCACATTCAGCAAACAGTCAAGGCGGCAGCCATTGCACTTTGTGTTAATGCGCGACAACAAAATATATAAAAAATACAAAATCAAATGTAATTTATTAACAATTTTATTGACGACCTGGTTTGTTTTTTTGCGCTCGGTTAATTGAAGCATTGCGGTATTAATTTGATTTGATTTGATTTCTCAGCTATCAAGCAAAGGCTGGCACATTCACATCACAAAATCGATGCGAAGCGAACGTCATGCGTTATCTTTCACAGTGCTACACAGAAGTCTGTGCACGCTGCCACAACTCACTCTGCATGAACTCATATTTGATTCGCTTCAGAATCGTTAGCATTGGCATTGCAAATTGAAAAAACTGCTTGTCGAGTTTATTCATGTATTTTTTGTTTTTCTATAATTTATTTTGCTGTCTTTTTTTCTCAGAATTTTCGCTTTGATTTTTTTCGATTGATTTATTTTTAACATATATTTTCACGCAACTCCTACGCAAATTCGTATATATATATATTTATTTTATGCTGCTTTGATCTCTGGTAGATTTCTCAAGCACGCGTGTGTTTTGAATATAAATTTATTATTTACTGCAGTTCGAATAGTTTATTGATTTGATTACACATAGAGTTAAAAAAAATTATAATAATATTTCTTTTATCAGTTCCTGTTATTTATATATATAATATGGTTCGTTCTGTCTTCGGTCGTTTGTCGATGCTCGTACGTTTTTTTTTCGAATTTAACTTCAAATGTGTCAGCTTTTCGGTCGCTGATTAGTTGTTAATTGTTTTAAATTTTATTTGCATTAATTTTTATTGCATTTATTTTGCATATTCTAATTAAATTACATATCTGGCTACATTCGGTTTAATTAAATTATTCGTTTAGATCATTTCGCTGGTTTAATTGCTATTTTTTTTTTTTGTTATTTCGCTGCTAGACACATTTTTGTATTTTTTATGTTTTTCGTTCGAAAGTCGTCGACAAACTGCGCTGAGATTTTCGAGCTGCTGGCAGCAGCGTAAAAGCAACAAAAACAAAATTCATTTAGCAGCAGCGTTTTATTTTGTTATTATTTAACAGCTCTTGTGGCGCTGAGCACAGCACAGCGAAGCACAACAAAAAATGTTATGTATTACTAACAAAAAGGAAAAACAGCGAGAATATACTATACTGCGAGCGGGTCGGGAGAGGAGCGCTCAGCGATAAGGTCGTCGCACGCTCAGCAAATACAAATTGAACAATCTGAACAACAACAACAACAAATAGTAAAATATAAGCAAACTAGACAACAGTTTGCAGATAAGTAAATGCACATTATTAAAATATAATGCTGATTATTATGATGACGCGAACAAAACATTTGGCAATAGATCTACTTGTATACATAGAGAGAGATGTGTATATATATTTAGATTTACACACAAGAGCGGGGCCAGTGCGTTTCAAGGTGGGTCTTCTCTGGCTGGTTTGCCTCATCGTTTTACAGGCAAATATTAACACGTTTTATTTGACTATTTTCCCATCAACTCGTGCTTAGTATTTGCCTCGCATCGACTCGACAACGCCCCATGAATTTGTGGGGCAGCCAATCGATCAGCATAGATATGTGGGTCAGAAAGCTGTGGCCAATCGATCAATTTATGAGCAATTTATTATAAATTTAAAATTTGCTTAAAAGTGAAACCAAATATAGAGCAAATATGTCAAGATTAGTTGAAAACTATTTAAAACTCAAACTGGGTCAATATTATATTTCTGTGACTTCCACAAGCTAATATTTGTAGCTGCCCGCATGTTTTCTGCTTAGAGCTTGAGTAAGATCGTAAAAGTTCAATTTTTAGCAATATATTGAGTTGCAGTCGATCAATCAGATAAGCATATATTATCAAGCTACTTCCAATGTATCAATAAGTAAACAAGTTATTACTGGCTAAAAATAGGCTTAGATAAGTTGATAAGTTATTTATAAATAAATACTAAAAATGTATTAAAAGCATAATCAAATTTCCAGAATATAGTTTATAAATGAATCGAGAAATGACAAGATATTATTTATTATCAATTAATATTGAAATTAAGTAGTGAAAATATGTTTAAACAAAATATAACTCAACATCAAATATTCATAAAATATAATGTTATAAGAC
This sequence comes from Drosophila repleta, assembly GCA_018903745.1. Lineage (NCBI taxonomy): Eukaryota > Metazoa > Arthropoda > Insecta > Diptera > Drosophilidae > Drosophila > Drosophila repleta. Next base: position 16,874,318 of record JAEIGN010000497.1, on the reverse strand, counting down.
AAGAAAAACTTGAATTTGATTTTGCTCTTAATAAATTATTAGTTTAATATAAATATTTAGAATATTTCAAAGCAATTTTTATTTACATCAATTTTATTTTGCTATTTCAATTATTTTTTCAATTTATATTATATTTTAGTGCAATTTCTATTAATAATTTATCAATATAAATTGAATTAAAATAAAATGTTTATAAATTCATTCAGTTGTTATAAAAAAAAAAAAACATTATTAAAAAAAAATATAAAAATTCATGTATTTACTATTTAAAAATTTTAAAATAAATAGAAATAATTTTATTTAAATAAAATCATAAATTCATTTAGCCACACAACCAATTAAGATACGTTGAATAGATTAATTTAATAGATGTTTCTTAAATTTTTAAATAATTATTTTTATAATATATATTGTAAATGCAGTTTTTATTATATATTTTTTTTTATTTTTTTTTTTTTTTATTTTTTTTTTAGTTTTTTGTTTTGAATTATATAATCTATAATTTAGCATACGCTCACGTATGCTCTATCTATTCAATTGTTTTCGCTGTGCTTGTCTAGACTTGCTTTTAGGCCTCAAGGCTGGCACCCATCATACATACATATGATATCGCAATTTAACATTTTGGCATTTGGGTATTATTAGATAGTTGGCTGGGCTCGTCTCTCAGCTCGGCGTCAATTGTCAAGATTTTGTTGTACTTTTTTTTGGCAAGCAATATTTTGGCAACACGAATTCGATTAAACGCAATTTATAAGCCATTTATAACGAGCCTAAGCAAACGCCATTAAGGTGGCCGTATATCACATATGTACATATGCAAAATAAATATATATTTAGACAACAGTTATCATTAATCAATGTCAGCTCTCTGTGCTCCTAGCCCAGCTGAAATGTCCGCGAGCGGAAAGCGACAATTTGATTTGTTTATTTGGCTGAGTTTCTTGCATTGCGTTTTGCACACTTTATGCCAAATTTATGGCATAAACAAATACAAGAAAAACGAGCTAGCAGCTTAAAAAATAAAAACAAAAGCAAAAACAACAACAACAACAGCATTAGCAGCATTTGCATGCAAATTGAGCGCCAAATGCGCATTTCAAAATTGATTTAAGATACGAACGCCTCGAATCGCCTTGAAGTTGGCTGTAAACTCCAATTGAGCTTGAAATGCCAAAGATGCAAAGCGATTGTATCTGTATTGGGCATAAAGTATCTGCATCTGTATCTGTGTATCTATGCCCATGCAGCTAACTCGACGCTTAATGTCTCTTGATTGGACCGCAAGACACTTTTCTGGGCGGGGGCCTGACGCAAAATAAAATTGAATTATGCCTTGCCAGTTCGCTTTTTGGAACTACATTTAAATATTGCTTTGATCTGAGCAGTTTGCGTGTCGAGTTGACAGCTTCATGCGTTATGCAGCGCAAAACATGAATGCCTGTACGATGGGATAGAATTGGTGCAGAAAAAAGAGGAACTCAACTCAAATTAGCAAAGAGCTGAAATTAGTTATGATAGAATGTGCTTTAAATAGTTTTATATATATATATATATTTTTTTTGACTTGGCTTTTGTTGTTAAAGTCAGAAGAAAATATATTATATAATTATTATTACTTTATTTTCAGTAAATAAAAGTAAAATAAAAGAAATATAAATTTTTAAAGTATAAAAAAATTATTTATAGAATTATTAAGATTTATATATCATAAAATTTATTCAAGAAATTACAAAAGACATAAATAAAATTGATTGAAATTTTATTTGAATAAACAAAGCAAATTCAGATTAATGAAAATCAAAACATTTTATAAATAATGAGAGATCATTTATTGCTTGAAAAAAAAAACTCAAAATTGATAAAATTATAATAAGTTAATTTATTTATGTTAATTTTAACTTGCAATCTCTTCAACGATTAGTAAGACTCTTTATTAATATTTTAGAAATTTAATTATTTTTATTTATTTATTTATTTATTTATTTTATTGTTACCAAGAATTAATTCTAAATAACAATTTTTGTTTTGAGCCAGAGCGACAAATGCCTTCAGGCGAGAAATTTTATTAATATTATTATTGCAATAAAAAATAAATGTGGAAATTGAAGAGTATTCAAATAAATATATAAGCAAAGTATATAAAATATATACACATAAATAAAGACAAATGAGCTCCGCATTCAATGCCTGAATTACCAAAAATAACTAATTAAAATTGAAGTCAATTATTTGTTGCATTTAACTGGATATTTTGTAATTGAAATTGCTTCATTTGAGCAAATTGCAATTAAATTTATGGCACAACCACTGTATGCCATATTTTTTTACTACCTATACTCATTATATTCGCTCCATTGTGCAGGATTTCGACAGCTTCCAACAGTTGTTCAAAATTTTTCACACTTTCATGCGTTTAAGTGTCACATGTGCGGCGGCGTTGCTAATTGCTAAGAAAAGCAAAGGCAACAGCAAAAGCGAAATAAAAAGCAAAAGTATCTCAGAGATAGAAGTGAAGTCGTCTGCCGACTATGAATCATGCGGCATTGGAACCGAATAGAGCAGAGCGAGCAGCCAAGAGTGATTCCTCGTATATTTCGAGACGCGAGCATTGGACACATTCACTCACCTGCGACATCAAAGTAACGATCCCACGTGCTGTGGCCCATGCGACGTTCCTTGGCCTCCTTGGAGCCGTAGCCGTTGTTGAGGCTGAGGCTTAGGCTCAGACTGTTATTGTTGCGATCCATGGAGTGGGAGCCACCGTTGGCATAGCTGTAAGCGCCCGCCTTGCGCCGCTTGGTCGAGGCGCGTTCCAGAGTTCGCTCAAAGTCACTGCAGACTTCGTCGAGTGCCTCGTGGAGGAAGGCGCGCGTCTCCGGCGGACTAATTGCCGGGCGGGCATGCCCGTAGCTCTGATTGCTCTGGCTCCTCGGCGACTGATAGACGCCCGCATCGCTCTCAATGCCACCACGCAGCGAGGAGCAGGTGGAGGAAGCCGTGCCATAGGGCGACTCGGCGCGCGGTGCCAAACTGTTGCTGTAGGTGAAGCGTGGCACCGACGAGGAGCGCGGCCGATAGCCCGGAGACTGCCCGGCAGCGGGGCGTGGCGAATCCGGTTCGCTTTCATGTGCGGCCTGCGAAAAGTAAACAGGTGACAAGTTAATCAAGTGCGAAACGCGCCTCACTTTGATCTTACCCTAGATCAAAGACCACCAAATTCGACTCACCTCTATCAGCTTGGGCTGCACACGACTCTCCGCCTGCCAGTCGCTGCCAAAGAGACTCTCGAAGCCCAGCATGAACTCCATGGACTTGCGCGAGCGCCGACGATCGCGTCGCTGCAGCTCCTCCTCGCTGGGCTTGGCATTGGCCAACGCCTCGCAGTAGCGCACAAAGTCCAGGTCGATGTGGTAGCCATAGGGACAGCAGTTGCAGCTGCGCACTGACCTGGTCAGCGTGGAGCTCGGGGTGCCATTATTGCTGCCAGGCAATTGACGAGCTGCAGCAGAGAGAGAGAAGAGCAATGAGATAAACGACCGGATGAGCAGCAGAAAAGAAAAGAAAAAAAAAACAAAAATCTGTATCTTAAATGCAGACGACGTGTATCTAAATGTCACTATCAAGGTCACGTCTGTCTGAGTTCGTCTGCTTCGGGTTCTTGGTATTGGCAACGCATACACTCGCAGCATCAATTTGGTTTCTTTTCTTTTTTTGTCTTTTTTTTGTGTCTGCGTCTGGCTTAGTTTTTGTGTTTGGCAGGCATTTGGTATTTGATGGTCCCCGAGCCACACCTGCCGCTGCTCTGAAACACGTTTCAGCTTTTTGGTAATCGGAGCCGCAGTCGCAACCGCAGCACCCAAGCGCAGTTCCCAGAATATGTCCGTCTCTTTGCCTTTTGTCCGACTCGCTGGCCATATTTATGTTTAATTGCGTCATATCATAACTAATTTCGCTTAATTTAGATAACGAACTATGCACGCGAGTCAGCAGCAATTCGAAAGCCTTGAGATGGCTTTTATGCGGGCCCATTCGCTGCGCTCCTAGCAATTTTCGTAATTTCGTTTTTCAATTAAAAATGATACTTAAGAAAACTAAATGAAAAATTGTATGGATTTGCTTTGCTATAATTACTATTATTAGGCATAGATAATAGCTACAAGAGGTGAAGTCACAGTTGGCTTTGAATAGCGTCATTTATGAGATAACTATCTGGAAATGTCTTTGTTTACAAGTCTTAGAGATGTTCTGATATAAATCTCATATAAATACTTAAATAACTAAGAAGCTCAAGGGATAAAAGATTGCTTCTATGATATATATATATGCAAAGATTTGGCATGTAAACATATCTTGCAACAATTATAGAATATGCATAAGAGTAAGCATAAGGGAAGATATACTAAATAATAAATATTGAAAAAAAGAGTGTTCAGCACTTTTTTATATTTTAATATATTTCAAGTTAATTTTTTTTATTTTTTAAAGAATTTTTTCAATAATTTTTAAGTAATTTCTTACGATAATAATTTCAGATGAGCCCAAAATGTCTTCATATGTTCTTTAAAAATTCAACAAATTATTTAAAATGAAAAGTAACTAAACAAAATATTTTTTCCTGATAGCTGCTTAATTTTTCTATAAAATAAAATTTATTTCATTCGAATTGGAGTTTTCGTCGGTAAAATATAATTTTTCAAATTTGTTAATATCTAATTTTTACTCTCATGGCCACTCACTTATCCGCTGCAGTATGCGCCGAGGTTTTCTAGCCTCGTATAGCAGCCACAGTATTGTAAACCATAGTAAATTCCAAAGCATTTTCTATTGACCTTCGTCCACTGAAACCCAAACAAAATCGATAGATTGAGAAATACGCGTAAGCAATGGCCAGTTTCGATTGGCCGACCATTTGGCGTGTACGTGCCCGACCCAACTGGATAGCCAAGAATCAAAATTCTTGTTGTGCTCCTCATCACTCAGCTAATTGGCGATAAGATACGCAGCATTTAGAGCGCTTATCAGACAGCTCAACAACGCCTAGCTATGGAAGCTTTCTTCTAGTTGTGCACTGTGGCGCCATCTATTTGTCATGGCTGCAAGCTCGAAGCCCATTTCGGTTTCACTTTCAGCCACATTCAATGCATTCATTCATAAAAGCGTGCAGCTCGGCGCATGTGGGCGTTCTGTAGGCGACGCTTGTGAAAGTGCTCGGACATGTTGCTCCAGTCTTAACCAGGCCAACAAACTGCATATTGACGAGCGCTTGTTCCGCTGCTAATTAGCAACAGTCACGGCCACGGTCGGAGGCGCGGGCGGGGGAGGGGGCGTAGGCCTAAGTGAAGGAGTGGTGTTAATGACGCTGCTTACCGGCTTCATTATCATTGCTGCATTGGACACCCAACACCCACACTCACACTGGCTCAAATCACAGCTGTTTGCATTGCGTTGCGTTTGGCTTGTGGGCGTCGAAGAATGCGGTCTGCCTAATGTCGCCTAATTGGTGGCCAACAACGGCTCGTCTGGCTGAGTGCTTGTCTATGTCTCGTCAGCGTGTTGGCTGCTTTAAATTGCAAAACATGGTCGCCACCTGATTGACTGTTGTATGCAATGTGCTCAGCCCCAGCACGTGTAAATGGGCATGCGAAACGGCTATAGCTATATTTTCGAGCAGCACTTACAGCTGCTCGTTTGGCTACAAATAATTAGCACTTTCGAGAGATTCAGAGTGCTAACAAAACAAAGCACTAAAACTCGACAAAAACAGTGAAAGTCGAAGTCTGGCTTAGCTCATTCCCCAGCATAGCGGACGAATTGAGTGCTTAGATCATCGGCATATATATATAAAGATTCTATTTCATATATTGCCTGCATTAGCATATATTTATACTGAAATCTATATATGTATAGCAACTGTTGACTTGACTGGCTGGATTGATAATCAATCAATAGCGCCAATCGTACGAAGTTGAAATTTTAATCAAAATTTTCAGTTTGAGCTGAATGGTAATAGTTGCTATAATAAATATATTAATAATATATTTTTATTGTGATATTTTTTATATTTATATACTTTTATATATTTATTTTATATTTTATATAATTTTATATTTTTTATTATTTTTATTTTATGTTATATTTTTTTATACTTTACTTTTGTTTTTTTTTTATACTTACATTTTTTTGTATATTTATATTTTTATACTTTTTTTTAATATTTATTTTAATAAATTATTGAATATTTATTTTTTATATATATATTTCAGTTTTTATATAATTTCGTACTTATATTTTTCATTTTTTTTATTTATATATATTTATGGTTTTATATTTATATTTTGGAATATTTATTTCTTCATATTTTTAAATATTTATTTTTGAATATTTATAAATTTTTAAATGTTTATGTATTTATATTTGTATATATTTATGTAAGTACATTTTTATATTTTTATTTTTTTTATATTTACATATATTCATATTTTTATAATTTTTATTTTTTGTATTTACATATATTCATATTTTTATATATTTTTATTTTTTATTTATTTATATTTATACATTTATATTTTTATTGTATATGTATAAATATCTATTCTACAATTTTCGTATATATATTTTATAATATTACAAATCCTCAATTGTCATAAATTATAAAACCGTGACTCATTCTTGTAGCAAATAATTTCATAACAACTTCAATCGCCCTTTCAATCAGTTCGCAATCTCTAGCTCAGCATGAACAACTTTATTTACACGATTTGAGGGCACCATAAAAGGCGCCCATTTATTCGTACAATGACATAAATCGCGCACTCGGCGCACATAAAAATTAAGAAATTAGCCCAGTGGACAGGCAACAAACAGAGCTGCAAGTAAAGGTAAATTACGAGCATGCCCAGAGCGCTGGCCAGGCACGTAGACAGACTCTGACTCCGATTCGGACTCCGACTCCAAGACGCAATTGGGCATCGATATAGCAGGCTTAATGGTAACAGCGAAACGTATTCAAGACAGATCCCAAAACGAAGCACTCCACATTACCCTCATCATCATCATCATCATCATCATCGAGTTGTAATGACTAAATTTTCTGTGTGGGCGACGACGACACAGCCGCTGCCCAGCATACAAAATGAAGCCGGCTTGTGAATGAATTTCGACCGGCAGCCAAAAGACAAGGCGAAAAACAAACTTAAATTAAAACTGGTTGCCCGACTAATATACATGTAAGTCCGACTGACGACTGGCGACTGATACATACATCATCCAATTTAGCCACATATGCTGGAGCTGGGCTGACGCTGTGTCTGGGTCGGTATTCGTGGTCGGGTAGGCGTCTTGCTGCAGCTGCAGCTAATGAAGCTAACGGTGCAATGGCAGCAACAGCAACAGCAAAAAAAAAACCACAGCAACAAATTACCGTAAAGTGCAAAAATTTAATTATGCTAAACACGTGCAACCGCAGCGCAATCTCATTTCCATGCCACTGCTCAAGTGACAGGGAAATCAGAAAAAAATGAAGCAAATGCTAAAAAGAATCTGTTTATTGACGCTTATAGAGTACAGTCTGCAGAGGTGATCTATGCTAGTTTGGGGAGTCTTTGGCAAACGTTCACATGGAAATATGAGAGAAAATCAAGAATCAACATTTTTTGCTGATAATTACAGTAGTCATTGACTCAAAGGGCGTCAATTGGGTAGGAAGCTGCGGCTTGGCACTTAATACTCTTATACTTATACTCAATAAGAATTATTTACGTATTTATTAAAATTATTTTAAATTAGTTTATGAGTACCTTTGGCACAAGAAGCTTAAGAGTAATCGAAGAGGACTTTCAAAATATATTTTTTATCTATTTATATTTGATATTTATCAATATTAAGTGGCGCTTATTGCCAGTAAGTCTCTGGCCAACATTTTGCTTTGGTAAACCTTTTGTAAGACAAAAATGTTCTGTTTGAATTTTGATTTATTGAAATTCGAAGTTCAAACTGAGTTTACAGCAGTTGAAACTGAACATTGATCAGAATATGCAAGGAATATACGAGAAAATTATTTCACTTGCATGAAAGCTGAGAGAAAAAGAATTTAATATAAAATCTAGTATAACTTGTATATATTGATTATCTAAAATAAAGGAAATTTATGTAAAATATATTAAATATATCTATATAAAATATGGGTAATATACTTATATAAAATATATAATAGGCATTCGAAGTGTAACCTATGCAAAAGGTCATAAATTCTGTTAGGAAAGATTCAGATTGAATACAATTTCTCAATTTCTCTCAAAACGACCACCTTTTACTCTTCAGATGGTCAAGAGACGAATCACAAGATGCCCGAATCTGCTTTGTCGTTATTTTGGCGCAATCACCAACAATTATATAGTAATATATAAATGAATTTATTCATATAACAGAAGTAATCACAGCATGGCTTGGCTCCTTTAAAAGCTTTATATATATATAAATTTAAAGTATCATTGAATGTATAGAATTTACTGCAAATTAACTATTCAATTATCTTTAAAAAAATATAAATTAATAATTACCCACATTAAATGAAGGTTGATTGCCAAACCAGTTAAGCTTTAATAGTCGTTTAACTCTAAAGCTGGTTGAACTACCATAAAGAAGCCCAGAGCTAAGCATTCCACAACACTTGTATAAGCTCGTATAGCAGTTAGAGGATATTTTATAGATCTTTTAGAGTCCTATATATCTTTTGTAAAAGACCTCCTATAACTATCCTAGCATCTTTATGGACTTTCCCTTTTCTTTTTCTCATTTTTTAGTGCATCAGCTATTTTTGCTTAATTGCTGCAGTTGTGCCCTCAGTTGCGCTCGCTGTCTTCGCTTTGATTTGCTTTAAAGTACTCCCCACGGAACGACGCTGTGGGCCAATTTATGGTTATTTTCTATGCATTTGATTATCCAATTAATGCACGGCTTCTTGCTTGCCGGTGCTATTATTATTTTTGTATTTTTTATTATGACTCTCCACGTGTCATAAATTTTATGTGAAATGAAAATGTAAAAAAGAAACTGAAAATATTGTAAACTGCGTGTGGCTAATGAGTCTGATTTGGCACCGACTTCGGCTAGAACTCGGCTGGCATTTACATTTCATATTTAATTGCCTCAATTAACGCCAGCCCACTGGCCACGCCCACACGCCCAAAAACGTCAACTCACATCCGCTGTCATAAATTGGCCACAGCCAAATTAATGAATATCATAAACTCCATCTTTATCAATCAGAGCCCAAAAACCGGCTACGGCTTAATTAAAAGTCAAATCTGAATTTCTGTGCAGCAAAATTTTTGGAATTGCAAATACCGCCTGGAGGCGTAATCGACGACAGCCAAAGGCATTTGCATAGCTGACTCTTTCACGTGTCAATGGACAGTGGAAAGTGGAAAACCGATGCCAATCTGAGATCCGCCGCCGCCGCTGCTGCTGCCGCTGCTGCTGCCGCTGCTGCTGCGACAAATTGGCGCAGAGCAAAGACATTGCCATTTTGATGGCGGTGGGTGGGTGTTGCCGCCGTCATCGCCATTCGGTGCTCTGTGCGGGCGTCACGTTGACCCACATCCAATTCCACAGAGTGGCACTCGTGTGGGCTTAAGCCGCGATTTTATAGCCACATAAAAAACCCACGCCCAACGCCCAGCTGCTTTACGTACCATTTTCCTCAATGAAGGCGCGTTGACTCCGCAAAACGAGTGACCTGCAAATGGAGTAAATAAAAGAACTTTGTGTTATGAGAAATGCAAAAAGGAAAAACATTTTAGCAATAACAATCAAGTTATAGTTTATTTGTTTATATATGTGGGTAATAAGTGGCCTGAGTTTCTTCAAGTGGAAGGCGATTGGGGATTATTAAAGTTTATGGACTCGAGATACCCTGCAAAGCTTAAAGCATATTGAAGCTGGTACTCAAATAATTAAATATGCTTTTATCAATTTAAAAATTATTCTTTAAAATATAAAAATATACTATAATAAAAATATATTCCATAATATATATTTTTAATTTTTGTTTTAATTTCTAAGAAGTTAGAAATTTAAGAAAAAAATATAGGTATAATATAGGTATATAGGTATATAGGTAATATTAATAATAAAAATAAATAAATCCAATAAAAAAATCCTTTTGACTTAAAATTTTTTTTTATATTTTGTATTGTTTCATTTTAAAATAAATTAATAAATAAATATTAAAGGAGAGTTCGTATATATTTGTTTTTAATTTCCCAAAAATATAGCTTAAGAAAATGTTGCACATAAAATACATTTCCATATTTTTTCACTTGCAAAAAAATAATATTAAAATATAATACAAATTAATAAAAATAATTAATTTTGTTATTTAAGAGTACGAAGAATGAGTTTTTAATAATTGTCAAGCTTTAATAATCAATTTCAGATATATCTAAAATATTATATCTCATTTGCTTTTAAATTTAAAATTTTTTGTAGAGAAACATATATTTGTTTTTTTTTTACTTCTATCATTTAAAAAGTATAAATATATTTTAATACAAAAACATTTTCTTAAAAAACTGTGACATAATCCACTGCTCGAAAATAAGAAGAAGAGCTAATAAAAATATATTACACACAGTCTATACACATACACAGATAGATATAAATGCTTTCCTCCTTCAGAGAGTCTTGGCGATTGCTTGACAATGTTGTTATTCCCCCAGCTCAGAGGCAAAGACAAATTTATGTGTAAGCATAATGATACGTGTATCATAATCATAAACACACATATTAATTTGGACTGCGCTCCAAAAATAAGCGACGCCGTCGCTCGTTTCACATGGATGCAACTTGACAGACAGGGCCAGGGGGGTGGGTGATCAGATGTGGGGGAGGTGGAGGCTCTATGACTCTGTGGCTCTATGACTCTGTGGCTCTATGGCTCTATGGCTATGTCATGCATGCGATACGGAAAACCGCATAAATCAGTTGACGCATAAATTTTCATTTTACATAAATTTTGGAATCGAAATAAGCGCAATGTGAAAAATATGGCAGCAAATCGCAAGACGGCTTTCGACATGATTTGTTTATTTTATTTTAATATTCAGCAAACATTGTTGCTGCTGTTCTGCTTGTTGCCGACCATTGCCTGCTGCCGCAAGCGTGGAAAACATGACAGGCAATTAATTTAATAAGATATGCCCGCTGGCAGAGGTTTTCCCATTCAACGCCATTTTCGGGGCTAATTGCATCAGGTTGAGGACTTGGCCAAACCGAAAACAACAAATTATAAATAATTGCAGCTTCCGTTGAAACAAATGAAAATGAAAAAACAAAAAATGAGAAATGCTGCACGCATGTACAATATTCCAGGAAAAAAGAAAGAAAATATATTTATATACGTATATATATTGTAAATGTTGGAGTGCAGCAAAAGGGGAGAGCGAAGTTCACTAATGAGTGCCTGAAAATGAAATAGGCGCAGACCCTTGTGCTTTATGGCATGGCAAACAGATTATTGTGGATTTTGTGGCACGCATAGTTTCAAAGATGTTTCAAAATACCGACGACAACGGCAGCAACAACAATGAGAACAAAAGGGGCCGCAGGCGAAACTCAAAATGTTGACAGCTTGATATATTTTATTATAATTTTCCTGTGTGTCGAGCAACTGGTGCTGCCGCCGCACTCCCTGAAGCGCAGCAAGTGTGCGCAGCCTAACTAACCGAGAGTATCTTTGTATCCGTATCTGCGCCTTAACTTAGTATCTGTGTATCTACGCAACTGCACAGCGCACATTTTTTCTGCATTCTATGCGACAGCTGCCGTCAGCCCCTTGGCTAACAAAGCATTGATTTATTTATAAATCGCACAGATAAGTTCTATTTGAACAGTTGTCAATAGCAAAACAAATATTTGTGCTTGCACGCGTTTCCTGCGCGTTTTACACGCGTTTTACACGCGTTTTACATGCGTTTTCGCAGGCTTTCTACACTTTTTGCGAGCGGCTTAACAAAATAGTTGATTGACAACTTGATGAGGCATTGTAGTTAGTTCAATTAAAAGTCAATACATTTGTGATGAACTTAAAAATATATAAATTTTTTTTAATAATAAAAAATATAAATAAATGTAAGGATATTTAAAAATATGAAAATAAATATTAAAAAGAAACAAAAATATATAATAAGTAGTTTTTATAGATGAATATAAATGATGTATTTTATTAAAATTTCAACAAAATATCTTTACTTTATTTTATTTTTTTAAATTTAAAGTTTTATTTTTGTAGCAAATATTAAATTTTGTCTTTTTTTTTAATTTTAATTTTTTTTTTTAAATGTTTTTAATTTTTTAGCTTTGTAAAAATTTGTAACGAAGTTTTAATGCCTAAATCAATTTTTAATTCCTGACCTTCCATAATAGTATTTATGTTTTATATTAATATTTTAAAATTTTAAATAAAAAGATAAACGTTTTAAAAATTCAGCTAACAATGTCCTTAAAGTTTTCTTTTATTTATTTTATTTTTTATTTTATTTTTTTTTTTTGCAGCTTCATAAAGCTGTCAAAAACTATTTTTAAGCACAAACACAAACTCCACAATGCTTTTAGCAACTGCATATTTTAAGTCTTTGCTGGATTTCTTTTAAAATCTATTTGGGCAATCAATTTATCAAAGCTTTTGGCATTTTGTTTTAAGCCACCTAACAGGTTTTTCATTATCAACTTTGAGCAATTAGCTGGCGACTATTTCATATTTGAATAGTGTATTTAAGCGCTTGGCTTTGTTCCCCTCCTCTTGGCAGTTCACCTCTGCCTCTAGTGCGAGCTCGCACTCACACCTTTGAGGCGCACCCACACCCTCGAAGGCGTCGCAGCCACACACCGAATGTGTCTAACGAGCGATCTTTAATCTCTAAACAGCGCCCAATTAATTAAGCTTTCCGGCCTTAATTTGGTGGCTATCGAGCTGGAGATCGACGCACAATGTTCGCTGCTTATCTTTACCTCCAAAAACGCTTGACGGCTTCCTGCTCCGTGGGCGTCAGGTGCGTTATCTTCTGGGCAAACTTTGACTCATCGTAGGAAAGCAAATCGCCGGGCAAACTACCGATTCCGATACCAATATCGCCGAGACTCACACTCATGCTGCATGCGTAATTTCGGAACTGGCTCTGTGTCAGCTGCCTAATTAATTGGCATGCACACTATTCGCGGCCAAATGGAAATTCTATGCCCGAAATTAATTAAATTTGATTAGCAGCGAAACTTCACGGCATGGCGACAACGTTCACTTCAGATTTGAATGCGGTTTCGGGCACTAGAAGCACATTTCACGAACTATTATGCACGCTGCACTTTCGGCTGACTCAGCGCCGTTACACACTTCACACACACACACTTAACAAGCGCGCAAACGAAAACGACTTTTCATATATTTTTTATATTTTTTATTTAGTGTTATTTCTTTTGTAGTTCCACGTGAACGAGGCAACGCACCGCTCCGCGCTCGAAAATCGCTCGAATCGAACTGAAACACAACAGAGAAAAACTTTACGAGTCGCCGCTGAACTTTATGCTCTGTCTGCATGTGTAGTTGTCTTGTAGCTGTCAGTGTGAGTGTGAGTGTGTGTGTGTGTATTTGCTTTTATATATATTTCTTTTTATTTCTATTTTTTTTTTTTATTTTGTTTGTTGACGGCAACGCAACAGAACTTTGTTAAGTCCAAGTCACAATGCCAAGTGATTTTGGTGTTTGTTTCCCTCTCTCTCTCTCTCTTTTAGTTTTGCTTCTTAGCCAGCTCAAAGCTCAGCTCACAAATGGAAGAATTATCGATACGATAATTAATAAATATGAACAGCAGCAGCAGCAGCAAACCAGTTGAACAGTTCGCCAGAGTCGGCGTCGTAACCTGTTGGAAACACCTAAACAAGCGTCATGCCCGATAAGCGCTTACAGCTAGTCGAGTATCTCTGGCTCTCTGTGCGTCTGGTATACACCCATTGGAAAGGCTGGCAACAGAAGCGTCGATATGCTTGACTCTTTGCGCCTCCAATGAACACTAAAGTGATTGATGAAGCCAAAAGGTGTCGCCTGCCCGTCGCAGCAGAGTTCACTTTGATGTTGCAGCCAATGCAAAGTCATTTCGTTCTTCTATAGCTCCGACCTCAAACTCCCTCCTATTTGTTGTAGAGAATATTGCAACATAATTATCGACTCGTTCAACATTAATTAGCAAAGTCATCAGACAACTATATCTATATAACCAGCAGAGTAAGTTTATATACATATATATGCCACGAGTAAATAAAGCTCCAAGAATCGAGTGCATTCGCCCACTTTGTAAACAAAAGCGGCAAAGCAAATCCAATAACAACAAGAATAGACGCCAACAACGTCCGGATTCAAGCTCGCGACAGCAAAATGTTATTGATGCCCCCAAAATAAAAAAGCATGTGTATAAACACATTGGTTACACACATAGATACACACACACACACATAAGCACATTAACAAGCGGCGATAAGATAACTCCTAAACACTCTCAGTCATTACAATGTGTCAATGTGTCAAACTGCAGTCTGTCAGTCCACGCACTACAGACGCCGTTAACATTACAATGTGCCCAAGATTTTGGAGCTGAAGAACTTTAAAGGTTGAAATATATTTTTTAATATTGTATAAAATATTTTGAAGTGCCTAAAATGTTACATAAAATATCGAATAATACTTAAAATACTCTTCAAAATATTTAAAAATATTATATAAAATATTTTAAAATATTTAAGATATTAAATAAAATATTTTAAAATATGTAAGATATTATATAAAATATTTTTTTAAAATATATATAATATATAGATACAAATACAAATTTATCAGTTGACTTTAAGCATTTAAGCAGCTCATACTCAAATTTCATTTAAAAAAAATATAAAAAATATTATTATCTACCTACTAACATTTTAAGCTATTCTGTTAATCAAATATAAACACTTTAGCTATTTATCTCTCACTAAAATGTTTAGTATATATTTAGTATGTGTACGTTTAATAAGCAAAGGCGCAAAGCACATTTTCGGATTGAATTCTGACTGTAATTTAACGCTTTACATTTTATAAATATTTATTATATTAAAATAATAATATTATCATATATTAACTGGTTATATGTATTACTTGAAGTATTTAACTTTATGCATGTATTTATCTTATATAAATATAATGTTATATGAGGAAAATATATTATTTTCGCCGTTCTTATAGCCAGAGAATTTATTATATATAATATGAGCAGATTATATATATTTTGACACAGGCATATATAGATATATTTAAATGTATGTATATTATAAAAAATAATATATATAAAAAATAATTTATAATATAAAAATAAATTATAATAAAATAAACTATAAAAAATATATAAAATTCCAATATCTGATTTGTTGAAAATAAACATTGTCTCGATTATATTGCCGAAGTAAAGGCAATAGATTGTAATTATATTTATATGAATTTTTGTTCATTATAAAAGTCTTCTAAAATATTTAGGTGATATTTCTTGGCTTTTGAAATATTAAATTTAAATTTATTAAATTTTGAATAAGTAAATGAAAAATAAATAAAATAAATTTATATAATATATTAAATTCAATTATTACCTGAGGCCACTTTATACTTCATAAACTTTATTTATATTTACTTCCCGAACAAAAACACTGTGCAACCCTTCTGTGTCTGCGTCGCCTGACACATCGCGTCAGCTATGTAAATTTCTTGTTCAAATTGTAAATGAAAACGAAATGTTTGCCTATAGCCGCAATTATAATTATCAATGAATGGCTTCATTATGGCTAGCTATTTACACAATTGCCACAGCCGCCTTATAGGCGATACAATTTTGAATAGATTTCCATGTCAGGGCGGTTATCAGCTTGGCGTCTATTGAACTGCAACTAGTCCATGAAATTGTTTTTATTTCTTCATTTTGTCGAAGGCGAACGCTTTAGTTAGTTGCATATTGATTTATGTGTTTGTTTATATTATTTATGCTAATGTGTGCGATGGAAGCACGTCGAATACATTAAAATGCTTGAAATTTTTAGTTGGTTCGCCGAACTGTTAATGAGCTAACAGCAAAATTTCATGCTCCATGAAACTTGGCTGCTTATTAATTGTCGCGACCCTCGGGCCGAGGCGTAGATACAAATTAGCTTCGACTTATTGGCAGAATAAAAACACGCAGAAACCCGATTGCGATTGCCGATAAGTGAGCCGGTTTTAATTCGCATTCATATATCGTATCGGATTTTTCGGTATATGTATCTATGATTTCATAAACGAGTTTAGCCCGCGGATTTCGCGGCTTTTAATTATGCGTTAGATATTTCTGCACATGGAAATCTCATTGCGGACACCGCAATAAATGTTTAAATAAATGACTGCAATTATTTATGCGTCACACCCAATCGATTTCTTGCCGCGATAGCTGCCGGTGCCTGGGGCCCCTGCGAGTCTCGAAACTCGACTCTCGATTCTCCAGTCCGTCTCAATGAAAGCCTCAACAACAAAATGTTTTATTGATGTGTTGTGGATAATGTAATTTTGTATTGTTTAAATTGTTGCCGCCTTGCTTGGAACTCATTAATTTTTTTTTTACTTTTCGAGTTTTTTTTATGTGCCTGCTTGACCGCCGGCGTGGATCAGTTTTTATAGCGTTTGTCATTTTTAATCTTTTTGTCTGTTTAAGTTTTACAACTTGTGCGGCTCGACAGAAGCCCCGCAGAGCTGGGGACTACTGTGCTGCCTGTAAGTGAGCTTGGGGCTTAAATAAAGTTGTCCAGCGAATGTCAACTGAACGAGTGCCGCTATGAAAAAGTTCTTAATGAGCAAATCAATACAGAAAAGAAAATGTCATCTTTTATTAGAATTAAGAATTTTAAATCAATCAAAGTTCATATTTCCCGATCACTAGTCGTTTGGAAAAGCCCAACAATTATTGCCGTTTTCATAAATCAGTAAAGTAAGAATATTTCAGTTAAACGCAACTAACTGGATAATACTCGTTCGAACTGGGAATTTATATCAAACTAAAAAATAATTAAATTATTAATAATAAAATTTAAATAATAAAATTGTAAGTAATAAAATTATAATTAATCAAATTATAAATTATACAATAGTATTTATAAAACTATAAATCAAAATATCAAAATGCTTAAGACTTTTAATGAAAACTTTGGGTGCAAAAAAATAAAATATGAAAGAAGCTGTTGCAAATCCAAGTAGAATACTAAATACTAAAGTGTGCATTTATGTAAATTTATTTTTAAATTTTACTAGCATTAAATAAGTCAATAAACCTAAAAGTATTTTATCTAATTTATTTATTTTATTAATTAAATATCATCTATACAAATGCCTGTAAAATGCAGTATATTAGCGTTCTTTGTAATACCCCTTTAAAATATAGAATATCTTCCCTCTGTCTCTCCTCGTCTGCTATAGCTTCGCCTAAGTGGAATCACGCAACTTTGAAGATGTCCCATCTCAGATAGACTACTATTACTAGACTGCAAGCCTTAAGCAAGTATTGGCCAGTCGTTGACGTCCGCGTGCAATATTCTTTCATATGTGCTGTCTGGAAAAGCCCATGATAATATATACCTGAACAGATCTGTGCCCGTATACTGATGAGCCAACACTAAGCCAAGCTTCAACTGAGTCGCATATAAAAGTCGCAGAACTTAAAATCTTTTCAGATGTTCGATTGCAACAGCACAGGAAAAAGCAACATTTGAGTTTAAGATGAACTGCCTCAGCTTTATAGCATTAATAGCTCTATTCCTGGTAATAAATATGGCTCTAACCCAGGGAAATTGGATAGACGATATCGGTGATGAAGTTGTAAGTAGAATTTCGAGTCAAAAGTCTGTTGGAAATGATAAGAAAATCTATTTAATATAGGAAAAGTCTGGCAATGAAGTCGAAGAAAAAGGAAGAGATCTTGTAAGCTTGTATTTGAAAGCAGAGAAATAAATAATTTCTTTAACAATTTATTTTCAGGATAAAATATTTGCCGATGATTTCTTTTCAAGGCACTAAAAGAATTTTTGGAAAATACTTTGTACTAATGAGAACTTAATATAAATATTTGCTAAATAAAAGCTCCAAGCTGTAACTTAGTATTTTACAGTCGCGCATACCCAAGTTGAACTGAATTTATTATGATGGAAGCAACAAATTAAGCTGATTAAATATATATAAAAATACGTGTATGTAAAGCACACTTATGAGCAATTGCTGTTATGTACTCTGCTTTGTGTGCTAATGGAAATGGAAGACAAGAATGCCGGAGTCAAGTTTGGAATCAACAAGTATTAGATACACTGCAAGGGTATACGCGAATAGAGGCAGAGCTTTGAATATAATAATAATATTTATATTAAAATAAATATATTTCTTTCAATATATAAAAATACAAAAAGTACTTCAGCATTTATTTCTTTAAAAAAAATTGTTTAAAATAAATGTATTATTTTTATTTAATTTATTTTAATTAAAATTCATTGTCTTTAAAGTGTATTTTTAATTAAAATAAACTTTTTTATTATCATTATCATTAATAAATTATTTCATAAAATCAAATTTTTTTTTTTTAAGATAAACCTGTTTTTAAAATTTTATTTTAATTACTAGCCGCTCAAATAAAATATTTTCTTTACTTTATATACCAGAACAGTCATGAAATCAATTTTTAAATAATTTTCCTTGTATTTACATGCAGAGTATTAAATATTCATTAAGTCTCAAACACGCATTCCCCATTTTTTTTGGCAAATTAAGTGTTATCAGCCTCGTTGCGTCTGTAAAGCTATTTATTTATACACAGACCGAGATAAGACGACAGTCGTATAATTCCAGCAGCATCTGCATCATCAACAAATTTCTCAAAAGGAAAAAAAAGTATTTTCAATATGAATTATAATGGTTTAATAATTTTGACTGCTATCCTTTTGGCTGTCAATGTGGATATGGCCCAAGGAAATCTCTGGGACAGCATTAAGGACACATTTGTAAGTTTTCAGCTAAACTATATAATATATGCCATATATATATTATTTATTATTCATATATACTATAGAACGATGCTGTGGACGCTGTCAAAGATTTGTTCAACTAAACTGGAGCTAAATGAAGTGAATTGTTTTGTAAAGCAAATGTTGTTGCCATTTAAATAAATCAAATTTGAAATTTCTTGTCTTATTTAGAGTTTCTTCAGGCGTTTCATTTGTTTGTGTTCACTGTATTTATGCTTGTTTTCCGCGCAAGTGTGAAAGGCAGCTCCATCTTGATTTCCACTTAGAGCGACGACGCGTCGTCTCGCTTTTTGGGGTCATTTCAATCAGCACCTGTCACACGGCTCGAGCGTCGGCGTGTGAAGTATTTCGAGTTGTGTCTAGACGACGATCGTTGTTAGAAATTAATTAAAAGAAATTGTTTTTAGCCGCTGGGCGGCTGTTGAAAACGCTTTGCTAGAACATCATTCAACACTTTCGCTCCCTAGTTTAGATTCGTTTTTTCTTGTTTTTCTCTCTCTCTCTCTCTCTCTTCTTTTTTTTTTGCATATTGACGGGCCGTTGCAATCATAATTTATACGTTTCGGCGCTGCTTATGGCAGGCTAACAAATTTCCTGCTGCCGCCCCATGTGGTCAGCAAACGGCGGCCAGCGAGATACAAGATACACGATGCAGGCGCAAGATACAAGCGCCAAAGGCGGCTGCCATCAAGGCCGGCGACCCAATCGCAAACTTATGACTGCCAAATGCCATGAGGCGCATAATCGAAAACAGAATACACGCGTGCGCTGAGGCCTGACGCCTGGTTGCCAGCCTGGCTGCAACTCGTAAATTATGATATAGTCGCTGCGACAGCCGTGGGGCAGGCGGCATAAATATAGCATTCAAGTTGATTACAATCGGCTGTGCAACGAGGCGCTGGCCGAGTGACTAGGCTAGCAAAGGTGAGCCACTCTCGAGCTTTATCATCTCAGTCATGATCATCACTCGACCTGCCCACCCACAGTCGCCAGCTCAGCTCGGCTCGGGCTATTTGTCAATTATCCCAATGACCGATCCGCTGCCAGTTCAATCGCTCGTATCTCGACTGTAAATCAGAGACAAATCCGCTTATTGCATCATTGCACAAACAATTTGCACTGAACGCTGATTAGAGACAGCAACAACAGCTGAACTAAATGCTGTTACACTGAGTCGACATTTGGCTAGCGTTTCGAGCCGCGGGGCGTATACGCAATTTGCATATGTCACAGCTTGTGATGCGATGACGCCGCTTCATTAGGCACGGCACATGTATTGCATATACTTACCTTCAATAGCTCCTTGCCTTACTACACTCACTCACTCTACGAATTTTATAACTAGTTCCCATTAAATTGTTAATACATGATGCATGTGCTGTGCAATGAAAATTGTTTTTATATTCGCAATGAGTTTTTTTGCTAATTAGCCGATTGCGAACACGCTGAAAATGTAGATAACTGAAGTGCTGTATATACAGGGTATATGGTTGTGTATATATTACTATAAGAGGAAATCTCTGATGTTGAAGAAAGGCTTGAAGACTGTTTGCCTGTATGCAATAGGAAAAGAAACTGTTACATGTTGAAGAAAGGCTTTTAGATTGAACTGATTGAGTTTAAATGTTTCCTAAGGTTGATGCGAAATATGTATTTATTTTATTAAAATAATGTTATCAATATATTTTTAAAATTTTTTAAATACAAAATCTCCAAATTTCAAATCTTTTCTCTTACTGCAAATATAAAACCTTTGCTAAAATAGTTTTAGAAATTATCAGAAAACAGAATTTTAGTAAATTCGTTTATGAGTTGATTTCCTTTTCTTCTATTATTAAAATAATTATTAATAAGAATATTTAATGTTATTTTTATAACGCAATTAATTTAAAATTAAATTAAATCTACAAGTTTCAGTATTTATTTTCAATTTTAAAATATCTATAATAGAATCAATATTATTATTAGAGACCTTAAAGCATTTTAAAGAATTCTTTATTCCTCAAGTATTAAAATTTCAACAACTGTTACTATCTATTCTATCTATCTATATTTATAGAAATTCTGAGCATCTTGAGAAGCAGTATACAAATATATCTTATATAATAATATTTATATAGCAAACCACATCTTCACACCTAATTCCACACTTCTCAAAACTTAGACCCTCCTCTACAATAACTGGCCATATTTCCTAGCTCTTCAAGCACTGGATATCTCATAGCCGACTATAGCCCCTCTTGGTAAGGTTGCATTGAGCTTTTGCCCGTTTGCCGCCAATTAATAAACATTTACGCTCTTTGCATTGATTGCCCGCCGGCGATAAGTTGAAGCGACTTTTAAGACCTGGGCGTATTCGGTTTCGTAATTGAATTTCAAATTTCAAATGCACGTCGGTGAAAGTAAGTCGCAAATTTCAATTGAGAGTCGCCGCCACAGTCGATGACGTCGACTGCACCAAATCTGTTTTTGCTTCCTTCGCCCAGTCGTGAACACAAAATAAATAAAACTTAACTCTAATAATTTCCGAGTTGAAATTGATTTTTGTTTTTATGTGTTTTTTTTTTTGCTCTGTATTGTTTCTGCTGCTGCGCAATTGGCCAGCTTAGCTTGAGCTCGGCTTATTGGGCAGGTGGAACGCTTCTAGAGGCCGCCGATAAATAAATATATATACATATATATATATATGCAAATATTTTGAGGCCAAACGAATCGCCCCGAAATGGTGACAACTTGTAAATATTTTAAACGCCAGCCGACTTTGGTCATAAGAAAAACAACAAAAAAGTGTTGTGGAATCTGGCAATCGTATTTGTGTCATATGCAAACGAGGCAGTGAGAACAGAGCAGGCATAACTGAAATTCGATAGCCCAAAAATAGCAACTATGTGGAGTGTAAATAATGAATTGTGAATAGGTAGAACCTTGTTGACAGTCCGCAAACCAGTTCCACACAGAGGCGTAGGACAAAGGGATGGGATCATCCACATATGATGATATCACTGCCCTATTATTAAATAGCCGAGTGAGCATGCCCAGCTCTCACCTTTTCAATATGTCTAAAGTGCTGTAATAGATACTTCCACTACAGCCTCAAAGAGCATGCAAACACTTTGTACATGATCAGCAGGCACTTGACCGCAACACGCAATGAAGTCTTTTTTGGCTCAACACTTGAAATTGGGCCTGCAGGCACTATAATTATGCCATTATGGCTGCGAGCGAATTTCACGACAATGGCCGGCAGCCTTCAGTCAACAAATTATAATTGGACATTAAGCTGATGAGTGGAGTGCTATGCCGACATGGCTACACAATAGACAAGTGACTCTCACAATTGGCACTCACTCGCTGCCAAACAACGGAAGTTGTCTCCAAGGCTACGGCGATTTCATTCATTCACAACAAAAAAATGAAACTCGACTTGAATTACTTGCAAATTGCTGGCTGAGGTCTACCAGCAAAAAACTGAATCTCAGACAGCTGCTGCATGCGAAATGAGCATCAATATTTATGCATAAGTCTTGGCATATTCTGCTGGCAGCTGCTGCCACAAATATGCGCAACTCAAGAATAATTGGGAACCCATTTAACAACTTTCCCACAACATATCAGAATTCAACAAGTGCAGCATCAAGTGAATTTCATATCACATAAACATACAAAACTAAATCAGCCAGAAGTGCAAAAAAAAGTGTAGTAAGTGGGAAAACTGAAGTGAAAAGTAGTCGAAGCTCGAATACGCTTCTACAGGTATTTAAATATAATTTTTTTTATGGCTACAATCATATTTAAGATATTTTATAATTAAAGATTATAGATTGAAGAAGATTTTAAATGATTAAAAAATTATTATAAAATACTATAGTATATAAATAAGTTTATGAATATCTAAAATTATTTTAAAAATATATTAAATTATTTTATAAATATTTATGTATTGACTCAATCCCCTTTTTTATCCTCAAAAATATTTCAACAAAATTCAAGAGAAAATTCCTTCATAAACAGAACTTCATATCAGCTTACCCAGTCAACTTGACTAACCCAAGATGCACTTTAGGGCGCACAAGCGCAACAGTTTCTGTTGCCAGCTGCATAAATCAAAATGAAAGCTCGAGTTACCTAGCAGGGCCGAAAACTGCACAGGCCAGCGTTATGGCTCACGATGGCACTGATGATGGAACCGGCTGGCATAATAACAGAGAACAGAGCACTTCTTGGGCACGACGCAAATAACTTGCAGCGTGACTGGATAAAATGCCAAGCCAGCCGAACTCAGCTCAGCTCAAGCCACACAGAGACTCAATCGGACCCCTTCGCAGCCCATGCACTGGCGAGACATCTTCCCAAGTTCCAAGTTTCCAATCGTCGCGACGCCGGTCGGCAAAATTCAAACAAATCGCTCAAACAATGCAGCAACAAAAATCGAAAATAACAAAACCAAAAATACTACAACAAAAAAGACAAAAAAGAGGGAAAAAAAAAACACTATAATAAAATACAAAGCAATTTTTTGACACGACTCGCGCAAGTTTAGCGTTCGTGTTGTTGCCACGTTTTGTGGAACTTGCGGCTGAGATATTAGAAAACCGCACAATGCGTTTTTGGCCCCGCTCAGATTTCAGTTAATTGATTAGAAAAACGTGTGCATTTAGATAAGCTCTTCCAGCACATGATGCTGCATAACTAACTAAGCGCCCACCAGCACTAAGTGGATATGTTTAAGATATTCCTTCTTAGTATTGTGAATACATAAAGTATAGCGACAAAAACACAACATCTTTGGCGTTTTTTAACTACGCCTTAAATACATAAGGCATTAAGGCATTTGCTTTGTTTTGGCTTTAAGATACAAATTATCATAAACTAAGTTATTTAAATTTTTTGGAATGATAAACATAATAAAAATGGTAAATTTATTTAATTTTTTTTAAATTTGGGAATGAGTTGTTCAGTAAATTTTTAGAAATTAAAAAAAAGCAGTAGAGTCAGAGAATTATTAAAAAAAAAAAAATATTATTTAACAATTTAATAAATATTTTCTTTAATTTCTTGGACAAATATAGATAATTTATTTTAATTTAAATATTTAAAATTTCTTTTCAACAATTAAAAAAAAAATTTTAAAAGCAACAAATCATAAAAAAAAATTTTAAAATAAAAAACTAATAGAAATTTTTTCAACATAATTTTTAATATACAAAAATATATATCAAAATGCCAAATTCTGCTAAAAAATCATATTTTCTTAATACTTTTAAATATGTAAAATATTCAAAACTATAAGTATGTGGAGATAGTTATTGTAAATAAAAATTGTAAAATTGTTTTTGAGACAAAATATGATTCCATTAGGGCTTTGGCTAGCTTATTTTGTGGATCAGTTGGAGGGTTGTTCAATATTCAATTGGAATTCCAAGCTCACACTAAATCAGTCTGTGTAGTTGATTAATATTATCAGTATCTATTTCATTTTCGATATATTTGTCATTTAAAACATATTTATTTATCTATATCCGTATATGAATATATCTATATCTATATCTACATCTATATCTATATCTATATTTATATTTGTATTTATTACAGTCTATCTTATTTATGCTGACTTCGGCAATTATGAGCTTAGCACATTTTTATGTGCGCCCGCCTTTCCTCCAATATCACTCACTCGCTGTGAGACCTGCATAAATTTGTTAGTTAACTAAGCTTTTAGTCTAGCCAACTCTGTCCGGGTAGCGTGTGGCTTTACTGTTCATATTTTGGCTAATGACTGACACTAAAAAAAATGTTAAGCGACCCCGAGAACCACATAAAAGCGGCAGTAGCCAGCACTGCAGCAGTAATTGTTGTTGTTGTTGCTGTAATGGCTTGACTAGCGCACAAATTTGTTCACATTAAACTCAACGTTTGTTGTTTTCAGTGGTGTTTCTATTTAATTTTATTATTATGGCCTTTTGCAGTGTCGAGCATTTATTGGCCGCTTGTTTATTTGTTTACTTTGTCAGCCAAGTTCATTTGAGGCAAGACTCCTGCATGAGGGTCAGCAGTCGTTATGATTGTTGTGTTAATTCAGTTGTACGAGGCGCGGCCAATAGCCTGATGGATAAGCGACCGAGCAGCCGCTGCATTGCGCATTGCTCAACCACTTTAAGCCTATTAAAAGCTAAGCAATGTGCAATGTGCCCGCCGTCGCACAGCTTATAAAAGATACTTTTTGAAAACTATGCCAGCAAACACACACTCACACACACACAAAACTCTTTTACTCGTAATGTGCGATCGGACAAATTGCCAAATAACTGAGTCTGAGTCTGAGTATGAGACTGGGCATAAAAAACCAATACCCCAAGTCGAAACTGAAGCCTGAGATCTTTGCATCAAAGTAGTTGCCGCCATTCAATGGGATGAAATGTGAGTTACAGTGGGTCAGAAATGAGAAAATAATGAAAATCATGCCAAAGAATAACAATAAGTATGTTAATTTGAAAGCTCTTAGCCTGATGGAGCAAAAAGTATTGTTCGAATGGGCGATGAACAAAGAAAAGCTTAAATGCTTATTAAACTTATATTGAGTAAGATGATTTCGACGATAAAGTATATATTTTTTAATATTAAAAAATACAGTAAAAATTCACTTTAATATTGTTTTATATATTTTTTTAAATATATATAAAAAATATATATTTATAAATATAAAAAAGGAATAGTTTGATATATTAATTAAAGTTCTTAAGCAATTATCAGAGTCTTGAAAAATGTTATAAGCTTGTCAACAAATTTATATTCATTTCTTAAAAAATAAGATTGAATTTTATTTTTATAAATATTTTTTGTGAAGCTTTTAAAATAAATATTTTTAAATATTTATTTGAGATTTTTTATATATATATATACATATATATAAATATTTATATTTTTCATTCAAAAATATATTATTAACATATTTATCATTTTCATTTTAAAATGTATTGCTAAAATATTATTAGTTTTCGTTTAAAAATATTATAAAATTATTTATATTTTTCAATTCAGAATATATTATTAAATAATTAATATTTTTTAAATAAAAATATAAATATATTTAAAATATATATTTTTGTGGCATATAAATTTAATCCCAAATAAAATCCTCCACACATTAAACGTCTCCCCATGCCTCTCAGCTTAAATCCTTACAGAATTTGCTAATAACTTATGTTGTTGCCCCGCAGACTTGAGTGCTTCCCCCGCAACTTCAACATAGTTTATGTGGCAGCTTAACCCATTGTGACCCATGGTATGGGCATTGGCACGCGATCCGTAGCCCCCGAGATCCGCATTTTGTCTGCACATTGTTTGCGTGCCGCCTTCAGCTTATTATTTTTTTTTTTTTTTTTGGCTACTTAAGCAAACATGCAACATTTTGCCAGGCCGCAGAAGTATCTCTGAGATACGCGGCTGGCTTATTAAAATGCAATCAGCGCAGGAAGCAGTATCTGCTGATACCCAGACATACATATATATTTATACACTTTTTTTTTGCTCAAAACTGTTTGCTGGTTTTGACCATAAGGCGCAGTTGCTCCGAACCGCCTTCAAAACTATGCGCGGCATTTGTGTCAAACACGCGACCCAGTCGCCGTGGTTCCCCAAACAATTGTCGGGAGCCAAGCGACAATGAACAACTGGCAATGGCTGTTACCAGTTGCCAGTTGCCCAGTTGCCTGTTGCCGAGTTGCTAGTTGTTGTTGCCAAAAGAGCCGCCTGCCATTGCACCAAATTGGCAACTGGCTTAGAAAGTCAACAATTGTTGCTGCTGATGGCAGCCTGAAAGAAAGTCAAATGCCATATTGCTACTTACATGTTGCTGTTGCAGTTGCAATTGCCGTGTTGCTGTTGCTATTGCCAGTTGTTAGTGTTGCTCTTGTCGCTGATTTTGTCGTTGCTGCTGCTATCGATGCTGCAATTGTTGCTGCTGCTGCTGATGTTGCTGTGCGCTTTAATTAGCTGCTACAGGGCAAAGCCTAAGCACAGCTGCACAACTCATCTTTAGCCTTTGACTGATTGGCGAAGTTTCGTTGATGTGTTGCTGCTGCTGCTGTCGTTGATGTTGCTGTTGCTGTGGATGTTGCTGCCTACCGGCAATTTTAGTTTCTTTTGATAGCTTCGATTGCACTCTTTGACGTGCTGTTGTCGTTAGGCTGTCGCTGTTGCTGCTGCCGCTTGCCAGTTGTTGCCCGTTGCATGTTAATTAAGCGCGCCTTGAATGCATTTGCCTTCAGCCGCTGCTGTTGCTGTCGTTGTAGTTCACTGCAAATGTAAAGTTGTTGTAGTGATTGTTGCGGTTATTGCTGTTCATGTTTCGTTATGCTGAGCAGGCAGCTTTAAGCCTAACATTTGTTTTATGTCAACTTGATGAGCAGTTCAAGTATCTATTAGATAAATTACTCAAGCCACGGCCTGCATGACTCCACAAACGTGAGCATGAATCAATAATAAAGTCATGCAGCAGACAGTTAAGCTAGATATTTACTAAGAATTATTTACTTAGAATGTTTATGCGCTCAGATCTCATTGAGGTGTAGTTGATTATGATTAAAATAATAATTATTATATAAAAAATAAATAAAATATGCACTAATATTTGTTGGCGAAAAGAATTTAACTTAATATCTGATTATTTTTATAACATTTTAAGAAATTGTCAAGATATTTATAATGCTAATTGCAATAGTATAAATATAAATATGTTTATTAATGAAAAGAAAATGTTGTATACAGAAAACCGAATAATTTTAAATTTTAATTTAATACTTAATTATTATTATTATACTTTATTTTTTGTTCTCATATTCATAATGATAATTTCATACGAAAAGTATTTTTTCAATTTAAATTTCTGTATATAACAGAAAACAATTCAATTTAAAATTTTAATTAAATATTTAAAAATATTTATACAAATTTTCAAAATTATCCTGATAAAGTTATCCTTAATTCTTATTATAATATTATTTTTTGTAAATAAAATTATAATATATATGCATTTTATAAACCCTTAATATCAACAACAAATTCTCCATCTTCCCCATTTCCATGACAAATAATTCAGCTAATCCCTCAAAATCAATTTTGATTTGTGTTTCGTGTTAATATTTCAATTTTTGGCTGTCAAATCAAGTTTTTATTCTAGAATTTATAATATCTGTGCCATAAATAACTTCAAATTCTGAAAAAAACGCAATATCTGCCCAAAAGTATCTCCGTCAATGTTTTATGAGCCAATAAAATTTATTGGTGCTTTCTAAAATTTTAAAATTAGAATTTATAAAAAACAAGACACAATAAGACTGCAAAATATAAACAGAAAAAAAAATAAAATAAAATGTGGCTAGAAATCCCAAATTTCTTGACTGCTTTCAACTTCTAGTTAAGTGCCTTAATCTGCTGGCCCCCACACAGAGGAACGATGCCAACTATTTTTCAATTACTACAATTAAAAGTTTACACTCATATCACATGGCATTTGATTAACGAACATTCGGCCACAACTTGGCCCACGCATAGAAGCCATGAGCCGAAACGCTAAGAATCAAGTATTTTGCGTTGGTGTGCTGGCCAATTCAGGTAATTCTTCTAAGCCAAGTCCAATGCCTCATATAATCAAGTTAGTGAGTTTTTGGCTTTACGGGCTGCTCGTAAAAAGTCCAAAAAGCACATGATACAAAACACTTGAGAGCGGCGTGGGTACGTTTTTAGTGCGAATTGCTATAATGAGTCAGTGCGGAACAGGTCGAAGCTGCGCTCTAGCAGCATCTTCACGATGTATGCATGTGGCTGGTAAAATTTCTACCAGTCATTGCAGGTGTTCTGACCACTACAGAATTTCCCTTGAGCTGCTGCTGCTGTTCATAATGCATTTTTAATGATTTAATTGCTTTTGGATTTTTTGGATTTTTTTTTTACAATTTTTTAACGTAAGCTCTACTCGTTTTATAGCTACATTTGTAATGGATATTTGATTTTGTATCTGTTTAAATTTTATTTAATTTTTTGTTGGTAGGTTTTCATGCGTCGACGCACCTGTTTCACTGTTGGTTGCTCTTAAAGGCAAAACAAAAGCAGCTGCCGCCAATTACAAACGCCAAAACGTTTACAACTAATGGACACACATATTTGTTGCATTTTTTCCCACACACGCACACAGCACAACACAACACAACAGAAACGGAAACCGAAAAACAATTTGATGTTGCAAGCGACGCGCACGAATCGTAACTGCTGCAGCCAGGCGATGAGAAGCTGCAGCTAGCTGCTGTCTGTAGCAGATCTTGATCTCACACACACACAGACAGAGACACACACACACACTCCCTCGCTCGCGCTCTCTCACTCTCTGGGCTCCTTTAAGATCTCTCTGACGTACGCGCTCTCTTCCTCTCTCGCGTGCCCAAACGAACTCCACGCTAAGTTCTAACGCATCTCGAGCCAAATTGAAACAATAACAGAATTCTGAGCACGTCGCGTTTGCGATTGCCTTTGGCTTTGGCTTTGCGTTTTGTTTGCCGTTGTTGTTAGCTCGCCGCGCTGCCCACAACTGAGCGCCAGGTGCTACGGCCACTGAGCCGCAGCCGCGGCTTGGGCGCGCGCTGTCGTCACGACGGCGACGTCGCCGCTGCAGCGCAGTTGCCGTACACGTTCATGTGTGGTAGTTGTATAGGCTTCAATGGGTTAACTAACGTGTTGTTGTTGCTGCTTTATGCCTGCGCTTGCGCCGTGTGAAGCGGCCCGTAAGCCAGAATACACTGCACGAAAATATAAACTAAATTAGACAGCGAAAAAATAAATGAATAAAGTAAACTTGTTGACTTAAAAATGTGAACAAAATTATTGTTTAAAATATACAAATAAATAAAATAAATAAATAAAAAAAATATATATAAAATAAATAAAAAATATTTAAAAAAATAAAATGAAATGAATAAAATTAAGAAAATATATAAAATCAATAAAAGAAAATAAATAAATAAAATTAGTAATATAAAAAAAAAAAATAATGTTTTAAAATATATTTAAATAAGTATAATTTTAAAAAATATATATAGTCTTAAGTCTTTATTTTTGTAAATTATATATTAATGCAAAAATGTTTATTCAATTTTTAACTATAAATAAATACAATAAAATAAATTTATAATAATGCAAAATTAAAATTTTTAAATATTTATTTATATATAAATAAAAAATAATATAATTTTAAAAATATATTTCTTAACTAAATTTTTAATTTTTGGATATGGAAATCAAAATAATAATGTCAGACTCGAATATATATATATATATATTTTTTATTTTACTTTTCGATCGTAACAAAAATATAATTTATATTAAACAAATCAATTAGTATTTTAATTTAAATTTATTTAAATGCCTTTTTACTATCTTTTTACTTCTATTCCTATACTCAATTCCCAATAAACAAACTAACATCCTTCACGAATCAGCACCCTGAAAAACTGTCACAGGTAAAAATGCCTATCAAATTACAGCTGTAAGACTCATCTTCTAGCGCACCTATGCTAATTTGCGTTAGCCAGCGCACAGGTAGACAAATCCTTAGCTCTGAGCAGCATGCACGCATCGCTGCAGTCTCAAGGCTCGTGAAAAACAAACAGAAATGAGACCAGAACAAACCGGAGGCTGAGGAATGTGACAGTGCGCGATGTGAATGGCCATTATGGGCATATGAATGAATACGTCTCTCCAGGGCAGAGCGTGTCGACGTGCCTCTGCGCAGGACTGCTGCAACGTTTCGGACGCTGCCATAAATTTGCCAGCTTGATTGTGTTTGACTTGAAGGCACTTTGAGGCATAAATCACAGGACTGCGAGCGCTGCCGGAGAGCGAAAGCAAGAGAGCCAGAGACTCGGAGCACCAGCGACTGACCCAAGGGTTAATTGCTGACAATTTTCTGAGGCTGGCAAAGAGAAATAAATAAAAAAGAAAAAGAAAAGAAAGAAACTTAAACAGCTTAGAGAGACCTGGCTTAAGTTTTGCACACTTCTCCGATGTTAATCTTTATTTATAGGCCTCGCATGCGTGCTGCCCCATGTGTGTGTGTGTGTATGTGTGTGCGTGTTGAAAGTCTTTTGGGGAGTAACTAACATTTGGCATTGGCACGGTAACAAGACAAGGCAGTCCGACCATCAATAAGCAGCTGCCGGCTGCGCATGCGCCTCATTCCTATTCCCATTCGCCTATTAACGAGCGCAAGGAGCTGGCCAAAAGAGATTTGCAAGTCGTTGTTGTTGTTGTTGTTGTTGTTTGCCATTGGCAAGCTAACGAAGTTGACAACTTGATGACATTTGATCTCTGGGCCTGAACGATCGCAGCAACGACGCGACGTTGCAGACAGGCACAAAGCCTAGGCAAAGGCAAACCGCAAATGACAGCGCAATGATCAGATGAGACGTTCAGAAAATCAGACGATCAGACGGTCAGTTGGCTCGATTTTGGTCTAGGCACGCACAGCACTGCATTCAGATTGGATTCAGGTTGGATTTGCAATCGGAGTTAGAGCCGCAATTGGATTGCATGCACTCAGCAGGGCGCTACGCTGTAAATCTTTCAGCAAATAAATTAGATTTAAATGAGTTAGTATAGAAATAGGCAATAGAAATAAACTAAATAGCTTTGGGCATATATGAAATATTATACTAATTTTAAATGTCTGATCAATTATAGTAAATTAAATTAAATAGGTAAATTAAATTATTAATAAAATTCAGCTACAATCTAGCTACATTTTATTATTAATTTAATTTACTTACATATTTTAGCATATTTTTAAAAATGTATTCTAAAATTTGTGTCACATTTTAAATAGGGAGAAAAATATTATTAATTGTAATCAAATAAAAAAAATTATAATATTTGAACAATTAATTTTGAGAGCCAAAATATTTTAATAGTCAGAACGTGCTTCAAATACAAAATATCAAAAGAAAAATGGTAATAAAAAGAAAAATATAAAAAGCTGTACCCACAATTAAGTTATAGAACCTGTTAGTGTTCGAAAGTATAATATTCAATATATAAAATTGAAGCAAATTAAAGTTTCAATCTGATACAAGAGATTATTCTATGAACAACTTGCTAAAAAATCAGAAAACTTATGAGCTAAAGCTTTATTGCATTATTTTCAAAATTAGCATGTTTAAATTGCATTTTAAATATATATATATATATAAAAAAAAATAATTAAATATATTTAAATATAATTATTTTTATAAAAATTTCTTATATTAAAAAATATATTAAAATAAATAAATAAATATATTTATATATTATTATTTTTATAAAAATGTCATATATTAAAAAATAAATAAATAAATATATTTAAATATAATAAACATTTATTTATTTATTTTTTAACTATGTTAAATACTAAAGTATTTCTAGTCAATTTCCAAAATTATTTTATCAAGCCAAATAATATTTCTATATTTTTTGCCAACAAAACATAGTTAAAACTCTGCTTGATTTATATTTTTTTATTGTATATTATATATATAATTTAATAAAAAAAAAAAAATATATGTATAATTTACTTATATATATTAAATCATATTTATTTATACAAGTTTCATGCAGCCATATGCCTCACGCTTTATTTCTCCCTTTTAATCAGTTTCCTGCAATTCCTTATGTTAATTTGAAAACATACTTTAAATATATATGAATTATATATACGACACATTGTACATACCCCAATATATATGCTCCAAGTATATCCATAAACCTGTCAAATTCTTAGAAAATCCACAAGCTTCAAGTGCCCTACACAGTCTGCAGATACCTCAAGGCTAACGCACATGCCGCCGATACTGACACCGGCGCAGTCGAGTCTCAAAGTCTCTTGCTCTTTGTGGTTTGGCGGCAGACAAGGGCCCAGCTCGAAGACCACCAACAGCAAAGGGAGCCAGGATCAATGCGAGCCCAAGCTATCTGCAGACTGTCAAGGCTAGGCCCAGGCACATGACAACGCCGAGACATTTCGTAATACAAATATTCCATTTATTTATCAAAAATGTAACACCCATACAAAAGTGAGCCCGACTAAAAGTGCAAACCAAATGCAAATGGTTTAAAGCAGCTAGAAATGTTTTGAAGGTATTTGTTTTATGAGATTTAGACTAGTATTTTCCATATATCTTGGGCATATGTAGATATCTAGAAAGTCACTCTAAAGTTTGGCTTTCAGAGCAGCTGCTGGCGCAGTGGCTGCTGCTGCTGCTGCTGCTGCTGCTGCTACAGTTGGCTTCTCCTGCGCTGGCAGCAGGTTGCCAGCCGCAAAGATGTTCCGCGGATCCAGATGCTGCTTGGCGGCGCTGTAGAGCGCGCTGCCCGTCTCGGTGACCGCATTGCGATACCAATGGCTGCGTATTTTGCCCACACCATGGTGGTGCGACAGGGAGCCACCGCAGGCCAAGATCTCCTCGCGTGCACTGTGCTCAATGGCCTCGAATACCTCCACCGGATTGGGTATGTTCAAGTAACGAAAGCCAAAGTAGAAGTATATGCACGCACCCGCATCGTACGTCTGCGTCACTCGCGCCGAGATAGTGTAGTGCGAGATATTGTGCCTGGCACACTCCTGCAAATACATGGAACACTTGAATAGAAATCGTGTTTGAAAGATGCGGAATGTTCTACTAACCGAAACAACGCGCTGCTTCACACAGCGACACAGCAAACTGCAGCGATCCCAGGGCACAGAGGTCTCAAACGATTCCGCCACAATGCCCTGATGCAGTGCAAAGTCCTGGGAATAAAGGAGAAAAATATATATAATTGATGTATATATTTATAGAAAAGTCTTTAAAGATATATTTTTGATGAGTCAACACTATAATTGTATCCATAAATTAATAAATACATAAATAATAAATACAAAATATATAATAAACAAATGAAATAATAATATAATAAATATAAATAATAAATAAGTAATATAAAAATAATAAATTAATAAAAAAAAATTAATAAAAACTCTATAAAATAAGTAATAAATAAATTATATCTATAATATACATATATATCTATATATATATATATATATATATATATATATATATATATATATATATATATATATACTTTATATAGATATTATATCTATATTATGTTGATAAAGCAAAAAATATATAAACTTTAAATAAATAATAAATAAGATTTTAAAAATTTTTTTCATTAAAATGCAAATAATAAACTTTTTATACATAAGTAAAAAATAAATAAATAACAAAATTATAATAATAATAATAATAATATATTAATAAAAATAAAAAATAATTAAACAATAAATAAATATTTAATAAATAAAAAGCACACAATAAATCAATGCCAAATAAATAAAAATAAAAATAAATCAATCAATTAAAAATTAGATAAAAATAGAAAAAAATATTTGATAATAATATTTGATAAATAAATAAAAAAAAATGCCTAATAAATACAAAAGTAAAAAATATAAAAAAATTTTTTAGTGAATAAAAAAATACTAAAAAAATCAATAAATAAAATCACAAATAAATAAAATCTAAAAAACCTTCTTTTAAATATAAAATAATTTTGGAATTTAAAATTTAAAATTAAAATGATTTAAAACTTTATTAATTAACCTTAACCTTAACCTTCACACGTCAAATTTCAAGCTATGCCCAGAAAAAAGCAAACAAATGCCTCAACAATCCGTTAAACTTCACATACACAAAAAGATTTCTTAAAGCGCAGAACCATAAAACCATAATGTATACAAAATATACAATGAATATAGCATGTATATTTAAAACGCACACCTTTCGCAGAGTTTATGGACATAAAATATTATTGACGACAAACATTTTGGAGTATTTCATAACATTGACGCCAACGAAAGGCGGCACCTAATAATATTTGTATGGAAACAATATTCAAGATAAAATATATATATATATATATATATATATATATATAAAAGTGATAATTGGGAGAGCAAATAGAACATTTTGAAAATATACCAAAAACTCTAGCTACTTTTGCTTTCAGCAAACAGAAAAGATCCAAGCATATATATCGAGCAGAGTCTTTAGTTAGTGGACTCACCCTAATGTAGGCAATGACAAAGGTGAATAAGTAGCCGCGCTCCCCGTTCTGACCACCTGCCGGAAATCCCTTGTAGCGTGCGGCGATTTCATAGATGATCGCCTCCTGGCGCTGCACATCCTTCTGCTCGCCCTCGAAGAGCAGCGTCGCAGCGCAGATGTGCGTTAGATCAATGCCCTTCCACACGGTCACGTAGCGCTGCTTGAGCGCGTCCAGGCAGCTGGCCAGCCAGCTCTTCTCGGGCTTCAGGGCCTGGCCGAATAGGAACTGCTCATTGTCCATCAGACGCACCGAGGCGGGCTGGCAGCGACGCCGGGCCACCTCGCGCATGAACAGCACGCCCTGCTCGAAGTCGGAAAACACCAGGGAGCCATAGCGCTGCACCGGCGGCAGCGGGCGCACCTTCAGCACCACCTCGGTGATGACGCCCAGCGTGCCCTCGGAGCCGAGTATGATGTGATTAAAGTCCGGGCCGCAGCTGACACGCGGCGCACTGCACTCGCGCTCCAGGGTGCCCGTGGGCGTGACCATTCGCACACGCACCACCAGGTCCTCGATGTTGCCATAGACGTTCTTCTTCATGCCAGAGGCGCGCGTGGCCACCCAGCCGCCCAGCGTACTAAACTCATACGAGTCAGGCTCGTGGCCGACCGTGAGGCCCTGTTCGCGCAGCACTCGCTCCAGATCCTGGCCCACAATGCCCGACTCGAAGCAAACGGTGAGATTTTCACGGTTGAGCCACAGCATGCGATTCATCTGCGACGTGTCCAGCACGCAAATCATGCGCTCCTCCTTCTGCGGACAGGTGACGGCGCCCGAAACACTCGTCCCGCCCCCAAAGGGCAGCAGCATGACGTTGTGCTTGTGCGCCAGCCTCACCAGCTGCACCACCTCGTCGTGGCAGCGCGGCCACACCACCAGGTCCGGTATGCGGCCGAATTTGTTGTGCCACAGGCTGTAGATATCGTTCAGCGTCTGGCCGTGACTGCGCACCAGTCGATCCACGCCCTCCTGCGAGTGCTCCACCTTAGTGCAGCCGCGCAGCTCGTTGAGGAAGGGCGCATTCTGCACGGGCTTCGGGTACGTGGGCGGCAGCTGTGGATACGCATTGTTGTGATCCACGTCCAGATCGAATTTACTTCTCACCCATTTCGTAAAGTTGGGCAGCTCGCAGCCGGAGAGTGGGTATCTGGAAGAGAAAAATGTTTTGTTATCAAAGGAAATCAAAGTTGGGCGATTGAAGAAATAATAGATATGTGTTCTTTAATATATGTATGAGCTTTTAAATATATATTTATGTATTCTATATTATATTCTATACTATATGCGAGCCGAACTTCCTATACTATAACTAAGAGGCGGGTTCCAATAAGAATGTATTGCGGATGTGACATTCCAATAAGATGTTATATTCCTAGTTGAATGATTGAATTCATATTTCATATTAATATTTTCTTTTAATTATATGCATCTAAGCAAAACTTAGGAGGTTGCACAAGAGTTCTATAAAATGTCTAAAGAATTTAAATTTAAAAAAAAAGTTTATTAAAGTCATAAATGTTTTTTTTTTTTTTTATTTTGAAAGTGACTTTAATACATTGAGAAAAAAAATTAAATTAAATTAAGTCATAATTGTTTTTTTTTTTCTTTATTTAATTTTAATTATATATGAATTTATATTTAAACATAATTCAAATATTTAAACTTAATTTAAATTAAAATATATTTTAGAAATTTTTTTGAGAGTTTTAAAATGAAAATTTAATTTAATATTATTTTAAATTTAAATATTTAAATATAATTGCAATATTTAAATTTAAGTTCAGAGATTATGAACTCTGAGTTTTATATGAGAATATTATTATAAAATAATTTCCATATTTTTTTAAAATAATTTAGAATTTTAAAAACTAATCTCGGACCTTAAAAACATTGAGCTGCATCTACAATTAATTTCTAAAAATTGTCAAGTATCTCTTCTCTAATTACTTCTTCTCTCTTCTGTCCAGCTATAAAATCCATTCAACTTTAAATTACTATATGGATAACAATCATATGGATTTCCCTCACATTGCCTGACTGTCGTAAAGTATTTAAATGACTGCAAGCCCTGCCATGTCCGCGACACACGATTCAATGTTAAGATTCCACCGGTTCAAACTAGCGAGAGAGAGACGGCGAGAGAGACTCAAAGATCAGCCGCATTATTGCAGACTCTTGGGGCTATTAATTAAATTAAAGTGTGACTCATGGACTCATGGAGCATACGTACTTGTCGCCTTTGAAACAGATGATGCCCTGCTGTCCGTAGAACTGCGCATCGTTGTAGCCCCAGCCGTACCACTTGAGCGCCTCCTGGCTAGAGTGAGAAACAGAGAAATTAGAATGACAACTGCAAATAGATGACAAACAAATGTATGTACATATGTATGTCGGGCACTCACCGCTTCTTGGGTATTACGCTCTCCACGTGGCGGGAGAGCCGCGTGTCCAGCGCGAGGGACGTGCCCTCCGGCGGGGTCTCAGGTATTTGTGTGGTTACCGTATTGCGCTTGGCTGCCATCTCTCGCTGTGATTACTTGATTGCGCTTGATTTATTTGCTCGTCCGGCACTTTCAGCTAATAATATTTAATTATTGCACAGCCCGGCCCGGTCCGTAGTCGGCTCGTCGCTGAGCGCAAAAATCGATAATTTGTTTTTATTTCGGAATAACACTTGGCCTGCTATGTAAAAGCAGTCGAGGTGCGGCCGGGCACATTCGAGATTTGCTATTGGATTAGCTATATAACCTTAGTTAGTACAATATTCTAGTCTAATATTTGCGCGTACTTAGCAATTGACTAAAAACTAAATTAAAATAGAAATTCCACTAAAAATGAAAGCACTCTGCGGCAGCTGCTGCACGCGCTTTGGTTTCGGTATCTCGACCACGACTGTCATTCCCAATAAGAGAGCGAGAGAGCGCTGCCCGCGCTGCCAGCCACCGAGAGAGTGAGAGAGAGAGAGAGAGAGCAGCCCCCAGGGCACACACACTGCCTGGGGGATGGGGCAGAGCGAATCGGTTATCCAAACGGTAGCGAAACTAAAAGTTTTGCGATTACAAAAAAAAATTAAAGAAAAAATCAAATCAAAGCAATCCATGAATTTCCGATCCACATTTCCTTGGGAGGGCTTCGCTCTGGCCTGGAATTTTCATAACATAACTAAATTTTGGGAGCTACACTCCATTTGGCCTGTCTGATTTTCTTTTTTTTTTATTTTTAAATTTCTGAATTCATGTGATTTTTCGTTTCGTGTTCTTCCTCCGATTTAGTGCTTTATCATGCCTGCCAAAAAGCGAAGCCCGTCTAAGAAGCGGACTGGTCCCACCGCCGAAGAGATGGAGCGCGTCGTTGTTGCTCCCGAAGCCACGCTGGCAGCTTCATCCAAAACAGCCGAAGCTGAGGTGAAGAAGCCCCGAAGCAAGAGCAAGTCCAAGACAAAGAGCAAATAGGAATAAAGCAAACAAGGACAGGATGAGGCACTAATAATAAAATGGACATAAGGACACTAAAAAATATTCAGGTTGGATTATTTAACTATATCCCTATATATCCATATATTTAATAAAAAATCATTACAGATCTAAAGAACAGCACGATGAATAATGGGAGAAACTAACAAAGAGACTTGACCTAAACAAAGTATAAATGCTCCACTAAAGAGCTGGCTTTATAGCAAAAAACAATATTCAGACCCACTGGCCAGACAGAGGTCGCTAATAACAGTAGAACCATCAGAACAAGGTAAATCTTAAATATCTCAACTAAATATTAAATTTAATATTAATCTTACATTAGTTTGACAAAACGATACTCCTGATCACAGTATGCACATTGAGTAGAACCCTTCAAGCATGTGACGAATACTAGAAGAAATTTAACATTGGAAAAAGTAAACTCTTGAACTAACAATAAATATATAACCGGACATCCATAACCGTTTCGCACGCTCTCTTTTATTTTGGGGGTTGTTTTTTTATACTTATAAAAGGGGGTGGCAGCTGGTAGCTTATGGGGGTGCACTCCTTTTGTGAGTCATATTTCATGCGTGCCGGTTACATGAATGGGAATTCAAGCACGGCGACAGGTGGTTTCAATTATGCATTATCTGGCTTATAAACCCACAAATCGTAGAGCTCTGACCCAATTGAAACTTTAAATAGCCAGAGCAACGCATCATAACTAATTGATTGCACTGGGAAATGTAGCAGATGCGTGTTAATTTCAAATTCAAACTGACCGATTCGTATATAGATACAGGTATTGTAACTGATCTGACAGCTATTGTCCTCATTATAGAACAATGACAATTGCTTCAATTACGTGTTAAGTTATTAAAATAATCATGCAATTGTTCTTTAAAGCATATTTAGTTTTTTTATATAGGAAGTTTAGCATGGGTAACAAATATTCAATGTGGAGTCTGTGATATATTACAATTTGCGATTATAATATATTATATTATTATATTAGAAAGTTTAAACATTTTAAGTATTGCCTTTAATTAATTTATTTATTTCTTTTATTGCCATTAAATTGTTTATCATTTATTTTTTATTACTTAAAAACTTAAAAAATATTAAACTAAAATAAAAATGTATGAAAAAAAGAAATGTTAAATTTCTGTTTTTTATACATGTTTTATTTTAGCTTAATTTTTTTTTAAATTAATTAATACTTTTAAAATCAAAATTTTTATTATTTATTTATTAAATATATGTATATTTTATTTGTTATTTATTTTGGTTGTGTCTGCTGAATTTCCAAATTTTGCTATATGCATTTATTTATTCATTATTATAATTTATTGAAAATATTTTCTTTTTACTCTTTACTTAATATATTTTGTTATATTAATGTATTTATATATTCTTTATTATACTTTATTGAAAACATTTTATTTTTAATCTTTAATCTTTATTCTTTTATTATATAAATTTGATTATTTATTCTTTTTAATAATTTATTGAACATATTTTCTTTTAAATTATTTTAGTTTAATTTCTTTAAAAAAAATATATTTTTTATTATATTTATTTATTATGTATTTATTATTATATTTATTTATTTAGTATTATATTAATTTATTATGTATTTATTTATTTAAAATATTTTCTATTTATTTTATTTATATATCTTTATTAAACATACTTATTATGTAGTACTTAATTTATTAATTTTAAATATTTTGTTTTTGCATTTATATATTTATTGTATTCATTTCTATTCAATTAATCTTATATATAACACATACATTTAGTTTTAATTTATCAAATTCAATTATTCCACTATGCCAAAGTAGAATAATTTTGCAATCAATCGATTTCAAATATTTAACGGACTTTTATTCAAATCTCAACTGCAGCGGACGAGTCGAAAAACGAAACTGAGACCCTAAAGTCCAAATGCATTTTTACCATCTTGTCGCCGCGATTAGTTAGTACATTTTTGCCTCTTTCAAAAGCCAACAGCTCAAACAACAACAACAACAATGTTTATTATGCGCTTATTTACACATCGCTATACAATTTTTTCAATTGTTTAAAGTGTAAATTCGTCAGAGGCCACACGAAGCGGAAAGTGGACGCGGCTTGTATAATTTTTCGCACTGCGCGCCGCGCTTAAAGGGAGGGTCAAAGTCTTAAAATACTGTTTCGAGTTTTTAGAGTTTCGGTTTTATTTTCTATTTTTAAGTTTTTTTAATTGTCGGCTCGCTCGCTCGCTCGCTTGAAAACTTGCAGTCGATGCGATGTGTTTGCAATCGAGCTTGAAACGCTCAATTTGCACTTCCTTTATTTGTTTTTTGTTTTGTTTTTGTTGACACTTGTGATTAACAATATGCACATAATATTACGCAGTCAGGAAGTTGAGGGTAAATATTGATTTGCAAATGCCATTCAATTAGCAACAGCCACTGCACTAAACCTATTTTATTATTGTTTTTCTTTTTGAAATTTAAACACCAACAGTTCGGGCCAGCGACATCTGGTGGGAAATAAAGGAACTACGCCGACCTACTTACCAACACTGGTGATTGTGAATTGTAAATAAGGTTTTTGAAAATTAATTAAGAATATTGCTAAAATGTATAAATATGCTTCTCAGACTTGTTCATAATTAAATAACAAATTATATTAACTAATTACTGATAACACTTAACATTCAAATTCAGCATTTAAATAACTTACACAATTAGCGCGCCTTTTGCTCAATTATGAATATCGATAACCGTCAGCAACATCTATCGATAGTTTTGTTGCTATGCATTCCTGTGCACTCTGGCTGCTGCCAACTCGCAACTTGTCATCTTCAAAGCGAAAAACATTAAAGAAAATCGAAATCGAGTGCGTAAATAAACACGAAATACGGGCAGGACGCGTAAATAGCGTAACATAGCAACCGCTAAGGCGCGCAAGGTGCCGGCTGCCTAAGCAATCGGCTCCGAGCAGACGCAGCTTGCTTATTGTTTGTGCTTGTGCGTATGTATAAACATATATATGTATACAGCTAAATGTATGTGTGTGAGTGTGTGCTGTATATGTGTGCGCTAGTATTGAAACAATAAAAAGCCCAGCAAAATGCCAATGAATTATAACGGGGCAGCGCTCAATGCGGCCGCTGCCTTTGTGCTGCAGCAGCAGCAGAAGCAGCGATGATTCATAGGTGAGTTATGCGACTGGCTTACCGCATATTTAATTCTATATGTATGTAAATAACTTTATGTGTGTATGTGTGTGTGGGTCGCTCGCATTTATGTACATATGTATATTTCTGTAGCCCGCAATAATTGTGACAGCAACAACAATAACAACGGCCGTGCCTTAATATCGAACGTAGAGCAATAAAACATAAAAACAAACAAACAAACAAACAAAAACCAACAACCACACGAAAGGGCAAAATGCCGCTGCTGTCCAAATGCTTTCCATGCTTCAAATTCAAACGTGAAGAGGTCATCGACAAGCTGGACTATAGCAACACGCCGCTCCAGGATGCCTTTCCCGAGGTGTGGCAACACGAGCGCACCCTCGAGGAACTGCACCTGAGCAATGCGCGGGTGAGTAAGCCGCCTGATAATTAAATGGAATATTATATCTATATTTAACTGATGATTGTGTCATCTTTGCAGCTGCAAACACTGCCGCCGCAGCTGTTCTACTGCCAAGGACTACGCGTCCTGCAGGTGAACAGCAACAATTTGGAGAGCATACCGCAGGCGATTGGCTCGCTGCGTCAACTGCAGCACTTGGATCTGAACCGCAATCGTTAGTTCCAACTATAAATAACTGAAAATCAATAATTCTAATGGGATTTCCGTTGCAGTTATTGTCAACGTGCCGGAGGAGATAAAGGCGTGCAAACACCTCACCCACTTGGATCTCAGCTGCAACAGTCTGCAGCGCCTGCCGGATGCCATAACATCGCTGATATCACTGCAGGAGCTGCTGTTGAATGAAACCTACCTGGAATTCTTGCCCGCCAACTTCGGGCGACTCGTCAATCTGCGAATACTGGAAGTGCGGCTCAACAATCTGATAACGTTGCCCAAGTCCATGGTGCGCTTAGTTAGCCTGCAGCGACTTGATATTGGCGGCAATGAGTTCACCGAACTGGTAGCTATATATATACTATAATTGTAGACTTATAAATACTATTTGATCTTTATTGCAGCCCGAGGTCGTTGGCGAACTCAAGTCACTGCGGGAGCTGTGGATTGACTTCAATCAAATTCGTCGTGTTGCGCCGAATATTGGCAAACTGCGAGAACTGCAGCACTTTGAAGCCAATGGCAATCTGCTGGACACGCTCCCGAACGAGCTGAGCAACTGGCGCAATGTCGAGGTGTTGTCCGTGTGCTCCAACAACCTGGAAGCGTTTCCCTTTAGCGTGGGCATGCTCAAGTCGCTGGTCACCTTTAAGTGTGAGTCGAACGGGCTCAGCGAGCTGCCCGACAGCATAAGCTACCTGGAGCAGCTGGAGGAGCTGGTGCTGAGCCACAACAAGCTGATGCGGCTGCCCAGCACGATTGGCTCGCTGACCAAGCTGCGCTTTCTCTTCGCCGACGACAATCAGCTGCGCCAGCTGCCCGACGAGCTCTGCAGCTGCAGCCAGCTGAGTGTCCTGAGCGTAGCCAACAATCAGCTCTCCGCGTTGCCTCAGAATATCGGACATCTGGCCAAGTTGAAGGTGCTCAATGTGGTTAACAACTACATCAACGCGCTGCCCGTTTCCATGCTAAGCCTGGTCAATCTGACGTCGTTGTGGCTCAGCGACAATCAGTCTCAGCCGCTGGTGCCGCTGCAGTATTTGGATGCGAGCAGCAAAACGCAGCTGACGTGCTTCATGCTGCCGCAGGTGACGTTCAAGATGCAGGCCCAACAGCAGCAGCAGGTCCACGATCAATACGAATTCGTCTACGCGAA
The DNA here is from genome assembly GCA_018903745.1 of Drosophila repleta. Taxonomy (NCBI): domain Eukaryota; kingdom Metazoa; phylum Arthropoda; class Insecta; order Diptera; family Drosophilidae; genus Drosophila; species Drosophila repleta. The sequence goes on along the minus strand of JAEIGN010000497.1, from coordinate 16,830,615 downwards.
TCATCAGCAACAGCAGCCCCAGCAGCCGTCGAGCCCATCGCGTCGCATCTGCTTCGCCGAGGAAGCGACCATTCTAAGTGCGGGCAGCGCCAATAGCAATAGCAACAGCAGCACGAACACCAGCAACGCACCGCAGCCGGCGCCCAGCTACCCCGCCAGCTATATAGCGGCTCCGGCCACTCCGGAGCAGATGCCCGCTGGCAGTTCGGTGCGTCTGATGCGCTCGCCCACGCCATACCCCAAGGAGCTGCGCCAAATGGCCAAGTATATGCGACAGGCGCAGGCGGCGAACGCGGCGGCTGCGGCGGCGTCAGCAGTTAGTGAAGTGCGCGAGGCGCGTGTCGTGGTGCCCAATGGCCAAGTGGCCATGCCACGTTGTGATAGCAATCAGGACGCTGTGGACCACACAGCAAGTGCAATATATGGTGTTGCGCCCGAGGCGGCCCACATTTACGGTGTCTACCAGCCAGCGCAGCAGCAGACCCCCCATGAATATTACGGCATGCCCTTGGTCAACTACGATGCGCACTACCAGCAGCTCTATGTCGACGCCAACACTCTGCCGCTGCCGACGACGCATTTGTCCAATGGCACGGAGGAGAACTACAAGCTGCAGCCGCTGCAACAGCCGGCGGCGGCGCCTCCGCCGCGCATGGAACCGCCGCCTTATCACATAGCGCGAGTGTATACAAAGAAGACGCCGGAGGATCTCACGCTCTACGAGTCAATGCGACAGCGCAAACACCAACAACAGCAGCAGCAGCAACAACAACAGCAGCAAATGTCGCCAAGCCAACCGCTGTACGAGCAGAGCAACCAGAGCTACCAAGATGCACTCAATAGCAACTTCAAGACGACGGCAATTGGTGCGCAATCCGAGGAGCTGGACTACCAAAACAATATTAACACTGAGCAGCTGGAACAGCAGCAACAACTGGACGTTGATGAGCAACAGCAACAGGACATGGATGACACCCTGTCGCAGCACTCAATGAACTCGACGGCCACCAACAACACGTCCAGGGGCAAAAAGTCAACCTGGATATTTGGTGTGCACAAGAATCCGACTGTTAAGCAAGTGACGCTCAAGTGGGAGAACAGCATTGGCTTCGACGTGGCCGAGCTGCTTAATCAGGTGAATATCTGTATTTATTTTACATTGAACATTAGAATTCTAACACCTTTGCGTTGCCTCCCAGGTGGGTATCTTTGTGAGTGCCATCACGCCAAATTCGAGTGCTGCGCGGCTGCTGAGCCTCAACGACAAGCTGCTGGAGATCGACGGCTATGACCTGACCAATGCCAATCTGAGCGATGCCAAACGTGTGCTGCACAATTGCGGGACAGTTATTAACATAATGCTGTCACGGAAGTGACCGCGCCCTCCATGCCCCAATCCCCCCACGCCTCTAAATACCGAGACCGAAGACTTTTGCGCATTTTTCTAAAGCAATTTGAAATACACCTTAAATATTAACAAATGCATTTCCAAGCCATAAACGTCCTTTGCACTGGCGCCCTAAACTTATAATAATAATTAGAGTCGCAGACGACATAACATAACCAGCTTCTTCCAGTTGATGCATTTCATTTATAGCTAGAGACAATTTCAAATGCCATTCAAAATACGCACTGAAGCGTGATCTATGAGTTCGTGAAAACAAATTGTACTCTCCCCTTGGTTTAAAACACACATTTATTATATATCTCTAAGTATTCGAACTGTAAACTAAGTTAAGTGTATTTCACTCTGTTTTCAAACTGTTACTTGATCGTAATAATTGTATTAAGTATTGGTTAAGAACTAATTAGGTTTTCGTGTGATGTTTCAAACGTGGAATAGTATTCGACTGGTATTCAAAGCGAAGCAATATATATTCTTTTCTTTTCGTTCAATATATGTATATTTCCTGAAAACATTAAACATATTTATTTGTATCAAATTCTTAGAGTTTACATCTATGTTGGTTAGGCTTCAGTTCATTGAGTTATTGTAGTATAAATATAGAAAAACAGACATACGGTCGCTTTATGTTTTAGTATTTATCTAAGAGTAGGACTCTATTTTGACCGCCAGTGTAATTCATAGCAAAAACATACAGAACATATAATAAATAGTGCAATTAGCGTTGATAATACGTACATACAATTACGAGTACCATAATAGACAGCATTTACAGCCACACATACATACATACATATATACATCTATATAGTATATATAAATATATATATTTACAACTAGCGCCTATTTTACGCCCAGCGTTGTTTAAATCTGTTCCAAATTGAAATGATTATGTGCTTAGAGTAAAGTTAAACAAAGATATTAGCTGTTTATGTTAGTTGTTATGGAGCAGCAATATGAATTCTATATATATATATATAAATCGAAATCTATGTATTCTATATTCATTGTCTATATCAATCATTTGTCTATGTAAAGTTATTCGATTCGCGAACAAATTGGCGTTGTGAACAGTATTATTATTTAGCAGATATATTATCGATATCAAATTATTATGCGAAAGTTGAACATTTCTATATCTTTATAATACATTAATTACAAATACACATACATACATACACACATACAGGTAGCTTTAGGACGCACATTACGAGACAACAAATGTTATTTATACGCGCTACAACAAATCACCCAGAAAAAAAAACATCTAAAAAAATTATTTAATAATAAAATAAAGACAAGAAATTTTCACTTTAACTTGCCAACTGAGTCTTTTTTTAATATATAAAAAATTATATAAATATATTTAAGACCCTGAGCTTATCGTCTATGACTATTTTTTGCATGTCTCCTGTGTAAATAGAGCAGATAGGGCAGTACGATGTCCTTTTCTCTCTGCATTTCAGCATTAAGTGCATCGTAAACTGCGTGCCGCACATACATTTCCTCGTCATAACAGTGCTTGGGGTCAAATTGTCCTTTGATAGGTCCAACTATCACATACTTTGATAGCCAACGTTCAGCCCTAAGCGAATTTCTCACATCACGCATCAAAGCGCTTGCATTGATCGTCTGGAAGAAGTAAAAGGGATTAGCATTCACCGGCTTAGTTTTCTGTGCGCCCATGCAGTAGAACTGGTAGCGAGTGGGCTCATTTGCCCTCTTGATGGCCTCCATTCCAAACCATTCCATGGGATACTCGCCATTGACAACGTCTTTGGGCTTTGGATTTCCCATTAGGAGTTGACCTAAATAATTTTGAAAGTCGTCATTGAAATTTCTTAATGGAAGTTCTGGTTTTTCAAGCTCCTCCTTATCTCCTATAGATAATATCGTAGAGTTGACTGCTGTGAAGATGAGATACATATATATATTTATTTATATTTCATATTGGGAAACATAACGTAATACTTACTTTCATCCATTTCGACTTTATCGTTAGTCATAATATTTTTTTTTCAGATTATTTCTTTGAGCAAGCACAGAGACTGACAACAGTTCCCTTCCATTCCAGCTGTATTTATGCACTGTTGTTGACGCTAAACAATTTCACAATAAAAGCTTTGAAAGCTCAATAAAAACTTCAAAAGATATTCAAAGTCTTAAGCGCTAGAGCAGACCTTACTTAACATGTATTATCAGTATGTGCATTTACAGAAATTATAGAAATTTTTTATTAAATTTTATAATTTATAGAATTTTTTAATTTTTTACATTACTTTTATACTAATTAACCAATTTATTATCGACTCTGCTTATGTTGTACATATTCTCTGTGCACGGACATCAGGTACGGGAATACCTTCGCTCTTTGAAGATTCAAGGCTTTGTAAACAGATTCTAAAATATAATATTCCTCACGCCTATAGGCATGCGGATAGACATCCCCTTTGAGTGGTCCAATTATAGCATCTTTGGATTTCCAAGTTTCTTCCTTCAGGAATCGCCTAACATCGCGCAGTACGGCTCTTGCGTTAATTGTCGGAAAGAAGTAATTGATATTCGCATGCCTAGGCTCTGCTTTCTGTGCGGGATAGCAGTAAAACTGATAGCGAGTGGGCTGCTTCTCGCTGCTGAAGGTCACCATTCCGAACCATTCGATCGGACACTCGCCACTGACATCGTCCATGGGCTTGGGATTGCCCGTCAGAACTAAACTCAAGTAATTTGTGCAGTTCACTTTAAAGTTATTTTCGGACTTGTCTTTTTCCGGCTTTTTGTATTGCTGCGGATCTCCAATGGCCAGCACCTTGGCAGTCGACGTCAAACTGGCCAGGGCTTTACCTAAGTAATATTTATTATTTTATTATTTTCTGCTTGTCTTGGAATGCATGAAATCTAACTTACTTGTGTCATCCTCTGACTCTCTTTTGTCACTCATAATTTTTAATTATTGTTCCTAAATTTTAAATGCTCGAGTTGGCTGTGGTTAACAGTTGTCTTCGTTGACGCTTTATATACACTGCTAACAATCAAATACTAAGCATTAGCAATTTCACAAAGCTGCCAAAAGATATCTACAAAAGCTTTTTATTTCAGCTAGACAAAGCTTCAATTTCTGTGAATACTTTTATGTAGTCAGGTTGTATGTTGTTATATATTATTATATTTACTTCCATGAAATAAAAGATTTGGCTTATAACAATATAATTTGATTAATTTTATTATTTAAATTAAAATTGTCTTTTTTCAATATCAAATAATATTTTATACATTTTATTCCATTGTCCATGTAATGTACCCTAACTTAAGTAAATTTATGCAAGCCAATTTCTAACGTCTTGGATTTTTTCTACATGTTGCCGGTGTAAATATAAAACATAGGGAAACACAGCCTCCTTTTGTCTCAGACTTTCGTCTTTTAATGCCTCAGTACTATAGCCCCAACCGTCTAATTTGCCTTTCAGTGGTCCATTTACCACAAACTTTGATAGCCAACGTTCTTCCCTGAGGTATGTTCGTATATCACGCATTATGGCGTTTGCATTCATTGTCTGGTAGAAGAAAAAGGGTAAGACATTCATTGGCTCAGGTTTCTGTGCGCCCAGGCAGTAGAATTGATAGCGAGTGGGCTCATTTTCCCTCTTGATGGTCTCCGAGCTATTTATTTAAGGCCCAAACAAAATTTCTTGAATTTAGAATCAATTAAATCAATTTAATACTTATTTATTTCTGATATAACATATACCATTGAATGGTAAAAAAAATGTAAACTAATATTTATATAGTAATTAATTCACAGTTCTTACAATTTCTTAGACTTTCGTTTCTATAACCTTTATAACCTTCTATAACCCTTTCGTTTCTATAATCTTTTTGTAAATAAACCAAAAACCGACAAATTTTGTCTCTTTGTTCGTGGAGAATGTCATGAACCATATTTTGAACATAGTAATCGTCGTCAGAGCTATAGTGCGAACCACCAGGGATCTTTGCAATTGGAAATTCCAATATATTCTTGGATATCCATTTATGGTTTTTCAGCCGTCTTTTCAGCTCGTGCATTACTGCGTCGGCGTACAGCGTCTGGCCGAAGACGCCGTAATGCATCGTATTACCCGGAGAAACGCAGTAATTAGACTGAAAGTGATATCGCCTCGGCTGATTATCTTCCTCAACAGTCTGCATAGTAAACAAATCCATCATAAAATGATTATTGGGCACAAAGGGAGTTCGATTGCCCAACAAGAGTTGACCGAAACGCTTCTTGCACTCGTCCATCAAAATTTGCGTATCAAATGTGGCCACAGGCTTCTTGAGCTTAAAGTATTCTCGCCGATTTCCAATCGACAACACTTTTGCCTCTGATGTCAATAAAGCAACAGCTGAAAATAATTCAAGTTTAATTTGGCAAAATATAAATACTCGAACTTGAACTAACTTGTTTCTTTCTTATCATTATTGTTATCCATAGTTGATTCCGTTTCAGTCTCTGCCATTACTTTAGTATTAAATATCACAGTTGAGTAGTTATTCGCTGGAAATACGCTTTGAAAATGCCAAAATATCTCTCTTCCGCCAGCATAAATACACCGAATGAATGAAATGAAAACATTTCACAACAAATGTGCCGAAAGCTTAAGAAAAGCTTTTGGCAAGGTTGCATTATGAAATGTCAAAGCGGAGCAGCGAGAGTCCCAAACGGTGACGTCACAACGTTAGCTTGAATATCCTTTTAATATTCCCATGATATTAACATTTAAATGATAGCGTCTGGGCAGTTTACCTTGATATTAACATTTAAATGATAGCGTCTGGGCAGTTTACCTTCCTTGATGCTGGTAACTCCAAATCTATCCACTTTATTCCAATCTTCTACGACGTCAATGCAGGTTCGGCTGCCAGTTAGGAGCTGACATAAATGCTTCGAGCAATATTGAGGTTCCCAAGTGACTTCTCATCTCCAATTGCTAAGACTTTTGTCGTGGCTTCGTCTGGAATTGAGTATCATATCAATAATAATAACTATATTACCTAACTTGTCTACAATTTCTTTTTTATTTACTCCTATGTTTTTTCCCCGCTTACTTCTTATAGAGTGCGAAGCCTAAAGAAACCGCACAGCTGACCGACTGAAAAAAAAGCTAAAACTACGTTTGTGGCTGGCAAAAAGCTTAGTATTAGAGAGCACGAAATTGTGTTCAAATATATATGTATATATTCATAACGCTTTCTAATACATACTTTCGTTTGTTTACAAATGAATTATTTACCTCTATCAGCTGTTCCCTTAAGCTTTGCTGATGGGCAAGTATTTCAGCAATGCTAATAATATGCTAATAATAATAACAATAATAATATAAATCAATAATAAATCTATATATGTATGTATATATGTAAGTTACATATGTATTTCTTAAGATCTTTCCTTATAAAATACTAATTTCTTAACAATTCCGCTTATTTTGCGCATGTTCTCTGTGTAGATACATCAAGTAAGGGAATATCTTCGCTCTTTCAATGTCAAAGGCCTTCGAAATAGCAGTTCCTATATAACACTCCTCAGGCTTATAGTCAGTGGGATCTAGTTTAGCTTTCAGTGGTCCCATTAACTCATATCTGGATTTCCAACGTTCCCCCTTCAGCTGGTGCCTGACATCGCGCAAAATGGCATTCGCATTGATTGTCTGGTAGAAGTAATTCACATTAATATGCTTCGGCTCCGTTTTCTGCGAGGGAATGCAGTAAAACTTATAGCAAGTGGGCTGATTCGGCTTGCTGATGGTCTCCATGCCAAACCACTCGATTGGGCACTGGCCACTGACATCGTCGACGGGCGTGGGATTTCCCAATAGAACCAAACTCAAGTGATTTGTGCAGTTCATATCAAAATACAAAATGTTAAATTTTGGCTCTTGCAGTTTATAGCTGACAGCTTCTGGTGGTTCCCCGATGGCCAATACTTTTGTAGTTGACGTCAGAGCTTGATATAAATAATAATTGAAATTTTATTTATATTTTTCTCGTCTTGCAATGGATGAAATCGAACTTACTTGTGCCGTCTTCTGTCTCCTTTTCGTTGCTCATAATTATTTCGGCAATTTTACGATACCTGGAAATATTTCTGTTGACGGCTCTCGACTTTGTCACTGTCAACTGTCTCCGATGACGCTTTATAAACACTGCAGACAGTCAAATACGAAGCATTTGGAATTTCACAAGACTGTCAAAAGCTATCAACGAAAGCTCTTTATTTCGGCTACAAAAAGCTGCACTTTCTAGGAATACTGTCATGTCCTCAGATAATATACATATATTCTTGTAATCTACATATGTGCAATATAAATAGAAAATACTTTATTGGAGTAAATCGAATTGAAGTCGAACTAAATTAAATCACAATAAATTACAGTCTATGCAAGGTGCTTATTACCTTAAACTCGAAAGGAATGTTGTCTCGTAGCCATCACTGTTTAGTTTCGTGTAGGAATAACAGAAAGTTAACGATTCTGCTTGATTCCTTATCAAACGCTTCCAGCACAATGTGTTGTATGTAGCTATCGTAATCCGCGAAGTCCTCACCTAACTCAGCTTTGAATGGACTTTCAATCACATTCTTTGATATCCAGTTTTCGTCTTTAAGTCGATTTCGTACATGTTTCAGCGGAATTTCAGCATTGAAGACGAGTCCAGAAACAATCTCCCCAGGTGGACAACTATTGTGGCTCCCACAAAAGAACTTAAACCGCCTGGGTTGACCCGCATTCTTGGTAGAAATCGCTCCAAATCTTTCCATCGAGCCCCAGACTTCGACAGGAGCGAGTGGCGTCTTGCGGCCAGTTAACATTAAACATAAACGTTCATAGATTTGTCTATGAATAATATCATCGTCGTCGTATTTGTTTATCTTTGGGCAGCAATCCGCATCGCCAATTGTCAAGACTTTTGCCTTAGACGTGATTGTGGATACTTCTGAAAATAGTATATTGTGAGTGTTTTAAATATTTTTGTTTTTCTTATTTATTTTACCTGTTTCTTTTTCAATTTCCATATTGATTTGTGTTATTTGGCTTTTGTTTACCTGATGAAATGTACGCAATGAAGAGCTTCGACAGCCACAGCTGATCGACTGACTCTAGCAGGTAAGCGAGTTTTGTGACTGCCAAAAGCTTAGCGGCTTAACTAGAAAAGCTCCCAGAGAGCTTTTTAACTTGCTTAAGTATAACAGCCAAAAACATTTGATATTCAAATAAATAAAATATATATAAAATAAAGAAAAATATATATAAATAACAAAATCAAAATTTAAATAAAAAAAATAAATAAAATATATTATTAATATTACAAAAAGTATTTTAAAATTTATTTATAGCAACAGCTTTTCCTGCAAAACAATAAAAAAAAAACAAAAATTCAAATTAAATTGAATGCATTAAAAACTCAAAATTAGACTTATTTTTATTTATTTTTCAACATATTTATAAAATACATTAAACAATATTTATTTATAATTTCTATGCAGGTATTGCAGGAACCTAAAGATTTTTAGGTGTTTCTGCTTCGAGGGCTTGTAAAACAATCTGCTGAATGTATGGATCGGAAGCAAAGTGTTCACTCTCCGTTTTTTTTCTTAGGGGCGTTTCAATTATATTTTTTGTTATCCATTTTTCTTCTTTTAGTAGTTGCCTCACAGTCTCCATCACTCCATTTCCGTCAAAGACAGTTCCAGAAATAATCTCACCCGGTATGTAGTTGTTACCGTGCACAACATAGAAGTGATAGCGCCTGGGCTGATTACCTTCCTTAATGCTAGCCGCTCCAAATCTTTCCACTTTATCCCAGTCCCTGACGCCTTTCATAGGTGTTCGGCTCCCCCGTTAGAAGTTGACGCAAATGCTTTCTTAAGTTTGGTTTATAAATATTCCTTTTACGGCCTTCAACATTCGTTGTGCATTCACCATCTCCAATTGATAAAACATTTGTCCTAGATGTTATAGTGGCTACGTCTGGGGAAACGAGTATTATAACAATCTGATATCATTGCTTCTTAAGCTGGACGGCTTCTATTACCTGACTTCTCCACAATTTTAGTATTGTTCTTTTCCATGTTTTCTTTTCGCTTATGGTACGAAGACTAACGATACTGCACTGCTGATTTACTAGTTGAAACTGACTGACTTAAAAAGGTTCTTTTTTTGAAAGCTTAAATTTTACTTGCACTACGAGATTGTATTAATTTCATGACAAATATTTGAAAAGCTTTCTTGAAGTTGGTTTACATTTACCAGCTGTTCGCTTAAGCAATGAATGTCTGTATATATGTATGTAGAAATATCGTTATCATTAATACTCCTAACATTAATGATAATTCAAATATTTATTTTATAATCAGAATCCTTGTTAATATCAATATGCTGCTTATCCTAATGAAAATTTAAGTGTCATTACTAATAAAATTTATTAATAATTATTTGTCATTATATTTTTAAAACTATTACTATTTTTATTATTGTTAAAAGTAGTCTCTTAACTTTTCAAATTTTACGAAATATATTTAATATTATTAATTTTTTAAATATTTACCCAACATAGAAGAAGAGTAACACTGCTCCACGCCGCACGTCTGCCTACAAGAAAATCTGGGATGCAACTGAAGAACTGCTGCAGCCGACCTGTATTATATAGGGCGGGAGAGTTAGTCTCAGTTAGTCTGAGCAACACTCTTGAGCACTTCTCTAACATTGCTTTCATACTCAAACATAGAGAGGCGAGTAAGAGCTCTGCTCCTTCCAGCAGTTGAACCTTTTTGTCGTGGCAGCGAGAGGAACATGCAGCACAGCCAATATGCCTCTCAAAAAAAAAAAAATCTACACAACCAATATACTCATTTTAGTTCGTAAACAAGTACAAATTGAGTCTTTTACTGAAAATCTGAATTCCATATTTATTTGCTTTTATGATTTTTGTGCAAATACTGTAAAAACTAATACAGCCTCTTCGATTCCTCATCGAGTGCCTGAGAAATAATATTCTGAATATACTGAACAGAGCCGCTATGTAAGCCACCACCAGCTTTCGTTTTGAGTGTAGCTTCTATGGTATACTCGGATATCCAGATTCCCTTTTTCAACCAAACCTGATATAATCATATGTGATCTCTAATCCTTACCGCCTTTCAGGCAATAAAAACGATATCGAATGGCTTGATTATCTCTCTTAATACTAGCCAAACATCCTCAGCCTTGATGGGAGTTTTTATACCTGTTATTATTACACTTAAATGTTTTCTGATAACTATACGAAACATGGTTGAGCTTACCTAGAAATAAATAAAATCTGATACATGTTGTTTAATAACATTATTTATTAGGCGTACTTGGAAAAATATTTATTTATAATTTCTATGCAGGTATTGCAGAAACCTAAAGATTTTTGGAGTTTCTGCATCGAGCGCTTCTGAAACAATGTGTTGAATATATTGATCGGAACTCCAGTAGTAAGATCTTTCAAATTTGGTTCTGAGAGGCGTTTCAATGATATTTTTTGCTATCCAATTTTCTTCTTTTAGTAGTTCCCTCACAGTCTCCAGTACTCCGTTTCCATCAAAGACAGGTCCAGAAATAATCTCACACGGTTTATAGTTGTTACCGTGCACAACATAGAAGTGATAGCGCCTGGGCTGATCACCTTCCTTAATGCTAGCCGCTCCAAATCTATCCACTTTATCCCAATCCTTGACAACATCGATGGGTGTTCGGCTCCCAGTTAGGAGCTGGCACAAATGCTTTCTTAAGTTCTCTTGGGGAATACCCGCGTTACTGTTCTCCAATGACTTTTCTGCCGCGGCGCTTTCATCATCTCCAATTGCTAAGACTTTTGTGGACGACGTTATTGTGGCTATGTCTGGAAATGAATATCATAACAATGATATATCTTTGCTTTTTATGTTGAAATGATTATGTTACCTGATTTCTCTTCAATTTCTGTTTGATTTATTTCCATATTTACTTTCCGCTTTGTATAATACGAATGCTACTGGAACGGCACAGCTGACTGACTGATGATGCGAAATAACAAAGTTTGTGATTGGTTAAAAAAGCTTAACATGACGCTCACTACGAAATTCTATTGATTGCACAATAAACATACGAAAAGCTCTCTAAAAGTTTGTTTACAATTAAGTTGTTTACATTTAACAGCTGCTGCTTAAGCTTCTTCGATTCGCGGGCATCCGAGTAGTCAAAATGTTCACAAAGAAGAAATCAAGAGTTATTTACCACAAGTTTGATAAAGAAAAGTTTTATTATTATATTTAACATTAGCTTATCAATTTTTATAGCTGCAATTATTATTTTTACTTTTAAAAATAAAGTATTTAAATTATAAAAATGTATATGTTTAACATACTTTTTAAATAAATATTTAATATTATTAAATTTTTAAATATTTACCTCACATAGAAGGAGATGAGAGATGAGCTGCACGTCTACCTGCAAGAAAATCTGGGATGCAACTGAAGCATTGCTGCAGCCGACCTGCATTATATAGGGCGGGAGAGTTAGTCTCAGTTGGTCTGAGCAAGACTCTTGAGCGCTTCTCTAACTTTGCTTTCATACTCGAACATTGAGAGACGTCTTATTCTCTGCTCCCTCAAGGCACACCAAATATGCCCTTTTAGTGCGTAAACAAGTACAAATTCTGCTCAGCCGATATACTCTTTTAGTTCGTAAACAAGCGAAAAATTGTGGCTAAGCAACATGCTCGTAAGCAAGTATAAATTGAGTCTTTTACTTAAAATCTAAATTCTATTTTTATTTGCTTCTATGATTTCTGTGCAAATACTGTATAAACTGCAACAGTCTCTTCGCTTCAGCATTGAGTGCTTCGGAGACAATTTGTTGAATATACTGATCGGAGCCGAAGTATTCGCCACCGCCAACTTTAGTTCTGAGTGGAGTTTCTATGACACTATCAGATATCCAGTTTTCGTCTTTCAGTCTATTTCTAACATACTTAAAAACTTCCTTCGCATTGAATGTGGGACCAGTAATAATCGTGTGAGATCTCCAGCTGCTGTTGCCTGTGTGGCCAAAAAAATGATACTGTCTGGGCTTATTATCTTCCTTAACACTAGCCGCTCCAAAGACATCCACCGAATTCCAGTCGATCTTAACGTCAATGGGTGTTTTTATACCCGTTAATATTAAGCATAAATGTTTTTGAAAGTCTTCACGAAAGAAGTTTGTGTTGTAGTTCTCTTCCTGCTTCTTGCTGCTCATCTTCGATTGACAATACTTGAGACTTGGAGGTGATTGAGGCTACAGCTGGAAATAATAAATTTAAGAATCTGTCAAATTACTTGTAGTAATGTTAAGTTAATTTCAAAATTACCTAACGTCTCTTCTGATTTTTCTTTTTCCATTTCTGACGAGGCACAGCTGACTGACGACTGAGTGAAAACTAACTCTATGACTGGCAAAAAGCTTTTGAGTTGAGAAACTTAAATTAAAGTGAGATCACGAAATTGTTTTCATTTCACAATGTTAGTATGTAAAAGCTCGATGAAAGCTTTGCGCTAAACAGCTGTTGCTTTAAGAGTCGCTGAAGCACAAGCAACCACCAAAAGAAGCCGAAATACTATCTAAAAGATATTTAAATACTTTATACAGTCTTTATTTTAAAATATTTTAAAATATGAAAGATACAGTTACATATAAAAATATAAATTATGAAATTTACTAGAATTTAATATAATATTAATTTGATATAGTGCCTTAAGCCTTTTTCATTTCTGTTCTTTTGTTTACATCACGAAAGCAACAGATGAGAAACAGCTGATTAAGCTTCAGAGCGTAGTTTGTGACTGTCAAAAAGCTCTCAGAACACTATGAAATCAACAGCATTTTATATCAAAACAGTACTGAAAGCTTTCAGTTTTAGCCAAAATACATTCGTGAAACTTTGCTAAGGCACTTCCTAGTCAGTTCGATTCGCGATAGCCAACTACCACCTCTTATCAGCTCTAACAACCCAACAAATAATGGAAGTAGCAGCAGAAACGGCTAAGAATCATAGCTCAACAACAGCCAAATCAAAAATCTTGGCTATTGGTGATCCGCAGAGTATGGAAAAACCTTCACTAAATGCTTTGCCCTCAAAGCCAGTGCAACGATCTCGCAAAGTATTGCATGCAAAGTGCAAGAAACGTTTAACCGAACTCATATTGGGCAATGCAACTGATACCAAAAGTGATCAACGCTTTGTCCATACCTTTGGCGCTGGCAGCATTGCGATCGACGATCAAACCAGGCATTATTACTTTCAGTGCAACCAGCCCGTGCAGGAGTGCATGATCTGGGCGACAACATACAACTCCAACCTTTTGCTTCAGGCTGTCAAAGAGAAACTGAGCAACGAGCACTGGATATCAGAGAATGTCATTGAAGTTGCGATCACATCCAAACACAATAACAACTATAAATTTAATAGAATCGACTACCGGATCTACGAAGTTGTCTCCGATTGTCTCTTCGAGCAGAATGAGCGCATTATTAAATTTCTGTGCTGCACGAACAGAAGTCATAAGAGAAAATTAGTTTGACTTAATTGAAGCTGAGACTGAGTGAAGATTATTTGTAAGAATTTTATTATTATATGTAAATAATAAATAAAATGTAAATTTAAAATATTTAGATATACATATTTTGAGTATTAAAACATGTATAAAGTATTGTTATTTTTATTAAATTAACAAATTAAAGTAAAACTATAATTTCTAAATAATTTATTTTTGAATGTAAATAAAATAACTTATAAATATTTAAAATGTAGAAAACATTAATTATATAAATATTTAATTAAATAATGTAATTTAAGTAATACTAATAATTTCTTTGAAATTTATTTTTAAATATTTATTTTTAAAATTTAATTTCGGTAAAACTGTAATTTAAATAAAAATTAATAAATACAAATAAAATAATGAATTATTATTTAAAAAAAATATACAAATAAAGTAATATTTTTTTTATTATTTAATTAAGTAAATTTAAAAAATAAATAAATAAAAAAAAGATTTAAAAATTTTTTTAGTAGAATTAAATATGTAATTTAAATATTATGAAATATTTATTATTGAAAAATATATATAACTTCAACTAACACTACAAATATACATAATCGGAATATGATTGCTAAACTTATATCATTAAAAAATAGACAAAAAAATAAATTAAACAGTTGATAATAAATTTTAAATACAGCCACGTCAGTTTTTTATTAAAAAAAAAAAAAAAAAAGAGCTAAAAATATTGCTCATGTTTATTAGTTAGCAGCAAACTCTTCCAAGTTGATAAGCATTTTAAATTAAAGTGCGCCGTTCTTCGGAGCTACAAACAGCGCTGAAGCCACTCTCAGAGTATTTCGCCAACAGTGCTACTCAGAGAAAGAAAATATATATGTTGCCATCAGCTGTGGCAACTCAAACATCAGAGCTCCGCATAAGCTGTTGTAGCTCAAACATCTTAGTTGAGCATCAAATGCTCGTTGCAGCCGACTTGAGTATGCGCCAGCAGTGCTGCTCAGAGTAAGAAGCCACTTCTGCATAACTCTTTTAACTCAAACATCGGAGTTCAGAGTGGATCGCTGCAACTCAAACGTCAAAGTTCAACATGAACCGCTGTAGCTCACTCTTCTGAGAGCAGCAGAGTGCAAAGTGCCATAGGTCATAGAGCATGGAGCATAGAGCACAGTGCACAGATCGCTGTTCTCATTCGTCCAAAGGATGTGCTTGAAAATGAAGAGCAGTAGTTTACACTCACCCACAGCTAAGTTAAATGTCCAAAATCCAACTGACTGTGTGGTCTCTTAGATTTCTAGTAGAAATGAGACAAAAACATATTCGAGCTCATTCGAAATTTATTGTCCTCTCAAATGCAGTCCTTACTTAAAATATATAAATAAAATATAAAATAAATAAAAATCTTAATAAAGTCAAAATATATAAATAATAACAATAAATGTTTAAAATTTATAAATAAAAAATAAAAAATATAAATAATAATAAAAATAAGTCTATTAATAAATATAATTAAAATAAAATATATAAAATAAATCATATAAAATATATCAACATTTAATTAAAGTAAAATATATAAATAATAATAATAAATTTATATAATATAAAAATAAAATATGAAATAAATCCAAATTTAATTAATACAAAATGAAAATAATTTACAAATAAAATACAAAAATAAATACAAATTCTAATAAAAATAAATAGAATCAAATAATTTAAATTATAATTTAATTTTCATATTCATTCAATTTAATAATTTCTAAAAATATATCAATTTGATGACTGTTTTAAATACTTAAATGAGTCTTCATTTACTATTTTGATGACTTTGCCAAAAATCTATTAAATGTACTGTAATTACACTAAAAACATATTTAAGCCTGAGCTCACGCCCACACACACATACACAAATTCACGCCCACACACATACACACACACCCAGAAGCAGAAGCTTTAAGTTCGTACCATGAGGTGCTGCCAGTTGGGGGCCTTGTCCTTGTCATGTCTCGCATCGTTATCTCTCTTTGTTGTGATTGTTGTTGTTGGTGCGATTGTTGTTTTTATTGTTGTTATTGTTGCTGATATTGCCGTTTTGGCGGTAACAACAATAACTACTGTAAAAGTACACACATCGACTGTAAGCGGTTTGAAAAGGCGCTTTTCCATTGACCTTCGCGTGTGGAAAATGCCAGCTTTTCTCCCCGTTTTTCTCTCTTTTTTTGTTATTTTCATTTTGTGCTCTGTTATATATCCGAGCACCCACACAAAGGCACACACACACACACTCAGAGAGACACAATCGAAGTGCTAAGAATAATCGCCAAGGCCCAAATTTGACATATGATGTGCCTGCAGCTCCGCTGTGTGCCAAATACATTTATCAATACTTGTTTTTTGTTTCTTCTCTCTTTTTTTTTTGCGAAATTGAAATACAAAACTAACGCAAACTGTCACACTATCTGTCCAGGCGTCTAACCAGCTAACGCTACATCCCCCACCGGGCCCACCCCCTGCCCTTGGTGCCGGTCATTAGCATTTTTGGCGTGTATTTACGGCCGCAAAATATTACGCCATAAACATGACAGCAAAACAAAATGCGACAAATTTGCTACACCCCGCGCTGACGAAAAGAAATGTGGGAGAGAGAGAGACAGAGAGAGTGAGAGAAAGAGAGAGAGAGGGGGAGATAGCGAGGTGTTTGTTGAATGCCTCCAAATTTATGCCACCCCACCGCGGGCAATATAATTGTCACATTTATATGTAGAAAGCTGTTGGCAAGGGCCACAGAGAAAGGAAGAGAAGGGAGAGGGGGAGAACAGGGCACGAAGTGGAGCGCAGCCAATTGATATGAGCAGCCAAAAAGTGTTGTCTTACGCTCAATTTGAGGCGAAGGCTCTAGGCACTCGGCACTCTTGGCTCTATTCAATTGCAATGCGTTACGAGGACAGCGCAAGCGAAGGAGCGACTGAGTGAATGAGCGAATGAGAATTATGCACAGCTCTCAAATACCCTAACGCCCTCCATTTACACTAAAATACTGCTAGTTGCACTCAGCAAAAAAAAAATGGAGTTGCAGAACTTTGCTTGACAGCTAAGAGCTGTCAAGACTTAAATGAAATTAAATATATAATAAAAATATATAAAATAAATAATATAAATAAAAAATAATACAGAAAATAAATATATGATAAATCTAAATAAACAAATACCTAAATAATAAAAAGATTATATATTCTATTAAAATTTCAATCAAATGAAAAATAAAGTATATAAGGAGTTAAATAAAATAATATAAAATTTGTACAATATCATATGTAAATAAATATTTAGATAATATGTTAAAGAGTTATACTATTATGATTTTAATAAAATACAATATTTAAATATATTAATAAAACATATAAAGATATAAATAAAATAATTCAATTCTAAAAAAAAGAATTATACTACTGAGACTTAAAAGAATAAAATAAAATTAAAATAGATATACATAAATATAATACATAAAAATAAATAAAAATCAATATTTAAAATAAAATACACAAAAAAATAAATAAATATATAAAATAGATTATTGAAATTTAAAATACATCCAAATTGATTTAAAATAAAATATACAAATAATAAAAATAAATATACAAAAAATATATAAATAAAATGTACAGTAAATCCACACCTAAATAAACGAAAATATATAAATAATGAAAATAAATATATGAATAAAATACAAGTAATAATAAGGCTCTCTAAAGATTAAACAGTAAAATTGGTTTAAAAATATATATTAATATATCAATTACAAATTATATAATTTTTATATAATTAAATAATTATTATATAATTATATAATTAAGCTTTCACAAATACCAGCTAAAAGCTCTTACTGCATTCCTTCAACTCAATCTCTACTTTGGCTTAAGACCTCTCAAGCTACTCAACTGACATTCAGCCTTATCCGCCTTAATCATCATTAGAAGTGGGTCCAGGGTATTCCAATGTCTCATCGAAATCACTTAATTATATAGATTAGTGGTTTTTGCTCCTTTGTCATGCGGCTTTCAATTGATTGATGATTAGCAATATTTTGTTGACTACTAAAGCTCGAGGAGCACACACAAGCCAAACGCATTAAATAGTTAAGCTACCCACTTAGCTCTGGCCATAACAATTGCATAGTTGTCGGTCGGCGCTTGGGGTCTGCTCAAAAAGTAAAGTTTATTTTTATGCTCAACGTCGACGACGACGTCGGCGACATGTGTGCAAATGTTAACACACAGCCAACACACACACACACACACACACACTTACATAAATAAAACAGAAGTGGGGCTTAACCCCACACACACTCACACTCACACTCACACACACTCACACTTAAAGTAAAACAAATCAACTCTGTTTTGGCGCCATGCGGCGCTCAGCCCTACGCTGACTATGGCTATGGCTGTGGCTCCGGCTTTGGCTGTGCACTTTTTCTAGCCACAACAGAAAGAGCCATCGACAACGCAACTCGACCAGAAACCGACCAGACCCGGGGCCAACAACAACACCAACAACTATACAAATTTTCATCAGTTCCTTCGCCATTATTGTGTGTTGTTTAGTGTGCTATTGACGCTGAATGCTAACGGTTCGCGCCGCGACAGCGCGGGAGAAAAAAAAACGTAGCACAACTAGTTGGGCTAAGTGCAAAGCAGTTAATAAGCCATAACTAAATCAAGTATTTCCGTAAGCCAACTCAACATTTCAAGTGGGCTTACAATCGTCACTTCGTTCACTTCTCTTGCATTGTGTAATTCTCGGTTAGTTGGTTGCATTTTTAATGCATTAACTAAAATATTATTAAGTGAAATCGATTTTTAGTTGTTGCCGCGGCCCGACTATGTCGTTTCTGTCGCCGTCGCTGCGCATGGAAAACCTGTCAACGGTGCCCATCATGAGTCTGGATCATGTGCCCGAGGCGCAGCGCTACAACAAAGACAACATCGTCGCCCAATGGTGTGCGCCCATCAATGGCAAGGTCCGAATCAATTCCGACTAAACTAAATTTATCCCCCCGCCTCAATGTTGATTAACATTTAATTAACTTTCGTCCTCTGCACTCTGTCCGTTCCCAGATGTACCGCATCGAACTGGAGCACGGCACCACAAGTGGACGCCGCATGATCTGGGTCAATGGTCGGGTAAGTGGTGAATGCACTCTCCAAGCACGCCCCAAATAGCACGGCAATTAGTCAGACGGCCACGAAAACACAACAACAAATCGCTCTGCATGTTTAAAGTTATGCACTTATCGCAAATTGGCGAATTGGACTTTTCTATAATTTGTGTGACAAATGGGTTTGTGTAACTCCGAGTAGCTGCTGTTGTGTAATTTCAAACAACACTTTAAAGCTATTATTATAATGGGCTACAGCAGCATTGTTTTCATGAAAATGTAGTTCGAAATGTCAAAGTTCAAAGAAAACTTTGGTAAAGTGTGTGGCTAGAGCGTGTAGAGTATAGAATAATATATATATAATATAAAAAAATATTATTATATGCAAAGATAATTTTTATAGGTTATTAAATTGAGAGCAGATAAATATGAAAATATAAAAAATATATTTATTTTATTGAAGCTAACAAAATATGATGATTAAATGATTTTTATTCACTTTCTGCTATATTTTCCTCATTTACAGCTTTAGAATAAAATTTATAAATATTGCTAAAAATAATAATATATCAGCTATTTTTAAAAATTGTTTAATAATTCATAAACAAATTAATAAATCAAAGAAATTGCTTAACAAAAGTCTAGATTAAGCCCATGAGACATAAATATTTAAAATTTTAAAAATTTACAAAATATTGCAGTAAATTTGAGTTATATTTAATCTATAAAAATATTAAATATTATATATTTGTAATCAAGAAGTCTTAGTTTAGGTATATTTAAAATTTTCTGTTGAAAGCTAAAAGTATTTAAAGCATATTAAATATATAAAAAATTTATTTATTTTTATTTCTATAATTAAATATAATTATAGTTAATCAATTTTATAGTAATGAATTTTACTTATTAAATTTTAAAAGATTTATTTTTTTTTTCAAATAAAATTTGTAATCGAGAAATTTTGGAGAACGCTTTAAAATTTTATTACCCAAGACTTCCTTAATATTATATATTTATAATTTAATATGTAATATTTAATATTTTTAAAACGAGAAATATTCATTTAATTTGCTGCAAATTTCGGGGTTGACATATCTATTAGGAGATATATTATGAAAAATAAATTATATCTTGTTCTTTAAAAATAATAGTAGATAAAAGTAGCTCATCTTTATCATTTTGCTTGCCCAATTTCTTACATAATTAATTTTAGTTTATTTTATATTAATTAAAGCAAAAAATAAAATGAAGCTTCCCTATATGCATTGACTTGTGGCAGGGTATCTTCTAGTCTCCCATTGTCAGCGAAAACTTTCGCTCTCTCTCTGTCCCTCTCATAGTTTACTCCCTTTTACTTTACATTCCAACCTGGCGACTTTGCACAGCTTTATCAAATCTGAATCAAATTACACACCGAAGCCCCGCTATTACTTTAATTGAAAAGTTTTCAAATTCTCCAGTTTTGCATACCTGTGCTTGACTTTTGCAGGAAGTGCTGCGTCGCGACTGGATGTTCAAACTGGTGGGCGAGGATACGTTTGAAATCGAGCAGGCGCGCTGCATTATACGCGTCGATCCAGCGCCAGGCTTCAAGTACGAGTACTCGCTCTACATAGACGGCAAACCGCACGCCCAATACACCGAGGAGCTGACACGTCAGTATCGCCTGTGGCTCTGCACCTGTGGCAGCGAGCAGGCTGGGTCAGCGGATGCGTCGCAGGAATACCGCATTATGCTCAAGCTGGACACGCTGAGTTTGTATGTGAACGATGAGTTGCGCGAGGAGGCGGTAAGTGAACCGGATGTCGACCGAAAAAACGAGGCTGCCTATCAATCATGTCTTCTCCTTTGCCTCTTCCCCTTTGCCCTTTTTAGGCCGTGTTTGTGCAGGGCGGCACCGATACGAGCTTCGTGCTTCAGGGCACACCATTTGTATTGCAGGCACGCTCCAGTGGCAACAAACACGACGGCATCGTGCACACACTCCTCGTTAATGGGGTGCCCGTGCCGGAAGCAAAGATACAGCAAATCATGCAGGAACCCGTCTCCATACTGCAGACCAACTGAAGTCCGAGACAACAGCAACAAAAGGGATCACAATTTGCATTTGTTCGTATATCCTGGATGAGGCTAATTCACATGATTACAAATGTTATATGTATGTCCCATCCACACAATGAACTTGACAGCGTTAAAAGTTTTACTTACACAATAATTTATTCGTTCGTTTATATGCATAATTGTAACGCAAATCGTTTACGTTCTCAATTTCATTTGACATTTTGCTAGCATTCAAAGTACTCAAAGTGCATTTAGTATAACAATGAGAAAACACAAAATAATAACTGTATCAAAAAACAGCGTGTGGCAAAAGACATACAAATATTACTAAACTCAAAAAATATATAGAAAATAATCAAAGAGAACAAATAAGAAAACTTATTGTTGTATAAATATATAGAGTTGTCTAGAAAACAGTTTTGCCGTCTACAATTAATTTTAAGTTCTGGAAAACTTGTTGGAAAATTCCCTTTAGATTAAAAACCATTCTTCATTTATCGACTCATATGCTGTCTCTACGTATCGTATTTTTTTTTACAATTAAAATATGTGCATACTAAATTTGTTCAGTGTTTCGACTTGGGTTTCCTTTAGGTATGTATATAAATGATTTACTATGTTACGCTTTAATTGATTTTTTGCTATTATTTTCTTTTTTTTTTTTGTTTAATCAAAATATGCTGTTGGAATCTTTGTATTTGTGTTTAATAATTTTAAATTGCTTAACGTTTTGTCACTTTGAATACATTAACAATTCAACATTTTTTTTGTTTTGTTTTCTTTTTTTATGTATGTATCTTAAACGATTCATTTCAAAAATTTTGTAGATAATTAAAAACACAATTCGTTTGAACGTTTCATTAAAGTTAAAGCAACACAATGATATTTTGTTTAATTACTAATTTAATTCTGTTTAACGTTCGCCTTTGCTTGCTTGTAATATGTCTACTCATTTAAGGGTTATAAAAACATAATTTACAATTTTATTTAAATATATGTATATATATTTGTATTAATATGTTAAAAACTCACGCAGTGCCAGAAATTGGAACAATTTTCTAGGGAACACACAAAATACGCGTGCTTTGAAAATAATTCAATTTCGATTTGTTTTACAACGAGCAATAAATTGGGACATGGATATAAAATAATCGTTTTATTGCTTGCCGAAGAAAATCTCATACTTATACGTAGTTTACAATAATTTAACAACAATGTTTATGTTTCTCTTTGTATAGTAAGTACAATGTGGAATGTGTGGGTTGAAAACGTAAAGATTCTCTAATACTTAACAAAAATAGAAAGAAATATTGCCAGTAAACGATGCGATGACGCTGATTCTTGTGTAAATTTCATATAATAATACAGAAAATACATTAAATTATCATTTGCTTAGAAATATATATGTATATATATATATATATATATTTATATTTTCTTTAGAGCGATTTAACATTTGTTCCTGTCCTCAAATTTTGATAATAAATTTAGTTGTTTTTGATAATTCTGCCAGTTCGATTATATCTAGACTTTAATGCATTTCCTGCTTACACACATATCATTATCAATTTGTTGCTGTTGCTTTTAAAAACCGTTCTGCTCACTAACACTAACACACATACATTTTACATAATAATTACGCGCTTAAATATAATCGATTGATTTTCCTTTCTTTTGTTAGTAGTTTATCTATCTGATTTTCTTTTCTTTTATTTTATTTTATTTATTATTTGTTTTGTTAATTCGTAGTAAAATTAAATGTCTTGCTTTTAAATATTTAAAAATTATATGTATGTATATATATATCTTTTTTGTTTAGATGCGTATCGTATGTATAATTTTGTTGTAGATTTATTAGCTAAAATTTTGTTGCATACTTTTTTGGGTGACCTTTGCTGAAAAGTCTTGCATTGAGTTATGAAATGTTCTTTGTTGCTGTTCTTATGTATTTTTTGTTTGTTTCTTTTTTCTTGCATGCATAGATTTTGCCTAGCTTGCCTAGGTGCTTAAATAGTAAAGTAATCATTTGTAGTTTAGTGTAATACTCGCAGCTTGTGACAGTTTTTCTTTTTCTTTTTTTTTTTTTTTTTTTTTTTTTTTTGGTATGAAAGTAGTTGGCTTTAAGACATCTGTATTTAGAAGATTATAACTGCTTTAATTTTGTTAATATATTTTTCGCTTTTTTCTTTTTGTATTTTCTGTTTAATTATATTTGTGTTGCATTTACTAGTTGTTGTTGCTGTCAGCTATCTGTTGCTCTTGTTGCTGTTCAATACCTAATTCGTTATTTTAATTAGTTCAATGGAAGGCAAAACATGTGCTGCAGTAGACTTTTATTATTATTTGCTTGCATTTGATTATTATGATTGTTATTGTTACCATTATGATGATGTTGCTGCTGCTGCTGTTGCTGTTGTTGTAGTTGCTGTTGTAATTGCTGCTGTTGTTGCTGTGGGTATGGATGATATTGCTGCGCCTGTGGCAGCTGCTGGCGATAATGTTGCTGCTGGCTTATATTATTATTGGTATTGGCTGCGCCTCCCGCGCTATTCAAGTGCAGGAGACTCAAATCGTCAGCCACAGAATCGTAATCACTGGAATCCTCACCATACAGCTGCAATAAGAGAGATAATTAGTATATGTATTAAAAATATAAAAATATATTAAAAATATATAATATATATAAATATATATTAATATATAAAATATAATTATAATTTAAACCTTTTTTTTTTTTTTTTTTTTTTATTGGTTATTTAATTTATTTGCTGCTTTCTTGTCAGAGACTCTATAGCGCATTTATCACTTTATTTTACTTTAAACTGTTTTCAAAAATCTAGGCTCTTCTTATACAAAATTCTACGTCAATTTTATGAATTCACTTTGCAAAATTTTATATATATTTTGTATTCAGTCAGGCAATACTTTTGACGTTCATTTACCTAGTTCTACAGTCGCTGACAATTTATTTTATTTTTTCCTTTTATTAGTCATACCTGAAACTTGTTAGTTACATGCCTCGCCTTTCAGTTCCCACTGTGCTCAGGCTACATACACAAAAAACAAGTATAAAACGTTGCGACAATCGTTGACTAAAATGAAATGCTATGTTACTGGAGCTCTTTTTATTTTCTATTTCTATTTTTCTTTATGTAGTCACATTGTTCAGCACAAAACAACGTGCCCAATTTTGTACATTCACCTGTTCATGCTAGCTGCATGAATATACCTGCAGTCTAACAAATCGCCTCATGGCTTCAATTAAAGTTGATTTGAATAACATAAACAAGGTGAGCACACAATGGAAGTGTATGTCAAAGCAGGCATTGCTGAAGACTTTGAGATGTATATATTCCCCTGACCAAATTCTAACACACATGTATAAATGAAAATATTGCAGGAAAGTTTCTCTTAAGCATCAATTAAAAGACTGAATGAAAGTCTAAACTAAAACAACAGATAACTATTAACTGTTTACATTTTAAGCATTAATCTACATTAATCGGTCTACAGTTTAGTCTTACTGTTCTTTTACCCCTCAACGCTCACTTACACGCATATTATATGGATGCAAATCACACGTCTCGTGATGTCAGACGCAATCCTCCAGCGACATGAGCAAGGGGTTGACATACTCAAAGCCCTCGAATTCCGATTGATCGATGTTGCCAATCACATGGCTATATAGGAAGAGAACAATATATTAGTAGGAGTCACATTTGAAACATTATGCAATTGTCGATGTCGAATTGGATTGGAAAGGAATATCAAACGGAAAAAAAAGAGAACTTACTCATCGTCTGGAGTCAGCTGCACCGGCTCGCCCGTAAACTCGATCGGGAAATTGGCCAGATCGCGATCAGAGTCTAGGCGTGGCTTGAATGGAGGCGAAACCTGTTTGCGTTCGAGCTGCATGAGGTTGAAATTGGCGTGTGTTTGGTGGTGCGTATATCGAGAGAGAGAGACAGAGTATGTGTGTGTGTGTGTGTGCAGGATATATATGCAAAGATAGTAAAAATAATATGATTATAGCTAAAGATAGTGCCAGCCAATCTCGGCAAACGTAAAAATCAAATTCAATAAGGCTCAGGACACATTTCAAATGCATGTCCATGTGAGTTCTATGTCTATGTGTGTGTGTCTGTCTGTGTGTGTGTGTGTGTGTGTGTGTGTATCGATGATGATAATGATGATAAGTAGATAGAGAGCGAGAGCGGGGGGTAGGGCGTGTGTTCTTTACTGATAATAGAGGGGGGGACAGCGGGCGGATACACAATGTGGCTGAGAGCGAACATTACCTGCTGTTAGTCTGACCACTAATGCTATGAAATTATTATTTATTTTACAGTTTATAATTATTTTTTTAGGATATTGTCTCATGCGTCGTGGTACAATTAGAACAAAATAACCAAAACTAGAAGGCATTGATTTCTTTTTTATATTTTTAAAAATTTCTTTTTTGTTTTTTTTTTTTTTTCTTGACACAAAACTTACGGATCGTCTGGCGTCAATTCAGCCGGTTCTCTGGTAAATTGAACGTCAAAGTTTGTTGTCATATAAGGATCGCCAGGATCCAGGCTTGGTATATAAGGCGGTTGTACCTCCTTTTGTGCAATCTTTTCATACACAAAATTATATATAGTAAACACTTAGTATTATAAATGACAGCAAATGGCTCAATATTGATAAATATAACCACAACATTAATAAACATTGAAAGGGAACTTTAAGTAAATTTTGCATAAGATATAACAGAATTTTTTTAGTTTTTTTTTTGTAATTGAAATAGTTTTAATCGTAAAAGAAAAATAGTTTTGCCTTCTTATCTGACTTTGGGTTGCTTATCTAAAGGTATTTCTTTTTGCAATCAAATTTGCTATCTAACTCTCTCTTTCTTTTACATATAACGGATAAATAAGGGACTTTCTTAGGGCAATTGATCAAAATCTAATAATTGTAGCATATATATTTTTAAAATATTTTATATAGCTCTTTAAAGGCATAAAACAACTTGTCTTAGCAGCATAATATTTTTTAAGACCTATAAAATTCTTTAAAAATTGTCTTATATACAGCTTAATATTCACTAAACTATCCTCTCCACTTCCACAGAGATATAGGTATAATACTAACTCCTTCACTTTCAACTAAACAATTATTTAAATTATTTTCAAAACACATCATAAAGATGTTGTAAAAGGTTATACAGTTTGAAGCACAACGAGTATCATCATTATTACCAACACTGACATCATCAAATAAAAACACACACACACACGCAAAACAAACACAGAGAGTTCAAACACAAGCTGGCCTTAGACTTACCATCTCCCAGTCGATGACCTTGAAGAACGGATGATTTACAATATCCATGAAGGCAGACTCGCGATGGCAGCCCAGGCGATCAGCGGGATTCTTGTTGAGGAAACCTTTCAAAACCGAAGCAGCCTTGACGCTCAACGAGCGCGGTATGCGTATGGTCTTCTCCAGAATCACTTGGAACAGATAATCCTCAGTGTTCTGCGAATCAAAAATAATATATAAGACAGAGTTACATCTTGATAAGTCACTAAGTCTTGCCTGATCTGGATTCTCAGAGGCGCCCGCTATGTCGAAGGGACTGCGTCCAGCGAGCATCTCGTACAGCAGCACACCTAGTGCCCACCAGTCCACAGAGAAGCCGTAGTCCTCGCCGCGCAGTATCTCGGGCGCAATGTAGTTGGGTGTGCCGCAGAACGTTGAGGTTGTGTCACCCGGACGAATGCCCTCCTTGCACATGCCGTAATCCGTCAGCTTGATGTGGCCCTCGTGATCGAGCAGCACGTTGTCCAGCTTCAGATCGCGATAGATGATGCCCTTCTCGTGCAGAAAGTTTAATGCCAGACTAATCTCAGCAGCGTAGAAGCGGGCGTGCTCTTCGGGCAGGCGGCGTTGTCGCTGCATGTGGTACATCAAATCGCCGCCGCGCACAAACTCAATGACGAAGAAGAGGCGCGAGGGTGTCTGGAAGCAAGAGTGCAGGCCCACGAGGAACGGATGATTCGAGGCCGTCTCGAAGACATGCTTCTCGGTTTGCACCCAGTCAATGTCCTCGTCGTCGGTGACCAGCGCCTTCTTGATCACCTTCATCGCATAGATGCGACGCGTGCGCCTCAGCTCCACCATCAGCACCTTGGCGTAGCTGCCGCGTCCAATCACGCGTATCAGCTCGAAGTCATTCAGCGAATACTGACGCTGCGTGGCCGGCTCCATGGAGTCCTCCGGCGGTGGCGGCACCACAATGTGCGCATGCTCGTGCGGCTCGTACGAATCGCCAGAGCCGCCAACCGCTTCGTATGGCAGCGGTGGCAGTGGCACCGGCATCGGATCATTGGCCTCCTCGGCGCGCTCCTTGACCAGTGGCTCGGGCTGATCGGTGCACTGCTTCTGCACCAGCTTATGGCACTTTTTGTGCACCAACAGCTTGCACTGTATACACTTGAAACCCTGACGGCCCAGGCCCCAGATGCGATCCTGGCAATAGGCACAGAAGGCACGCTACAAAAAGGATTGGAAAGGGAGAGTTATTAATGTTTGTTTATACAAGTTTATATAGCATATTAAATATGATCAATTTTAGTTAAATAAATATGTTTAATTAAATATTTTTTTTTTTTGATTTAAAATTATAGAATGGCATAATCATGAATCAATCGATATAAGAAAAGGCATAAAAAGGAATTACTATTCTGTATAATATATTAAAGATGTTAAATTATTATTAAATAAATTAAGTTAATATCAATATTTTTTAAAGATTTTTTTTAAGATACCAAACAGCAAAGAAAAGTATACAAATTATATCAATAAAA
This sequence comes from Drosophila repleta, assembly GCA_018903745.1. NCBI lineage: Eukaryota > Metazoa > Arthropoda > Insecta > Diptera > Drosophilidae > Drosophila > Drosophila repleta. The sequence continues at coordinate 16,802,560 of JAEIGN010000497.1, read as the reverse complement.
TACAAAATATATAAAAATTTGTTTAATGTTGTAAAAATTTGTTTGGTTTAACTTTTTTTTTGTATTTTGCCAAAATTGTTTAATTAATATTTGTAAATAATTTTAAAACTATTTTAATAAAACAAAATAAGCATTAAATTTATTAAAAATTTAATTTTTATATGTAAAATAATTTAAAATATTTTATATACATTTAAAAATATATTTTTTAGAATTTTCAATAAATATATTTTAGTTATATACATATTTTAAATTATTCATAATAATAAAAATATGTTTTCAAATATTATATTAATTTATTTCTGTATATTTTCTTTTGTATAGACCTTAGTTTACATTGATTAAAATATGTGAAAGTTTAAGATGACATTTAGTGAAAAAGAAAGCTAAAATCTTTGCATAAATTAAAAAAAAAAAAAACAAAGCTTTTGGCTGTTTGAGAACTATCAAAGTCGTGCGACAGAGTCAACTGGTAAGTCAAGCGACTCTTCGATTAATCACAGATATTAGATCATAAAAGAAGTGTTATTGTTATGAAGTTTATCAATTCACTTTCAATTTCTAGTGCATTGAACCAGTGTGCTCTGCTGTATCCATTAGATATCTAAACTACAGCCATGTGTGTCTACTTACGCGATTGAAACGTTTGGCCTGGAAAATGTGTCCGTTGACGCGATATAATTTTCGCCAGCGTCGAGCGCCTCTTCTGTAGATGCTGCCTGCATGGACGGGAAATGAGAATCGTAATTAGAAAAACAAATCTGATTGAATGAACATCTTTCTACTCACGATCTTCGCCATCGCAGGACAAGCCCGGCGCTTGAGGAACATTCGGAAATACTGCAAAGAAAGAAATAGAGAATTAGTTTTATTTTTGCATGTGAATCGTTGTCGCATAATTAGCCAAATTGTTCACATTCGATTATTTGTCATGCTTAGGGCCAGTTGGCTTGCCCATGTGCGAGCCTGGCCTTATCAATTTAATTGACTGAAGACTAAAGCCCAGCAAACGGAACTAATCTTTATTATAAATTTGCCATATACACATAAATCTATATATGTATATCTATATATACTTTTTGCTTTACTTATAAACGGATTTTTGCCCAGCCACATTTGCAGTGAATTGTGTGCCTGATGTGAGTTGTTAACATGACAGAACCAACTCCATGACTGAGGCGCACAAACACTAAGCGCTCGACTCTTATCTCCGGAGTCCGGAGCCGACGACGGCCACGCACCATGTACACAACACAAAAAACTACAGCCGGCGAGAGCGCTGCGCTCTTTGAGTAGTTTTTCCAAGTAATTGCCTCTGTTAATTAAGTTTTCCGTGCAACCGAAGAGACCCAGCCCGCGTCCGAGTCTCAATTGAGCTCAATTGTTCGCAGCGTCAAAGAGTTTTGATGTTCTGATGTTTGGATGTTTCATATTCAATTGGTTCTTTCAACATTTGACTCGCGACAAGGCCACAGAATTGTGACAATCCGTTTCGAGTAGAGTCCATGCCTTGCATTGACCTAGAATTCGCAGTTTCTAATGTCATATCGGGCTATCGACTACCTACATTACGTACGTACACATATATCTGGTAGGCGTTTATCTACACTGCACAGAGATACATGAGACGGTTGTGTGTGTGCGCCTTATCAGCACTCTCTGATATGGATGACAAAATTTGTTTGGCTTGGGTGTTGTTCTATAGCCATAGCCACAGGCACACTCATAGCTACAGATAACACTGTAAATTTATAGAGCTGATGACAAAAATATTGGGAAATATAAGTAGCTTTACTTAGCTAAGAAGGCGCGTAATGCAGCAGTTGATTTAGTCATTGAACTGCGTGGAAGGCAAGTGTGAAGGCCGTGCGGGTGTTAGTGTGTGATAAGAGTGTGGAATTTAAGTGGAAGGTAGGTATGATAAGGTATGCAAGTAATGTAATCACGTGGACTGTATGTGGAATGTATGGAGGTGTGTGGAATCTATGTTAACTATAAATAACATCTGCTAAGGCCATATCTACACACACGTTTCCCAAACACTGATTACCGATGCTGATAAAAAATCATATAAATATATATGGTAATAATAAAATACTAAGGCCATTGGCTGTCAATGAGTCTATTATTGATTCATAAATACTTGCACACACTGATCTCATCATCATGGAGACAGGCATTGACACTTTAAGTGGCTCTATCAGATCAATACTAACACGAGACACCACCGCTCATAAAGCTGGCCGTTTGGCTGCTGTAAATTTGTGCCGCCTCACAGAAGCCGCTCCAGATGATCATTGTGTCTCTGTGTTGGGCAGTTCAGCGCGGGTCAGACACAACAGCCCGTCACAAGCTGTTGCCAATTAAAATTAGTTAAACAACAACAACAACGAAAAAAAATAGCAATAACAAATTATGTATATGAAATAGTATTTATGAATTTTGTTGTATTTCTCTGCGGCACGCGACAGCCGTCTTAACCGCGCGAGCTTCAGCTGCGAACTGCGGCAAAGCAGCAGAACGCGAGCAAAAGAACCGAAATCATAAAGTACAACAAAAGCAAAAGGCAGAATAAAAGAAAACAGAATTAACAGACTCAAGAGGCTATTGAAATGTCACAAGAATCGGACGACGACGGCGACGAAGACGACGACGTGCAGAAGACTAATTGGGAGCAAGTGAGAGCGCAACGAATACCGCAGACGATAAGATCAGGGTTGGAAATTAGTCGCTTTCAAAGAAGTGCAAAATTCCTATTGACTTATTTTAAATAGGAACGGGGCTCAATCAAAATTAGGCAAAGATTCTCTTAAAGGTTTTTGCTAGGAATATTAAACTGGTTGAGTGACTAACTTATGGAGTTAAGAGATATGTTTATAGCTTATTCTAGTCATTTTGTAGCAAAAATAATACTTAAATTATATTTAGACAATTATTTACAAAATATATAAAGCTTGTTAAATTAATAAAAATATATAATATAATAATATTGATAAAATAAATAGATTAAAAATATATATTAATAAAATAAAAAGAATAAAATAATATAATAAGAATTCTATCTGCTACAGAATTAATACTAATAAAAATACCTCTTGAAAAAAAATGCTTTAAAGCCACAGATATAGATAGTCATGTACTTGTATAAATATAATATAAATAAATATTTTATATAAATAATTTATATAAATGATATTTTTTAAATTTAATAAATATATAGCTGTGCTCATGAAAATATTAATGCTCATAATTTTATATTTGTCATAATAATGTTATGTATATTTAAATAAATTATAAATGTTATATATTAAAAATTCTATATGAGTATTTAATATATCTAGTATTAAATATAAATACAAATTTAAATTTAAATATAATGATATATATAAATATAAATATATATAAATTAATATAAATATATATATAAATATAAATATAAATATAAATATAAATATAAATATAAATATAAATATAAATATAAATATAAATATAAATATAAATATAAATATAAATATAAATATAAATATAAATATAAATATAAATATAAATATAAATATAAATATAAATATAAATATAAATATAAATATAAATATAAATATAAATATAAATATAAATATAAATATAAATATAAATATAAATATAAATATAAATATAAATATAAATATAAATATAAATATAAATATAAATATAAATATAAATATAAATATAAATATAAATATAAATATAAATATAACTATAAATATAAATACAAATTTAAATTTAAATATAATGATAAACATAAATATAAATATAAATATAAATATAAATATAAATATAAATATAAATGTAAATATAAATATAAATATAAATATAAATATAAATATAAATATAAATATAAATATAAATATAAATATAAATATAAATATAAATATAAATATAAATATAAATATAAATATAAATATAAATATAAATATAAATATAAATATAAATATAAATATAAATATAAATATAAATATAAATATAAATATAAATATAAATATAAATATAAATATAAATATAAATATAAATATAAATATAACTATAAATATAAAACAAATTTAAATTTAAATATAATGATAAACATAAATATAAATATAAATATAAATATAAATATAAATATAAATGTAAATATAAATATAAATATAAATATAAATATAAATATAAATATAAATATAAATATAAATATAAATATAAATATAAATATAAATATAAATATAAATATAAATATAAATATAAATATAAATATAAATATAAATATAAATATAAATATAAATATAAATATAAATATAAATATAAATATAAATATAAATATAAATATAAATATAAATATAAATATAAATATAAATATAAATATAAATATAAATATAAATATAAATATAAATATAAATATAAATATAAATATAAATATAAATATAAATATAAATATAAATATAAATATAAATATAAATATAAATATAAATATAAATATAAATATAAATATAAATATAAATATAAATATAAATATATATATAAATATAAATATATTTATGTTTATTTAAAATCTATATCTAATCTATATTCTGCATATATATCGCACTCTTAATACTTAATCCGAGTGACTCATAAATCTTCACTCAAACCCGCTTCACTTTCGTCTCAAACTTTCAGCAAACTCCCATTTGGCTGCATACCTGTTGCATAGGCTGGTTCGATCTCCTCCTCCGACTGCAGTTGATGCTGCGAGGGCATCTGGTGCTGTTGATGTTGCTGCTGTTGCGTAACGCCCATGGGAACCGTGGGAATAGGCACGGGAATAGGCAGCCGTTCGTAGTGAATGCACTCGTGATGGTATTGCTGATGATGATGGCCGTGGCCATTGTGTATGGTGCCCAGGACGCTGCTGCGTCCGCCAATGCTGCCGCCAGCGATGCTGCCGCCGGCGCCGCAGCCGTTTAGGCCGCTGCCAGCGCTGCCGCTATGATGGCCATGATGATAGTCGATTAGCATACCGGGGCCGCCGACAGCAACAGTGGTGGCCATGCCAACACCACCGCCGCTGCTGCCACCGCCGGAGTCATCGGTGGTGGTGGTGTTGTGGCAACGACTTGAGCAGCGACCCAGCGAACCGCTTCCGGTGCTATGATGCCCCAGGCTGCCCATGTGTCCGGCATGGCCCATTACCAGCATGCCACCCATGATGGAGCCACCGCAGCCCTGACTCGAATCGGAGCCCGAATCATGGCCGGTGCAAACGGCACCCGCCGATCCTGGCCTGCTTAGCGTTGCATGCGGCGGCGTCACGGATGCCGTCGTCTGCATATAATGATGCGTATATGGATGCGGATGCGGCACATCGTAATCGCCGGTGTCAATGTGGCTGGCGGACATCATGCCAATGCTGCCGGTGCTGCCTGTGCCCACGCCTACTCCCACACCGCCCTGCAGGCAGCCCAACGAGCCGTGGGCGCTGCCATGATGACTGTGACTGTGATGGCTGCCATGGGCGCTACCGCTGCGACTGTGCAGCGAGACGCCTCTGGTCAGCGTGTTATTGGCCGACTGTATGGAACTGACCACCGCGCCGCGGCACATGATGTCCGACAGCTGATTGGCCTGGATATCAAAGTACTTCGACTGTCACACACACACACACACACACACACACACACACACACACACACACACAAAAAGAGACAGATGTCAGTGATGTTACGCCCAAGTCCTGAGAGAGCTGTGCATGATTCATAACACTCGTTGCCTTGACTACCCATTCAATTTGTTACATTTGCCAATTGCATCAATTATTTCATTGCTTTACTGCCTCTCTGCAATGCACTCTGACCTTAAAGTTACTTGGCTAGTGTATTATTTTTTTAAGGATTTATCTAAATTTTAGAAGGAATTGAGATGTCTCAAGAAATCTATTAGAACTGTGCTAAAAATAAATATATGTATATATATTTAACTAATTGGATGGTAAAAGCTTAAGAAAAGTCCCCAAAAATTTCTGAACATTTCCGAAAAATTCAAATAAATTTAATAAAATTTTATGAATTTAAGAGGAACTTTTAAATTTAGTATAACTCTGCTTCAGCAGAAGCAAACCTAAATTATATTGAATTGAAAATTTCTTTAAATATATATAGTTAACGAAAAGTACTTTAACACTTTTGAATCTTTGATTTTTCTTTCTAAGATCAAATTATATATTTTCCTTAAATAATTTTTATCTTCAAGAAAAGCAATTGTGTGGCCTCCTGAATTGATCGAGATATTCGAATTTGTAGGAATCATTGTTAGAGAACCTTTTTCAAATATTTAAATAAAATACTTGCTGAAGTGGTACATAACCCAATCTTCTTTTATTTTAAGAAGAATAGAAAAGAGTTTAATGGAAAATCAATTGTAAGACTATTGCCTGAATAATATAGAAAATATTCAATATTTACGGAGAACGACAAGGTTGCGCTATATTGATAACCCACAGTGTTTATGTAAGTAAAATATATCAGATAAAATATATCAGCTAAAATAAATCTTCTAAATAAATTCTTTGCTAACAATCTCAGTCAATTTCTCATATTGAATTTCTCAATTTCTCATTTCAATTTCTCATTTCTCTAACTTCAGCAATTTGAAATCTTATGCAATTGCAGTTAATCTTCAAATTCATTAAATAGTTCTTGAATTTTTTCTCAACTTGAATGGCAACCCAAATGCATCGTGCACAGCTCTGGTGCCCTGCTCAATGTAGTACCGTGTTCAGTACCTGCGGACTGTCCAGCTGATCCAGGGACTGTCTGCGCGCCGCGTAGTCCAGATGCGTGAGCAGCTGCTGTGCGGCCGGGCAATTCTTGTTCGAGTGCTGATGGAGATGCTGCTGCGAGGAGGTGAGCAACGGCGGCGGCGGCGGCGTTATCGAGCCGCACGGCGAGCCCGGACAGGGACTGGAGCAGCGCGAACGACATGTGGGACTGTAGCAGAGCGTGCCGCCGCCACCGCCGCCTTGTTGACTCGCCGAGGGGGTGCTGGGGCAGGTCTGTGACTGCTGCGACTGTTGTTGTTGTTGCTGCTGCTGTTGCGGCTGTTGTTGCTGCTGTTGTGGTAAACACGGCGGCTGCTGCTCCTCCTCCTCCTCCTGCTGCACGAGATTCACAGGCAACGGCGTGCACTGCGTCAAGCGGCGTGGCGACCGTCCACGATCCACTGTTGTGGCGGACCAATAGCCCCAAGCCATAATTCGTGTGTGTTTGTTGTTGTTGTTGCCGCTGCTGCTGTCTCTGCTGCTATTTCAGTTTCAGTACGCGGCGCGTAGAAAGTTCGCTTCGGTTCGGTTTGTTTTGCACTTGACTTTTACTATAGTCGCTGCTGCCGCCGCTGCTGCTGCTGCTTCTGCTGCCGTTAGTCGCGATTAATTGCCGCAAATTTGCATAAACTGGCAATGTCAACAAGCACAACAAAGACTGAATTACAAAGTAAGCCAAAGAGAATGAAAACTTTTGACCAAATTACACAGTGGGGCAACTGTGAGATAAATGCGATTTCGCAATGATGCAGAATGCCAAATTCGAGATATTTGCAAAGCCAAAAACTAGTTTATGGAAGTGGAAACTCCTATCATTTGATGTTATGCATAAGGGCACATTCAAAAATAAATCTAAAAATAGATTAAAAATAAATAAAAATAAATTAAAAATAAAAAAATAAATTAAGAATAGATACTATAAAAATAAATTAATATTGTTAATATGAAAATAATAAATAACTTAGAAATAAATAATAAATAATCCAAAACTAAGTTATTACTTAGTTTTAGATTATTTATGATTTCTTTTTATGTTATTTATTTTTTCATATAACTATTTTTAATTTAATTTAATAAATTATATTACAAAAATAAATGATAAGTAAAATTATAGAAATATATAATAAACATAAAAATAAATAATAAACAATTAAAATAAAAATATAAAAATATAATTAACAATATTATAAAAATATATAACAAACATGTATATGTATTATGAAAATATAAATAATTAATAAAAAAAAATAAACCAGATTGAAGAAACATAAATAATAATTATTTATATATATTATAATTAAAAAAATATAAAAAAAAATAAACATTAAAGATAAAAAATATGATAATAAAAATAAATAACTAATATTTATATATAATATATATATAACTATATATATAATATATATATATATTTTATAAATACTAAAAAATAAATAAAAAATATAACAAAAGTAAATAATAGTTGATATTATGTTTGGTAATACAAATAAAATAAAAATAATATTAAACAAATAAATAATGAACAAAATTATAAAAATAAATATAATAATATTAAATATATGCATATACTTTAAAAAATGCCTTATTTAAATTCAAATAATATTATGCTCTCTTCATTTAACTACCAATATATAAATAAAAATCGAAGCACACTTCCACATTCATTTCAATTAAGAATATTTCAGCAAATAAATTCCATTTTAATATCTGTCCCACTTGTGTCCCACTGTGCACAGGTCCAAGTGCAAATTGTGCGGCACATGGCAGAGCGCATAACAAACGAAAGCTAGGAGAAGGAACGAGGGGAAAAAAAACAACAGAAATAGAATCGGGACAAGGCCCAACTGCTGTTGCAGCTGCTGCATTTACGGTTGAGAACAGGCAGCGCCACGGGCCGCCTAAAACTATGCAATGCAAAAGTTTTCAAAGCCAAGCGACAGCTGCGCCCCCTGGCGTGCAAATTCTATAGTTTAAAATGATTGATTAAAAACTGCAGGCAATGGGCGGTTCGGGGCGTTGCCGGCTGTGGGCGTCATGCAGACGCAGAAACCACACCTAAAAAAAATTATATATATATATATATATATGTATATATTATAATATATATTGTGTAATAATGGGCAACTGCGAAAGAGAAGCAGCAGAAACTATGCAAAGACGTGCAGGGCAGGGCGGGGCGTAAGGCGGCCAAATGCAAGCGAAACAGCTGACAACTCTGTTCACCAACACAAACATACACACACATAGACAGTCAGCCATACAATCACACAGAGGCGCGCACACAGGCAGCGGCGCTGCGACAATCACAAACAATTGAACCCAAGTCAAACGAGCGCACAAGTTGCTGCAAATTGTCAAAGGCGTGCAGGCCCAAGAAGCTAGAGAGAGTCGAAGCGATAAAGAGCAAGAGAGCGAATCGAATTGACAGAGACAGAGAGAGAGAGAGAGCGCGCGCTCTTGTGTTTGGCCAGGCTGCGCAGGGAAATTTTACTCCCAGAGCGGGCCGAGACACTATGCAATCCAATCCTCCCCAGTGCAGTCAAGTGTAAATAGAAAATTTCTTCAAGTGTATTGGTAGGTCACATCGAAACTACTTGACGTTGTTGTCGTTGTTGTTGTCGCTGGTCTTGTAGCTTGTTGAGACAATTGAAATTAAGTACTCTACTTTCATGCATAATTCGCATGATTAACGAGGCGACCAAGGCGACCAAGGAGGCGGGCTCCCAGTGCAGCACCAGCATCCACTTGAGGCAAGTGGTTTGTGTCCTGACAAGCCAGTCGATCCCCACTTTTATGCTGATGTTGCAAGCCCGAGCGAGGGCCCAAAGCCCATGCCAATTGGGAATATAAAACCCCAGAGCGACCCTCCGTCCGCCCCCTTGGGTGGCCGTGTGTTTTGGGTAACATCGTGTGCTAAATATATACACACTTCCCGGCCAGGCATTGTTTGGCGACTGCAATTGGAGCATGAATATTGGTCGGCTGCCATGCCGGAGTGAGCCAGAGTGAGCTGACAACTGAGTTGGTTAGTTGCACAGCATTAACGACGCCCACCCACCCACAGCAAATGCACCCCAAACAGCGACAGTTTGTGCGGTAAATCAATCAGTGGCTAACCCCAGAGATCCTTTGACGTTGCTATAAACTCGAAATGTGAATATAATTTATACGAGTGACTACGCCAGGCCATCCTGCCTCCGCCTCTGCTAAACGAGGTTAATCCCTGAATAGAAACTTTGCCAACTGCCACAATTAAATCATGAAACAAACTTTTCCACTCACACACCCACACACAGACAACGCAGTGAAGTTGTGAAATTATGAATTTTCGGCTATTTGTCTTGAGAAAGACAATATTTGATTCGTTAGCTTAAAACTCCTGCAGAATGGAAAAACTGCTGCGAGTGTTTATAGCCGACAGATTTATGGCATTTCACGCGTTATTTGTGTGTTTACAGAGCCTCGCAATAAAGTTTTCAAATTAATGATCTAATTGCATTGAGCTGCAAAGAAATTTAAAGGATTCTTAATGAAGGGATTTGCTCTTGAAGTTTGGGTGTATATTCAAATAGTAATAAAAGTTGTTGCAAATGGATATATGAACCTGATTATGTGTTGCCTTTGCTTACAATTTTATATATTGCGAGCTCTCATAGTTCTAAAAGATTGTATAAACTAGAGTTATATATCGCAGAAACAAATCTACTAGATACATATCTACTAGATACATATCTGCCATACCAAATATATCTTCTATATATCCACCTATTGTTTAAGAACCAATATTCTTTTCTCACGAGTATCAAAAGACTTCTTTCACTATAGATTTAATAATGTGAATATGCTATATTTCTAAGACCCTGAACTGCTTGACAATAGAGAACTAAAATGATATATATGATAATTAAGTAAAAAATAATCAATCAGAATAATTAAAAATATATATATGTGATATATATAGTTGTCAAATTAACGTATTGTAATATTTTTGATTGATGATTTATAGTTTTTTAATGATTAACAAAAAAATATACAAAAAATACCAATAATAAAAGAAAACCAATTAAAAATACATTTTATAAAAATATATAAATAAATAATGAAAAGAAAAAACAATTGAAAAACAATAGTTATCAATTTGCTAAAGATATAAATTTATATAAATTATAATATATATATTTACTAGCCTTATGATCTTAAAGCCTATTATAACTCATATACTCTTATACAGTATACCGCTTTTCATATGCTACTATTACAGGGTAAAAATCAAACTAATAAATTTCAAACTATTCAATGTCTTCAAGGCTGTAAGTCTCCCATTTAATTCTTTGAAGCTCCTCAAACAATGCCAGCGAAGCTCTGAGGATTAGCACATTAGCCCGCGTTACTCATACGCCTCGTTGTCGCTGGGAAATTGATGTGAAACATGTTGAGTAATTCTTAATTGCATAAATTGTCAAGAAATCATAACGTGGCTAATGGAACCCCCAATCAATCAAGATATAGACACACAATACTGAACAATGTGCGGATAATTGAGGACAGCGGCAAACCCCTTAGCATAATAGATGGATAGATAATTAATGCATTACACGATAGGCCCGAGTCCATTATTGAGGGGCAGTCAACGTGCAATGATTAAATGATGGCCGGGCCAAAGTATCAATTCAACTGGATAGTACAATGCTACTTCAGCAAATTGGCAAATCAACAGTGCTTAAGTATCTGCAAACAATGGTCTTACATCACACACACACACAGAGAGAGAGAGAGAGAGAGAGAGAGGGAGGGCGGGGGGCGTGTAGTGAACCGTTGATGTTTATCAGGACACGCCCCAGCGAAATCCACTCAAGTTGCAAGCGATAATAACGATAAATAAACCAACGAACGCCGCGGCCATCTTAAAGCCACGTTCCGTGTATCCAGCAGCCTCTCTGACCCGTTGTTAAGCAACAAAAAAAATACAAAATTTGCCTGCGAATGACGTCAGAGACGAGGACGACGACGACGACGAGGACGAGGACGAGGACGACAAGGACCGTAAATTTGTAAGTGCTTGTGCCTGGGAGCCAGCCCGGCCTGCCAGCTCGACTGGCCTGATGTTTGGCCATTTGGCTGGGCCACCTGCGTCCGATATTTGGACGCCTTCGCATAAAGCGGAAACAGTTCACACTGTAAAATTTCACGCCACAAACAGGAATGAAAGAAAGAAACGCAAGAAAGAACTCAAGCAAGAGGAAAGCAAGAAACAACAGCATTTCGCCAAAGGAGCCAGCTCAACTGAAGCTGGCCATGCATGCAAAACGAGTCAAAACGTACGTCATGTGCATACTTAAGTAACGCTCGTCGAGGTAACTCGAAACGAGAGCGGCCAGAGAGAGGGAGGACGGGGCTGCGGACTACGGACTGCTCTGAGTGCTAACAATAATTTCATTAAGCCCAATGGCATCATTAAAATATGCCAAACAATCATAATGTGCCATGCTGAGGGGGGCTTGAGGGTGGCTCGGGCTAAGCCAGCCCCAAAAAGTATGCAATGTCAAAATGTAAATGTGTTGATTTGCCAGCAACAGCAACAGCAACAACAACGAGTTTAAATGGCAGCGCATTTGAAGGCGACAGCTTGGCCAACAAAATTTGTCGATTTTGGGCTTTTGATTTTCGCACACAAAGAGAGGGAGAGAAAGGCAGAGATAGAAAGAGAGAGAGAGAGGGAGCGTGAGAGTAAGTTTAAGCTGTGCGCCCTGCAGCGTCTTGGCAACACACTGACACACATACACGCAGGATAAACACACATGTCTGTGTGTGTGTGTTGGCCTGGTCAAGTAGCAAGTATTTGGGCATCTTTTTTGGCCTAGACAGCTTTTGGGCTTGTAATGCAGGCAGGCGACGGCGTCATCAGCGCTTGGATGAAGTGCAAATGCCTGCTAGGGTCAAGTTTGGTGTGAGCATGCCACAGACACACACACACACACACACTTATAGAGAGAGAGACACGCTCATGTCTGTTTTCTTTTTTTTTAGCCGCCTGTCTGTGTGTGTGTTCGTTTGTTTGTGTCTGTGGCACAGCAGTCGAAATAACGAATCAGCGAAGCAAATGAAAATCAATGATTCGATTTCGGACGAGGTGCGACGCTGAGCATCTCAACCGGATTCCCAGTCGCAGCCAGGAATTTGATTAAGTGACAAATGTTAAACATGACACATGCCTTGCGGGTATAGCTCCCAGCTGAAGGGAGCGACAACGCGCCTTGTTCGCCTGTGCCCGCAAAGCAATTTCACTAATGTTTGAAATAACAAAAGAATATTTAAAAAAATAATATCTAATAAAATATATTTATTCAAAGAAATAATATTGTACATAAGAAATATATTTAAGGAAATAAAACAATAAATTAAATCATAAATACATATATTATTTCTTTAAATATATTTGAATATACAATATGATTTCTTTGAATATAATATAAATAAAATATAAATATATTTTAAGAAAAATATTTAAAGAAATAATATAAAATAATATATATTCAAATAAATAATATTAAATAACATATATTCAAAGAAATAATATTAAATAATAAAAAAATTCAAAGAAATAATAAAAAAAGGAATTTTAAAAGAAATAAAATTTAATAAACAATATATATTCAACGAAATATTATTGTGTATGCAAAATATATTTATAGAAATATAAATTTAAGTATACATATATATTTTTTAAATATATTTTTTCATACAATATAATTTCTTTGAATAAAATATATAAATATATTTTAAGAAAAAATATTTAAATATATAATATTTAACAACAATTTAAAGAAATATATGTTAAACAAATAATAGCTAAGAAGCTTTAAAGAAGTCTATTAGAAAGACAATAAATATTTAAAAATAAATTAAGTTTATTTAAAATTGGTTTAAAATTGATTAAAAAGCTTTGTATAGTTAGTTTAATATGCTTTAAATAATTATAATGGAAATAAAAATAATAAAATATATAAAATAAAATAAATATAGAACAATTAAATAAAAAGTAATTAATATACAAATTATATTAGCTTTAAATATATCTCAATTAATTTATTATCATTTGCATTTATAAAATGATAAATTATAATTTTTATGAAATTTCCAATTCAATTTTCATTAAATATTTAATTTATAAAATGATAAAAAAATAAAATAAATATAAATAAGCTAATTCAAAAAATAATAAAATAATAAAAAATAATATAATAAAAATTATATTCGAAACACATTCATATCAACTCAGTTGCATTTTATAAACACATCCGACTGTTCCCCTAACTAATATTTAACTCGACAACTTCAACTCCATTTAAAATCCCCCACAGCGGACGCTGCTTGAATCGCCAGTTTCAGTCAAACATTTGAATAATTCAAGCGATGCAAGGACCGCATAAATATAATAAAATATATTTGGATTTCAATTCGAATCAGCTTAGCATTCATACGCCCCGTTGCACGCAGCCCGTGTGCGGGGGCGTGGACGGGTGCAAACTAATCAAAGAGCCAAGCCGATCCACTCAAAAAAAATCGGATATACACGTATATATATATAAATATATATATACATATATATTTATTCCCTTGGGCCAATTGATTTTTTTCATTCAATTTTTTTTTTACTTCGTTTTCGTGCAGCTCCAACTTCTTGGGAGTTTGTAAAACCAAAAATTAGCTTGGCTTTTCACTTGGCTTTCAGTGCTGACAGTTGGCTATATTCACTCCAGTTTATTTATATATATATAATTATATATATTTTATTATATTATATTATGTATAATTTGTGTGTGTGCCTGTGTGTTTTGGCTTTGGTATATTTGCTGTGCGCGACGACGCGACGTTAGCAACAGCAGGAAAAAACGCGAAGCTTTTTTTCTCTTGATTATACGGGCCGTAGTTAGCTTTCCGCACGGCACTTCCAGACAGGCGAACAGTTACGGCGCGAGTGTTGCGACAGGACGATGAATGCCGACGCAGTCCAAAACTTTTGCTAGGGATATTTTTCACACACACATATACAGAGAGAATGTATGTCTCTGTGTGTGTGTGTGTGTGTGTGTGTCTGCCCGCTGTTCAATGTCAGGTGACGCAGGCAACGGCAAAAACAGCGCCGGACGCCTTTTAAAGTTCTGCTCCTGCACTTGCGCTCAATTTCACTTCCTTTGAAACTTTGGCACCGCCGCCCGCCTGGCGTAAGCCAAACGCCGGCGCAGCATTGCCAACCGTTGAGCGCACTCAAAAGCTCAGCTGGCAATGCTGTCCGGCCAGCGCTCAGCTGATTTTTTTCCTTTTTTGTTATTTCACTGGGAAATTTTACTCATGCTCTCAGTCTGTCTCGCTCTAACGCGAGGGCATCTGGCATATCGACCTTATGTGTGTTCAAAGCTTGTACGCCTGGATAAAGTTTCGTCTGTGTGTGTGTGTGTGGGCAGCGTTGCCATATTGCAGGCGCATAAATTATAACGACAGCCACTGAGATAAAGCGAAAGAGAGAGAGAGAGAAAGAGAGCGCGTAACAAAGAGGGCAGACGCTTCATTGTTAGCCGGAGATGAAACCGGAAGGTAGAATACAAAACACAAGGCAACCAAAACAACGACTTATAAAAACGCTACACAGACACACACACACACACACACACATACATACGCACACATGGCCATTTACTAATCAACACACAGCAGCAACAACAACTGTAGCAATAACAATAACTACAAAAACAAACATGCAAAGGTAGCAAAACATCAACAGTCGCGTCGTGTAATGCTTTTAAGGCGCTTGTATGAGTTTTGTGTGTGTGTGCCTCACTGTCTGTGTGTGTGTGTGTGTGTGTGTAGTTGTAGTAGCATAATATGTTCGCACACAGAGCTGTAGCCGGAGAGAGAAAACCGCACAGAAAATGCTTTTAATACATTTTAAGCCGCATTTTTTCACACGTGGCTACAAAACAACAACAGCAACACCACACAACAACAACAACAGCAACAACAAATATACATAGATAGAAATATGTAGAGGACAACCAGGAAGCCGGAATGCTGCCGCTGCTGTTGCTGCTGCAAAAAAAAACACCTAAAACATTTCAAACTTTGTTGAGTGTTTCGCGGTGGCGAAATTATATCTGCTACAGCTTTTTTTCTCCCCAGTTTTTAGCCATTTGCTGCAACCCAAAGGTGGGAAAAAACAAAACTAAACAAAACTTTCGAAGCATGAATTAGAATTTGAGCATTCCAAGCGATATCTATAAAAACCCCAACTTCTATTCATAAATCAAATATAGATAACCACAAAGCGATAAGCAAACATTGAACTTTTGCCTGGTAGAACTACAAAAAATATATTTTCGAGCATAATTAGAGGTACAGTCGGTGTCAGGTAGCAAGAATAATTGACTTTCAAATGGAATTTCCATTGGGGAAACTGAAGAAAAATTATATAAACTTGGGTGTATGCTTTCAAAATCTTTAATATACATATGCAAATTCTATTGCCGAATTATATATAAAAGTATCAAATTTGATTATAATTTATTATTATTTATTATATATTTAATTTTATTTATTTTTTTTTAATTATAAGAGTTTTTTATTTTTAATATTTTCAATTTCTGTATACATATTTTTTTAATTTTTTTATTTATACTTTTTGTATTTAATTGTATTTAGTTTTTAATTTGTAGTAATAATATTTTTATTGTTTTTTCTCTTTTTGGTTTTATTTTTAATTATTTTATTTAGTAATTTTTAATTAATTTTTATTTAGTAATTGGCAATTCATTTTTTATTTTTAAATATTTAATTTTTTTATTTATTGTTTTTCTCTTCAGTATTTTATTTATTTTTTTTATCTAGTTTTTAATTTTTTAAAAATCAATTTATATTTTTTACAATTCCTATTTCTTCTAGTTTTATTATTTACATTTTTTCATTTATTTAGTTATCATTTACTATTATTTGCCTTTTATTTATTTTTAGCTTGTTTTTTATTTTGTAAGTTTATTTATATTTAATAAACGTTGCTATTTCTTAATTTTATATATATACTTATATATATTTGTTATATTTTATTATTCATTTATTTATTTATTTAGATTTTGTTTTTTATTTATTTTGTGTCTAGTTTAACATTTTTAAAAATATTTTATATTTTATTAGTTTCACTTTATTTGATTTGTTTTTACTATTTCAAATTACCTAAAATTATAAATAGTTATTTAGTTATATATTTCTGCATTTCTAGTATAGCATAAAATATATTTTATACAAAATTTGAAACTCAAATAAATTTCGAGTTAAGCCTTTCCTTTTTGCTAATTGCCAGAAAATAAAAAAATAAATAACACACAAACTGTAAGCCCTTAAAATGTTAATTTGGTAGCAAAAAACATAATAAAATTCTGGTGTTGTCTCATTTTGTTTGTTGTTTGTTGTTGTTGTTGTTGTTTGTTGTTGTTGTACGTGTTTTACAGTTATTTATTGTTGTTGTCGAAACATTTTGTTTTTGTCATTAGGCAAATTTCGAATGGGGCGAAAGCCAAAAAAGTTTTTGCGGCAAGGATAATTAAGCGCAGACAGTTAACTAAGCAGATGGAGTGCCAGAGTGGGAGTGAGTGAGTGTAGGAGTGTGTGTGTGAGAGTGTGCGTGTGTGTGTGTGCTTTGAGGCGTGACTGCACTGGCTAAGCAGCTAAAATAAGCCGCAGAAAAATTGAATTTTTGAAAACGGCGCTAACCGAGCTGCCAGCAAACAATTTAATTATAATGAATTATAAACGAAGCCGGCAGCAGCAAATCGGGTCAAAGAGCAGATATGATGAGAGCAAGCGAAAAAAAAATAAAAAAAAAAACATTTAAGAACAACAGCGAAAAGACAAGTGAGAGACGAACGAACGTAGGCACAGTTTAGCTAAAGGAGGCGAGCGAGCGAGTGTGTGTGTGTGTGTGTGTGTGTGTGTGTGTGTGTGTAATGTACATGTATATATGCCTCTGCACAAGTTAATTAATATTTTATGTTATTAACATGGCCGACTGCTGTTGGAATTTGCGCACGCTGCTGGCCCACAGGGAGCTGCGGGCGTAAGCCAAAAGGCAATGCCAGCGACGGTTTATTGAGCTAATAAAGCAACGAGCAGCAGCATATTGTTTAACCAGGCTAAAACTGTGGTTAAATTGTCCTACATCTAAAGGCCCAGTCAGGCAGCCTGACAGTCGACCTACTGCGCCAATGAGCGCAAACGTTTATAATGAAATTTGTGAAAATTTTCAAACAAAAATATAGAAAACTTTTGCATAGTTTTCACTCGTGTGTGTGCGCGTGTGTGTGTGTATGTTTGTGTGTTGTTTACACGCCCCAACGAACAACATCCTTTTGGCAGCATAAAACAAATCCCTTTTTAGCTATGCACACATGTATCTCTTAGCCACAATTCAAAGAATTGTTGTGGCCACAAAAAAACACAAGCTCGTTTATAAATTTACTGCTTAATTAACGGTTTTTGTTTGCTTTATTACGGGCAGTAGTCGAAGACACTAACTAGAGTTAGTAAATGGGAATTCTTTGAATTATCATCAATTTTTAGCTTAATTTATATTTTGAGCTATTTGAAAGTTATCTTAAAAGATTTATGGCCATAACTTTAGGCTCTAGAAAAGAGTATTTTAATACAATCTGAGCAGATACTTTTCAGATAGTTTGTATCTTTTCAAATACTTTATATCTTTTCAGATACTTTGTATCTTTTCAGATAATTTGTATCTTTTCAGTTCCTTTGTGTCTTTTCAGATACTTTGTATCTTAACAGATACTTTGTATCTTTTCAAATACTTTGTATCTTTTCAAATACTTTGTATCTTTTCAAATACTTTGTATCTTAACAGATACTTTGTATCTTTTGAGATACTTTGTATCTATTCAAATACTTTGTATCTTTTCAGATACTTTGTATCTTAATATCCACACCAAATAGTAGCATTAACTTAAATTTTGATATGAGACCTGGCAAATTACTATCTAAGGCTTTGATTTAAGCATTTTAGTACATTTTACATACATTTTTATATATTTTTATTATTCATCACTTACATATATTTTTATATATTTCAACTAGCTCTCAAAAGCATCCATTTTAGTTTTACTCTTTACTTATTATTTATTTATAATCTCAGCTCATTTATATTTAATGCTTTATATTGGCTGTTATCATAGGCTTCAGCTTGAACTGCTTAAAGTCAAACCAATTCGACTCGAAATCCGAAAGTATTAATCCAATAAGAAATTATCTTACTAAATAATTTACAATTATTTATTGTTATATATATATATATATATATATATTATTTTTATTATTATATTCTATATATTTATTGTTATTATTAATTAATTTAATTGTACCTAAAGGTGTTCTGCGAAACAGAGCTGACTCTCAGTTCTTGCCTCGTTTATTAAACTTGGCCAACTGCATTCCGAAAACATTTGGAGCACATGAACAACCAAACATTTCAGATATAATTAATATGAATAAACCAAGTAAATTCAAGCAATCAGTAACATTTTCATTAGAGTTACTTGAATCAATATTTATATTTAAATTACTTTGATTAAGAAATTCAAAATTGAATTCAATATGTTATATATGCTTGAGTACATTTGTTATTCAATATTTTATATATATATTTCTCAGTCTTTTATCATTAAATGAGAATATCTTTTATGTTTTATGGCATGCAAAGGCGTGACACATAGCTTGGCCTCGTGTCTTCACTGGCAAAGGCCTCTTATCATATTGAGCAAATAAGATACTTACAGTATGATAAACATACATATGTCTACATATTGATATCTTTGACTTACCATGTATAACTAGCTGGGAATCGTAGTTCATCTCATATAATCGTATGGCTTCATTCAGCTCCATGTTCGTTGATATGGTGCACGGGTCGTTCTCCTCATCGACCCACTTGATGGTGAAGGGCTAAAACATATAGTAAAACACAATTAGAATCGAAATCAGGCTATATATAAAGATATATGATCCGAGTCACCTGATCGATGGGAAAGCGACAAATGTTGCGTATCTCATAGCAGAGATCCTCGTAGGTAATGTTCTTGTTGATGGTCGTTATGATGACCTGGCCATTGTAGGCAGTCTTCACTGTAATCGAATTGGGCGATGCGCCCAGCAATGAAGCCGCATTGTTCAAGCTGCCAGATCCACTGCCGTCGTTTAAAATTTGCGAGGGCATTTTCTGCATTGGGACGGAAACGTACACGACGACAATTGAGACGGAGGCGGAGGCGTTAACTTATTGTCCGTTGAATTTATTGAACTCTTCGCTATATATATATATTTTTTTTATTATCCTTAAAGTTGTATAGAAACGAGCACAGGAATCACAGAAAACGAGCTGTGGAAATAGCAAATTAAATATGAAATTAGCAAAAAATAAAAAATAAAAAAAAAATTATATAATATATTTTATTTATGCAACTATTTAAAATTTAGTTTTGCTGGTTCTAATTTGGCACATTCATGTTAAGTTTAACAGCGCTGTTATGCTTTAACAGTGCTTGGCTTAACAGCGTTTTCTCGTCTGCTTTTCCCTCCCATCCAACTGGAGCTGCATCCGACAGAGACACACACACACATACAGGCGCGCGCAAAAGCTTAAGATGGACAAAAGCTTTTTAGTTAATTCAAATCTCATTTTAGGATGCGCCACGCAGCTGTCAAATGTGACTTTTGAACCGGTAAACAAGATGCCACAGGTGTCTGTTGTTGCTGCTGTGCCGAAAATGTATTTAGCTGCCAACTAACATTGCACTGGCATGAATCATAGCATCAACTGTTAAAAGGCGTTACGCCCACAGCGAAGAAAAACACACACAAAAAAAAAAGAGATAAATTAGAACAGCAACAGCAGCAACGATAGCAATAAGAATGTTAAGTATACACGGCCCTCGGCCCACAGACAACGAGACTTTATACAGCTTTAATTAACGCCGTGCATTGACCAACTAAAAAGGCAGCCAAGTCCACTACAACAACAACACGCAGAGCGAGAGCCAAGCCAAGCCAACACAAATGCCAAAGCGTAGCAGCAGCAGCAGCGACAGCGACAACCTGTATTTTTTCTCCTCTTTCCTTCTCTTTGGCTCATTTGCATTTGAAATCTGGGCTGTGTTTGCCGCTTTTTCTTGAGTTTCTATTTGCATGCGTATTTTTTGCAAGACAATAAAACGTCGATTTAGTTAATTTCACCCGATTATGCTTACTTTTGTTGGTCGTCGTAATTTGTTTAACCAAAAATGCCGCAATAAGCGCACTCTCGCACACACACACACACTAACACAAACACACACACGCACGCACACTTAGAGAAAATACTAAGGTGAACGAAGGAACACGGCACACGGCACAAGAAAACAGTAACAGAAGTCTTAATTGCAGTCAACTAAAAAGTAACACATAATTAAATGAACGGTTTAAGCGCACACACTTTCAACTTTTATTGTCTGCCATCAATTTTGTTTAAATAATTGTAACATTTTATACAAATGCAACAAGTGTGGCTGTATGTTGCTAACAATTTGCGCTGTTTTATGCTGAAAACTAATGGTGGCACTACACAAATTTAAATATGTATCGATGGCGCAAATTGTAATGGCTATCGTTAAGATTGTTATCGATAGTGGTTTTACTAGTTAGCCATTAGGTATATTCCCTCACTTAGTTTGAATATTATATTTATGATGTACATTGTTGCAGATTTTAAATGTGAGCATGAAAAAATATATAAATAATTCAAAACATTAAATAGTTTACAAATTATCTTACAGTTTTTTTTAAGTTTCAGAAAAATACCACACAAAATACAGTTTGCTATCGATAACTATCATTTGTCGACTTGGTATTTTGCCGCTTCAAGTCTGCGGCCAGACTCAGTTATGTTTTTGTTTTCTTGCTGAGCGGTTGGGTTGGATCGCGTCGCTTTGTCGCGCTGATCAGAGTTTGGTGATTAAAAACGCATAAATTAATAATATGATCGCATACAATTAATAAATGTTTCTAATAAAACACAAAGATCTGTATAAATTAAGTGGAATGAGCTGCGAACAGCAAATCAGTTAAAATAACGAGTTCACAACTAAGAAAATGGCGGCGTAGCAAACAATAAAAAGCAGCGACTACAACAACAGCAACAACAACTCGGGAACAACTACGTAAGCAGCGGCGCAGCTTAATAAACTCTTTCGGCTGCACACAAAAAATTAATCTGGTTTTATGTTTTACTTTTATGAGTCGCGCGCGCGCCATTTGTATCTGTGTGAGTGTGAGTGAGAGAGTGCTAGAAGAAGGCAACGACAAACTACAGTAATTAATGCCCTGTTACAGTTTTACATTTGTTTACTTTTTGTGTGTCAACTTTCGTCGCGGTTGTGTTTTAATGTAATTAACTTGCTTTTTGTTATTGCTTTCTGTTGTCGTTGTAAATTGAAAGACATAAACACAGCGAGAAATAGCTTTTCCACACATTTGAAAGGTGAGTGATGTTTGAAATGTTTTTGTTTTGACACTCGTGTCCTGCTGCCGGCGTCGGCGTCGACGCCGACCTCACCATCTGTCACTTCTCTCTGCTTCCTCTTCTTGCACGCCGTTGCATACAGTGGCTGCCAGCTGTTCGCAGCTCCTTTGTGCAGAGTGGCCAGGAAATTGGTTTTTGTTTCCAGATAATAATGCAGCTGCTGCTGCTGCTGCTACTGCGGCGGCGGCGGCTGCATCTGCTTATGTAATTAATAAACCAACACGTGTCAGCGTTGCCTGCGTTACGCTTGAACGCCGACGCTGACGCGTGCTGTCGACAACAATGGCGCTGTGGCAACTCTGGCCGCGCTGCGCTCTGCTGATGCTCTGCTGCTGCTGTTAGTATAATTTATTCACCCTGCTCCGTCGGCAATTAAATGTTTTGCTGTCATTTACGCATTGTCTTTGGCAGCTCACTTGGAAATTCAATGCGCGTTTAGTTCATCTGAGCTTTGTACTCGTTGCAAAGCACTCAGATTGCGCTATAAAGCTCATATAAATCAATAGAAAGCGCAGTACAAACACATAAACACACACGCATGCACATGCACACACACACACACACATTCACAGACTCATAACTCACTTGCCATAATGGGGAGCGACAGAGAGAGAGAGAGAGAGAGCGAGCAGAGATTTGTGTGGGAATCAAATGACTTGACGACGCGTCGTTGCCGTCGCAACGTAACGCAACGCAACGTAAACGACTCCAATGAAGTGTTAGAATTGTCGTTCATGTGGGCGGGGGGGTTAAAGTGACAGCTTAGCGAGTGTGTGAGCGAGAGAGAGAGAGAGAGAGAGAGCTGACAAAATTGAGAGCGAGAGCATGGGCAGCGTGCGCAGGCCATTTAATACAGTTGGAGCCTTTTGAAGTTTTTTTTTTTGTATGAAGCTCGTGTGGAGCGCGTGCTCGCTCTCTCTTTCTCTAGCTCTCATATTCGCAGCTCTCTGTCTTTGGCTCTTATTGGCTTATGCGGCAAACAAAGTGGTTGACTAGCCTGTCTCTGTGCATGTGTGAGTGTGTGTGTGTGTGCGTGTGTTTTGGTATGCTTTGTGGCATACAGCGCACAGTGGAACAAATTGCTAACAACAACAAAATTATATATGTAAATATATTTAAAATTTATTATTAAACGAAATATTGATTTAAAGCAAATATTTATTTTAATGCAGCGAAGAATCGAATTACATTCAAATAAATTATTAATAATAATAAATAAATACAAATAAAAATATTTAATGATAAAGAAGGAGTATATACGAGGAAAATTAATTTAAAAAAAATATGATAATTAAATGAATAAAAATAAAAATAAATAAATGAATATAAGAAAAACATAATAAATAAGTATATGAAAAAATAATAAAGTAAAAAAAATTAATAAAAAAAAAAATGTATAATAAAATAAATAAAAAACTAAATATGATAAATAAAAAAAACTGTATAAAAAAAACCTTTTAAAATTCAGATGTTGCAATTTGCAGCTTTGTAATTAAAAAACTAAATCACTTGAAACTATTTCAAGTTGTAAATTAGCTAAGCAACTTTAGTTTGTATACTTAGCCTTGAATTTGAGTTACGTTAATGGCTTGGGCCAAGTTTTACAAGTTTTCCCATGCTAAACACGAATGAATGCAAATTACATACGATCATTAAGGTTTTCCCGCCTCAATGGGCTGACCTCTAATTCTTATCTGAGGGAAATCAAAATAAATAAAAAAAAAAACAATGTCAGGCAATAAATATGCATAGGCTGGCATTTGGGCAGGTTGCCGTTGTCGCTTGTGTCACTGTGCGTCCAACTGGAAATGAATGCAGTTCTCTCAGGCTGCGCTCCTGCAGCGCTACAGTGCCACGAAATTGTATGCAGACGCGGCGGCCGATTGTTTCGTTTATTAACTAATTTGCCAGCCAGCAATAAATTGTCAGCGGAGGCTCAACTACTGTTATTGTTTCAATTGCAACAAATTGGCTTTGGCTCTAGCTCGAGAAGAGGCCAAATTGAGCAGAGTTTTGAGTGTCGGCAAATTGCGCGCACTCTCGCTGCTCTCTAACTGTAGCTCACTCTTTGACGCGCTCGCTCTCTCTCTCTCTCTCTTTTTGGTTATGTACAGCAAGCAAGGAGGACTTGGGACTCGAACTTGAGCCGCGTTTTCAATACGCTTTGACTTGCGGTCGCCGTCGGCTCGTGCACGCGGCTAAATCTTCGTTTCTTTCAGCAGCCGCAGCCGCCGCAGCGGCAACTTTTTTGCGCTGCCTTTTTCATATGCTTTACTTGTTTTGTGTGCGCGCGTGTGTGTGTGTGTGTGTGTCGCTGTTAGTGTTAGTGTATTGGTGTTACTTTAGTTTGTGTGTGTTTGTGCAAAAGAAATTTGCACAGAATTTTCCGACGCGTTTTAATGCCACTAAATCAATTGCAATTTATACAAAATATATAATTTAAGCTCATTTCAAGAGAGCTTTTGTGTTCACCCTAAACGTTGCTGCCAAAAAATTAGGTTTAAAATGGTAATTTTCATATTTTTATCACAGTTGCTCAGGTTTTTTTTGCATGTAACTGTAGATGTGAATGTGTGTGTGCGTGTGTGTGTGTGTGTGCGTGTGTGTCTGTGTGACTGTGCGTAGTAGTAAACGCACTTTGCAAGTGGGTGGCAAGTGGTTAGGTACTAAAAAGTTCAATGTACATAACAGTAAATGCTTGCTACCTCTCCCTCTCTCTAAACTGTTGTTGTTGTTCGCATTGCTGCTCGCTTTACAACTTGTTCGCGTATTTTGACCAAAAAGCAGCATTGATGGCCGCTTTTGGAGCTGAGCTGCGCTGCGCTGCTCTGCCGACGTGCATACGTGCTGACAGCCTTATTTGGTCTGTCTGTCTGTCTGTCTGTCCGTCTCTCCGTCTGTCTTTATGTCTCTTCTTCTGCTGTCTGGTGCCATATGCGCTACGCATTCGCTTTGCATTAACCGTTAACTGCACGTACAGTATTTTAGCTGGCTCGCCTCTCTCCCTCTCTCTCACTCTCTCTCGCTTGCCCTCTCCCTCGCGCCCACACAATTGACACATCTTCGTTGCATTTGACTCCTACGAGCTTTTTATGGGCTCTTGTTTGCTCCGTTCTTGGCGTTGCCAGATGAAACCTGAAACAAAACGCAAGACAATGCAATAACAACTACAACAACGACAACGACAACTCCCTTTACAGGCAAAACAAGTTTTCTACACAGCCAGCGGGCATCTCGCTGCTTTTGTTGTCCTCTCCGCTGCAAGATCAACATCTTCCAGTTATCGACAGGCAGCGACACCATCTTAGTTGCTGTTGTTGTTGTTGTCGTTGTTGTTGCTGCTGCTGCTGCTGACAAAACACGCTACCAACACAATGTACAAGTACACGAAAACTAAGACTCACTCAGTGTGGGGCGTGGCAGGCAGACCAAAAAAATACAAAATGAAAAGAAATGTAAGAAAAATGCAACCAGAAAAAAAAATGGTCAAAACTTTTTATCAGCCTTGCATTTTAGGGAAAGTATGGAAAGCGTCTCATGACATATGCAAAGCACCCGCAGCAGCAGCAGCAGTATAATCGGTGTGTGCTAGACGGCTGATATACCCTGTAAAGCGAGTGCAATGTAATATATACACTATATACAGTGAAACCTCGATATAAGGAATCTAAGGGGAACCCGAAAATTTCTCTTTATATTTATTGATTCGCTATAGGTACTTATGTTAAGATTTTATGTTAAAATTTAACATACTGCTTTAGTGTACAGGCTTGTGTTAATAAACAATGTTTAAGAGTTAACATTATGTAAATATATATTTATGTTATATAGGAATATAGGTTTAAAGATCTTCTAAAAAAAGAAATAAGCTTAATGAAATATTGAAGTTTTGATCTACATGTTGAACACCTGTCGTCATGTTAATGATTTAACATTATGTAAATATATACATATATATGTTATGCATGAATATATTTTAAAAGATCCTTTAAAAATGAAATAAGCCTTTAAGCAATGTTAACAGTTTATGTAAGCGTTAAACACCCTGTTTTAGAGCACAGGACGTTGTCAATAGATTATGTTAAAGAGTTAACATTATGTTTATAAATTATGTTAACTATAACATATGTATGTTAAAAGATCTTCTGCAAAAGTGAGAAGCTTAACAGGAATGTTAAAACTGTATATCCAAGTTTAACACCCTGTTTGACTGCACAGGGTGACGCTGACAAGGCAATTGCCTTGGCCCATTCTGTTGACACTTTTCTACAAATTTTCAATTAAAACTCGGCATTAGTTAAAGAGCTAGTTAATCGTAGCAATTAAGTTTAAGCATTGCTAAAAGACTTTATGGCCAAAGTTCTGCGCTCCGTTCTGGGTAACTTAACAGGGTGTTAGAAAAAGCCGTTGTCAATAAGTCGCGTTGTTAATGAAGTGTTGCCTGGGCGGTCCCTTTATCTAGCGCACTTAATGACACCCACACACACACACACACATAGACACTCTTCTACAATATATCCCAGTTAAGCACCGTTAATAAACATGAGAACGAGACTCGCTTCATTTGATTTCAGCCGCCGCCGCCCCCAACTTCGGCTCCCCTTTTACCCATTTGGGGTCCATGTCCCGTTCGGCATATGAATCTGGCCATGGAGTGGTTGGTGGTCGCGCCGTCTTTATCGGGGGTGGCTGGGCAACATCAACTAAGTTGATGTGTTGCCTGGCCTGATAGATTGGCCGTGTTGCCGTTGCCGTTGCCATTTTATTGCGCTCCATTTGGCTGATTACTCATGCCAGTAAACTTTAACGGCGCAGCACAGCGCAAACAACGAATTTCGAATACACTTACGCTGGAATTGAATAGGTTGAGTGGGGCAAGTGTGGGAATATTTAGTTATGATATTACTCTAGAGCAGAGAAAATGTTGAGAAAAAAATCTTGAAATTATTAATTTAAATTATTTAAATTTTAAGAATAAAAAAAAATTTAAAGTTTAATAATAAAATAAATAAAAAAATATTTAAATAAATTTAAAATAAATAAATTTATTTTGAAAAAAAAAAAGATTTTTTAAACCAAATTAAATATTTTGTGTAAAATAGTATTTTTCTGTAAATGAAAATCTTAAATGAAGATTCCAAAGAGATAATATATTCAAGGTTTTATTTTATAGAAATATATAAGAAGAAAATAAGTTGGCTAAAAAATGTTTCTTTTTTCTTCTTTATATTATATAACAAATAAATTATATAACTAGTAAACCCATTTTTTATAGATTTACTTTATGAGTCTTAAGATTTCTACAAGATAATATTAAAATGTTGAGATTTTTTCTTTAGTTTTCATTTAGATTTTCTTCTTTTTTTTTTTAATAAAAACTTTTCATATAAATTTACTTTATGAAGATTATGATTTCTAATATATAATAGTAATTTTTTTATTTAGAAATATTTAATCTATATAATATTCAACAGGAAAATCTAAAAGAAAATGAAAAGAAAATCAATAAAATTTAATTTGACAAATTCCTAAGCCTAGGAAAAGTCGTTTCTGATTTCCCATAAATTGTTGACTGAGAAAGTTTCTAATTTCTGGACAGCTTAAGCTGTAAATTTATAGTTTATGAAGCTGAGAAAACTCTTAATGGGACAAACTTGCTCATATATGTAGTTTCCCTTCTTTCCTCATGTTTGTCATATAAGGGAGTTCCCCCTTTGATATTTCCACACCCCTGCACTTGTAATATAAAACTTATTCTTATAAATATTTGAGAGTTCTTAACGAAAAGTGATTCAAACTCTACAACTAACGCTCAATACTCCCCCATTGAGTAGCGTATATCAGCTTTGCGGTCCCTTTGTGATATTTTATGTGTGTGTGTGTGTGTGTGTGTGTCTCTTTGTGTGTATGTGTGTGTCTCTCTCTCTCCCTCTGTGTGTGTGTTTTTAAAGCAATGGCAACCATAATTATTTTTAGTTGCTCAGCGTTTTTGCTGCTAACTTCAAAACCGCAACTCCGCTACATTGTATGCACACACACATATATATATATATATATATATATATTTATATATGTATATATAGATGTATGTGTGTGCGACAATCAATAAATCTTTCAGCCTGGGCTGCCCTTTGTAATAGTTTTGCATTGTGCGCCGAGTTTTTCTAATAGGCAAAGGCCGCCCAAGCGTCCAATTGCATTTCCAATCAGTTTTTATGCTCAAACACACACATGCATACATACATGCAATCATACATACACTTACATACTTGCACGCGCAAGTGTTGTTGCGCTCATTATGATTACTCACCCACCCACACCCACACCCAGCGCCCAACGGCAATAGTTTGTATATTATCTGCGCCAGGGGGCGTCCTGTGCGCCATGTTTGCAATTAAATGCAGCAAAAAATATAGCAAAAATATATATGTATATATATACATACATATATAACGGTACACAAAAGGAGCAAGCAAATGTTAGCCCAAAATGCAAGCCGGCCGCGCCGCCACACAGTTCAACAACATCTGCAAATGCTGCTGCAGCTGGCCGCACGGGGTGTGTGTGTGTGGGTGACAACAGCAATAACAGCAACCAAAACAACAACAACAGCAAATTGCAACCCACATTTGTGTATCGTTCGCAGTTTTTGATATACTACCCTACTACAACAAACGCTGCCTCAGCCGCTGCCTCTGCTTCTGTTTCTGCCTTCGCCTTTGCCTGCTGCCCGTTATCATCTGTGCCTCTGTTCTGCATGCTTGCGCTCTCGCTCTGAGCGCTTGCTGGCACGCTCTCTCGCACGCACTTCTTCTTCTTTGCTTGCGCTCGCTCTCTCGCTCTCTTTTGCTGCTTGAGCCTCTCCCGCGCCTTCGGCTGCAGTTTTTCGTTAATTTTCGTTTCACGTCGCATACATAAAAATTCATTAAAGGCAGTCGACGAGGCTTGAAAATGAAATTTACTACTGCCACCGTTTTACGTGTTGTTTTTTTGAGCATTTTTGCTCTGCTTTTGCGACGTTTCGCCGCTTTTTATACGCCCACACATACGTACATTATGAAATTTGGCACCTGCTTCGTGTGTACTACGTCTACCGTCCCGGCCCGGCGCGGCTCGACTCGGCTGGGCATCGAGTAGTTAATCGAACAGGTGGCCGTTTGCTGCTGCAGTTGTTACCGTGTTATCGATAAATCGCTTTTGGCCTTTAACTGTTTCACTGGAAAACGGTGCATATTAAAGCTTCGTCTAGTTATTGCTTCCGAGTATTTTGCGGCTTTGTTCTCGCTAATGCTAATGACATGGCCGGGTCTGGCTGGGCCAGTAGCGCTGTTCGTGACTTTTGCCAGATTTGCGCCAGCGTCGCCGCCTGTCGCTGCATTTTTCAAGTGTATTATGACGTAGCCGCCTAGACACAAACCGCACGCCCTGCCCTACCCTGCCCTGCCCTGCCCTGTCCCGCCCACAGTCAACGAACTTTGACTGCTTCTCCGGCACTATTCTCTCCCCCTGTTTGTTTGTTTTTAGTTGTGTTTGGTGAATGAAATTTGTAATACGATGCTACGGGCGCACAGTGGGTCACATTCCAAGATATATATGCATAAAAAGTCTATGCGTTTGACACATATATATTTTTATGTACTTCTAAAAACGGGGCCTCAACCAGTTGTTAACAATGGTTAGACTCATACACTTTATACCATGAAAAGGGTACAACAGGGTATATTGGTTTTGTGAATATGTATGTAATGGGAAGGAGGCGTGGCAGACCTCATAAAGTATATATATTCTAGATCAGGAAGACAAGCCGAGTCGATTTAGCCCTCTCCGTTTGTTTGAAGCTATTATTAAAAAAAATCGATAACTATATGTACTATACGAAAATCGAAATTCAGTTATAAAATTCTATTTAATTCAGCTTTATAGCTAGACTCTTCAAATTTTGTACTTAGTTACATGTGAGGCTTATATAATTTTGATTTAAATTTTGTATGCCACGCCCCCTTCGCCTTAAATTTGCAAAACCCGTATTTCACATACTAGAGACTTGTGCATTGGCAAATATATACATATGAATGACATAATCAAGCTCTGAATGTTTGTTTAAGAAAATTAATCTACAAAAAAAGTTATTAAACGTTTAATTTCTGATAACATGGGCATCATGCAGCTCAAGCGCAGTCGCTGCGCAGTTAGCAGCACGTGTGCTTATGCGTGCGGCTGTGTGTGTTTATGTTTTGCTTGCTACATGCATATAAAAGAAACGGTTAGGGTATCTCCTGGTCGGGACTAGAGTTTTCTTACTTATAGTTTTAGTAGTTCTTTTTTTTATGTACTGCGCCCACTGTGCCGCGCACATCTCGTGCCCCGTGGCAGTTTATTGACTTGCAGCAGCGCGCGCATAAACAGTGTGACCCTATTTTTAGCTAGAGCAACAAAAATTTATGCCCAATTATGCAGATTTCCCAGCCTCCAGCGGCCACAGACACATCTGCGGCACATCTGTTTTCGCCCATTTGTCTAATGCAGTTCTTTGTTTGTTTTCGCAGGAGTCGCTGCAGCTAACTCGGCCAGCGCGGCCAGCAGCAGTCACAGACGCGCGCCATGCATCGCTCACTGAAGCCGCACGCATCGACGGCACAAGCTAAGAAGGTACAGCCGCCAACGATACCGGGAGATCAGCCGACGCCGACGCCCGCCTCGCCCCATCATCAGCAGCAGCCCTCGATACCGATCTATCGGCTGAGCGGGCCACTGCGGCACCACCAACAGCATCTCCACCAGCAGCAGCCCCAACTGGACGATGGGATTGGCAGCATGAGTGGCAGCAGCATTGTCTCGTCGCCCTCGCTGGAGGAGGGCGGCTTCAACCTGCCGCGCGAGACGAGCGTGGCGCTGCGCATGAAGGACGAAACGGTAACTGCCGCTGGAGCAGCAGCGGCAGCTGCAGCAGCAGTGGGAGCACCCGGAGCTGTTAGCTCTGGCAGCAAACAGGCTCCGGCGCAGGCGCCTCTGCCGCCCAGCATTGTGGCCTGTCCACCGCCTGTGTTCTGCGCCACGTTGCGCGAGCCGCTCACCCACAAGGCGGCGGTGTACTATCACCAGCAGCTGGCGCTGCAGGAGGATCAGGGCATTGATCTGACCCAGTCGCCGGGTCGCGACTCGCCGGGCTCATCGTCGGGCTCGGCCGGCTCTGGGTCGCGACACAGCACTGCCAGCCTGGACTCGGGTCGCGCCTCATCATATTTAACTGGCGTCTCCTCATCGGGCGCTTCGATACGTGCGCCGCTCTCCTCGCCCCGCTGCAGCTCCGTCAGCTCGTGCTCGATTGGCAGCGTGGACCGGCAGCGCAACGATGAGCTCATCATTGACTGGCTGCTCGAGATGAAGCACGAGGAGTACGCCCAGCTGTTCATAGCCGCCGGCTACGATCTGCCAACGATTGCGCGCATGACGCCCGAGGATCTCACCGCCATCGGCATCAAGAATCCGCATCACCGCGAGCGCATCAAGCAGCGCATCGACAAGCTGCAGGTGCTCGACAACCTGCCACACTTTGTGCCGGTGAGTAAACAACGAACCTCACAACCAGCAACCCAGCGGCTGTTCCCGACCGGTTCCGCTTTTCTATCTAATCAGCCAAGCAACTCGTGATATTTGCATAAAGTCAACTTAGTCATAAGTCAACAGATAGCAATTTGTCAAATTGGCATTAATTGCGGCATACTAAAGGTGAAAATAGCTGGTGATGGGCCAGAGCTGGCGATCGTAGCTACGAGAATATATGTACATGTATATATATCGATATATATACATATATAGAGAACAAACTTGTATAAGCTTTGTAAGTTTGGACTTAGAATCTGCTTGGCTTAAAGCTTGATTAGAGCTGGCGAAAACTCTTGTTTATAACTGAAGAGTTGCTTAGAACTCAGCACGTTTGGTAGAAGTTTGTGAAATATTTTAAAAGCAAATAAGTGTGAAATAGTGGGGAGTATCCGACTGGTATAAGCCTGACCCAAAGATTTGGTTAGGGAAATTGATTGCTGTTTAACTTTTGTGCTAGTTGGAGTTCTATATTCGAATTTCTAAAGCAAGATAATAACTATATCCAGAGATAGTTATCAAAAGCATGCCTGACTAGGATATGCTTGAACCGAAGGCGTTCACTAAGGGAAATTGTTTATTGAACAAGTTTTCTTCTAGTTGAACTTGCTTAGTCAAATAATGTCAACTGTGTCTAGAAATGTTTAAGGAAGGGATGCCCGACTAGTATATACCTGAACCGAAGCGCTTTGCCAAAAGAAATTTATTGTAGAATAACTTTTGCTCTAGTTCGAGCTTAATAATTGAATTGGTAGAGCAGAATAATGATTGCTATGTTTAAGTAGAGTTAATAAAGGAATGCCCGACTAGCATATACCTGAACCGAAGTGTTTTACCAAAGCAAATTGTTTATAAAATTACTTTTGTTCTAGTTAGACTTTGTTAATAAACTTTCTAGAGCTTGATAATGAGAGCTATGTCTAGAGATATTTATTAAAAAGATGCTCGACTTGAATATACCTGGACTGAGGCGCTTTGCGAAGGAAAACTGATTGTTGTTTAATTTTTGTCCAGTAAGAATTTCCTAATCAAATTTCTAGAGCTTGATAATGATAGCTATAGGTAGAAGTATTCATAAAAGGAATTCCCGACTAGGGTATACCCGAACCGAAGCCCTTTACCAAGTAACTTGATTGTAGAAAAACTTTTGTTCCGGTTTAGACTTTTCTAATCAAATTTCTAGATCATCAGAACTACATCTATATCTAGAGGAATTCAACAAAGCAACCCACACAGTAGTTCTGTAAGCCCTAGACTATAATACTCAAAGCAGACACTGTGAGCAATTAATCGAAAAGATTTGTTTAATCTGCTTATATATCTGCCTCACGTATGCTTGTAATTTAATAGCTTCCCACGTCTTAAATATCAATTAATATATAAACACATTCGTCTCCCTTTATGCCGTGTAAGATCCCTCATCGCCCATCTCCCATCTCTATTAGCTGGAGATTGTTCCAACTAGAGTTCGCTTTCTGGCGCTCGTTCGCTTGTTTATTTGTGTGTATGTGTGTGTTTTTTGCGGCTTATCTTTTATATATTTCATTAAAAAGGCATTTGCAGTCGTGCTGCAAAAACTCGTTTCTCACATATTGCGAGCTGACGAACCGAAGCATAAAAAGCGCCGTCAGCAGACTGTTATTCTCCTCTCTACTCATTTTTTTTATTATTATTTTATTTTATTTTATTTTTTATTGTTAATGAAAGAATTTCGTTTAATATGCGCACACATTAATTCCCATCAACAATTCATTAAAAACACACACTCGGCTCGAATGCAAAGACAAACGTAAAGCTTCGTGAAGTTCTCTTGGCGCCTTTTGCAGGTGACACTTGGCTCGCGGGGCTCTCGGATCAGCAACTTTTGCAAGGCTAATTGATCGACGGCGCGTTAACATTGAACACTGACAGATCAAAGTGGTCGAAGTAGTCGCTGTGCCTCTTAACAATTAATAGAACTGAGCTTATAAGTGCCGTGCAATTTTATAATTCAAGACTGAACTTGAAAGATAACAACAAAAACAGCAACAGCCGACGATTAAGTCATTTCAGAAAACTAGTTTCTAGAACTAATATAATATAGTCTATATATGCTAGAGGAATGCTTGGACTTAAGAGACTAAAGCAGTTGAGACTTTGTTAAACCTTTAACACCCCAGGCATATATGTATATTTATACTTAACTTGGCTAATATTTAGAGCAAACTTGACATTATCAGTTAATACTTATGTATATATATATCTATATCATGTGATTCACGCATATGCATAACGTCGTCGCCTTATCCACATCACTTTTGATGGCCGGCGACAATATCCGATAAAATACGTGACATAACCAAGTGCAGTGCGATTGTCGCTTCGATATGCATTCCACGTGCAGCTGGAACAAGCCCTCGACACAAGTTTCTCATAGCCAAATGTGGTGCTCCAGCCCTCTTAAAACCCCATCCATGGCATTACAATAAAAGTAACCCAACCAAAGTTAAAAATGTAAATCGCTTCTGATACGTGTCGTCTGAACTAGGAAGAAAGTATAATATATACATATATTATCTTTGGTCTTTATCGCCAAAGCAAGCTACTGCTGAGTGATCGTAACTGTTATCGACTGTTATCGATATACAGTTTCATCTGAAGCCATAAACTTTATAGCTGCTAATTCATAATTATTACAGGAAATTGAAGTAAAGAATTTTATTTTGAGAACTTTGCAGTTAAGATTAAGAATTAAAAGAAGAATGTGTGATAGAGCGGGATATAAACATAGAAATTACTGCATAAGTTTATATATAGAATATAAGTTGTAATTGCAGATGAAAGAATGAGTGCACTTCAGTACAGTTTGTCGATCTTGTG
This sequence comes from Drosophila repleta, assembly GCA_018903745.1. NCBI lineage: Eukaryota > Metazoa > Arthropoda > Insecta > Diptera > Drosophilidae > Drosophila > Drosophila repleta. The sequence continues at coordinate 16,767,686 of JAEIGN010000497.1, read as the reverse complement.
GACTTATCTTTCATATATCTTTTATCCTCTATATCATATCTTCTGCACTCTATCTGTAATGTTGTATATATCTCTTATAATAAAATATATATATAATATATATATAATAAAATAATATATATATATAATATATATATCTATATTATCTTTTATTTTATATGCTCTATTTATTATATTATACAATTTATCTTCTATATAAAATAATTTATCTTTTGTATCATTCATCTTTATATCTTATATTTTTATATATTTTATATCTTATATTTTATCTTCTATATTATTATTCCTTCTGTCATACATATTATATATATCTCTTATATTATATATTATTATCTTATTATTTATTATTTTATCTTCTTTATTAAATATTTTATCTTTATCATTCATTATTCTATCATTCTTCTGCTATCATATATCTTTTATATTATATCTTTTATATTATATCTTGTATCTTCAATATTATATGTTCTTCCTTCTATCTTTTACATTCTATATATCTCTTATATTTAATATTATTATCTATCAAATGTATTTGATTTTTAATATAAAATGTCAACTATTTTATCTTCTATGTTCTCTATTTATCATTAATCTTCTATCACATATATTTTATTTTATATATTATATATATTCTTTTATATACTTTATATCTAGTATATTATATAGTATTTTATCTTCTCTATAAAAGATTTTATGCTTTATCTTCTATATATTAAATCGTCTACCATATATCTTTTATCTTCTCCATTTATCCTTAATCTTCTATCACATATCTTTTATATCTTAACATGTATCTTCTATATCAATCATCTTTTATCATAAATATTTATACATCTTATCTTCTATTTTCCTTTAATAACCTTTTTGATCTGCTATAGCTTATATTTCTTATATTGAATCAGTTAATAAAGCTCACATTCATGGCATTCTAGAGACCATAAATTCGGCGCGTTCATAATGCGATCGTCATGCCTGCAGCATGGATTTCACTTTAAGTCCGCCTTCAATGGCAGCTTTATGAACTCAGACAATGCCCCAGTCAGCCCCCCCGCCCATAATACCCTAGTTTTTACTGCATTCGAAGTTTTGTCTGATTCATTGATTTCGTCAGCTCACGGCGCGCGCATGCGCCGTCGCCCACCTGTTCGGGCTGGACTTAATGCGGTCTGTCAGCTGCCCACCTGCCTGCATGCCAGAGGCCTGAGCTTATAAAATGCATATGTGATTGTTGCCTGCAACTTGAAATATCATTTATCGGCTATCTATTTGTATCTCGAGCTCCAGCTCGAGCTCGAACTCGAACCACATTCCATTTGGCTGGAGCTCTCTTAATTGCTCGCTTCAAATTATAACCCATGGCTGATTGTTTCAGTTTCCATTATCTGCCATTGGATATCTTTTGTTGCTGTTTAATAACCGAGCGCCGTATTTATGCATTTGCCAATAGCTCGCAACGATTTGCGACGCTTTGAAGCTGTGCAATTTTTCAAAGCAAATGACCTCAGCTTTTGGCTTTTTCAGCTGCGCCATAATAGAAGTTTTCTGTTATTGTTGTCTGTTGCCTGTTATTTGATTTGTTATGTTTGCTCTTTGTATAATGCTGCGTGACTGTTTTCGCAAGTTTTTTTTTTATTGTTTTTTGTTAAGAGTTTTGTTGCTCAGTCTTTGACTCCCAAAACTATTATATATTCTACTGATCTTGAGCGACAAGCGGCGCCTTGGGTGTGGCTGCAAACTGAACTGAACTTTACTTACATCATGCGCAAATAGTAAATATAATATATATATATATATATATATATATATATATATATATATATATATATATATATATATATATATATATACTATATGCATATCGGCATATATATCTCAGTTCAAGCAAATGAAAGTTTTTTTGCCAGCCTCATTAGCTGGCATTCTACAAAAAAAAAATAAGCAAGCAAACAAACCTCATCCGGCACTTTCTTTAGCATTTTTATCTGACGAAAAAGGAAACAAAGCAAAATACCTCAGAGTCAAAGGAAAGGCAGCAGAAAATAGTTATTAACCAACGTCAACGACATGTCGCTGGCAATCTCTGGGCCCGGCTGAGACCTGGCCAAAAGGCAAAAACAAAAACCGCAATCAGCGCAACGCAACGACCTTGAGGTTTAGAGCAAGCGTACGCTTTTGCCGCCGTTATTAGGCACTCCAAATGGTATTTAGTTTTCGGCCTGACGTACTCAGGCTCACATATATATATATCTCTCTCTCTCTCTCTATATATATATATATATACATATCTGTATTTTTTTGCTGCCGAAAAACGAGTTTTTGACCATTCCGCTTTGGTTGGCTGCTGTATGCGGGTCTGTTTTTCGGTGTCATACCATATGCTACCTGCTAATGAGTTTTCAAATTAGAAAACAAAATTCATATATATATGTCTGTATATATCTGCTGTATATATGCATATCTTCGGCATGTCTGCCTGACGTTAAGTAAATATTATTTTTAAAGTTTTTTTCTGGCTTATGCGTCGCTCGAGATGCTCTCTTCAAATATACAAAAATTGTTGATTAACATCTTTCGATTGCGCAGTCAGCTGCCGTCTGCAGTTGCCGATTAGAGTTGGAGCTGGAATTGATATAGAAAATATGCCTGCCGCTATATAAGCTATTTGTTTACTGAGCCTGCCTACACTTATGCAAAATCTAAACTAACAACTGAAGGTGTGAATGTAAACAGAGATATTCGAGTTCTTTAGCCAGTTTTTGCCTCTACTGACTTTACCATAAATCTTCAAATTTAAATGTTGAGTTCGTTTTGATATATATTTATATAAATATTCTGTTTTATTTCTAATATATTTCCATAGGCACCAAGTGAAGTGAGATAATTGATAAGTAAATAACATAAATTTTTATTTGTGATAAATTTCCATACGAAAAAGATTAGAATTGTGAACAGAAAATATCTTTATTTATTCTATCCACAAGTCAAACCTTTTTCCTATGGAAAAAGTAATAATTTCTAGATTATTTATCTATTTATTATACAACCTCACCAAATATTTAAGCACACAAAACTAAAGAATGTTTTAATGCAATTCAATTCTTTATATATTTCCATAGATAAACTGAGTTTCCATAGACTTTTCTCTACACAATTCTGAACTTTTTCATATGGAAATATTCCATAAATTAAAAATCTATTTTAGTCATTTCACTATTGCCTAACTTCTAATGTTTTAGTATACAAAATTAAACAGTTATTTTATAAAATTCAACTTCTAATATATATTTTATTTTGTTAAACTCAATATCTATAAAATTTCTATATAAAATCTCCCATAATATAACATATGAAAACTTCCCTAAAATAAATTCTTGATTATTTATCTATGTATTATACTTCTCATGGTTTTTAGTATACAAAATTAAAGAATTTTTTAATGCAATTCAATTCTTTATATGAATTCATTGATGGTAAAGTCTCTACAGATTTTTGTTATCCAGAATTCTTATCCTTTTCATCTGAAAATTTTGCATGACTAAAAATCTATTTTATATCTTAAACTATTGTCTAACTTCTCTTAAGAATTTTATATGCATAACTTAAGTATAGTTTTATAGAAAAACCATAGGTAAATCAGACTTTATTCCAGTTGAACTCACTTAGCTTCAGCTTCTCTTTATCTTTAATCCCACATCCAAAGTAAATTCGAATTGATTGAGCATTTATACAGATACCATAGGCAATCAAGCATCAATCTTAGTGATTATTGATATTAATATAAGTTAGCACTATAATTTAAAGGCGACGCTATACCCTTGAAGAGTCGCGCTGAAATCAGTTTTCAATTGCTGCAGGAACGAAGCAAACAGCAACAACAGCGACAACAACAACGACAACAATTCCATTCGCTTAATTAAATAGAAATCAACGCCAATTTAGACAGCAAGCGAAAGAGCAAAAGCTTCAAAAGTTATTAACACGTCAGATGATGGAAGTAGAAAACAAAACAAGTATGAGTGGAGTAAAAGCTGTATGCACGACTAGCAGATGCCCTGGAATGCATTTATGTAAGGGGAATATGTTTGAGAGAGAGTTGTGAAAAGGGATTTGGAAGGGGGTTAGTTATGAAGAATATATAGTTTAGATATATTCATATATACATATATAGTATATTATGCAGTAGATACATTATCTATATACTAAAAGTATCTATATACTAAATCTATATACTAAAATAACATACCAAATACTATTATATATTATATTATTATTCATATCTAAACTCTAGATTATATAGTATAGTAGATCTAGCATCTATATACTAATACAACCAGCTAGTATATAGTATGCATAGTAGCATATATGTATAATATATAGGCTATACTGTAGCTATACACTATACTAAATCACACTCTCTATATCTCACGCACTTCTAACAGCCGGCATAAGCTCTACCCTCAGCATGTTTACAGGGTATCTCAAATTGCTGATGTTGATGATTTTTGACTGCCTCGCGTTGCGTGTGCATATGTATGTCTGCTCTGCATATGTGTATGTGTCTGTGTCTCTCTGGCTGTGTGTATGGTTTTTCTCTGTGTGTGCCTGGCTCTGGCTATGGAAACTTTGGCTACCGTTTAATGGCAAACAGCGACGAGTTGTGTCTCTTTACCCGTTCCTTTATGTTTGTGCTTTGACGCGATTTATGTCATATCTTATCAATTACAACTGATTAGAGCCGCGACGAGCTCATCAGCAGCGGTACAAAACACACCACAGGCTAACATAGCCGCTGTCGCTGCCACTGCCACTCCCTCTGCCTCTCCCTCTCTCTCCCAGTTCCCAGTGGCTGTGGTATCAGCGCTTTGGCCTGGAATTAGTTCATGGACAAATTTGTAGCTTGGCTGGCTGGCTGCCCGCACTTAAGGGGTTTTCGCTGTTAATCAAGCGAGGCGATTAGCCGTCAATTTAGACACAGACAGACTCAAAATAAAAATAAAAAAATAAATAATCATAAAAAACATTCCGTTTATTATGCGCACAGGGTTCAATTGAGGAATGGCTGCAGCTGTTGCGGCTGGAGGAGTACATACAGCCGCTGCTCGAGCAGAACTACAAGACGGTGCGCGATGTCACCCAAGTGACCTGGGAGGATCTCGAGGACATTGGCATTGTCAAGCTGGGCCATCAGAAGAAAATATTGCTGGCCATCAAGCGGGTCAAGGACATTATCAGCGGCAAATGGAATCCCGGCGGCGCCAATGCCTATCAGCAACAGGTAAATTTTGTGTTCTTGACATGACAGCAAATCGATGAGAGCGTAGAGTTGGGCGTGACGGGCTGAGGATGACGTCAATTGGCTAGATTTTTTAGCATTAAATCATATTTATTGCGTAAGCTTGCAATATTTATATGATTTAGTATTTTTGAATAGAAATTAGTGCTTGAGCTTAAATTATTTAAAGTTATTAAGCAAATTTTTAACTATTTAATTTATATAATTTTATAAAAATATATTATTGAAATATTCATTTTATTTAAAAATATATATGCATATTAATTTAGATTCTTTTGTAAATTTAGTTTGAGGAATTTTATTTTTAAATATATTTTTGTTTCGTTGAATATTTATTTTTTATAAAATAATATATTTTAGATTTTTGTAAATTTATTTTTATATTAATGTATACTTTTTTGTTGATATTTTTTAATATTTTTGTATATAAATATATTTATTCTTTGATAATATTTTTAATGTTTGCAAATATAGTTTTATATTAAGCTATATTTATTTTGATATTTTTTTATATCCATATATATGTATGTATATAATATTTTATTTTAAAATAATATTTTGAATATATATAATTTTAAATATATATATATATTTATTTATAATATCTTTCTATATTTTTGTATGTCATATAAAATATATAATTAAAATATTTTGTTTATAAAATATTTTAAGATATTTGTAAAAACATATTTTTATATTAATATATTTATTTTAAATGCAATATTAATTTATTTATATTTATAAATATATAAATATATATATATATATATATATTTTTAAATATTAAATTTAGTTTATTTTTTATTGTTTTAATAATTTATATTCCTTTATAGAATTGATTATAAATTAAATATTTAAATTATTATTAATATTTATTTTAGTATTTTATTAATACTTTTATAATTTTTTCCTCTCATATATTCTTCTAGTTAAGTTAATATAGCCCTAAAAATTTGATTATTTAATTATTTTATAATTGGCTTTCAATTATGAATTTTTTCTTATGATTTTCTAATTTGATTAAATTTTCTTTTGATTTCTTTTCATAATTTGATTAGGAATACCAGCGCAAGCCTTGGCAATTCAACGTGCCCATACCCAGTACGCCATCTTATGTGCCAACAGCGCGTGTCTCCTGGGACGACACGAAGATCTATGCGACGAGCGCGAACAGTGTGAATGCCTTGGCGGCCAGTGGGCTGAACGGGTGCCACAGAGGTGGCCTGGGGTCAGTGAGTGGGGGCGACGCCTACTACTGCACGGGCAGCAATCACGAGTGCTGCAACGGAAACGATGTGGTGCTCATTAAGGTGGGTGGGTTGGCTGTGGGTTAGGTTCGGGTTGGGTTCGGGTTGGGTTCGGGTTGGGTTTGCCTGATACTTGGCAAATGTCAGGTCGTAGGCGCGTTTGTCCTTGAACTTTAAGTGCCGAAACTAATGCAATCTCTCTCTCTCTCTCTCTGTTGCAGGTGCGTCAGCCACGTGGCAAGAGCCTGGAATCGCTCGAGGATATACACGACAACAGCACGCGCAGCCATTTGACCTTTAGCCACTATACGACCACGGACTACGGACACTTTGGGCCGCCCACGACAGCGGCGGCAGCAGCAGCGATGGCAGCAGCGGCCACGCTGCAACAGCAACAGCATCATCAGCTGCTGCAGCAGCAGCAACAGCAGCAGCAGGCGGCGGCAGCGCGTCTGCTGGGCAGCAATGCGGCCGCCATGGCCTGGCGACGTTCCTACGACGATGGCGACATAACACCCACCAACGATGCCACGCGCGAGCTGCTCTACGAGGAGGGCGGCGGCACGCTGCCGCGCCAGCAGCGCGGCATACTGCAACGCGCGGTGTTGAACACGATGCCGCCGCTGGAGCACCACCACTACATGAACGCCGCTGCGGCGGCTGAGTATGTGACAGCCGGTGGCGCCGATGGTGCAGCAGTGAGTAGCCATTGAGAGAGGGAGAGAGAGAGAGAGAGAGATCGCATTACTCACACACACTTATTCTGTCTCTTGCAGTCCTATTTGAGCGGCAGCCCCTTGACGGGCAAGAAGATTGCGCCCGAGCCGCCGCGCCGCCACTGCAGCATACGCAACTCGCGGCAGTTGAGCGCGGATGCGGCGCAGCAGGCGGCAGTCGCTGGCGCAGCCAATCAACAGCAGCAGCAGCAGCCCCAGCACATGTTCTATGGCCACACGGCGCAGCACTGGCAGCAGCAGCAGCAGCAGGCGGGCGGCGTGGGTGCGCAGCAGCAGCCGATCTATGCCAACTATGCGACCATACAGCAGACAACGGCCGAGATACACTGCGAGAAGTATCATGACAACAAGTCGAATTCCAGCATCGATTCGATTGATACGATACCCTTTGCCAACGAGAACACAGGCACGATCAAGCAGCGTCTGCTCAATCGCCAGGAGCTGCAGTCGAGCGCGAGCGCGAGCGCTGGACACCATGCGGCCGGCACGCATCTGCATTCCTCCAGCTCCAGTTCCAGCTCGTCGTCGACGAACACCATTGCCAACATAGCGCACTCGTTCCACTCGCTGAAATCTTCCAGTTCGCTGCACGATGCCACAATGGCGCGCAGCGACAGCATGAACAGCACTGCCAGCGCCGGCAGCAGCGCCCTGCACCTGCGCTCACCCACCCTAGACATGGCCAGTGCCACCGGCAGCGGCATCATTGAGTCCTCAGCCTCGCCAGAGCCAGCGGCAGCAGCTGCAGCTGCGACTGCTGCACCAGTGGCCACGGTGAATACGGTGCCGCCCAAGGTGTCGGTCAATGTGCTCAACGACATTGGCAACATGTTGGCCAACTTAACGGATGAGCTCGACGCCATGCTCGAGGAGGAGAAGCGCGTGGGCCTGAACATCGACAGTGAGTAGGGCAACGGCAGCAGGCAAAGCAACAATCCGAAAGCAAAGTTTCCTTAAGATGTGAACGAGAAACATTTCACGTAGTGTAGCTGAATTTTCTGTCTTTGCTGTCCAGCGTCAATCATTCAGTTATGTTCTTCTATATGTAATTTCTATAATGTCTTAATTATAATTTTAATGCCTAAGTTGAACGTTTTGTAGCTCTAGATAATTGGTCTACTTATGTTATGGCAGTGCTAGAGCTGAACTCTATTTAGTTAATTGTTTGTTAAACTTGAACTTATACGTGTACAAAGCAATAAGTCTATATATATGTATTCAATTTCCATACGAATCAAAATCCAGCTAACTGTCAGACATTCCAAACCGAATAACTTCAAAGTGAATATATAGAAATGTTTGTAAATTTGTTTTTGGCCAGCTGCAGCATAACTAGACCAATTAGTTAATGTCGTAAGTTAGTATTGACGAGGCCAGTTTTATGATTTATCATTGATTTACACAATATATATTTAGCTGTGTGTATGACAAAATATATGTAACTCGAGAAACTAAAACAGAAAAGCTTTTGAAACACGTATACTTTTGTACTTTCCCCATGAAACGAGGAATATTAAATAATAGCAAACAATAAACAAATATCTGAAGATAATGAAAAGTAAGCGCAAATTGCATATAGTTAATATATAGCATAAAATATATAAATATATATATATATAATAAATATTTAAACGACATTTCTATGGCAAGTATTTAGAAATTTGATACTAAACGGAAAAACAAAATGAAAATGAAAATGAAAACTGCTAAGCACACAACAAACAAAACACAAACAAAACTTTTCTACTTAAACAAATGTTTCGTTGACTCAAATCAAATCAAACTACAAAAATTTCAATTTTTTTATTTCCAGCTGAACTCTTGAGTTAAATATATATTTTAAATATATGTATACAGAACAATACGGAAAAATCTATATAATTAAGTGTTATTCCATATAAACTATAAAATTCATTATATTAAATATAAAAAAAAAAAACAGAATATTATTATATACATTTAAAGATATATTAATTAAGCAAGCGAATACGGGCATCAATGCTAAATAACGTATGGAAATTCTATTGCCTTTCTTTATCATTTACTTAAATAAACAATTTTTTAGAGAAAGACCTATTATTGTTTCTTTTTTAGTTTTTTTTTGTTTGCGCCTGAGTTAATTTGTTTTTGGTGCGCATATCATTATTATTAGTAATTGAAATTGAAAATTATTAACAAAAATATACATAAACGTATACATAAATGCATATACATACATATATTACCAAATGCAAAGGAAGTCACACAACATGTAAAGCACATAATGGACAACAAAAATAACAAAACGAAAACAATTAAAGAAAATAAAATTTCATAGTAAAAATGTATGTAACCATTTTATTGAAGAAGTCCAAGTTTAAAAAGTGCGCCACTTGTTGTACGACAGTGTTGCATTTCGTTTAGTATTTTTATAAGCTAACATAATATGTTATGACTTATGTGCTCCACACCTAACATTTTGACTCCTCTTTTAACATTTTGACTCCACACGCTGTCTACAAATTTTAACAGTGCCGACTGAGTAAAATTGTGTTAACAATATTGAGCATTAACATAACATTAACATCGATAGCTATCGATTATTATTATGAGCATTTGTGTAATATCTAGCGACAGTTTTTGCGGTCACACTGAGTCTGCTTTTCACTTACACCGCGTTCGGACGCTCCGATAATTTTAAGATAGTCATAGAATTTATATCAACAAAAATTAACAAATACCAATAATAATAGTAGTGTGTGTGTCTACAATTAATTATATTTGTGTTAATATATATGTTATTGTAATTGCTGTTGTAATTTTTTCGCGTCTACATTCTATATATCTCTCTCCCTCACACAAACAACGTAATACAACAAATACTATTATTATTTTTTTTATTTTGTTCAAATATCAGTAAATTCCAATGTGAAAAATATTTGCATAGTTTCGGCAACCCACACACATACAGAGACACATTTGCTGAAGCTCATGTGACTATTGCTTAACTAAATTTTACCACAGGCAGAGCAAATAAAAATAACAAAAAAAAAGCTGGCCAATAAATGCAAGTGAAAATGCAAATGCAAACTAATTGAAAAAGGCGCAAACAGAGCAACAACAGCAATAACAAGGGGAGGAGCAGCTGGCGACAAAAGTGAAAAGCGATTTCAATTGAAATTGAAAACTTGGAGATTTTTGCTCAAAGTGCAAAATGTCAAATACTGAAGACAGCGAGCTGGACCCGCAAATTCAGGTGAGCCCAAGGCAGAAATGCACGTGTGTGCAAGTGTGTGTGGTACCAGGCACCGAGCAGCGCATACAACAAAAGAGAAGGAGAAAAAACAACAACAACGCTAATGCTCAGCTGTTGTCTTTGTTTTACTAGCCTTTGTAAGTTGTTATTGTGGTTCGCTCTCTTTGTTTACTTACGTAGTTTCTCCCTCTCTCTCTCTTTCTCGCCCCTTGACAGTATTAATTAGTTTGACAGCTGCTTAAGCCTTTTACAGGAAGCTAGCATTAGTTATTCATTGCACTTTTTGTTTCACATTTACATTAACATTATTTGTTTTTCTTTTTGGTTTATTGCATGCGCATTTTCTACGCTCGACTGCATTTTGTCGTCTCACAACAATAAAAATCAATTTTCATAACGCTTTGCCTGGCAATTAAACAAATTGTGCGCTTCCTTTAATGAAACTGTTAAATATTCATGGGAAGAGGCACTTGACAAACACACAGCCAGAGCGCAGAACATCATTGACAGACTGCTGTCCCTTTCTAGCGCCCTCTCAGCTGTCTCAAATGTCCTTGTCTGCCTCTTCCAAGTAATTGCTTCGTGCGTAATTCGGAACTCACATTCATACATATTCAATTGTACACGCTTGTGTATGTATTTATGCATGTTACACTCATACAAATATATTTTGTGTGTATGTGTGTTTGACCAAATGTAAACTCTATTGCAGTTGTATGTCTGCTGTGTGTGTGTGGCTTAGGTGCGGCTTGGGCAGTGCGAGCGAGAGGGCAACACTTGCATAGGAATTCGGGGAAATTAAACAGTTTGGGAAACGCCAAAACGCCGACGCAAGCAGATGAAGACAAATGTGCAAATTAATGCCCAAAGCGAAATCAAAGTATTTCTTTTGTGTTTGTTTTCGAGCTGCGAGACTTGTGGCGCAGTTTGAATAAATAAAGCTGAGCTCATGTTTTGCTTTATTTGTTGTTTTATTTCTTAAGTGGAATTCTTTGTATCGAGAATTTGTAATTAATAGAGTCTTATAAGGAAAGCATTCATGTTCATATGTACATATATTTATTACGCTGTGCGGTACATTTCAATGCACAGAAATTTCCCATCAATGCCTACAATTTCTCACTCGGCGGCCATTTGTCTATTTTTAACACACACAAAAAAATATCCCACGCTGCGTAAAAACGTTTACATTGCTGTAGAGCTAAATCACATGCTTTTATTGGCTCGTCATGTCTATGTGTGTTTGTGTGTGTGTGTGTGTATGAAAAAAGAATTCTCTCATTTATATTGTGTACGAAATTCAAGATTCTTCTAAACAAAACAAAAACCTCTTTTTATGCACATCAGCGTATATTGCCAAATATGTTTTAGGCACCTTCAAATACACACATACATACATATACATCACACGCACAGTTAAATGATCATAAATATGTATTTATTTGTAAGTGTGTGTGTTTCTTTTGTACTTTTTGCTATGCTTTATGCACCACTTCCTCTTATTTTGCCACTGGTTTGCTGAGTGCTTAGCATGTTTATCAATGAAATTTATAGCGCGTGCAATTTCGTGGCTCGTTGTCTTATCAAAGATGTCGTCGCCCACACGTCAACAGCGAGAGAAAGAGAGGGAGAGACGTAGAGAGCAAAACACTCGATGACGTCTGCAGGCAGGCGTACGACAAAGAAAGCTAAAGTAGACTAACAAAGACAAAACGTAATAATAACGGCTTCATCTTTATCTGCGATTTGGACAGCTGTTTTGGGTGTTTATATTTGCGATCAACTGAATTGGTGTCTTAGAGTCTGCCGCGCTCTCTCACTCTTTCTCTCTCACTCCCACCCGTGTCAGGTGCCGAAATTTAGTCATTTGTGGAGGGGGAAGTTTTTCATGTGGATTTATCAGGCTTTCTCGTGAGTTAACACTTATCGCTGATGGGTTAATAGTAAAAATATCTATTTTTAGTTAGGCGATAAAATATGAAATCAACCTAAGGTTATTTTAAAGTGAGAAGTAGAAAAAAAACGATTACTTAAACATTTATTTATATACAAATATTTATATAAAATAACGTCAGTTGGCGATTAGCTGAGCTGAGCCATTTGTATATATGCAACTGCAATCAATTATCAACGCTTTTTTGTTTTTCAATATTATATTATTTTACATTCAAATATTTGCCGACAATATCAACATTACCTTGTTCCACTTGATAATTTGATTACGAAAGGAAATTTAAGCCACGTCTAGCTTGAATGTTTGCCAATGACTAATAGAAAGACTCTCCGATACCTGTACGCCTTTTTTTTTGTCAGAAAGGTGAGACGAGGCGACATAGAGAACACGAAAAGCTATAGTGAATCACACGTAATGCCTGCCTGATAAACCATTAATTTACTTATATATAGTATACTAATGACTCAAAGAGAGGGTGCTGTAAAACTAATTAACATTAATTAACACGTATAAACAATAGCACGATTTTATAGAAAAATTGATAATAATACGAATTGTAAACAATTAAAATTTCTAAATATAATTAATAAAAAAATTCCCTTGGCAGCGGTGGGATTCGAACCCACGCCTCCGAGGAGACTGGTGCCTTAAACCAGCGCCTTAGACCGCTCGGCCACGCTACCATGTGTTTGGCCGCTGTTCAAAAACATTTCTGATGCTACGCCTCGTGGTCTCAGCTAATGCGACTATATTTATCAGCTGTTAAATGCTTCCACTGCAATTGTTGTTGTTGAGTTTATTTATTTTTAAATCGCAAGCAAAAGTAAATAAATAAATAATAAAAAAAGATGTGTTGCTCTTGCCACTTGCAACAATGGGCGCAGCTCCCACGCCGCGTTGTCGGTATTTTTTTTTTATCACTGTCACACCATCAGCGTGCGAGCAATTGAAACTGATCTTCTGTCTCGCTTGCACTCGAGTGCAACTCAGCGCGCCTTAATTTATGAATTATGAAATTCAAGCGAGATGATCTAATGAAGATTATATGAGAAATGCTACGAAGCGGATTTAGTTACAGCATTTATGTATAATTTTTAAATATATAGAAAGCTAGACAATTGTCGTCTGTTTATATTTCTATCATATATAAATTGAAAATATCTTCATGTAAACTATATATTTTTGTTAGTGTATTTTGAAATACATTACTTTCGCTTCGTTGTTTGTCATGTTTGCGTATCTTTTCTGTTTATCTGTCATGTTCATTGAGGCGCCCATTTGCCTCCTCTTCAATGATGTCCAACATCAGCAATCCATGGCGACTTTTCGCTCGCGGTTACCGCACACAATTTACATTTGTTTGCTGTTGGTTATGCGGCTTTTGCCTTAATTAATTCATGCCGCAAGCAAAATCGTTATGTTGTTTATGGTTTATATAAGCAGCAACTGAAATCTTAATTGTTGGACTTTATCTGGCAAGTGCATATGGCATGACGAACTTGTTTCCGATAGAAGGAAACCAGAAACAATCTTATCAATTTAGCAAAGTCATTAACTTGTTTCAGTGGCAATTCGAAAGTTCAATTGCTTGAACATGTGGAAAAGCTAATGTAATGTTATCGTAAATTGCAGTTTCTGTATGGATTTAGAAATTTTTATAGCTGTATATCGATTGCTTATGTTATCTTGGAAATTTGCAATAGATGGGGCTCTATAAAGTATATAGTATTCATAGTCTTTAATAGCATAACAAGCTGTGTCACTCACTCAGGAGTAAGTAACTACTAGTCGGATACTTCCGTCTCGTCTATTCAATTCATAGACTGAAATTTAAATTTGTTATATATAATTCTTCAGTCTATTATAATTAGACTTCACTGTCAGGCAGTCAAAGCTTGTTATTTTAGCAAAAATAATCGGCATGAACATACGCCCTCATTTGTTAAAATGTTCAAAATGAAAGCAGATTCCAAAATTTGTCATACTCCAGCTAAATATTTTATCTTATCTTTGCTTTCCTCCAATGTAAATCTGTAAAGAAGTTGCCTTTGAAGCGCTCAAATTGAGCAATCCATAAAGAAACTTTCGGCTTAACAGCATTCCATAAACTCTAAGAATCATAAGCAAACAAACAATTTGTAATGCTGTCGTTCAGCTTAGCTAGGGCTTTCTATTCGGAAAAGGCCAAACTTAAGTTCTGAGAAAAAGTCATTAATGTATATATACATACTGCCATGGCAACATTTTATCCAATCTCTTTTGTTTAACTATCGAACACAAAAGCAAAACTCATAATTTATAAAGTCTGACAACTCGGGCTGTGCCCACTTCAGACACATTTGTATGCCCTAGAGTTGGGTTTGGAAAAACGGCAGAAATTGATTTTGTGTGAGACAGAGGAGGGGGTAGTGAAGCATATATATTTTATATATGTATATATTAGTAAATAATTTACTTATTATTATCAATAGCAAGCAACATTTGACAGTGTATTTCATAGTCATGTACTGCCACCGTCACCACTTTTACTTGTTAATTATCTGATTTTGCCCATTGGCTTCAGTTTGTTGACATAACAATTTTTTGCCCTCCGTCGTTTTGGGTTCAAGTTTTAGGCTAATTAAAATTGTTGCGGTCAATTGAGTTTAACGCTGACTTGCTGCTGCGCCCGAAGACTTTTTCAGTCTATTTTTTGTTGTATTTTTATATAACAGCACTTTCTCAGCAACAACAAAGCCGTGACAGTGGCGGCACTTGTGCTAGTTTTGTTTTAGCCCAGCCAGCCCACATGGGGTGGAGCTGCGACTTTCTAAAAAAAAAAAAAAAAAAAATAATATAATATAATATATATAATATATAATATATATAATATATATATATATAAATATATATATATCTATATATGTATATATTTCACATTTCGCTGTTAATGACGCAAAAGCTCTCAATAGAGTTGAATGTCCTTTTGTAGGCTTACACGTGCCCTGCTCCTCTCATGCTCCTGCTCCTGTATGACACAAGTCGCTAAAACTGAATCGATGAATACGGCTTCCATTACGGCTCGCATTTCCGTAGCCGCTAGCTAATGTTTACGTAGTTGTGGTGGATGTGTGGCGGGCAGGAAGTCTGCACTGCAGTGGTGCGAGGCCACCACAACTAGGTCAGGTCAGGTCGGCCCGAGTCGGGTCGGGTCAGTGCGGAGTAGGCTGTTGGGCTAGGCAGGTATCACGCCACCAAACGACAGCAGCTGAGTTGCTGGCGTCATTTGCTCCGCCTTGGGCGGCAGAGCGGACAAATTAATAAGCGAATGACATGTCCAGCATTTAACAAAAGTAGACAATGTTATTATTATATATTTTTTGTTACACTACTCAAATTGGAGCATTATCCAATTTGATCAGCTTGTCGCGCTGAGTCAGCGGATAGAGGTCTCTAGGGCAGATGCAACAAGCTAATACATGGCGAAACTTTGTACAGATGTTTCTATGGTATATGAAAGTATATAGTCTATTTAACAAACACACACAGTGTTGTAGTCTGACTGATGCATGATACTTTAAATATTAAATATTTTTCTAATGAATCATATACGAAATTTCTAGACAACAACTTTTGATATTATCTCAAACTGTTTAGCTGAAGGGATAATAAATCTTTACTTAAAATTAAAGAAATCTTAAAAATAAAATTGATAATATTAAGGAATATAATTAAACAATAAATAAAAAATTACAAATATATTTATATAAACAATAATTATAAACATAATAATGATAAATACAATAATAATTAATATAATAATATATTAAAATGCAATATAAATGTATAATAAAATATATTAAATTAATATAATAATTATAAATACAATTTAATATAATTAATATAAAACCTAAATATTTATCAAAATTTTTAAGAATATTTTTCAGCTAATAAAAATATTTAAAACGAAATATTTTTGTATTTTCAGTAGATAGAAATATTAACAAAATAAATTTGCTTGCATTTTCACTAGATAAAAATATATAAAACTAAATCTACTTAGATTTTGAGTAGATAAAATCTGTAAAAGTAAACCTACTTCGATTTTCATCGCATAAACTTCATAAAATTGATAGATATACCCAAGTCCATAATATTTATTTATGCCAACAAAAAAAGATTCAACAAATTTATAGCTTGTGTTTCTGGGGCTCCTGTTTGTCTGCCAAACATTGCTTGCCTTCAAGGAAACACGTCATCTGGCCTCACCTGTAAATAGCTTTACTTACTTTAAATCTATAGCTTAACCTTTTGCATTTGATTTATATAGTCTATGGCTTAGATTTAACTTTCCGACTTTGACGAATGCAAAAATAAAACGTCAGCGCAATCGCGTGATATTTGAACGTTAAGCGTCAGCTCTTAGCCCTGCTTCATGTGATTTTGACCCTGTTAGCGGCAGAAGCTTAAACATTTTTAGCATTTGACGTGTTCAGCGATTAATCAATAATTTGTTGTTAGTTGTTGAAGGCTGAAATGAAATTTCTGAATGGAATTTTGTTGTGTACAAAAGAGTGTTATATAAACTATATTATAAATTATATATAAAATATATTATATAGTAAATAAATTCTTTATTTATTGTGATTATTCTTTAATTTACATATTTTATATAATAAATATTATATAAACATTTATTTTGATTACTTTTCAATGTATGCATTTCTTGAATTCTTTATGCAAAAAATAATAAATGAATAATTTTCATTTATATATTTTGCAATTCTCAATCATAATTGCGCAATTCTCTCTCATTCTCTTTCTCTCTGTTCGTCTTCTTCTCGTCAAAAATTTATAAGTAAAATTCTGAGTCGTCATTCCACACAATTTGCCTACAATAAATATTTATTATTTGTTTCTTTGGCTGATAATCAAATATTTTTGCGTATTCATATCCATAAGTAAGTACAGCTGGCTGCCAATGGTTGGTAAATAATTTACCACCTGGACTTGGGGCTTTTTACAATGCAGTTGCATTGTCCCATAGTTTTTATGAGGCGCATTGACTCTTTATCCATTTCGTTTCCATATTTATTTTAAAGGTCTTTGCCTCTTAAGGGGCCGCTGCACAGACGACGCTCGGCCGCTAGAGGGCGCATTTTAATGGTTGCCAACTAGCTTTATATTTGTTTTGTTGCATGTTGCACTTGGAAATTGTATGGGCCTGCAAAAAGTGCAAAAATTTGAATTAACAAGCCGAAAGCCAGAGCAAATGCTGTGAACAGCACTTCCTTTGTGGCAACGCCAGATGCCAGATGCCAGATGCCAGTGAATTCCAGGAAAGTTCAACTCTTGAAATTCGTGAGGGGCACTAGAAACTGGTTTTCAGGTGGCTGCCAGCCAAAAGGTGGTAAGCTCGAACCGGTCCGAGCCGCTGCTTGCTTGCGTTTGCTGGCGCGTTTGTTTTGGCCTTTAAATCAATCAGATTCCCGACTTGCCCTGCGATGCTCCGCTTCGTTCCACATACACACTTTCACGCACACAAACACACCAATATGCCCCTTTTGTATATCCGGTATGTGAAGAAATGCCCAACGAGCACGATAATCATCAAACTGGGACAAGCTTAATATAAAAGCTGAAACATAAACATACATATACGGCCAGACTACGGTCAAAATTCAGTTCAAAAATATCATAATTAAAACCAGTTTATTTCGCTGCTGTTACGACCACAACAAAACCAAACCAAAACAACAATTTCAACCGCATGCAGTTCAACCATCCATAAAAATGGAGCTGGTGCACGCCCGCCGGCCACACAATACTTTTGGGAATTTTTAAATAAATTTCCAACCAGTAATAAAATACTTTAACGATACAACAAAGCATGTCCAATTGAGCATATTTCCCATATCGCGTATGCGATTTATTTTTCGCCACCTCTACATACAGGCATTCGTCTTAGTTTTATGGTATTGGCGCAGCTGTCAGGCTGATACTTAATATTAATTAATTTACATTTTGTTTGCAATTTGAGTAACTATAAATCAAAGCGCATAAATGTCATGGGAAATTTTCAATTCATATTTACGTATGCAGCTGTCCATTGTTTACGTTTACATTAAGCGGCGCTGTTAAAGCAATATTCATGCTGTTAACAGTGATGCTTGTGTACTGTTAGCTGTTCTTTCAAGTAAGGCATTTGCTGGCGCGTCTGCTAGTGTTAGCGTGGTGGTGCGCCTTAGGTTGTGGCTCGCGCGTTTTGGGTATATAGGTCGCGCGCAGGTTCGAGTCCGCTGTTGACTGTTGAGGAAATTTTGTTTAGAAGTTTTGTTATTTAACATGTATGATTATGCCCCTAGGTTTGCTTTGGAATTCGCTGCTCAAAAAGCAATTTCATGTTCACATGGGGCAATAGAAACCAACACGTTTTGTTCACTCCACGGAGGGTTCGCGTTTACTTCATTGTTTAGCGAAGCTCTTCACTAACTCTATAAACGACAATCCTTTTTTTTAAATTTAATTTTAATACCTATGTTTAGCATTGCCAATGTTTAGGCAATACTTACCAAAATTCTTCAATGATTTTTTAAATTTAAATTTAACAATTTTTATTTTTATTTAAGTTCAACTTTTTTTATATTTACACATTTCTTATAAACTACACTTAAGAAGAGTTCTTGTTTACAAATAAATTTTAGGATGAAAAATGCATTGACAACGAAATACAACAAAATAGCAGAGGACAATTGCAGGTGACTATTGTTGGGGCAGCGTGGTGTGTGGAGGACTCTCGGGCTTCTCTATAGCTAAGTACAGTTGGGACATAGCACTTCCACGACTTAAACGAACTCGTATCCAATGCCAAACTGGAAACCGTTCAAGGCCTTGTCAGTGGCCTGCTTACGCACCGGGACGCAGTAGTTCAGCTCGATGCGAGCGCGCTCTGCCAGCTTCACAGCCAGACCAATGCCATAGGCGCTGCGCATGTTGTCTGTAAGAGGATAAACGGGGAATTAGATTATATATTAGTTTTTACATTGTCTGCTTACCCATGGAGAAGGAATTGCTGTTGCCCATGTTGTAAAAGAAATGCATGCGAAAATGACTAGCCAGGCCCTTGAAGACGCCCGCAAAGGGCAGCGGCGTCCACAGGTGGGCGCCCGTACACCAGAATGTCTGCGCGCCGATGGGCGTGCCGTCGATAACGGGTCCGGCGCCGCCGTACTTGAAGCCACGCAATGTCAGTGGGCCGCCGCAATAGAACAGATTGCTAATGGGGAGCATTGTGGTCTTCTTGGTCTCCTTCATGACGCCCACCCGCGCACAGAACTGGGCCACCAAGCCCGCAAACAGCGGCACGTTCATCTCCCCGTGCGCCGTGCTGCTCGTGTACGCAATGTTGCCGCCCAAGCCACAGTACTCGTTCACAGACTTCAGCAGAATGCCGCGCGAGGGGAATACGCTCGCATCCCGATTGTCAAAGATTAGCGAATAGCGCAACAGCGAGGCCAACTTGGGTCCACTGTGATCCCGTATGGCGAACGGCACCGATTTGTTCAACAGCCCCAGATCCCTGATCGAGTTCTCATACTGCAGCGAGTGTGTGAGCTGTGGATAAAGCAGAGAAATATAGAGATTATGTATGAATATATGAATGGGCAAGGCAGTTCTGTGAGCAGTTAATGTTAACAGCTGTTAACGGATATGCTAACAGTTAAATGTTAACAGCTCCACCAGTTTTTATGCAGTTCTTTGAGCAGTTAACAGCTGTTACTGAATAGATATGTTAACAGCTTTGTTAAGCTTAACAGTCAAATGTTAAAGATCTCTGTAAATAGATCCTGTACCCTTGCAGGATATATTTCGACAGATTCTTATACATAGTTCCTTTAATTTCGAAATCATTCTCGCTAATTACTCTCATAACTGTTAACTTACATCAAGGCCCAGCATTGTGTGCACGCTAAAGTCGATTAAGTAGCCCAAGTTGGTTGTTTGGAACGAGCTGATGTCATACCGATCTGTTTGCCTGAATACGCTGAACGAAGCTCTGTTTAAATAGAAAATCAGAATTAGCCTTAGTTATTTACTCTAGTAACTCTAAGCGACTTACTCGGGTCGATTCTCTCGAAAACGCGTATGGAAGAAGGGCTTCCAGAACTTCAGCTGCAGATCGTTTGCTCTGGTGCTGCTGTAGCTGCCCTGCAGGGATATGCTCTCGCCGCGACCTAGTATATTCGGTATGGTCAGCTCGGTGCGCAGCGAGCCCTCGTTCTGGCCAATTTCCGTGCCCGCCGAGCCCATGATGCGTGTGAATTCGTTGCCCTTCAGCGTCACCTCGTAGCCCTGAGGCGTGGCATCAGCACCACGGCTAATGTCTATGTGCACGCTCACGTCCTTGAAGATGCCCAGCTCGTGCAGATACGACTTGGCCGCCATTGCCTCCAGCATCATCTGCTGAAAGTTGTTCGCCTTGAACAGGCCCTCGGCGGCCCGCATCACGTAGTCATCGTGGGTGCGCAGCAACCCGCTCACATTCACCTTATCCACGCGAGCGGATATTTTGCTCAGATCGTATTTACTGTTCGGATCCTTCGGCATGGCACCGCCGCTCGACATTTCGTATTAGTGGGTTGATTCGTGGGACAGCTGTTGATGGTGGTGTTGGCTGGCTGGCTGGCAACAACTGCAAGTGAAAGATGGAGAGATTTACATGAGCCTATCAAGTCTGCTATAATAAAGAAAATATATTGTTGAATGACATTTAAGTACATACTTCATATACTTTACTTAACGTAGGTTTATAATGAACTATTCCATTTAACAGAGCCCTTGTTTAAGTAAACAAGATTTCTTATAGCCATACTAAACCCTTATACTCTGCTTTTTGCTTACAGATTGAACTAGAGAATCTCAACAGTGCTACGGATGAGATTAACAAGCTCGAAATCGAATTGGAGGTAAATATAGCAACAATCCCCAAGTTAACATAAAATAACATAACATTCAATGTTAACATCAATCAATTAACAGGAGGCCAACTCAACGTTTCGCATACTGCTGAATGAGTCAACGCGGCGCTTGAAACTCTCCTCCAAGAAGCTCGGCAATTGCATTGAGAAGGCGCGTCCCTACTATGAGGCACTGGACAAGGCGCGCGAGGCGCAAATCGAATGCCAGCAGGCAGCAGTCAAGTTCCAGCGAGCCAATGGTAAATGCTAGAATTCCGTCTTCTCGAATGCCAGTCTCATGCAAATTCCTTTTACAGAAATCCATGCGGCAGCCAAGGAGACGGTCGCCTTGGCCGAGCAGCGCTTCATGTCCAACTCGCATGAGTGGCAGTTCGACAATGCCTGGCAGGAGATGCTGAATCATGCCACACAGAAGGTCATGGACGCGGAGAAGCAGAAGGCCGACTGCCATGCCGAGCATCAGCGACGCACTCGGCTCTTTCATGGCGCCGAACAGAAGTTGCAGCAGCTCGAGGACAGATTCAGGCGCAGCATTAACAAGTCGCGTCCGTACTTCGAGGAGAAACAGGTCTGCCAGGATCAGCTGCAGACGCAGAAGAATCGCATACAAGAGCTGCAGCAGCAGGTCGCCTGTGCCAAGGCGACCTACTCAACGGCTCTGCGCAACTTGGAGCGCATCAGCGAGGACATACACAGGCAGCGCGGCGATTATCCGGCGTTAAGCGGCTCTCCGCCGCCGCCTGGACCACGTGAGCCGGGTGTGGGCGCTGAGCTAAATACACCCACCTCCAGTACGTTGCCATCGTTGCCCGATTTCCAGCTGGAGCTGGAGAAATGCGACTATCCCTCGATAGCGGGCAGCCAAATGTCCCTGGGCGCGGGTACAGCTGCTACGGCATCGGCCGTGGAGACAGAGGACGAGTTGGAGGAGGACAATGTGTGTGACTACGATGAAACAGGATTGGGCAATGAGCTACGCGGCGTGGTCGACGAACGCCAATTGGAGGCGTTACGCCAGAAGGTCAAAATACTCGCAGTGCGACCCATCGAAGGCGGCGACGGCCAGCAGCAGAACGATGTGTGGGAGCACGAGCTGAAGGCAACGGTGGACAAGCTCGATCATCTGATGATGCTTAAGGAGGCGGCCAAACATCAGCAGAATGTGCGCGCCAAATCCACAGAGCTTCGACCAGATTCACTGGGCGCCGAGGCACTGAAGCGCCACACCGATGTGGACGATGTGGATGCCCGGGATGTGGTCATCAAAATCAGCGCCGTGCCCATAGTATCAGTTACCCACAGCCTGCCCGTCACGCCGCACCACCAGCCTGGCAATGCGAGCTCGATCAAAAAGCTGCAGCAGCAGCTGGCGCCATTGCCCTCCGTGAATGTGTCCATGCGGGAGCTGCCGCTGCTGGCGCGCCTCTCCAACGAGCTGCTCGACCGCAGCAGCGCTGCCATGGGCAGCGTGCGCCGACAACTGCGACGTCGCTCCCTCGAATAGCAGCAGCAGCGGCTGGAACTGAGCCGGAGGCGGCAGCAGCAGCGACTCTTTGAATCAAATTAAAAGTTTGTTTATATTAAATGAATTGTGAAAATGGAAGTGAATGAAACGCATTTAGTTCACACTGAATATTGAGTACACACACACACATGCTTGGACTATATAGCATATACACATTTAGCCTAAATATTACATCTATTTTCGTATATATTAAAATATCGTAAATGTTTATTGAACGTTGAGTGTCCTGCGTGTAATGATTGTCTCTCAACCTGTTACTTGTATATCAAATAATTACTTTATTGTCCTCTTTTTATGTGATTGCAAAACGAAAATTGTAATTTGTGTGCAAATTTCTAAAACAGGCACTAAACAATAAGCAGCTTTAAGTTAATGTTTAAAACGAATGAAAAGAACTAAAACGAAAAGAAGAAAAAAAAGAAACATATAATGCAAGCTACTAATTAAAGAGCAAATGCTAACACAAATGGGCACATGCACTAAATAGTTTAGCCTAAAATAACACAAAAATCGAAATGAGAAATGCAAATGAAACGAATTCAATTAGCCAGAGTTATAGTAAGGCAAGATTCTCAAATAAAATATGTTATGAAGCGCTAATTGTATGTGAATGTTAAGGCGAGCAAGTATTTCCGCATACTTAAGAATATAAATTTCAATTTATAAAAACAAATAAAAATGTACATTGGAAAATTAAGTGTTCAATTTGGCTTTTACTAAAGGGTCTCTAGTCAAAAAGTTCAAAAAAATAGCTAAAAGAAGTTTTCAAAAGTTTTTAAGCTTTGATTTTTTCCCTCCAATCAAAACTTAAAGCTACAAATTTTCAAAACTAGACTTTTCCTAACAGCTTTCTAGCTATTATTTTTAGCTTTTTCTTGCTAGTCAAAAAACAGCTAACATCCCTCCAAATAACTCCAGATTTCATAGCGGCTTGTAAGCTTGGCTTTTTTCCCTCCAAAACATATGCAAAACAGGTGTTTGATGTTGATATTTGTATATATTTAAAAAACTATTGCCAACTGAACAAAACAAATATAAATATACACAGAATCCTGCTATACAAATTAATTTTTGTTTCTCATTGAACACCAGTTCTGTTATCAAACTAAAACTCTGCTTTACGGATTTTAAACACACATTCAGTTTCACACTTCCCTCGAGTACTCCAACTATTAGGCAATTGCAGTGTTTGGTACCTACAAAACTAATATTAAGTATGATGTCATTCAGCGCCTGCATTTTGACACACAAATCTATAAATGCAAAATAAATTTGGACACAAAAAAGGCCCAAAAATTATGTAAGCCCTTGGCTTTAGTCTTACTTGTTTTCCTGCCACTCTTATTGTTGGCCACACGCGACACTCTAATTTGGCGAATTTCGTTGCGAATTTTATAGAAAATATAAACAAACTGAACGGCGTTACTTGCAGCTTAATTTTTAACCAATTTCTTTCAACTTGAACGGCACGCGTGCGGCACCAACAAATAATCAACTAGAGATGAGAGATTTGTGCGATAGGCATGCAAGTATCGAAAAGTAACGATTTGCTTTGCATAAAGTTGCGCCAATACATTTGAAAATACGTTTAGTTTTTTTTTCTAAAAGAGAAATTGCACATTTTTAATTTTGATTTGCAGTAAGAAAATATACATTTGTCATTTTCCTATACCAATATCTTTGCCTATTAATATAAATCACAGTGAGGCCTGCAGTTGCTCATCTCTAACTCGACGTTTACGTGTGAATGGCAATTAGTGCGATTTGCAAATCAATTGTTTATAACAGCTGTTTAAATGTGTGTTTCCCCCTAAGCGGTTGCCCAACACAATGAATTCAAAACTAATACAGACTACAAATAAAATGTAGGCATGCCCGGGCACTTATAAATATATTGTAATCAAATCGCATACAAATTCTTACTGCTTAGAATTATTTACTTTCGTGCACTTGATGCCATTCGATTGCAATTTTCGCATAATATCCAAAGCCAATTGTTTCTTTGGATTCACATCGCCCGCGCTTTCAATGGTTTCCCGCGTATTCCGACGCTTGACCTCGACGCCGCAAGCACGCAATTTGTTTAGAATTTGCTGGGTGTCGCCCCCGCTAGGCGTAATCGCTTGAATGGTGCACAGGGTGGGAATCTCGACTGTTGCTGGAGCTGTCGTTGCTTCAGCTGCTGCTGCTGCTGTTGCGGCCGCTGTTGTCTTTGAGTTGTTCGTTTGGGCAGTTCGCATTTCATCGAGTCGCCTCAAGTCCTCCACTATGTTTTCCACAATATATATTTGGCTCTTCAGATTAGCTGTCATTTCGGGCATGTCCGATTTGTGCTGTTGCTGCTGGTTGGTGAGAATCGTGCGCTTGGGCGTGGAATGTCGCATTCGCTTGGCGGGAGACTCGATGGACTGTGAATGCGGCTGCCTCTCCTTCTCTGCATCCCTGGCTAGTGGGTTTCGCACACGGCTTTTGGCTACGTTCTCTTTGGCATTGGTGGGCGACTGATTCGCCTTGTTGGGTGGCTCTCGGCTCTCCTCTGTGTACCAGCGCGGATCCTCGAGCTCTGCCTCCCAGTCGATGTTGCAGTTGACGCTGTTTATATTGCGCACCGCGTTGGGCTCATAGATGAGCAGCTGTAAGAAGGGAAATCTTTGATATTTGGATATATGTAAATCATTATAGATATACCTACCTCTTGCCTGCCATTGACTAGTCTTGTCTCGCGCTTCTCTTCGTCGTAGTGCAGCTCGTCAATGGACGTGACGATGTGCTTGATGCCCATGCATTTGTTCAGATGCGTCTGGTAGGCGTCCAGAGACAAATAATGCCGCTGGCAGCAACGACACATCAATATCAAACGCTTCTGCTGATCATAGAGTATTTCTCCGAATCGCACTAGGCGAAGCGATTTAAGTTTTCGATTCCCGTTCATTTCGGATTAAATATATATATAAAACCTCTTTTTCTCGCAAATTGGTTGCCACTTTGGTTTAAGCTCTCACTTTAAAAAAAAATACGTCTCACTTTTTTCAAATCACAGTGGCTTTTTATTATCGTTTAAATATTTTGTTATTTTTCGTCTCTATCAAAATCTGTGAGTAAATAATTGACAGATTCGTTTTGAATGCTCTTTTGTAGCTACAACAAATGAATGCTTGCCAATATTCATTTAGCTGCAAGTGTTAATGCTTGTGAGCTACCATTAACTTAGTTTCAGTTGCGCTTTATATTTATTTTACTCTTTAAGTTTGCGAATTTATACGTTCTACTTGTAGTTGGCTGGTGGTGGCAGACTGATACACCGATATCGAGCTGCAGTTCGATATGTTTTCGATAAAAAGGTGGCGGTAAGAAAATAAATAAATAAAGTGTTGGTTAGCATTTAAAGCTGCCTTGGGCGCGCATTTGAATTTGTTGCTAGCCAATGATGCATTTTAAATTGCCAATTTATGCTTGCCATTTGCTTGTTTTGCAAGCTACTCAATTTTTGTTAATTTAATTGCCTTTAGCCATGATTTCTGAGCTGTTGTTTTTCTTTTGCCTTAAATGGCAGTTGGCTTTTGTTGGCATTGATTAACGCCCATGCAATTGAAATTAAATCGCTCGCAAATGATTCGTCGTTGGCTTGATAGGGGCACAAAAAAGCCGGCAGCAAATGCCGCACCATTTGTTTGCCATTTTTTCAGCTCGCCTCTTGTCATATTACATATATGTACATACACATGTACACGGTCTGATTTTGATGCCCTGACTCCGACGCACAAAACAACAACGAAAAAGCCAAAGGAGGAAAAAACGAACAAATCCCTTTTAATGTTTTGCGTGGCGCGGCACTTGTGCAATGTACTCTTTTTTATTTTCGTTCTTTCAGTAAAAAGCGCTGCACATGTTTCGGATCACGTGAACACGCACACGAACCCTGAGCAAAACCTGGACCCATAATCACCTGGAAATCAAGCTTTTAAAGTTGTGCCTGCTCCGTTGACATTAATGCTTAAAAACAGCTCGACAACAGCAGCAGCAGAAGCGGCGGCTAATATGCATGTTTTAGTGAGTAACACTAAGAAACGAGTCCGAGCGGGGGCAACACTTTTTGGTAGCTGCAATTGGATTTCGGCTCGGCATGAAGTTGCCAATGCAGTAGCATGCAATTAAGCAAGGATAGCGCTGTGTCCTGGACCTGGCAACTGGCAACTGCATGACCATTCCCATTCCCCATTCCCCAGGCCCCAGCTGCATGCTGACCATGCAAATTACGTTGCCCACAGACGCACACACACACATATGTGCATGGGTACGCAGTGCTGTCACCGTTTGGCCGTGCGCTTGAGTGATGCAGTGAGACAGGCAGGCAGGCAGGCAGGCAAAGGGTGAGCGGCTGATGGCCAGAAGCTAGTCCGCACCGAGCGCATGTAGGGCCAAAGTTAAGTTAAATGGACTTGCGGTGCACTCAAGCAGCCAACATGCACACACGCACACGCACACAGACACAGAGACAGACAGGAGGTGACTGGGCTAGTGCATGTCAAGGTAGCAGCTCGACTAGTAGATTAAATTAAACGCAACTGCAACTGCAACTGCAGCTGGAGCAACTGCAGCCGAGCTATGCGGAGGGCCAGAGCAACATTAAACGTGTTTACACCATGTCCGACCAGTTGATATGCCAAGTGCTTTGATATACGCACACGCACACAGCTGGACACTGAACACTTGGAATGCCACAGCGTCGTTGTCAACTATTGCCACCTTTCTATTGTTGCCGGTTTTCGTTTTTGTTTACAGTTTTTTTTTACGTCCAGAGAGCGAGCGGCGCATGTGGAAAAAAATCACTGCATACTTTCAGGTGCAGCTGCTGTCATAATACAAAACAACGAATGGAGCGGCAGGACGAGGGGCTGTTTGTGCGCATTGTGCGCGCCCTGACTTTGAATTAGCCTTTGGCTCGCTGCACGTTAAACCATCCCGCTCCCCCCTCCCCCCCACACACACACACAGTTGCTTAGGTACACTACATTCATGTCAAAGTGCTACATGCTCTGCCGGCAGCTGCAGCTTTGTCACAAATTCTCTCAGTATGTGCTCACGCGCTTGTGTGTGTGTGTGTGTGTGTGTGTGTGTAGTGGGGTCCAGCAGCTAGCAGTTGGGTTAGTTGACTTTTTAAAAACCATAGCACACACACTTGTCCTGTCATTTGGCTGAGCATCTTGCAACTGAGCTGCAAAATATTGTTGCCCACTCAAGGTAAGCACTGCGCACACCGACCTCTATTTAAGTTTTATTTTATTTTTTTCGAAAACTTTTGAAGCTGTTAAGAGATTTGCTGGCTCAAGCTATTGATTTAGTTCCCATTGACAGCATTATTGCTGGCTGGGCATGTTTCTATATTCTTTGATATATTCTTTTATTTTACTTATTTTATTTATTTTATCAATTTTATTAATAAAATTTGTTAAATTTTTAAATTTTATAGTTTTTGTATAGTTTCTTTATTTCATATATTTTTTCTCTTATTAAATAAAATACATATTTATTAAATTTGTTTAATTTATTTTTAAAAATGAAATAAATAACAGACATAAAATAAATAAATAAAAAAAAATGAATAAATTATTTTTTCAATTTATTTTTTTTATATCTATTATTTATTTTATTTTTTTCTATATATTATTTATTTATATATTTATTTAATTTAAATTATTTAGTTGATTTATTTTGTATATTTTATTATTTATTATTATTATTATTATTATTTATTTTATATTTTATTTTTTTTTCGCTTACTTTATTTATATGATTTTTCTTTAGTTGTTTATATTTATATTTATATTTCTTAATATAAAATATATAATGTAATATAATATACATAAATATATTTATTTTATTTATATTATAAAAGAATAAATAAAAAAAATTAAGAAATTGTAAAAATTTATAATTATTTTTTTTTGTATATTTTATTTATTTTATTAATTAAATGAAATTTATTTGTTTTATTTTTTTTAAAATTTATTTTGTAATTTTTTTAAATTTATTTATTTATGTAATTTATTATTTACTTATTTATTTTATTTAGCTAAATAATTTGATTTATTTATTATATTTACTTCAATTGTTTCATTTATTTTATTTAGCTGAAGCTTCTGTCCAGCTGGCTTAGCCGTCCTCCGCTAAGAGTGACTTCTGGCCAGTTCAAATTTACCTTCAAGCTCTCGCTTTACATGGAACTGGGCACTGCGATTCCAATATTTGATGGCAGGCACAGTCAAATGTTCCACTCTCGAATCGATTTCTTTTGAATCGGAAATATTTTCAAGGTAAATTGGCGTCTGTGTAAATGGTGAATGAAATCAAGAGCTGGAACACTGCTCTAACCTTGGCTAACAATTTCTGTCTATGCTCGCATCAAATGTCTATTTCGAACAATGCCAACACCCGTTACGTTGCGGCAGCTACACTCAACAGAAAAAAAGAGTTATTCAGATACTGTTTAAACAGTTTTACAGTCTGCTATTTGCTTGCTTTGGTCCTCGTTTTGTTTACCGATTTTAAGAAACGTTTTGCCAGTTGCACAAAAAAGAGAGGAAAGCAGAAAAAACGCAGCAAATGGCCCTTAGGCTGGCCGGTTCTCTATTGACCATACGAATCAAAGTTAACGGAAAACATTGCATTGCATTTTTCTGCTTCACCTGAGTTGCCAATGTCGTTTTAGCCATACGAATCAATGTCTTAATATTACGCTCATTTATTGACCGAGCGCAAACAGAGCAGCAGCAGCAGCAGCAGCAGCAGAAGTCAAGTAAAATTGCTAAAAACTAGATGTGTGTGAGGGTGTATGTGTGTGTGTGTGTAAAGAAGACTGAAGAAAAATAGAGAATTGCAGCTGCGCTCACTTCCTGGATGACTGCTGGCTATGGCTATGGCTATGGCTATGGCTATGGCAATGGCTTTTTGACTTCGATGCCATCGATGTCGGCTGGGAGGGGACAACGGCTTTGGCAAGGCATAACAATTGCAGGAGATCGTCAATTTCCTGGCTGCCTGCAGGTAGCCAAGTTGATTACAAAGCAGCAAAATCAATAGGAAATGCAGTTAAATATTTTGCCAGCCGAAATAATTGCAGAGAACGAGAACGAAGCGAACGCAAAGCCAAATCAAATATGAAATGTTCACTAAGGAGAAAGAGAGAGACAGAGAGAGAGAGAGAGAGAGAGAGAGAGAGAGAGAGTTAAAAACATTTTATTGCCGCCTTCTGCTGCTGCTGCCGTTGTTAGCTGAAATTATTTAATTAAAAGCTGAGAAACTGAAGCTGCAAACTGAAACTGAAACTAAAGCCGTTGCGTCTGCCGGAATTTGCAGTTGGCTAAAAAGCAAAGACAGAGCGCCAAAACTTATGGCCCGGTGTGAAAAGTTTGAGCAGGCCAAGCCCAAACCCGGCTCAGCACAGGTGAAAAACTTGCCCCAGCCCCAGTCGTCTCTGGTGCCAGCTCAATGTTGGCAGCATTCAACTTGTTAAACAATTTTCGTATATACGAGCATTTTCGACAAGTTTGCACTGTGGATGCTGTGAAAAATCTTTAAGATACGCCAAAGAAGCCAAAAACGAAAGCTTTAGCACCAGCAGCAACAGCAGCAGCTGCAGCAGTCAGCTTGAAGCTGCAACAAGAAAAAGCTACAAAATACAGCTACAGATACAGCTGCAGCTACTTTATGCGTCTGGTTGAAAAGTTGAGGCGGAACTGGGGCAGAGCCAGGGGTGGGTCTTATGGCTGTCTGTCTGGCTGGCTGGCAACTTTGCCAGACAATTTTTCTGCTACTTTGCATGTCAGTGCAGCCAGTGCAAATAGTCGAAAAGTTACAGCGGCTAAGTTTTGCCAGTTTGAGTCTGAGCGTCGTGTTGTCTTCGACATTTTCCAATTGAATTTCACACACACACGCACACCTGAGATACCTTTGCTATCTGTATCTATATCTTTTGCCAGCATAAAAAAAGTGGGCAACTGGCCTGTCCACACATGCGGCCAGCTGCCCATTCAGATAACATTTGAGGCTATTCCAGGGCATAAACTGTGCGCTTAAAGTGTTGCCCAAAATATTCAATAGGCAGCTTAAAACTGGGCTATAATAAATTTACAGCTTTTAAGTTAGCGAAAAGCGGCTGAAAATGGAAATTATATATATGTATATATAGGTCAGACTAGTGGCCATATAAACATATAAACATATATAGAGTGCGCCTCCGCAGCATAGCGCAGCCTTCAGATTCACGCAAACTGTTGAATATCTACTGTATCGTTTGAGCTAGAGTTTTAAAATTTATTTTCCATGAAACGCTGTCTTATACTGCTTAAAATAAAAAAGATTGAGCTCCGTATCATTTCACAAAGTATTTTTAAATTTTTTTTGGAAAAAAGTCTAAAATTTCGAAATTCAACTAAAGGCAGAGACTTATTTTGAATCTTAGTATATATAGGAATATATATATTGTAAAAAACGTTTTTTTGGCTTGGCCTAAAAGTGCTTCCCATTCGTTCCAGAAAAAACTTTGCTGCCATCTGTCAACCTCTCACACAGTTTACTGGCATATAATTTAGCAGAAAAGTTGACAGCAATAAGCGAGCCGCAGACAATGCCAAATAGTTGCTAGCCAAATGGTAATCACACCAATAAGCGTTAGCGCTCGCTCAAAAGCAGGCAAACGCTGGCAAATATTTGACGACGCAACGCACTGACCGCCTGCCCGCCCATTCGATCCAATATAAACATAAACATTGCGGCTCCCACAGTCGGCAAACAGATGCGTGCATTTCCCATTTGCAGTTCAGCTGGCAGCTTAAAGTGCAAACCGCGGCATTGGTTTACAATTTTACCTCGCAATTAAATTTCTCTATGGTCCGGCAAATACCAATACACACACGCGCACGCACACACGCATGTTGGCATTCAAATTGGCGCTAAACAAAAATTAAATTGCAACGGCCACAAATGAAAATCGGAAAATTATCAGCTGCCAAGCGACCGGCAAATGATTTTAAACCTATTTGCCGTCCGAGTCTCGTGTTCGATTGAAAATCAGCGCCGGATCGACAAAATACAAATACATATATATATATATATATATATATAGCAGCTGGCTGACTGTATAGGAAACAACATGCGTCCGGTGAATTTGTCGATGTTCGGGTTTCCTTGCTTCCGCTGTCTCTATTTTATTTCGATTCATTTTTTATATATACATATATACGTTCGCAACGTTCGTGTAAATAAACGTCGTCCAAAAAGGCGACAGATTGTTAAAACTATCGCATGAAATAATTTTCAGTTGCGTTCGCACAAAGAACTAAAATTCATTTTGACGTTATTTGATACTAAATTCAACTATCAGTTGCTGCGTGGGCACAAACAGGATATTCATATACCCAACATTACCTATACACTATGTTTCCGTTTATATATATAATATCTGTTTATCCATTATGCGCTCCATTTATGCTCAACGACATGAGCTGCCGGCAGCACGAGCGATTTGATCAAAGACTTTTCTCGAGTGTATCAAGATTTTTTCACGATTTTTTTCGGAGTTTATCAAGAATGTATAAAAAATTGGTGAGGAGTATCACAAGAACTTCACAAAGTGCTACCGAAAAACTTAGCGAAAAAGTATCTGGTATTTATGAGGACTTTAAGAAGAAACAATATGAACCTTGTGAAGATTCTGAATAGGAGACGAGCAATAGTTAATCAGTAATGCATCCAGATTTATTCAGAATTTACCAAGAAATTGTCAAGAAATCAAGAAATTATCAAGAATTAATTATGAAAATAAATTAAAAATTAAACATGAAAAAATAAAAAATGGAATGAGTACCTATCAGGAATTTGTGAAGAATCAAACAAGAAGCTCTCAAGATTTGTTCAATAAATAATGGAAATACATCAAGAATGCATCCAGAATGTATACAAAATTTAGCCAGAATGTATAAAGAATTTATCAAGAAAGTATCAAGAGTTTACCAACAATTTATCATGAAATTATCAAGAAATAATTATGAATATCTTAAAAACGTATCAAGAAAAAAATGTAATGAAAACATATCAGAAATGTGTGAAGAATCAGACAAGAAATTCTCAAGATTTGATCAGTATTTAATGGAAATGTATCAAGAATTTATCCAGAATTTATCCAGAATTTATCCAGAACTTATCCAGAATTTATCCAGAATTTATCCAGAATGTCTAAAAAATTGATCAAAATTGTATCCAGAATGTATCAAAAATATGTCCAGAACTTATTCACACTTTATTTAAGAATTTACCCATAATGAATCAAGAAATTAGCCTGAATTTATTCAGAATTTATTTAAAATTTGCAAAGAATTTATTTATAAAAAATAGTATTTAATTTTAATTATCAAGAAGTTACTCTGAATTTATCCAGAGTTCATTCTGTCTGTATACAAAATTTATTCAGAATGTTTGCCAAATTTATCCAGAATTTATCAAGAATTTATTCATACGGAATCAAGAAATGATCCTAAATTTATCAAGAATTTATCAATAACTCAATTATAAAAAAAAAAACAATATTTAATTTTAATTATGATTATTTATTTAATCATATTAAATGTGGTGCACTTCAAATATGTCTTTAGGCTGTTTCCTCTTTATTCTTTTCCACTTTCCACTCCTTAGCCACTCCATTTCACCTCTAGGCCTTGCCATAAACTTCACTCGAGCCGCAGCTATTTCTCTGCAGAGCACTGGGCGGGAAACGATGTAATTGGCCATTAGAAGTTGTATACCCCTTGCTGGCTTAAAGAGTCCAGGGTACACAAAGGCACAAATGACTGGGGAGTGGAAATGCGAAAAGGTGTGCAGCCACGTAGCACAAATATTTGTGAACACGTGTCCAATGAGCAAAAGTGACGAGCCAAATTGTTGGCGGGGCGGAACGTTGGTGGGGCGTGGCTGGAGGCAGGTCTATGTAACTGCAGCAGCGGCGCTTTTTTCTCTCTCTTTTTCTCTACATTTTTTTTTTTTTTTCAAATAAATGAAAAGTAAATAGCAAAGCGGCTAGCTCAGCTGCAGCTTCCTGTGGCGGCAGCTCCAGCTCTCCGCTCCTTCCGCCCGCCGGCTTGTCAGCAGAAATATGAAATAAATTTTTAAGCACAACTCGAAAACGGCGCGCACTATTGGTGCAGGTCAAGCAGAGTCAACTTTTTCAGTTCATGCAGCGAAAAGCCGAAAAGCGAAAAACCCAAACTGAAACTTTCGGCACGTACTCATGATTCATCGACGGGGTCGACCAGGCCCAAGCGAGTTCAATAACTGCTATCATTAGCGCCAACCAGCGGGAAACAGGGTCAGTTAGCAGGCTCTTTAAAGCAGCAGGGAAACAGAGACAGAGAGAGAGAGAGAGAGCGGGAGATAAATTTTAACAAAATTTGCCAACTTCAAAAGTAACTGAGAATTAAACCAAGCGAGCAGCATAAGCCCCCCGTATCAAATGCTTTGGCGGGGGCCAATCAAAGTCCAGACAAAAACAGAGACGCGTCGTGCACCAGACGCTGACTTGTTGACAGCTGAGTATATTCTTAATAATGCATATGCCCAAAAACACAAAAACAACAAAGCAAAACATGGACGGCAACAGCTGGAGGAGAGAGCTCAGAGAGAGAGAGAGAGAGAGAGAGTGAGAGGGGGGGCTACAAAAATTTACAATTTCGCACGCCATAGCGCCTACAGAATGTCACAGCAGACGATGGGGAGGAGTAGCAGGAGCAGGAGGTGGATGAGGCACTGGCCCCCAGTCGACGACAATCACAAAACAGACAAATCCTGCAACGACGACGACGACGACGACGACGGCGTCGCTGGCAAGCGTTGTACGGAAGCATGTCTCTGTGTCTGTTACGTGCCACATGTGCGTCAGATGTGGCAATGATTTGCATCGAGGTGTGGCATAAAAAACAAAACAACAGCGGGCCAGAGCAGAGCGAGAGCAGTCACTGCTGCTGCTGCTGCTGGTGGTAGTCGAGTCTGGCTGGGATGTGGGGCAGAGTTATGCGCTGCCTGTTTTTATGACACATATGTGTTGTGCTTGCGGAATGGGGACAGCCAGCAGCGGTGGAGACCTTTACCTATATGCGAATTTCATAACAAACAAGCGACGCTGTCGAGGGAGAGGGAGAGAGAGAGAGATGGAGGTGGTAGCCTGGTTGGCTGCTTGGCTTGTTTACTGTTGTTGCGCTGATAGGTCACACAATATAATTGAAATTTGGCAGCCAGCGAGATTTTAATTAAGCTGAGTTAGGGCCACACATTAAATACCTCTCGAGTCAATACGAAATCTAAAACTCACTTTTCAGAGAGCGAGCGAGAGAGAGCGAGAACTTGCCATTGGCATTTCAGGCGGAAAGCGCATTATATAATTTTTAAATTAATAATTTAATTTCACATCAAAGGACATTAATGGCGCTGCCTTTGACCGCACGGCTTACGTGTTA
The DNA here is from genome assembly GCA_018903745.1 of Drosophila repleta. Classification (NCBI taxonomy): domain Eukaryota; kingdom Metazoa; phylum Arthropoda; class Insecta; order Diptera; family Drosophilidae; genus Drosophila; species Drosophila repleta. Next base: position 16,732,235 of record JAEIGN010000497.1, on the reverse strand, counting down.
AGTTCGATTAAGCCGGATATTGAAATCAGCAATTATTGCATATTTCAATCGTTCGTAATCGGGTTTCAATCAGCGTTGCCTATTCGACTGTGGCGTTACTTGATACGTTCAATCCTTCAAGCTCAATTTTTATCCTTTTGCCAGGCTTAAAATTATTTGTTAATAAACTGCATTTGCTGCTTTATTAATGATGTTAATGAAAGTCGATATTATGCTCTTTCTCTACTAAATACGAAAGAGATATATATTATATATTAAATATAACTATATATTATTTTATTAAATGCTGCTCTAGAGTGATCATAAGTTCGTCTAAAGAAAGTTCTATTTATAATATTTTGTGTTTTTTATTATTATTTAAATTGAAATATGAGATGGGAATACTGCCGAATCTGACTACATCTATCTTTATCTCTATATATTCATATGTATAGACAGATATACATACACACATATACAGAGATATAGATAGGCATGTATAGATATAGATATGTAGATATAATATCTATCCATATCTATCTAAATCTATCTGTATCCATCTATATCTATATAAATATCCATATGTATCTACATCTATCTACATCCATCTGTATATGTCAATATATATCTATATCTGTTGCCATCGATATCTTGATCTATCTAAATCGATCTATATCAATCGAAATCTGTCTATATCTAAGTTTATCTAAGTATATCTTAATCTATATTATATATCTATATATAGATATATCTATCTATCTATCTATCTATCTATCTATCTATCTATCTATCTATCTATCTATCTATCTATCTATCTATCTATCTATCTATCTATCTATCTATCTATCTATCTATCTATCTATCTATCTATCTATCTATCTATCTATCTATCTATCTATCTATCTATCTATCTATCTATCTATCTATCTATCTATCTATCTATCTATCTATCTATCTATCTATCTATCTATCTATCTATCTATCTATCTATCTATCTATCTATCTATCTATCTATCTATCTATCTATCTATCTATCTATCTATCTATCTATCTATCTATCTATCTATCTATCTATCTATCTATCTATCTATCTATCTATCTATCTATCTATCTATCTATCTATCTATCTATCTATCTATCTATCTATCTATCTATCTATCTATCTATCTATCTATCTATCTATCTATCTATCTATCTATCTATCTATCTATCTATCTATCTATCTATCTATCTATCTATCTATCTATCTATCTATCTATCTATCTATCTATCTATCTATCTATCTATCTATCTATATCTATCTATCTATCTATCTATCTATCTATCTATCTATCTATCTATATCTATCTATCTATCTATCTATCTATCTATCTATCTATCTATCTATATCTATCTATCTATCTATCTATCTATCTATCTATCTATCTATCTATCTATCTATCTATCTATCTATCTATCTATCTATCTATATCTATCTATCTATCTATCTATCTATCTATCTATCTATCTATCTATCTATCTATCTATCTATCTATCTATCTATCTATCTATCTATCTATCTATCTATCTATCTATCCATATATCTATCTATCTATCTATCTATCTATCTATCTATCTATCTATCTATCTATCTATCTATCTATCTATCTATCTATCTATCTATCTATCTATCTATCTATCTATCTATCTATCTATCTATCTATCTATCTATCTATCTATCTATCTATCTATCTATCTATCTATCTATCTCTATCTATCTATCTATCTATCTATCTATCTATCTATCTATCTATCTATCTATCTATCTATCTATCTATCTATCTATCTATCTATCTATCTATCTATCTATCTATCTATCTATCTATCTATCTATCTATCTATCTATCTATCTATCTATCTATCTATCTATCTATCTATCTATCTATCTATCTATCTATCTATCTATCTATCTATCTATCTATCTATCTATCTATCTATCTATCTATCTATCTATCTATCTATCTCTCTATCTATCTATCCATCTATCTATCTATCTATCTATCTATCTATATATCTATCTATCTATCAATATCTATCCTATATCCATCTATATCTGTCTTTCTATTTTTGAATCTTTCTATCTATCTTTCTTTACTTATATCTATATCTATCTGTCTTTCTACCTATGTATCCATCAATCTAACTATCTATTTATCTGTCTATCGGTCTTTATGTATTCCTATATAACTACATATATCTTCACCTCTATCCCAATCATCCAAACTTTATCCATAATTGAAATTGATTTAGCTCCAAGCCAGCAATCATGCTCGACTGGCCATACAAGGGAAGGAGCCCGCACACGCATATTATATATTCTATTGCTTCCGGCTTGCGACCTTTGCTAATGTCACTGCATGGGCATCACATGTCGAAAATGTTAATAACACTTGGCTACGCTTCATACTTGGCGGCAATTTCTAATCATTGCGTTTTAGGCCAGGCTAAGCTTAGCAGCAGCAGCAGCAGCGAAGGCAGCAGCTGTTGCTGCAGCAACTGTTGGTCTAAACTGGCCATTAAAATGCACGGCAACGAAGCGGATAAGGGCGAAACACTTCCGGCTAATTCGCACTGCCAACAATGTCTCAATTTCTATCGGTTCTCGACTTTTATTAGAGAAGAAGCAAAAACAAGAAGAACAAAAATGAAAATAAGTAACATAAACATAAGCATAAAATTTAATGCGAATAATAAAAGCAAATTAGCCACAACAAGCATCGGATCGTTGCTGCAGCGGGGCCAGCGGGTGTGAGCGTGTGGTGCTTCAGCGGCTTAGCTTGGTGGGAAAAAATCCAGGCCTATAAAGAGAGCAATATATAAATACATTTATAAATGCGCTTAGCATGCGTATCAATAATATTGACAGCCATCGACAAAAGCGAAACCAATAATAAGCTCATTCAAGTTCATGTAAAATGCTTTAGTAGCTCTGGCAGAGTGGGGCGGTGTGCGGGGGGTCTCGGGGGCGTCTAATTGGCGTGCGAAGCAGTCGAGAAACGCGAAGAGATAAATTACGCGTGTATCTTTAAGGTCGGCCTACAACGAAAACTGTCAATGCGCGTTTACTTTGTGGCTGTGGCTGTGTGGCTGCTGGGCTGGGCTGGGCTGGGCTTAGGTTCCGCTGCGGCTGACAAAGTCTGTGGAGCTGCGCTAATGAAATCAGACAACATTAACTGAGACGCCGGCAGCCAAGACGATGCTGGAGAGGCCAAAAACCCAAATGAAGGAGTGAGGGGAGGTTAAGGGGGCCAACAGGTGAGTTGAGTGAATTAGATGGGCAATTGTTGCATGCAGAAGCTGAGTTATAAGCTGGCAACTCTCACTCTCTCTCTCCATCTCTCTCTCTCTCTCTCTATCTCTCTGTTGTGTGTGGCCAGGGGCTGTTAACGTTTCATGTGACGGAACTTAAATAAATGTAATTTGTGTGGCTATTGACGGTGGTGCGCCATGAGGCGGCCATAACGTAACAGACTGCCTATTAAAGGCTATTGAATTTCACTTCCTCTCTCTCTCTCTCTCTCTCTCTCTCTCTCTCTCTCTCTGTGTGTGCGTGTGCCTGCCCAAAGACGGAAGCGGAAGCCAGCGCTTAAGTTTGCAAGTTGAGAGTAGGCATTTAATAAGCAATCAAATCAATTTTATAGAAAAACTTCATAATTAAATAACAAAACAATTTGTCTGATAATAATTCAGCATGCGCAGCAGCAGCAGCTGTCCTTGGGCTTCTGCTTCTACTCGGACTGGAATTTGACTGGGCTCCCCATAAAAATCAATAGCCAATGATATAAGCTTTAAGCCAATGGCATATAGAGCCTCAGGAGATTAAGTTCTCTTAAGTGTGTGTGTGTGGATAGCTAGGGGAAGATGAAGTGGGGGGAGTGTGTGGATGGGAATGAGATTTTATATGTTAGAGCTCGATGGGATATGAGATCTATATAGGATACTATATATAGATAAAAACTAGATTTTTTTGTCTGAAGGTATTCCATTTACTAATACTATTACTACTACTGTATCCCATGGTTGCTGCTGGTACAACTTATACTACTACTTTTACTACTACTACTACTACTGCTGCTTCCAATACTAATACTACTACTACTTCAATATCTACTACTTTTACACCTACTTCTACTACTTTTACTACTACTACTTCTACTATTACTACTACTACTTCTATTACTACTACTACTACTACTACTACTACTACTTCTACTATTACTACTACCTCTGCTACTAATACTAATACTACTACTACTACTTCTATATCTACTGCTACTACTTGTACACCCACAACTACTATATCTATATATATATATATATTACTACATACTACTTCTATTACTCCAACTCCTTCAACTTCTACATTGTCCCAATACTCCTTATCCCTTACTATTATAACATCTATTACTACTATTTTTATCACATCTCTAACTAGTAGTATTTCTCCAACTACTACATCTACTACTACTTCTATTAAATTGTATAACAACTGCTGCTGTTTCAACCATCAACTCTAAAATAAGTAAGAATAACATAAAACACTCTCCAGCTCAGCTCAGCTGTCACTTTGCTTAAACTAACATTGCCAATATATTTCTTTTAACATATTTAATATGTGATGAGCTCATCCCCCTTCAATAACAAATTTTAAACAGATGAATAAAATTATTTAAAAATCAAATATTTAGTACTCTCGTGTAACTCTCAAAGTTGTTTACTTCCTGATTCCTGGAATCAGTACAAAAGCATTTTTCGAAAATGTAAATTTGATTAATTTATTCAATTTCATTCAATTCGATTTCTCCGGAATTACACCTCACGCCAAACTAACAATTTGAATATCTTAATTTATTCGAAATTTCCTGGAATTTGTAGAGTCAAATCGAATTTGAAATGGACTGAACTGGCCTCGCCGCATTGTCCCTTGGAGCGGACTTATTATAATCTCCTGGCTTCAGTAAGCTCTTTAAACAGTTTTTTTTTGTCGTTGTTGTTGTTGCCGGAATCATAAGTAAAACAAGAGATTATCGCACAAAAAACATTGCTGATGAATGCATTGGGCGCTGCAGCATGTTGCAAGTTGCCCGTTGCGAGTTGTTCGTTTGTTGGTTGCAAATCCGCTGGCCAAGCAAAGCGAAGCGACAAAAACTTTTCAATTAGTTATGCTCACAACTTCATAATGCAAAGCCAAGCGGACAAACAGTAATACCAAATTTGCAAAACAGCCAATAAGTAATCCAACAAACAAACTATGAACCAACCGCCATGAAACACACACAAAAAAAAAGCAACTGAAAAAAAGTTTTGTGCTGATTTGCTGTGCTATAAAGTACCCTGTAAATGGGAGTAAGTTTAGGTCGTTCAAAAGCTGGAATTGATTGTTAAAGGAAAAGAATTTTAATTAAATTGTTTCTTATATTTAAAGTAGTTTATTTTTTATTTAATAACTTCTTTTCCCACTCATAATGCTACCAAATTTTACCCTGTAAATATATTTTATTTCATAAAAACATTTCCCTGCATTTATAACGCTCGCCGTATTGCTAAATAATTTAACGCAATTCAATGCACTTGAGTTGCTTCGATTCCATTTGAATATATCAAACGCAACAAAAAGTGATAATCAGCTGCTTATCAATTAATCTGGCCAAACATCAATGAGGCGTTGCTAATTTATTGATGAATCATTTGCATTAAAGAACTATTGCAAAATTCATTTTTTATTAAAGAAAAAAGTTGTAATAAAATGTGAAATTATTTATGCTCTAGTTAAATTGATGCTTCTGTTGTGAATTTGGTTAATAGCAGAATGTGCAAGTCAAAACTTAAAATGAACTTTAGAGATTCAAGCTATATTTAAATTTTAATACATCTTCAAAGTTTAAAGAAATTTTATAGTTTAAGTAGAAAAACATTATTATTTATATATATATGTATATTGTTTTTAATACTTTATTTATATAAAGCATTGTTTTATGATATCTAAAGCTCCTATTCACGCGCTGTAAAACCTTTTTAAAATTTTCAAAATATTTTTATGAGACATGAAAACACCGCAAATGTGAAGTACTAATCCAAGAGTACAGGGAAACAATTTGTGGGACTGAGAAACTTCTCTGGAAATATCAGAGAAACAGAAATAAAAAAACTTTGCGAAATTGCAAGAAAGTAGAGAAAACTCTTTAAAAGCTGTAAAAATAAAGAGCATAAAAAAAGAGAATTAATAAAATTATTCAAACTTACATTGCTTCATAACAAATACTTGAGCAAATAGTTATAGAAAAATGGTTCAATATAAATAGAGAAGTATTAAATAAATATAAAAAAATTGGTTAAAAAAATATGCAAATTTACAACAAATTAAATTATGAAATTATTAAAAAATAAAAACAAAAATTTTAGTAAGCCGCAAGAAAGCCTCTAATCTCAACTTTAGTTGAACTTTGATGGATAGACACTAGATATACAGAAACAATTTAACTAATTCGCCCCCTTTCCTCCTCCGCTCACTAAAACTTCAACTCTTTTTTTTACCACTCTCATACAGCAACTAAATACCTCAATAAAAATCTCTGTTTATCTCTTATCATGCGCAGCTAAACTATAATCAGTTAGCCTGGCCGTCAAATTTAATATACTTTGCAATTGCCATTACCCATTAGCTGCTCTGGCAGCCAGCGATAGTCATATCAAATAATTGTCGAATAATGGAACATTTATAGTAGTGATTACAACTATTTTGGCATGTTGAAATGGGCCTAATTCAGGGCTAAATAGTTTTTGTTTTTGTCAGTTCTGATTTGGCTATCTAATTGATATTGTTCAAGGTTTGCGGCACTTCATTTATTTTGTAGGGTATAAAAATGCGAAATGACAGCCATTTAATTTGCTGCTGTCATGCTGGCAATGAACAAAAATCCCAGATCTAACCCACGGGCCATGGTCGGTACTCAATAATACACACACACACACAGAGACATCTATGTGTGTGTTTAGCTATCTGTTTTTAGTTGTTGGTCTGCCACGCTTCCGTTTCCCTTTAGGCTCTGCTATAATGCCGTTATATCTGTTGGGCAGTTTTCGACTGTTTTATTTATTTGGTTAATTATGGCCGCTGAGCTGGGCTGCGATTCGCTGCGTTTCGCCATAGAAAATAATGAAATCAAGCAAATAATACAATTACAGGATACACGCAAAGCGAAATACAATTACGCACAAATACAATTATACTTTTATCTGTCCCTCTCTCTCTCTCTCTCTCTGTATGTGAATGGTGGACAGAGCGTGAGTCTGCTCGGTTTGCAAAAATAATAAGCGCGTAATTATGCGAATTAGGCGACAGCAGCCACATAAAATAAAGTGTAGCATACGCTCAGGGGCAACTAACTAAGCACGCACACACACCCATAGAGGGAGACCAGCACAGAGGAGGGAGACTATCATAGACACTTGCTGCTCATTTGGCATGTTGCAAATTGTTGTTAATATTGTGTACAGTTGCATTTGTATATAAATATATGCTAGCAGCAGCGCTTTGACTCGCTCTCGCTCTCTGTCTGTGCGTGCATTTTGTATACTAATTAAAAAGGTTTTTATTTTTTAATATAATACTAATATTTTTTTATATACATATATATGTGATCAGCTAGCAAGCTGAAGGTATAGCAATATAAATGAGCAGCCTACATATTTCTATTATCTATAGTAACTATAAAAATTATGTAAAAAAAACTAATATATTTAAAAAATAAATAAGCTGCAAAATTAACAATAAAATATTGTAAAAAAAATTGAAAAATATATCCTTTGATCTTTTACAAATATAGCAATTCTGCAAAAAACAAAAATATTTTTTTAAAAATAATATTATAATATATAATAATTATAATATATGAATATATATTTATATTTCTTTTTTGTTATTAATTTTTTAATTCATATATATATTAATGCATATATAAAAAAATGCATATAAATAAAATTAAATTTATTTATATTATAAATGTAAAAAAAAATTGTTATTTACATTATAATAATATAATTTTCCATTAAATAAAAGCTAGACTTTCATATTATACATATATGTCTTCAGTTGATATGATTGATATATGTATAATGCAACTTAAATGTATCTTGAACACATCTTGGTCGACATTATCATCTATATCTAAGCAATATTTCTCTAAATGATCTAGATAAATTTACAGCTGAGCTACTTCATTATTGTAAGCCTTGCAGGCTTGACAGTTGATGCATAGTTAGCTCATCTACGTCTTCAGCTTCTTCCAACACAATCTCTGATCAAAAGTAGTTTCAATAGTGTATGCCAGCATTCGCCTTGGCTCACGCACAAAATGTTTCATGTTTGTTGTTCGCTTGCAAGCTGTTTGTATTTATTTTATATTATTTTTCTCTATTGTTTTTGGTAATTAGTGCTTATGCTTGCTTCTGCATGAGCAGCTTGATACGAAAGTGTTTGCGCTGTGCAGGTAACAGCCAAAATTTGAGCTTAGCACACAGACACAGACACACACATACAGTCACAAGCACTGACGAGTGTTGCAGTAACAACTGAAACAACTGCAACAACAACAGCTACAACTGTATCGCATTTTCAACAGCATTTCAACAATTCAAGCGGCTGCAACGTGCCGGGGTTAGCACTGAAGGCAACTAAGGCGCATAAGCGTCGTCATCTAATAAAAATTTAAAGCCATTATTGCCAGTTGCCCTTGTCGCCACGAGCCCCTCTCGCTCGTCCTTGCCGTTGCAGCGGCAGTCGTGCTCCTTATAGCTCGCATGGAGCTTAAGGCAGACGCCGACGTCAACTCCGCCAAACTCTCTCTCCCTCTCTCGCTCTCGGTTGAGCATTAAAACAAATTCCCAAGTATATTGTTTGAACAAGTCTCGTAGAAAACGTCAAATGTTAAATTGCCAATTTTTTTTTGCTTTTCTCTCTTTCTTAGTCCTGCTGCCTTGCTGGCTTTTCGCCTGCCCTTGCCCAATACCCGTTGCAGCCTTTGGCTCGGCCAAGTCTTCCGCTCTCTCTGTGTGTGTGTGTGAGTGTGTGGATTTTGGGAACAGAGCCCGTTGCCATTTCACTTTATTTGCAACAAATTCTAAGCTGCATTCACAATAGGCTAACCCCCTGCTCTCCCCTCCCCTCCCCCTCAATGTGGCTTTGGGGAGTGCAACAAAATGTTGCCTGCCATGGAGGCGCTAAAGGGGGCGTGTTCATGCATAAATTGTGCACAGCTTTTGGGCCTTTTGGCCAGGGCTTTAGGTTTTACTACTTTTTGGCTTATATTTTATTTTATTTCGATGCATATTTGTTGCTCCTGCAGCCTTTGTCTCTCTCTATATGTGTGTGTGTGCCTTGTGTTCTGTGTTCTGTGTTTGTGCCATGCAACATTTATGACATCAACAGTTCACAGTCAGAGCCAGCCGAGCTTTTGCCGCCGCTCGACCCTGCCTAGTCCTTTTATGACGTAAATTAATTTTGTATAAATTACATTTGCCATGCAAAAAGAATCCTGAGAAATTGGGGAAACTGAGAGACTGAGAAAGCGGCGCGCTTCAGAGCCTTCATGCTGTGGCTCAGCTGCAGCCGAAGGACAGACAGGCTGAGAAATGGCCAATTGAAGATGGACATGTTGAAAGCAGGCCAAGGCTGCAACCGAAAGCAAAACTCGAGCATATCCTGAATGCATATCCTGCTCCCGAAACATGCCAAGTCCCCGCCATGTCCAAGACTTAAAGCCAAAGAGTGGCATAAAGACAAAAGCGGAATATCTTTCATTTAGTTTTCCACCAGCTTCGATTAACACTTTTTGCTCTCAACTGATCTCTCGACTAACGCTAATTAAACACTTTTGTTCTCATAATCCTTTGATAGCTTAACATAGCATATCTTCAGCCCTTCATAATTGCATCTGGATGTAAATTTCCTGTACTCCGCTCTTCTCCACCTGTTCATAAGGACAGCGCAAGGAATTTCAAGCGAAGATGAGTGCGAAGCATGGAAAATATTTCAAAGGCAGGCGATGCCGAGCTCTAAGCTGAGCAAAACAAAATATTTTGCAAATTTTTCGATTATGCTTTAATGCATAACGAGCCAGCGAGCGAGCGAGCATAATTATCATTTTAGTTGGAGGTGAGTTCTTTAAGACTTTAACTATTATGGAGGTGTATTATATAATATGTGGTTAGGGATATTTAAATAATAATAGTTCAGTTTTTTGTTAGGTATTTGTGAATTTGCAGCTTTTGTAGGCCAAAGACTTCATTGCTGTCTATTCACTATATGTTCTATGAAAACAATACATTTATATCGAAGATACTTTTTATTACAAAGTTTCAAAGAAAATGTATTTTAAAATTTAACTACAAAAAAATTGTATACATATATAAAATTTAATTATACATATTTAATTTATACATATTAATTTTAATTAAATTAAAATTTAAATATATATTATTAAGATTTAATTTTGTATATATATTTTTAGTATATATAAAATAAAATAAAATATATTATTTTATATTTTAAATTGAGCCAAAAAAAAATATAAATATTTTTTTTTTTTAATTTTAAGTGATATACATAAATATATAAATATACAAATATATATATATAAATATATAAATATATAAATATATAAATATATAAATATATAAATATATAAATATATAAATATATAAATATATAAATATACAAATATATAAATATATAAATATATAAATATATAAATATATAAATATATAAATATATAAATATATAAATGTATAAATATATAAATATAAAAATATAAAAAATAAATATATGATTTGTATTTTTTTTTTTAACAACTTAATTATTAAATATTGAACTATCTCATTTTTTTTCAATTTACCAACAATATATATAAATAAATAAATTTTAATAAAATTTCTTCATAAATTCTTTAATCTGTTAAAACCATTCTAAGCACACCTCTTACATTATAATGATTTTTTGCCACACACAAAAATAATTCTAAAAATTCTATAATAACCCACAAATAAATATTGTATAAATTTAGTTTTCGATAACAGTTTATTGATTTATGAATTAAATGTAGTACATCTCAGCTTCTAAACAAAGTTCATAAATCTTTCAATTAACGTTCACAAAAGTTCAGCCAAAGTTCAAGTTGGCTGCTGTCTGTCCAATGAGATGTTTTCCACGAAAAGGTTATTTGTCTGCGAATCAGCTCAATTAGTGCAGCGTCGCAGCATTAAATGCGTAAGCTAATGAACTGATGGGCCAATTTGGGCGACGCATATAACGAAGCATAATTGCGATACAAAGTGAATTTTTAATTGAATTTCCATCTGCATTCTGGCTTTTATTTATTCATAAGTTTTTCTCTTTCTGCTGTGCAGGACAAGGCCAACGCATGGGAAGTGCGTAGATTCATAGATACATTTAAGCCGAACTACGCTTGGCGAGCGGTCAACCGGTAATGGCCGTAACCTTTGCCAAATTATGTACTTTTATGGGCGCACATAAACAGGCGAAGCACTCACGGCGACGCCTCGATAGCCTCGATAGCTGTCAAGCGTCGTAAAAACTCACTAATGAATTTATGACGCCGACAGCAGCAGCAACAGCAGACACTGAGGGGCGTCTCAAAATTTGGGTGGGTGAGGCTGAGAGCGAAGGGTAGGCTGAGGCTGAGGCTGAGTGAAGTCTCAACACTTTTCATGCGCTTAGCTTGTCAGGAATTTATGAGCGCAAACATTTTGAAACATTTGCATACGCTAAGTATCAGCGGGCAGCACTAAGACACTGCTTGAAGTGAGTTGCCCTGTCTCAGTCTTTCTCTCTCTCTCTCTCTCTCTCTCTCTCTATGTAGGCCGCAACTGTTTAATAACAAGCGCAGCTGTGTTCGAGCCCTCAAGCGCACTAATATTTTTGCAGTTTTGCAAACACCTCAACACACACACACACACACTCTCTCACACACATACATTAACTTACATACAGCCTATTATTTATTTATGCTGGCACCCTCAATATACTCGCCAAGGACGCCACGGCGCTGTCTGCGTTATCACAGGCTGCAGTTTGTTGTTGTTGTTGTTACAGTTGTTGCTTTAGTTACTGTTGTTGTTGTTGTTGTGCAGGTTAGATTAGGTTGGGTTAGTCCGCGCTCTTGTTGTTGAGGTTACGCTGCGTCGTCGCGCCGTCGCGCACTGCAGCCGCGCTGCCTAAAAACGGATTAAAAGGGATTAAGCATACGCAGCGTGTGGCGTGCGCCTTCAACACATGTTTAAATTATGTTGAAATTTGTTTCACGCGCGGGGCTGAAGATAACGTGTGTTGAGTGTAAATGTGTGTGTGTGTGTGTTGGCTTTGTGCTACTGATAAGGTATTGCCAGGCAGCAGAGGGTGCGGCAGTGGGCAGAGGGCGCTCAGTGTCACCGCTTCTTGACTTTAATCGATGCTAATTTTCGGTTTAATTCAACGGTTTTGTTTACATGTGTTTAAAATGCCACCACGCTGTGCGCGTGTGTGCGTGTGTATGTGTGAATAATGTTGTTATTATCCGCGCAGATCTGAAAGAATAAAGAGGCGTTGTAAAAACAAAAGTGAAACACGAGCAGCAGGTGCAAAAATTACAACACAATTTATATACAAATATACATATATACAGAGCTATATATATAAACTTCCGTTAGGTATGTGTGAGTTTTGTGTAAATTGAAGCGAGTCCTGAACTTGACGTGGCGTTAATAATGCGCCGCATCAGTCTAAGCGCCGGGCGGGGGCCAAATTGAAATTTGACTCCTCCAACGGGGTGATAAATAATAATAAAAAAAGAACTAAGCAGATCGAATTTAATTAATTTAGCCAACTAAACGGGGCTAGTTTAATAATTCAGCAAAAAATCTATAAACAATAAATAAAGCGCGGCGCCTATCTAATTCGATTAATCGCTTGCAATTTAAAGCGCACTTTTGCGATAAACCAAATTAAAGACAATAAATTTATGTAGTCCATTAGGTTTGACCTCTCTCCTGCTCTCGCACTCTGCCTGTCTCTGTATCAGTTTCTTTAGTTCGTGGCTCAACATGATTTACGCAGGCTCTCGACTGTTAGCCCAAACTATCGACTCGAGCTGCTGGCGCATATGAAAAATTACACGCATATATCACTTGAATGGCGCACAATTTGTGCAGATAGAGAGACAGACAGACGGACGGAGAGACGGAGGCACAAACACATGCCCGAAAATTCATTGAGGCGTAATAACAAAGCCAATGAACACCTTGATGACAGTTAACAAAGTCAACACAAAGGCCAGCGACACAGGCAGCCAGGCAGCCAGGCAGCGCCACGGCCATGGCCATGGCCCGGACCCGCAACATCAACTACTACAACAACAACAACAACAACAACAGCAACAAAAGGCGAAAAGATAGCGCAAATTACAGACAAGCTTATTACGCAAAATTTCGCTTAATTAGCAGGCAGACATCAGACATCAGACAACGCACAAAAGTAGGCAACAGTTGCCGACTCGGTAGCCAGGGCAAAAATAAATAAGAGCTGCTCGACAAGAACTACTACACGCTCTCCCTCTCCCTCTCTCTCGTTTTTTCTTTCTCTCTCTTGCTCTACACACACTCATAGACTTATGGCACCTTTTGCCAGCAAAGCATAATATATGAACTGACCTTAACTACTTGCGCGCACGCCAGCAACTCAGAGCCAACAACAATAAATACAATAAGAGCAGCAGAAGGAACAACAACAAAAGCGAATAACTAAGACAAAGAGTAAAAAAATGAGTGGACTACGGTTGAATACCCTAACTGGGGGGCTTGTGTATGTAAGTATATGGTAGATGTCTGTTGATGTATGTGGCGAACGTACATATGATTATTTAACTATTTTAAAAGCTAAGCAGCGTGCTTAATAAATAAATATGTAAGATATGAGGATGTCTGAATATATGTGTGTGTTTGGATATATATATTTTATGTATATATAAAATAAATTATTAATATATTTAAATCTTAAAAAATTGTAATTAATAAATAAACAGTTTCTCAATCATCAAAAAATATTAAATTGCATATTTAATAATTATAAAAATATTTAATTTAAAAGTATAGAAAGATAATTAAAATAATAAATAAATAAAATATTTTTCAAGAATATGCAAAAAATGTTTAATTTTTTAAATATTATATATTAAAATTTTTAATTTGAAATATATAATAAAAAGAAGGAATTTTCGTGTTTGGTAAATCATAAATTTAATTAAAAAATCCAATTTATATATATATATATATATATATATATATATATATACTATATATATATATATATATATATATTTTTTTATTATGTATACATATATATATATACATATACATATATATATATATATATATATTTGAGGGGAACTATACAATTTTTTCTGGCATACATCACACTGCGAGATTGAGTTCTTTAAGTTATCATCCAGTTTTTTGTTTCCAAAAAAAAAAATGTATTAGTTATGACAAAATATCCAAAATTATTTGGGGTGTACTTATTATTTTCATCATGAGTGCATATATTCTGAATAAATAAAACCTATAAAGCATATAAAACTTCAAAATTTGATGTGAATCTGATTGATTAATATAAAAAAGTATATATTAAGGAATTCTTTAAAGTTCAGATGATTTTTTAAGAAGAGAACGCAACTATTTGTATAATTGATGTGTGCGGCTTTTTGGTATATATATGTATATATATATATATATATATAAGTATATTCTATTGTAATCTAACTAAACAATTTGTAAATAAACATAAATAAAAAATTATTTTATTATGTACAAATTAAAGTTAACTATATCTAAAATGTAAAATAGTTGCTGAGTTAATTAATATTTAATGAATAATACAAAATGCTTAAATATGCACATTAAATTCGGTAATGGACTTAAATAAAGTGCAGCTTATATGCTTAAGGTATTTGCATGTTAGTTTTGTTTTTGAATAATGAAAAGTTTCAGACAGAAAATCAAAACAGTAAATGAAAATTTAATGAGCTTAGAGTTTGTGCTAAATAATAATTAAATATAAATATTTGATGAAATTATTTATAGAACAAAAATAAAATTGACTTGAGAATTGAACTTGATTTATAACCTGAGAGACTCTCTTTTAAATTTAGCTAAATATCCATTAGGATATATATAAATTTGGGAGTTTGCTTTGCATTTATAGTATATAAAAAGAGAATCAAATAAAATGCTTCTAAAATTCAGACTGAGATAAGTCTCTGGGTAATTAACAGCTTGATGGCTCGTTAAAGAGCTCATATTTAGCTGCAGTTATTCTATATATATGCAGTTATATTTATTTTACAAATCAGAGAGAAAGCTAATGTATATGATTAAAAGCCCAACAATAACTGAATAAATATCTCGCTTTAAAAAAAGAATTTTGATTAGGCAAACTACATAAAATGCTTTTCAGAGTCTAACAAAAGCTGGAAAAAAAGAACTGAAAATTCAGCTCTTAGTTCGAAATTAGTTGGCTTTTGTGTAAAACGCAATTAGAGCAGTCTGAACAGTCTGCATATACAACAGCGAGCGTACTATACTATACATAGGGCGAGCGAGCTGCTATTGCAATTAAATTTCAGTTTGCTAATCAAATTAAGTTGGCCTTTAAATGCAATATACACTACGTTTTGGCCTACGACGAAGAAACCTGTGGATATTCCACGGGAAAACCATGTAAGCGACAGCCAGAGAGAGACAGAGGGAGAGAGAGGGGGGGGGAGTGTGAGAGAGAGAGAGGGGTAGAGAATTTACTTGGCCAAAGGAAAAGGAATATTAAATGCCGCGTGGGAATTCTCGCTGTTTATGACTGCAGCTGAATTTTCAACCAGGCCAAAAGGGAGATGCCACAGACACAAAGAGGAGCGGGCAGAGACAGAGAGAGAGAGAGAGAGAGAGAGAGAGAGAGAGAGAGAGAGAGGGCAGGGGTGTGAGTGAAGGGGGGCTCGCTATGCTTCAGTAATTTCACTTAAGTCATTATGAGCCATTAATAAAGCCCGCTGTGGACTGCTGGCCACTTACTCTGAGGCCGCCGCTTCGGCCTGCGCCTCTGCCTCTGCCACTGCCTGCGCCTCCTCCTGCTGCTCTGCATTTGCTAGCTTACATAGGTATAAATGTGCACATGTCTGTCTCTCTGGCTGCCTGCCTGTCTGTCTGTCTGTTGCTCCTCTCCAGTGGCTGCTCTTTCCCATCGAAAGTCAACCACGTGGATGATGCGCCCAAATGTCTGCTACAGATGGCGATTCGAGTCTGTTTCGCTGAGTGTTGTTGCCCTTAACTATATTTCTCTTATTTATTCCTTTTATTTTGTGGCTTAACATACAAATATACATATATATATAAACACACATCTGCAGGCTTTATTTTTTGGCCATTGAAAAAACATTTTTATTGCAGTTTATCAGCGGCAAACGCAAAGTCCTTTTCGCATTTCGCAATTCCCGTTTTAATGTTTTCCTTCTCTCCCTTTATTTTTTTTGAGTATTTCAATTAATTTGCAAAAGCGAAAAATAAAAATAAAATTTTATGAGCAAACGCATAATTATTTTTATATAACATAAATTTTGCATTGCTCGAAATGCGCTTGTTGCGAACTTTGATTTATTTTTATATTTTTAGTGGAATTAAATTTGAAGTTATTTAAAGACTTTTTTCATTGGATTTCTGTTTGCAGATATATTTAAAAAATATATTTAAAAAACAAAAATTGTTGATATGTTTTAAAAAATTTATTAATGCATATTTTTTATATAATAGAATTTTTAAAATATTTTACAATTTAATTAAAATATATATTTGATCAAAATATTTAATATAAATTTCAATAAAAATTGGCTTTTAATAAATAGTTTGCATAATATATATTTAAGAATATTTTTAATTTAATTTAAGTATTTATTTTTGCTTTACACAAGATTTTATTAAACTTAAATTTAAATAATATATATATACATATTTGTTGTATGATATATTTGATTTTTTTAACACTTTTTATTTGCTGTAAATTTCTGTGTTAGAAATTTAGAATTTTTATAAAATTGAAATTGAATTAATATAATTAAATTTACATCTGTTTCACTTGCAGCGGACTTGAAATAATATTTATCTCGATCATAAATTCACACGAATGCGTGTTGGCTCTTGTTAGCTCTTAGCCAAAGGGGGTTGCTTCTGTGTGTGTGTGTGGAGGAATTCATTAGCGAAGCCAACAGCCACGATTAGAATTCAACTTATGCTAAGAACACACCCTCCGCATCGATGGGGAAGGGCAGATAAGATAACTAGAATTTATAATTTTATTATGTGTTGAATTGTCAGCGAGCAGCGAGCTCTAATTTCGAAAGTCATTCGATAGGGAAATGAATTGAGATGCGGAGAGAAAAAGTGAATACTTGAAATATTTTTGGGAACTTAATATGAATGGGGGCGTACAGAAATGAGAAAGATAAAGAGCTAGAACTGATATAGATATGTGTGATAAAGGAGATATAGATGGTATGAATATATATCAGATATATATGATAATATATGATGTATGACTTACTTATATGATAGTAATTCTGCATTCACTCCTAAGGCATGTAGAAAAATTAAATTAATAAATAACAATAAAATAAAACAAAAATAAATAAAAATAAAAAAGTTAATAATAATAATAAAATAAAAGAAAATTAAATATGAGCAAATAATAACAAATAAATTAATATGAAAATAAACTTAAATTATATTAAGTACAAATAAATACAAAATAAATGAAAATGAAAATAAATAAAAATGAATTAAATATAAATAAATATAAAATAACTAAATGAAAACGAAAAAAAAATAAAAACAAATAAATTATAGAAATAAACTAAAAATAAATAATAAATAAATTAAAACGAAAATTAAATAAAAATAAATCAATTATAAATAAACAATAGTAAACAAATTAAAATTGAAATAGACTAAAAATAAACAATAAATAAATTCAAATGAAAATAAAAATAAATAAATTAAATATAAAATTACTAAATGAAAAAAAAAAAAAAAATAAATAAATTTTAAATAAATGATAACAAATAAAATGTAAATAAATTAAATAAAAATAAATAACAAATAAATAAATATATTTTAATAAAATTAATTGTATGTAAAATAATTTATGAGTAATTTATGAACTATTTAATATATAATTATTTTTATTTAAATTTCAATATTTTTTTATTTTTTTTTTTTTTTTTTTTCTACTTAATTTATTTTAGTCTATTTTACATTTATTTTACAGCAGCTGCAAATTCCATTTGCCTAACAAATTCTTAGCTCAACTTTCATTTGGTTAGGAAACTCAAGTAAATTTCTTGGCGCAACTCTTGAGGCATGCAAATGCCGCCTCGAGCACTCTATTAACTCCATATTTAATGCATAAAATGTGTTTGGTTTGTGGTCCACAAACTTTTCCTTGTCAAACTGGGTCTAGGTGATCGCCATGCAACAGGCAAAAAAAGTGAAAGCGACACGAGCTCTACAAACAGTTCGAGGACTTCCAAAGAGCCAAACTCAGCCTATGACAACAGATGACAAAGCTTTGTCCAGCAGCCAACTGAAGCACGTGGCCGGGCCAAGGGCAGGCGACACCAGGGGCGACAGTGAGTGCCAAAAGTGCGTGCAAACTCTTGTCTAAACAAATTAATTAAGAAAAATATATAAGTGAGCTGGAAATAGTACATGTGTGTGGAAGCTATTTTGGAATTTGCTTGAAAATTAAAAATAGAGAATATTCTTTATACATTTTTATTTAAAAATTAGAATTGATTTTTAAATTACAAAAAAATATTTATTGTATAAATTTTGCTTATTTTTCATTATATTGTAGTTAAATATATATTTTTATTTTTTATTTTTTTTGTATGATAAAATAAAAGGAGTTTTCTTTATAAATTTGTATTCAAAAAATTGATTTTAAAATGTACAAAAAATATTTATTGTAAAAGTTTTGTTTATTTTTAATTTTATTTTAGTTACATATATTATTTATTTTTAAATTTTAATTTTTTGTATGATAAAATATAAATAATTAAAAAAAAATTTTATAACTTTTTATTTAAAAATTACAATTTAATTAAAACACTTTCAAAACTTTAAATACAATAAGATATTAGTTGTATATTTTTTATTTTTTTTATATTTTTAGCTCTATATAAATTTTTTATTTTTTTTTTTTTAATTTTAATCGTTTTTTTGTGATAAAATATAACTATTTTATGTTTAAAACTGGTTTAATTATATTTTATAAAAATAACAAAAAATAATTTAATCTTTTATATTGTTTTTTTTGTGTATTAAAAATATATATTTTAAGCATAAAATTTCAAATTTAATATTCAAATATTAAAAAATATAAATATAAAATATATTTTTAAAAATATATATAATATATTCTTAAAAACCTTTAAGTAATTCTAAACTTACTTTTGCAACACCCTCAACAGTTCCTCAAGGCAATTTTATTAAAATAAATAATATATAAAAATTATATAATATATACAAAAAAATCTTATGAATTATGTTTGTCTTTCGAGTGGAATTTGCTGTAGGTCTAAAAGTTATGCCAAAGTAAAGTTGAATAAATCCGAGCATAATCCATCTTTCAATACATAAACACATACATCATGTATGTGTGTCTGTCTCTCTCTCTCTGTCTCTGTGTGTGTGCTTTGCTCTAAGCAGCCAAATTGACTTCCCTTGGCTGGCACTTTCGCTTCTATGGCAAACTTTTTCGAATCTTTTGGGCTAAACTTGTTGTTTGGCCCCGCCTGCATTTTCGATGAAGTTTTTCTTATGTTTTGCCACCAACATAGACGAGCGGATGGACGGACAGCCGGCCGGAATACTCTTACTTTCAAAGTCGAAAAACAAAACAACAACAACAACGTTCAGACATGTTGCGGACTCTTCTACTCTGGCCGTGTACAACTCTTATAATTATTCGAGTTGTTCGCTCATTTTGTGTGTGCTCTGCTAAAGTAGTTCGAAATTATATTCAGCAATTGGCATGGCTAGCGTAGAAGAGTTTTGTATAAGAGTTGCGTCTGCACAGCTCGAAACGATTAGCAGAGATGAGCACCTCTTCGACAATGGCTTGGCGCAAGCGCCATGGCTGCTGTGCGAGAGTCGTGCCATGGCTAAACCGAAGATGCAAACGAAGCAGCTGTACTAAAAGTTGAGACGAAGCTGCAATCGTTTTTAGATAAGCTGAGAGAGGCATAGAAAAATATTAAAAAATAAAATTTAAAAAAAATAAAGTTAAGAATAATTATAATAAATATTTAAAATATTTGTAAAAATATAAATTTAAAATATATAAATGAAATAGAGCAATTAACGCAGTGCAACATCTTGCTGCTGCCGGCGTTGGCTTAGCAATGACCCAAACCGACGTTTGATGCGTATAAGCACGCGTTTGAGTTCGAGCTGCCTGCAGACACTCAGAGCCAGCCACTTGAAACGCGGTTCGAGTTCGCTTCGAACGCCGGTGAGCGGCGCTTCAAGTTGCAAGCGAACGGAGCGGACCCAGCTACGCAGTGGGCAGCTGTGGCTGCGTTCAGTCTTCAGCGGTCTGCGCGTTGTTTACGTTGTACGTGTCGGGTGTGTGTCAAGCCAGCGTCAAGCGTGCGTTGCGATCAAAACAAACGAGAAAAACAACTAAAAGTCGCCACAAGAAATCTATTTCTTCAAATTAACTTAACTCTGTGTGTGATTGTGACTGTGTCTTTGTGTAAGATGCGTGGCTCGAGTGCATGGCCAAGCCTAGCTGAGGCAGCGGCTTGCAATTAAACACAACCAAAAAAAGATACAAAAGTATCTGCGACTGTAAACAGCCAAACAAATATATAAATATATGTGTATGTGTGTGTGCAACCTATCAAAAAGCAACAAGATGCAGTTTTGGATAACTTTGACATTTGCACTGCTGGCGGGTGAGTACGTTCAGTTATTAAGCCTTCGCTCATGTGCGCCAAAATGTATCTCACAGATGCAGATGCTGCGCTGACCGCAACAAAAAGTTCATGACATTTGCGAGCTCAAAAGAAATATGTAAAAAAAAATATATATATAAAAAATTATAGAAATAAAATAGCAGATGAGTCGAAGTCGGAGTCGGAGTCGCAGACGCAGCTCGGGTTTATCTTGTGTGCGGCTCCGGCGCGGCTGCAGCTAACTCCTTTTGTCTGCCGTCTGCTGCTGGTTTTTCTTGTGTGTTTGCCGTTGACATTTAAACACTTGTTTTTTGCTGCCACTGCTGACTGCGGTTTCTGCGCGCTGCTTTTGTTTTTTCTTCTTATTTTGTTGTTTTTTTTGGCCATAGCCAAGTGTTGCGCCAACACACGGTGGCACTTGCCACCGTCGCAGCACAGCCCGCCGCCTCCAGCTCTCGCTTTAAATGCAAAAGTTTTTCGTATAAATTTTTTCTCAACAATTTCTGCTGTGCCTCAACTTCTGGCTGCTGCCTCCGCCTCCTCTGCCGCCTCCTCTGCTGCTGTTTATTTGATTTATGCGACATAATTCGAGGCGAACTTTGTGGCACACATAATTTCATTTTTGCCATCACTGCTGCAGCCTGCAGTCCGTTGCTGCTTTTAATTATTTCCAATTTTGCAAATTTGCATAGTTTTTTTTTAGTTTTCTATTGTTAAGTAAAGTTTTTGGCGCCCTTTGCGGCACAGTTTGTTTGGCTGCTAATTGAAACGAGCTTTCAAATTCTGTTAAGGACTTAACATAATGTTATTACCCACTTAACATACACACAGTGACATTTTCTCTCTCTCTCTCTCGCTCTCTCTCTGTTCTGCTTTTGATGCGCTGCTAATGAAAATATTTGAAAATCGAATTAAAACAATTTTCGTTCAGCTCCATCGGCTTTTCGTCGACCTTTCATCATTTTTACAGCACATGACGAATTTATTAGTGGGCATTGAAAATCTTTGATTAACACGATGCTAATTGGCAGCTGAGCGCGTGCATTTGCATTTAGAAGTTGAAGCGGCGCAAAGACAAAAGAATTTGTTAAATATAGAAATAGATTTATGACGGGGGGACAATAACGGGCTGGATTATAAGGCGAAGATTAGCGCTGAGCTGCTCTGATTTGTATAAACATTGAAAAATGTAGAAAGAAGTTGGAAATTAGTAAATAAAAATATAGGAATTAAAAAAAACTATATATAAAAATTTAAAAATACAGAAAGAAGTAAAATATATAAAAAATATAAAAAAAAATATAAAAATATTCAATATAAGTAAATAAAATATATAAAAAATATTTTAAAAAAATATAAAAATATATAAAAATGCAGAACAATAACAAAAATATAAAATATAAAAAATTTAAGTTTATGAATGAGAATAATATTAATTTGAAATTAAAAGAATATAAAAATATGAAAATAAAAATACAAAAATAAATTATGAATTAAATATATATAAAATAAAATATGTAATTTTAAAATCATATAAAATATAAAATAAAATAAATAATCCTATGAAAATATCAAAATTACTTTGTATAACAAAAAGTGCTAAAAATATTATATTTAACTATTTATAAAATATTTTATTTTTTGACTATAACTAATTTAATATATATAAATTAATTATTATTTAAATACATTTTTAAAATATAATAATTTAAATTCCAATAATTTATTGTGAATACGCTCATAAATATATAAAAATTAATTGATAGAAAATCGCTTAAATTTTTTTTACTTTTCCATATATTTATAAATGTATATAAAAAATTTAAAAAAGATTTTAAATTAAATATAAATAAATGCAGATTAAATATTAAACAAAAAAAAAAAAAAAATCAAAATATTTATAAAATATTCGAGATATCTAAAATATTCCAAATATTCCATATTATTACGAGATGACTTCTTTAATAAGATAAAGACAAAGAGAAGGGCAAGAGAAACGTTTAAAGGTAATTTAAAAATTTATAAAGATTTGGCAGCAATCGATTTTCGTGCTTGTTTATTATGCGTAATTTATGTAGTTAAGAGCAAATTGCTTAAATATTTTGTGGCACATCGTTGCAGAGGCAGTGGCTGTTGCAGTGGCAGTGGCAGTGGCAGTGGCAACAGCAGCAGTTGCAGTTGGCATCATTATGATGGCAGCCTTTAGTTGGTTTTTGGCTGGCACACGCCCAGGGACATGGCTGGAGCCATGAGCAGCCGAGCAGCCGAGCAGCTGAGCAGGTGAGCAGCTGCCCCGGCATGTGGTCGAGCTCGTGGTCGTAGCTCCATTTGCACGCGTTCAAAATTAATACCAGTCAAGCTGCAAAAGGCAAACCAGGCAAAAAACATAAAAGTAGAGACAGTCAGCGGCCTGTTAACAAGAAATACACCTGCCCGAGAGAGGCACGGAACACACAGTTTTGAGCCAGTCAAATTTTCAGCATGTGTAGCAAGCGGCCAAAGCTACAAACCTACAAAAGGCGGCACAAAAATTATGATTACATTTTTTTTCGTTGTTGTTCGCAACTAGAAAAATTGAGGATGTGGTTAAGCAGAGAGAGAGAGAGAGGGAGAGTGAGAGAAGTTGTAAAAAAGTGTAGAATGTTCAAATCTCTTTTGCCTACAAACTCGTAAATGCTGATGGGCCAAAAGCAGGGAATGCGGGCTATGTAAACCTGCGAATATGTAGGTTTATAGATACACACACACACATGAGTGTGAGTTGACTATATAATCCCAGCGCTTTAGCCAGGCAAATTGAATTAAAGCTTAAACCTCGGCGTAGGAACGGACGGCTTTTGGCTCATAGCCGGACTTAGCACCGATTTGGCTCAGAGCCGTGCCTCAAACGTGCTAAACTTTTGACGCACTTGTCTAAAACATGGCCCCCTCGCGCCACTGTCTGTGTGTGGGTTAATACGCAACCACTTCGCAGTGCATTGAACCTCAGCTAAGCTCGGCGGCGGCTAATCGGTGGGCAGCAGCTGCCGCTGCCACTGCCGTTGCCGTTGCCTAAGAGAACTACTTACAAAGTACTTGTCCAGCGAGCCACTTGCTCTGATTAAAAAAGAACTGCTGCAAATTATGTTGAACAGGTTGTGGAGCCAGGCAAGGGAGGAGCCTGCTTAGCCGGCCCACATATAGCGAAAGAGCATATCAGATTTGAAAAAACAAAATTAAAAGGGGGGCAGACTGACCGCAATTGCCGGAGTAAATGCGGCTCTGCCCCATTTGGAATTGGCCCAAAAACATTTTTGCGTAATATTCTTAAACAGCTCTTCAAAGCTGCTTAGCATCGCACTGAGAGTTGAGCGAGTTTTAGTCTGAGTTTGTTTTTAATTATGCTGAGGCAATTTAAAACTTTTAAAAAGATAAACTTTTTTATTTTTAGAATTTTTGTTTCATGAAAGCAAATTATTTAGATAAAGCACTAAATGAAAAAGGAAGAATTTTAAATTAATTATATATATTTAAATAATAATTAATTATAAATATTTAAATAATTTAAATATTTAAATAATATTTTTTAAAAACACAATGAACAATTTAGAATTTATTAAAAATACTCAAATTTTATAATGTACTTTTATTAAAAATAACTGAGTATGAAAAGAATTAATTCACAATTTAGAATTTTTATTTTCAATAATAATAATAATAATAATTAATAATAATAATTTAAAGTACTCAAATACTATAAGGCATTTTATTTAAAAATACCTGAATGCTATTTTATTTATTAATTTTAAATTGTTTTTTTGTTATTATTTGTTATATGATATAATAGAGAAATATTTTTTTATAAAACTTAAAAAGAATAATAAATCAAAAATAAATAAAAATTTGCTTTATATATATTTATTTTACATTTCATTGCATTTTATTTATTTAATTTATTTATTTAATTTATTTTCTTTATTTTTTTTTAATAACTCCAAATATTATTTAACATTTATTTAATTTTTTTTTTTTAATTTGTTTCAATTATATACACTTTTCTATATAATTTTCTCGTTTTTTTATTTAATTTAAATTTTTGTTTTCATAATTTTTGCATATATTGCACATTTTTTAACTTGAATTTAAAATAAATATATAAATAAATTGCTAAATAAACTTCCTTATTATTAAAAAAAAAATTCAAAACTAAACTTTCCACTTTTTCCATTTAAAAATATTATTTGTTGTATTTATTTCGTAATTTATTAAAATAAAATCAAATAACATTTTTGTAGTAGTAAAACTAGTTTATTAAAATTTATCTGATATTTAACAAATATTTATTTAGGTTTGTATTTGTTTTTATCTCAGCAAATAAAAATCAAATAACATTTTATTTAAAAAAAAAAAATCATCTTCATTCTCTGACATATCTCCTCGCTTGCAAGTGTGGCCCATCTTTCATTACAAATCCGTTAGCAGGCTATTTAAGTTTGAGCTTTGTCTCTGGTATTGCCAAGTACTTTTATGTGAGCTGTAGATATGCTACAGCTGCACTCCTGGCGATAGTGCGCCGTGTGCCAGTTGTGGGCAAAAGCCATCTGCAGATTATATTCTGTTCTGGCATCCTTTCACAGTCTTTGCCAGTATTTGCCAGCTCATGCTGGGGCCGACTCCGATGAGTGCAACTTTCCCAGCGCATTCCAGTGCCTGGTTCCATGCTGAGGCATTCGCCTAATAGACCTACCAACGTGTGCAACTCTGTTGAGGGTTTCATCCGCTGCCCCCATCTATCCATCTACCCATCTCTCCCTTCGCATGTTGGATAATTACAACCCCTGTCTTACCTTCCACATCTACATACTTTTTTGTTGTTGTTGTTGTTGTTGTTCACCATTTGTACGACTCACTCCCGGCTTTGACTTTGACTACCCGATGGATAGCAGCTTGGAGACCCGCACAAAATGCTGGTCATTTGTTTTTATGTAAATAAAATGCGCTTCCAAGTTGTTTCTGTTACTCTCACAGTTGTTGTTGTTTCTGTTAGCTTATGCATATTTGCTTGTACTCAACGAGTCGCTCAGTCTGACACTCTTTTTTCTACAATATACATGCATATATATACATTTATATATGTTTTAGTTGTTGTTGTCGTATGTTTTGCAAACATTTTGTGCCGCCTTTGGCTGGGGCCTGGTCAAAAGCGCACAGCAGTTTCCTTTTTACCCCTGCTACTTGTGTTTTTTGCAAATTCACTTCCGCCACAGACTTTTGCCAGCCAAAAAAAAAACAACAAAAATTGTAAAAATTAACACGAAAAGAGCGAGAGAGAGAGAGGGAGGGAGGGAGGGAGGGAGAGAGAAAACACAAATAATAATAATAATAACAACAAGCAGCAGAAAATTGCTTTGCAACTTTTGCAGCGTCTTTTTGCTGCTGCTGTTTTTTTTTTCTCTTCTCTTCTCTGCCTTGGCTAACATTTGCTTTGTGCAATAAAAATAAATAACAGTTTATGAAAATTTGCCAAAATATCAACAGCAAAGTGATGTGACTTTTCCTGTTTTTGGCGGCGACTTTGGGAACGCGTTCCGCTACGGCGCTGACTCTGGCTTAGGCTTCAGCTTTGGCTTTGGCTTTGGCTTCAGCTTTGGCTTTTCATTCTATTGTAAAAAAGGTTTTTCGTCGCTGCCCATTTAAAAGGCGTTGACAGCAATGAGTATAGATGGAAAAGAAGTGAAGTGGAGTGGAGTGAAGTGGATTGGAGTACACCTACTGCTCTCTGCTCCCTGCTCTCTGGTCCCTGCCCTTGGCTACAGCCACCCGCCCATTAAACACCCCCCTCAAAGCAAATTTGTGCTAACGAGTTGTCGTCGCTCGTTTCGACTGCAAAAAACAACAGAAAATAAAGAAAGAAGCTGAAGCCGAAGCTGAATTGGAGCTACAAATAGGCTCGAGCCCATCAGCGTGAACCGATGCTGCCAATGTGTGTTGACGTGCTCCCCCTCCTTAGCCGTTCTCCCCCTTTCTCTCTCTCTCTCTCTCTGCCCCTCTCTCTCTCTCTCTGTGCTAAATTGAACCAATTTTTTTTCTGTGTGTTGGTTTTTTATATCACTTTTTTTCCCATCTCGTTTTCTTCTCCTTCTTATTTGATGTGTGTGTGTTTTTTAGCTGCTCGACGCTTTCATTTTGTTTGTCTTTTTACAAACTCTCTCGCTCACACGTTTGCATATTTGTGCTTTATGTGCGCCTAGCCTGGCACTGCGCTTATTTTGCACCACTTTGCGCGTCAAGTGGGTGAAAACCCACCGTGCAGCGTGCAGCGTCCACGAATGCGCTTTGAAAGCGTCGAGCTGTCTATGTCTCTATTCATGCGTGCCGTTGCCGACACAGCTACACAGCCACCCAGCCACGCCCACCCCCTACTCGGAGCCTATTTCAAATGCACCAAATACACTCACACACACACACACACACACATGCATGTATTTGCTTACATATGTCGAGCATTAGAGATGGGCACGTTCGCCTCATCGATATTTGTTATGGCGCGACCTTATTTTGTTGACTTTTTCACACGCTGACAAAATGCCAGCGCAGAGCCTCAAGCTAAACAATGGCCATTGACATTATTTTCGATATTACAACACATTTTTGTACGCAAATTTCCGAATTATTATGAATTGGCCATATTAGATTTTATTTTATTAGCTATATAAGCGAGTTTTATATTTACTTTTAAGGACATTTTTAACTTGATTTTGGAGTTTTTTTTTGTGAAGTTTGAAGGTTTGGAAATTGAATATTTTTTGTAGAAATATTTGGGAATATTCGAAATATTTTAAATTAATTTTTAAAAGTATTTTCTATCTTTTTTATATAATTTACATATTTAACTTTCATTATAATTATGTGAAATATATATAAAATGTATATAAATACTGAGATATCGTGCAGGAATATTAATACAAAATTATTCAAATTTATATAAATAAAAAAGAATAAAAAATAAAATAAATAAAAAAAATAAATAAAGTAAAATAAAAACTGGCATTAAAAACTTCTCTAAATATATATTAATATTAAATATATTTCTATAAATTTATATATATTATTACAAAAAAGTTCTATTTAAAGAAAGTTTTATATCATTAGAAAACAATGCGAAATTTCATCTGTCAATTTTAAAAAATTAATTTAATATAATTAAAATATTTATAAAAATTTCTTTAAGCCGCCTGGCACTAGATAATTGTAAATAAATTATTTTTTATAAATATTTCGATGTATATATTAAAATAATTAAAAATTTTAAATATATATTTTTAAATATATATAAAAATGTTCAAAAATCTGCTAAAAATGGGATACAAGTTACTTGTATTATTTTGTATAAATATTTATATTTAATTTATTTTATATGTACATAAAATCTTCAATATTATAGCTCTAATATATGTTTCTCTGCTGCCCTCATCTTAAGCTCCCATATCGAATTGAGTTTCGCACTTGTTCCATCTCAAGCGGAAAGTTTGCTGCGTTTGTTTGGTGTGTTTGGAGCATGTTTGCAATTGCAGATTTGCAGCCAATGCGCCTAGATTTGCTCAGTGCAAGGGGGTGGGGAGGATGGGGCGTGGCCATGAGCGAGTGGGAGTGCGAGTGTGCGAATGCGAGTGGGCGTGCGTGTGGTGTCAGTGGCACGGCACCTACCACGGCACTGGGTAGCAGTCGCCGACGACTCCTACATATGCTCGCCGTCTCCAGCAGCAGCTCCATCTCCATCTCCATCTCCATTTCCATCATCGTCGGCAGCTGTCTGTCGTCAGCTGAAGCTGAAGTTGAGGCTGTGGCAACTGCGGTGGCAACTGGCGGCGGTTGGCTGCCACTGTCGGGGTGGCGGCAGGCGGCTGGCGGCTGGCGGCTAACGGCTGGTTGCCATTGCATTTTCGGTCATTATTCAACGTCGTTGCAATTTGGCGCTGCCGTCGCTGCTGCCGCTGCTGCTGCTGTGGCAGCTCCAATGATGCATAATTTGTAGCGTTATATAAATGCAAGCTCTGTTGATATTTTTTATGCTAATTGCATGCGAGTAAAACTTAATACAAAGCGAAAGAGAGGAGGGACGAAGACATACGGCTATGGCTGTAATTATGTGAGCCCGGCGAAAAAAGAAAGTTGACAGTTAGGTGGCGTCAACGGCAGTCGCAGTCGCAGCCGCAGCAGCAGCAGCAAACAAGTTGCAACAGTTGCAGTTGTTGCTTATGACGGGCCGCTCGTAACGAGCATATATAAAGGTATATATACATATATGTGTGTATATATATACATGTGTACAGTTAGGTGTTTTCATCTGATATATGCAATTATGCATGACGTTCAGATCAAACCGATAAGGCAGCAGCCGCAACAGCAGAGAGAGAGAAAAAAACAGAGAAGCAACACGAAATAATAAAATTTCTGCAAAAATATTGGGTTAAATATATGTAACGTGTGAAGCGGCTCTAGCGGCTGCAACTGCAACTGCAACTGCAACAGTAATTAAAGGCGTGGCAACAATTTATGGCCTTAATACAGACGACGAATGCACATAAATAAGATAAATCTGCACAAATAGAGCTTAAGTTCATTAACGCATCACTCGAGGGCCAGTTGCTGCGCTCAGCTGATCTGCCGATAGAATCAACAGTGAAATTGATTTAGGTTGGCTCAAAGTTGTCTTTGGCCAGCCACCTGCAGCTGCTCGAGGCAGTTCGCCTGCTGCTAAGCAAATATGCGATATTCAAATATGAATTTGCATTTGGACTTAAGCTGAAGAACTAGAAATAATTGGTAAAACAACGCCGTTGGCCAATTAATTAAGTTTAGTAGCGGCAGCAGTGGCAGCTTGGCATATGCTGCCATAAAAGCTGCCATAAAAAACGCTTTACGTACCAAATTACAAGTCAAACGCTAGCGGAAGCAGCCGTTAAAAGGCACTTAGTAGCACCCCGAAGCGGCCCGGTGGTGTGTGTGTACTCAACTCCAGTCAACTCTACTCAAGTCTTGCTGCTGGCTCTCTGTGCTTTAAGCCAAAACATAAAAATTCATTAGAAGCGCTTTCAATAAATTATCAAGCTGCATTAATACGCCCGATGCGCACTCGCATCAGCGCTATCAATGGTCATTAATCTCGTCTAGCGACAAACGTTGACGAGCGCCGCTTGTTGCCAGAGTTCGTTATGCTAACGCGATTTGGCCCACCCTCTGCCCTCTGCCCTCTGCTCAAGCCAAATTGGCTATGCAAAATAGAGAAAAATCTTTGTAGTCCAATTGCCAAGCTTCCAGTTGAATGGCTCAATGGGAGTGTGAGTGTTTGTGTGTGTTGCTCAAGTGCTGCCAATTAACAAGGCAGCCCTGGCAGCAGCAGCAGCTCCAGTGCGAATCGATATTTACTCAATTAATTTATTACTTCCGCCAGCAGCAGGGACAGCGACAGCTACAGCGAGAGCAGCAGCAGCAGCAGCAGCAGCAGCAGCAGCAGCAGCGATTTTTCATTCATAAAAGAAAAAAGTGAGCAGCTCACAAAAGTTGGCCAACAAAAGCTGATGAGGCGTCGTCAGCGGCAGCGGCGCTGTCAGCGCCTAAGTCGAGCCGAGCTCGACTCGCTGCCACAGGAAGCAATCATCGTGCTACAAGTCATATTAACTTACGTTCGCTGCACAAAAACAAAAACAAAAACAGAAAAAAGAAGCAAAATATTGTTGAAAGAAAAACAAACTAAAAACCTGAAAGAAGCGAACACAGAACAAAGCAGAGCCCTGGCCGAGCTACGCAGAATCACAGCAAAAGACCAGAAAAAAAAAAAAAACAGAAGCTGAAGCGAGCCAGCTGGGCCGGTTCAAGCTACACAGATCGCCGCTTAAACTGGAGCGGAGCTGGCTGGGAGCTGGAACTCTGGCTGGATGGTCAGCATATGTTGTCCGACAAGTTTGCGCATGCGAAAGTTGAGCTGTGCGAGTGCATGAAACTATCAATGAAGGAGGCCTCTTGCGAGTCGTAACTGCTGCTTCCCAGGCCAGCTAAACGCGAGCAGGTGCACCTCACACACACACGCACACTCGAGCACATTTCATAATGATGGATGGCTATGAGTTGTGTTTGTGTGTGCGACGCGCCTAAGCCGGTTTTGGACAGAGGCAGCAGCGACGGCAGTTGTCAGTATCTGTTTCCCCTCCGCTGCCTCAATTAAACTGCCAGAAACGTGGCCGAAAACCCACAAAAGTGTACGGTAACTGTGTCCCAAAAAAAAGAACAACAAAAGCCACGAAAAAAATAAGCAACAAAAAAAATATATATATATGTACAATATATGTATAAAAAAATTGAATTAATAACAAGACGCGACAACGTGAAAATTGTTTAAAGCTGTTTCGTTTATTCAATTTGCTTGCGCAATTTCCAAGAACAACAACAGACGAGAGCCAACAAGCCTCAGCTGTTATAGGAATTGTATTGGTAATAACTACGTTTTATATACTGTGGGAATAGGTTTCTGATATATTTACATGTGAATTTATAAATTAATAAATTTCAATAGAAATTTTTAAAGGGAAACACTCAGTTGGCAATGAGAATAATAATTTAGATCATTTGAGATATGAATATTAATTTGATTACAGAGATATGATGGGAGGGCTCGAAATATATATTTTATTTACTTTTCTAGTATATTATATAGAACTTTTCAAAGTATTTTTATAGTATTTTGCACAGAGTTTATGTAGTATTCTATGCAGTATGTTGATAGTATTTTATGTAGTATTTTTAAATAGTTTTTTTTTAAAAGTATTTTATACAGTGATTTTATAATATTTAATACAACTTTTATAATATTTCAGTAGTATTTTCTAAAGTTTTGATAGTATTTTAAATACTGTTTTTATTGTATTTTATTCAGTATTTTTTTAGTATTTTAAAATGTGTTTTTAAAGTATTATTTAGTATTTTTATAGTATTTTATTTATATGTATACATACTCAAAGTTACATTAAAATACTTTTAAAAAACTGCATTATATATAGTATTTTTATATAAATCTCAATTAACTATATATACATATATCAAAATTGAAAAGAAATACTTGAATGGCTAGTTATATTATATATGCTATTTCATATATTATAAAAAAAAGAATAAACTTAAATAAAATTATAAATATTTTGTATTAATAATTAAATAATTAAATTAAATAATTTATAAATGAAACTAAATATATAATAAATCATAAACTTAATGCTTATGGAGCTATGAATTTAGATTATTTATGATATTCAGTTGATATATTGATATAGGTAAAGCAAAAGTAAGATCTCCAAGCAAACCCTTGCTTGGCAGCTCCTGCTCTCTGGGAGCACGCGTAAGACATGAACGTTCACCTCTTGTTTCAATTTCAAGTTGTTCAGATTCTGCTTATATCAGAGCACGCTGAGAGTGGACCCAGCACCAGCATGCTCTCTCTGACAACTCTTGAACAATGCACTCAAACACATATGCCGCTCTTCTTCAACTTACTGATAACTCACTCAACTCTTCCAGCTGAGAGTTCCACATACAGCTCCAGCTATAACTATCAAACGAACTTCTTCAACAACAAGCAAAGCTCTTCCCTTTCAAAGATTCATTTCCATTTTCTAACAATTCAAACCAAAAACGAAAATGAAGACTTCGGCTTCAGCAATCAGTCGAATGTCTAGAGTTTATCTCTGCGACTTCGCTTTGATCTTACGCCAATCAATCAATCAGTCAGTCAGTCAGTCAGTCAGTCAGTCCGGCATACCTTTAGCAGGCATTTGCATAATTAATAACTGACTGCTCCTACGCATCATGACTAAAAATATATGTTTTAAGTTTAGCAACTGCTTAGCATTAGCAACAAGAAGATTAACAGCAACAACAGCAACAACAACGAGGAGGAGAGTGACTTGGCTCTTGGCTTTTGGCCGCGTGTTAATTTTGACAAATGAACAATTTGGTTGCTGGGCATGTGGAGCATTATTCCCACCCGGCTTGTCTATAATTTACAAATTCGGACTAAACAGCGACGGCTTGCGACGGCTTTGCTTAATTATGGCTCCCATCGTTGACTGGCCTTTGTCTTGGCTCTTGTCTCTTGTCTCTTGTCTGTTGTCTGTTGTCTCTTGTTGTTGGCCTCAAAGTAATCAGATTGTAGCCATTAATCTGACCAGTGTGGCCGTGTTTCGTATCGCTTGGCTTTTTGGTGTCGCTTGATTATCTAACATTTGGCTAGGGGCCCGCAGACAGTTGTTATGCTCGAGCAGTTTTTCAAACGCCTTCAGATAACTTGAATTTCAGGCCCGACGCGCTCGACTGGCTTTTCAGTTCTTACACTCCCAGACTGAAGTGCAAAATGAAATGTTTTTATTTTACTGTCTGTGAGTCTGTGTGTGTCTGTGTATTGCGCCTTAGATTCAAATAAAATGAAATAAAATCCGTGAGCATTTGCCGTGCCCGCATAGACGTTCACACGCACCGCTCCACTATGCGCTGCATAAATCTTGCAACTTAATGAACACATCCTTGAAAACATAAATAGGTAATACGAACATTTTGGTCTGCAATCAGGCGGCCATTAAACTTTTTAAAAATACAAACGAGCCGAGCCGAACCGAGCTGAGCTGAGCTGGGCTGGGCTGGGCTGAGCTGGGCTGGCTTCCATGCGCAAGCCGAAAACAAACAATCCCACAGTTAAAAAGTTTAAATCTGCATACATAAATAATATGAAACAAAAAACAAAAAGGCAAACACAATACTCGAAAATAAACTAAAAAAGAAACAACTTTTCAACTGGCCCATACAAAAACCCATTCATGGATGCGACCTGAGTGTGCGGGTACAAGCCAATAAAAATAAAAATATAAATGAAAAAAAAAACTGTATATAAAATAAAACAAAATAAAAATCAAATGGAATTGCATACATAACATTTACATATACTTATTTATAGTTGATTTAATGAGCAATGGGAGAAAAAAACGTTTTGTTTTTACGGCTCAAAGGGAGAAAAAGCTGAATTGCCATAAAGTATATCCAAGCTCTATAAATTTATATAACTCGCTTTAGCTAATATTAATTTAGCCACGCTTTTTTTAACCGTAGCTCAGCTTAAATTGATTTGCCAAAGGTGATAAAAAGCAAGCGAATCGAAATGGTTTCAAAATTTATGTTTCTCATATTTTCTTAATTAAATTCCGAATTTTGCAGATTTTATGCACATTTTTTATCGAGCGGCGGCTGCTGCTGCTGCTGCTTCCTGTTGCTCGAATATTTATGAGCGGCCGAGACTTGGCCTCATTTATAATTTACGACTTGTATTAACTACATGAGTTGATTTGGACGACTGCTAAATCTAATTTGTAATTAATATCTGAGCGCACATGTTGAAGTTTTTAACATTTGTAACCCAGTTGCGGGCCAAACTCATTTCTAAGTCGCACACTTAAAGTTCAGCGCGTCAATAAAAACAGCAGAAATATGTAGTTTGACCTTTTGGCTAGACAGACAGACAGACAGACAGAGACAAGCAAGACTTGGCCAAGACGTTTGGCAAGAGGGGAAAAAAACATAATACCGAGCCAGCGGGCCAATTGGGCCCAGACATTATAATTATGCAGCTGCCACATACAGCAGCCAGCAGCAACAGCAACAGCAACAGCAACGGCAACGGCAACAGCCAAGTGTGGCATGCAATGGCTTTGGCTCCGGCTTCGTGTCTTGGCATTTGGCAAACGACAAGTGCAGCCGTCGATCCGTCGATCCGCCAATTCGCGCAGCGCATTAAACTAAGCCGGGCAAAAACGTCAAAGCCAGGTGCGTGCTCTGGCTGCCCAAGCCAGAGAGAGAGAGAGAGAGAGAGACAAGGAGAGTGAGACTGAGACCAGTTCGCTGAATATACATAGAGCGCAACCTAAAGCTAGAGCTGCCCCTCGAATTGAAATTCAGTTTAATATGCGCCACAGCTCAAAGCCACGATACTTCACTGTTTCGGCAGGGGACTGTTCGTTCGTCCCTCCGTCTATCTGCAGCCCACGTTGTCTTTGTGAGCTGAGCTGAGCTGAGCCGAGTCGAGCCATTCATATGGCGGTGGCCATTCATAAACCCGTATTTGAGGCACGTAGGCCGCGGCGACGGCTCAGTTAGTTAGTGGCACTCGAACTGGTTTTCTAAGCCATGGCTAGCGCTAAATGCTGATTTTGATTTCTTTATGAGCATGCGAGCAAACGTATTGCTGTACCGCCGTCCAGCTACGTTTCTTATGCAAATGCCCTACGGCGCGCTCTGTGGGCTGTGTCAATGGACCAGCTGCTGCGTGGGCGTCTGGGCTTAGCTTAAAGACCGGTAGTTGGTGCCGTTAAGACCTAAAAATAACGCGTTAAAAGCGGCTCACACCCCCGCCCTGCCGTGGCCGCTACTTAACACAAAAAGTACAACGAAACAAATATTCGAACTAAACCAAAAAAAAAAAACAAAAAACAAAAATATTAATTTGCCTGCCACAGAGTATAGCGAAAAGTAAGAACAAGAAGTCCCACAAACTTTGTCCATTTGCAGGCAAACACCCAGCGAACTTTTACGAGCGCACTAAATAATATTTTGTTGCATATTTTTAGGCGCTCCCAGTTCGTCCTCATTGCTATATTCAAACTTTGTCCTATATACATACGCAAACATATATATATGTATCAAATACGTATATATATAATTCATTTTCATAGACTGCCGACTCGGCGTCTCTTCTTCTACTTCTTCTTCTGTGTTCCGGCCTAGGTGTTGTCCATGATTTTTATGCTTGCCCAAAATTTATGACTAATAAAATTTGTCAATTTTTCGTTTTCTTCTTGTTCATTTTGAACAAAATTACATATTTTCTCGGTCTACGCGGTCTATGTGTGGGTGTTAAAAATCTTTAACCCACGCAACGTTGACAACAGCCACGGACCGGACGAACGAATGTTCAGCTGAGTGGCTTACAGTCATAAAATCATCAACTCTATTACAGTTCTCTCTCTTATTAAAAAAAAAACATAAAAAATAAAAAAAAATATGAAGATTGTACAACAACAATAACGCCAACGAAATCTGTTTGTTATTTTCTTCTCTCGTCTGTTCCGGGCTTAGAGTGGAGTCAACACATCAAAGCATTTGATTTTTGTCATTAAAGTATCTACATATATGTATTCTATATATATTTTCGAGTTCAATTTTGGTTTATTTATGTTTTGCAAATTTCGTGCGCTTAGCTAAATATTTTGGCATTTAAATTTAAATTGTTGAGTTGAATAGAATGCCAGACTTAATTTAACTAATTGCCTGGCCCGCATGGCCTAGCCGCAAAATACTTTCAATTTTCAAAACACACTTTTTTTCCTCTCTCTCTCTCTCTCTCTCTCTCTCTCTCTCTCTCTCTCTGCATTTTGTGGTCAAACTCAGAACAAATTTATGTATATTAAACGGAAAGTATTTGCCTGCATATATAAAAACTACAAAAAAACAAAAATAGTTGACAGCCGCAGAGTTCAAAGAGGGCAATAATTTTTATTAATTAATTAAAGATGAAAGCGTCGGTTAGCATTGAACGGAGCAGCAGCTGAAGCCGGGTGCACATCGTCTTCATGCCAGTGTGGCAACTCCCTTCGGCCAGCTCCCGTCCTCAGATCATCTAAAATGCTCATGAAGCAGAAAATAATTAATGTTAATGCTATGGCTGGCTGGGTTACTTGGCGCTCGGGCCGTGCCCACTACATCCAATGGTCTGTCCCCGAGAATGGCGCTCTAATTTGTTCAGACCGCAAAGTTCATAGCAAATTAGTTGATTAGTTTAACGTCGCTGCCAAAGAGCCTGTCCGTTTTTGACAGCCAGCTGCAGGGTGTGCGAGTAGTGGGTGAGCGGGTGCCTCTCTCTCTCTCTCTCCTTCTCTCTGTGTGTGTGACCATTTGATATGGCTGGTCACATTTGTTCAGCTGCAAATTTTATAATTCAATCAGTGCACAGGGCACACACAACACAGCGACAGGCAGACAGACTTGGTAATGCGGCAATTTGTGTGAAATTTACCAAGACCGACGCAAGGCTTACGACTGAGATGGAGAAAGTGACATAGAGAGAGAGAATAAGGGCCATTGAGAATGTTATTGTGGGCTGTGCGATTCGCGTGAGTCAAATGCGTTTTATTGTGAATTTATTAAGCGTGCCCAAGGCGAACATTAAATGCGAGACTCTGCTGGGCCAGAGCGCCATAAAGATAGCCAAGAGCTCCCCGACAATAAAGGAGAATATTGAAATCGACGATGAAAGATGAAGTCGACTCCGATAAAGGATGCCGGCAATTTCGTTATTGAAAATATATGAAAACAAGCTCAAAGCGAATCAATAGACGACAATGAAAGTGTTTATGTATGCGTATGCATATGACAATAAATATGCGAAGGGCGAATTGAGAATGCTCCAATTGATTTATCGCTGGCGGGAAATTGTTTTCCTTTGCGCAGAGCTTATCGGGCGAGCATAATTAGCTGATATCCGACTCCAACCGGTCTGATCTATATTTAAGTTTGTATATTTCTAAAGACATTCGAGACGAGCGAAACGAGTTAAACTTGAAGTCTCAAGTTGCCTTTCTCGAAGATTGATAGACTTATGACTAGAACAAGAGCAGCTAAATTCTGTGGAATTGCTTAAGCTGAAACTCTTCAGATTTGCATCGCTGCTTGGGTACCTTATGTCCTTGAGCCAACAATCTGGTTGGCCAAAGCGGCTCAGCATCAAGTGCACACCATTTACTTAGCCTGGTTTTCAAATTATAAGCCTTTCCACATATGCGAGCGGGGAGCGAGAGGACTGGCTGCTGCTGCTGCTGCTGCTGTGTGGTGGTGAGCTCTAAGCCACATGTTGAAAATAATTGTCATGGCTACCCAGAAATCCTTTGCGCAGCGCCATTTAAAACAATTCCAAACACTTTGTGGGCGCTTAACATAGCTGCCAACAAATTTGACACCAAAGCCGCTTTAATCAATATAATAAAAGACATTTGTTAAATTAACAAAGCGCGTAGCGCCGCCAACAACGACAAAGCCACAACAACAGCAGACAACAACAAAAAAAAACACAGTAGAAATTTTAATTAAATTTATAACGCAAAGCCGCAAAAGAGAGCGCCTAGAAGCTCTATGCCAAAGATTTATGTGACCGTTAATTTTGTCAAAGTCATTCGTATGTCTGTTGTAGTAGTTGTTGTTGTTGTTGTTTTGGTTGTTGGCTGTGTGCACGCTAAGTGTCCTGACGCTAAAAGGAGTGCGAGCGAAAGAAGAGAAAAAAAAACCTCACCGGATTTCCTGTGATATGCCACAATATTTTCCATTAACGCACTGAAGTTGCAGGCAAACAGAGCAAACCGAAAGCAGAAACAGCGGCAAAACTGAAAACTGGTCGTGATAAGACAGCAGCAGAGAAAAATAAAAACAACAGACGGCGAGAAAAAACAAAGGCATTGAGCAAAATGTGCGTTGGTCCAGGCACATGAGTGGCAGAGGCAGCAGCAGCTTCCCGCTCCCGGTTCAGGTTTAGGTCCAGGCCACTTCAGCATGGATTGTCTGTGAACCAGCAGCAATATAACTCTCCCTCTCTCTGTCTCACTCTCTCTCTCTCACTCTCTCTCTCTCTTTCCTTCTCTTCCTCTCTCTTAGTGTATAGGCTGCCTGCCTGCTGTGCGACAGTCGCTGGCTTTATATGAGTTAATGACTTGTAGATAGTTTAACTTACAAAGCAGAGACAGAGCGAGAGAGCGAGAGAGTGAGAGGCGCTCGAGCAGGGGCGTGTGCACTGCTCAGCAAAAGGGGTTGCGTTGACCATTAGTGCGACATCCGGCGTTGCGCATCGCTTGCCAGGCCATGCTCAAAACTATTAGCAGCTTTTGCCTGCGTCTGGGGCAGCTCTTAGTTAGGCTGTGGCCAAGCTTGAGTCAGGATCGACATCGGCATCGAATGGCTTGGAACGGTTTTGTGGTTAAGCTGTTAGTTTAGTTTGCGTACAATTTGTGGGCCCAGTTGACAATTACAGCCCCTGCCAGAGTGAGAGCTGACTGCTGAGTGCTGCTCACTGCTGACTGCTGGTGACTGCTGACTCCTGGCCAACAGGCACTGGGCAGCAGGCATGAATGAAATGGTAAACCGGTTTACTTTGCCCGCCTTCTGTTCGTCTTTTCATTTACTTTGCACTTTACTTCACTTTACAGCCTTGTTTTCTTGCTGTTGTTGTTGTTGTTGTGTGCTGGTCTTCCTACTGTCACACTTCAAGGATTTCTTTGTTGGCCATCCTGCCCTGCATATGTGTGACAATTACCCATTGCTTATTGTCTTGCCAGAGTCTGACTGCACATATATATATATATATATATATATATATAGAAGTATATATATATATGCGCAGAGGGTGCTGGGGCTTGGTAATGACACTAAATGAGTTGTAGCCAACCGGAGACGGGGCCTGGGCTTGGCCTCTGTTTTGCTCGTCGTCGACGCAAAACCTGTCAAGTTGTGCACTTTTTTTCTTGTCTTTTTCTGTTGTTTTGTTGTTGGTTAATTGCCGCAGGAAATGTTCTGGCCGTGCAGCTTGGTCAACTGTCGCTTGGTCTTTGGTCTTAATTGCATGAACTTTGGGCCAACTTAATGCGGCCCTATGCAAATTGAAGCGTACCCAGACACCAGGCACAGCCCGAATGACTAACTCTTGCAGCTGCGGGTGGTCGTTTCCGTTGTGACCAAATCATAGCTCTATATATATATATTTATATACATCTGAATCTGTATCTCCATCTGTATCTCTATATGCAAATGCGTATATTTGTAGTTCATTTCGTGTTCAAGTCCAACGGAAATCGAGCTCGCTACGCGCTGGCTTCTTGTGTACGACAAATAATCAATTAATCCATTGATGAAGTCCACGACAGCGACGTTTATTTGTTGAGCCATTTGTAGGCACGTCTCACGCAGTGTTTCAGTGTTTGCCTTGGCTGGTGCCTGGCCCGGCCCGCACAGTGGCACCAAAGCCATGCAATCAATTACACACAGTTCCATAGGAGAAGTATTAAACCAGTTTAGCCTCGGCTTCAGCTTCGCCTTGTCGGGGAATTGAATTATATTGGCCGAAACCAATTGAACTTGTTTTGATTGGCAGCCGAGTTAAAAATGAGCTGACAATTATAATAAATGATAATTGATTGCAGTTAGAACTTGGATATTTGACATATTTGACAGTAAAAAATACAAATAAATTTCAAACAAAATTTAGAACTTGTCTAATGAAGTGATTTGAACTAGAACATAAATATATATTTAAAATATATTATTTTATATATTTAATTTATATTTTGTTTTATTTTATATATTGTTTTCTTTCATTTATTATTTTTTTAAATTTTTTTTATTTTATTTTTATTTTATTTAACATTTTATTTTATATATTTCGTTTTGTTTTGCATTTAATAATTTTATTTTAATTTTATTTATATTATTTTATATATTATTTTGTATTTTATTTAATATTTTATTTTATAGATTATTTTATATTTTATTTTAATTTAATTTTATATTTTTTATATATGAGGTTATATTTTATTTTGTATTTTAGTTTTATTTTTTATTTTATTTTCTTTTATAGATTATTTTACATTTTTTTTGTTTTTTATTTTTAGTTAATTTTATATATATTTTTATAGATTATTTTATATTTTCTTTTACACTTTTTTTTAGATTTTATATGTTTAATTTAGTTGATTTTATTTTTGTTTGTATTTCTATTTGATTTTCTTATATTTATTATCTGTGCTGTGAAGTTGTTAAATTTATATGACAGGGTTTGAATGCTTTAATATATTTATAAATAAAAATATCTATATACGTACATAAATATATAGTCTGAAACCAGTTGAAATTTGCATATCTTCAGAACTAGCTTGGGCTGATTAGCAATCAAACATTTCTATTTGGGTCTCTCTCATTGTCCCTCAGCTCTCTCTCTCAGTCTGTCAGCTCTGCCTGTCTGTCTGCTTGATGAATGTAATGGACTTCAAGTTTTTGCCCAAGTTGCCGCTGTGAAAATTCACACTTAATTTCCCTTCATTTAGCTTTTTCCCTAAGTTTTCTTTGACCCAGTGACAGTGTGCGTGCTTTTATGTGTATTACCTATGTAGATTGCTCTAATGCTGATTAGGTCGACGACAACACACACACACGAGAATATATCGAGTCGCATACTCGGCTAAGTAGTCGGTTCAATTTGGTATCGAACGTGGCCTGCTCTTTTCTTTAAGACATTTTAATGCTAATGAGCCGCAAGCTGTAGACCCACTTCGTTTCGGTGTGGGTTGATACAGCGACACACAGACTGGCAGACCCTGATGAAGACAGCAGGCAAGCAGGCAGCCAGGCAGGCAGACGGCGCGGCGGACAGACATGTCCATGTCTCAATGACAGCCTCAAAGTGCCCTGACACATACACCTACACCCACACACACACATATGGCTCACACATGTGTGTGTGCGAAACAAATAAAATAAAAGTTGTTCCAAATTAGTGAGATGTGACTGGGCTGCCTCGCTGGGTCTTATGCTTAAGTAATGTGTATTTTATGTGTGGGCTGCGAAAAGTAGGTAACTGTGACTGTGACTGCGACAGCGACTGTGACTGGGCCGGGTGACAGGTCGATTGGTCGATTGCGTTGCCAATTGAACTAGCTGCTGACTCCCGCCTGCTGCAGTCGCCAGTTACCAACTACGTGCGCAATTGTCGAACGTGACGATTAACAATATGCGAAATTTTTACTCATTCTCTCCACTCTCCTCTCTCTCCTTTTCCAGCTGGCGTAAGCTGCACGGCACAGGTTGATACCGCCCAGGCCCAGGTTCAGGGGACGCCTGCTGTGCAGAAGTTCCGCGTGACTCCGCACGATCTGCAAATACTGGAGGGCACGGATACGCTGATGCGCTGCGAGGTGTCCTCGCGCGCCGGCAAGGTTCAGTGGACCAAGGACGGCTTCGCGCTGGGCTTCTCGGCCGTCATTCCGGGCTTCCCGCGCTACTCGGTGCTGGTGGACACGGCCCACGGCACCTACAACCTGCAAATTAAGAACGCCACGCTCGAGGACGACGCCGAGTACCAGTGCCAGGTGGGTCCAGCCGCTGGTAATCCGGCCATACGCGCCAACGCCAAGCTCAGCATCGTCGCCGCGCCCAGCAGCATCTCCATCGACGGCTACGCGCGCAACGCCAAAGTCGAAGTCATCGAACGCCAGAACCTGACGCTGCAGTGCGTCACCGAGAACGCCAATCCCGCGGCCGAGATTGTCTGGTACCAGGGCGAGACGCCGCTGACATTAGGTAAGACCCATATAAATCGAAGCTCCCTCCCAGCCGGTCTAACTTGGCCAACTCCTGCAGAGCCCATTGTCTCAGTGAATCAGACGTCGGCCAAGCGCTTCCGCACCAGCTCCACGCTGCATCTGCAGCCACGCTCCGAGGACGACTACAAGGAATACTCCTGCGAGGCGCGCCACAAGGCGCTGCCCCCGGACGTGCCCATGCGCGCCCAAGTCCAGCTCTCCGTGCTATGTAAGTCGACAACTTCCTTTCATTAGTCAGCAGCAGAGCTTATGCCCAATGCTTAACAATTAGATCCGCCCGGACCCCCATTCTTCGAGGGCTACAGCCAGGGCGAGACCCTGCGCCGTGGCCAGGAGCTGCAAATCGCCTGTCGCAGTCGCGGCGGCAATCCTCCGGCTCAGCTGGTCTGGTATCGCAACGGCGAGGTCATCAACTCGCCTCAGCGCACCTCGGGCCGCCTCTCGGAGAATGTTTACAAGTTCACGGCCAACGCATCGGACAACGGCGCCAATTTGGTCTGCGAGGCCAAGAATCTGCTCTCGAATACGCCGCTGCGCGCCGAACTCAATCTGACTGTTCTATGTAAGTTGCCCAGCTCAGCTTAAGCCCTTCAGTTGCCTGTAAGCCAAAACATTCTCCTTTTAGATGCCCCCAAGGATGTCTTTCTGAGCGGCGCCACCCAGGCCAAAGTTGGGGACGCCGTGCAGCTGAGCTGTGTCACGGCACCGTCGAATCCGCCGGCGCGCA
Source organism: Drosophila repleta (assembly GCA_018903745.1). Taxonomy (NCBI): domain Eukaryota; kingdom Metazoa; phylum Arthropoda; class Insecta; order Diptera; family Drosophilidae; genus Drosophila; species Drosophila repleta. The sequence goes on along the minus strand of JAEIGN010000497.1, from coordinate 16,689,015 downwards.
TCAACTGGTCCATGAACGGACGCCCCTTGACCAACGGCACCTTCAAGACGACGAGCAGCGCCGATGGCGGCTGGGTGAGCAGCTCCAACATCACCTTGAACATCGACTCCCAGAGCCGCACCTTCATCACCGTCTGCCATGCGCTCAACGCGGAGCTCTCACAGAATGTGGTGGGCTCGCACACCGTCAACGTTTTGTGTAAGTGGAAAGGAAATCTATTTATTTATTAAAATAAATTAATTAAATTATAAATAAATTATTTAATTAAATTATAAATTTCATTATTTCTATCCTGCAGATCCCCCCTCGCCTCCTCTGCTGACCGGCTACAACGATGGGGATATCCTCATCTCCGGCTCGATCCTCAAGCTGCAGTGCAGCTCCGCTGGCGGCAATCCGCTCCCCACGCTGCAGTGGTACAAGAACGATAAGCGCCTGAATGCCGCCTCGAAGGTGACCGACAACAAGATCAGCTCGGAGCTGTCCCTGCTGGTGAATGCCTCCGACAACAATGCCATCTACAAGTGCGAGGTGCAGAACGCAGCCATCGAGATCCCATTATTCGCCACAAAGACGCTCGGCGTGCATTGTAAGTGCTAATCGTCCGACTGCAGCCTTGCGATCTAATTTGACTGATTTTATTGCCCACCTAGTTCCCCCGGAGACCGTCAAGATTAGTGTGGCGCCCAAGAACCTGGTGCCCGGCATCAGGGCCAAGCTCATCTGCGACTCCAGCTCCAGCAATCCGCCGGCCAAAATCAGCTGGTGGAAGGACGGCATACCCGTGGAGGGCCTCAATCTGGCCAACAGGCCCGGCCTCTGGGGCGGCTCGGTGTCCACCCTGGAGATGCACGTGAACATCACACAGGATCTGGACGGCTCCATCTACACCTGCCAGAGCCACAACGAGGTGCTGCAGCGCAGCGTCCACGAGACCATCAGCCTGGACATACTCTGTAAGTGACCCGAGCTCAGTCTCAGCTTAATATTTCTCCTCTGACTGGCCATTTCTCTCCCTGCTGCTGCGCAGTTCCTCCCAAGTTCGATGCGGCGCAGATAACCAGCTTTGTGGGCGTGGAGGGCGCTCCACTGCAGGTGGAGCTGCACGCCAGCGGCAATCCCATGTCCATTAGCTACACCTGGACCAAGGATGGCCTGCCCATCAGCAGCAACCCGCTGAGCGGCCAGCGCCTGGTCTCGGACGGGCCCAGACTCAACATCAGCCGCCTCAGCCGCAACGATGCGGGCCTCTACGTGTGCGAGGCACTCAACACACAAGGCACAGCCATGCTGGAGATTCAAGTGGCTGTCGAATGTAAGTAGTCGCAATCCCAACCAGTCCAGTTGTCCAGTTGCTGATTGCCTTGCTCAACTCATTAGATGCGCCCGTTATTACCTCCGTCAGCGAGGGTCAGAGCTTTGCGTCAGGGGAGCAGGCCGTGCTGGCCTGCCAGGTGCAGGCCCGCCCCCTGGAGGCGGCCCATGTGCGCTGGTCCCGGCCCGGCTACGACTTCGCCACGCGCACCACCGCCAGCTTCGAGAACCACACCGCGCTGCTCCACATCGACAACGTGCAGCGCGGCGACATTGGCAACTTTACCTGCACCGTGGACAATCAGCGTGGCCCGCCCGCCTCCCAGAACGTGGTCCTGGTCGTGCAGAGTAAGTAACCCAAGCCTCAGTTGGGTCGACCGGAGCTAATCCTTAAGTTGTCCACAGCCTCGCCGGAGATCGATCACTCGCCTGGGTTCACGCGGTTCGCGGCTCGTCTGGGCGTGCGGGCGCAGCTCATTTGCCGCGCCCTCGCCTCGCCGCAGCCCAGCTTCATTTGGCGGCGCCACGGCAAGGACCTGAAGATGCAGCGGCGCAACAAGTTCGCGACCGTCGAGCGGCAGGTGGATCCACTGCACTTCGAGTCCGCCCTGCTGGTGGAGAGCACCTCGGCGGACGACTACGGGCAGTACGAGTGCGTCGTCCGCAACTCGATGGGCCAGGCCAGCGCCACGCTGGAGTTCAGCAAGCCCACCCGCCCGGACACGCCCCTGCAGCTGCGTGTGGGCAATGTGAGCGACACCAGCGCGGAGCTGATGTGGACGGCGGGCTTCGATGGGGGCATGCAGGTCTACTACCGCGTGCGCTGCAAGCAGCACGGCGAGGACAAGTACAAGTACGTGGACGCCAAGGTGGGGCAGCAGAACATCACGCTGGAGGGGCTCAAGCCCGGCGGCACCTACTTCTTCTCGGTAATGGCGCACAACGAGGCGGGCGGCAGCAAGTTCATGCCCGACATCAAGCTGACCCTGAGCAAGGGCTCGCAGCCCCACTCGGCGGAGTACACCGAGAAGGACGAGCTGCCCAACGTCATGATCATTGGCATTACCTCGGCGGCGATGGTGCTGCTGGTGCTGAACGCGGCGCTGGTGGCCTGGTTCGTGATACGCCGGCAGAACAAGTCGCAGGGCGAGGCGGAGCCCAGCAACGACGACGCCTACTCCAAGGACGACAACCAGTCGGTCTACAAGGTAAATGGACACCAGTTTCTAGCCAATATCGAACTGCAGACTGATTGGCCTTATCCTAACCAGCTGCCCATCACTGCTTTGCAGGCGGACGTGCAGAAGAAGGCGGCCGCCTCGACCTATCTGGTGGAGAACGTCGACATCATACAGTCGACGGCGTATCCGCCCAAGTATCAGGAGAGCTCCATGTGCACGCCCCCTTACCCGCTGTGCAATCCGGACTTCACGCGCACCCTGCCCAACCCGAAGCGGCACAGCCAGCGCAACAGCGCCACCGGGCTAATCGAGGGCATGCCCATGCGCGCCAAGGACGACCACATGCTGATCTCGAACGGGCTCTACATACCCTCACCCTCGCCGGCCTCCTCGCTGGTCATCAAGGGCAGCTACATATCATCCCCATCGCCAGCGCCGCCAGCCGATGGCTCCTACTTCAACATGAGCGACAAGTACATGTCCTATCCCCCAGTGGTAAGTCAGCGAAAGCTTTAGTCTATTCCCTCTCTCACTCACTCAATCCATATCGATTACTCATCGAAACCTAACCCTGTTGATAGTTGGGGCTAATTAAAATTTATATATTGGGCTGCCCTACTTTAAGCATTGTTATTGATAATGGCTTATTAAATTTAACTCCCTCTCTGTCTCTCTCTCTCTCTCTCGTTCTCTCTTTTCGCCCTTTCTATTATTCAATCGACAGACCTACTAAGCCGCATGACGAAAGACAACAAACACCAGCCAAGCCCAGCTGGACTGATTGACATCACACAACACAAGCAACAGAAACAACATCGCATATATCATGAAACTCAAATCGAAATTGAAATTGAGTCGAATCAGTCAATGGAGGAGTTTTTGTGGCTGGCTGCTGTTGCAAGTTTTTGTTTTCTGTTTATAATTATTACTAAATGACGTTGATTATTATGGAGCGCAAATGGAGGAAACATGTTGAATGTGTTTTGAGAAAAGACATTTGCATGCGGCGCTCGAAGGCTGTGATAAGTACCTGCATCCAAGGCTCTCTCTCTCTCTGTAACCAACTGGCTCGGCGCGGCCAACCGCATCACGCACATCAAAACTTGAATCCACATCAATCAATGGCGTTGCCCAAGCCGATGCCGATGCCGATGCCGATGTCGATGCCGTTGCTGAAGCTGATGGCAATGGATTAGCCTTTGGGGCAGGTGCGCAACCCACTCTACAAATGCTTGCCCCCAACACACCCCCCCAACAATATTAATGATGGAACGAGAAGAAGAAGTATAAAACGAAGATGGTAAAGAAGACGGAGAAGACGACGACGAAGAAGAAGAAGAAGCTGCAGCATTAGTAGAAACAACAAAACACTCAAATATTAATTTGTAGGCATTTTTCTCGATATTAAGTAGTAGCAATTACGATTTTTAGCAATTAGCGTAAATATTAACGAGTCTGTCGAGTCGTGACTCATTCTCATTAGCAGTTGTTCAAGTTTAAGCTCTAGACATACCAATATCTCTATATACTTCACATAGGCCCGATAAGCGTAACGATTTTCAGCAGAACAGAAAAACAAACGATTTGAAATCATCACAAGCAGGACATATTCCTTACTCAATTATAAAATTAGTCTTAAGCGTGACTTTCTCTAGTTCTAAGCGCCGATTTAAACTAGCCTAAGCTCTATATATACACAAGACATATACAACTGCAAGCATATATACACTCACATATATACATACATATAGAGTATATGATATACCGTATTTACACGAATTCAACGACTTTTTATCATGCATGACAATAACATATATACATGATAAACATATGCGTACACGCGCGAGCGCCAAAAATTATGTTAAATAAAACAGACGAAAAAGAAAAAAGAGAAAAGTTAATTAAACTTAGATTTCAGATCTTTGCATTTAAACAAGATAAGCATGTGTACTATATAAAATCAAGTTTAAATAAATTATATATATACATATAATTAATTATAATAATATTTAAAATATTTCAAATCAAAGATACAAAAAAAAAACATAAAAAATAAATTACAAAAAAAAAATTAAAAAACCCACAACAAATTTTTGTAACTTCAAACAAAAGTATTTGAATAAAAATAACTTACAAATTTTCAAAAATTCAAATTCCCAAAAGTCGTATATTTTCTGGGGCTGATAACTGATTCTGGGATGCCCGCTGGATACTTAACGCCTACGAGCCAAAACCACCTGCTTCATTATGCCACATGACTTTTCCGCAGAGCTCAAATTTGTCTATTGCCATCAATCAGCGCTTGGCTTTGTTCATCATTTCGCTGTGGGTCTCTCACTCCCCGGCCCGCCTCCATTCGGTGGGCGTGTTGGCTTACACCTTAAATGTCTGGCTAATTGTTTTCGGGGCTAGACTTAACGGCGTCGGCTTTTTGTTTAGAAATTTTATTAATTAATAGCGTCGCCGGCTCGCTTAATTAATGACACATTTAATAATATTTATTTCTTAATTTATGGAGCCAGCATTAGCGGATCAGAGAATTAGTCTCAGCCGGCTAGCTTTCACTGCCCTCAGAATGAAACAGCTTAGATTTGTACATATATATAAATTGGAATATATATGTATATTTATGTGAGCATGTGTTTGTCTGTCTAATATATGCGGCCTGGAAAAGTTGAATGAAACTTTGTAGTTTATGTATTGCTTTATTTCCTTACTTACTTTCTGTGGCGCAAGTATGTGTTCATGTGAAATGGCATGTGGCATACAGACTTCAGTCTCTCTAGCTGTTTGTCCATGCCCATGCCCATGCCATGGGCAGACTTTACTTTAATAATATCAAATCTCGCCGAGAACTAACAAAAATATGCCCCAAACAACAATCATATCTGCGGAGCTGGAGCAGTTTAGTAATTACAGCAGATTTTGCTGCTTCACTTTATCAGATATATTAATTTATCAATTGTGTCATTCGCATAAAAAAGGCAATTTAAATTGAAATCAATAATTTGCTGTTTGTTATTTCAAGTTATAAATAACAAATCTGATTGCATGTAAAATAATATTTTCAAACAGCCATTAGCTATTGTGATTGATTCTGTTTGAAATATTAATAAATTTCATAAAAAAATTATTTTACTTTTCAATTTGCTGTGCGGTCTGTAAATTGTTTGCGCTTTCAGTTTTGTTGCAAATACTTGAAAAACAATTTATTTTGTTTTCTTTGTTTTTTACTATTATTTGAAATACAATTATATCTCTCGATGTGTGTGCGTGTGTGTGTGGCCCATAAAATGTCAATTAATTAAAGTTGCAGTTGCAATTTCACAGAAATTTGATATTTGAGCATAATAGAAAATGTTTTCACTGCAAATAAAGTTGGAATAAATGTTATTTTAATTACTGTCTGCAATTGCAGTGCCGTCGCCAAATGCGAACCTTTAATCGCCCAGATTGTCACTTGCCGAACTCAAAGGCTGGCAATAACAAAATAATTAAAATTAATTTTCAACATGGTTTAGCCGCTCCGCTGCGAGTGTCAACAGCAACCGAAACGGCAACAATGCATAATTAAACACACTGAATTCATTAAATTTTAATTAAAACATTTGAACGAGCAATGGATTTTTATTCCACTCGCACTCGACCTTACAATTGCAAAACACAGACCAAAACCAGAACAGAATAGTGGAAGAAGTCAATGCTCTTACAGGACTCTCTGTCACTTTGATTACGTGTGTTGGAGCTGAGGACTCTTAGTTTATAAAATATTAGTAAACGTTAATGATCTTATAGTCCCCTCTCTTATATTGCAAATATATTTATTATTTTTGCTGAAGTTAAAAAAAGATTTTAAAAATATTTAACTAAAAATTGGACTTAGTTGATAAAATATTCAGAAAAAAATCAAAAATATATATATAATATCAAATCTCATTTCTAACCCTTAGCCTATCAAATATATTATAAATTTCCATTTCCATATACATTGTTCATTTAATAAGATTTTAAGTAAATCTTTTGCCTGCTTGAATGGTTGAGTTCGATTTGCTTACGATTGTCTGCTGAGCCACCCTTAAAACTTTTGTATATTAAACCACAGCTAAATTCTGAGAAAAATATTGTTTGCTTTCGGTTTTCGGTCGTTTCTTTGGGCATTATTAAATGAGATATTTCGGGTTCAACTGGGTTTGCCTTGACTTAAGCTGCCTTGATTTAAATATGAAGTTTGAAATTATTGTTATTAATATAACTTTTCAAATTAGACATTATGCAATTAGTTTAATTGAAATAAATCATATATATGTTTGCTATGAGCCATTAAAACAAATACGCTTGGCCTGTCTCTTATCTGGTGGATTTAACTAGCTCGTAATTACAAATTTATATACATATGTATATAGGCAAAGCTACATGCGCGCTTAGCAGTCGTCAAACTCATGCCATTATTATGTAGTGTATAATAGAAGCTACCTTCCACGCGGCGAGAGTCGAGAGGCAGCTGAGCCAGGCCAGCGGCGGCACGAAACGGAAAACTTCATTAAAAGTGGGCAGCAGTTGGCAGCAGCCGTTGCCAGTCGAAGCTGTGGAAGGGGACATGGGGCGTGGGGCGTGGGGCAGGTGGCATGGTGGGAACAGGGAATTGGTGGGCTGTATACTCGCTTTGGTTCTAGGCCTGTTCTAGGCCTGACTGCCAATGTGACGACGCCTGGCGCGGCTCCACTTCCTGTGCTGTGCTGGGGCCGCAGTCGCCGGGCTACAAGATGCCTGCAATCGAACGCATAATCATATTTAATAAGCGCGTCGCAGTCAGCGAGTGAAAAGGCATCGTTCAGTGCTGCTTCTTGACCAGTTTCAGGTGATGCCCGATGTTGCTGTTGTTGTCTGCTGTTGCTGATGCAACAAGTGCGCCAGAACACAAGGCACAGATGTGCAGAAAAACCGGTTCACGATAGCTGCAACGCTTTAACGCAATTTGTTAACCTGGCTGACAAACTGTTGCCTGCTGCTGCCTGTTGATACTGCTCTCCGCCTGCCTGCCTGACTGCTTGCCTGCCTTCATCCCTGTTGCTGCCGTTGCTGTTTTCTGATGCTGTAAAAAATAGGTGCGAGTGCAATTAAGAGGCTGCCTGACCAGTTCCGAGTACGCGTACGAGTCGAATCCTGGCCGGCAGCGAGCACTTCATTCATAAAATTACGCGCATGTTACGTGATGTTGACGCTAGATAAGAACCAGCCTCATCTGCGGCACCAGCTGGAGCAGCCCTGCCCAGTTAGGGCCAGAGCCAGCCGGAGCCAACCTGTTGACGGGCTGGTCGGTTGCGGAAAATACTTATATATAGACTACTTAGATTTGAGCGAAGCTGACTCTGACTCCGCTGACTGGCAGGAAAAGTGCAGCGGCATAAAAAACTCGCTTTTCTTGGTAATTAATGAAAGCTGTCACGGCTCAAGCTGAAGCCGAAGCTGAAGCCGAAGCTGAAGCTGAAACTCTGATGCCCAAGCCAGCTCACTGGCAGAGTCAACAAATGCAGTTGGCTACTGTTGCCGGCAGTTATTAAAATGTTGCGATAAGTTCTGCCGCCGTCCCACCGGGCCACATTTGTATGCAAAGTGCCAACAGTTTTTGATGATGCGACGCGCAGGAAGTTGTCGCTGAAAGTGATATTGAAAACTGCGCGCAGAATGGATTACTTCCTTTTGACCATGGCCATGGCTGGGGAGCTAGCTTGCTGGCTGGCCGGCTGGCTGGCTGGCTGGCTCTCTCGGTGTGAAACCTGGCAGGATATGAAGCGGCTAACGATGAAGATCACTGAAATGCACTCTAACATAAAAGCAACATGAATTCTATAAGCGGATTTCGAGCAGGTTGTGCCTTGGTAGGGAAAGCAGATTGAGGTTTAGGGTTAAAGCAAAGGAAAACTGACGCAGGACTGTTATATTATATATATACTATTATTATATTAGTTGTATATTTTTTATATTTTATTTCTATATTATATTATTATTATTATAATTTTATTTTATTATTTATTTTATATTTTTTTTAAATTATATTTTTATTATATTTATTTCATATATATATTACATTTATACCTACATTTTTAATATATTACATTATATTATATTCTATTAGCTTAAAATCTAATTTGCTTGAGCAATGCGCATTGATTCTGGGAACTTAAGGCGCAAGGGTGAAGTCTTGAAATATCTTGCCTAGAGAGTTCGTAGGTCCCAAAGCCTAAGTAATAAATATAATTTCTTTCATTTGCGGCACTTGACGCACAACTTGAGCTTTTTCTCACACCTCCCACCACAGCCAGCTGCGCCACAGTGAGTGCGGGTGTGGCGCCTGCAATGCCCGCATGCTTCGGCAATCAACTGCCACACCATTTAGCATCATTAAATTAGTAGGTCAAAACATCAGCACAGGCCATAAAAAATGTCACAGCTTAGAGCTTAGAGAAATGCACTTGTTCAAAGGGAGAGCGAGAGAGCGAGAGAGAGAGAGAGAGAGCGAGAGAGAGATGGGAAATAAAGATATAGTTAGAGTTAGACAGAAAGACATTTAAAAATGTGGTAGCGAGTACTTGAAATGTGTTCTGTCAGCCTCAAGAAATGAAAAGTCAACTCGAGAGCTCGTCACGGCTGACACCACCCGAAAAAGCTGCTTTTTGGGCACCCCGACATTTGTCAGAGACTCTGACTGTGACTCTGTATGTATATAATCTGTGACACAATCGTAAGCAGCATAATTATCTATGTCAACGAAGAATTCTTTCTCAGGGGCCAACCAGTCAGCCAGCCAAGCAGTCAGTCAGCCAGTCTCAAGTGGTCAACCTCCAGTAAAATTGTCTTTGGGCAATTAGAATGTTTAAATATTTAAAAAGTTGATGCGTGTTTGCGGCAGTTATATAATTTTCTAGATGCGCCACAAAACCTAATGACGAATTTAATGCGCCACTCGTTTTGGGACCTCGGGGGGCCGCAACAGACACATGTCGACAACCGAACAAACGAAAACAAACAACACAACACAGCAGCAAAACAACAGAACATTGAGATGCCTCTGGAGTGCGTATGTCTCTGTCTGTGTGACCTTTGAGTGCAGTTGGAGTCGCGCTCGGTGCCTGCGCTGGCTGGGGTCGCTCTTCGTGTTGGAGTTGGAGTTGGGAGTCTGTTGTTCTGTCCCATGTGGCCCCCATTTCAAGTGGCGAGTTTAAAGTTATTAAAAAATTAAAGCAGAAAAACTGTAGCTGACGTTTCATTCATGCCTTAGGAGGGGCTGAGCACATTATTCACTCATTAAAATCATCAGCTTAATAGCCTGAGCTCAGGCAGCCGCAGCAGCAGCAGCAAAAAAAAAGCGAAATTATATTTTTTTACAAGCTGCCAGCAAAGAATTATTAACAAAAATTCTAGACAACTTTTTCGTATGTACATAAATAATGCAACGCGGAGTGCCTCAAGATGTGGAGAACAAAACAAAAAATGAGAAGAGAAACAACAAAGCAATGTGTGAGACCTTATGCTAAAAGCAGAAGGGCTGAACCGCGTACGTGTCGTGTGTAGCAGATTAAGATTCCACCTAGACGACTACAGCAAGTGCGCTACAGAGCCAACAATGCGATGTGAGCTGAGCGGAGCATAATAAGCTTCTATGTAAGCTGAATGATAATCATATATGGCAGCAGCATTAATTATAAATATTTATTCCCATTCACATTCATTCAGAGAATATAGTTTTTTTTGCTAATATGTGAGAACTCGATTTTATTTATTTGTATGAACAAATTAAATGAATATGAAATGAGTAGAAAATAGATGTGCAATTTGAAACATAAATAATGAAAAATATTGATTTATTCAAATTAATTTGGGGATTTATATATAATTTTAGTTTTACATAAACTGATTTCCCTAAAACAATGTCGAACTATATAAAAAATAATAAAAACATTATTAAAACTAATTAAAAATATTTATATATTCGCTCACATTATTTTATTTATTTTTATTAATTATTATTTTTAATAGTACCAATTTCTAAAGACAAAATAAATCAGAGTTTTCAAACTAAAAAATCGAATTTATTATATTACATTATATTTTTGCAGATGCACAAAAATATTTACTTATATAAATATGTACTCATATATTTTATTTATATTTATATTTATATTATAAAAACTTTTTCATTTGTATAAAAACTACATTTATTTTGTTTGCCTTAACAAATTTCTGACTACAAAATAAATCTAAATTGCCTGACTAAAAAATCCAATTAATTATATTATATTATATTTTTGCAGGTGCAAAAGAAAATTTAATTATATTAACTACCTAAGTGCACTTATTTAGCCCATTTAAATAATTATGAATTATTGGTAATTAACTGCGGCAGCTGTTATTTTTGTGCTGACATTTTAGCTGCCGCCGATATCAATAATTGCAGCTGAACTTCTGGCAATTCAATGCAATGCACTAGGCTAATCAATATTTGGTTTGCATTAGAGCAATTATTCATGCTTTTTGCCGATTGGATGTCATTATGCAGAATTCGATTACTAGACATTTGTTTTGCAACTCTCTGACTCTGTTTAGGAATAGACTGAATAAACATATGCCTCTATTTATGCAGGCAAACAAAAACCAGTTTTAGTTATTAATTGTCACTGAAACTAAATACGTAGTTAGATATACTCTTTATATATGTGTGTGCATTCCATAATTAGGTAGATAGTATTTCGCTTTTATTAAAACAAATTGTTTGTTTGGGCTGTGGGTTGAAAATTTGTGTGCAAATTTACTGCCAAACGACCTCTGAACTTTTATCAAATTAAATGAGCTTGCTGTTAATGCGGATGAAGCTGGTGTTGGAGCTGTAGCTGTAGCTGGGCAGGCACAAAGCGCTGCTCATCCATTTTAACAAGGCAAATGATTTGTTATGGCCCGGCACAAAGAGCGCCTGGCCATCCGTAAGACCGTCCCAAAATGGCCATTGCAGTGCAACCATAAAAAAGATGAAGCGATTTGCAGCCACTGTTGTAATTGTGCCGCTTAGCCAAACGTCGCAGTCGACGTCATGCGGACAGTGAATCAAGAGCTAAAGAAAAACGGCAGCAGCAGCTACAAGTACGCGAGTCCATAAACTTTTGCCAGCGACTGTATAAACATGCAGATACACACACTGATGGGGCGAGGAGTACGAAAATTTTGCGCCTTACCGCAGACACCAAGCCAAGCAAGTGACGAACTGACTGCAGATGCTTGGGCCAGGGCAGGCGCGGAGAGGCGCTGTATAAGGGTTGCCAACTGGGCTGGGAGGGAGCTGGAGCTGGAGCATCGGTGCTGGGTATCAACGAACGAATGAGTGAGCGAGTATCTTGGGAATCGTCACAGGCCTGAGAATAATTAATTCCCACGAATTAATGTGCACGGCACCAGCAAAAGCAACAGCAGCAGCAGCAACAGCAGCAGATACAGCAGCAACAACAACAACAGCAACAACAACAAGTACTTTGCCTTAGTGAGGTGTCTTTAAGGAAGCAGGCGGCTCAGCCGTGGCACAAGTGTAGCAGCGGCTGTATCTCAATCTCTTTGCCGAGCTGCTACAAGTTGAAGCTTAAGTTACTTTGCGTTTGCCAGCACGAAGAAATTAATATCTGTGATGCAGCAGCAGCAACAGCAACAACAACAACAACAGCAGCAGCAGCAGAAGCGTCTTTTGGCATCGCTTTACCTGCCACAGTTGCTACAAATTACACGCAGCTTGAGAAACAGCCAAACTGGCTGTCGCGTCGGGCTCGTCCTGGCTCGTTTTGTAAATCGCTTGAATGTATTTAGTCACCTTAATGAATTCTACACATGATGTACTGGGAATTTGCGACAAAAGCCTGCACAGATTTGCCCAGCGAGCTGCTGCACAGAGCTATCAAAGTTTCCACAGGTGGAGGCGCCGCCTGGCACCCTTAACGCAATCAACTTCCTCTGTTCGCAATTTTACCACTTCCCCGGCCTAGTTACAGATACTTTATAATTGTATGCGCAACGTTGTCAGCGTCATGTGTTTAGCATTACTTTCTCAGCCTATCGACATGATGACAAGGAAAGGCAATCGAATACTGAAAATTGTGAAATATATTTTCTTTACATTATAATGTTAGTTAGTTCCCTAATTAATTGTGTGATATTTAAATTAAATTAAGTAAATTTTGCTCGGCTTCCGTTTGGCTTGTTTGTCCCACTATAAGACATCGGTCGACGGCTGCTTTGAGTTTGGCTCTCGTTTAGGCATGCCTTAGACTTGGTTCGTGAAGTCACTGTTTCGTAGCATCAGCCACGTAAAGGAGCTTTTTTCTTGGGCTATATTAAATAATTATAATTTTAATTAAAATAGATTAAAGCCGTGTTGTGTGCTTGAGCGCCTTGTGAGGTGATTAAGTAAAAAAGGCAGACAGCCAGGAGCCTCAGGAGCCACAGGAGCGTCACTAGCGTCAGGAGTCTGCTGCTGGCGCGGCTGCCACAAGTGGATGGGGAAGGAGCTGCAAGGAGCTATAGAATTTGCAGCAGGTAAGCCTTAGCCGTCGCAGGCGGATGAAAAAACACAAATCACTTCAAGTTGTTGATGTTGCTGTTGAGATTATGAAGATGATGAAAAGCGCGCGCGCGCTGTTTTTCCTATACACAAAGTAAGAGAAAAGCCAAAAACAACAATAACAACAACGGCAGCAGCAACAACAAGTGCTTACGGGGACTACTGGGACTGGGAATGGGAGCGGGAATGAGCCCTGAGGCGAATGTCGGGATTACAAAGTGAAAAACTTTGGCGGCTAGGCGTTGATGAGTGCTTTTTGGGTCCGCCTTGGTGGTAACACGCAAAATCTGAAGTCTGTATGCATATAATTAGAATTAGAACTCAGACTCTCAGTCTCTCAGTCTCTTACAAATACATACTTATAAAAAATGAGCAGCGAGAGCTCATCTTATATATATGTATATGCAAGATATTTACAAAAATAATCTTCACTAATGAATTTTTCATTTTTCTTTTTTACTAATGCCTCAAATCGCCTCGGATTGCTGGTGATTATCATCGAAGCAGATTCGATTACTTCAGGGCAGCCACAATAGAATCTGATTGCTGTAACACAATAGCTCGGCCTAATAGACAAATCCTCATTGAAACTGTCGCATCAAAGTCAAAGGCAACTACTGTTACTCTAAGTCCCTCAACAATATCTCTTTCAAGTGGCCTGGCCACATCCTCGCCCGATTGTCGCCAAAAAAAAAAAAAAAAAAAACAACAAGAAAACAAAGAAAGAGACCAGAAAAAACGTCGTAAATCTGACTTCCGCTTCGGCCTTTGGCTCTGGCTGAGCTGCAGGTCAAGCCACACACAAACACAGGACCGAAATATGCCCGAATCAGGATCAGAGACTTGAAACCCGATCGCTGCTCAGTGCTGACAAATTAATGCGGCAGCGACAGTTGGTTAGGGCGGCCTTTTGTTAGATAACCTTGCCGTGAAATCCGATGCGGCTTACTTGAAATACTCGCAGCGAGCCTGCCCGAGCCTTTCGATGATGTGTTGATATTTGAATTCAAACAAATGCCTCGACCTCGTTGACATAATACTCATAAATAATGCCAATTGGCCAGAGGTTGTGTGTCCTTGTATGCTTGTGTGTATGTTTGTTGTCTCTAGCCCGACACCAACACCTCAGAGGCAATAATTAGCTCGGGTCGCACTCATCGTCGTCGTCGTCGTTGTCGTCTTGGTTCTCTGAGCTGAACATAGGGCGCCCATGTGGCACATTTTGAATGCCGCTGGCTGTCCCAATATGTCTTGGTTTTATTTTTAAACCGCACATTCCTCAAGATGCCCGCTGGGTCCGCTTGCTGCTCATTTCTCCACAGCGCGATTGCCTCCCGCCTGTTGTTACTGTTGGATATTTTCATGACCTTTGCGGGGGTTTTCACTTCACTCGTTGCTTTGTTCAATCATTTATTGATGCTGGCACAGCTTCAGCTTCAGATTCGGCTCGACTTGACTTTGGCTTTGTAGTCCCTTTGGGGCATGTTTCGTATAAAAATACATGCATATGATTTCGTCTTTCGTATCTCACATCGTGTTTTCTCTACGGGTACACACACACACATTCAATTAGCGTTTGTGTGTGTGTGTGTGTATTGGCTTCTTCATGCATAACATAACACACAATTATTTTAATATATTTCTCAAAAATATTTCCTTCTTGTGCTCGACTCGAGTCGATGTCTGTGGCCATTGAAGCGCACAGCGAGCACAGCGCAGAGCATTGCCTTGCTGGCTTATTAGGGATAGAGATACAAATGTATCTGCTAGATACAAGGATGCCCCAAAAATTGAGGCAGCCAGACACAGCATAGCGCGTGGCGGGAGGCACTCCCATATATAAGCATATAACATATATGCTATATATATATACATATATGTACACATGTGTGTGCGTCTATCTATGTGTTAATAAAATGAAAATTGTTTGATGTTCTGTTAAGTAGCTATAAAATTTAAAAAATGAGCCCATTTAGTAGGTAGTTAGAGAGAGAGAGAGAGGGAGAGACAAGTTACATTTGCATGTAACAACAGCAGCAGCAGCAGCCTGTTGGCTGTGCTGTGTGCTGTGCTAGCAGCATCAGTCGCTGACAGTGTTATAATAGAGCCCCGTCCATCTTCGCCCCACTCACATGCGCCAGCTAATGAGCAATTGGTTAGCTCGGCAATGCACGTCAGCGGCAGCAGCTGCCGGATGTAATACAGAGGAGTCAAGTTGTGATCAGCTTCAGCCAGCTAATCGCAGGCAACATAATTAAACTTTAAGGCCGTGCAGGCTTACAGGTAAATATTTATAAAGGAATATGATTCTGTTTATTAAGTAATTGATTCAGCGAGACGAATTTATTCTATTTTCGTGCAGGCAGAAGTCTAATGATGTTTCTCTAAATATATACCATTAGATATAGATACCTATCCACATATATATATATATATATATATGTATCATCGATCATTAAAAGTATCTCTATATTCTCAATATTGTATATACTTACCCGGTATACCCATAGGCAACTCTCTAGCTGTGTTAGTGTTCCCTCATGCCATCTTCCTTCTTCCATCTCATCCGATATGCGATATAAACCTCCTGCCTTTCGCTCAGTTATTAGAATTAACGAGTGTGTTTATCAAAAAGTTAGCAGATCCGGGTGGGATTTACGTTGCTTGGTTATTCATTGCTGAATATTTGCGTATGGCATTCGATCCTAATTTGATGCCCATATGTATTCGAAGTACTTTATGCCGTTTGCAAACATGTATGCATAAATCATTAAATTGGAATTGCTGTTCAAACATTCATAATTCATTCATACGATTCGAATACATTCGAGTGCACGATTGTATCTCGCATTGTGACCACATTGGCTGGCAGGCGCCTATGGCCAAGACAATCTTTCAATCAGACCACGACAAGGCGCCACCACCACCAGCCACCAGCCACCCACACCACCGCAGCTCAAACAAAAAGCGCAGCCCATAGATAGAGAGAGAGAGATAGAGGGAGAGGGAGAGTCTACAAGATATAGGTATATATATTCGTATGCCACTCTAACCATAACCAGATACACTTCCGCTGGCAGTCCCCAGTCACCTTCAGCCCGAATCCGACCACACGTGTCAAAGCAAACGGTAAACGGCAATCGCCGCACCTTGCGCAAATGTTGTCGTAGACAGCTGGGCCACCACAGGGGTGGTGAGGGGGGTTAGATATATATGTATATGGGCGAGGACGAACTGTTCCATAAGTGGCACGTCCCGGGCTACATATTTGTACAAGTTTATGGCGACAAGCAATGCCATTTGCCTTCGCCAGCTGATGACTGGCCCGATACAAAAGTCATGAAAGCTCCCAAGTCGAGTCGAGTCGAGTCGAGTCGAGTCGAGTGAAAATATTGCACGGATTTTGCGGAAGGCGGCGCAACAAAAAGTGTTAAGTGTGGATATTTTTTATTTAAGCGTAAAAAACCTGAGAACAGTCAGCAGAAAAAGCAAAAAAACCAACAAAAAAAGTAACAGCCGAACTTATCGACAAAATATAAAGCTGGAAATCAACCGAGCGAAAATTTGCATGCAAGTCAAGACCAAAAACCAAGATGTAAATGCGGATGCGTGTGTGTGGTTTCTGAGTGCTGAGTGTGTGTGGGTGTGCTTAGCGATAACACTTTGACAGGATTACGCCTGCCTAAGGACCGCATCAAAGCATAAAGGTAGCGCTCACACTGAAAACGATATTACCGCAACTTTTTGCGCCTTCGTCGATGGCCAATTGAAAAGACATTTGCAGGCACATTTGCCCCGACGACTCCACTCGACTCGACTCGACTCAGCAAACTTTAGCATGACTTAAAAGTTATGTCTCCAGTCGCCTGCATATACGCTTTTCGCCTGCTCCTTGCTGATGCTGCGCACGTGAGGTAATTTCTAATATTTAACTCTAAATTAAGTTAAGAAGAGGTTGCGCCCCCATCAGAAGGGTTCGCAGCACGTCTGCGGTCGGGCCGGGCCGGGCCGGGCCGGGCACAGTGCAAAGCGAAGCTCCATTTAAGCTAGCCAACGGCAAACGGCGTCACTTGGGGAGCCAACTTCAAGATTTTACCAGGCATATTTTATTGCAAAAGGGCCCAAACCGAAAGCAAATGATGCAATGGGAGCTGGCTCTCGTTACGACTCTGACTGTGGCTCCGACTGCGGCTCTGGCTCTTGAGGTTAGTCGTCTGGACAGTTGGTTTATTGGTCACACTTGGGCTCGCCCATAATTTATGTGGGAATTCTGAGCGAGTCATTACCATCACCATCACTCAGCTCAGTCAGGCAATTCGGATGCACAGACTGAAACAGAGACTGAGCGACGGTCACCTAGCCCAAGCTCAAATGAATTGTGTGAACTAAATTAAAACATATGCGATTTGTGTAGGTCGAGGCTAAGACAAATTGACAATACTCTTTTTTTTAGAGAGAGGGAGAAAGGGTATATTTTGGCATGTATTAAATTTGTTTCTTTATTATTAATATTTTAAATATTAATTTCTTATTAAAATTTTAAGCTTGCATTATTTAAAAACTTATAATACTATTTTTAAGGGAAATGAAGCACTATAAATAATAAGTAATTATAATTTAATTTTCAAAGTTGCATATAAATATATTTTTTATATTTTATCTGTGCCTTAAAATTTATTATTTGAGATATATTTATAATAATACATGATAAATTATAAATAATAATACTTTGTTTATTATAAAATAAATATTTATAATCATATTTGGAATATTTAATTTCCAATTTTGCCAACTGTTTCGACTTAAATCATCCTTTCATAGTCGACTGTGATTAAAATTTATTTATATATTATCCTTGCTTCTAACACCCATAAAAACACCTGCTAAGCTTCTCTTACTCAGCTTTAAAGCCTCGTTAATTTATAATGTAGTTCATGTGCACTCCAGCTCAGCTTAAAGACTTAAACTTGGCTTCGTCCAACAGCCATAATATATTTGATTTTATCTATTAAATATAACTTAAACTAAAACAAGTAAGAAAACTCTAGTCGAGACCGCTCGACTAGGGATACCCTGAACCCTGCGAAGAACCGCTATTCCAAGCATTCTTAATTTCTTTTATATACACATGCATATATACGTTCATTACAAGCAAAACATACACACACACACACACACAGGCGCACGCATACACAAGCGCAAGTCGTTGCGTCAGCTGTTCTTTGGCTGCTTTGCATGGCAATGTTATGGGAAATTAAATGTTTAATAACTTTTTTCTAGACCAACGATTTTAATCAAACTTGTTGGGCGTAATCATGTCATCCATATGTATGTATGTGCCAAAGCACAAGTCTCTAGTATTTGATATACGGGAGTTACAAATTTGAGGCGAAGGGGGCGTGGCACCCAAAATTTAACAAAAACCGAAATTGCGTAAGGCTTACATAACACTAAATGCAAAATTTGAAGACTCTAGCTAGAAAGATGATTTAGATAGAATTTTATAGCTTAATTTAGATTTTCGTTTTTAATCGATAACAATAAAACGATAAAAGTTATCGAATTTCTGAAACAAACTCGATCTTTTCGTGATATACAGGAACCTACATAAAAAATTTCAAGTCTCTAGCTCTTGTAGGTTCTGAGAACGACGCGTTCATGCATACGGACAGACGGACAGACGGACAGACGGACGGACAGACGGACAGACGGACAGACGGACATGGCTATATCAACTCGGCTTGTCATCCTGATCAAGAATATATATACTTTATGGGGTCTGCCACGCCTCCTTCTGCCTGTTACATACATTTCAACAAAAACATTATACCCTGATTTCCCATTTTCAATGGGTTCAGGGTATAAAAAGGAGAGTTTAGTAATGGCCACCAGAGCTAATGTCACTTTAAGCACTGTGAAATAGTTTTGGTTTATAGAACTGACAGCCCCATGCAGCATTAACCCGCCCATCCATATTTATTCTTAAGTCTTGTTATTGTTCTATTCCCAGGAATAATTGCTAGTCTGAAGTTATATTCCCAACGTAGCGTTATATACCCGTAATACCCTTTCGAACTGTGTTGTTTACAGCTCGTCGGGGGGAGTTCATAATGAAAGCCCACAAATGCAGATCGCGTCTCGGCCAGCTCGCTTCGTTCTGCGCATTGTAAGGCTTGGAGCTGGCGAATCGACTCGAGTCCGACTTCGCTGTTTGCTTATCAACTTGAGGCGTCTCCGTTGCGTGTGGCAAGCTTCCGTTCCCAAAGCGCAGCGCAGCGCTGCATGCCGCTAATTGTTTTGTACTTGAGAAACTTGCGACCGCTAAAAGTCAAACAAGCATTTATTAAAGTTATTAAAAGGAAAGCTGCATTTGAAGCAGTTGCGTGCACTCAGCTGCTGCCACAATGCGCAACTTCGACTAATCACAATTGGGTTTGAACAAAGAACGCACTGATTAGCTGACACGCCCCTGCGGCTGCCTCAGCCTCAGTCTCAGCTGCTGCCGTTGCTGCTTTTGTCATGCAAATTAGAAACGCCAAAAGTGTATGACAAGACATGTGGCTGGCTGGCTGGCGGGTGGAGTGAATCAATTTTTGACACCCACTCAGCTTATGGCTCGGCACAGACAAACAGTTTTAATTAATTGTCTGCTCGATATTTGGCGTCCAATTACTATGCTGCTCGCACCGCTACAACGTTTACTTAGCCAAAAGTCGACTGGCAACAACCCACGCGGCCAGCGTGAATCGATAGAGTAAGAAAAGAGAAAAAACTCTAGGGCTATAGATACTTTATGGCGTAAACAGGTTCGCTTTGCCAGCCCAAGATCAAAAGACTCATCAGCAACGGCAGCTTTTGATGGCACCATGTTGTTGTTGTCGTTGTTGTTGCTGTTGTTGTTGCAGCAACATCCGCTGCCAGTCCGTACAGCAGCAACAGCAGCAGCAGCAACGGGGGCGTCCCACGTCCGCGTCGGCGTCACTGTCAGTCGCCAGCGCACAGTTGTCCATTGTTTGTCTTGTAATCAAACTGTAAATTTATTGATATATATATATATATATATATATATATATATATATATATATATATTGATCAGTGTCTGTTCACAACTCGTTTTTCGTTTTTCGTAACATCTCATTAATAAACAATGAAAATTATATTTAACAAAATTTTCATGCTAATATGATTTTGCACCACGGTGCGTGGCCTGAACTTGATTCGAGACTTGTGTGAATTCTGGTTTGAAGCCATGTCCCAAACTGGATTTGGCGCTTGGGATTTTTATGAATGAACGCGAGTGGCACTAACAACAGCAACAGCAACAGTATCTGCAACTCCAGCGGCGACAAGAGCAACAGCAACAACAACAACAACAACAACTACTACTATGACAGCAACAGTTCCAGTTCCATTTCCAGTTTCCAGCTCTTCATGGCCATTTGCGTTTACTACGGTGCTGCTGCTGTGACTGTTGCGGCTTTTGCAATCTGCTTTTGGCCAAGATACAAGATACAAGATACGAGAGCACATGTGGGGCGGTTGCCTGACTGTGAAACTCTCGTCGCAGGTGTATTTCTAGCTCTTTTCCCGTGGCCAAACGTAGCTCGAGTTACTCCCGGCGTTCGCCACAGTTCATTAATAAAATTCACTGAAGCGAAGCAACTTTGCTTAGCTGCCCATTTATTTCCATCTGCGTCTCACTCTCTCTCCCCCTCTCTTTCCCTCTCCCTATCTTTCTTGTGGATACGAATAGAGTTTTATTTGGCTTGCTGTAGATGGAGTATTCTATTTTTTTATTTTTCATCAAAACGTAACTAATTGAATAATAATCCCATGCATTTCCATATGAATAGCCGATTAAGACATGTTGCTCATTTAGCATAAATGCTTTAGCTCGGCATCAGCCATCGGTAATGGCCACGCGTGTTGGGAATTGAGTGTGGAGCCAGAGCAGGAGGAGCAGTTACCAAATTCGATATAGCTTAGCATAGCTCTTTTGTATATTGTATATGTATGTGTGTGTGTGTGGGTGTGTGTGTGTGTGTTAGCTCATTATACTATTCTCAGTTTTGTGCGAGCTTCATAAGCTGCACCAACAAAGGGGAACCAAATTAACACGATTTTTGGCTAGCAGGGGACCGCTGGGCATTCGAATTACGCTTTTGACTATGCTATTTACTTTGTTTAATCAGTTCAAAAGGAAGCTGCTCAAATTCCATAGAATTACCTTGCAAATCTACGAAGTTAAATAGAACTTAATGAATATTAATATTCAAGCAAGAGAACTTCCCACTCAGCTAATAATTTCTAGTCAGAAATATTTATAGAATAATATGCAAAGCTGAACAAAATATTTTTAGTACTCATAAATTGCGTGGCTTAGCAGCTCTCTTTACTCTCTTTAAAACTTGACTTTGACTTTTTGAAAAACTAATAAAATATCTGTTAAAAAATAGTTTATTAAAACACAAATCCACAGCCACGGCATAAAAGTCCAATAACTCAATCACTATGGGCTCGAAATTAAGCTGCATTAAAACAAAAAAAGCGTCGAGCTGAGTGCATGATGCAATTAAATGCCATACTGGCTGGCCATGCGCTTCAATCTTTTAAAGTGTTCTGTGTGGATAGATTTTGGTTGGCAATCCATTTTGCGTTGTCCTTTTTTGGGGGGCGGGAGAATGGAGTGTGGGCCGATGGCATTTCCCTACTGACAGCTGCTAATTGTTCAATTATTGCACAGTGGCTCAGTGGCTCGCTGGTTGACTGCTGTCGCAGCATTTAAAAAAAACTCCAACTAGCATTTAATCATAAAAAATGCATGCGCCTATAGAATAAATCCCAATGCGTCAATTGTCTCGTTGCCGGCCCGAATCCGTCTCTTGGCTCTGTTAATTGCATATCAATGCAGCATCAGCAGGGCCAGGATCAGCGGCAGGACAGCTCAGTGGGCGGGCAGGACTGCCGACTGCCGACTGCAGCTTGCAGTTCATCAGAGTGTCATTGACAGCAGCTGCGTCGCAGTCGACGTCGGCGTCGGCGTCGGTGGTTGCCGTCTGCTGATAGTTGTAGCCACCAATGGCAATTAAACTGATAGACTTTTAACGCATTTTGCGATTTTAATTATTAACTTGGCATATCGATAAGCCAGCATGCTATATGTAGCCCATTCCTCACACTCTATCTGCCCTCTCTGTCTCTCCCCTTTTCTTACTCTATCTCTCTCTCTCTCTCTCTTACTCTCCGTTGCATGATAAATGCCTTTTTAATGACTTCAACATATGCGTATGTCTGTTTTGTATGTGTGTGTGTGTGTGTGCTTGACATCAGTGTTGTGCAGACTGAATATTCAGCAAATTGTTGTGCCAAAAGTGTAAAAAGTAAGCTCGAAATTTGGGTTTGATATAAATATATGTATATGGAACTTAATTTTATGTGGATTACTCGGATGTCTTCTAAGCAAAACAAAAATACTATGGTCATTAGAAATTAATTTATAGAGTATTTTTATATTTAATGAACTTAAAATAATAAAAATATTAAAAATTAAAATTAATTATTGTTCTATATAAAATGTGTTTTAAGTGTATATAATTTTTTTACAATTTTTTAAAATTAATTCTACTGTATTTTTATTTTTTTTTAAATATATTTATTAAATTTTTTTAAATTACTTCATTTATATACATATATCATTTTTGTTTATTATAATTATATAAATATATATTTTTTAAATTTTTTTATTATTGTTCTGTTGCATATTTTACTTTTTTAATTATTTGATTTATTTTTTTTTTTTAAATTAATATTTTTGAATATGACTAAAAGTTTGCAGTTCAATTCAAAATTAATTTAATCCCAATTCCCTATTATAACAACTAGTTCAATCTTAAGCAAGCCAATTTCTGGCTAAAGAACTTGCTTGAGCAGCTCTGCTCTGTGTGTCGTAAGCTGTTGACCCTGCGCTGGCAACATGTGGCTGCATCGGGATGTCTTTAAACAAGGCTTAAACTCCCTCCAGCTGCTGTTGGCGCTGCTATTGTTGTTCAGCTTGTTGTAGTAGTAGCTCTTGCTGATGTTGTTGTTGTTGTTGTTGTTACTGTTGGCATCTGGCTTGTCATTGCACATTACGTATTGTCTTTATTTAATGTTTGCAATTTGGCAAATTTATTATGCAAGGATTTGAGTTGCCCCCAACGGTACGACAGTGTCATTTATTGCATTTATCATGCTGCTCCGCCCCAGCTCCCAACCGACCGTTCCCCCTGCCCCACATGCACAGCAATATGCATGTGTGTGTGTGTGTGGCAACAATGCGACGTCTGCGTTGTCTGCCAACTGCCTGACACTGATTGCAATTTTAATTTACAATAAAACTCATTAGCAGTGATTGCTGTTTACTGTTAGGCAGGCAGCCGTTAGGGCCAGCTAAATGTGCCAAGTGCTATCCGCCTTGGCGCTGCGACTATCATCTCCTCTCTCTAAGTGCATAAACGTGTCAGTGTATTACGAGTTCATTTACTACGCACTGGGCATCGAGACAGAGAGAGATAGAGCAAGCTCCAGCATCATCTCACTCAGCCACCCACTCGGTCGGTCTGTCTGTCTGAGAGTCTACCAGTCTGCCAATCTCAACATCTAGTCCCATTTGCATCTAATACCACATGTGCCTGGTGCTCGAGCCCTGGCCATGTGTGTGTTGACTTTGGTAGGCATTATCATTAGCATTAGGCAACTTTAAGTTG
The DNA here is from genome assembly GCA_018903745.1 of Drosophila repleta. Taxonomy (NCBI): domain Eukaryota; kingdom Metazoa; phylum Arthropoda; class Insecta; order Diptera; family Drosophilidae; genus Drosophila; species Drosophila repleta. The sequence continues at coordinate 16,665,178 of JAEIGN010000497.1, read as the reverse complement.
TAATGCCTTGTCTCGGTTACAGCCACGCCAAACCCACCTTGCCACAGCAGCATCAGCAGCAGCAGCAGCTGCAGCTGTTGCCGTTGCACTACGACCAACAATTGCAATCAATATTGGTTTAGCAATTGACGAAAATGTTTGACAATTAAATTATGTTGTTTGGCATCACACTCATGCGCAGCCATTGAGCTGTGTGAGTGGCTCGCGCGCGCTTCCTCAAATTAATAGCTCAATTTATGAAATGCTGAAATAGTTAATTGTACTATCAATTTGTTTAAAGTTGCCCTAGACAACAGCTTAAATAGCATCATTTAAATGCCAAAAGGAATTTAGATATGAGGCAATGTGGGAGTGTAGCCATGCTGAGCATTGCGTGCATCAACATGTCTATTTATTGATAACGAGACTCTCAGCTATAATAATTAAAACAAACGATTAAGGTTTTGTGTGGGGAGGTAGGGATAGAGTAGAGCATAGTAGAAGATTTTGGGTCTGCAAGCTTAAAATAATTGGTAATTTCTTGGTTTATCAATTAAGTACGCATCATGACTCTGGGCCTTTCCATGAGCTCATTGCTGGCAAGCTTTGGCCCTTAAGTTTAATCAGAATAATATTGCAGCTTAGATCTATATTATTTACTATTATTATATATATATATAAAATAATAACAATTATTTATAATAATTTGTATACAGAGTTCTATCAAAATATAAAATTTCCAATTCGTTCTTCTGCATAAACTCTAATGCTGAATCTATATTTTTAAGCCAAAGTAATTTTTATAAAAAAAATATTAACTCAAATAAAATCTATTCGACAACAAATTAACTCAGCTGAGTATTCGACATTCATACTTAAACTTGCATAATTCGTTTTGCATTCTGGGAACAGCAGCATCGGTCTAGAGCCACTTTAACTCTTAGACAACAGCCAAGTCTAACTAAGTTTCTTAATCGAAAGGGGCTTATAGTCTTGTTACCTTAAATAGTTAGTGTGGCTTAGCTTTATTACAGTTTCTCTTTGCGCTGTAATAAGATTAAGTTGGCAAGAAAACTTTGACTTTCTGCTTATCGCATAGTCAACTTGCATACATAATGTGCATAATTGCATTTCAATGCTGCACTGTTGCAATATGCGAACGATTACTAGATTTAAATTATAAATTAGGACATTGCACTCCACACACACACACACACAGTCCGTGCAGTCAAATACATTCAATTATCGGACTGCCCATAATTAAAACTGACCAAAAAACTCGATGCGATTGCCGTCGATGTTTTGTCTCATGGCCGAGCTGCCAGCTGCAGCGGCTCGATAGAATACTTGCGAGGGCCACGTGTCGCGCGACTGTGAATGTGAATGTAATGCAGCACATTACAATTAATCATACGACCGGTAAGCCGGCTTAGTCCCAGCATATTAAAATCAAATATGCGCCCTTTGTGCGTGTAATTGTGTATGTTATAGGCATGTGATTGTGTCTGGCCATGAGTGTTTGTGTGTGTATGTGTGTGTGTGTGTGTGTGTGTGTATGGATGGCCAGGTTATTCACACGCTTAAGCTGCACATGCATCACGCTGCTTCTGCTTTGGCACATTTTAATTAAGTAAACGTTATGGTTATATCAGTTAGTTAATTTCATTATGTAATACCCTTTTCTGACGTTTTGTTATCATTATTGGCTTTAATTAAGTATTATTGGCAACGTTCACGTATTAGCAGCAGCTTTGTGAGCGACCATCAGGGGCTAATGCGAGGAATTATGCGTTAATTTAAATTAATGATCAGGGATTTGTGACAAAACACAATTGAAAATATGTGGAAAATGTGTGGAAAATGTGTGGAAAATATGTGGAAAGTATTTAAAGTGCCTGCCTTTAAGGCTGGCCATGTTACGATTTAAAGTATGTGAAATAACCTTAATCTGATGATTAAAAATACAAAATAAGAAAATACATAAATATAATTAAAACGAAAAACAATTTACGGTCCCAGCGCATAGCGACGAAGGCTAAAAGCACAACTGTCAACAAACAAATAAAAAAAGTCGAGATACACGCAAGAAACACCAGAACTTGGCCTCGAAGACTGCATACCCTTGTGAGGGTATTTGATGTAGCTGTGCGATAATGTTCTACGCAGAGCAAATGCTTTTGAATGGATTATGTAGGCGGTGCCTGCTTAGCTGCAAGCTCTCAGATAATCGCCTCATCTTAAGCAATAGCTAAGCTGACCACTGCCTTTCACTCCAAGGGATTTAAAGTGAGGGTATAACGAGAGTTTGCACTTTATGCAGATCGGCTTGGCTGTCAGACAGACAAATGGCCTGGCAACGACGCCCCTCGAGGTTCCCCCCAGTGCCAGCCGTATCTTCAGCCCGTTAATTTTGCATTCAGCTGGGACAGACAGACGGCCAGCCAACCATCCAGGATTGCTGTTGTTGATGCTGGTGATGATGCGCCAGCCGCTGATGCTGCTGCTGATGCTACTGATGGCAGCAGCGTTGTGTTAATAATTATGGAAAATCAACGCTTCGGCATCATTTGGCAACTCATTAAAATTCATAAATTATACTTCAGCGTTTCATTAAAAAATCAGCCCCAACAACAATTGCAGCCTTGCGTAAGGGCAGGCCATATAACGGCGAATAATGGTGCGAAGTGGGCGTGGCCATGGAGCCCAAGGAAGGCAAATGGTTGATCCAGAGCTTTTGTGTCGGGCTCTCTGCATTCTAAAGGCTGCACACATAATGGGATAATGATAAATAGTGATAAATGACAGTAAATGAAAGTATTTCATTCAAATGCATTAAATCAATATTAAATAATTTAATTAAAATTCCAAACGTAAAATAAATAAATATGCAAAAAAAAAACTCTATGATAACAATGACGATAATTCGTACTTAATTGAACTGAAATTTAAGCGGCATGAAAATAATGTATGTCCGCATTAAATTAATGGCCGATTTTTTATTACATAATTTAATATTGAAATTAATAACATTAATTAGGCTAATTTAAAGTGCAGTTTTTAGCACAAAGCGTCGATAAACAAAGGCTGTCAATAAAAAATAATATAAGTGCAAGAAAAAATACATTGGAATAACAGAATGCTAATCCGTTAGAATTTTTTACTAAATGGCTGTTGGCTAATTGGAAAAAATGAAGAAAATTAGTAAATGCGAAAAGCGAGTAGAAAATAAAATGTATATAAATTAGGAAAGAAAGGGTAAATGGTGATGAAGTGAGTGGAAATGAAAATGATAAGAAAAAGGTTTATAACAAAGTGGGCTAAGAATAGAAAGAGATTGTTTTAACTGAATAGAATGCGTATCGAGAAAGCTTTGGCAAGATTTCATGTAAGATATCCATTAATTTGCTGAGAAAGAGAAAATAGATATTAATAATAAAAGGTTGAGTCGTTTATGTCTGGAATATAAACTTCGTAAGGAACTCACAACTGTTAACCTTCGCTGCAGAATTAAAAAGAAAAATGTTCTCCCGAACCAGAAAATCTTTTCATTAAAATAAATTATAATTGTCATTAAGAAATGTATGTTCATTTGCATAAGATATGATTTAAATATATAAAAATAAATAGTCTTACTTACATAACATCTTTATTAATCTGCTCACATTAAATTTAAAGTTTAAAGATTTCGTTCATGAATAAATTATTTTGAAAAGTTTTTCAGCTTTTTGAATTTGTGAATATGTCTGACCTAATTAAATGTGGCCGTTTATTAATTATTTATAAATACTCGGAAGTGGATAATTGTGCTTTTCGAAGCATTCATTACACACTTGCCGATGTGTCAACGAAAAAATCCAGGAAAAATATTTCTATGAATATTTATAAGCGCCGAGTGCTCCTTGATTTTCAAGTTCAGTGGCGCTGCAATGAGCAGGTATTTAAAGTTGATATATAATATATTTATATAATTAAATTTAATGTAAACACGCTCATTAATTATTATTATTATTACAATTGTGGATACTTACGGCTGCTGGCGCAATGTTTAAGCCCCATTGAATATTTAATAAAATTAAAAAAAGCCGGCACTGCGGATTTTTACCAAACTTAAATAAATATTCCGCAATTGTTTGCTGCGGTTATGTCGCAATCGAATTGCGGATTGTGGCATGGCATGCACATCTCGAGCCTTGAATAACAAAAAAGTGTGTATATCGAATATGCTCGGGGATACTGAACCAATACAAATGCTCTGTAAATGCTTGATGCAATTTAAGATACAATTGAAGGTAAGGGAAATTTTTATATTTCAGAAAGTGCAAATGAATAAGTATCGTATGTAGTCAAGTTATACGAGTCGTATGCTTAATATTACTATACAAATATATATATAATCTTATGTGTTTAGCTAAGAGTTGTGGGGAGATACCTTCATTTGTATATTGCTTTCATTATTGTGAAGTGTGCTCTGCCTATGCTACTCTATATACTAATTGAATGTCTGCAGGGTATAATATTAAAATGAAAAGAATGCTTGAAGCGTGTTATTTTATACCCTTGTAGAATGCATTTTTATTTTCTCTTTAAATATGCAACGCATTGAAGAATGCAACTCAAAAGTAACTATTTTATAATGAAGAACTCTTAAGACTGATTTAATGCGAAAAGCATTAATTAATTAAATATTTGGAGTCTACAGTAAAATATATAAAACCTATTAAACCTTTTTAATCTTTCAAATATTTGTCTCAGCTTCACAAGAGTATTTTATTTTTGTTATATAGTGAAATGTACTTTTTTCAATATATTTTACCTTTATTTATTTATTTATTTACTTATCAGCTCTAGACAAAATAAATAAATCATTTTCAATGCACAAATTGCGCATTAATTAAAGTTGCACTGAGTTTGCTTTTGGTTTAATTTGCCAGGAAAATAATTATTTCAGCAGAAAGTTACTTAATTTATTTCTTTTGCCATCCTCAAAACTATCCAGGAATTCGTAAATTGGTCAAGTGGAGTTCGGTGAACCGTGCGGCGGCGCCGCCGCCCACTCCTAGCGTCCCCAACGATCGAGGCTCATTAAAACACGTCAGCAAAAGGGATAAAAGCGGCTTAAATGGCAACTCTGCACTGAATGGGTTTTATTACAGGCATATATTATATATGTATGTATATACATCTACTATAATATCAACTTTATTCTCACTGACTCGCAATGGAGAGCGAACTTTGTAGAGCATTTTTGGGGGATAAATGTTAAGAGAGAGTTTTGTACTGATGGAAAAATACAAAATTATTAAAATAAATTGAGAAATATAATAAGCCACTATATAAAATTTGAATAGTACAATTTAAAAAAAAAATAAATTGATAAATAAATAAAAAAATATATAGATAATAATCAAATAAAAATTATGAAGAATATATAAATATAATTTGTATTAGCATTTTTAGCTGCAGAGGATTCAGGTAGGGACAGTTCTATAAAGTCCCTATTTTATGTATATATATATGGACATAAATATATGTTTTTTTTGCTTAATAATTTTGCCTGTCAGCGCGAAATGAGCACCAAAAGCGGCAACTGCAGCGGCAGTGAAATCAATTAATGAATTGGTAAAAATTAAGTGCTTCAATTGTACGAAATTGATTTCGAGTAATAATTTTCAGCATGAGCGCCGGCCAGGAAAAAATATATAAATGTGCAGCGCATTGCTGGCATTGTGTCGGCAGCAGCGAACGAGGGGCGAGTGGTGGGGGGGCGTGCCAGGATAATAATAATACATAATGGCTACCGCCGGCGGCGATGTCGGCAGAAACAACTCCGCGCCGCTTTTACAACGTGCATTGACTCCGGCAAGTTCAAAAGGCCGGCGCATCCTGGCGTGGCCAACAACAACTGGACGAGAGCGAGCACGAGGACGGGCAGCAGGCAGCGGACAGGCAGAACGACCGGCCCAAAGGACGACTTTTCTTTCAGTTGCATAATAAAAAATAATAATCATAATTTTTTCCCATTGCCGTCGACGTCGGCGTCGGCGTCGCTGTGAATTTTCCTTTTGCCCGTTTTAATGCACTTAGTTCACGGCTGGACTGAGCCGCAGCTCAGGAACTGTGGCCGGCCAGGATCTGCCGCAGGTGTTGGTCACCGTTAGCTTCGTATTTTAATGGGCATTATCTGCATCATGAAAATTAAAAACTTCGTACAGCTGCAGTTGCCCCACGTTGTTATTGTTGCCGCTGCTGTTATTGTTGCCTCCTTAAAGCACACAAATTAATTTCCCTAATTATAAGGCCCGTCCAATGCCCACAGTGCAATCGTAAATTAGCCAACTTTATGCGTGCTAGCAAAAGTTTTTCGCCACTCGTCTCCGCGCGTTGGCTACAAAGTCAGTCAGTCGCCTTGGCCAACCCGGGGCCACGGCCAACGCGATAATGTTATCTAAACAAGCATAAAGTTTTGCATCAAGGGCTAAAAATCTAAATATTATTACCCGCATCCGGTTCGCTGCGCCAATGCGGCCTGCAACTGATTTACTCCGCACAACTAGTTACTACAGCTCTAACTCTGGCCAGTGCCAGTGCCTGGGCCTTTGCCTTTGCCTTTGCCTGTGTCTGTGTCTGACTTGACTAGCCACTTTTATTTTTAGCCAGTTGGGCACTTGATTATAGTTTAAGGCCAATTGCCTGAACGGGCCGCACTGGACATGGGGCTGTGCCTTAATTTGCTTAGAGGAAGTTGCAAGCGGCGGGCAGGGCCTGCGGAGTGTGGCACAAACTGCATCTTGGCCACAGCTTTGGTCACCCAACGCCACAGAGTGAGGCATATTGGTTATTGGATTATGCTCAAACATACACATATTCAGCCTGAAACTAATTTTAGGATACAATCCTACTCAGATTTTACTATTTAATATGAACAATTCAGTTTGACAAGGTTGATTTATTTGCTATCGACTGCAGGGCAGTGTTTAGTCCAGCTGGCCAGCCCAGTGCCCAGCGTGAAGCTACGGCTAACAAGCGTTACTCTGTTCTGTTCCAGTTTTCCATTTTTATGACTTGCAGGAAGCGGCGCGAATGGAGCGTGGTGCTTGGGGGACGACATGCGACAAAAGTTCTGATTATTGAAATTAACTTTGATTTGTTTGTTGTTCAACTGCATCGGCAAATTAAAAAAAAAAAAAAATAGAATACAAGGAAAAAGAAAATAAAAGCTACAAACATGTGCGAGTATCCCTAGCTGAGAGTCAGCCATCAGACTGCGCAAATAAAAATGCATTTCAATTGCATGGAGAAACGCAGCAAAGAAAGCACAGAAAGCAGAGAAGAAACGAGAAGAGTGAGGAGAGCAGGAGTAGGGAGGCGATAGCGTTGGGGGAACTGCAGAAGCTGAGTGAACTGAAGCCTGGCAATATGGCCAAATGGAAATTGCTGTAAAATATGAACTACCAATTTCTGTTTGAAACTGTTGCAGCAGCAATAGCGCTAAAAAGAAAGCAAATACTCAGCTTTGGATGAGGCTAACAGATTGCCAGATATCCTGTATGTCAATCAAATGGCTTGTCTGCCTCAGACAGATGCAAACTTGAGCTGAAAGAAATTCAAATCAAGTTTATTTTTAAATATAAATTGAAAGCCGAATGAAATGTAAGTGATTCGGTTCGATGAAACAGCTTCCCTTTGAAATCAGCTTGTTATGCAAAGGAAGGCAAATCAATCTTGATTTGTTTCATATTTGCAAAGTTTAATGAAGCTGAATACAAATATTTGGGCAGTGGAAATAAAAGGTTTGAGCTAAATTTGATATTAAATCTATCAAGGAGCTAGAAATTTGAATGAGCTGAGCTTAAAAAATTTAATTAACATAGAATATTTGTTATATATTTTAAACTAGCTATAGTTATATATAAAAAAAATATAGAGTTATTTTTAAAACTTTCTTTTAATCAATTTCTATATACATTTTAGGTGTTCAAAACTTTTAGAAAAATAAATTTGCCTCACAGCAATTTTAATTGCATTTACTTTATAAGTTTCCCAAGCCAAACAAAACAATTTAAAGTTGTTAAATATATTTAGTTTATAAAGTTCATGCCAGGATTAGCTACAACACACAACATTGTTGCTCAGCCAAAACGTTCATTAGCCAAACAGAATGCACTTTCTATTTTTCTTTGCTTCCAGGGTATTAGGGAAAAAAAAATCCACTCTGGCAGTTTGGTCAGGCACTTCAGGGGGTTTTACGTTGGCTACGAGACATTGACACAATAACACCTAAAGTGGCTTTGTCCACCCGGCAATATTGACTGCCAGAAAGTGCGCACGGCAGCAGACCCCAAGCCCAAACCCACTTACCGAGCAGCCGCTACTTTTACCCCAAAGCCAAACCCCAAAGCCCACCCAAATCACACTCACACAGAGAGAGAGAGAGAGAGAGAGAGAGAGAGAGAGAGAGAGAGCTTGCTCCCAGTGAGTCGGCAATCCGCTTCCGCCTGCAACGCTGGCTGACTTTGGTCGCTGTATTCATGCATGAATTTTGAACGAAATTTTCATACCTTTTTCGCAATATTCTTTCATTTTACTCGCAAATTCTCTTCTTTTTTTTTGTTACTTTCTTTTTAGTGAGAGCCGTTTTCCACTTGAGTCCGTTACTTTTCAATTTCCACTTACACACACACACACATATATATAGCTACATACATATAGCAGTGAAAAGTTTTTTTTGCACTGTGTCTTTGGCGCGATTTTCCGCTACGCTGCACTTTCATTACACGTGTGCGAGAGCGGGACAGACACCTTGAACAGAGACGGGGCCAAAGGCAAAGACAAAGAAAGCAGCAAACTTTTTTGTGTTAAAGAATCGCCTGTCAAAGGCAGGCAACCAGTTGGCAATTGAAGTCGACAGTCCGCAGTCCGCAGTCGCCTTATTGCAAATTGCTTGAATTGCTTTTGGCTTATGGGTGTTGGCCGTTTGCCGTTTGCCGTTCATCGCTTACCGCTAGCCGGCTGCCGTTCCGTCCTTCTGCATCTGCAATCTTTCGCGTTGTCTCTGCACTGGGCGCTTGCCGCTTTCCACCTGCTCGCATGGGCACTTGGCCTGCTCGTGTTTACCCACTTATTTGCCACACTTGACCAAAATCAATTGGCAACGACAGCGGCCCTGCGACGCCGGCTCGCTGGCAACAACAGATTATGTTGTTTAACAATCAAATAAGTCACGCGGCGCTTAACTCAGTTCAGGTGGAAGTGCCACAGCAACAAGAATCACAACATCAAAGCAAAGTCCAACTCACTTTGACGAACCTTAAATACTCTAACGAAAGTGAACATTTGCCTAGTCTTAATAATATTTTTAAAAGATTATAATAGTATTTTTATTCAAATATTTCGATTTATTTTATTTCAAATCTCGAGAAATATTTGTAAAATAATTTTAAATTTATTTGTTATATTTATTTCTTTTAATTCATTATTAATTTATTTATCTCTTAACATAAATAGCTTTAATTTTTTTTAATGTTATAGATTCTTTAATTATTAAAAAAATTAAAATAAAAATTTTCTCTGATTTATTTCTTATATTTTCAATTTCATTTAATTTAAATATGTAAATATTTTCAATTGATTTTCTCTGCTGTAAAATATCATTTAATTTAGTATTTCTTATTGTCTTTCTGTTCATATATAAGAACCTATATATATAGATATACAACCTTTATCAGCTCGTTTCAGCTGCGCTCTTCAGAAAGTTATCATGCCCCATGGTACTTAAATGTGAAGCAGGCAACGCCGTCAAGTTCTGCACGAAAGGTTTTAGCTACCTTTTAGCGCGAACCTGCAGTGTCCGTCCGCTGGCCACGTACGCTGTAGTCAGTCTTGCCCCGTCTGCTGTCCGTCGACCGTTGTCTCTGCAATGTGTGGCTTATTGTATAAGCGCGTCCGTCCGCATCTGCGCGTCCAATGTGGGCGTTTTATGTGGCCGTGTCCCTAAGTTGTAGTTGTTGCTGCTGCTTTTGGTGTTGGTGTTGGCTGTTACCCGATGTTGTGGTGTTGCTTGTCTGTTGAGCTACCTTGGCTGATTGTTGTGATTCTTGGTTCGCATATGCCGGGCTCGTGCCGGGCTGTGGGCCTCGGTCTGCCGCTTGTGCCATGAGCCGTGTAAACATTGGCGCGTGCCAGCAACAATACAACACCTTAATGTGTGCGCCTGCCTGGAACTGATTCTAATCGCTTGGAGTGCGGTGTTAATGTTGATGTTTCAATTAATTTTTATTAGTTCAACTCGTTATGCACATGGCTACGGCCATGCGGCAGCTCCGCAGCTCCAGCTCCATGAAAAATGATGAGTCGCAAGTCCTGAAAATAGTGCCCGATTGCCCTTTCAATGTATTCGCAACGGACAGCTCAATCAACTAACAAGCTTAAGCCATAAGCTTAGCAGTGGCCCTCCCTCCACATATCGGCCATATGGACATGACCTATCGAGGATCCATCAATTTGCATATTGCAGCAGCTCAGCTATCGGCAGCGCACCTATAAATCCTTTGCTTGGCTCTTTTGCACGCCGTAAATAACCATACCGCCCGGAAGGCAGGCAAGGCCGTGTGTCCAGGCTCAGGCTCAGGCCCAGGCCCAGGACGAAAACGTCGCCGCCAATCATTTATCAAAAATATTATCAATCAGTCAATAGATGAAATGGCTTGATGAATGTCCAACAAGCACCCAGCCAGGCAGTCAGCCAGTCAGCCCGGGTGCTTCGTTGGCTTGGGCGTCTGTGTTGACAGCCCAGGCGCCTGCTCGTTGTGCACGGTGTACAGTGGACACTGGAGTGGGCTTGGCTGTAACTGGTCAACAGCAAGCACATACATATCACAGCCGAGCCGAGCCGAGTTGAGTTAAGTTGAGTCGAGTCGAGCCGAGACCCAAGCACAATGTGCCAGCAGCCTGCATTTGATTGATTTCAGAAAATGAAGAAAAATCGTGTCGAAACGCCAAGACAAAGTGAACGGCGGCGGCCAGTCCCAAAACTGAAATTGCACATTGGTCTCCCCAACCAATTTGTATGTGTGTGTGAGTATGGGTGTGTGTGTGAGTGGCTATGATATGTATTGCTTTGCTGAATGAAAAGCACTTACCTCGTGCCTTTATTCCCTACACTTTTTAGCCATGAGTCGAACGTGAGGGCTTCCAAATTCAATTTCATTCGGCATTTGAAACCTCAAAACGGAGTTGCCGTCAACATCTCATACAAACAAAGCCGCTTAACTATAGATGGCCTATGGGATAATATTCTAGGAAATATGCTAAGACTTTGCTCCTTTAAAGGCAGCTCCTTGGTCTCAGTTCCGATCAGCAAGTCGCTATAGCAACGCTTAAGCAGTATGAATTAGTTTGGCAAATTCAACAGAAATTCGCATTGAATTGGGTACACAATTAGACTCGAATTTCTATGAGTGCTTGCAGTAAGAAGTCATAAGTTAATCTAATCTATTTCTACAACTAAGGGCGGAGCACCCTCACTTCAATCGAAAGCCTCTGCATGTATCACAAATTTATATAGCTGAAAGTAAATTTAATTATGATAGATATTTCACTAGCATAACTAATTAAATTAAATCTGAAAAACAAGGAGCTGCTGTCATCTCAAATTCAGAAGTTAGATTCTGGCAGTTGCAATTTGCATGGCTCTGTTCGCTCCACATACACATTCAATGCGGGTGGGTGGCTTTAGGGCAATTTCCATCACATTGTAGACCATAAGCCTACTTACTTGTGGGCTCTATATTGTTCTGGCTGTTGGCCAGAAGCTTTTCAGCCGTGCTGCACTCATGTCTTGGGGGGATCGAAGAGATGATTTGGAATATGGACGAGGCTGAAAAGTTCATCAGAAAGCGATTAACAGTAGCCTGGTGGGTCCTGCTAACAATGCAAATTTGATTATTCCGACTAAGGGTCACTCACACACACATCAACAACAACTACAACTACACACACACTTACACACGCACAGGCAACATGCGGGCAACATTTGTTCTATTGTTTTGCAATGTTTCTTCTTTTTTTGCGGACTTATTCAATTTGCTCTGCAACATGTCAAAAAGTTTTGCGCAGCAAATGAAAAATGTGCAGTAAAAGTGCAAAACGCAGCAAACATGCTACGAAAATTACAAATTTTTTCTCTATGAGTATGAGTGTGTGTGTGTGTGTGTGTGTGTGCGTGTGTGAGTCGTTTTTGTTAGTTTGTCTGTGGCTTGTTGTTGTCCTGGTGTTGTCAAAAAGTATGCCAACGCCGGAGCCAAAATGATGGAGTGACAGTGACTGCCGTCCGGGGCGGTAGATTGCGACTAACAGCCAGCCAGCCAGCCACCCATAGGGGCAAGGGGTCGTTGGAGGTCGGCTCCCTAGTTCCCTCCTAGTCCCGTCACTTCATGTATCTCGGCACTCACTCCACATTTGTCAAGTGGAGTGTGCGGCCAAATGCCTTTTAGTACCTCTTTCATCTGCAAATATTTGTGTTATTAGAATTTTTAAGCCAGCTCGCAGTAACGTTTTTGCCAACGACAAAACTATACAGACAGAGTGCAAAGCAGATGTTCCACAAATTGTAAACGAAGCAATTTCGCTTAAAGGGAATTTTATTTCTTATTTCAATGAAAGGAGCGAATCAACATCCTTTCAGTTTTAAGTTGAGAGTGAAATGAATATTTCTTTCACAGCTTATTTCACTTTTTCCTGGGCGAAAATGATTTCGAAAACATCCTCAGATTTCCATCTTCCAAACAGGGCCGCAATTTGTGTGTATTTCGTGCTTCGGGGACGCTGTCAACAAAAATGTTTTGAAATTGTTGCGAAGCTTTCCATTGTTGTTGCTGCGCTTTTTTCTCATTCTCGTTTCGAGTTTTTGAAAATATTTAATTTCCGCATTAGCGTGGCGACACAATTTCGCTTATAACCAAATGCCAATGCTAAGTATTGACACGCTTTGTGGATGTTCGACTGTCTGGGCCACTTTTGTACTCCTTCAGAATTCATTATTCAATGTCAATGCATTTCAATTTTTGTGGCGGTGCGTCGCCGTCGACAATCGAGCGGAATAGATTTATGACAGCGACACTGCATTTTATTACACTTAAAGGAAATCTTTCTTGAAATTGGCACACGAAAAAAGTTTTGTAAAAAATAAACGCCAAATGGCAGAGGGCATGGAAAAATCATAGAGCGGAGGAAGGGAGAGAGGGAGGCGAACAGGTAGCCATGCCGATAGAGAAGTTGGCGTAAGTAAGGCAACGCCATTTATCAGCGTGACACCTTGCTGGGCCACCGAACTCGCTGCTGAATTGGAAGTGGGCGCAGAACTGGAGCTCGCCTTGTGGTGTGTCCTCAGCCGAACTATGAGTGCGGCGGGTGTGCGACTGACTGACTGTGTGTCTGTGTGTGTGTGTGTGTAGCATTTTTATGGCATGTGAGAAATGACGCAGAAAGTGTGACACAAAACTGTAGACAAATTGCTTAAAATGATTTCATTTCTTTTATTTATGATGCCAGCGTTCGAGCTGCTCTTTAAAAAGCGAAGCTTCAATAAGTTCGCACTGTGATTCTCAATCGATTGGCTTTGGGATAAAAGGATTTGTTAAGGGTGTAATAAAATTATTGAATTGAGTTTGAGTTTAAAAACTAAAGAAATCACAAATGGATCTATTATTGGATTTGTATATGTCAAGCTAATTAAATTGGTAATATCGCAAATCTGAAAAAAAGAATTTGTCACGCGCTTTTAGGCAGCTCACTCGCTAATTCGAAATATAGTCACAGTTTAGACTCTAGACCTTTTCTTACCTCACAGTTTATCAATGCCCAATGCTTGAACTGGAGAAGCCGGAAGTTTTGCAGATAAGATTAAGGTGTTTATGCCAAGCACAGTTCCGCTACCACTGATAGCAGGCAATCGGCGAGACGCTTAATCGCCATCAAAAGTGGGTTGACTTAATTGAAAGAGCGGAAAGTCCCAAAGAATGTGCCATAATTTATATATGCTTGATCCGAATCAGTTGTTATGGAATATAATATATCATATTATATGCCTTTAATATAGGTAACTTATCAGAGTCGTGCTTCAATGCTTACAAATGTTAATAAAACTTGTATTATATATGTATATATCTTCTTATATCACACGATGTGTTCTAAATGGAATTTAAATAAAAAAAGGAACTTCCATAATACCTGTAGATTTGTATTCCTCCTGTGCATATATACTGGATATATAATATATAATCATATTGCACAATCAATTTTCCATTCAGCCCACACATTTTAATTAAAAAATTTTAATTTAGCAACTTTAATTTGGGTATATGTGGCTCAGAGAGTATGCGTCGTTTCGCCAACGTTATTTCCCGTATAATGCAATCACTGTACTAATCCAAAGACCGTTAGCTGCACTTGATAAGCCGCAGAGACTATCAGAGACAAGTATTTTCCGTCTGGCGCAATCGCTGCGCTATCAGCATAAGCCAGAAGTATTGAGTTGATTAAATTAATACGTCAATGAGTCCCGCTCGATGCCTTTCAACTTTAAAGGGCCAAATAAAAAGTATCATGTTTTCTTTTCAAATATTTAAAAAGATAAAAGTAAAACGAATTTGAACGTAAACGTCACAGAATTTGCAGCGAAAACATTTGGCAGCATAAATCAAAGAGAAGCTAGCCCTAAAAATAATAACGAACCCAAAACCATATCCATATCCATATCCACATCCACATCCACATCCACTTCCATAGCCATATGCCATGTCAGGCTGGCAAAACTAAACTAAAACACAAATACATATGCATAACATGAGCGAAGCTAAAACAAATCCTCAACACAAATAACTGCCAACACATTTGCATATATCTCACAAATAACCGAAAGCAAAGCAAAATAGAAACCAAAAACCCAAACACCAAAAACAACAGCAACAGCAACACATACACACACACGGAAAAGCGAAAAGCGCGTTTACAATTGCTGAAAACAGAAAAAAAGAAACTAGAAAGCAAAAAAAAAACGAAAAAAGAGTCGAGAGGCAACAAAATGCAAAACACTTCTAAAAATGAGGCATTTCCGGTCGACACACGCAGCTCCGGCGAACGTAACATAAAACAAGGGGTTAAAAAGAGGCGCGAAAAAGTAAGGCATAATAAACGCTGAACATAAAAATCGGCGCTGAAATCTGCTGCGAATAAGCAGCGGCCGAACAAAGGATCGGCAGAGGGACAGGCAATATTTAAAGCATATGCCACACGGCTAATATAATAATATAAAAGGCAATAAAAATCGTGGCCGGATTCGTGGGCTGAGGTAGGGAAGGTGCAGCAGCAGCAGCAGCAACAGCAGGAGCTGGAGCAGGAGCAACAGCAGCTGCTCCTATCAGTGTGAAGCCATCAAATTCGATTAGATGCCCGGCCTTTGGGGGGTTGGCAATAGCGGCAAACGAAACACTTGACTGTTTTGGCAGCTGCAAAAGATGAGGATGAAGCCACCGGTCGAGCGTGAAGCTGTTGGGTCTGAAACAGACGAGCGAAGCAGGCGAGGTAGGAGAAGTACGAAAAGCTGTTGTCCTGTTGCCCGGATGATGGTAATTGTTTGTTTTGTGTTCATATTTTTTGCATATTTATCCCTTTTCACTTGCCGAACACCGAACAACTGGAAGTTGTCCACTGCCAAAGAGACTGATCGAACTAGTTAAATCTGGATTATTTTTAAAATTCAATCAACAAGGAATTGGGGTGTGCATATTAATTAATATCTGAGTGGGATATTAGATGAATGAAAGATTAATATTCATTGATCGATATTCAATATTATTTAATTTTTATGATATGAAAAAATATTTATATTTATATATGGGACTTATCCAAATTGTAAAATATGTATTTATTATTATTATTATTAGTTACATTTTAAACTTAATGAATGGGAAACCTGAACTGCCACGATTATCGAGGGACGACAAAGATCAAAACTTGCGACAACTGCGTGTGACTTTCTGCTCCTCATTCAGCAGAATTCCTACATAAATATTATGCTACACATCACCTATTAAACATAGTAAACCCACTGTAAGGGTATGTAACTATTATCTAATGAGACTATTGACCCACTGGAATTCCCAATGAAATAAACAAAGTCACAATCTATTGTTTAGTGTCAATCATTGCGTTAATACACTATCTAGTATATTGTCTCTTTAGATAACACTTACAACCCTTACAGTGGGTATTCTATTATCGCATGTCTCCCGTAGTATGCCAACTGAAAGGTAATGTAAGCATAATCTAAAGAGACTATTGAATAATACCCATTGACTGTCGCTGAACGAGAGATAATAATGAAAGTGCTTTTAAGGAAATTAAAATAGAAACTATAGATAACACACGAACTATAGAAAGCGTGCGACTATATATATTCTAATTATAACTTTGCATCCAACACCCATTCATATCATATGTCAAACGATAAAAAATCAGTATCATCATAAGATTATTGCTAACATACATCAGCTCGATATACAATATAAACCTAAAGGTTCTACGAAACAGGCAGACAGTAGTATCATAACTTTTGCACTGGCAATATGGCAGCTAAAGCATTATTTCCAACATTTTATGATGAGAAGACAAAAATCTGGAGCGGATTGCCCAAGCGTAAGCTGTTCGACAAGGACTGCTCGGTGGGAGAAAGAATATATAATTCAGTAAAGAATTATCCAACAAATGTCGTTCAAGTGAGTTCAACTTCAACTGATCATAAACTACATATAATATGTAGTAAAGCTAATGAAATAAATGGAACGTCCTCAATAGATTTCACATATGGACGGACGTGTGGTCACCTTTGGAGAGGTGCACATCTGGGCCGCTCGCCTGGCACTGTACCTGAAGAGTGAGGGACTCACCTATCAGGATTCCATCGGTATAATTGGCAACGCCAGCACCTTCACTAGTTCCCTTGTTGTGGGCTGTTTCTTCATCACGGTTCCCTTCCATGCCGTGGCCTACACCTACATGAAGGAGCCAGAGGTCATTAAAGAACTCTATGAGACAACAAAACCAAAGATTATGTTCTGCGATGCCAAAGACTATGAGATCATGAAGGAAGTAACCAAAGAATGGAATCCCAAGTATGTAACGCTCACAGGACGCGTTGAAGGCGTGCCGTACATCGAGGATCTGCTAACACCACATCCAATGGAAAGATTCTTCCAGTGAGTTAGATAATTAATACACAACGCCCGAAGATAGGCCTTCTCTATCTTTATCATTCTATCCCTTAGACCGTTGCCCTTAACCACTGGTGGAGATCAAGTTGCTGCCATTCTATGCTCATCGGGAACATCAGGAAAGCCCAAGTCTGTGGCTATATCTCACATGCACCTCCACAAAGTAGATCCGTAAGTGTGCAAATCGTATACAACTAGAAACCATATGATATAAGCAAATTCGTTTCAGAATTGGAAACTGCACTGATACGATCTTAACTAGTGCCACGTTAGACTGGATGACTGGCCTAATGCTAATGTCCTTGTGCTTCTTTTATGGCACCAGCCAAGTTATATTCAATGAGCCATTCAATGGTGACCGATTCGTTAGCATGATTGAAAAGTACAAGGTAACCCTTATTGTGATGGCACCCTGGCAGGGCTTTGAGGTATATACAAGTCCATTGGCTAACGAACAGAGCTTGTCCACCATACGCATGAGCATTGTTGTCGGCGGCTGGCTTTCATCGAAGATACTGCAGAAGGGCCAGGACCTAATGAAGAATGCCCATATTGTGTTCGCGTATGGAGCTACCGAAACTGGCACAATAGCCTTAAATATTGACCAGAGCCTACCAAGCTCTGTTGGTAAGCTACCACCTGGTGTTAGTATTAAGATCATTGACGACGATGGTAATGCTCTGGGACACAACGAAGTCGGTCAAATACTGATCGATATTGGTGTAAAATGGCAAGGCTATGTGGCCAATCCTGAAGATACTGCTGCCACCTTCAGGGATGGGTGGATTGATCTGGGCGATCTTGGCTACTTTGATGATGACAACAATCTCTTTTTGGTCGATCGCAAGAAGGACGTACTCAAGTACAAGTCAAAGGACTTTTGGCCCAACGAAATAGAGCAAATCATTGCCGAACTGCCCGAGGTTGAGAATGTTTGCATTGTCGGTGTCAGAAATACGAACTATACCGATGCAGCTGGCGCCTTGGTGATCAAAAAGCCTGGAGCTGAAATTTCCAAAGAGAAGATCATCGATCACGTGGCTAAGCGCGTTGTTGTCGAATACAAACAGCTCAACGCTGGAGTCCAGTTCGTCGATAGTTTGCCAATGAACACCAATGGCAAGGTGGTCAGAAACGTGGCTAGGAAACTGTTTGAGTCACTCATGGACATCCAAGAGTCTTAGTTTTATAACAATTTTTTATTGCATAGTTTTAAATTATATTTTAATTGAATTTCGGAGATTTTTTTTAAGTAAAGTTGTTAAAAATTATACAATTTATAAAGATGGAGTACTGAAATATATTATAGACAGTAAACTTATCAGAAGTTATGTTGGCATATTCAGTTTATCTGTTTTTGACTCTTTAAATTTCATGGAAATATAAGAGCACACAGAAGTCAGGGGATCTCCTAGTCGAGTAGTCCCTACAAGAGCACGTTTGCTTGTTAGACTTCTCACATAGTATACCCACTGTAAGTGAATGTAAGTATTATCTGAAGAGACTATTGAATATAACCCATTGACTATCGCTGAACGACTGATAACAATGAAAGCATTTTAAATAAAATTAAGAGAGAAAATAATGATAAGACCCGAACTATTGAACTACAAGTTGTAGCCAATAATCTAATTGTAACTTTACGCCAACAAGCCGTTCATATAATAGGTTTAAGTATGTCAGCTCAATAGGCTATATAAGACTTAAGGTTCTGCCAAGCAGACAGACAGTAGTATCATAGCTTTTGCACTGATAATATGGCAGCCAAGCAATTATTTCCAACATTTTATGATGAGAAGACAAAAATCTGGAGTGGATCGCCCGTGCGAAAGCTATTCGATAAGGACTCCTCGGTGGGAGAGAGAATATATAGTTCCCTGAGGAATTTTCCAACAAATGTCGTTCAAGTGAGTACAAATTCAACAATTTACAATCGATTAAAGCTAATGCATGCATTTCCTAATAGATTTCGGATATGGACGGACGCGAGGTCACCTATGGAGAGGTGCACATCTGGGCCGCTCGCCTGGCTCTGTACCTGAAGAGTGAGGGACTTACCTATAACGATACCATCGGCATAATTGGCAATGCCAGCACCTTCACTAGTTCCCTTGCTGTGGCCTGTTTCTTTATCGCGGTTCCCTTTCACGCCGTGGCCTACACCTACATGAAGGAGCCAGAGGTCATTAAACAATTATATGAGACGACCAAGCCAAAGTTTATATTCTGTGATGCCAAAGACTATGAAATCATGAAGGAAGTAACCAAAGAATGGAATCCCAAGTATGTAACGCTCACAGGACGCGTTGAAGGCGTGCCGTACATCGAGGATCTGCTGACACCACATCCAATGGAAAAAACCTTTCAGTGAGTTAAACAATTAATACACTAGGCTCTCGTTATCTTTATGTTTCTTATTTTTAGCCCGTTGTCCCTACCCATAAGCACTGGCGGAGATCACATAGCTGCCATACTGTGCTCATCGGGAACATCGGGTAAGCCCAAGTGTGTGGCCATATCTCATAGACAGCTCCACAAAGTAGATCCGTAAGTGTGCAAATCGTACATATAACAAGTTAATTGGGAGAAAATTTGTTTTAGACTTGGAAGAAGCACTGATACGATCTTAACTAGCGCCACATTAGATTGGATGACTGGCCTAATATTGATGGCTTTGAGTTTCTTTTATGGTAGCAGTCTGGTTATATTCAATGAGCCTTTTAATGGTGATCGATTCATCAACATGATTGTAAAATACAAGGTAACAATGATTGTGATGGCACCCTGGCAGGGCTTTGAGATCTATACAAGTCCATTGGCTACCGAGGAGAGCTTGTCCACAATACGTATGAGTCTGGTTGTTGGTGGTTGGCTTTCATCGCAGATACTGCAGAAGGGACAGGACCTTATGAAGAATGCCCAAATTGTGTTCGCGTATGGAGCAACTGAGACGGGCACAATAGCCCTTAACATTGACCAGAGCCTACCAAGCTGTGTTGGTAAGCTGCCCCCTGGTATTAGTATTAAAATTATAGACGACGATGGCAATGCTCTGGGACCCAATGAAGTCGGCCAAATACTTATCGATAATGGCGTCAAATGGCCAGGCTATGTAAAAAATCCTGAGGATACTGCTGCCACTTTAAGGGATGGCTGGATTGATCTGGGCGATCTTGGCTACTTTGATGATGACAACAATCTCTATTTGGTCGATCGCAAGAAGGACGTGCTCAAATACAAGTCAAAGGACTTTTGGCCCAACGAAATTGAACAAATCATTACCGAACTGCCCGAGGTTGAGAACGTTTGCATTGTCGGTGTCAGAAATACGAACTATACCGATGCAGCTGGCGCCTTGGTGATCAAAAAGCCTGGAGCTGAAATTTCCAAAGAGAAGATCATCGATCACGTGGCTAAGCGCGTTGTTGTCGAATACAAACAGCTGAACGCTGGAGTCCAGTTCGTCGATAGTTTGCCATGGAACACTAATGGCAAGGTGGTCAGAAACGTGGCCAGGAAACTGTTTGAGTCACTCATGGACAGCCAAGAGTCGTAGTTTCATTTAGATTATAAAAATTGTACTTTATGTAATCTTAAATTATGTTTTCATCGAAGAATTTCGACGTTTTGACTTCTACAGTTTAAGTGCTGGAAGCTTTAAAATTTGATATTCAGTTACCCCACCTGTTCTAGCGACTCCCCAAAAATTATTGTTTCACCCTTTTGGGGTATGACTTCAAAAATATGTAAGCAAGGCAAATCCGTAAAATAACCACCAAAAGTGATATGTGTACGCCCACTGGGGGAGTGGCAAATCGGAAAAGGCTGCAGTCTTTGAGCTGTAAACTTACAACATAATGACTTTAGGACATTTGAGCTCTTCTATTGATGTACCGAATAATATATATGTATTTAAAAGAACATTTGAGTAAAAATAAATAAATGAATGCGGACCGTTTTATGTGTTTCAAAAAAATAAATATAGATAAATAATATCAATTTTAATATATGGAATAATATTTATTGGGTATTCTATTCGCGTGTCTCACATAGTGTAAGGGAATGTAACTATTATTAGAAAAAAGCATTGAACAATTGACCATTGCCTATCGCTGAACAGATAATATTGAAAGCATTTTTAATAAAATTAAAAGAGGAAAAAGCTTAAGCTCATTTGAAACTTTGACCCAACAAGCCATTCATAAGATAAGTTGAAGTATATCAGCCCAATAGGTGCAATGGCTATATAAACCTAAATGTTCTGCCAAGCAGGCAGACAGTAGTATCATAGCTTTTGCACTGATAATATGGCAGCCAAGCAATTATTTCCAACATTTTATGATGAGAATACAAAAATCTGGAGTGGATCGCCCGTCCGAAAGCTATTCGATAAGGACTCCTCGGTGGGAGAGAGAATATATAGTTCCCTAAGGAATTTTCCAACAAATGTCGTTCAAGTGGGTACAAATACAACAGATTAGAAACAAATTAAGCTAACGCAACAATTTTTAAATAGATTTCAGATATGGACGGACGCGAGGTCACCTATGGAGAGGTCCAAATCTGGGCCGCTCGCCTGGCACTGTACCTGAAGAGTGAGGGACTTACCCATAACGATACCATCGGCATAATTGGCAATGCCAGCACCTTCACTAGTTCCCTTGCTGTGGCCTGTTTCTTTATCGCGGTTCCCTTTCACGCCGTGGCCTACACCTACATGAAGGAGCCAGAGGTCATTAAACAATTATATGAGACGACCAAGCCAAAGTTTATATTCTGTGATGCCAAAGACTATGAAATCATGAAGGAAGTAACCAAAGAATGGAATCCCAAGTATGTAACGCTCACAGGACGCGTTGAAGGCGTGCCGTACATCGAGGATCTGCTAACACCACATCCAATGGAAAAAACCTTTCAGTGAGTTAAACAATTAATACACTAGGCTCTCGTTATCTTTATGTTTCTTATTTTTAGCCCGTTGTCCCTACCCATAAGCACTGGCGGAGATCACATAGCTGCCATACTGTGCTCATCGGGAACATCGGGTAAGCCCAAGTGTGTGGCCATATCTCATGGACAACTCCACAAAGTAGATCCGTAAGTGTGCAAATCGTATGCAAATGTTAGTTTTAAGCAGTTAATTATAAGGAAATTCGTTTCAGACTTGGAAGAAGCACTGATACGATCTTAACTAGCGCCACATTAGATTGGATGACGGGCCTTGTGTTAATGGTATTGAGCTTCTTTTATGGTAGCAGTCTGGTTATATTCAATGAGCCTTTCAATGGTGATCGATTCATCAACATGGTCAAAAAGTACAAAGTAACAATGATGGTCATGGCACCCTGGCAGGGCTTTGAGATCTATACAAATCCATTGGCTACCGAGGAGAGCTTGTCCACAATACGTATGAGTCTGGTTGTTGGTGGTTGGCTTTCATCGCAGATACTGCAGAAGGGCCAGGACCTTATGAAGAATGCCCAAATTGTGTTCGCGTATGGAGCAACTGAGACGGGCACAATAGCCCTTAACATTGACCAGAGCCTACCAAGCTGTGTTGGTAAGCTGCCCCCTGGTATTAGTATTAAAATTATAGACGACGATGGCAATGCTCTGGGACCCAATGAAGTCGGCCAAATACTTATCGATGTTGGTGTGAAATGGCCAGGCTATGTAAAAAATCCTGAGGATACTGCTGCCACTTTAAGGGATGGCTGGATTGATCTGGGCGATCTTGGCTACTTTGATGATGACAACAATCTCTATTTGGTCGATCGCAAGAAGGACGTGCTCAAATACAAGTCAAAGGACTTTTGGCCCAACGAAATTGAACAAATCATTACCGAACTGCCCGAGGTTGAGAACGTTTGCATTGTCGGTGTCAGAAATACGAACTATACCGATGCAGCTGGCGCCTTGGTGATCAAAAAGCCTGGAGCTGAAATTTCCAAAGAGAAGATCATCGATCACGTGGCTAAGCGCGTTGTTGTCGAATACAAACAGCTGAACGCTGGAGTCCAGTTCGTCGATAGTTTGCCATGGAACACTAATGGCAAGGTGGTCAGAAACGTGGCCAGGAAACTGTTTGAGTCGCTCATGGACAGCCAAGAGTCGTAGTTTTATTTATCTTATAACACTTTTTCTTCACATATTTTGAAGCCATTTGTAAATTGACGAAGCATTGAATTTCGAAATATCTTATAGGCAATAAACTTCTTTTTGTTAATCAAAAATTTCGATAAATCTTTGTTATGTGGGTGTGTTGAGTTTGTCAGTGTTAGTTAGATAAGATTTTTATATATTAATATTGAGCTCCTATTTCTAAGCGAAAACAACAGATTTATGTAATGGAGATTAATTTCTAGGGTAGATCTATCTTTATTGGGCTGTCTTGACGTATAATCTAACAATAACTTTAGAGACAATTTGAAAGAATATTTCCGTTGTCCTATCCAAAAGTTGGGCTTTCCCAGGCTTTATTTAACGATAATGCGCTGCATGGGGTACATTTATTTATATCAGTTCAATGTTCTCTAGATTGTGGCATATCAAACTTTTTAGTTTTGAAGACGCAATAGTCAGCGAATATGCGATAAGCCAGGCTGGAATTTACCCAAGTTTTCAATCAGCATGAACATATTTTGCTGCCCAGATGGCAATGGCTGACTAAGTTCACGGCGCAGATAACTAATATGACAGTCACCACTAGATAAGTTCGGTTGAAACGCAGTAAGGAAACAGTTTAATCAACTTTTATATCATTTCGCCAACAGCTTGCTGACGCACTCCTTACGAATCTTAATGTGTTTTAGAGTTGAGAGTTCATGCCATGCCACAGTGCTTGGATTACATTCTCACATCTTAGATATGTATGCAAATTCATAACCACATCAATGATAAACATTAACTATCATGTCAGTGTCGAAGAAAGTTTGGCTTTTAGCAGTAAGACGATATGGATATCTGTTGACCCCCGACCCCTTCACGTCTTGTGCATGTCACCCCAGGGTCGTAGTCGTATATGGGCAACCAGCCCCACCATTAACACTTTAAGTGCAAGCCTCTCGGGTCTACTTGGCAGCCTGAGTTAACTCCGGCCAATCCAAGGCAAAGTAAACAGGACGAGGCCACTCAGGCGCACTCGGGTTGTTGGCCAGACAATTTTACCTACTTTATGTTTATTTATTTGCATATTTTTCAACTTAAAGACGACAATGAGGGTAAAATAGAAGCAGCACTAGAAGCAGGACTATTGTGCGCCGCACACAATGCCATCCAGGACAATGACAATAGTCGAGGCAAAGACAGAAGCAGGAGTCGCAACTGAAGCCGCAGCCAGCATGCATTGTGCCGCTATTTTATAATTGACAATAATACATAAAAGATATGTATAGAAAAAAGCAGAAAGCATAATAATGGTAAGTAATACATTAGCCAGACATAAGCCAACCAAGCAACCCCCCTCAAAGACAATCCCAGGGGCTGCCCAGCAGTATGGCCTCTGACAATGCATTTGTGCCCGTGAAAAAAGGTCACGTCTTATCTATTTACCTAAACAATTTGCTTAAAATGTTTACAACATAAGCAACATCATCATCAGCAACGGGCAACTGGGAGCTGGGAGCTGGGACGGGCGCGTGGCAGGCGTAGGTTATCGTGTGCATGTGGCCAGGTTTGGGTTCAGGCTCAGGCCGGGCTAGTGCCATCTATTTACCTTAAGTAGTCATACGGCCAATACTGTTTTTTTTCCTTCTTATTTTTTTTTTTTCGCTCTTCTCGCTTTTGTGGATGCTGCTCCAGCAGGGCACGAGTGCGGGAGGCGGACAAAATGCTCGACCAACATTAGAGCGCAATAGCCAGGGGAATTGTTTTATAAGCTATGAATAACAGGACAAAAAAGACAGCGAAACGACATAGAGACAGCAAAGCGAAAAAATAAGAGGAAACGAATTGAAAGGACTCGCACATTGAATACTCTTTAGAGGTTGCCTGGGCGCAAGTTTAGGTATGTGAGCTCTGCTATAGATATATACGATAGACGTAGATCATACATGAATCAATAATGATAATAATAATAATAATAATAATTGTACTCTCCATTGAAGGTAATTCCGTATCTCCATTTGATATCTTATATCTTTCGAGTCAACTGCTTTAAGCAAGTTAAAGGATCTCGTGCTGAGTTTCAATAAAACGACAGCAGCAAAACGAAATATGGCAAGGAGCACATCTACACTCTGCGGCTGCTGTGGCCGGGCCAAGTGAACGCGACTGTTGCCGGTCGTATTCCATTTTAGGGCTCGCCCAACTTTGAAGTTTTTGTGCGAATGTGCGTCACTGTTAAAAGGTCGCACACTGTGGCTCTGGAGCTCTTCGCATTTATTCTTCCCTTTTTTGCTTTTTTGTTTCAACATTTCCGAATTTCTTTGCTTTTCCTTTGCGCAATCGCCAGCTACGTTTGCTGAGTTGCGGCACGCGCTGTCTCTGCCTCGAAGGGCTTAAGCACGGTTCCGACTTGATTATTGGTTCTCGTCGCATCAGTCTTTCCAATCAACATCATCTATCAGCATTAAACTGAAAGGCAGAGCAGAGCAGAGCAAAGCAGTCCACGCCCGTCGCACAACAAAGGCAAGCAGCTTCCTTCCTTCCGTTCGGCCGTCCCAAGAACAACAAATGTAATGCCTTTAATTTATTTGTTGGCAATTTCTAATCACAGGCGGCAGCACGAGTCGTCCGCCTTTAAGATAAACAAATGCTGTTGAAATTTTTCATTGTGTTAATTATATAAATATAGACAAACTTTTTATGGGCAGCAGTTGGCGGCTGTCAACAAACAACCCTCTGTTCCGGAAAGAGCAGAATGTCTGTAATTGAAGCCAGCGCGCTGGGTGGGGGGCTTGTAACATTTTATGAGCTACGGCTATGGCACAAAAGTAACTTATCTTGTTACTACGTCAAAATCCCGTTCAGTGTCAACAACATAATGTGAATGTCCTAATGCAAGGCCCTCATGGAGCAAATGGATCAGACATCGCCGCCCTCGCGGCCAGCCAAATAGGATTGGCCAAGTTAAAGCCAAACAATATTTGGGCATTTCAGATAAGATAAGTCTGAGTGTTTGCCATTGATTGATACGCAATTCGTAATTTAAATTTGTATGGATATTGAGAGGAGAGTGAGAGAGGGGAGAGAGATAAAGTAGCCAGTTAATTATAGTTAGATAAATATACTATTAAATTAGAACTATAATTGGCTTTCATTCCAGTTTCATTGTTGTCCATGAAGTTCTCTTATCTGCAAACTCATCAACTGCCAGGCCAGCTATAACTGGTTTCAAGGCTACTCACCAGAATAATGCATTCGGAGAGCCCTAAGCCCCTGCAGAACCCCAACAAATATAGTATATAAATTGTATACAGCCTCAGCTCTGCCTCGGCCCGCCCTTGACCTTCAGAAGTTGCTTCCCTTGCAGACTAAATATAGACAGGACTGATGAGTCTGGAAGTTTGAAGCCAGCACAATGGCCAACGAGACGCATTGTAGCGCATAATTAGCTCGCTGAATGAAAGCCAGAGCCGAAAGAGCACAAAATTCATGTGCAAAAAATTGAATAACAAAAAAAATGAAAAAAGAAAAAATTAGAAATTGAAAGCAGAATGACGAAAAAAAATAAATAAACTTCTGTTTTCCGTGGCAACGGTGGCGGAAAGTCGGCTGCCAGCGGCGCTGAATTTTCCACAATTTTCTTGTTTTGCCTAATTGAAGATTTGCACACGAAATGATTTTAACGCTGCGATAATGCTCGCCCCCAGTCCCAACTAAGTGGTGATAAGTGGGAGGTGGGAGGGAGCAGAGCGAAGCACCTAAACAAACTTTCAAAGCCGAGGCAGTCACTCACTTAAATGACTCGCGCGAAAATTAATGCATGAAATTCCATCAGAGACAGCAATAAAAAGTGTAAAATTGATTTGCATAATGAAAATTTGTTGAAATTGCCGCCATTTTGAAGCTGGCTGCTCTGGGCCAGGCCAAGCCAGGCCAGGCCATCCCAGGACCAGGAACTGGCAGCCCAACTGGCCTAAATGGCTTGTTGTTAGTTAGTTTTCGATGTTGACTGCAAATTAGTTGACCGTTTGTGTGGCGCGCTTCACTCGCAGCCCAGCCCAGCCCAGGCCAGGCCAGCCCAGGTCACACAGCATTTTTTGATGGCGCTTTTGCATTTAACATTTGTAATTGAATTAGACAGACACGTACACTAACACACACACACTCACACTTCCACAAACGCTGACCAAAGCGGCTAAACATGAGCGCTGACATATTTCAGGAAAGTAGCTGGCCATGAAAGCAAATGGCAGCTGAGCGTCCATAGGGAGGGCTCGCCTATCTAAACACCAGCAGCTGCCGTGACGTCTATTTTGCATTTTATCTTCTCCCTCACACACACACACACACGCGCGCGCATTCACTCACAAATAGAGCTTACCACGCGCACTGTGCGCGAAATGACGCAAAATGGCGTCGCTTGTAATAAATTACGTATACGCAGCGTTGTGCGAAACTTTCATTTGTGTGTTGGTGTTGGCGTTGGCGTTGCTGTTAGTATTGGTGTTGGTGTTGCTGTTGCATTTGGTGCACGGAGCATCCGTTTGGTTTTGGCGCTGCGCTACACTAGAACGCCCCAGGCGGTCACCACACTGGACTCACATGTGTGAATGTCTCTGTCTGTCTGTCTGGTGTGTGTGTGTGTGTGTGTGTGTGGTAAATGAATGCGCAAGTATGTGAATGACAATAGCTACGTCAATTGGTTTGGGTTTGGGGTTTAGCTCTGGGTGCGAGTACGGGTAGGGACGCTCTTGGTCCTCGTCGGGTTTTCGGCTGCTTTTTGCGTAGGTAGCGCGAATTTGCTGCGGCTCCTTTCATCTGATGCGATGTCAGGCATTTCATTGTTATTCTAATTCCGGGTTGTAGTTTCAATGCATGCGCCATAGATTACGCTAAATTGCTACGGGGCTCTTCAGCACGAAATTGCCATAAAAGGGCTAAAACATAAGAGCGACGCACATAAAGCTTGCCAAACTAAACTCGTCGCCTGATAGATGAACACTTAGCCTCTGCTCTAAATTGGCTAACAGCATATGAATGTTAAACAAAAGCTTAGCTGGCTGTCAACGCTAAGCCCTAGAGTAGAGCGAGTCAGCGGGATAACAAGAAAACCATTTTGTCCAATACCAAATTTTATGCAATAGTAAAACTGTGTTAACAACTAAGATTATTTCATACTGAATAAAGATAATAACATTTATATTTACTTTTAGTATTTTTTAATAATTTTTTAATCAATATAAAAATCATTTTTGAAAGCCCATTCGCCTCTTCTCAAAATCCAATTTAAATTTAAAATAAATTAAATAAATCACAAATTTGTAAGACAATTATGGCCAAAGCCATAAATATTTCCACCAAGTCTCATCAATATGAATGCCCAGCGGCATCCAATACCCGAATCATTAGAGCCAAAATATTTGATGTGAGTTCATTAATAAATAAATTAACTGCAATCTATTGATAGGAAAATGCTGCCGCTGGCCGGTCTGATTGTATTTTATTGTGGGCATTCAACAATGTTTTAAATTATGCACACTAAATCACAAGTTGCAAGTTTTCAGTATTGTTTTGACTTATATATTAGCCCAATGCTGCAAACAGTTCGAAACTATACGAGCGCCCATCTATAATGCTACCCAGTAAACTACACGCCATAAATCACACTTGCGAGCGCACAGAAGTTATGCCCCACAGTTTGCAGCAACTGTCAAACCAACTGCTCATTACGCTAGCCCGCATTTGGAGCCAGCGTCGCCCGCTCTGGCGAAATGATGCCAGTTAGCCACTACCAAAAAATACCACAGAGAAACCCATCGAAACGACAGTCCGAACTGTCCTGTTCGCTGTCCGCTGTCCACTGACTGAGCTCATTATACCCTATTTTTGTGTTTTATTTTTCTGTTTTCTGTTTTCTGTTTTGTGTTTTGTGTTTTTTGGCCAGCACATTCGCGAGATTCTCTAGACCATATGCTGCAAACGCAGGAACCAGCCAGTCGATTCAGCGACCACATGACATGCACACACACACGTCCAGTTGGCAATGTCGTTCCATGTGTGCAGCCAGTTGGCAGCGCGTTGTTATTGTCATTGTTGTTGTTGTCATTGGCTCATTGCTAATATTGGTAGCTGCTGCTGCTGCTGCTACTGCTGGTGTTGGTGTTGGTGTTGGTATTGTCGATGGCAGTGTCAGTGGAACTGACATTGCTAAGGCTAACATTCGGCTCATTCATGTGTTTTAGTGCCACACACACAAGGAGCAAAGTCCAGGATGCGACTGCCCCCCACAACAGCTGACCCCATATATTTATGCTGCATATGTTTGTGCCATATCTCGGTGCGCATAAACCAAAGCTCAACTAGGCCAACAGCAACATCAGCAGCAGAAGCAACACCATCAACAGTCGACCATTGCTCATTACCGCATTCCGAGATGAAAATCTGAAACGCTTCTATAAATACTTCTTCTATTTGCAGTTTTAACCTTAAAGCATAGTCTCAGAAACTCATCTCTGCCTTGGTTATTAATCTTAGCTTGAATATTTTCGATATTTCATACCAAAACTCATCAATTCGCATCGCCCCAAAACCTAATCGAAAATCCATTGCTCTGTGAAAACCTTTTCAATATTAAGGCCGAGACTTAGGCCACTCTATATAAAGCAAAGCTGTTGCCAAAAATCGAACGGTTTCCGGTTGCAGCCACAGCTGAAGTCACACCAGACCACAGCATGCTGGAAAAATGGTCAACAAATGGACAAAGCAAAGCTGGCTGCTGACTCTTGATGCTGCGAGTCTGTTTTAATCAAATTGCCACAAGTTCACTGGGCTAGTTCAAGTGCAAGCCGTTATTTTGCGATTTAGTGGGTGAGTGTGTGTGTGCGAATGTGCTTGTGCGTTGTGTGTAAGTGCTTTGGGGTGGCCCATAAATCCATTCAATATTTAACAGACAGCAAGAAGTGCAAACGTTGGCACTTTTTGGGCCCGACTGAGCAACAATAATGTTTATTATCATTTATTTTATTTCATTTAAATGACTCGCTCAGCTCGGCCCGGCTCGGCTCGGCTCAGCCTGTCGCAAACTCGCAAAAAGCTAATAAGCTGCAGTAATAAATTATGTGCCATGCAGCATATAAATTATGCACAATTAACTGAAATTCTGAAAATCTGCACAAAATGCATAAAATTTTCCCCATACGGTAAAAATAAATTCGCTTTTAGAAAACTTTTATCAAAACGAAAACAACAACGTAGAAAATTCCAAAAATTTTCAACCATATCCACATCTAATGATGTCACACGTTGTGCACACTTTCTATGTGTGTGTGTGTGATTATGCGTTTGTTTGCTTGTATTAGTAAATGAATTTAAATTCCATTTTAAGTGCTCGAATAAACTTGCATTAATTGTTGTCGCTGGCATTCGGAATGGCAATTAAATAATCTAGTCGCCCATCAAACACCTATGTTTGGCTCGTTTTATTTGCGACTGATTAAAGTTGACAGCTACGGGGGGTACAACACGTTGGCATACGAACAAAAGATGATTAGCGCCACCGCCAGCGGGTTATTGTCATGGTAAGGGCACAATCAATTCAGACCTTCAGCACACTAGAAAGTCGCCAAGGTGGCATCGTGTAAGCCAATTTAATGGCTCTTCTATAAAGACACGGAATATAAATTTAAAACGAAGCGCCAACTGTAGGCTAAGAATCCAATCAAGTTTGATTAGCTTGGGGGAAATAAATAAATAAGTAAATAAACAAATAAATAAATTTATTAATAAATAAAGAAAGAAATCAACAAATAAATAAAGAAATAAATAAATAAAGAAATAAGTAGATAAAGAAAGAAATTAATCAATAAATAATTAAATAAATAAAAGAAGGAAATAAAAAACAATAAAAAAAGTTTAAAAAATAATTTTAAAAAAAATAATAAAAATATAAATGAGTAAATAAATAAATAAATATGTTAATAAATAAATAAGTGAATATATAAATACATAAAAATTAATAAACACATTAGCATATAAGGGAAAAAATAAATAAATAGGTATATTTAATAAATTAATAAATAATACTTAAAAAAATACACTAAATATAAATAAAAAAAATAAATAATAAATAAATAAGTGAATAAATAAATTTATATATTTATATAAATACATAAAAAAATAAGGAAGCGTCTTGCTTTCTAGAAGAGCTCAACAGAAAGATAATCTGCACTCAACAATATAAGCAATATGAAAAAATAAAATTATATAATTATTATATGTATGTATATAAAAAAAATATTAGAATATATACATATTTAAACATACTTAAACAGACACATACAGCCACATCCAACATGGTAAGTTCATCTGCCCGCTTCACACTTCGCATTTAATACAATTTTATTGTTCGTAGACGAAATCTGAGAATGATCCATGTTCACTCAAAGGCTCAGAGCTCGCACAGCGTATCAAAAGTATTAATTGCAAGCACAACTGGCAGTGCAAAGCAGCATTCGAAACTGACCAGGCGTGCAGGCAACTGAAATCACAGTCCAGCGGCAGCAACTGCTAGCAAAAGGAGCATTTTTTTTATTTGTGGGCTTGGCCAGAGGCGAGGGCAGTGGGAGCAGTGCCAGAGCCATACGTCCATTTAAATTTATGTGCAACTTAACGCTTCAAAATTGAGTGCAACGAACGCAGCGCAACGTTTGCTCGTTGGGCGTTGGGCGCAGCATCAAAACGCCGCCCACAGCGGCAGCAGCAGTATCAAGTATACGCCATGGCAACAGGAAGCGCGACTTGGAGTGCTTGCCTGACTGCCTGCCCTGGCCTGGCCTGGCCTAACTGCTTCTGACTGCTGCCTCTCTGGCCAACTGCCGACTGTCGACTGCCAACTCCAATGGCAGCAGCAACAATGCGCGACAAAAACGACAACAACAAGGACGTCGGTTTGCCTGCCTAGCTTCATGTTTTCTTTGCCGCTTTTAATTTCAAAAATTTATGCGCTCGCGCCACACTAAGCGTAAAATAACGATGCCGGGCAAAGTCGCAGCATGCAACATAGTTGCCACTACTCTATCCACAACGGGGCCATAAAACTTCACGTCTACACCTGTAGCAGGTAACCATCCATAAGCAATTATATATCATACTCTACTATCATTATGTTTATTCAAGTGTAAGTTTATATTTAACTAGTTTCTTTATTTAATATTTTATTTTGCATATTTACTCCTGATCATTCGTGAAGTATTCTACTCAGAGATTGAGCGACCTGAATTGGTGGCTTCAAAAATTATTTCATACTTTGCTATGTAGGGAATATCAGCTTCGTTGCATTAGCAGCCGAGTCTCCATTTGCTTTTTTACCGTTGCCGTTATTGTTGTTGTTTCTGTTCTCTCGTGCAAGTTGATCCTTTGCCGCCATTTTGCAACAAACTCCCAGCATGCACTCCATTAAACTCTGCCGTTGACTTTGTTGCACGCAGCAGGGCAGGGGGAGGGACGGGGTGCAGCTGGCAAATTTTATTTATTAAAAAAGGGTAACGTACAAGTCAAGTGGCTCAGCTCGAAAACAATTAAAATGAAGTTTGCTTTTTTTCTCATTTTGTTTTCGTTTGTTTTTTATTTGTTTTTCTTTCCTTCTGCGAGTCTCGCATGCAAAATTCAGAGCGGAGCGAAAGGCAGAGTTCTGTTGCCTACTTGAGGGCGCCTAGCGAAGCGAAACTAAATTCCAAACCGAGCATAAAATCTTAACGACTTCGGCTAGTTTCACATGCGCTCAGAGCACACACAGAAACACAAATCTTGCAAAAGAATGGCATAATTAATTGCCGTTGCGGTTGCCAAAGTCCCGACACTCAACGCCCCGGTTAAATGTTGCATGCAAATGGATGGAAGATGGCGCCGCCCGGAATACGCCAACAACAGCAACCCATAGATTTGGAGCAAAAAGGTGCGTTCTATTTGGGTCACCTACAGTGCGTAACGGGCTGCATATTTAATGCCAGCGCTGGAACCGTCTCTCTAACCAAACCTTGCATCATTTGCGGAACAGAGCTGGGCGCGTGTCGTGTTTACTTTTGTGAAGCACGAATCGACAACAACAATTGGATTCCATTTGAGGAGTGCAAATATGAATTATGGAGCACGGCATCAAAATATAAGGTATCAAACAGATTTCCAGGAAATATTTCAATTTCAAGAATATTTGATCAAACAAACACGAAACTGTAAATGGAAATCGCGTGTCTAGTCGAGAGCTAAATTGTGTTTCGTGGTTACGTTGGAATGGTTTACGAAATATACAACACGATAGGAACTGAACTAGTTTCGAGATATTGTTACCTGATAAAAGTGAAATGTGGATACAATACGATAGAAACTGAAGAGTTGTCTATGTTGACTAAGGATTGGCTATAAATATATATACTATCTAGCTCTCAATCCAATCTATATCTGATAGATAATACAATATAAATATAATTAATAAACTCCTGGCTCTCGGGCTTAATGTCTCTATCTGCCACAGTTTGCTCAAAATACTTTTAAGCTCTGGAAACACAACTCTTTTTGAGCTGCTCTGAACTAGTTCATGAAGTAAGAGTTAATTAAAAGAGCAAATCATGCCGTCGCAGCTCTGTTTTGAAGCATTTGGCCTGAGCCACGGTCGGTTCAGTTCTTAAGTAAATATTTGCTTATGGCGCTCGGCAAGTGCCAAGCCCAAAGACTTGTAGCGCAGTCGTTTGTCTTCTTTTCTCATATACTTGAGTGAGTATATGTCGTAGTGTGCGTGTGCATCCCTGTATTTGTGTGCGTAATACTGAAGCGTGAAACCATTTGGCACGCAATGAGGTGCGGCCGATGCGCCAACTTTGCAGCTGCTGCACTTCCAGCTTGACAGCGTCTGTTGTTTAAGAAAGGTTTAAGCTGAGCAAAGGCAAAAGCTTGTTCGAAATTGCTTAATGCAATAGTTTTCATTAATGTTCAAGGATGTTTTCAGCTTCTTGCTGAGCTTCACATTGTGCCGGGTTGACAATAAAAAGCTGAATGCCATTACGCACAACAATGTTCTGTGTGTACGTGTGTGTGTGTGTGCCTTGTAATAGGATTACGCAGACCAAATGAAGTGGATGCTGCACAAAGCAGCTTAAATAACAGTTTCCCATGCAATATATAAATATGTTTAGATTGTTATTTATAAAAAGGAAAACACACACACACGCACAGGGACACAATGAAATAAAATAAAACAAGGCTTACACATAATTTATTTTATAGAATAAATATATTTTTGTATGGGCATTCAATTTGAATTCGCGACATGAACACGAGCAATTTGTGTTGCCTTTAGCCAACAGAAATTTGTTGATTGCAAATATGTGTAATGTAATTTAAATACCAATACAAATGCGCCGTAGTTCAATTATAAAATTGCACAATATTTGCAGAAAAACAAACAATTTGAATAAAAACAATTATTGGACAAGTTATACCCAGTCAAAGAATTGTACCATAATGAAAACTTATAAATTATATAAATATATTTCTTAACTATTCATTAAATTGTACATAGATAAGAATACATTTGGTGTTTAGTAGAGTGCAGGCACATCGTGTCGTCTTCATTAGTAAATGGCAGCATAATAACAATATACTCCTAATATACATTCTGCTGAGCACAAGGATTAAGGCAGCAAAAAGAAGCAAAATGTGGACAGCTGTTGGCTGCTGCTGCTTCTTTTTCATAGGAGAACGTCATTTTAGCCCCAAGCAACACGTTGAAGCGAAGCAAAAAAACACACAAACAACGAGGGCAACTAACAACATTGTAAGCAAATGTGAGCGACTGCAAAGTATCCTAGAATTAAATAAAGAAAAGTTTTAAACTTGTTAAACAAATAAAGAAATTTGATTGTAAAATTACATAAGATATTACTTATAAAATATTATTATATTTTTTTATTTATTTTAATTAATTTTTTACTTAAATTTAAAGTTTTCTAAATTCTAATCCACTAACTATTACCTACACAACTAACTAACTTAGCTTCACCCAGCCAAGCCTCCCTCGCCTTATCTCTCACAAGTGTTTTAGATATATTCACCCATGCTAAATGGCTACAGGGTATGATAAAAAAAATTAAAAGCAGCACACGTTGCAACTAATTTCGTGTTTGTTTTATGCACTTGCAACATTGTTGCAGCTCACACACACACACACACTGATCCACATGAAGCATTCATGCAGACCTAGACAAACTTCAACTGCCATCAACATCAACGACATGAGAGCCGAGTCGAGCTGAAGTCGAGTTGTGCGAGAACTGCAAGCGTTTAGCATGTGCCATGCCAGGGGTGCCATTCGCGGTGGGTGGGCAGCCAGCTAAGGGGTGTGCCAACAACAACAACAGACACTATATATATATATATATTCAACAAACTTTGCGACATTTTCAGCAATTTGTGGTATTTTACTATTTAATCCTTAACTGTCTTGGGTGTCACACTAATACACAACGAGGTCTCCTCGCTCTGCCAGCTCGCCACACTGCCTGCCACAAGCCATCAACAGTTTGTTTCAAATCAGACAACGACTATGACGATGACATTGTGTGGCATCAGCTCTGGTTACAGACCCAAGCACACTGGCACCTGGTGTGCATGTTCTCCATTTTGCTTCAGCTGCCTCGGCTCATTGTTAACCGGCTCTAGACACAGCCATTGTGGTGCTCGCTAAAGCTTCGCCTTGCCGTGCCTGGGCTCGCCTTAGCCTAGTCTTGCTAGGCTGCCTGCCACGCCTACTTATTGTTGCCAATCCCTGCATCCAAATTCGTAGAAATGTGTATGTGTGTGTGTGAGTGTGCTTGAACTGCCAAAAGTACTTCTGGGCTCTGCATTCTCACTGCGAAGTTTAATTAAAGTCGCGCTACAACTTTTGATATGTTCTTCGAGCTGTTCCTGCCGCGTTCCTTATCCGCTTCCGCTGCTACCACAGCTCGGCGCTGGCATTGCGGCACAGTGGTTTTCAGTCTAACAAAAATATTAGTTTTAAATACTTTTGCAGCTTATTAAAAAAGTTACTCGACTGTGTGCTTTAACTTGATTGAATTCGCTCCCCTCAAATCCTAAAGAGAATGTAATTAATTAATATATGTTTAGGCAACTTGATTTCTATTTGATGTAGTCGGCAGCTTTATCCTTTCTCTCGAACTGTTCCACTGTGCAGCGTAATAAGTTTTGCTGTTTGGGTTCATAGGAACTTACATACTTGCTTGAAATCTTCCTATGACAGTTTTCCTTGCACAGTTTTGTTTAGTTTGCCGTTGAATGTTTAAGTTTTCGTATCAACTTATACGCACATTCTACTTGAATGCATCCATTGTAGCCAAGTGTGCATGTGCACAGGAATGTGCTCTGCACTGACAGACATTAACTGAAAGTCCAAATCTCTAGCTTCGAGTTTGCCTTGGCTACAAAACGGCACAATTATTTTTCTAAGAAATAAAATCCGAAATTTATTTTTTCCAGCCTAACGACCGGGCCATCGGCCCAGCAGAAAAAGGGAATATTATATATGTAAATTATTCATAATTCTATTATTATTGTACGATTTGTACAAAATGGCATCGTATTTTCGTACTCAATACACTTATTGGGGGATAGTTGACTTTATGGGTAAGTTTGTGAATAGAAAGAAAAAAAAAAGAAAAATAAATATAAATAATAAAAAAATAAATAAAAAAAAATATGAATAATTATAAATCAATATAAATGAAAATATATAAATATATAATAAATATAAAATAATATATATATGCTTAAAAATGATTATTTTTCCAAGTGAGTTAGTTTTTACTATTAAAAAAATTAAGAATTAATATTTTTTTGTCGATTTGTTATTTTATATTTAATATTTTATCTGCAAACACTTTGATTTTTCTTTATTGTAATTGTAATATTCAAAATAAATATATTATTTATTTTTATTTATCCACAGCGTATTTTCAAATCGTCTATTCGAGCCCAGATTTTCCCAAATATCCTTCCTTACATTATATATATATATTTATATATATAAATATTTTTTTGTTATATTCATACATATTTATTTACAAGAACATTTGTGCAAGCAAGCGCACAAATTGACAGCATTATGAAAGGTCAGGTCGGAGCCTGGCGACCAAATTTATATATATTAGCCTGGCACGTAAGTAAAAAGGACATTCCTTTGTGCCATAATGTCAGGCAGTTAGCACACACATACACACACACATGGAGACTGAGACTTGCACACAGATGGCTGAAAAGAAAGTCTGAAAGGGAGACCAGCGGTTATCCTTGCTCGTCCTCGGTTCAAGCCACTGACAATCGTGTGAGTGTCAAATGCCAGGCCATGGCCACTCGTCCTGGCAACACATGCGACCAGCCACACCTCCTCTGCCCTTCGCCTTTCGACATCTCCTCCCCAAATGCCAAATGCAAATTTTATTTATGAATATGATTTCTGGCAACAAACAATAGCGCCCAGCATTCGCCATATAATAAAATCCAAAAATTTTGGTTTGACAAACTCATACAAATGGGAGAAGCAATCTCAGCCCGCCGTCCGACGTCCACCGTCCGCCTGCTGGCGCCGGGTGTGGCTGCAGCTGTTAACCCTTGCACTGGCAAACGACCCTGCGGCTCCGGGCCGCTCGAGTGCGTGCCAAAAATTTACCATTTACCATCTATGGCTGACTTCTGCGCGTGCTGAAATAATAAAATATGCTGCTGTGTGTGTGTGTGAGTACTAGACAGCATAGTACACTGATGTGGCTTGGAGACTGTCCTGACCGCATAGTGCAGGAAATCAAAAATTGAGGAAATGAAATTTGGTTATTAGTCAGCGCGGCACGTTGACAAAGACAAGGGACGTCGCTGCCGGCTAGGTGTGGCACCAGCACAAACGCTGTAAGCTCGACTCTTCCAGGACTGCTGCCAGCTGCCTGATGCCTGTCATCCTCGCCACACACAATAATTATAAATCAACGCAGGCACTCGAATAAAGTCTAGACAATGCCTGACAAAGCCAGCCACAGCCAGAGCAACAACAGCAACACAGCCCAATGGATTGGCTGTGGCACAGAGTTTGCCGGACCACGGACCAGCAGTGAATCGCTTGGCCACATGCCCAGCAATGACCGTCATTAATGCACCCACACACGGCCCGCTGCCTGCGCCTGGCTGCCACTGTGCAAACACTTTCAGCGCCCATGCCAAATGTATCAAATTCAAATTTGAATAATAACCAGTTGATCAGGGGTTGAAAGTTGGCAACAAACACAGCCACCTCCTCAAACAAAATGTGTAACAAAGAAATTTCGCCTCTGCGAATAATAAATACCCTTGTAGACATATGGCTTAAAATTGCTATAAAAGGGAGCTTTATTTTTAGAATTCTATTTCAGAGATATATTAATGGGATTTACTTTAAATATGGCAAAGACTGGCGGTTTTTCTTCAATAAAAAATAATTATAATTATTCATCGAGCAGTATTTTATGGTTGAGGCAAGTGCTGATATGTGAGCGGCCTTTTACACATAGCTGGATTTATATTGGTAGCTTTAGAGAAACAGATTAAGAACTGAGTGAATAACTTGAGCTTCTGATTGACCTACATAAATACTATATGCACTCTAAGATTTTCTTTCCATAATCAATAAAAGGTGTGCACCTCAAGCTACTCCGATACTTTTTACAAATATTTAAAAAAAAATCCTTTTTGTGTTTGACATCTCTCTTAAATGTCAATATTAATAATAAAATATTTCAATGAAATGCGTGCTCTTTATAACTTGATGATTCTAATACAAAGGGGAAATACCACAGGGCAGTATTAGAAATCACACGCTGCATAATAATGCATGGAGTGCTGCAATGGAAGCACAGCTAATACATTTCGGTGAGCTGTAAAGCCGCAAAAATGTTGTTCAACTATTGTAAACCAGATTGGCGGTTGAAATCAGTTGGTAGAATGTGATTCATATGGTTAGCTGTTGTTTCAAAGGGCACCGCCAGCCGCAGAACACAAATGTATATACATTTCAATTGGTTTCCACTCACGCCCACACAGACACAGACGCAGAGATGTAGGCAACGATATTTTTTTCACAGGCTTTTACATTTGACATTAAATAGCTGCTGAAATAAATCAGCCTGGCATAAAAGCCGTCAGTCTGGGCGACTGAAATCAGCAAGAGCAACAGCAGCATCATCAGCAACAAGAGCAGCATCAGCAACACCATCAGAGAACGGTCCATTTAGCGTGGCAAGGAGTGCGCTCTGCCAGGAGCAGGATGGGTACTCGTATCGCACGTGTAACATCAGCAGCAGCAACAGCAGCAGCAGGACGGCTCTGCATGCAATAAACAAATAAATATGCGAATTGGTGTTGCTGCTGCCGCTGTTTATTTAAAAAGAAATGCGGGCCATGATTTTTAGCGACGTGGCACGTACACAATGAGTGTTTGGGGCATGGCCAGGCCAGACAGTTGGGCACTTAAAAGAGCCCAGCAGCAACAGCAACAGCAAAAGCAACAACAACAACAATGGCAAGCAACAACAACAATGACATCCAGCAGCCACTGAAGCAGCTCCTGTTGCTGTCAAGCGGAGCTGATGAGACGCCTGATGACTGTCGCTTGATGCTCATAACTCGCATCCAGTTGCCAGTTTGTTTGCGTTGTTGTTGTTGTTGTTGTTGTTGCTGTTCTTGT
Source organism: Drosophila repleta (assembly GCA_018903745.1). Classification (NCBI taxonomy): domain Eukaryota; kingdom Metazoa; phylum Arthropoda; class Insecta; order Diptera; family Drosophilidae; genus Drosophila; species Drosophila repleta. The sequence continues at coordinate 16,625,071 of JAEIGN010000497.1, read as the reverse complement.
CATTGTTGCTTGTCGGATTGGTTCAGGTTACAGCACACAATCGAGTGCAGCTGCAGCCAGCAAATTTCGCCAGAGAGATATATATTGGTAGGGCCAAAAGAATGTAATCAATAAATCATTTGCACTTTGATTCAAAAAGGGAATTTTCAAAGAAGCTCAAAGAGAAATGTTTCATACAAATTCTCTGAACCAAAAAGCTAGACTCATTTGGGTTTGACTGTAAATAGCAGTGCTTTTTATATTTGTTGCTTAATTTTGGGCACAAATTAAACACAGATTTCGATATTACATTTTTTTGTTAATATTTGTTATTTGATTGCAGTAAATATTTAAGAATATTGCAAAATGAAACTAAAATGAAACGAAAACAGACCAAATTAATTTTTGGTGCATCCAAATGCAAACTTGTTTGTATTAAGTATATATTTGTGTATAATATTTTAATTTACATATATATTTATAATATATACTGCCCAAATTTAATAAATAATTCTTTCATATATTTATCTATTGATTCTAGAAGTAATGCGCAAGTACATAGTTGCGAAGCTAAAGTTGATTAAAATAATTTTAATTTATTTATATATTTAATACAAATCACTATATATATTTACTGATACTTATGTATATGCCTATCTATAAATATTTTCAAAGAATATCAATAAATTTGAGCATTTGATTAAAACTAAACATGAAAATCTATGACAAAATGTAAAGCAAATTTTGGTAAATATAAATTCAAATATACGTATATTTCACATACATTTAATATGTGCGAAATGAATTAAAATGCAAACAAAATTCAACTGGAGTTGTATATTTTGATGGCAGGTAAATAGAGTTAAATATTTGAAATTCTGAGATTTCTGTTTATGTGTATTTATGAAAATAAAAACGATTAGTATCGACTGAAAATTCAACACAAATTTTGATAGACAAGCAAATATTTAGGGACAACAGAAGAAACCAGCATCTACTACGATTTCGATGCAAACCTACAGCATGCTGGGAATCATTTGCATTTGCATTTGCCAGAGAAGCGTAAATCAATGTAAATATTCAGTGTAACTCAAGGTTAGAGAAATCTAATATTAAATGCCCACATCAGAAATATTAGAAATTTGCCTGCATGAATAAAAAGCGTTTAAAGTTAAAACAAAATCTGTAAAGTAAAGCAAACATGTTTCACACACGAGCTTTAATATGATAGCATAAAATCGATCAACTTTGCGCTCTTTAAAGGCAGAAATTTAATCAATTTAATAGCTATATGTATACAGACAGATATATAAATATTTAAGAAGCAGCATAAAAAACTAAACTCGGCCCAGCTTAAGTGTACTATTCGAGTTCAGTTAGCTTTGCGGATTGCGCCTGCCAAATCCTGGTGATATCTTATCGGATTGAATCAGATTTTGGCCTGGCCTCGCAACCTCGGACGCAGGCTCGACGCTTCGACAGCTGAGCTATTCGCTATGACCCGGGGCTTAGCCCAATTCGTTGCCTATTGGCAAATGGAAAATGGTTTGTTTTTTTTTTACTTTTCTTCTGCCCTTTTTACACGCCGTATTTATGCGCCGCAGCTGCTGACTGTCTTTTATTTCAGTTCCTCTTCATCGTTTCTCGTTTTATTTTATTTTTATTCTTTGCTCTTTGTTCATGTTGTTGTTCATGTTGTTGTTGTGCTCAACGCTTGGACCAACATTTCGATTATTTCCATTCAATTTGCTCGTTTTGGTTAGCGATTTCAACAAGTGGCTGTCGTTGCCGTTGCCGTTCCGAGTGCCTCCAGTTACCTAGACAATATTTCAAGAAAAACACACACAAATAAAATATGAACGCAAACAAACAATTACCGAGTCCCCGAGATACCTTATACCTGCCCTGATGGCTATGCCACCTGACCTTTTAACGATTTTCAAGTATATCGCCTTCTTATTGGCCTTACTAAGCTGCCCTAATCGAATTTTACGCTCGCACTTCGAGTGACTTGTGGAGTCTTTTACAATATATTTGTAATCACTTTAAGTAGATCCTCAATCACTTTCCACTTGATTCGTTAGCTTTCTATAATGAAAATTATATAGATATATTTTTTTAGTTGTCCAGCTGTAATTTATTTCATAAAATATTACTCGCCTTATTTAATTAAAGTTAGGCCAGTTTTAAACGTTGTCGGCTCATTTTAATTGAATGTATTCAAATGTTCTCAACTGAGAAGTTCTGCTGGCTGGGCTGGGGGCGGCGAGTTGAAATCTATCCCCAGCGCTTAAAATTTCTCATAAAACACGGCCAACATTTATGAGTTCATTTAATTTACAACTTCAAAATCTCACAACTGAACGCTGAATTTCCGCTGTGGTTTTTAATGTTTCGCCTGAGTGCCGTTGCGATTCGGTTTCGGTTTCGGTTTCATTCTCTGTTTCTGTTCGGTTCGGGTTCATATCGAGGGGTGACCGTAATGGGGCTTTATTTGGCGGCAATAAAGCAGTTAAAAAACCTACATGAAAAAAAGATGATTGTTTGTTGCGGAGGGTTAATTAAACGCCAGCCGGGATATCAGCAGATAGAGCTGGACATATCGCAGGACGCGCATTAACGCCAAGCATAAATAACAGCACGTTAAACAAATGCAACACCAGCCATAACAATAATAATAATAATAATAATATTAAGAATAATTTCAATGATATGCGAATGCCATAACATGCAATAAAACAACATGCAAGCCGAATGACATGAAAACTCCAAAGCAACAACAACAATCGTGGACTTCCAATATAATTGCAGTGCTGCTGTTGCTGCTGCTGTTGCTGCTGCTGCCGTTGCGGTTAACAAATTTATAACACACCATAACAAGGCGGCTGCTCGCTATGCTTTGCCTCGACTAGTTTTGGACATGCTCTAAAATTGCCACGCCCCATACACACACACACCACACACGCACACACTCAGGGTCTGCTAAACATGCGAGCACTTGACCAAATGTTTCCTGCACACATGGCCACAGGTTGTCACAAAATTGCTGAGGTGTAGATGCAGAAGCTTTGCAGGTGGAAGGAACAAAGGCCCTCCAGTTGGACTCAGCCTTGCCACCTGACCCCGAACACGGCAACGGCAACAGCAACGACCCCGCCGCCGACCCTTTCCGCAGCCGATGTCGACAGCAGTCAGCTGTTTGATTTATGTATGCTGCTCTTGTTGTTATTATTATTACTGCTGCTGCTGCTGCAACACAAATTAAAAATGTTCAAATGCCTGGGGCCATAACTCAAATGTCGATGCATTTGTTTAATTTGAAATGTGCATGTGGCAGCACTTTTGAGTTGTTGCCATTGCCATTGCCATGCGTAATTGCCCAGCAAAAGAGATACATTAAAGCTTAATTGTTGTAATTGTGTGGCACCTCGGCATCGACAGCAGCCGAGCAGCCGTCTCTACTGCAGCAGTGCCCAAAAGTTGAACCTGTCACAAGGCAGCAGACACTTGAGCTGAGCACACAGCTGCCAATTGTGGTGCTGTCCAGCTAGTTAACTACCAGAATTACTTTTGACTCAATAGAGCTTAATTAGAAGAAACTATTTCGACAAGCCTTTGGCAGAATCAGGCCAATAGAGAAGAGCCTCTCGAGTAGGCTTACTAATGTAAGTCAATTAAACTTATTAAGACATTTATATTTGTACATACATCCATATTTATTTGATTTTATTTTACATTTTGGCTCTGGGCTGTTGCTGTTTGATTAACCAAATTGACTAGAGTTTTTCATAAGTTTTGAGTCTTCTTTACGTCTATTTTATAGTTGATTGATGGCTTGCTAAGCCCATGCAAATTCTAGCCTAAAGCTCTAGATGAATGTCAATATATATATTTTAAATTCACAATGAATAAATGACTCGACAAAATATTGTTAATTTTACAAGGGCTGTCAATTTATTAGTTTTTTTTATTAAATTTGCATTTTATGTATAATTTGCATTTGAAAATGATTTTCTGGTTTGCTGTTGCCATTAGCGTCTTGTACTAGAGTATTGGATTATATAGATGGATATATTAAATAGAAAACTAGAATTGCTTATTCGTCTAAAAGAGACTTTGATATGGATATAACAACTATATAAAGCGATCCAGTAAGTCAGATTGACTAAATAGATTTCAATTTTAAACCCAGCATATTTTAAATTTAGTTTAGTTTTTGCATTTTATTTGGCTAGGAGTTTTATTTAAAATATTTAAACTAGTTTGAGCCCACATTTACACCCTTAATGTAATCTTAGCCTAAGAGACTTTAATATTAAAATATTTATTTTCATAATTATTTATAAATTTATTATTTACTTAGCATTTCTAGCAAGTCTTCTATAAAATATTATCTCAATAATAATAATAAATGACTTTATATATTTAATTAAATTCTTACTTTATTTTTAAATTATTTTATTAAATTTAAAAAGTATATTACTATAGCCATTTTATTTTATCATTATATATTTAGAGCAATTAATTTCATTTTCAACATTCCATTAGAGCCATGAAGTCATTTGCAGTAAATAAAGAGCGCATTTCTTTGGCAAACTTGTTTCGCTTGGCCACTTCACAGTTACGCGACCTTAAGTGCACTGGGCAATGGGAGGAAATGGGTAGTTGCTTATGGGTATTTATGTGCAGAGCAGTGGCGCCTTACCGCAAGTAAGACATTTATGAGTTAGGCAAGCGGCGATGACATGATGGCTCGTTGGCGACTTTAGTAGACCGCACCTTGGTGCAACAACCCCTCAGCTAGCCCAGTTTGTAACTATAAACGCCACGGGCCGCTCACCGCAAGGGGCCAATAGAGTCGGCATTGGCACCACATCAAAACGACCCGCGAGACCTCAGAGGTGATGGCCGAGTGGCAGGGCCCAGCCTGTTGCAATGCTCGCAGACATTGTTGGCGGCAACAATTAGATAAAGATCAACAGACGAGCAGACAGACAGGCGGGAGAGACAGTCAGAGAGAGAGAGCGAGAGAAAGAGAGTAAGAGAAACCGCAAAACTAAATGGCACGCCCATTTAATTGCATAAAACATAACGCCACATGCAGAGCGGCCAGAGTGCCAGGAGAAGACAGGCGACAATTGCTGGCGACATTTGGCATCAAAGGGCAGCCGAACTGCCCAACGTAGCCCGCTCTCTGCCCACCTCCCTGGCCCCATTACATGCCACTGTCAATGCATAAAATTATTTCCGCTCTGCAGTTGCAGTCCCAGCAATTCTAATTAAGGCAAAAGACATTTGGATTGACACGAGACAAGCGATGGGCAGTGCAAGAGCAGAGCAGAGCAGCCGCTGACCATTTCCCTTCATCCCCTCAACCCCCGGCACTTATCACTTGGCATCCGACGCCGTCGCAAATTGCATAGAATAAATTTTCATTAAATGCGCAGCCAAGTAACTGTCTACAGTCAATGTAAAGTTTCAGGGATATACTGAACCGAATCGACTGGAGCTGACCGCGCCCGCTGGGTCATTGGCCCCGCACTCGCCATCGACTTGTCCATTATCATAATTTTTAATTATTTTTAATTTAATTGTCGCGCCTCGCGTGCTCCTTGCTGCACAAGACAACGAAACAACAAAACAACTGACTCTGACTCTGACTCAACTCTTGACAGCGTATCACTTTCATCAGCGGCGTCTGCACTGAATGTGTTCAATGTGTGCGCAGCATTTAATAAATATAAAAATATAATTGAAGATGACTAGACGAACGCGGAATGCACTTACGGCTACAGTAAAGTGGGACACTATAAAGTAAAAAAAAAAAACACATATATTAGAAGAGGAGAGATTAATTGAAATGTGCAGAAAATCTTTATTAAATTAATTAATAATTTAAAATGATTTTATTTGAAATGACAAGAAGAACAAAATAAAGTTTGGCTAAAGAGAACTTGTTTATTAAATTATTTTAAAAATTTAAAATTTTTAAATATATTATTTGAGCTAAGAAGATATAGTCCAGATAGTACTCAAGACAAATATATTGTTAGAAAAAATTTTAAGTATTTATTTATATATAAATTTTATCAAAAATAATTCCTTTCAATTCAAATTAAAAACGCCATAAACCATTGATCAAATTATATATTTAATAACTTTCTATAGGCATTTATTATAAATAGCAATATATTATAAATTAAACCATAAATTGATTTAATTAAAAAAATAAATTAAATTAAAATTTATTGTATTATATATTTAATACCTTTCAACAGATATTTATTATTAATAATAAATCATTCTACATTATCTATAAATAGATTTGATATACTTAATATTATAATAATAATTCATATTTATATTTGTCAATATTCTCTTTCATTCAAAATTCCAAATTCAATTAAAAGTTAAAATTATTCTACTTTATTAATAGCATATCTATTTAACCTGCCGCGCAATACCCTTACCCAAAATAAAAAGTTATGGGCTTAGTTCTTAAGAACTTGTGATAGCGTGAAAAATATGTGTCTATAAACATTTTACGCTCGTTTCAATAATTTCAGTTTTTCCAAGAATTGTTTTAACATTTTTCATGGTCGATGCTGCCGCTGTTGCTGTTGCTGTCGCTTTGCGTGTCCATTGCCTACGAAACATAAACACAAAATTTTAATTACTTCAAATGTGCGGGCGCACTTAGAGAACATTTTGCGGGGTCAGCTGGGTGCCGATACAAAGAGTTGGACTGGCAGGTGCCCAGAGTAGCCGCTGCCCGCGGGGTATGTGGAGGGTAGGAGGGGTAGGTGGGTGTCGGCATTGCTGCCCGTAGTTCAAAGTTATTTACCCCCAAAAATTTTATGTAATTACGAAAGTTTTTGGCGCTCAGCTCTGAATATAAACGCTGGTCGTTGTCAACGTTATGGCAACATTGTTATCATCATCAACAGAAACAGCAGCAGCAGCAGCAGTGGCTGTGGCAGTGGCAATGGCAGCAGCAGTGGCTGTGGCAGAAACAGCAGCATTGCCAAACCTCAAACCCAAATCATGCTAGGGTGCTAGGGGTTGAGCTAAACGGGCTGCTGCTGCTGCTGGGATGCCAACTTATTGTCGCCGCTCAAGTAATTCACACAGCAGGTGCTCGCAGTTAGCTGCGGTTCCCATCGTCCAACTCCAACAAAAATAATTATCACTCTTGATTATCTTTTGTAGAAATTAGTGTGTACGCGCCCTTTACCCCCACTGCCGCTGGCAGCGAGGACACCAGCATCTACTATCCAGCATCCACACGGGCCCCGCCCATGCCCAAATCTCTAACTGCCACCCGCACAGCGCAACATCGTAAAAGTAATTGTTGTGTTTTTGTCAAAAACCTTTTGGAGCGCTTTAACTGGCAGACAGCCGCCCGAGCCGGGGGGGTTGGGCAAGTAAAACTGCCAACGAACTATGCTAACTGCTTAATGTTGTTACCTGAGCAAATTGTCGACGCTTGTGCAAATTTCTCAACGTTTTATTGGACGCCGAGTGGCGACATTTTGTTAACAATTCCGGTCCGGACCGGCGCGTGGGCGTGCAGAGCAGCTAAGAACTCCAGTTTACCTGCAAATTGCTTCATATGCTTACAATATAATTTACTTTTTAATGCCGGTAATGGAATGGATAAGGGTCTGTGGTTTCGCCGCACAGATCTTATTGAAATTTACTTTGGCTTAATTTGGCTTAGTTCCCTGCTAATTGCTTTATGTGCCAACAAATACCAGCCCATAGATACCCAGGCTACCTGTGGCTTTTAATTAACAATGGGAGACGGCAAATGTTGTGTGAATTGTAACGATTTGCCGAAAGTCATTAATAATGAATTTGATATAGTAATTAAATAAATATTTATGCTGTGCACAGAAGTTTATCCTTTTCGAAATAAATATTAATTTAATTGCATCAAACATAACAAAAATTGATTGAAATATTTGCTAAGACCTCAACTCAAAGCAATAAATAATAAAAATTATAAATCAAAATCTCAAAGTTGTTCAAATGAATTTTAATATGTTGAAATGAAAAGAAATAATAAATTTGCTTGTCATTTTATGCTTAAGCCAGCTTAGTTTTGTCAACTACATTTCATTTGTTGATTCAATTTTAAATACTATTATGAAGCAGTGGGAGAGATGTGTCTGGTATACTCTGACTCTCTTTGGCTTGAACTTTACTCAAGGGTTGCGTATCAGCCCTCTCTGGATAGCTGGCTGTAATTTCCAAGCCAATTGCATCTGTAAGAGTGCAAATTGTCGAGTGGCATTTTAGAAATTCCATAAATGGCTGAGACCAAAAACTTTTAGATGACATTTGTGCCCCAAAGCATAGCCGACACAAGTTAGTGCATGCCACCGCCCCCCTTGCCTTTGTCCACTGCCTTTGCCACATTTTGTGTTAACAAACGCGCATTGCGCATTTCCGCTGCTGCTGCTGCTGCTGGTGGATAAAACTTTGCTTTGCTTTTGTTTATTTGTCGCTCATTTCAGTTGATGTTGATGTTTTTTCATCATTTGCAGCTTGGACCCGGTCTTGGTGTCGGCTTTTGTTGCTATCTGCAGTTGGCTGCTGCTGCTGCTGCTGCTGCTGCTCAGGCTGCCTCTTAAATGAAAGCTAATTAACTTTTATTTTTCAACAGTTTGTGTTTCTGAATACGCTTTTTGCCCGCACTTAAAGCGACTGCGTCCGTCTGTCCCACTGCCCGGCTCTTGGTTTGGGGCCTCCTTTGGCCATTACAAGTTGATTAACTCATAAACATTTACTGACAACTGACAACTGACGTCTGACAAGTGGCAACTTTGTTAGCGTTGTCCAACAACTGAGCCAACTGATTTTTATATTTTAACTTAACTTCTCTTGATTTCTTTATTACTTATTTAATGCGCTCGCTCTTTTTCCTTTTTTTTTTTTTTTTTTTTGTTCACCAACTTTTTCTGCACAGCGAAAACAAAAAATGTTGAAATAAATTTGCGTTTTCCGGAATTTGTACGCATTGCCTCGGCCGACGCCTCCGCCTCTCCCTCTGCCTCTACCTCTACCTCTACCTCTACCTCTGCCTCTGCCTCTATCTCTGCTATTTGTATGGCGAAAGTGCAGGGCATACTTTCTTTTTCGTTTGCTTCGCTCACATTTTGTTTGCCTTGGTTGTCTCTCGTACTTATTTCGAAATTAAATTTCAAAGAGTTGTTCGTTTGCAGCGTTTTCCTGTCGCACATTTTTTACGCCGCTTTAAATTCACGACCATTTTTTTTTTTTTGTGTTTCGCACTGTCATTTGCGCTTTTCATTAATTTGGCGCATTTTCTTTCATTCTGTCTTTGGCAGCGTGCGAACTTTTCTGCTGTATATATATATATATATTTGTTTTTCCATCTAGGTACAGTTTCTGGTCAAAGTAATGTTGATTGTTTGCTGCGCAGCGTTTGATTACGAAATTTGTTCAAAATAAATACAATTACGTCGAGCAGCAGATTGCTTAAGCTGCCACCAAGCAGACTTTTAATTGATTTTTTCACTGCCCAGCGCGAAATATGCTAATGGGGTATATGCAGCTAAGGGGAAACTACATTTAATTGTTTACCATATAAAAATACTTTATTTTACAGTCATTACAGGATATCCTCTAGTCAAGGCTTTTCATTTTAGGCTAATTTTAGCCGGGCTAAATTCGTAATTGGGCGTTCATTGGCCCTAAAAATAAAAACGAAGGTAAACATTTTTTGGGTTGTCAAAGTTAATTACAACGTAACCTGTTGATTTTGTGGCTGCTTCCAGAACTGAAAGGTCGGCCTTGATTGACCAATGCTCGGAGCCCTTATTCATTATCTCTGCTACTGCAATTAATCTACGAACAATGTTGAAGCTACTCAAGCTGGTTTCGCCTAACTCAGCTGGGCAATGAGCCAGCTAGACGAGGGCTAAGTATTTGGCTTATTTATATGAAATGGTATTTATATGGATATGGAAAGGACATCATATATATGAGATATACTTTTTTTAGTATTTAAAATAATAATTAAAAGCTAAAAAAATGTATACTAATGAAAAACTATGCACTGAATGCGTTCAGTGTGTGTAGAGGAAACTTAATAAATATAAAACAGAGAACATAAGTTGAGTTAACAGAAAAAACAAGAAAACTAGAAGAAAGCTGAAATTAATACAAACTATCCTTTAAAGGTGGCTAAACTAGAGAAATTCTTAGAATTTATAAATTACATAATTTAATAATTAATAAAGTATATAAATAATTAATTAAATACAAACTAATTACTAAATAATAAATAACAAAAAAATAATAGTAATAAATTATTATAAATAATTAAACGGAAAATAATAAATTTATAATAAATAATTAAATAATAAAAAAATATCTAACAAAAAATGTATATAATTTAATTTTATATAGCAGCAACAAAGATAATGAATTAAAGAGAATATATTAAATGATTAGTAAATAACAAAAAAAAAATATACAACAAAAAATAAAAATAAAAAATAATTAAATTTATATATATATAATTTAATTATTTATTATAATTTTTTTATATATATATATATATATATATATATATATATATATTTTTGTTATTTATTATTAATTTATTATATTCTCTTAATACTTTATTTTATTTTATTTAACATAAGAAAATAATTTAATGAATAACTTCTCAAGTCTATTAATACTGTTCGTCAAGCTAATTCTCAACCGATTTGTAGCCATCTTATTAATTATTAATTAATAATATATTTATATATGATAAATTCCATATTAATAACAATAGTCCAAGCGAACCTATTGCCTGCGACTGCTTCTCTCTGCCACTTTCACTGTCACTTCAGTTTCAAAGTATTCTAATTCTCTCTGTCTCTCTCTCTCTTTCTTTCTCTCTCTCTCTTTCTCCACAGCTAAATATGAGTGGAGAGTGCTCTACAATGCTCTCTCTATCAAACTCACAATTCACTCAAACACAAATTGTGCTCCCATTAATGCACTCAAATGCCTAAACATAGATTTTTCGCTCTCAAAATGTTTCAGAATTTCTCTTCATTTCATTTATCTGTTAATTAATGCGTCTAGCCATCTGAGATATTCGAGTCTGGTGTGGCCTGGGGCCAGCTTTGGTGTGCCCTTCGTTAAATGTTAATTCGAGAATATTTCATAAATTTCATCTATTTATAATTTATGCAATTGCCAGTGCATAAATACGCACTGAAATATGCCAAGTAATTACATGTAAATATTGAATATTGTCAATATGCCAATTTTCGCAGAATTTTTTCATTGCGATGTGGCTCACTCCCTTTCCGGCCTGCCTTGACATTCGCTGTCATTTGTGTACATTCATTCATTCATTCATTCATTCGTCTGCTATTAGTTTTACTTCAACATCATTTTTTTCCTCTCTCCATTTTTTGTGGCCCCATCTCCGGCTGCTGGTGGTGGATCCTTCGGCAAAGCATCCTCGCCCCGCGCCGTTGTCAATTTGATATGCCCCACTGCAATTTCCGTAAATTGCGTGTAAATCGTTTCAAATTTTCACTTGTCTACGTTTGATTTTGCCTGCACTCAGAGGCAACAGCCACAGCTCCGACTACAGCCCCACATAATTCAGCAAACATTTTTTCCATTATTTTTTTGGATGGGGCTCGGCAGTGAGGGCAGAACTGTAAGCCAAATAAATCAATAAAAAATTATGCTATATAATGTATAGAAAGCGGAGCAAAGTCGCAGGCAAAGGCAAAAGTAAACGAATCCCAAGCCGCAGCGAAATGAAAAACAAACTGCCCGCCACTTTCGTCCTGTAAGATCACAGAAGTGGGCAAGGACGACGACGAAGAGGACTGCGAAGACGTTGCCAGCGAAATTTTAAACGGCATCTAAAGCCTGCAAATATGAAACTTATGGCAATAATATTGATGTCGTCTTTGACTCACCGAGCCCAGCAGCCCCGCCCACACACACACACACCAGGAATGCCCGCCCTCTGCTCGCTGCTGCTGCAATATGAAAGGATGCCCGCAGCATGAAAACGATAGACGCCGAGCGAAAAGGCTATGGATTGCCGTAGTGAAGAGGTGCCCGGGACGGCAGTCGTGAGGGGGGCGTTGCGTTATGGAACGAATTGCGATAAAGATAAATAAGCAGCGATATACTTGATGATGTCCTTGTTGCTCTTGTCGCGCTCACGGCTGCCATTCAGTAAATTTTGTTGTTGTTGTTGTTGTTGTTGTCGTTGTCCTTGCCTCTGTCTCTTTGCTGGTTTCGCTGGCGTTTAGGGTTTCCCCTATTGTATTATTTAAATTTGATTTTATTTCACGAAAATTGAGTTTCGTTTGCGGGCGTTTTTTCTCAGTCTCTCTCTCTCTCTCTCTCTCTCCCTCTCTCTCTTCGCTTGTTTTTCGCCCTGTATTGTCCTTTCTGTGGCTCCTTATCTCAAGAGGCGCGGCATTTCTTGTTATCGTTTATTTTTAATGCAGCCGAAAGTTCGTAAACAAATTATAATATTGAACTTGTCATAGATACGCGCCCCATTTGTGTGCGAGTGTGTGGGAGAGAGAGAGGAAGAGAGAGAGAGAGAGTGCTCCCACTCTTTCTGTCCCTTCCGTCTTGTCTGATTTTGAGGTAGGTCCCAGGCCCACTAAGCGGCTGATGTGGGTCAAATCAGCTTGGACATGATTTTGTGGCACGAAAGTTGATTTGATGCCGTCTGGCCGCTCTGCGGCAAGCTATCAATTAGATCGAAAAGTTCAACTGATAAACTATTGATGCTAACGAAATCTCTTGGTAATTATAACTGAGTATCTCTGCATATTCCTGATGACAGCAGTCGGCTTAGGCTCTAAATCATTTTCTATTTGAGCAGCTTTATCTGCATTCGAAGTTTTAGTTATTTCCAGCCAAGCGGCAAATTGACATCGAATTTTATTTAAAATGTGCACTTTGCATTCCGGGATTACAGCTCTATCTATTTTATTTTCAATTTTTTATTTATTTTTTTTTTTGCTATTTTTCTTGCTCAAATTCTGCCACTCAAGGAATTGTGAATGGGCCAGGCTCTCTTGGCCAGGCAAGCAAATTAATTGCAGCATCAGCTCGAAATATATTTGATACAAATTCTGCAATTCTTACATGTTGTTAGCAGGAACAAAACAGGCAAAATAACATCGAAAGAGTTTGAATATCAAGTTTAAGTCTAGCATAGCATTTTTCCGTTGAGTTGGCATATTTTGTACTGCAGAAATTCTCTGGCCCGTTCAAATGAAAGTAATTTAAGGACTTAAATGCGAGTTTTCCAGATTGGCTCGTCTGGCTTAGTGCTCAAGGAACTGAGCAGCACACAAAACAAAACAATTAAAGGCAAAGATTTTCGCTTTCACAACAGAGTGACAGACTGGCTAGAGCAACAATAGCTTCGAATGTCATTACTCTGTCGGCGACATCATCAGCCTCGGCCTCAGCCTGCAGCCAGTCGCCTCGTCCTTAGATGACTTGGCATGCACTTTGACAATGGCAACGCCCTCGGCTCTCTCTTTTTTTTCTAAATTTTTTTGGTTAGCGCTTCCATATCCAAATTGGCTTACCACGCATAAACAGACTCGAGACTCAAAAGCTTGTGCCCCCACTGCGTGCCCCTTGCCACACTCGAGAGCTCAAGTTGCTGTGATTATCGTGCAATTTCGCTGGATGATGACAATAGCTGCCGCTGTCTGCTCCTGTTCAGTGTGTTGCCCGTGTCGTGGCATTTGACGTTACGTGTTGAGGCGTCGCCTTGCCGTGATTATCACTGCCTTACGCTTCAATGCATCTTTGCTACGTTCTATATCTATATATATATATATACTCTTTTTTAATTCTTAACCTGGCTGACTGACTGGCTGACTGGCTGGGCTGACTGCCGCCTGGCTGACTTCACTGCAGGTAGACAACCCCTGTCAGCGACCACGAGTTCGTCTTCGTCTTCAGGTTCGGGTTCGTCCTTTGTGTGTGCGCTGCTTAACCTTGTCCTGTGCGTTTGTGTCTGTGCATTTCATTTGAATGCCTCACAGTTGCATTTCCCATTCCCTCGGCGGCAGCTACGTGTGTCTCGCTCACTTTGCTTAATTAACGCGTTCACACAGACACGCACAAAGGTCGCCTAGTCCGGGACTTTGACTCTTTGCCAATCATTGCTCGCCCTCGCCCTCGCCCCCGTCACGACAAAGATGACAATGCCAATAGAGACCGCATCGCACCGCACCGCATCGCATCGGATCGCTACGCAACGCAACGTATCTGTCGCATCACGTCTCGGCATTTTGGTTCTCAGACATCGATGGCATCCCATTTAAGGCCACGTTGTGTGTGCCCTGTTTATTTAAGCATTGCCTCAGCCGCTTGCGGGTTTTCCACAATGATTTTCCATTCACCTCTACCTTCAGCTGTTTACCTTTTGCTCTCGTTCATAATTTCGTTTGCATGTTAATTACCATGATTATTGTGTTGCAGTCGTACGCTCTCCTTTTCGGCTACCCCATCAATGCTAATACACCTGGGAAAAACAACCCAAAACCCAACCAGAGACTCTATGACACATTTTCTCAAGTGTAAGCCGGTGGATTTCTTGGGCATGCCTGCCTGCCTGCCTGTCTATAGTTAGGCAAGTGATTGGGCAAATATTATGCATGGGCAGCCGTCTGCCACGAAAACATTTATGAATGTAAACACGATTTGTTTAATGTAGACTGTCACATAGATGAGATATATCTCATGAGATTATATTTAAAGTAATTATTTATAATATATATTTAATATTCAACTAGAGTTTATATTATATATTATATTATATTTATTTAATTTTTACTTGTCCTCGACAAAGATTACTTCATTCATTCACTTTTCCCTTCTTTCACATTTTTTTATATAGTAATTATTATTTGAAAAATGTTATTTTTATTACAAACTAATAAAAATTTCTCTCTTTTTATGCTGTTATTACATTCATTTTATATTTATTATTTTTTTAATATATATTATAATTTTTATTTAAAAAACATTATTTTATTTATTAATTTCTCTTTTCTTAGGCCTTTTTTATATTTTTCATTTTATTTTATATTATATTTTATTTATACATTTGAAAAAGTTTCTATTATTCATTATTAAAGTTTTTAATCATAAACTTGAATATTAATTTTGTTTACTACTTTTTATCTTCTTGTGATATTTTTATCATATTTATTTTCCTTCCAAGCTCCCTTTCTTTTATTCATTATTCTAAGCAACAAGGCGAATATTCATTTGTCATTTGTCTGTATATGAGTCTTAACAAACCTTTCCAAATCTGCAATTTTCGTATCTTTTATTACGATTTCTCTGTTGTCCTTTCCACCATTGTCCACCATTAACTCTAGCAAGTCAGACATATATTTATATATACCAATAAATATATTTACATATATATTTGCCATGAATTTTGTTAGCTGACTTGCAAAACTGTTAACAATTTGCTAATATTCTTACTGAAAATATGTATATTTATATGAGACTTTAAGATAACCTACACTGCGCTTCCTTCTTGGTCATAGAGACTATTGCCAAAGGCACTTGCACAAATTCGATACACTTAGATTTATTATTCAAATTTAGCTACCAAATATTCAAAGATTTTAGATTTATTATATTATTATTAATAAACTGAATCATTTAAAATTTATTAAATAATTTTAGCTTTAAATTAAAGCTTCCAAATAATATTTCAAAGCACTTTCTCTACAAAATGTATATGAGTTGACCCACAGAGCATAGGTCAGGAGTCAGCAACTAAACTCAAGCGCCTTTTACTACTGCAACTCGCTTGACTTCCACCCCTACGATTGCTGCCCAATTATTTGCAATACTTATTGCTCTACTAGTCATCTACAATATGCTTCGATTGGCTGATTCTTCAGGCACCCGCTCTTCATTTATTTTCAATTAAAACTTAATCGAAACCTGCACATATCGGAGAACCCAACTCAGCCCACTCCGCCCCGCCTTAATAACCATGCCGAATTCTACTTCCAGCAGAGAGACAACAACAAACTTTTATTCCAACAGCAATAAAAAAGAAAAAGAAAACTGCTTTTGCAACAATTATGCTATAATTTTGTACAAAGCTACCTCCGTTTCGCCTGCCAGCCCCTCCCCGCTCCCCAAACATTTGGCTTTATGCGTTTTCTATTTTCTACCGCCATTTCGGCCAAACAAACAAACTCGAACAAAACAAAAAGAGTAAAAAAATGGGAAAAACAGCGAAAACAACAAACTTAACAAGTAGTTTTTAATAAGCTGCCAAACGGCGCTTGGCGCTTGGTGCTCCCACTGGCAGCGAGCGAGTCATAGCTGCCCACGCAACCGCCCGCCCAGCGAGTGGATGGCCAATCCGTTAGCGTTGACTTTGGTGCTGGCCATCGCTGGCTTTTGTTGATTTTTCCGCTTGCCGCTGAGAGTTGCGGACGATTTTGATTTTCCAGCCAATTTTTGCTGCTCCCATTTTGCCACCTTATTGGGAAAATATCTAATTGATGCGCTGAAATGCAATAAGAGGATTTCGATTTGTTGTTGCAGCTTAGCGTACATTTTCGCTTCATGCTTCTGGTTTTTATTTTTTATATATGCTCTTATCAAATACGACGAGCAAAGATTTCAAATTAAAATCTGCGCAAGCTTTTGTTTTTCATTCATTTTATTATGAGCTGTTTTTGCAGCAGATTCATGGAGTTTGTGGATTGATTCTGATATTATTTCTCTTCTCTTTTTTTTTTGTTATATATTAATATGTAATATGTGTGTTATGGCTAGAGTGAGAAGCAGAGTCAAACACGAGAGCCAGTGCACACATGAGTTAATTTCAGATGAGTTTTTCCAAGTAAGTCAAAATATCAAACTACAGCTCATGCCACACACTGCTGCAAATACGCTAGGCAAACAGTTCGTATACTTAATATTGCTCTAGCTAGGTATCTGTTAGCCGCATATGCTTCTCATTTCACATTACTTTAGTATGTTTTATTATTATTTCATTATTTATAAATATTTAAAGCATTTATTGCATTTCTTTTATAGTTTCAGCTCTTGATGCGCAATTATTTATTCATGAATATTTATCAAGTTTTTTGTTTGACTTTCAAATGGAAAATATATATAACTGAATTTTTGGCTTGCTCCGAGAATTCATAATAACCTGTGAATGTGTCTGTGTTATTTTTGTTCTTTCTCTCTATTTTTTAAGTCATCAGCAAGCCAAATGAAAAACTCTTATTCACCTCGAAACGCAAATAGCCGTGGGCGAATTGTATTAACAGCGATATAAATTGTTTATATATTTTTTATATATTTTTTTTTAAGTTACTTTTTTTTATAAAAGATTTCTATGGTTTGGAACATATTCTGTAAATAATTTAATTGTATTTGCTGTTCGCATTCTTTTATTCAGTGCAATTAATATGGCTGCACATTTGGCCGGCGGTGGTGGAGGCAAAAGCTGTTAACTGCACTTGTTTTGGTTTCTGGCTATCCAAAAGGCTGGCAACACACACACATAGTAAAAACAATTGTTGTAACCAGAAGATTTGCAGTTGCCAAATCGGGAACGAAAAACTAATGAAAACAAAATAAAGCGCGTTAAGCAAAGTGAAACGGGCAACACGCACTCTGCTGAAAATTATCCCTGGGTCAAAATGCAATAAACACACACACACACACACACGCACACACATGAGCGTGGCGAAATGTGCAAAAGAAAAACAAAAGTAAACACAAAAAAACCAACAACTAACGGCTGGCCAACAGAATGAATCCTAAACGGAAATGTCGATATATAGTAAGCATTGCGACTACAGAGCCTGGCAGCAGCATCGGCAGCATCGGCATCGGCATCGGCAAACGACAGAGGACACAGTCGCACAATATTCCAGTTTACAGCTTAAACATATGACCGAAAGGTTCACTGACCACGCTGCCAGAGATGTGAGCGTGAGGCGTGGCAGAAAACTGACTATCGCTTAGTATTTTTTGGGACTTATTTATATATTTTTAAATTTTGATCAGATTTATATTTTAGAAATATTTTATATATTTTTTTATTTTATTATAATATTTTATTACATTTTTTATTTTTAATATGACAAAAGATATTAAGAAATAGCCAAGAAAGTAAATTTTTGCCAGTTTATATATAAAGAATTTCTAGCTGATTTGAGCAGACGAGCGGGTGTGCGGGGTAACCGGATGACTCGGGCTTTTTGTGGGGGGGAGCTGCCCACTCGTTTTGTTTTTAGCCAAAGTGAGCGCGAACTGTGTTGACAAACGCGAATGGTTAGTGTGTGTGTGCGTATGCATCTCTGTCTCTCCCTCTCCCTCTGCCTCCCTCTCTCTCTCTCTCTCTCTCTCTCTGTGTGTGTTGGCAATTCAAAATGGCATGCACTTCACTAAAAACTGCGCATTTCCGGTCAAAATGACGACGACGCGACTGCTGACAACGCCAGCCGCATGTTTGCGTGCCCCTCGACCCTCGCTCTCCCTCTCCCACTCTCTCTCTCTCAGTGATACGATATGCGCCCGGGGCATTCCTCGCTGCGTCTGTGTTGGTAAACTTTTTTACAGCTTTAATAGTTCCACTTGGCAGTTTTGCGTCCCAAAAGTTTTGCGCCAGCGCTGCGCCAAAGTGCGTCATAAATGTGTGTAATAAAATATTTACTTTTCTTTTATAGAACACAGCATCGGCTTAGAAGGGCGCGTGCCATAAATTAGGCAGGCCCTGGTGAAAGAAAAGTTTAAATAAATAAATATTTGTTTGCCTGTCTTTTTTCAGACACGGAACTGGCGCATTAAAATTAATTTTCAAGTTGGGCCAGGAACAGGCCGCAGATCGCATCCCCCCCATCGCATAGCTGGCAACTTTTCGTCAACTTGCAGCCCTTGTTTGCCCGCTTTACATTCTATTCCTATCCGATGAAAAGAATTGTCGCAGCACTTTAAAGAGCTGCCCCGAAAAAAGCTTTCGAGTTTGACGTGCGTCTGCCTCGCTCTCGGGCAACTCCGACCCTTCAAGTGCACGTCAGTCGCACGGTGCCCCCACGTCTAGCCCCACCCACAAAAAGAGGAAAACGAGAAAGAATCCAGCCAAAAAAAAAGAATGCGAGTAACCCTGAAAATTTGCTCGTCAACTCAGCTTAGTTGTGTGGACTTAGTGGCAAACGACGGTGGGCGCAAAGGGCAAAGGGTTGCTTTGGCTTGTGGCGAGAGCGAGGCTGAAGCGGACCGCCACACAGACTCGCTTTTTTGGGGTCCACCTGGCTGCAACTATAATTGGCTGTAGCCAATGTTAATGCCCGGCCATAGATGTTGTTAAGGGCGAAATGATGACAGCTTATGGAGCTGAAGCCACCCCAAGGCCACCCCAGAGCCCAGCAAACATCTTGTTATTTGCTGAATGTTGCCTGACTGTTGCCGACAGTTGCAAATAAATCGAAAAATAATGGAGTTCAGCGAGAGGGAGGCTTTAAAGCGATTCCTCTGCCATAATAGTATTAAATACCAAACACTTAAAGAGAAGCCAAAGGCCCCTCGGCCTAAGAATTTCTTCCAGGAAACTTCAGCAAATTTAACAAATCAATGAAAATTAATTAGCTTTGGGCCACTTCAATTTACCAGGAAAATTGTTTTTGACTAGTTCGCATAAAATACACAGAAATATAAATTGAATATACATATATTTTAAGAAATTTTAAGAACAAATATAGACAAAAAATCACTCAATTTATTAAATAAATATATAAAAAATGATTTGAGATATTTCCACAAATAATTTGTTTTGCTGGCAAATAATAAATACTTTTATATATATTTTTCTTCGGCTTTGATTTACTTCTGCTAGAGTTCATCAGATTTTCCAATAGATTGCGGCTCGGAGCAGAAGTCGAGTCGAAGTCGAAGTTTAAATTTGCACAATTTTGAGCTAGGCGAGTCGCTTTAAGGCCGGGTTGGCCAATTGATTTAGGCCAACTCTTTCGCTCGCTTGCAAAGTTTGCTCCAGTTTCTCTCGCCTTGGCTGTTTTTCTTAGCCTTACTTAGCTGCAACCTCTTAACAAGTTTCAGCAGCTTTTTGGCCTCGGCAAGTTTTGGCGAATCCTTTGGAGTACAGTTAACCCCGGCTGAAAGCGCTCTGCTCCTGCCTGCTGCCCGGCCAACTTGAATTACTCGGAATTTACACTTTGCAATATTAAGTCGGCTATCTTATTTTGTTGTTATACTTTGGGCCTATCTCTCGCTTAATTTCGGCCATCAAAGTGTCCATTGCCATTGGGCAAGTTGGCCGAACCCTTGGCGCTGGCCATTCCCAACTAACTTGGCCCACACGCTGCCTAAACTTGGGCTTTACGCGCTCAACCCTTCTAGTATTTTATTCGCTTTGAAACTTGCAGCGCATCCAATATGCCTTTATGGCTTTGTCCGCAACTTCCAGGCCAAGAGTCTGCCTCCAATTGCATTGGCCAGCAACAAAAACCATAAAGGTAGTTTTATTCCTTGTTTCATATGATCACAACACCGAACCATAAACTTTAACAAATAATAAAAACAGCAACTTCCACTTGGATGCCAAAACGCTGCTTGCTGGCCTGTGTAATTGAAGGAGTCGTCTTATGTATTATGGGGTAGACTGGGATAAAGGGTATTTTAATTTGAGAAAGTTGACAGCTGAGCAGGACTATGAAACTAAAGAGATATGTGATATATATACATATATATATATATATATATATATATATATATATATATATATATATATATATATATATATATATATATATATATATATATATATATATATATATATGTATATGTATATATATATATGTATGATGTCTGTCTGACAGCTTCTTTGCCAGCCTTGCTATGAGCGTGGCTTCATTCAGACTTAGTCCTGCTGGACTTTGAATTTTTTAAAATACTTCCCGAAAAGCTACAGAGCCCAATTTTGTTTTATTTTAAAAAGAATAAGACAGAGTCTAAACGAAAATTTATTTTAGGAATATGGCTTGAATAATATATAAAATATGTATAATTTAAATATAATTTGAAAAGTGTGCCTGTTGAAATCTTTTATAGCCTCTTCAAGTTTGACTGCTCATAAATAGTTTATATATAAATATATATTCATATATCATTATATATTTATATTTATATATCCTTAATCTATCTATATCTATCTATCCCTAATTGGTAATCAAAATCTGAAGATTTTATAATTTTTCTATAAGCCCAATTAGACCTATTCAATTGAGATAGACATTTGAATCTCTTCTAAGACCTACTGCAGCTCACCTACTATATCTAAGTGCATTGGTTATTCGATCTTAGCCAATCTTCATCTATTCTCTTCCATTTCATTTCAGCTTCTCAGCTTTCATCCTCGCCAGCTCATTTGCTTATGATTCTCTACTTGCCATTAGCCATATTAGGTCGCCTGCTTATCGCGTCTGTTTTCGTCTCAACTATCAGTCTAGTGCCTGATGCTTCATCAAATGCTGCTGCCCTGCTGTCGACTGTCGGCTGTCGGCTGTCGGCTGCTCGACAATATCCGTTACTCACGGCTTACATATTTCATATGGCTGGTAACGGAGCCCGAACAGCCATCAATGCAGCACTTGAAGCCACTTTTACTAGCCAAGCTGGCTACAAGCCATTGGCCATTGCATTAACTCAAACCGTTCGTGGGCATAAACATCCATACTAAAACTCACTCTCTCTCTCTCTCTCTCTCTCTCTCTCTCTCTCTCTCTCTCTCTGGCAGTCTCCACACATATGCGACGCGGCACTTTGGCAAGTTTTAGCTACATTGCGTTGACGATTTTTGATAGCTCCATTGACTTTATTGCCCGACTGCCGGCTGCACACTTTCAGTTTTGTAGAGCAATGAATTATTTTCGAATTTTCTCAAGTCACCCAACAGCAGCAGAAGCAGCAGCAGTGGGAACGAGGGCTGCTTGGTAGTTGAGAAATGCAAATAAGCTTGAAGCAAGGCGAAATGTATTAAATAAAAATAGTTGAGGGTTATTTATTTATATATGTATATATAAAGTAAATGTAATAAATAAACAAATATAACTAAAAACAAAAGAAGAAATACAAAAATAAGTTAATATACAATTAAATCAATTTAAAATAAATTATATAATTATTTAAAAAAAAAAAGTTAAAACGTAAGAACACTAAATTTGAAAAAAAAATGATTAAAAAAAATAAATAAAATATATAAAATTATATTCAATAAATATATTAAACAATAAATAATTTTATTAATGAAAAACTTATAAATAAATTTAAAAAGATTTACAAAAATAAGCAATAAATAAATAAGTAAATATATTATTGAATAAATAAAAAAGAAAATTAAATAAAAAAGAGAAAACAAATTTTTGTAAATATAAAAAAATTCTAAAAAATAAATAAAAATAATAATCCATAATTCAATAAATAAATTAACAATACAAAATGTAATTAAATAAAAATAAATAAATATAAATAAAATAAGGTAAATAAATCTATTATTTTTTTATTTTAAATAAAAATATGTAAATAAATCATATTATTATTTTTTTTTAAATAACAATACGTAAATAAATTTATTAATATTTAATTTAAATAAAAATATATACATTTTATTGTTTTATTTTAATTCAAAATAATTAAATATATATTTTATTTATAAAATATATATTTTATTATTTTATTTCAAATAAATATAAGTAAATAAA
This sequence comes from Drosophila repleta, assembly GCA_018903745.1. Taxonomy (NCBI): domain Eukaryota; kingdom Metazoa; phylum Arthropoda; class Insecta; order Diptera; family Drosophilidae; genus Drosophila; species Drosophila repleta. The sequence continues at coordinate 16,602,284 of JAEIGN010000497.1, read as the reverse complement.
TCATATTATTATTTTATTTTAAATAACAATCATTTAATGAATCTATTATAATTTTATTTTATATAAAAATAACTAAATAAATGTTGTAATATTTTAATTTAAATAACAATAAGTAAATAAGTTTAATAATAATAGTTAATTTTTTAATAAAAATAAGTAAATAAATCTATTATTTTTTTAGTTTATTTGAAGCACAAAATAAATTTGTAAATAAATCAAATAAATAAAATTATTATAATATATGAAAAATACAAATTTAATCTCAAATTGACTCAAACATTTTCTAGCAGTTCACATTTAATTGTAGCTGCATGGGCATCAGCTCTTTTGATTGAAATGTAACCTATATTCTGTTTCAGGGCAAAGCATCAATTGCGTTTCACTGGAAAACCCAACACTTTATGAGCCCATCTCGTGGCTTTGACTCCTCACGCACTCGCTCGCTCGCACTTATATCATTCGAGCTAGTCAATCGCTCTTTGTCATTGTCAATCGTAAAATTCCAGTAGCTCGGAACAAAACAAAATACATATAAGAAAAGGACGAGCTACAAATAATAAGCACAAACAAAGATTTCGATATCAAGTAAATAAAATGACAAAAAAAAATGAAAATGAAGAAGAAGAAAAGAAGAAGAAGAAAATGAACAAAAACTCTCGAGCCGTTTGTACTTCACGACGTCAGCGTTTGCATTGAAAGAGCGCGCGCGGGGCCTAACGGGCCGAGAGCTGTTAGCCAAGTTAGTCCAAGTGAGTGAAAAATGTAACAAGTGCTGCGTGTGTGAGTGTCAGTGTGTGTGTGAGTGTCAGTGTGTGTGTGTGTGATCTTATATTCATATTTATTGAATTTACGCTTGACAGCCCAGAGAGCAGCTCAAAGGGGGACGCACATATAGAAGCTTCTCTTGCTACTGTTGTTCTTGTTGTTCTTGTTGTTGTTGTCAGGTCTTCTTCAGTTTTCACTTAAGGGTAGCACATAGCACCACACACATACACACACACACACACACACACACAGGGCTGTCTGTGCCCCTGTGTGAGCGTGCATGGGACTTAGTGGATATTTATGCGGCTTGCAATGCGCGACGCTCAGCGCTCAACACTCGACGCTAGTCGCTCGCCTTTCGCCTTTTTTCATAAATATTAAAACAGCTCAACAAAAAATAAACGAAACTAAAGTCAAAAGTCGTGCAAAGGCTTGAGTAGGCGGCAGTCAACCAGGGGCGGGGGGAGTGGCTAGCGACTAGTCGAGTTGCATTACAGTGCAGCAAATATCTCGCACTTATTTATATCTATTATTTATAGTTTTAATATATTTAATTTTTTTTTATATCTATTTTATTTTTATTTATTCTTACATTATTAATTCACAACATCCACTTGACTTGCAACAAGTTGCAAGCTCGTTTCATGTTCGTTTCATGTTCGACTGCCAGCAGGTTTGACGTTGCGTTCGTGGTTGTTGTCTGTGCTGAGCGGCCTTATAAAAAGTTAAAGTTCGAAAGTCTGCAAGTTCGAATAGCAGAGTTGTGTATTAGCTTAACTTATACTTTTATAAGCTGTGCTTATACAAATTGTGTCGAACTCGAAACTTATACGTGTTGTAGCTGGTATAAGTTCGAGCTTATACGTATAATATAACAGTTTTCACCAACACTTATACGAAATGTGCGTATAAGTTGTGCTTAGCAAGTTGCATGCGATGTTTTTTGGGGTTTGGCAGCAATTGCATTGGTTGGGCGCAATAATAAAACTCTACTAACACTTGTTGGTTTCAAGTCTTATAAAGTATGCGTATAAGCACATACTCTATTATGAGTTTAGCTTATTTCTGCAAGAATATAATTTATATAAATTAATAATTATGTTATATTGCATACATGCTATGCGCTGTTATTAAAAAGTATTTAGATTTATGCAATTTGAATAATAAATTACATTAGTTATAACTACAGTTAACTTATACCTGCTAATACCAGCTCAACTCATGAGCTCGCTTAGCACAGACAAGCACCTTCTACACAACATGCAGCCATGTTGCCAGTCGAACAGCCATCGAACCTGCAACCTGTTGTCTGCCAACCACTTGCAACTCCAACTGTGTCACTGAGTGAGTTAATTGTTTTCAGCTTAAAAATCTATCAACTTAGTAAAGCATAAATAAATTAGAATTTATAATAAATTGACTGAGAGTGGGAGAGACAGATAGAGAAAAAAGAGATATGTCAAAATAACATTTATTTTATATATATTATATTATTTATTTACAAAATTTGCCATCATAAAGCAAACAAAAATATCAAATTAAAATAAAGTTTTTGCTATTTACACACACATATGTATTTCTTCAACCCTATTATTTGCCACACAAATATTTCAACATGTCAGCTAACTCATTCGCAGGCATCTGATAAGCAGCACAGCAAAATTTATTCAAAATAAAATAAATTTCGTTCCCTGGCAAAAAGCGAAGAAATTGAGAATGGGCAAAATAAATTTGAAAGACGTTTAAGGATTTTCTAGACAAGTTTAAGATTTTTATGAATTATTTATTTAAGTTTATTATATGAAAAGTAAGCTAATGTATTTAGCTAAATATAATAAAATATATATATATACATTATAACAATTAATATTATACAAATTTAAAAATATAAAATTTAATAAATTTAATGACAAAAATATGTATAAAATTTAGAGAAATATATTTATTTTTTTTAATAACAAAATATAAATATATAAAATTAAAAAAAAAAGAAAATATAATATAAAACAGTAAAATAATAAATAAATAAATAAATATATAATAATCCACTAAACTTAAAGCTTTTTTTATTAAATAAACATAATTCAATAATTCAATAAAAAATACTACAAATAATTACAAATATAATAATATATATAATTAAAAAAAATAAAACAAATATTAGTAATATAACAATATATATATTTAAATAAAAAAAATAACAAATATTTAATAATATAATAATATATAATTAAATTTTTAAAATAATACAAATAATTAATACTATAATAATATATATAATTTAAAAAAACAAAAAACAAATAATATAACAATATATATTGAATAATAATAAATAGTACTTAATATTAGTTTAAATAAATCAAATCAATATGCTTAGTTTTTACTGCGGTTGAATTTTATATTTTTTTTTAGAGTACTCAAGCACATTCTAAACTTATTATATATTTCTTAACTATTTTTATTGCACAAAAAAGAGCAAATAAATATTATAAATATTCATTTTTAAATTATTAATTTTATAGTTATTATATAGACATAAATTTTAAAAGCCAAATCAAGATGTGTGCAGAAAATCTTTTCACTAATCCGAATTCCAAGTTCCATAAAGCCAGTCATCGACTGACTTCTTATATATTATTTTTCAATCAGGTTTGCCCAGTTTTTATTTACTTATATTTCTATTCTTTTTTATATTTTATTGTATTTTTTTTTTGCAAAATTTTAAGTCAACATTTTGGCCAATCGCTCAGGCAGCTTTTGGCTCAATAACAAATTGGTATTACCTGCCGCTCGCTGCACATATGAAAAATGAAAACATAATTTTGTATTGCGCACATATTTTCTTTACAGCAAATTAAACACCCGCAGCGTGCACACTCACACACACACACACACACACACACACACACACACACAAATACATATATACAAACTGAGAATCAAAATCTGAATCAAAATCAGAATAATAGTTAAATGCTCGAGGCGAGCCTCAACTGGCGAGGGCGAGCGTGCCACAGTCAACGGCTGGCTGCAGCTCGTTAGTTGTTGCATTTCGCTGCTGTTGCACTTGAAGCGTTCAAACTGCACCCAAAAACTAACAGAAAACTAAATGAGTAAGGGCAGAGAGTGAGTAGGACAGTGTAGAGCGTAGAGCGTAGAGAGTGCGAGTGAGAGGGCAACAGCTGTTGCATTTGCTTCCGTTTCGAACGCTGCGCCGTGACCACCCGCAACTTTTTTCATTTTTTTTTTGGAGTTTTTCGTTAACCCGCAGCGCGTCAATAAAAGTTACTTTACGAGGGGAGTTTGGCAATTACAATTTGATGTATATATTAGACAGAGAGACAGAGACAGGGGAGAGATAGAGGTAGAGGGAGAGAGACACAGGCAGAGTGATGTTTCCATAGAGAATATTTGTTGATTTGTTATTCCGTTTTGTGCGCGATATCCTTAATTGTTTGCTCGAATAAATTTATGGGCGGCCAACAGGTTTGTTAACTGAATTGAGAGCGAGCGAGCTCCATAGATTTATTTATGCACATACATATATTCAAAATAAACATAAATAAACAAAATATGTACAAAATAAATAAATATATATAAAATTATAAGAAAAAAAAATGATATATGCATATAAATAAATAAATAATATATAAATAAAAATAAATAAATATATACAAAATAATTAATATGTGAAAAAAGGTATAAACCTACATACCTACATACATATATACCAAATTTATTTTTTTAATTTTAAATATTAAATATAAATATTTATTTATTATTTTTTTATTTCATTATATATAAAGTATACAAAAAACCTATATAAATTTTTTATGTTATATATAATGAAATAAAATATATATAGTTTTTATTCATTTTATATATAATGAAATTAAAAAAATTAAATATGTATTCATATATTTTTATATTTTTATTTATATATATTTATATTAAATATTAAATGTTTTTAAATTAATCTTGTATATATGTATGTAGGCATATACATTTTATTTATTTATATATTTTATATTTTTATATACATATACATATTTAAATGAATTTTTAAATTAAAATATCAATATTAATTTATTCTTTCATTTCTTTTTTATTATTATCTATTATTATTATTTTGAATATATAGTAACTGCTAATATATTATATATTTCACATTTATATTAATATTTTATATTATATATAAAAGCTGCTGGCCTAGTTATATAGCTATGCACATATTATATAAATGTGTTAACTCAACCCAACTCTTGCCTTAACTTTTCTTTCTAAACTCTTTTTATCTCACAAAATCTGATTTCTTTAGCAACAGCTCAGCCGACTCCGAAGTCTTTAAGTTATGCAAATACAATCGAAATGGTATCAAATGACAAGTTTTGAAGTTTTAGTTGCCATTCGAGCCTGGTTACAAGCTGCGCTCGTTGCCCATTAATGAATTTCTTGGAGAATTAAGGCATTTGGAGCACAGCTCGATCACTGTCAACAAAATAATCTTAAATAATATATTTTAATAAATATTATAGTATTTATACAAATATTGAACTGCAACTAGAAGCAACGAAAATTACTGAAGAAAAAGGGGAATTGGGGTTATTTATAAATATATTTATATATAAACTATTTATTCATTTTAAATTTAATAATAAACAAATTTAGTATATATAAAATATTTAATATTATTTTGATTGTATGGAAATATACGTTAATTAAATATATTTAATATATGTATACACAAATTGCATACATAAACAGCTGCTGAGAGTTCAGAGCTCAGAGTCAACCATTTAGATGAATAATTCAAAGCAATTCTCAGGATTTTTTTTTGGCTTCTGCGAGAGGAGTTAAATCTGTGCTTGGCTAAATAATAATTTTTCAAATAGTCTTAAATGGGTTTATTAAATTTGTATGTAAGAAGACAGAAGGACAGAAGCAGATGTGGCAGAGTCTATGAAGTATATATATATTTTATATTTATGCTTGATCAGGGCGACGATCAAGGCCGTCCCGTCTCTCCGTCCATCCGCATATATATTCTTGTTTTGCTATAGATTAACAAACAGACTATAGATATATGTGACTATACATATATATGCAGTATTTATATCAGTAAATAAGTAAATAAGTTCAAAATACAAATTCACCTTCGATGCAGGCAAATCTCATAGAATCCACTTTGGCTTACCTATGGAATAAGCCAGCTACAGGACTCTCTGGTTGGCTTGAACCGCCCTCGCTCTGTTGTCTGCAGGTTGTGATGTGCCCCGCGGCAGATAAATCCTTGCGCGCTCAACTTCAACCCTAGCCTGGCGCCCTCTCTCTCTCTCTCTCTCTGCCTCTCTCTCTCTCACTCTTTCTCTGTCTCTGCATTAAAACGCGCCGCATTCAGCTCGTCAACTGCTCATCTAATTTTCATTCAGCCCGCAGGGCCCACCCAAATGTTTGCAACTGACAACTTTGGCCTGTAGACAACTGCCACGCCCACACATACGGACTCCGCCATACCTTGGCCAAAGTTTGGGGGCTGAGCGCGCGACTCATCGAACCGCACGAGCTAATTGAAATGTCTGTCAACGCGAATTGATCGCAAAAACTAAATGCAACTCAATCAGCGAAAGTTTTTCCTCATCAGACAGCACCACGCCCCCACCCCCCAACCAGCCAGCACACCTGCCACCTGCGAGGCAAATAATTAAAAGCCAAGAGACAATTAAACATGAATTATGTATTAATAATTTCTTTGACCAGGGAAAAAAGACTTGGACTAAACTGTGATTCAGCAAAGCTGACTAAGATCTGTTTCTGTGAAGCCATCTCTCCCTCTCCCTTTCCCTCTCCCCCTCTCAGGGCAAAAAAAAAAACAGCAACAAGAGGCAGAAGCAACAGCGGCAACATTTTCAAACAACAAACAAAACATTGAAACGCTTCCCACGCGCCCAACAATAGTGGGAGAATTTTTGAATGCTTTTCCATTGGCAACACAACAATCAGCGCAGTGCGAGAGGGCGAGGGAAAGAGAGAGAGAGAGGAAGAGGGAGGGAGGTTGGCAGGGTCTGGGGTGCGAGAGCTTTTGGCATGTGAATCGGGTGTCGGGACAGTGCTACGGCGCTGGGGCAAAGTCTTTTGCCCACATGCAACAGCATGTACAATGGGCCACTTTATTTGCAAGACGAAGCTCGAGTGGAGAGTGTGAAGCTCCTTTTTAAAAGCTTTGAGCTTGGAGCTTTGCCTTAAGGCATGCTAAAAGCTTTATGTTTGATCTAGCTCACCAAAACATCCTGATTTGCAGTAAAAGTAAACAACTTTAGCTTTAGATTTAAATTTATTAATATATTTTATTTAATTTAATATAATTTGCTTTATTTAAGCAACTTTATAAGCTCTTTTTCAGTTTCTTTAGACTTTGCTTAGTTCTAAAATCTTTTACAATAGTTAAGCTTAAGGCAAGCTTAGACTTACTTATAAAACAACATTTACTCCGTTTTTCTATACTTTATTCCAAGTAAATATATATATTTTTTAAAATATTTAACATTGTTATTTTAAATTTCATTTTAAAATTGCTTAAATATTTATCATTCATATTTTAAACATTGATATTATAAGTCAAACATTTTTTTTAAATTTTTAAATTATTAACAACAACATTTTACACTTTATTTTTTATTTACTTTAATTTCTTTCATATTAATATTTTTATATTTAAAGATTAATTCTTACAAAATCTCATTTTTTCGTTACAGCAAATGTTTCATAAAACTTCATAAGTTTAAGCTTAAATTAATTTAAATTTTTTTTTCAAATATTTAACATATAATTTTAATTTTTATTTATTTTAATTTTTTATATTAATTTTTTTATTAATTTCTTTACAGTAAATCTTTATAAAGCACATTAATAAAAATTATTCATATTTGTTATTTTTATTAGGCAAAGTTAAGCCAATCAGTGAATTAAAACTAAGCTTAAGCGCGTCAAGGGATTTGCCTGAAATATTATCACATAAGATTTAGCTTCTAAATATTCTATTGAAAGCAAATAAAATAAAAGCAACTTTTTCATATTATATTTTATATATTACATTTGTATTTTTACACTTTTAGCTTTTACATATACAGCTTTTTGCCATTAAAGCTTAAAGGAAGTTATTTATTTATTTGTGTTTTATTATTTAACTTCCTTAAAATTTATTATAGCAAAAAGTTAAATATGCTGAATTTTTTAAATATTTATTTTATTTATAATATTTATTTCCAATTTATTTATTTAATTTGCACCATTAAATTGAACTGCAAACTTAAAGTAAGTTAATTATTTGCTTTATTAATTTTTGTTTTTATTGTTATTTAACTTTTTTTTATTTATTATAAAAAACCAATTAAATATACTGAATTTTTGAATATTTATTTAATTTCATTCATTTTCATTTTATATTAATTTTTATTTATATATTTAAAGCTAAAAAAAGAAGAAACAACTTATTTAATAATTTAATCTGTGTGTTTACCTTTGTGGCATTAGCATATTTATTTTTTATTCTTTTTTTTTAGTTTGTCTCTTTGCTGCTGCTGCTGCTGTGGCCCATGGTGCGACACTTTGGGGCCAAGAGTTAAAAGCACGCGTGGGAGCCACGCTGCACTTGCTGTTTGTCTGTGTGTGTGAGTGTGTGTGTCGTTTCTCTCTCTCCCCCTCTCTCTCTCCCTCTCGCTCTGTGTTTGTATTTGTTTCAGTTTTTCCGTTGCTGACGCCATTTTCATAAGCAGCCGCAGCAACATTTTGTCTCTGGCCCCATTGTATATGCCCCACAGTTGTTGTTGTTGCTGGTTGTTGTTGTTGTTGTTGGTTGTTGCTGTTGCGCTTTTTTGTGTGTTGTGTTGTATCGCAGCGGCGTCTAAATAAGTTTTTCCGTTTCTTGTTTGCATATTTTAAGCAATCCGTTTGTGCACTCACCACACACACACACACACAGGCACACTTCCTCTCACTCTCTCTATCTCCATCTCCCTCTCTCTCTCTCGTGGCTTTAGATTTTATTTCATTGCATTTTCATTTGGCTGCTTTAATTAAATGCACAAAAACCCAAAAAGCCATCAAAATTGTTATATTAAAAATCATTTTTGTAAAACAAACGAGGCGTGCGGGCGTGGGGGGGAGGGGGTGGCCATTGCTGTAAGCCAAGCCAAATGGGCGACAAATTACACACTGAGAGTAGGAGGAGGCGGAGGCGGGCTCAGAGGCATATGGAAAAGGCGGCCAGAGCGTATTATGAATTGTTTTTAATTGCATTGCATTTTCTGGCCAAAAAAAGGCGAGAGAAAAAGGCTAAATATGTATGGCAAAGACAATGTTGCAAAGCCTGTGAAACCAACAAACGAGGCCAACAACACAACAACAACAACAACAATCTTAAGCAACAACAGAAATTGAAAAAAAATATTTGCCGCCTGTTGACGATGATTAAAAACTTTTCGAGACAGTTGACGCTGCACAGAAATACTCCGAAATTAAAGTGGAAGACAGAGCGAGAGCGAAGGCGCAACTCCCCATCCCACATAGCCTGCAAAATTAGGTTAGTAGCGGGGCGCCGCTGGCTCAATTGGCCCGGCGGTGCTTGGGGGTGGTTGTGGGCTGGCAGAGGCTGAGGTGCGGCAGTAGAGAGAGGTAAGGGCATCTATGGTCGGTCACATATGCAATTTGATTAAAACTTTGTACATAGGAAAGAAAAGCGAGAGGATAGCCTAGCTGTGAGGAGAGCCTAGCTCAAAGCTAAGTTAACTTAAAGAAGTTCTTAAGATCTGCTAAAACTCTTTGCTTTTAGCTTAAAAAATAGCTAGAAAATACTATAAATCTAGCTTGAAAACTGAGCAAATCTAGCATGGCATGGCAGACTCTTCTTAAGAGTTTATCTTATGTATGCAATTATAAATAAATCAATTGATTCCAATTCCAATTTAACTCTATATTAAATGTATATTTTTATATATTTTTTTATCTCTTTAACAATCGCTTTCAGCTAATACCTGTTCAAAAACATTTCATTATAATAAACATGTCTTTTATTGTTTATTTTGTTCATTTCAAATCTGTCTCTAAAATTCGTTCAAACTTTTAACGGCTGCGCAACGCATTGAGTGTCATAGCAAGCAGCAAATGAGCACCTACAAGCTGGTGCTCATAGTAGCTGGCGCTCTGGCAGCGCTAAACAATAACTGCTCAGTGTTGCCAGACTCTGCTACGGAAGAGCGCGATAATTTGAATTGTGGAACATATGCCTAAGAGCTACAAACACAGAAGAGTAAAAATAATTGCAAACTCTTTAAATAAAATTTAAAAAGACAAGAAAATATTTAAAAAAAGAGTAAATATATTTTAAAATTATCGAATTAAATTTAAATTAAACTAAATTTCATTCATTTAAAAAATAAATCTTAAATTTAATTTTAAAAATTAAATAAAATACTTTACATAACATTTTGAGTTAAAAAGAAAGACAAAAATAAGTAAATATGACTACAAATCAACTTCTTTGATATTATTATAGTTTGTTTATAAATATATTTGATAAATATAAATATTAATTTAATTTAATTTAAAAACAAAAATAAATGAATAGAAATGAGCAACTTCTAAATTATAATATAATATAAATAATATTATTATAAATTATTATTACTATTATTATTATTATTATTTTTATTTATTATTTTTATTATTATTTCAGCTCTTATTATTCTATAAATTATCATAAATAGAAACTAAAATTTAATTTAATTTAAAAACAAAAATTAAAATTTAATGTATGTATAAATGTAAAACAAATCTTCAGAAATATTATATGATTTATATATGTATGTGTGGATATTAAATATACCTTTCATAATGTGTTTCAATGATCCTTAAGCCAATATTCGAATTCTAAATCCCATTAGCAATAACTCTTAGCCAACCTCACAAACCTCTCATTTAACCCCAAATGCCCTGCTTCGTGTACCGCACAAATAACGGTAAACTTTTTGTAAATAAACATGGCTGCCATGGTGTGAGCTTGCCAGAGAGCCAAACGCATCTAAAATAAACAAAAGAGAGCCAAAGAACGAGAGACAGAGAGAGAGAGAGAGAGAGAGACAGTTAGAGGTAGAGAGAGAGAGAGGGAGATGGAAGTGTGCGTGTGGGAGAGCTGAGGAATGCGCGCGCTTTTTCGCTTTGCTGGCAAGAAGCAACAACAAGGCGAGCCAGCATAAACAGGAAGCTTTTTGTGCGATTGCACAACTCGGAGCGCAATTATTGCGCGACTGGCAATCGGCGCGGCAACAACAGCAATAACCCAAACGCTGCAGCCGCAAAAACAAAACAGATTACAAAGCAAATAATAACGGTTAAATATTGTGTGTGCGTGTGTGTGGCGGTCGGCACCGACCAGCCAGGGCTGGCAGCAGAAGTCGGTTCTAGCCAGTCGGCGACGCTTTGCATGCGAGGGCACTTGGCTCACTCCCATTCATGCAGGCCACAAATGTTCATTCAGTGTGTGAGTGTTGATGAGGTTAGTTGTGAAGGAAGGCCCATTGTGTCGTCGTCAGATGTGGCAAGTGCAGTGCGTAACCAAGTCGAAGAACAACTGAAAAAGTGACGACAAAAATCGGGAGCAAACGCAAACAGCAAGCAGAAGAACGCGGCGCAAAGGATTGCCAAAGCTGTGCCGCGTCCACGACGCGCATTTTCTGTTGCATACTTCTAGGCTGGCCGCGAAAATCTCTGCGAACATGTTGGTAAGTTGCAGCGCATAAAAGTATGCAATGCTTTCTTTTACAATTACGTGGGGAAGCTGCATATGCCAAGCAGCCAGGGCCTAAAGCCTATGGCACTTATTGACAGCTGCCAATGGGCGCGTTTAATTGGATTCAATCCAGGTCCAAAGTAGAGGGCAATTAAAAAATTTTCCAACAAATGATTTATTGATTTTTCCGCACTGCGTTTGTGTGAGTGTGAGCTGTCTCTGTGTGTGTGTGTGTGTGTGTGTGTGTGTGCGTATATATTTTTCGGTATGCACTTTTTCCAGAGAATCACCCCACCAGCAATAGCAACGGCAACTATTGTCGGGCTCCAAACAACCCCCACAACTAAAACAGCGCCAACTTCTATTTTTCCATCATCAATACGCTGGGAAGCGTGTGGCATGCTTTGGTATTGGTATTCGAGCAGGCGCTCTATGCAGCAAAAATACCAACCCCCAAAACAATGCACACACTCACACCCACACACACACACACACACGCACAAGCTTTGGCTGCTTTGGCATTTTGAAAACTACAAGCGAGCGACTTTTCGCACTGGGTTGGGTGGTTGTTTTTGCTACCACCAGGCGGCGCATATCATAAATTTTGTGTCTATAACAATTTTTGGTTCACCCACCACCCAGCTGCCCCACCAGCCCCTCAAACGTCGCTCAATCGCATCAAAAAACTGCAAAGGAATTATTGTTGCACTTTTCAAATCCAACTCAAAGAGAGCGAGAGAGAGAGAGAGAGAAAGAGAAAGAGAGAGGGCGAGAGAGAGAGTTCTCTCAAATATGTAGTTTAGCCAAATGCATTTGCATTGCTCTATCTCACTCTCATTCTTCTTCTCCCTCTCCCTCTCTCTCTCTCTCTCTCTCTCTCTTTCTCTCATTCTCTTGCTTTGTCTCGCTCACGCACTATTTGATTTTTGTGGGCGTCGTTGGGCGTTGATTGCATATGGTTTTTGTGCCTTGCCTTTTTATGCAACATATGCGGCATATGCAAACACTTGTGTGTGTGTGTGTGTGTGTGTGTGTGTGTGTCTGTATGTGTGTGTGTGTGTGTATCTCTGCCTGTCTGTATGTGTGTGTTTTCATTATATAATTTGTATTTTGTTATTTATGCTCATGTATTTGGTAAAAACTAAATTTCTTTTCGTCCTTTTATTTTGCCTCTTGTTGCCAGGCAATGCAAACAGGCGGAGGGCGGGAGGGGTGGTATTGCAACAGTATAGGGGGAGTTACGAATTCCGTTAGTTGAGGAGTTGAGTATTTTATTAGTATATTACACACACACATACATATGTACGTGATTTATAGCTTATATAAAATGCAAAGCTTTATGCAATTCTATTTTCCAGCATGCGATTATGCATATGTGAATGTATATATAAAGGATTTGCTATATATATATATATTTATATATTTTATTCAAAGTCTGTGGCATGATAAAACATGCATGTCTGTCTGTATATTTAAATTTTAAATGCCTCTAAAAGCTGTTGCCAGTGGTGGCTGCCACAGCACATGCATCAAATCCAATTACAATTTGACAGACGTCTCCTGCTGCATATATAATATAGAGAGATTATATATGTATATACATATATATATATAGATAGATATATGCATATGTAATTGAATTATTGCACCCTAAAGAGAGTATTTGATGAATTTAGATGAATACATAAAGATAATCATGATAATATACAATAAATGTCTAAATGAAAGTTATCCATTTGCTTGCCTGATGTCTGCAGGATTTTCTTAGCTAAGGTCCTGCAAAGGCCTTTAGCTTGCAGAGCTAAAGCAGTAAAAATACATATGCATTTTTAATGAATTTTAAAATATTTATGATATATTTTATATCTACCATGATACGAAACTTTAAGAATAATATTCTATATATTTTATCTATAAATTGTATCTCAAAAGGAGCTCTTAAAACTTAATTGCCATGAAATAAACTAGCTAAGCCAAGTTTATAAGTTAGCTTAAATAAAGTTTAGTTGCCAACTCAAATGTGTTAGCCTCTAAAGAATCCTTTAAGATCCTGGCCTGCTTATATATATGAATTCTATCTGATATTTGCCCTATTCAAACTTGAGGCCAGCTCTGTCTTTCCGTCCTGCCTACTTCAACCCAAGACTTCCCTTCTCTAATGTCACTCTTTAGAAAAAAAGTCTGTATATATGCATATATATGTAAGTATATCTCTTTCCCTACTTCCCTTTTTTGCTTCCTTGCTTCCTACTTCAGCCTAAGGCGCACTTTCTTAAAAGGCCAATCTTCAGATTAACTCAATTATAAATTTCCTTATGATCATCTACCACATATGTACATACATATATGCTTTGTACTTCCCATAATATACCCTGCAAATCTATGCCTACTAAGAATCTATAAGCCATTTGCAACAAACTCTTTTCATATTTGTTAAACACATGCATATACATATATATACATATACTTTTTTTTTAAAATACTTTTGTATGGTATTTAACTATACTTATTTATAATATATTTTTGTTTTGTTTGTTTTTTAATAAATATATGCAAAAATATAAATTTTGTTTGGCATGCATCACATTGCCAGATTGCCTTCTTTAACCAGTTTTTTCTTTTTTCAAAAATACCAAAAATTACTATGACAAAATAGCCAAAATTATTTTGGTGTTCTTATTATTTTTATCATATTTTTATAATATTTTATCATCTATATAATTTGTGTATATTTTGATGTATTTTTTTTAGATATTTATATTTTTCAATATTTTATATTTTATATATTTTCTTTTTTAATTTTATATATTTTTTTAAATATTTTATAATTAATTTAATTTATATTTTTCAAATAATTTATGTTATAAATAATTATTTGAATATTTTATTTGATTTATTATTTAAATATTTTATATTATATTTATCTTTTCTGTATTATTTTTGTAATAATTTATTTAGTATATTTTTTAAGTATTTTATATACATTTATATGCATATGTATTGTTCTTTTATATTTTTTATATATTTATTAAATATTTTATATTTAATTTAATTTATATTTTTAAATAATTTATACTATAAATATTATTTTTAATATTTTATTTTAGTTATTTTTTAAATACTTTATGTTTATTTCATTTATTTTTATTTTATGTTATTCTTTATTTTTTTATTATTTTATTTAATATATTTTTTAAATATTTTATTATTTGATATATGTACATATGTACATATATGTTTATAGTTATGCATGCAACACCTTTCTCTAACCGCCCCATTTTGTTCGAAATTTCTAGAAATTGATTCACAAATTACTTCATTTCGACCCGCCGATTGGTGGTGGTGGTGGGGACGGCAATCCAAACTGCTGACCATTTCCTGTTGATCACATTCCAGTTTTGACCCGCCGCCAGAGTTGCCCACTGACCGAAAACGCCAGTTCAGCCAGAGTCCGTGACTCACAGAGCTCAACCGCAAAAGCTAAGGCCGGAGAACTGTAGCCAAGCACCACACACACACACACACACTCACACACACATTGATAGATAGACAGCGAGTGAATAGCTGTGCGGCCCACCCACGCCCACGTTTTCCAAGTTTTTATAGTCGGCGAATTGCGCATGCGTTGCCGTACCCTCGCCACTGACACTGCCCCACCCCCTACTCGCAGCCATGACCGTCCCACGCTACGCCATATTGAATACATGTGAACGATCGCAACCCACCCTATGGCCATTGTCGTCTGCGCTGCTGCTGCCTTGGCGAGCGGGTCAGGTTGGGCCCCTCGCCCTCTCTCTCTCTCTCTCTCTTTCTCTCTCTCTCTCTCTCTTTTTGTTTAATGAGACGTGACAAAGTGTAACGATCGTTAAGGGGGCATTGGGTTCGTCCAGTTCCAGGGATTTTTGGCGCCTTATAGATGAAGCCCTACCCGACAGCCGACAGCCGACACTTTCTCCCAGGGAAGGGCTTCTTCTTCGGCCAGCGGCAACAGGTTTCCACGCTGCTCCGTCGTTTTGTAATTGCCTCTGCTCATTACGCAGCTTTCGTTATATCACACACAAGGATGGCCAGACGTCGCCTCGGTCCACCCGACAAGTGCAACAGCTGCGATATCGCGCCCTGAGCATCGCTTGCCATTGCCCGAGTTCGATCTCGATTGGCTGTGTTGCCTGTGTGTTCCTTGGCCAGTGGGCCACATGCTCTCATCTCGTCTCGTTAGGGCTGCTGCAAACCGGTTAGCTGGCTGGCTGGCTGGCTGCTGCTCCTTTGCAACGGTCTCGTCATCAGCCGCCATCGCCACTCGAGTGGCAATGAGCTCTGAAAGTAGGGTGCTCCATTTCACTGGCCAACCTGTTTTACCTCTCGATCCGTAATCTGACGCATTGCGCTGCACCAAAGGCATTTCTGAATTCGCTTTGCTCGAGGCTGGACTCGAGTAAAGGCAGTTTATGCGAGCGTAAATAACTGTAAGAATATATACATATATTCGGATATAAAAGGCTGCAATAAATTGAGTTTATTGGACGAGTAATTGAAACATTTTAAAGATTTTAAGAGGTTCTTAAGCAATTTTATAAAGTTCTGAAAATGAAAATTTGAATTTTTACTCTATTTCTCAAAGCAAAGTTTTTTTTTTAAATTAAGAAATATTAAAAATGTAAATAAATAAATTTTATATTCACGTATAAAAATGTATAATTTAAAAAATACAAACTATTTAAAAATAAAATTCTGATATACATATATTTTTTTAAAATTTATATTCATAATCAAATAATTTTTCATTTGACTTTATTCATACTTCGCTTGCCTTTCCCCTACGTAGCGCATCTTCAAGTCCAGCTAATCGTTAGTTTCCTTTGCACTCTCATCCATATGCATTTCGGGCCATCGTCGCTTCTCTAATTGATTCAGCCGCTTCGCTACTCGCACTGATTAAAACAACAATCACAAGAACCGTAACTTTTCGCTACAATAAAAGCAACCACAAGAACAGCGACGACGGCGACAGAACGTTATCTGCGCAGCTCACTAGCGCAGTCGCAGCGCTGCTCGATGCACTGCTTTTGCTTCTTCTTCTTCTTGCAGCCATTGATTGCGTTCAACTTTCAATTTCATTGACTGCGTCGCGCTGCTCGTGATTTTGTTGTAGTTGCGACGCGTCGCGTCGAGTGCAAGTTCTGCACTATTGAGGTATTTCCCCTGACGTGAGTCATGCCCATTTGCATTGCATTGACAGATTGTTCGAGCTGAGTTTTCTTTTGGCTTGGCTTTGACTTCAAACTAACCTCAATTCGAGCTGAGCTGCCCACGCTGCAGCCAGCGCCACCCAGCTGCCAACTACCTGCCCAACCTTATGTACATACATAGACATAAGCAGAGATACATATGCACATATATATTTGTATTGTGTCTACCTGGACTGTAGCACCTCCTCGGAAACGAGCCCAAAAAGCCGCGGCCACGCTAATGAACGCAACAGTCAATCGTCCCCCGTAGCCGACGCCGCCAACAGTAACAGCAACAGCAAAAGCAACAGCAACAACGGCGGCTACAAAAACAGCCACAAGCAGCACAACCCACATGCACGAAGATCATTACCAACCGTCAACCCGCCGACGCCGCCGATGGCTGCGCATAAAAAGACAACAACAAAAATCAAGTTGCGCCGCAGCGGACGCCACACAAACTGACCTGCTTCTGCGCGACTGCGCAGCGGCAGCACCAATATTGTCCAGAAATTCTACAAGTCAACCCACCCTACGCAATAAACAACAACAACAACGGCAGCAATAACAACGTCTATGCTGCCCCGCTCCCGCTCTCCCGCTCTCTGCTGCTTACTTACTGCGGCCCACACAACAACAGCAAAAACGTGAATGAGCGGGTGGCTTGCCTGGCCGTGCCTTGGCTGCGCTGCTAACGTCAACTGCGACAGAGACGCTGGCGACTCAGTCGATTGTTTGTTGCAATTTCTCTTTTATTCGATCATTCGTAAGGTGGCTGCTTGGGCCCTCGGCGGCTGTGCACAGTGGAATTATCTGTATCTACGTGCACTTGTCACAATAAATTCATTGCAGCACACAAAATTAAATAATTATTATTAAAACTAATAAGTAAATATTACAAAATTGATTTATAAAATTTTATGATATAAATACAACTAAATTGTAGACCAAATTAAATGGTTCATAATCACACGATGATACTATTATATTATTACTCACTAATGATAATATTACTCACTAATTTAATTTTAGTCCAAACTAAATCACAATCAGGCGAACACAATTATTGTCTGAGAGTTGAAACTCATATACGGATCAAACAACTCAATTTCTGTATTGACATATGTTCGATTCAAACCACTGTGCAACAGCACTGACGCTGCCGAGCGCGCTCGTTTCAGCAGCAGCTGGCTGCGTCATCGTTCCATGCTTCTCTCCCACATTCTGCCTGCTGGTGTCGGCGCGACGCTCTCGCAGTCTGTTGGAATTTTTCGTGGCGTTCGGTTCGTTAGCTCGCATCGCGTGTATTAGCAACAAAAAACAACAACAACTACAAATAACTTTTTTGTGTACTGGCCGGCGCGTGTTTTAGCAGATTTTTGGCCAGTGTCTGATTAATTAAAGTGCACAATTAAGTGTGCGTGTATGCAATTAAGTGCATACTAACCAAATAGTAAACAAATTGAGTGCATGTGTGTGAGTGAGTAACAAGTGAAGCAACTACAAAAACAACAACTGCAACAACAAAAGGACACATTTTGAAATGGCTTAAAGCCCAAAGAGAACGTGGACTAATTGCTAGCAAACAAAAGGTAAACAATAAGTAGGTGTATAAGAGTAATATTAAGTATTAAGGGCTTCGATGAACAGATATTGCACGTGCAGTTGCCTATGTATGTGTGTGAGTGTGTCTGTGTCTGTCAGTCTTTCGTTGTATTGAACTGCAACCAATTTTCAAGGGCAATATTTTTGGAAGGACGTTGCCAGACTTTTCAAAATGCCAAGAGTTGTCAAGTGGGCCTCAAATGTATGTCAGCTGAATGTCAAAAGCGCATTAACCGTTAATTGAATTTTAAATAACGGAAATTGCAACGGCTTTGGCTATATTGATGCTCAAATTTGTCAGGATATTGCCAAAAATTTGTCTGTTGGTCGCATCTCTTTGGGCTGGACACACATGTTGCCACTTAGAACGCATGTGGCTAACAGATACACACACACACACATACATATATACTAATACTAGCACACATTACATAGACCCATCGACAAAAATCATTCCGAAGGCCACAGCCAACAACCGCAACCCACAGGTAGCTGGCGGCGGCGGCTCAGAAACCGGTTACCCAATTTCCAATTATACACAGACAGCCAAAAAAACACAGCCACTCCAACGCCCAAAAAAAAAAACGCACCAACACTCCCAAAACAAAAAAAAAAATAAAGAATGCCCGCGCAGAGTGGGCACCCCTTTCGTGCCCGCCTATGGCAATCACAAAAGAGATGCCAACACACACACACATATATATACACGTACACAGAGACACAATCGAGCCTCGGTTGGCCCTCCCTCGCTTGGCGCAGTCGCGACGCCGCGCTGCAAGGGGCAACGATAATGAATGATGTGAAACCCACCACCACCACCACCACCAGCAGCAGCGGCGGCAACAACATCCTTGACAGCTTGCGTGCCTCCTGCTCCCACATTAACCTCGTCTGTCTGGCCGCCCTCTTGCTGTCTCACACGCACACACTTGTAGCTTCGCTTGTTTTCGTGCGGCCTGGCAACCCTGCGCCTACATTATCCTACTTTCTTTTCATCCGTCTGCCTGCCTGCCTCTCGTGTTTCTTTTTAACAAATGCGCAACGCATTCAACTCACTCACACGCATACACACAGCGAGTCGTCTTGTGTGTGAGTGGGTGATGTTTGAAAAAATCTTGCCTGCCCGCGACGCGACTCTCAGTTCTCGGTTCGGTTCGACTCGACGCCTACCTCAGCCCTATTTATTCTTTTGCTTTGTCGCATAGCCGTTGCGCTCTTTAATTGCCGCCTCGCTTGGCTCAACTCCCGACTTTCGGCTCTCTCGCTCTCCTCCTCTGTCTGTCTGTCTGTCTCGCACAGCAAGCGACGCGACGCGACTGACCGTCGCCCGTCGTTCGCCTCTACCGCCTGCTGTTTCGTATGTTGATTTTTTGGCGTCCACTGCCTAAACAGCGAACCTCGGCCCTCAGCAGTGCTCGGCCCTCGGTTCTCTGTTTTATTTTTTACTTTTTGCCTTCACACCCTTTTGTTAGTTTATCACACAAATTCTTTGCTTGCAGTTTCGCCTCTGCCTGCCAGCGACGACTTCTGATGAATTTCTTACACCCACCCAACAGCAGCAACAACTTTTGCATTGCGCTGCTCGCCTCTCCTCTGCTATCCCTCTCTCTTCTCTTCGTTTTTGCTTTGCTTGGCTGCTGCTGTCTGCGTTGCCGCCCCCACACACAATTCGGCCCTCTATAATTTGCCGTTGCTGTTGTTGTTGCTGCTGCTCACATTTTGTTGTTTATGCAGCGTCGTCTCCCCTTCGTTTACTTTAGCTTACTTTTTTGCTGCGCTTTCATCATTTTCAAGCAAGGAGTTGTCAATGCGGCGATCGTTTTTCGGTTACATATACAACTACACATATGTATGCTTGCATGTGTGTGTATGTGTGAAGCTTAGTTCTCGCAGAGTCAAATGCGCAGCTATAAATAGTACTTCCCTCTCGCGCTCTCGCTCTCTTTTGCAAGCGGCGCTTAGCAAATGCCGAGTGAGTAGCTTAAGGATACAGCTACATTTGTAAACAGTTAGCTTTGCGTGCGCTGCAAATGAATACACTTGCCAGCATAAGTATGCGTACAATGCGCACAAAGCAAAACTTTGATAGTAAAAAAAATACTTTGAGCTATAATATTGAATGAAATTTTGTTTTTTAATGAATATTGTTATAAATATAATTAATTATGATTCATAGGCAACAATTGAAGATATATATTTATTTTATTTTAATTTAAAAAGCTATTAAATATATATAAATTTATATTTTAATTATAAAAATTGTTATTTCTAAGTAAAAGTATGCTAAATGCTTGCATTTCTTGCCAATTAGACACTTATCTAGCATGCTAGATCTCTTTATGGCGACACACCCCAGCTAAAAAGATCAACCCACACACACACACGCACTCACACACATAGCTGTCTCTCCCTTTTGCTTAGCCGCGTTCAAGTTCCCATGAACAAAGGCGCGACCCCAAAACGCAGCCAGCGCAAACTTCACGAAACTAAATTACGCACTTCCCGTCGGTGGCCAGCGGTGGCGAGCTATAGTATAGGGGAGGGTGGCTTGCGGAAAGACAACGGGACGGAGCTGTCGATCGGTACCTGCTGCCAAAGAGGGTTGTTCGCTGCACCGAGCGAACAATCTCACCAAAAATCACATAGGAATTTCCTGTTACAGCGCCTCGCCTCGCTTCGCCTCACCTCCCCCGCGCCCAGCCGACTCCTGGCCATGCAACTTACCTGCCCAGCAGAGTTTACCTGTACCACAGCAGCAGCAGCAGCAGCTGTTTGTTTTGCGGCTTTCAAGGTTTCTACGCTTGTGTTTTTTTTTACCTGTGGCGCGTCCCCTTTGGCAGCAGCAGCAGCATCAGCAGCCACCCCATTGCGTAGGATTCGAGTTCATTTCGTTTGTGGACCATTCGCCGCTTTCAAACTTGGGTTGGGCCAGGGCCAGGGCCCAGCTCAGCTCAGCTCGGCTCAGTCCCTCTCTGTGGGAGGGGGAGGGGTTAGCTGCGCTGGCTTGATTATATTTTGGTTTTGGGTTTTATCGGGCCACTCACTCTGTTGGCGTGGCCCGAAAACGAGAAACTCGTCTTCAGTCGTGTCGCCCCCTCCTCACTTCGAGCTCTTTGTGCTTTGTGATCATCATTATCTGCGTTTCGCTGCCTCATTCTATGGGGCTGTGGCTGTGGCTGTGACTGGGGTCGGGGCCTCGCACTGCTGCCGGCGCATCGCCATCGCCATCGCCATTGCCATCGCCATCGCCTCCTCCTACTACAATTTGCCTAAAAACCTCAACCGTTTTTCAATATTCAACGGCCCAAAAACCCAACCAAAATCAAGAAAAGAAAAAAAAACACACACGAGACGACGACGACGACGGCGAAGGTTGTTGTGAAATTTCATTTATTGGGTCTGTTTCGGTCGGGGTCTTGAGAGTCTCTCTGTGTGTGTTTGTGTGACTGCCTGCTGCTGCTGGTGCTTCCCTCATTGTTGTTGTTGTTGTACTTTTTAAGAGGCGTCCAGCGTCAACAACTCAACGTAAAAATTGTATTTTGGGTTGGGTTTAGAGCACATACTTATACACACACACGGATACGGATAAGTAGAGAGATATATATGTACATATATATGTATTTTCTTATATATATATATACGTGTGTATGTGTGGGGGTATAACTAATCGGAAGAACAACCCTAAGGCTGACAAGGACAACCAGATTGTCATAGTCGAGACACTTTCATTAGGCTCAGCACTGGAATCTGAAGGATGAATGATGAGTGGGTGGGCAGCTCTATAAATGTGTAAAAATAGAAGCTCAAGTGAAAGATATAAAGATATGTACATATACCCCATAAAGTATAATATTATTCATATTTATACTATAATTACTTGATTCATACATAGCCCAAATGCATATAACAAATAAGGATAACAAAAATGTAGAGGAATTCCATGAGCAATCCTTGGTATTTAAGGAAATTCTGATATAAGCCTTTAAGGTTTAGGATAACAAAGAAAGTTTATAGTTATAATATAGACTAGTATTACAACTTGGATAACAAACACTTAAGGAATTTGTATTTGAAGGATTTATATACTATATAAAAGCACTTATAAATATTATATAAAAGTATTTACATATAAAGGATTTCTCATAAATTATATATGTATATGTAATATTCCAATTTAGATAAAAGGAAATTTATATTTAATGGTCTTATATAGATTATAATATATTATATGAAAGGATTTATATATAAAGGATTTCTCATAGCTTCTTCAAAGTTGTTGTTATCCTTAATAGTCATAATATAATATTCCAACTTGGAATTCTTATTAAGGATAACAAAAACTTAAAGAAGTAGTAGAACTCTCATATACTATTATTGTACATAAAAGATATCTCATATAATACTACTCTATGTAATTAGTATAGGATTTCTCATATAGAGAATTTCACTTAAATTCCTTTTGCATTTCCTATTCAAAGCAATCCCGAAAATGTTGTTAACTCCATTAAAATATTAAAATACTCACGGCAATCGATGCGTCCAGTCTGTCAGGTGTAACAAATCCGAAAGATCCAGAAAATAGATATATGTATGTGTGTGTGTGTGCGTGTCATGGCATGCCATCGCATAATTGGTGATCCCTTCTAACCTGGCTAAGCTGAGCACTTGTCAGCTGGCGAGGCTCAACCCCTAAGCGGGCAAGTGCGCTGCAGGATAATAGTCGAGCAACAGGCTGCGGGCTGGCCAAGGAGTCGCTCCCTCTGGCGGCAGCTGCAACCTGCGCGACCGACCGACCGGCCGACAAAACCACCCCTAAAACATGAAAGAAGAACAACTGCATAAATTGCTACCCCAGGAGGGGCAGACAGGCAGAGATCGATGCACATGTTGCTCGGGCAGCATTTTAAGTAAAAGGCAAAGATTTCGTAAGAAAAGCGGGAAGAAACAGGAGGAGGAGGAGGAGAAGTAGGAGGAGAGGGAGAGGGAGAGGGAGAAGGAGGGTGCAACTGGCACTTGAAAGACGCCAGAGATCGCCATTTTCTTTTCTTTCCTTTTGCTGCTGTTGCTGCTGCGCCTGCATTTTGGGTCGTTCGACAACGTTTTATGAGGGCGCGCACCTGCCAACAGCTGCCAGCAAAAGAGACAACAGCAACAGCAGCAGCAATAATAATAAGCATAGCCAAAAGCTGTAGTCGCAGTCGGACTTGGCTCGAATCGAATCGAAGCGAAATGAACTGAACTGAACTGAACTGAACTAATGGCTGCCCTTGAAGATGTTGCTGCTGTGAATGTTGCTGTGGTGAATGTTGCTGTTGCTGTTGTTGTTGGTGTTGCAGCAAACGCCCACAAGGCAATGCCAGCAGCAGCAGCAGCAGCACCACCCAAAAACAGACAGCGAAACACACTCACATACACCTAAAGAAACCAGCTTTAAAGCGCTGCGCTTATGGCTTTGTCTTGGCCCAAAGAAGACGCAAAAAAAAAGAGAGAGAGAGAGAAGAAGACAAAATAACAACAGCAGCAGCAGCTGCTGCTGGCGTCGCATCGTTTTGCTGTTTGCGTTGTCTTCGACTGGCCACAGAAAAATTACCACCTGCCGCCCATATAAAGCTGCCCTCACACGCACGCACTCACAGAGGCAGCGGCCCGCAGCTGCCAAAAGTGCAAAGGCAAAAAAAAATGGAAGACGAATCGTAAAAGCAGCAGCTTATTAGCTATGTATATATAGCTTTATACATATGTATATATATATATACATATATTTGTCATATTTGTTATGGCCACCCCACTGCCTCAGTGGACCCACGCAACAACAACAACTACAACAGCAATGCAAGCGCGCAGCCCACACGCATGCGCTGCTGCTGCTGCTGCGTAGGCGTGTGAAGCAGCCTGCTTGCTGCTGCTGCTTCTGCTGCTGCTGCTGCTGTTGTTGGCTTTGCGCATATAAAATCTTCAATTTAATATTGCTGTCGTTGGCGCGATCGTTGAATTTAGCTGGACACAACAGCTGTTAGACAGCCACCCACTTTAGCAACTTGTTGTTGTCTTCGATGTGAGCGTGTATCGATCGATGTATCGACGTCGTGCTGTTAATGCCAGACAGAGGAGGCGCGAGACAGTGGGGCAAGCTCATAGAAATAGCCAAAAATTTAGGAAAATAATAGAAAATAAAAATTAAGATAGAAAAATAGTTGAAACTATTTAAAAATATTAAACAACAAAATAATTGATATAATATAATAAATAAAAATAAAATAATAAATAATAAATAAAATAAAAAATAATAAATAAATAATAAATAAAAATAAAAAATAATAAATAAATAATAAATAAAAATAAAAAAAAATGAAATATTATAAAAAATGCAAAAATCTGTGAAAATAATTGAAATTAAATAATTTGAAAATAAATATTAAAAGAGCTATAGAACAATAAAATATATTTTAATAATTAAATAAAATAATTGATAATATACTTATAAATATTACATATGAAAAGCCAAA
The DNA here is from genome assembly GCA_018903745.1 of Drosophila repleta. Taxonomy (NCBI): domain Eukaryota; kingdom Metazoa; phylum Arthropoda; class Insecta; order Diptera; family Drosophilidae; genus Drosophila; species Drosophila repleta. The sequence continues at coordinate 16,577,397 of JAEIGN010000497.1, read as the reverse complement.
AACTAAAATTATTTTATATATTTAAAAATAAATAAATAAAATAAAATTTAAATATTTAATAATTTACCAAATATAAAAACAATTGAAAATAAATAATTTCATAGTAAATATAAAAAGGGAATCATTGAAATATTATATATGAAATGCTAAAAACTAATAATGTTTAAAATAAACATTAAAGAAAAGAAAAAGAATAAATATAAGTTAAAAATTAAATAATTGATAATACAAAATATTATGAAATGCACAAATTTAGGAAAATAACTATAAACAAATAATTTGATTATAAATATAACAAATTTAATAATAAAATATATAATAAATACCAAAAATTAATAAAGCAATTGAAAATAAATATAAAAATAAATAAAAAAAAAAAAAATATAATATAGAAATTAAACATTTAATAGACAAAAATGAAAACGTCATAAAAATAATTGAGAAAAATTAATTAAAAGATAAAATATATATGGAAAAATAAAATATATTTTCAACATTAATTAATTTATCAAAATAAAATATTTTTGTAATGATGCACATATATGAGATACATTTTTAAAAAAATCTTAGACTTTCTCTAAATTTATTAATTTCACATTCATATAAAGAAGTTAAAATATGTATTAATTTCATATTGAACAGTTCATATAGTACATATTCGATCTACATGTATTAGAACTTGGCTAATTTCTAAGTTTGTATTCGAATATTTCTCTTCCAACTTCTCCCATTCTCGAATTATACATCCACACCGATAAATCTTATTTAAAATGCATTTTTCTGTAAATGAAGCCCGTGCTAATATGCATGAATGTCTAAAGATTAAAAAGTTGTTAACATTGCGTGTGCCACTCTCGAGTTGTTCACTTTGCTCACCTTTGCGAGTATTTGGGCTGGCGCCGCCCTTCCAATTAGCTCGCCCCACTGTGCAGGCCATCGCGCAAAAGCACTTTTTAATAACTGCGTGTGGCTTCGGGACGGGGCCGAGGGACAGACGGCTGCTGCTTGGCTGTGGCGTTAACATGTCATTAGCTGCCGCCGCCGCCGTCCATTGCTTGTTCTCTGCTGGTCGCCCTCCTCCCAATCGCTCCCCTCCCTCTCTCTCTCTCTCTCTCTGCCTCGTCTCTTGGCCTTTCACCGTTCAGCGCAACAACAACAGCTTTCAGTAATGTTGTGGCTCACCCTGAGCTGCCATCGGGTCGGCTCGGCCCACGGGTGTTAAAATGTCTATGCATGTATATACATACGTACATACATATATATAACTGCACATACAGACGCTCAAAAGTACGACTTTGCTTTGGCAATTTAGCTGTTTGACGCCCGCCCCCTAACACATGCATACACACACACAGACACACATATGTATGTAGCACACGCAATTCTGAAAAAATATTATCAGCAAAAAATATAAAAAAGGAAAAAAAAACAAACAAACAACAGCAATTGACTCTGCCTGCCATATTTGAGGAGAAGCCACCCAATAATGCGTTTACCGTTAGCAGTCAATCGTCCGGCATCTGCACAGCGAAGACGACAGCTGGACAACAACAAGAGCAACAAAAAGCAACAGCAGAAGAAAGAAGAGCGAAGAGCGACGATCGGCAGACGTGCGCCCTCTGTCTGTGGCTTTTGGCTCTCTTTGCGCGCGCTCTCTCGCTCTATCTCTCTCGTTTGCTCGCTCAGTTCAATTATTAAGCTCCGCAACCGGCATTTTTATGTTCAGCTGCCAACCGGTTTTTGTGCGCTCTCTCGCGCGCGCTCTTTCACTCTCGCTGACTCCCCCAAATTGCGTTGTCATTGCGGGCAGCGCCGCGACGTCGCAGCTGCTGCTGTTGTCGTTGTTTTTTTTTTTTGCACACCCACCACAGGCGGCGTCGTCGTCGCTGATCGTTGTATTTGTTCTTGATGGTGCGCGTGTTAGAGTTGTTGTAAATTGATTTTGTTGCTGTTGCTGCGACGGCGACAGCGACGGCGACTGTTGCGCCCATTTTCAGCCCACTCGCTGACGCGCCCATTTGACGCCGCCGTCTCTGGGTTTTTTTTCTGCCTGCTATTAGCAAAGCGGATGTTGTTGTTGTTGTTATTTCAGTGCCTGGCCCCAACCGAGCACCCACACACGCCGCTGCCGCTGCTGTTGTTGCTGTTGGCAACGCATGACACTTTTCTGCTCTCTGTGTATGTGTGTGTGTGTGTGTGTCTATCGCTCGCCCACAAATGCTGACCCCAACGCTTGGCCCTTTCTTATCGAAGACGTTTTTAAATATAAATTTTAGTTTTTGCACAACTTTTCGAGCTTTGCCAAAGCTGAAAGAGTAATGGAGAAAGATATGGGCTAAATTTTGATAACATTTTTCCACAGAGAGTGGAGATTTTATACTAAATAATGCAAGCTGTTGCATATAGTATTATATAGTGGGTCAAAAAAGTACGGGCACACTCAACAAATCAAAGTTTAACGATATACAATTTTTAAAAATCTAAAATTTTGCTATAATTTATAGCAGTTTATAGCACTTTGATTTTTTAAGTGTGGCCATACTTTTTGGACTCACTGTATTTACTGATCTTGAGCTGAGACAAAAGTCAAGTCACCCACCCAACAACAATAACTGCCCTTGGCTTGACAAGCCACACGCAGCGACTCAATCAAAAGGGCGTGGGTGGGCAGGGCAAGCGCGGAGCGGGGGCCGGTGGTGGTGGTGGTGGTTTTATGGGTGTTCATCGGAGATCTGCAGGCTTTTGTGGAGCTACAACGAATGAGAAGCGAAGCAGAAGACGCAGACGCCAAACGCCCCCAGTGGCGCAAAGTGTGGGCAACAACTGTAAAAAGCACACAAAGCATAAAATCAAATATGCAAAAAGCAACAGCAACGAAATATGAGGCGAAAAGAAACGAAAGAAAACACGCTTCGGTACGGTCACACACACAGAGAGACTCTCTCTCACAGACTCTCTCTCACACACACACACACATACACACCCAACAGCTATTCCCTCATTCCTTACACACACACAGAGAGAGGCACGCTATGGGCCTGGGCATAGGCGCGTGTGGGTGGCTCCCACTGTGTTGGCTCTGGGCCATCGCAAGAAACGTGCCCGTGCCCATGCCCGTGCCCCATGCTCCAACCAACAACAATTTTGTCGCCATACAAAAATTGTTTGCCTTTTTTTTTTGTTCATCTCACTTGAAAAATGAGGCGCAGCCATCAGCAACATGTGGGCCAGCAGCAGCAACAGCAACAACTACAACTACAACTACAACTACGTCGCGCCACCCACAAATAACAACAAACGTGCCGCCAAAACAACGCAACAAACAGTTTTGTTGCCTGGCAATTTGTGTTGTATTTAGAGTGAGTTGCGAGAGATGCGCTTAGAGAGATCCTCCCAAGAGCTGCAAAGAGGTTTTTGGGTGCGTTGGGTTTTTTGCAATTGGGGTTTCTTCCTCGTCTTCTTCTTTATCGGCCAAGCCTAAGCGTTGCTGTATTAATGCAGGCAGCAAAAGAGACGCTGCAAACAGGCGACAAAAGTGGCTAAAGTGTTTTGAATCTCACTAAATAATCAATAAATAATAAATAATAAATAAAAGAATAAATAACAAATGATAATAAGGAAATAATAAATAAAAAATAATAAATAAATAATTAATAATAATAATAAATAATAATAATAATAATAAACAAAGAAAAAATTATAATAAAAAAAGAATAAATAAAAACAATAAAAAATAAATATTAAACGATAATTAAGAAATAATAAATAATAAACAAAAAATAATAAGCAAAAAATAATAAACAAGAAAAAATAAATAAAAGAATAATAAATATTAAATAAATAAATAACTCATAAATCACAAATAAATAACAAATAATAAATAAAAAGTTACAATAAAAACTTAATTTAATATATTGTTTAGTATATGAATTTACTGTATGCATTCCCCTTTCTTTTCATTCGCCCAAAACCTTTTCGCCACTTTTGTCGCCTGTCCGGCAAGTGGTGAATAAAAATGTCGTTAAGAAAAAGTGTGCTCAAATCGGTGCCTGCGCTTGAGCTGGCGCTGACTCAGCTGATGCTGCTGGCAACGACGTCAGCGGCATCAATCGAAAAACCCCCCTTGACGCCCACCCGCATGGCTAGGGCCCAAGGCAGGCAGGTTCCAGGCCAGCGCCAGTCGCCAACTGTTGTGTGTGTGTCAACAGACAATTCTTCGAACTGACGTCGATTGGGAGGGGGCTTTTGTGTGGGCATTGGGTATTTTGTGTGCCGGATGTGAATGTGCGTTAAGCTTAGGCACACTGACTAAACCTAATGTGGTCAATCTCCCTCTCTCTCTCTCTCTCTGTGTTTAACACACCCGCTTATCTCTCTCTCCTTCTGTTTCTTTGCAGTTTTCGAAGCGCATACGTGGAGGCAACAGCGAGAGAAGTAGTCGCTGCAATTATCGTGCAACGCCGCCGCAAGCCAAGGCCAAACAGTCGCAGCAATGGCAACACTAATCCCGGCCCCAGGATGCAACACAGCGAGCGCACAGTCCTCAAATGTTGAGGCCACATATGAAGATATGTTCAAAGAAATCACACGCAAACTATACGGCGAGGAGACCGGCAACGGTTTGCATACGCTCGGCACGCCGGTGGCTCAGGTGGCCACCAGTGGACCGACAGCGGTGCCCGAGGGCGAGCAGCGCTCGTTTACGAATTTGGTAAGTAAGGCAAGAGCAACTGAGAATAGTTTACAGTGGGTCGATCACTATTGAAACTGAAACAAAATTTTTTTTTAATAAAATAAAAAATATATATATATAAATAAAATAAAAAATACATGTAAATAAAAAATGAAAAAAACTATAAAAAAAAAAAAAAAAAAAGTGTATATGGTAATAAAATAAAATAATATAAAATAAATATGTATGTATCTAAAAAAATAAGTAAAAATAAAAAATACAAAGAAAAAATAAATAAAATAAAATTTTAAAATAAATTAAATTAAATTAAAAAATAACGAAAAATATATAAATTAATTTTAAAAAAATATATATTTATAAATATAAATATATTTTTATAAATAAAAACAATATAAATAATATAAAATAAAATATATATGTAGATAAAAAAAAAAAAAGAAAAAATTAAATAAAATAAAAAATAAATAAGAGAAAAATATAAAATAAAATTAAATATAAATAATATAATAATAATTAAATATAAATAATAATAGAGTGAAATAAAAAATAAATAAAATTAAATTAAACAATTAATCAAATAAAAATTAAATAAATAAGTAAAGTTTAAAAATAAAGAAAATTTAAAAATAAATAATATAAGAAAATATTTTAAATAATTCTCCCATTTCTGTCTTTCTCTCAACAGCAACAAATTGATCGCACCGCAGCGCCCAGCATTGAGTACGAAGCAACTGGTGCTGCGGGCGGCGGCAGCGGCAACAACGTGGCCACAACCCAGGCCAATGTAATACAACAGCAACAACAACAGCAGCAGCAGCAACAAACAGAGTCGGGTAACTCTGTGGTGGTCAGCGCCAGCGGCAGCGGCGCCTCAGTGGTGCCGGCGCCCAGCGTCGCCGCCGTAGGCAGCTTCAAGTCCGAGGACCATTTGAGCACGGCGTTCGGCCTGGCTGCCCTGATGCAGAACGGCTTTGCCGCCGGACAGGCGGGCCTGCTCAAGGCCGGCGAGCAGCAGCAGCGCTGGGCGCAAGAGACCGGCGCGGCGGAGCAGCAGCAGCCGCAGCTGGTGCAGTGGACGACGGGCGGCAAGCTGCAGAGCTATGCTCAGGTCAGTCAGCAGCAACAGCAGCAGCAGCAACAACAGCAGCAACAACAGCAACAGCAGCAGCAACAACAGCAGCAGCAACAGCATCAGAGCACGCCCAAGTCCAAGTGAGTAGCTAGTGAAGCATATGCCAGGAGGAAAAGATTTTAATTTATCCTCTCTTTCTGCCCTTAGAAAACATCGTCAGGAGCACGCGGCCGAGCTGATCTATGCCAGCCCCTCCACATCGGCGAATGCGGCCCAGAACCTGGCCCAGTCCACGCCCACCTCAGTCCAGCCCACCAACTCGAGCAGCAGCAGCGGCGGCGCCAGCAGCTCCGGCAGCAGCCGCAAGAAATCCTCCCAGGCGCAGGCAGCCGCAGCCGCGGCAGCCGCCAATGGGGTGCACATAGTGAAGCGCTATGCCTGCACCCATTGCCCGTACTCCACGGATCGTCGGGATCTGTACACGCGCCACGAGAACATCCACAAGGACGAGAAGCCCTTTCAGTGCTATGCCTGCCTCAAGCAGTTCAACCGCGCGGATCACGTCAAGAAACACTTTCTGCGCATGCATCGCGAGCTGCAGTACGACATCAATAAGACGCGTCGGCATGTGTCTGCCGGCGGCGGCGGCGGTGGCTCGAGTGGCGGCAGCGGCGTCAGTTCGCATCATGCCGGTGGGCGTGGCAATGTGACGATCAATGCCACGGGCGTGAACATTGACAACGCCTTCCTGGAGGCGCAGCGACATCCCACCTCGACCAGCATGAGCATTGCGGAGACCATCGAAGCGGTGGCCTCCGCCGCGGACATGCCACTCGCCCAGCTCAAGCAGGAGAAGCTGGACGATGGCTCGGTGCTGCCGCTGCACGTGGCCGCCGTCATGAACAGCGCCCAGCAGCCGGTGGCCAGCTCCGGCTCGGGCAGCAGCAGCGCCGGCGCCGGCTCGGGCCTGCTGAAGCCCAAGCGCGAGAAGCGCTTCACCTGCTGCTACTGCCCCTGGTCGGGCGCCGACAAGTGGGGCCTGAAACGCCACCTCAACACCCACACAAAGCCCTTCGTCTGCCTGCTCTGCGACTACAAGGCGGCGCGCTCCGAGCGCCTGGCCACCCACGTGCTCAAGGTGCACAACAAGCGGGCGTGCGGCAAGTGCTCCTATCTGGCCGACACCCAGGAGGAGTACCAAATTCACATGAGTGATGTGCAGTAAGTAACGGAACTTGAATTGTATAATAGTTAGAGAGATGTAGTTATGTGGATACATATAGTTAAGAGTGATAGGAAATAGATCTGAGGATAGATGATGAAATAGATGATGATCTATGAGAGATGTGTGATAGGAAATAGAACCATCTGAGGATAGATGAGATGATGATCTGTGATATATCTGCTAAAATCTATATGAAAATGATATGATTATCTATGATATATGTATATGATCTCTATAATATGTAAGATATGATCTATGATATGATATATATGATACATATGATATATATGATATATGATCTATGATATATATGGTATCTATGATCTCTTTAATATATAAGAAATAATCCACATAATAGTGGGATGATGATCTATGATATATATTGTATCTATATGATATATATAATGACCTATGATATATCTCATATAAAATTGATAATGCGATGATGATCTAAGATATATGTATATATGATATACATGCATACATAATATCTATGATATATAGTATGTAATCTATATGATAATGAGATTATATATGATATCTGTTGTCTCTTTGATGTATAAGATATGCTTTATATAATAATGAGATGATGATCTACGATATATGTGATATATATGATATGATCTATATGTATGCATATGTTTCAAGTTGTTAGTCTCCACTGTACACCCGAAGGATCTGATAACATAAAACATATTCAAAAGAGATCTTTAGATAGATAATGAAATGGTCATCTGTGATATATATATTAGATATGATATATGACTTACGGAACTGATGGAAAAGATATATATCTATTCATAATGATATAATCTATTTGATATATATGATATTTCTATTTGATATGATTTGATATGATCTATATGAAATTATGATCTCTATATATGATCATATATCATATATAGCTCACTTTGTTAGAGTCTTCACTGAACACCCAATCGATCAGATATGATGTAACATATTATCCACTTAACTGAAAGGAGAGAGAGAGAGAGAGAGAGAGAGAGAGATATCTAATAACAGATAATAATCACCTATGATATATGAATATTAGATATGCTATATATGACTTATAGCTCAGCTTGTTAGTTATCTCCACTGTACACCCGATACCATCTGATAGATATAACATCATCATGATTATCCAGTTTGTAAACTTGTTTCTCTTTGAATCAAATGCAGTCCGCACGACAATCGTCCAGCGCGCAGCAACAACAGTAACAACAACAACAACAACAACGGCAACAACAACAACAACAACAATGGCAATGGGAACAGCAACAATGCAACGCATAGCCAGAACTTGAATGTCTTGCGAACGATTGGCAACACGCTGGTGGCCAACAATCAGCTGAACACGTTCCACAATGCCGGCAATGCTTTTGGGTAACGTTCTCAGACCCACTCTCCCCCCCAAAGCCCAGACCCCACCATACCTAAGTGCGCACAATGACTCCTCTAACTCTCGTTACTACCCTCGTTCTTGTTCTCTCAACACAAACACACGAACACCCACACCCACTTGTCCTGCAGCACGTCGAGTGGCGGCGGCCAAACCGTTGGCAATGTGAGCGGCAGCGGCGCCGTTACCATCTACACCACCACAACCAATGAGGGCGTGACTGGCGGCGGTGGCAGCGGCGGCGGCGGCGGCGGCAACATCACGGGCGGCCCCTTGCAGGAGATCATCGTGAACCCCACCTCGATGGTGGGCTGGCGGCTCAGCGCCAACGGCTCCCTGATACCGCCCCACGATCTGCTCACTGGGAGCCTGCCGAACGCAGCGACACAGAAACGCGGCTCGGAGCGTTTATTTCAATACCTCGAAGCCGAGGGCAGCGATCCGGAGGACTATGCGCGGTACAGTTGCCCAGTCTCAGTCCCAGTTGTCCTTAAGTTTCGTAACTTTTGTGTTGTCTTTACTCATTTGTTGCCGCATTGTTGCCAAACTTCATGATCTCCTTTTTGGTTCATATTTCAAAAGTTTTGTTGCCAAATTTCATTATTTTTTTTTTATGTTTCTGTGTTGCCAAATTTGTTTGCTTTATCCTTGTGTTGTTGCTGGGTTTTTCTTTATGATTTAACAGAGATTTATTAGGCCTTGCGCTGTTGCCAAATGTTATCGTCATTTACTTTACAAATTTCATTGTCTTTTACGTTTTATTAATTATTCCAAAATATATAGATTTATATTTTAAGAATGATAAAAAAAATGATTATTATTATTTTTTTAAATATTTATTTTATTTTTAAAAATATATAATTTATATAATTCTATAAGAATCAAATTTTATATATAATTTAAATAATAATTAAAAAAATATTTAATATATAAAAATAATTTATTACTTATTATAAAATATATAATTTAATAATAAATATAATTATTTAATTCATATTTTTTGTTACATATTTTAAAATATTTAATTTTAAAATAATTTATTATTTATTTTAAATAATATTAATTTATATAATAATTAAGTAATAATACATACATTATTTAACTTGCAAAAATAATTTATTTATTATTCAAAAACTTATTTATTTATTTATATAAATTAAAAATAATATAATTTGTTATCTATACTTATCTAAAAGACCTCGCTAATCTCATGCTTTCTCGCTCTCTCTCCCACTTTAACAGTCTGCTAAAAATGGACGCAATTAGTCGCAACACAGCTTCGGTCGCTCAGGATTTTCATAAAGCGGGAGGCGTGCACGAGTTGAAAATACCAGCAAATCATCAACTCCTGTTCAATAATAAACTGCCTTCGCAATGGACGACACGAGAGGCTGCTGCGCTTTTGCACAGCCTGAGCAGCATGGGCGGCCATCACAGCGGCAACATTAACAGCGATAGCAACATTAACAGCAGCAACAGCAGCAGCATTAACAGCGGCAACAACAACAACAGCAGCAGCAACAGCGTGGCCCAGCGCCAGAAGTTTGGCGCAATGCGTGCCAGGCAGCACTCGACGGGCGAGGATGATGAGAATACACCCTCATCGGCCTCCTCTTCCTCGTACTCGGGCGACGAGTACAACATGTCGGGCGTCAGCTCGCCCATGAAATTGTCGCGTCATGCCAACGTCAACGGCAAGGGCCACGAGAGCGAGTTGAAGGAGCAGAGCAGCAACAACAACAAGGCGCTGATGGCGACGGCATTCCTGGAGGCGGCTGCCTACGAGCAGACGGCCATCGAGCTGCTCGCCAGCAAGCGAAAGCTCAAGATTGAGTATGACGAGGATCAAGAGAACCAGATCCAGCAGCAGCAGCAGCAGCGAGTGCAGCTTATTAAATCGTCTCCCGCGTATAAATTTAACAACAACAACAACTACAACAACAACAACAATAATAATAATACCAACAACAACAACAGTCACAGCTATTACAAAGAGAAATCTCAGAGAAATGCGGTGCTTCATTGTCCCCAGGACGACAAGGAGAACAAAACGGCAGCAGCAGCGGCGGCCGCTGCCATGGCCTCAGCAACAGCGGCTGCTGCTGCTGCCGCCACTGTTGGCACTGCAGCAGTGGCAGCGCCTAACAGCAACAGCAACAGCAACAACACACCCTTTCTCACACAAATGGAATACCAGAATCTCAATCGCATTGGCACCCAGTTTCAGAATTATGTTAAAGATATTATCAACAAATATTATGCAGCTGAGACGCCGTTGATGCTGGCCGCGGCCGCAGCAGCGCTGCCGACAGCAACGACCACAGGGCAGCAGCGCGAGCAGCAACAGCTGTCGCCGGGCAAGCGACGGCGCCTGATGAGCGAGACGGAGGAGTACATTGAGTATCTGCGCAACAAGGAGGACATTACGCTAACCATAACGCCCAAGGTGCCTGCCAGCAGCAGCAGCAGCAGCTGCAGCAGCTCAGCGCCGCCTAAGCTAACAGTGGCGCCTGCGTCGCAGCCGCAATCGCTGCTCAAACGTCAGCTGGATCTGGCAACACCGCGCAAGAGTCCCAAGAAGCCAGCTGTTAATCAACAGGTCATTAACAGCACTTGCCCTAACACCAGCAGCAGCATCAGCAGCAATAACAGTTGTGCCTCACGCAAATCCTTGAATCATCTGGCAACGCTGCTGCCTCTGCTGGCCGATGCTGCCAGCAAGCAGGAGTACTTAACAGCGCCGCTGGACTTCAGCAAGAAGTCGTCCGATGCGGAGACGGCGCGCAGCTCGCGCAAACAGGCGCAGCCAAAGAAAATACGCCTCTCCCCCGAGGCGGTGGTGGCCATGCTGCGCGACAAGCATCTCAATAAGCTGGTGCACCAGCGCCTCGGCTGCGCCAGCTGCACTGCGCGCAGGCGGCGCAACGGCGGCGGCGGCATTAGCTTCAACTATCATACGCTTGGCTCTCTGGCGCTGCATCGGTTTTGGAAGCATCGTGCGCTGCGAGTGGCGCAGCGCAGCTGTCGGCAGTGCAGTGCACAGTTTGAGCGGCGTTACAGCCTGCAGCTGCATCGCCGCCTCAAGCACGCCAAACTGTAACTCTCTGTAGCTCTCCCTCGTTTTTATGATTTAAGAGCCGAACAATTTCTCATTAATTTTAGCAAATGTTTTGCTTGCCATATACACACACACACACATTTCTAACGCATTAGGCATTAACATTGAAAATTCATTAAAAAAAAGAAATTTGCATTTATTTGTTAAATTTTAAGTTGTGATGTACCTGAAATATGATTTCTCTTAAAAAAAAAACAAACAAAAATTAAGAAAAAAAAAAACAATGTTAAGCAAACAAAATATTGTAGAAAGTTTCAACCGATTTCGAACAATTTTACATTATATTAATTGAGGTTATGTAAAAGACACACACATACATATATATATTCATACACTCACACAGAAAGACAGCAAAAGTACACTATATATGTACTATATTATATATATTATATTATGAAACACTTAATAGCATTTAGGCAGATATTCGTTGAGCATCTTCGATTGAGGGAAGTGAAATAGCTTTAATTTGCCATTTAAAAAACAAAAAGAAAACTTCATATTTGAGTTACTTAATTTTTGCCATGTTATTTACTAGTTGTTTAAGTTCTCATATATATGCTATAAACACATACATACATATACATATACACACATACATACATATACATATATATATTTAATTTATATGGTCTGCAAAACCTCAATACCTTTTTGCCTTATTTCGATATATTTTGAACTTAAGCTTTAACCGTAACGCAACTTTATTTAGTTTCTAGTTTTAGTTCAGTTCAGCCACGCCCACAAATGCCCACAAAATACATATAGAATTTCAAGCATAAAACATAAATCATGATTATGATTACGATTATGATTATTAAACGTGTAGTTGTGCTTATGATTTTACCAGCAACAACAAAACAAAATACTCAAAAGAAAATACAATATATATATATACTATATTATATATATATATATATATATATATATATATATATATATATATATATATATATATATATATATAACTTTTTACCACACACTGAACAAGAACAAATATTTGACTGAAAAGTGTCGGGTAAAATATTAAGCGAAAGCAGAAGTTACAAATAAAAAAAATAAAAATAAAAAACAAATAAAAATAAACAATTTCTAGTGTAAAATGTGTGTTTTTGCTAAATGTGGTAAACTTAAAAAATAAAAATAAATTTATTACACCAAACGATAAACTAAAACACGAAAAACAAAGCAAATCTTAAGTAAAGTAAATTTTTGGATGACAAAAGCCATTTAGACAAAATTTTTGAGACAAAAAAAGACATTTAAGAGTAAAGCAAAAAAAAAAAAACAAAAAACTAAAAAAAAATACAAAAAAATTGAACAAAAGAAAAGAACAAATTTACTTTACATTTTATTTAAGCACATGTTGCAAATTAAAAAGAAAAACAAAAAAATAAATGAGTAATATATAAACAAGTATAAGTGTTTTTAGTTTAAAAATTATATTTCCAAAAACATTCAAATAAAAGTAAAATTAGTTTAAACAACAAATTGTAGAAAAATATATATCTTTTATTGTTGAGGGAATGGAATAAACCTTAAAATAATTATATATAGTATATACAGTGATGACAAAATATCCAAAATTATCATAAGTATAGGCATATATAACAATATATATACATATATTCATAAAAAAAGAAACAGACAAAAACTTTGGAATTCAAAGGGAGCAAGCAGAGATCCGCAACAAATATATAGAGCAGTATTCCAGCACCCTTGACTTGGAGCCATATGAGAAATATATAAATAAAGCTCTAAATCGAGTCAAACAGCCGAGTGGAATTAGCTCTGTGCAACCCTCTGCGAGAGTTATAAACTTTGCTCTGAGAATATTTCATTAACATTCCCACATACTCAGAAAGAAAACATCTCTTTTATGGACATCCATGAAGAGCTTCTGCAAATTCTCTTTTCCTCAAGGGATATCTAAGCTCCCCTGGCGGGCTTGACTTAGTTCATCTTTGCTCTATGTTGCCTTTGCTTAGCAATTTGGGCATTGAGAGTAAATGGGCTGGGCAACAAATAAGCTAGATAATAGACCATTTCCACACTTGATAGGTACTCAAGAGGTAGACCATCTATTGCCTCTCCTGCAGATGCTCTTCACATAGAATATGTGGCACTCGTGCTGAGAGTTACAGCAAATATTGATAGGCTTCTAAATGTATACATTACATTTGAAAATTAAGATCTTTACAAATACCTATATTGCATATAGACAAGTTAAGAATACAACTAAGCTTAACATCTTAAGCAAATACATTCCTAGAATTGCAAAATTTCCATTTTATCCAGAATTTCCCATGGCTTCCATACTAAAATACATATTTTTCGCTTACAATCCCCTATATTTATCAATATATACGTTCTCAATTACAAGCTAAACTCTAAGATAGTGCTCCATATCCCATATCCGGACAGTTTTAACGTGCATCAAAGACCACAACTGCAATAGAAATCAAACTGTTAATAGCTGCATACAGTTTGGGCAGCACTGTACAGTGCCCCGGCGCTTACTTACGACGCTTGGTGCGCTTCTTGTACATGATGCGGTAGCCACACTCGCGGCAACGTATGGGATCACGTGGACGCATCTCGTTCTCATGATGACATTCTATTTGCACACATTAAATACAAATTACTATTTATATTAAGAAAACATTTATAGTTGGAAGCAAACATGTGCGCGTCGCTGCGGCAGCACGCTGTTGCTGCTTTTACGTATATTTTGTCGTATTTGTTTACTTACCGCCACAAATGTAAGTCATTGCGGTCTTCACATTTTCCTTGGAGCTAGTTTCAGACATTTTTAGTCCAATTACTTCAATAATAACTTAAAAACGTTTTGCTTATGCGAAATATTGTTTTTACAATGCGATAAATGCTCGATAACAGCGCTATGTTAATTAACAGTGCGTGTGCCCAGCTATAGTTTCAACTGGTATTTTTTTGGCATTCTCATTTACGCGCTATAAAACGGTCACACCAGCTGCATTGAATTTAGCTAAAACGTTTTCTTGTAGATTATTTACTTATTTAATTATTTTGCGAATTAACATGGTAAGGAAAAACAATAAAAAGTTTGCAATGCATCCGCGCAATGTCTTACGCACACCGCCAGACTACACCAAGCTGGCGATTAAGTATAAGGACTTTCGGCAGGTCTGCCAATTGGTGAGTTCCAAACTGAAGACATAAAAATAAGATTATAAAATTCATTTTGTTTGCCTCGCAGGAGCTCAATGGCAAGGTCTCGATCAACTTTCGCAATGAACGCACATTGCGTGAATTAACCAAAGTGCTGCTGCTTGAATACTTTGAACTCCACGTGGATTTCGCGCCGGGCAGCTTGGTGCCAACGTTGGCGCTGCGCTTGAACTATATTTTGTGGCTGGAGGATTTGCTGGGGCCGCTCAAACTGGATGCAGTGCGTGGCATAGACATAGGCAAGTAGTTAGCTTGACCCTAAAGAATTCCTACTTAATAAATCTGTTTAGGTTGCGGCTCATCCTGCATTTACTCGCTGCTGGCAGCCAAGAAGAATCGGTGGAAAATGCTGGCGCTGGAGTCGAAGCAGGAAAACATTGAATTCGCACGCGAGAATGTCAAGCGCAATGAGCTGCAGCAGCTCGTGGAGGTCTACGAGCAGCCCGACAAGCAGAGTATCTTCAGGAGCTACTTTGAGTCGTCCAGCGAAGCGGCCAAGGAACAGTTCCACTTCTGCCTCTGCAATCCGCCCTTCTTTGACTCGAATGCCAAGAATCCATTTGATGCCAACACACGCAACCCAGCGCGTCGCCCAGCGCCCAACAACGTGCGCACTGGCACCGAGGAGGAGCTGACCTGTGTCGGCGGTGAGGTGTCCTTCGTGCAGCGTATTGTCGACGAGAGCGAGCTGTACAAGGAGCGCGTGATGTGAGTGCAGCTGCACTTAAATTTAAAATGTATAAATAATTGATTATATTTCTAGGATATTCACCAGCATGCTCGGCGTCAAGGCTAACCTGCCCAAGATCCTGGACTATCTGCGTGAGCGGCAAATCAGCAACGTCTGCACCACGGAGTTCCATCAGGGAAACACAACGCGCTGGGCGGTGGCGTGGAGCTTTCAGGCAACATCCCTGCAAATAGGTAGATAATAGATTATCTAGAGTCAACTCTATATATGTATACACTGAGCAAAAGTATGTATACACTGAGCAAAAGTATATTTTAAGCTGGAATATTAATAAGCTGTTGTGGCAACCCACGAAGCCTTTTCCACTAAATGGCAATTCGCATGTCAGCGAGCCATTTGCCGTCGCAACTAGCGGAAATTATCGCTTCGTTCATATCATATTGACCAAAAGGAAAACCTGCCCAAAGCAAACAGGTAAAGAGCAATGGTCACAGGCAATCGTAGCTTGGGTATTTACTAAATTAAAAAAATAGTCAGAATTTTTTACACAATTTATTAATTTATATTACAAATTAGAGAAAAATATTAAAGAAGAAAATTTCAAATTAATAGTTAAGTTTAGCCAAGCGCTAAAGCGTATTCCTCAGTTGTGCTCCTACGAGGAAATGCTATTAGCTCTTGTCGTTTTCCTTTTGCCCAGCAGCTAGACTGCTTGCCATTTTCTTTTATGGCATTTCAACACGTTAAGGTGCTAAAAACAATGTAATTAAAAGGCGAGTCGAGGCGAGTCCTTGAGCTCAACTTGGCAACGCTTCTTATAAGCTTGCTGAGGTCGCCTTCCGAAAATGCTGGCATTTGCCAGGTTTTTTCTATGGAAAATCATTTTGCAATTTGCCTGAGTTTGCTAAGACTTTAAATAGATAATGATAATGCTCATAATGACAGCAAAGTAAGAAGTTAAATGAACCAAAAAGTTTTCCTTTGTCTGCACTCAGAACATAAGTAATATTATGCTTTTTACATAGTTAACAAATTTTGTTTCTTTGTGTAAATAAAAATTGTTTGCAGCACTTGAGATTTTGAGTATATATATATTTGTTTATGTGTTAGTTTTTAATATACTTATTAATATTTATTTTACTTTTATATTTTTGCATATTTTATATTTATTTTATAATCGTTACATATGCATATTATATTTTTTTCCCTTTTTTGTACATATATATATTTATTTTATTTTATTTTGTATTTATATATATTTATCTTGTATATATTTATTTTATTTTTGTTATGTGTTTTTTATATATTTTTTTATATTGTCTATTTTTTTAAAATAGTTTTTTATTTATTTTTATTTTAATTTATATAATACATATTTTTTAAAATTTATATCTATTTAGTATATATTTTTATTTATATTTTATATATACATATTTATATTTGTTTTCTTTTTTTTTTATATAATTATATTGCATATTGATTTTTTTATTATATATAGATTTTATTTTGAAGAAATTGATTGTATATGTATTTATCTTATATTAACTTTTTTTAATATATTCATTCAAATTTTACTATTTTTTATATGTTTACATATATATTATATTTTTATTTTGTATGCATTTTTATTTTTATTTTTAATTATTTTTTTCGTATGTATGTTTTTTTATAATTTCATTTTTATGCATACTTATATTTTATTTTTTATTATATTATATATATTTATATTAATTTAATTGTATTTATATTTATATATTTATTGTTTATACATTTAAATTTTTAATTTAAATTATTTTTCTATATATTTTTTTTTAGCTACATTTCATATTTGTTTGTCAATCACTTAA
This sequence comes from Drosophila repleta, assembly GCA_018903745.1. Taxonomy (NCBI): domain Eukaryota; kingdom Metazoa; phylum Arthropoda; class Insecta; order Diptera; family Drosophilidae; genus Drosophila; species Drosophila repleta. Next base: position 16,560,142 of record JAEIGN010000497.1, on the reverse strand, counting down.
ACTTATCCCCTGAAGTTTTAGCTCAAATTAAATACTTAAAGAGCTCTTCAAATTGTCAATAGCCAGCAGGAAGTCTCAATACTAATACACATAAAAAGAACCCTAGCCACATGCTGTGTGTTATAGATAGATAGACACGTCTGCCACCCAATTGGCGCCGGGCGCCCTGCCTGCTGGCTGCCTGCCAGCTCAGCTCAGCTCAACTCAAGCCAGCAATATGAGCTGATCAGAGCCGTAGATGGTTAAGGTTATAATTGCAAATGGCTGTGCTATCATATCGTATTGTACACAACATGACCATTATCATAGGCGATAGGTGGCAGGCAGTCCGGAGTCCAAAGTCCGGAAGTGTATATCGACACGGACACGGACACGAACATTGAAAAGCAAAAAGCAACTGGCAGACAAGCGGCAAACCAAAGCTGGCAGTTCGTATGTCAGAAGGGCTCAATGTTGACTTTAAATTCACATTTAAGAGTTGCACACAAATACAAGCTCACACACACACACACACACACAAATACACTTACACATACATATAGACAGTTAGCCAGTTCAATTACTCGTTGCGGCGGGCTGCTCTGGCAGCTAGATACATTCACTCAGTTGGTTATTGAAAAGGCTTTACATGAACATGAGACACACAGACACACGCCACAGACAAGCGCTATTTGCATTACCTGAGTGTGTGCGTGTGTGTGTGTGTGTGTGTGAGTGTTTTGTGTTATTTGGCTGTCATACGCCTGGTTTTTGGTTGGGTTTGCTCATTGCACTAAGTGAATGTGCTCGGATTGCCATGTGTCATGACAATAGCATACATTTAGGCGCACGAACTGCCAGCCAGACAATTGCAACTCTAACAGGCAGGCAGGTGGACGACACAGGTACGCCGCCCTCAGCTCCTGTTACGTGCCGTCACGCAGGTACAAGTTTATTCCCTAACCAAAAATTCGATTTTTTGCTGCTTTCATCGGAGTCGATGCCTTGCATTTAAATGGGATTTTTCAATTTGGCAGCACGGCTCTCACTTTAACCCAAGATGCTGGCCCGGACAGCTCAGCGGCTGTGATTGATGGCTTGGCCAAGTGATGGATGTTGCTGCCACGCAATTGTCAAGGCTCACAAAGATTTGTGCTGAGAGTTTTTCCTACTAAATAAATCTATCTCTACATAATATAAATGTCATCTTAACCAGGCCTAAAAATAACACATTCATGCCATATATCACGCATGCCGTCTATTATTTCTGTTCACTGATGATGATGATGCAACTGGAATCCAATCAGGCGACTGCTGGCCTTGCCACTCGCCCAATTACTTAGCCACATTAAAAATGTATTAGCCATAACATAACATAATAATATTCGTGTTATGCTTGGTCATAAACTTATTTTCTAAACCATTTTACGATGCCGATAAAAGGCGAAAGCAGCGCAACTCCCAACTCCAATTGATGCGCTTACGAATGTAATTCCGTTTGTATCTTGTTTACTTTTCGGGTTTATGACATTATTCAACCAACACCTTTAGCTGGCCTGGGCCAGCGGTTTCATGGCCGGCAAACATTTTCGTGGCGGTTGTGCCAACAAGTCGTGCCCTCAGCGCGTTTTTAATTAACAATTACGTCCGTCGAGGCAGTTACAGGACACGTGTTGGTTGGTAGGTGTGTGTGTGACGAGAGTGTGCCAGTGTGTGTGTGTGTGTGTGGCCCAAATTAAGGTAATAGCTAGAAAATTACAAAAAGCACACATGTGGGAGCGATCATCAGCGCTGTAAAAGCAAACAAACTCAGCGCAATCCAATAATAAAAGCACGATAGAAATATATATATACTATATCGTTTACTCTAAATACGATATAAAAATATATATGTATATCGTGTACTGTAAATACGATATTAGCTTTACAGACTTGACATAAAATAAGTTTATTTTAAGCAATAAATTTCTAAATATTTATATTTTAATTTTTCTTTATTTAAAAAAATAAAGAATACATATAAAATGATGTGAGATTATGTATGTATAAATTATTGGTTATTTAGCTTAACATTAAGTCAAATAAAAAGTTAGTTTTAGGAATGAAATAAATATTTTTTATACCAGGCGAAGCAATCTAGAAAGAAGTCTCTTGCTCAGATTGAGATCGAAGTTTTTCAGCTTCTGCTTTGATAGTGAGCGCAAAAATATGATATATGATATGATATACACATAATAAATATTTTAATATAAAAATTTGTTTAATTTTATATTTTAAAATATTTTAATATATACGATTTTTAGTTTTTTAATTTTAAAAATAAATCTTTAGATTTTCTTGTGGCACCTCAAGCCATCGAAGTAGCTTAAAGTTCTATTCATAAAACTCAGCGTTAAATTTTGGCTTTGATTTGTCGCAATTTTCTATATATTTTAAATAAATTTGCAATATAAATGTTTTAACTCATTTATATTTTCATTAACTTTGTAGATATTTATATAAACAAAAACTGATCAATTTTAGTATTATTTTTATATGTAACAAGTAAGAAAACTCTAGTCGAGACCGCTCGACTAGGGTATACCCTGAACCCTGCGAAGATCCGCTATTCCAAGCATTCTTCATTTCTTTTATATACACATGCATACATATGTACGTTCATGACAAGCAAAACATACACACACACATACACAGGCGCACGCATACACAAGCGCAAGTCGTTGCGTCAGCTGTTCTTTGGCTGCTTTGCATGGCAATGTTATGGGAAATTAAATGTTTAATTACTTTTTTTCTAGACCAACGATTTTGATCAAACTTGTTGGGCGTGATCATGTCATCCATATGTATGTATGTGCCAAAGCACAAGTCTCTAGTATTTGATATACGGGAGTTACAAATTTGAGGCGAAGGGGGCGTGGCACCCAAAATTTAACAAAAACCGAAATTGCGTAAGGCTTACATAACACTAAATGCAAAATTTGAAGACTCTAGCTAGAATGATGATTTAGATAGAGTTTTATAGCTTAATTTAGATTTTCGTTTTTAATCGATAACAATAAAACGATAAAAGTTATCGAATTTCTGAAACAAACTCGATCTTTTCGTGCTATACAGGAACCTACATAAAAAATTTCAAGTCTCTAGCTCTGGTAGGTTCTGAGAACGACGCGTTCATACATACGGACAGACGGACAGACGGACAGACGGACGGACAGACGGACAGACGGACATGGCTATATCAACTCGGCTTGTCATCCTGATCAAGAATATATATACTTTATGGGGTCTGCCACGCCTCCTTCTGCCTGTTACATACATTTCAACAAAAACATTATACCCTGATTTCCCATTTTCAATGGGTTCAGGGTATAAAATGAGATAAATTTCATAGCATTTAAGTAATATTATTATCGAATTTTTTGTTTTATTAAAATATTATTATTTAGATATTATTTCATGCTTTTTAAATATTAAAGTATCTAGAAAGAAATACTAAAAAAATCTATTTTGATAAATAAAATAAAGTAAATAATTTATTGAAAAATTAAAAAGACAGCAGCAAAGCATGCCCAAAACTTTTGCTAATATCTACATAAAAAACTACTCACATATTAAAATAAAATAAATTGTCTAACGTGCAAAAGTCAGCAATATTTCGACTTTTAATTACCTAGATTAATTTTTCGATTCAGTCATTTATTCAAGCGCCTTAAATGCCTGTCTGCAGCTGTAGGCGTGTGATAAATATTTTGGCATACAATGCGCTGATGGATCATTTATCAAGTCCTCGCTTATTCAATTATTCTGAGCGACTTTCGCTGTAGCCACTCGAATAATGGGCGCGTGTGGGAGGGTGCGGGATTAGCTGTCCACTAAAGTTAGTTAAACTAACTAATGTATGTCTAACTCACAGTTTTTAAACTAAAATTAATCTGCGCTTTTATGTGTTTGCCAAGCTGACAAAAGTTTGAAAGTCAAAATTTGATTTGGCTGGGCAAACAGTGAGTGGCTTCGGGCGTGGGCCATGTTTACTCTCAGCTGAGACGAGCTGAGCTGAGCTGCTGGGCGGAGGTTGTGTTTAAAGCCAACACTTTAAAAACATAAATTCTCGCCGAGCAGTTTGTTGGTCTGCTGTCAATTTGTGCTGCCTGGCCCCAGAAGGTTGTTGCGCACCGCTGAACTTCAGACAAAAAGGACGCGAAAACTTTCCACTTGGCAAGGGTCCCGAGAGAGACGTCGTACACACAGAGACTCACACTCAGTTACAAATGAGGGAGAGCAGTTCATTCGTGGCTGTAGTTTTCTATAGGCCGAGCAACATGGCGTATACGTAATTTGGCTGGGCATGTTTCGTGTGCCCTTCGTGAGCAAGCAGCAGCAGCAGCAGCAGCCGGCAGAAAATCGAATCGAGACCCTAAAAAACAAAGCATCAAGTATTTTTATCTTTTGCCAAAATAATGACTTTGCATTTCGGCGGGCAAATGATGCGCAAACTGAAAGCCTTTCCGTATCCCGCTCCCACTCCGCCCCTTCGCCAATTATGGCTGTAAGCTCTCGGCACTTGGGACAGGACAACTCGTCGTTGTCTGTCACTTTATCAACCTCGGCAAAGGGTTTATGTGTCGCCAGCGCATTTGTCATGTGCCAGCCCACAACAATGCAGGAATGCTCCCAAAATTGTCTGTAAAACCCGACAAATGTGGGTGTGTGGGTGGAGTAAGGCGTCGGCGGCAACTCAAGGCAAAAACTTGGCATGCATTTTCACACGCTCAACGCATTCACAGCTCTGACTAAAAGTTTTTGTCGCTATTTTCTGTCTTAAAACTGTCTTGACATCGCCGCCGAGTCCTACTGTTGTGCGTTGTGCTGCTTGGACTTTGGTTGAGAAGCTGTGAAATGTGGAAATTCACGAATTACTTACAATTGGAGGGTGTGGCAGTAGGAGGTAGGACAGTGTTCTGTGCAAGTGCAGTTAGTTGTTCTTTGCACTGCGGCTGAGCTCCTTGAAGCGTAAATAACTTTTTTTTTTAATATATGTACAGGATATCTCTTAGTTGATCATTCTTTATTCAACAGTTGCCTTGCAGCTGCTGACTGGCAAAATGCAAGCGCGACAACACGATAAGCGCTTCAGTTGTCGCCCAGGACTTAAATGAAGTCTTAACTCTTTTGTGTTGCATAGTTTAGGGCGCAGCGAAGTTTGCTAACTGAATGAACCCGAGCAGCGTATTAGTGTGCAGCTCAATTATAGTTGAATCTAATTAGATAAGTCTGTTGTGCAAAAAAGATAAAAGATGAAAGGGGAGACTAAGATGCAAACGAAAGAGCAGCTAATAAATGTTGATAGAGTTGTGAGGGGAATGAATGGAAGTTGCTCTGTGAGGTGAATTTAACTATGAGCTTTACTGTTTGAGTTTAACAAGAAAAAGATTTTAGCTTATGCTATTTAAGAAAAATATCTATATATAAATATATTTATATCTATATGCTTATAGAGATATTTATTATATATTTAAAAGCCAAGCTGAAGACCTCGCCTGCGCGGACTTAAGAACAAAACAAAACCAGCTTACATCTAATCTGTCTGTCAATGACAAGAAGCGAAGGCTGAAAAGATTACGCATTGGAATCTAATGAGCTTAAAATGCTGTAGAATAGAATAGCAAATAAATAAGCCTAGCTATAAGATAGCTTATAAGGTTTAAAGCTAAATAAATTCAATAAAATAAATAAATATAAAATATAAGTATAGAAAAAAATGGAAAAAAATAAATATATATAAAAAAAACTTAAATATAAAAAAAAATATATATAAAAAAATGTAGGTGCAAATGTAAAAATATAAAAAAATATAATATAAAAAAAAATAAAATATGTACATATGGAAAAAATATTACGAAATAAAAATATTTAAAAACATAAAACAAAAAAATAATTTAAAAAATAAAAAAATATATATAACAAAGAAAATATATAATATAGTTTAAATATTTTAAAATATAAAAAAAGAAAATGCAATAAAAAAAATTAAAATATTAAAAATAAAAATGCAAAAAGAAAAAGCATAAAAATATAAAAAGTAAAATACATAAAAAAATAAAATAAAAAATACAATAAATAAAAATATAGAAATATAGTAAAATAAAAATTATAAAAAGAAAATATACTAAACATAAATGTAAATAAAAATACATAAAATGAAAATACGTTAAAGAATTAAAATAAAATAGCTAAATAAAAAAAAAAAAAAAAAAAAATAATATATATATATATATAAATATATATAATAATATATATATATATATATATATATATATATATATATATATATATATATATATATGTATGTATTTAAAAAGCAAATAATATAAATACGCAACACAAATGCATTGTTCAGATTAGGAATGCACACAAAATGCACGCTCCGTGGACTCGCCTAGATTTAGAGTCTCGCGGCCTGCGGGCAATATTAAATATTTTGAATGGACTGTCCCAGAATGCATTTAATGACAGTTATTTTTTGCGTGTGCTGCATTTTTTGCCAGCTCAGCAGTATTTTTGCATAATTGTTAAATATTTACTAGATTCGGGCATACAGGGTGTCTGTCCGCCTCTCAGCTATTCGCCTTTTTATGTGGAGCATAAAAAGTAAAATATGTGAAGCTCATTTGCATATTTGCGTATTGCTCTAGTTATTTTCGTTAGGGTAGTTCCCTCTGTCTCGCAGTCACCTTTGATTAGACTTTTGCCAGCTGACGCCTGAAATGAGCAGAGATCTTGGTTCCCCTTCTGGCCAAAGTCAAATGTCATTTGATGTGGCAAATTTACTATTTACATATGTAGTTGCGTTTTTTTTTGTCGGTTCACATTTGACTTTATGATAATGACACCCTGTGTGTGCTGGGGGGCTGTCGATGGGCAGGTGGCCGAGTGGGTGAATGGGCGTGACGCCATAAGAGCAGACCAATTCATTTCAAAGTGAATCACACAGACACGCGCTCGCACACTCACACACACACGTGCAAAACAAACTCCCAAATGGGAAAAGAAACAAAAAAAAGTTGAAAAACTGAAAAGAGAAAGAGAGAGGATGTTTTATAGGGAGAGTGTTGGACTGGAAGATGCCCTCTAGTTATAGAAAAATTTTGATATACTTTTAGAGAGATTTAGAATAATTTTTCTTAAAATATTTTATGGTGATTGTGACTTGTCTTATTCTGACTTAACATCAATATATAAAAATCTTAATAAATAAATAACATCCCAAGACCACAATAAGTATCTTAATATCTAAATACCTCAATGGCTGAATTTCTTATTAATACATACGACCAATACTAAATGATTTTAATTACTATATATTTCATTTCATCCATGTCTCAGTACCTGAATACCACAATATATCAATATTTCAATATCTCAAACGGTTAATATCTTAATGCTTCAATATCTGTATATCTTGATTATTAAATACATCAATATCTCAACTTTATCAATCATATTATTATCACACAAATTCCTGCCTTACAATAAAAACTCTATACCCACTCTTAACAATTATTATAAGGTATATTATAGAGACACAAAAAGTTGCACAAAAACACAGCGACACATCAACATTGTGGCAAAAAGCGTGGCACATAACGAAGAAGAACAAGAAGCAACGAAAGCAAAGCAAAACCAGCAGAAAAAGTTAGAGAAGAACAAAAAAAAAAAGAAACTAGTTAGCTGTTTAGGTAGATGAGTTATGCTAAGGACAAGCAGAATGGCAAAGATACCAGGAAAATGTTTCATTGATATTTTTATGGCGAAATTTTGTATTTGGCTTTTGGTTTGAGCATTGTGTAGCTATTTATGGCTGCCAAAAAGGTATGGCAAATGTGTGTGAGTGTCTCTGTGTGTGTGTGTGTGCCTTGGTAAACTTGGTGCGTGCAAACGTTCCAATAGATGATGATGCCATTGCCTTAGCAACTTCACAGCAATGGCTGCTGCTGTCGGCGCTGCTCTTCTGGCTCTGCTGCTGCTGTTGGTGCTGCTGCTGCTAGTGATGTGGCTTTGTGGTGTTATGGGTGTGTGTGTGTGTGTGGATGTAGTGTGTGTGTGTGTGTGCGCGCGCGCTGACTGTCGGCTTTGCCAGTCCGCTTTGTTTATTTGCGAAAAAACTCGGCAGCCACGCAGACATCAGCTGTTGTATTGTCATGGCTCTCCGCTGGCCTGTCCTCTCTCACTCTTGCTCTCTCTCACTCTCTGCTTGTTATTCACTCTGCTCAGCATTTGAAGCACAGTCACAGTGGGGCAAGATTTGGCGAAGTTAAATGAAAATTAATTAGAAAATATTTAAATGAAATAAATAAAGCAAATAATTAAATAAAAAAAATTAAATAAATAAAAGAAATAAAATAAATAAACTAAATGAAATAAATAAACTAACTGAAATATAAAATAACATTTACTAAAATAATAAAATAATATGAATATAATATGTAATTAACAAAATAATATTATTTCCTTTTTTTTGAGGCTTAAAATAAATTAAAAGATAAAAAATGAAATTTTGCACTAGAAAATTTTAAAGTTAAAGTTAAATTAATTTAATAAGTTAAAAAAAAATATTAAAATAATTTATTATAAAATAATATAAACTCTATCTATTTGAAGGACATAGAATATATTAATAATATTAATATTTGCATTAAAAACATTTGAATGAATTAAAAAATTATAAAATTAAAAAAATATATAAATTAATATTTCAAATATTATATATTTGAAAACAAGTTAAAATTCGTGTATAATTTAGAATATACTAAAAATATGAAATAAGCATTTAAAAGTGTAGATTTAATTTGCCTTAGCCAAAAGCCGAACAATTTACAGTTCAGATGCACAAAACATATTCGCAATAGTATAATTATATAATGCAGATTAATAATTGCGCTTTTCTTATTAATTTATTATTTTTCCACACACCATTATTGTCGCATTTGATACCACTGTGCAGCCAATAAAATGAGTAGACAAGTGCTCTCTCACTGCCTGACTGGGTTTTTGTGCTCTTTGCTCGATTTCTGGGGCTCCTTTTTGGCTAGTTGTTGACTGCCGGCTGACGGTGACGTTGACGTTGACTTCACTGCTTCTGCCGCTGTCGCTGCTTCAGTCGCTGCCGCTGCCAGTGCTCCTGTTGTCGACTGTTGAGCCTTGCTCCTGCAGGATAACAGCCGCAATACATTCTTAGTGTGGACGCGTCGCTTGCGTTTGTCAGTTGTGCCTGAGCTTGTGCCAGCGTCAGTCAGTCAAATTTAACGTCAGCTTCAGAGTTTTTCAAGTTCCGATTTACATTTTCCAACGCTCAGCACAAAAAGTTATTTAGAAAAGAAAAACAAACAACAAAAACTGGCTGAAATCTTCGTGGTTGTGAACCTTTTTTGTAGCTCTTTTGATTGCGATTTAAAAAAAAAAGTTTTCAAACATTAAAAACATATTTTTTTAAACGGATTTTTGTACGAAAAGGTTTCAGCCAAACAAAAGTCAAAGTGCAAAAAACAACAAACTCCAGCAAAAGTTGAAGCCCGCGTGTGTCTGCGTACAACGAATTTGTTGTCGTGTGGGTGTCGGTGTGTGTGTGTTGAGTGTGTGTGTGTGTGTAAGTTGAGTTTGTTGTTGCCGCTGCAATTGATTAAACAACAGCGATTGCCTGGTTCTGGTCTGGTTACCTGGGCCAACTCAAAGTACAGAGACCAAGCAGGCAGCACAGAGTCTAAGCCAACACACAATGGGCTGCAACACCAGTCAGGAGCTGAAGACAAAGGACGGCGGCGCCATCGATGCTGTCAGCAATGGCGAGCCGGAGCCGAGTGCACCCCAGCTGGAGCTGGCCGACGGCGGCTCCTGCTCGGCGAAATCCTCCAACAATCATACAAATCACGCAAAATCAAATTCAATTATCTCCAACGGCGATGCGAAGGCGGCGGCCGTAGCCGCCATCGCCAAAGGAGCCAGCGCGGCAACAAATGGCGTCGACCGCTCCTGCGATAAGGCGGAAATCACAGAGTTCAACGACGATGTCGAGGAGGAAGGTAAGCCAAAGGAAGCCAAAGCCAAAATACATATCGAATACAATACAACAAATGCTCCCAAAAATACATTCATATTACAAAACTCTTCAGTATGTATGAAAGTGTGTGTGTGTGTGTGTGAGTGTGCGTGTGTGTGCGTGAGTTTCTTTGTGTGTGGGTTACCTTCATTATTATTTATTGTATTTTGTATTTATCAACTGTGTATGGCTGTGTGTGGCAAATCCCTATCCCAGTTCCCTAACATCATCATCATCTCTCTCCCTCTCTCTTTCTCCCTCTATTGCACTACCTTTCTCTTTCTCTTTGGTGCCCATTCTAATCCAATAACGCGTTTAATGGTGTCGCAAATATATATTGCCTTAAATATATATAGAAATACATACAAATACATACACATATGTACATAGAGTGGCCATACATGACTACACTGCACTACAACCATTACACTCTGCTACACATTCGAGCACATTTTTATACCTTGCGTCCTTTGATGACTTCTGTGTGCTTGTGCGTGCGTGCGTGTGTGTGTGTGTGTGTCCTGTGCAAATTGTTGTGTCCTTCGGCAAATTTGTGCAGCACTTAGCTTGGTTAAGTAGCCGCACTGTTGCCAATATTGCGTTGACTCCGCCAGCCCAACTGTCGCCCTAATGGGCATTATAACAGGCCATGTTTCACGGTTTATGTTATCTAATAAGCGCCACATAAATATATCTTTATGTCAGCGCTAAGAGCACAACATAAATATATTATTAACTAGAGGCATAAATTTATGGCCCACGTTTCGAGCTGCCAGAGATTGCGAATATGAATATATATGTATTTGCTTAGTTCTTGGCACTGAGAATTTGTTGGGTATATAATTTTGCTATAAAATATATCATAGTGTTTTTATATATCTTGTATATTTATATAACAAGTGAATTATATATTATTAAAAAAAAATAAAAATAAAATAAATATTAAAAATATAATATTAAAATAAAAAAAATAAAAAAAATATGCATAAATATTTCTTTATAATATATATATAATTAATATTTACCTAATAATTAAATACAAATATTTATAACTCAGCAGGATATGTATATAGCAAGGTGTTCTCATTTCTCTTCTCTTCTCTCATTTGTCATCTTTTAAAATAATAAATTGAGCTCAGCAGCATTGACAAATGACTCAAAGTAACTTCTATAGGCAACAAACTTGATCTATCAACAGCAACTTAAAATCCTCTGCTTTGCTAGAAGAGTTTAATGCTCAAACTTGACTGATAGGCATTTCCCAGGGCGCTTGAGCGCATTATGGACTTATTAAGGCAGGCACGAAATTCCCACTCTCCACCTAAGCATTCTCATTACGCTCTCCACAGCTGCCTGCTGAAGCAGTTCAACAGAAACGATTTGGAATACAGATCAGTCTGCAGCTGAACCCCGAGGCGAGCAGTCGTGTTTCACTTCTGCGCTGCCCATATAGCAGCGACTGCAAGTTGAAGACTTAATTCCATTGGACCATTTGCTGGGGCAGTATTGTAGAGAGCTGTAAAGGCAACAGTTGGACATTTGATAAATTCCAGATTTCATGCGTTCCATTTACTCTCAACTCTGTACATGCTTCGGCATGGCATGATCCAGCCGAACCGCCGTATGCTCGCTCTCACGGCGCTTCGGCTTGATCATGCCATGCCGAAGCTCATAGTTCGAGCGTAGAATTGTTCGATTGGAGCAGCTGCTCGTGTGCGAATAGCGCTGCTCTCTCAAACTCAACTCATGACATTCATTGTCACTTGCTTAAGCTCAAACTTTATAAGATTATAATTAATTATCGTTAGCATACTGCAGCTGTGTGTGCAACGGCAGCTTTGAAAGGATTCTTAACTGAGAATGTTCTGTAGATGGCAGCAGATAGTATGACATTTAGAGTAAATTGCGGAATAAATTATAAAAAGTAAATAAATTAGTATAAATTAAGAAACTCTAAACGAATATTAAAATTAACATATTATACACAATATATTAAATTTATTTGAATTGACTTAAGGCTATATGAAAAATATTATTTGTTCTTGTTGTGCTTTCAGGCTTAACTTATTTTCATAATTTATTTATTTATTTATTTATTTAATTTTTATTTTTATTATTTATGCCTTGAAACTAACTCTGCCAAAAAGTTTGTATTTTTAGTTCCAGTTAATGACAAACTAAAGCTGTTTTCAAATCACATTTTCTCTTCAAAGTCAAAGTCAATTCGATTCATTTACAATTCAAATATTTTACAAACAAAAAACAATAATCAAATTAATAATTGGTTCCATGTTTTGTTTTCCTCATCATTGTCGACTCTCCGTCTTCATGTATTCTGGGAATAAACTTCATAATTTGCCACAGAAAAAAAAGAAAAGAAAACATTTGGCAGAATAAATCATTGGCGAAACTTTTAGTTGTAAATTCGCTCGTCAATCTCAGAGTTGCCGTCTCCGTGTCGTATGTGTTACTCATAACTGCAGACGCGGTGTTATTTTTGGAAAAAACTTTTGCGGTTTGTTTGCCCAAAAAAGGAAAACAAAAATGGAAATAAAATTCGCGCGTGAGCTGCGCCACCTCACCGCGGGCCACATAAAAGTGCAGAACTCAAATGTATGACTCATAAATTACCGGAACGTGTTTTCCCATGTGACAGGTGCAGCAGTCGCGCTCCGTCCGACTTGGTATTTGGATTGGGTCCCCAGGCACCGACAGCCGAACAGCGCGCCACCGAGGCACTGGCCACCTGGCCACCAGCTCCCGCACAGCTCAGATAAATTGCACAGCGACACTTTATCAGCGTTGGCCGTAAAGCGACGACGACGATAAAAAGGACTCGCTCTCCTGCCTCTGCTGTCGCTTAATACCACAAATTATGATTATTGTTTAGTAATTTCGCTGTTAATGTCGCCCGCCTTTAAATTGCTGGAGCATTTTCATGCATGCGTTGGCAGATTTTCATGACGCTTTGCCCTTGAAGGGGCACAGCTGCCTTTTCGAGCATTTTCCCTCTAAATTATACAAATGCGCGAAATTTTGGTTGGCTGCTCTAATTAGAGCTTGACAAATGCCTTTCATGCTGCTGCTGCACAATCAAAGAAATTTCCCTCTCCTAATGATGGCCACGGAACACATCGCTGTTCACAATGAACTTAATTAAAAAGTGCCTCAAAAGCAGTTTAATTATTTCCATTTGCAATGAACTTGGCTAGCAAATGTCATGGCTACTACAAGCATATCAAATGTGGATGCGCTGATAGTGGGAGTTCATATGCTGTCTGGTGTGCGGTCAGGTTCATGATGATGATGGCTGAGTACTTATATGTATATATGTGTTTATATATGCATACATATATATTTACTCTTCATGTGTTCCTTTTTTTTCATCGAGCACAGCAGCTCTTGAAATAACAAATGTTTTGCTGCTTTAAGTAAATATTGCTGAACAAATAGCGGCAGCTAAATTAAAACAAATTTTTTGCGTAAAATAATATTTACTAAAGGAAAAAGGAATTATTTGGCTTGCATAATTTAAGCAAGTTCAGATTCATATTTTTAAATGATGTAAATTTAATTTACATGCATATATATATTTTTCTTTTATTTTAAATTTTTATTAAAATTTGTTTCTTAAAGGTATTACATAAACAAAATATGTACATAAAAAAATATTAATAATAATTGTAGATTGGTATATAAGTATATTTTTATTAAACTCTAAATTTAATTACAAATTTTCTTTGTTAAAGAAATTATAGCAAAATACTTTTAATGTTTTTTACATAAATTCAGTAAGGTGTGATCGATTTAGGATTACCATACATTGGTTAACTGTCTTAACAAAGGCCGAAAATTAAAATTTTAAAGACTAATTTAAAAAAAATGTACCAAGCTAAAAAATCTAGCAAGTACTTCTTCTGACAAATTTGTTTAATAAAAAGAATTTAATAATCAGAAATTCAAGATATTTCCTAACATTTTCGAACTTCAATAAATGCACTAAAAATTATATATTAATATTTAACCAAATATATATTAGTCTAACATTGTTTTCTTGAAATATTTATATCTAAGTTTTCACTCAATTAATTTAATAAACTCTTAATATCTTACATAATTATCTTAACTAAACTTTTATTTCAAATATTTCCTTTTTAAATGCAAAATAAATAAATAAATTTAATAACTTTTATTTTAAATATTTTCTGTTTAAATGTTAAATATTTAAATAAATAAACTTAATAAATTTTCTTTGAATGTTTCCCTTTTCTTTTCAATTTAAATTTTACTCTTTTGCTCAATAAATTGAATTTTATATTTATCCCAATAAAAGCCAAAATAAAAATTTATTAGTATAAAATACTTTCTGAAAACTGATTTTTGTGCTTCAGCAAGTTTAGCAGCTACCAGCAGTTGGCTGATTTCAGATCAATTCGAATAACTTTTACTATATCTTATTTAAGACCCATGAAGCGAATATGTAATCTCTGCAGCTCTGTCAATTCTCTGTAAATCCAAACTACTCAAGCTCAAAATTATAATCGTAATGCAGTAAAAATATGAATTCTAGTTGCAAAATAAACATTTTATGGCCGAAGTAAAAGTATTTCATTGCCAAGCGACCTTTTTTAAAAGACCTTTGTAAATAAAGGGACATGTAATATGTTTATCTGGCATTTCCATCACATTTGCTGCCTCAAAAATGTTTATAGTCTTTCGTTAGGTATTAAATTGTTGTCTTTGGGCAGCGCTGTCGAAATAGTTTGTTTGCTTTATATTTTTATACTCCAATTTGTTGTTGTTGTTGAACTGCCGCCAGCGACATAAATAAAGGCAGCTGCAAAAGGCATAAAATAAAACTACTATAAAGCAAACCAGCCATACAAATGCCTTTTAAGTCGTCGTCGCTGCCGCTGCTGCTGCTTCTGGTTTTGGTTTTGCTCTTGCCGAGCTATGCCAAGAAAAATTTCATATTATAAACACGTAGCCAGGCTCAACACATTCGGAGTCTGTTTGCGTGCCTCTCTTGGCTGCAAATCAAGAAAATAAAAATAAAGAAAAAATGTATAAAACTAAAAAAGGAAATGCGCTGCCAGCAACAGCATGAGGAAGCTGCTGCAGACTTGGCCCGAGCCTGCAGTGAGGTTTATTCAACCCGCGAGTGTCGAAACGGAATGTCAAGAATGTCTGCCTTTGACGCATTACCAACTAATTAATAACTGCTGATGACGATGTGGTCGAGAGTGGCCCAAGTACGGCTTATCTTTATGACCGACTAGCCGCACCTAACCAAAACGGCATTACGTATGCCCTCAAATTATATGCCCATTAGTTGGCGGACAGGGGCGTGGCCAGCCTCACACAACGCTGCACATAAATTAGCAATAAAGTTGTCAGCTCATGCGTAAATCTACACAACACACACACGCAGAGAAATCTGAGCCACGAAAAAATCCTAAACAAATACAAAGGCATCCCGAAAGCAACGAGAGAGAGATAGAGAGAGAGAGCAAAGCGGAAAGTGGAAAGCGTGTACAATAAAACACTTTGCCTCGTGCTAAGCTCCTGCTAAAGTATCTGTGAGCTGCTTTTGTGCTAATGTGTAATGCAAATAAACGCCCGTGAGGTATGCTCCCATTGTTGGCCGCTGTTGCTGTTGTTGCTCTTCTTGTTTCTGTTGTTGTATACAAGCAATTAAGCCATTCGTAAGCGCTGTTAGATTATATCTGTGATGAATTCGTGTCACCGAATTAAGTATACTCCACAATGGGAATGGCTGAAATTCAAAAGAAATTCTTTGAGATTTTTAGTATATTACATATATATATATATATTTATATTTAAGTATATTTATATATATGTATATATTTGTTTGTATACATTGTGATACCATTGAATATTGTGAGAGCTGCAAAATGTTGCTACTACTTTTAAGTACTCTTTGATAGCTGTATGCTACTTGCTTTAAATGTCAATAATTTGCAGCTGAATATAGCGGAAAAATTAAGCATTTATTTGAGCTATGGCTCTGACTGCGAAACTGTGTTAAACAGAGCTGGCTAGAGCCTCGAGACGAAGCTAGAGCCTAGAGATGGAGCTTGAGAGTTATAGAGCTAGAGAGCTACATTGATTCTTAGTACTTACAAGTCAAAATAGTAGAAATAGAAGTTAAAAGCATGATATCCGTCTCCCAATCTGTATAAACACACAATAAACAATTTAATAAAAAATTAAAAATGATGTATATAAAAATTAAACAAAACTTGAATAAATTGAATTGAATAATAATCGAATAAAAATATAATAATAATTAAATTATACAAATAAAAATATAATCATAAAAATTAAAAATATAATATAATAATTAAATAAAAATAATTTTAAAAAAATATTACAAGTAAATATTCAAATGGAATATTCAATATTATATCAAATATATTATATATATAAAAATTATATATATAAAATACAAACAAAAATAAAATTTTCTATATAATATAGTTTTATTAATATAACATAGGTTTACCTATTTAGGATAGTTTTATCTTCATATTGTACATTCTATTTTCTTCTCACTTCTCCACTCAAATTAATTATCAATTAATATAAAATATAAATAGGCCAATATATTACCAATTTCTATCAAATTATTCTAAAAAGCTCAAAGACTCTCCTCTCGCAGCGTATACTTAAATGGAATTAAGAGTGAGCATTAAGTTGTGCGCACAAAAGCACGCAATACAATTTGTCGTGTGCCGCGCTGGTCGCGTTGGCTCGATGCTCTGGCGTATGGCTCATATTTCGGGATTATCATAGATATTTGCATAATTTTAATTAAAACGGCTAAGCGTTGAGAGTGGTTCAAAGCTTTTGAGCCGCTACAAAGCGGTTTCAATGACGACGCGAGCACTCAATACACTCAAAGTATCAGGCCATTACCGCAACCTGGCTGAGGGGCTTGGCCGAGCGCCCTTTGCCTCAGTTGCTAATTATGCTTGCTCAATATGACTGGCCAGAGTTTGGCTAATGTACGACTAATTGAGAGTAAATAAGACGTTTTGCCTGCCACCGTCAGCTGGCTTGATTTATTGGCGGCTAATGATTTCCATTTGATAGTTGGTTTGTTTGCCTTGAGGTGTGGCCAGCCAGTCAGCCAGCCAGCCACCTGCCAATGCCGTCCGCCTTTGTGTTGACGTGTTTTATGTGTTCGCAGTTCGCTACGTTGATTTTCATGGCTCGCCTGGTTAATTAAAGCACTTTTTAAGGTGTGAACGCACTTGGCAACTGGAATTGGTATTGAGTATGAAGTGAGCCAATGGGCAATGGAGCGTATACTTAATGCATAATGAAAGGGTTTCTGTTGGTTTATATATTTGTATATATATAATATATGTGTTTTGTGGTTCAGTTCGGCTCTCCACATAGTTTAGCTTAATATATGGCATACCCAAATATGTATGGCCATTTCGGCACCCATATCGCTTGTTCCCGTGTTCACTTAGTGAGCCATTATTTTCATCTAACTTTTACAAATGTTCTGCTGCGCCACAAATTGTTGGCCATAAATTTTTAGAGGCGCTCGAAAAAAAAGGCGGCGAACACATTGAAATACAAATTTCGGCGTCTCCACATGGGCACCATTCACAGCTCGTTTGCTCGCCGCTGATGCCGAACAGCCATAACAATATTATGTATACGCCGTGGCGAGCCCGTGAGCCGGCATTTATTTTAATTTGCCATAAAAGGTGCGTCCGTCTGCCTAAAAATAGGCGTAGAACGGCCTTGCCCAAAAACAAAATTATAAAAGCCAAGCCAAAGCCAAAGGCAAAGTCACGTGGATGGGCTAGGGTTGCGGCCACGTCGTTATGCGGCTAAATGCTGCATATTTACACGAAAGAAATGCATAAATGAACGAAATGAAATGAAAATGCTAAGCGCTGGCCAAATTGGACACTGGAGCCGCATTAAAGCGCCGGACAAATACCAGAAATGCGTGCCAGAATGTTATTTGATATTTCGGCCTGTGACAGTCGCGCTCGAAGCTGAGCAAAGGCTGGCGCCACGCACAAATTATGCATATCTTTATGTACATACACATAACTGTCAGACGTGGGCGCAGCAAATAGTAGCAAGGGGTGTGACCAACCGCCCACCATCCACCGCCAAGCCAGCTGTCCATTGCTGTTCCTTTTTTGCACTTTGCGACGCGTTAACGAACGGAAATGATAAATTGTCATTTCTCGGTTATGTTCTCAAGATTTCGCATTGCTCCATGGCTCCATTGCTCCATGACTCTCGATGGCTGGATGGCTCCATTGCCATTCCGTTTGCCATTTCCTGTCTTGTTTACATTTCTGTCAACATTGCTTGCTTCTCGGTTTCTTTCACATTTCCGTATTGACTCGGCGTTTGTAATTTCAAAAGATTTCCAGTCTGTTTAGCAAATAAACATAACAAACGAAGCCATTAGCGTCGAGTTTTAAATAATCGTGATTGAAAAGTTGCAAATTAAGAGGCGCCTCCTAAATAATTAAATAAAAGGAACAGGAAATAAAGATAAGAAAGTGTTTCTCCTCGAGTTTGACTTGCGGCTGTTCATTTGGGCTTTTGATCTTTAAGCCACAGATAATGAGAGGGATGATTTAGAAATTTTTAGATATATACTTGGGTTATTTATTTATTTATTATAAAAGTATATGGTATAAAGTATAGTAGATGCAGTTTGCCCATATAAATAAATAAAATTTATAGATAAAAAATTTATAAAAAAAAAGAAATTTTAATTTAAATAAATAAGAAAATAAATAAACAATTAAACAAATAATTATATAGCATATAAATTACTAAATAAATAAATAAATAAATAAATATTTATTAAGAATATATAAACAAAATTTTAAAAAATAAATAAAGAATAAAAAAGTGATTGAAAAAATATAAAAAATAAATATATGTAAAAAATAAATACATATGTTTATGTATATATATACAAAATATAAAATAAAAAAAATAAATATATAAACAAATATTTATAAATTTACATATAAAAAAAAATAATTTATTTTAAATAAATAAACAATAAAAAAGTATTTGAAAAAAAAATTAAAAATAAATATATAAATAAAAAATAAATATATTAAAAAATAAAATATGTACAATACAAAATATAAAAAAAAAAAACTAATTTTATTAATTCATATAATAATTAATACAATAATAATAAAGTAATAATTTTAGTAATAAATAAAAAACAATTCAAAATAGATATATTAATAGTTATTTACTTTTTGCTTATATGCAGCCAACCATAACTAATCTTTGTATATTAATATGTTTATATTCAACAAGCCGTAATTAATTATTTTTAAATATATTCAAAGTAAATCTGTAGACAAAGTCAACCTAGTCTAGTATTTTCAGCAACCCAAATGAGAATAATATATTTTATATAAACATATATAATATCCCTATATTTAGTTGTGTAGCTCTTGGCTGTTCGGTATTCTCCAAGCACTCTTACCCCTTCAACAGTTCTCAGCTCTTATCCAAGGGCTACATCTGGCTTCCTCTAAACGCATTTCTATTACAAATCGCACAACTGCTCAGACACGCTATGTCCAACCAAGCAAATAACCTCTGGCAATTATACAGACAACTGAGCAAAGCCTGTAAAGCATTTCCAATAAAAAAGTTCGCCTATAAAATTAAATAAGTGAGTCAAGGCTAGGCCACATTTTTCATCTTTTCCACATCTTTTGCTCTGCTAAATTTAGCTGCCCTTTCTATCCTTTCTATATATGAGATTGAAGTTGAAAGACAAAACTTCGACATCGATAAAAATGTCTGCCATTTGCCGTCTGCTGGTTATGAATTTATTATGAAGCCATCGGATATGCCCAATATTATTTATGATGTCAATCAGCCGAGTCGAAGTATTTCTTTCTTTCTTTCTTTCAATTTTTTTTTTCTTTTTGGCTGAGTTCGTCTGGCATTCGGAGCATTTGTCACTCGCCGCAAATATATGCGCATGTATTAATAAACATCAGTAATGTCCTTGCACATCGTTGTCAGCCATATCCATATCCTCAGTCTTATTTTAGAAATTTATCAAGCGTTCGCCTAACGCTCAATAATTGCCTGTGATTATTTATCTCTTTTGGCTCTGTTCCTGGTGCTTAATGGCTTATGAATTTCCGGCATATCTCAATCGTAAATGCTTTAACAACTGCACCAAAACGTTGGCAATAAAATTTAAATTTCTTTTTCTAGATAAATTCCTGGCCGTCACTCTTATCTGTTTTCTTGTCAAGTCATTGGGCTGGAAGAAAACTTTTGCGCGAGATTTGTTTTGCGTCACAAGAGCTGAATAAATAAAATGGCAAAGGCATTAATCATCAAGTGGAAATCCCTTTAATTGACCCGAACTCTTTGTGGACTTTTGTAAAAGAGTGAAGAAAAATATTTGGGCTTTTACTTTGGGCTGTCTAAAAATAAAGTAATATAAATAGGCCAAGGCTTCCTCCCGTTTCTTACTCCTAATAATGATAAATGCATAATTTATGCCGACGAACTTTTCTGTCAGACGGCACACGCAGCAGAGAAAAACAAAGACAAAGTCTCGAGTGCTATCAAATTTATGTCGACCTACTTGAATATGTATGTGAATGAGTATGAGTGTGTATGTGTGTCTGAGTGTGTATGTTGGGCCAGCTCTCTCTTGCTGGCTTAATCAGGCGCACATAACACAAAAGCTAATTGCACAAAGCCAATGCCACATGCATATCTCACAGCGATGCCCCGCAGCGAAATTGCTTTATATATTGTTCAGATAATGGATATTGCGCATTGTATATATATATGGGGAGAAAATTTAATTAAAAAGTGTGTACTTAGCATCCTAACATACAACATCCGCACCAATGTCAGCCAATCAATATAAATTGCTTTGCTCTCGTGCAGCAGCATACAACGTATACGTCATGGCGGCTGAGCTGTTGCTTCCGCTTCATAAAAATATAACCGACAATAAAAAAATACAAAAAAAGAAAAGAAAAACGAAAACAACATAAAGTGCCGCACAGAAAAAGTCGCAACACAACATTTTCGCGTTGGCAACTTTTCTTGACAAACAAAAGCGGAAATTGATTGTATTACAACAAGCCAAGTAACACCAGCAACAATAAGCCATATTAGTTGGCAGCATAAAGCGTCAACACAAGTGGATATGTATATGTATAGAGGCTATATGTATATATAGTAGACGACAGCACAATAAACTTGGCGCCGGTTATTCTTTTTGCTTTTGCTTTTGCTTTTGTTTTGTGTTGTTTGCGCTGGGCGCTGCTGCTCTTGAAAGCCTTTGCATAGCATTCTTTATGCAATTAACTTGATTATGTTTTTGTTGGCGCTCAAATTTGGCAATAATTGCGCGAGCAGGACGTAACTTTTTCATGCTGATTAAAAGTTTAGCCAGCCAGGCGGCAGCTCGTTGCCAACGCGCCAGGCAAACAAGTTGAGACAGGCAGAGCCCAAAGACGGCAGCGTCTGACAGACGTCTAAACTTTAGCTAGACTTAGTACGCACATGTATGTGACTCTCTCCCTCTCTCTCTCTCTCTCTCTCTCTCTCTTGAGTGTGTCTGCCCTTAACTTGGCATTGCCTGGGCGCCTTAGCACCAAGTGGGCTACCACAATTGCCAAGTTTTTTAGCCGCCTTCGCACAGGCACAGGCACAGGCACAGGCACTGCATGCCAATGAGCCACAGATATTCAACATTTTAGCAGCTGAGCTGAGTGAGTCGAGCCAAGCATTGTCATATAAATTAGCAATAAGCCTGAATCTAATTCGAGCATTTTATTCAATTAGACGAATTCGAATGCCATTTCATGCCAGAAAGGTTTTTGCGGCTTGCATTAAGTTCGATTGGATTTGTGAGCAAATTAAATAGAAACCTTGACTTAATGTTGAGAAAATATATTAAGTGAATAAATGAAAAAAAAAAATTGTTATAAAAATAATAATATAAAAGAATTATATTCATTTCATTATTAATATTACTATTATTAATTTATATATATATTTAAATATAATTTGTATTATAATGAGTTTAATTTAACTTAACATCAATTTAATTAATATAAATAACTAATGCATATTGTTTGTTCCTTATTTGTTTCATTAAAATATAATAAATAACTATTTAATATTTAAATATTTTTAATTAATATACGTAAAATATTTAGATATTTTTAATAATATTAAATTATTACATAATTTAAAATTTTGTAATCAGAAAATCATAATTAAATATTTTAAATTATTATAAAAGATTTAAGTATTTTAAATTATTAAGTATTTTTAATTATTAAGCGAATTCAATTTTTTATTACAAATTATGCACATATATATATTATTTTAAAATATTTAAGATAAATATTTATGGGAGAAGAAACTTGTATCCCAAAATTAAATTTGGAAAGCCTGAGAGTCCTGTAAGTTGAGTTTCAATTTAAAGTCTTCATTGCAAACCCACACAGGACAAAATTATATATATATATATATATATATATATATATATATATATATATATATATATATATATATATATATATATATATATATTAAAAATCAAATTATTTTTCTAGTTTTTCTCAAATAATTATTTGTTACTAAACACATAAAATTCGGACTAGTATATTTAAGCTTAATAATTAAGAAATCACAAATAATTGTCTCATCAATAAAAACCCTCTCATATAAACTTCAATTAAATCAAATAAATAAAGGCTTAAGTTCCTATAGATTTCATAAAATCACATTCAATTCGCATTATGAATTTTGCCATTGTTAGCCAAACTTTGAGTGTTTCGCAAACATATCCATGCGATCCACTCAGGTGGCAGCCAAATGCTGGCCGGCTTAAGCTCTGACTCTGCACTCGAGCAACTGCCATAACTGGGAGTATTGTATAACTTTTTGAGGGCCCAGCACTCAGCGTTGACTTGAAGAGTTTCGTAGTTTCGTTTTATTATCTCGATTCTATTATATTATTATTATTTTTTATTTCTTTGTGTAGCGCGTCGCACCCAGAAAGTTTGCTGGGTTTTGTCGGCTTTATTCATGGTAAATATCCTAGACTTGAGATGAGACTGGGGTATATTCAAATGAGCTGCTAAAAGATAAAATATTTATTTTTGTTACTAGTTTAAAAAGTAGTTTCTGTCAGCTGTGTTCAATAAGACTCAATATCTATAACTATATAACATCTAGAAAATCTGTTTAAGTACTTGCAGCTACAGGGTATATAACAGGCCGCATTTTACGTCCCTCTATTGTCTCGTGAATGTCTGTTTTTATAGGGCTTCACATGATTAAGGACTTTTATGCCGCAAAGTCTTGCGGATATTATTTAGGCATTTGGAACTTTGCGGGGCTGTGGATCGCACATGCTACAACGTCGCGTGGCTCTAATCAATGCTAATAAGCAGCTGCGTGCTGGCGGGAAATTGAGTCGCGAATATTACGCATACGCAGCGTATTACATATTAAGTGAGTGTAAATGGGCGCGCGAGTGTGCTTGAGTGTGTGAATGTGCTACCTTGACTTAACTTTCACTTTGTTCGCTTCATTTCGATCATAAATTTCATGAGTTTCACTTTGATATTGTAATCGTTACGCTTGTTACATGGCTCATGCATCTCACACACACACTCACACACAGATCATATCGATATATTTCTAAATATATATATTTAAACACGATATTGTTTTTAATGGCTTTTTCTCTCTGTATTTGTCTTTGTGTTTTCTTTTTAAAATATAAACAATCGAAACGAACAATTCCATTCAAATTGTTATAACCAAATTCTGACAAAATCAAAATCAAAACAAACAAACAAACAAACAAAATCCTATCGATAATACTGCAGATGAAGAGCCGGAGGTGGAGATACTAATACCACATCACCATCATCATCATGGCAGCAAGAAATTCCGTCGAAATCCTTTGAAAAACTTGGATCTCGACTTTAAATTCGATGTTAATTCGTTTTAGCCAGCACTCAAATTTACCACAACAACAATACTATCAACTGGTGTGTGTGTGTTTGATAGCTGGGTAATTTGTTGTTATTGTTGTTGTTGTTGTTGTCGTTGTTCAGTTGCTTGCATCCCACACGAAAACAATAACAAGAAACAAACAAAGCAACCTAGCAACCTAGATATATAATTGGCCTAGAGAGCACGTCTTAATATATTTTGTGTGTTGTTGCTCTAGTTGAATATACATATATGCATACTCAGTGTTGTAAAGCGTTAAACAGTGCTGCTAACCAGTGTTTATCAATTAAGTAGACTAACTGTATTCTCTAAATTAAATATGCACGTTTCCTTTTATGTATTCAGTATTTTGATATTTTATAACAATAAAATAATACAATTGGCATGTTTTCCTAACGGTCTTTCTGAACTAAACATTTTATACAGCTGGCAATGCTGTCGGAAAGCTCAGCAGAGCTTTTAAGCTGCAACAACTTTTCTCTCTCTCTCTCTCTCTCTCTTTTCGCTCTGCGCATTTCCCTTCTTCTGTACGTATATCAAAGCTGTTGTTGTTCATGTGTTTAACTGTGTGTATTTCAGTTTCAAAATAGATTTTGTTTGGTATACAGTTCTCATTCGTTTCGAAACTAATTTTTCCAACACTTTCTTATTTGCAGGTAAATATTGGCATTATACTCTGCTTATTTCAAATAACAGGTATTTAGAGCTTAAAATGTGCCTACATTTAAATACTGGGAAATTACCAAACAAAAATTAAACAATACCCCTTATTTCCAAAGCTCTTGGCCAAGCTTTCGAGTGTGGCCCACAACTTGAGTCACATTGCGGCGGGTTAGGAGCTAGCTGCCAGCCAAGGTGAGAGAAACCTGCTCCACTCAATGCGCCTGCCGTGGTAGACCTACTTTTTGTAGTTGGTCCATACGAGGGGGTGTAAAGTGTTTCGATTCCATGGCGTTTCAAGTCAATGCGGCCAGTTAACAGTGGCCAAAAACCTCACTCGTTTCGGGCGCCCGAATGTTGAGAGACGCTTTTTAACCAAACCCGTGGAACAAACGAGGCCAGTTTCACAAATCAAGCGAGGTGTTCGGTTCGATAGGTTCAGTTTAGCAGCTAAAAAGCGAAAGTGCGCGCGACTCTGAGCACATTTTGAAATTCAAAAAGTGTAGCATACTTTAGTGCTGAAGCAGCGAAGCCAGCAATTGGACGAGGTACGAGCTAGGTTTAAGACTTAACCTAAACTATTCATTTCAATTATATTTTTATAAGATTTATCAAAATATGTATTTTAAAATTTTTACAATTTGAAATTTCTCCGTCACTTTACGAGCGGCAGGTCTGTGGCCAGCCCATAAAAATATACAAAATTCCCTGATTTGATTGTGATATACGCAAATAAATATATGTATAAATATATATATTTTTTATTAAATTGTACGCCCAGTTGTGTTATCCTAGCTGTGTGTCCTGGTGGCCTCTGACGTACAAGCCAGTGTGCCCATGAATAAATAAAAACTGAGTGTGTGCCTGTGTGTGTGTGCCTGTGTGTGTGTGTGTGTGCCGCCCGCGCACTGCTCCGCCTTCGCTTCTTTCTTCCCAGTTCGACATAAAAATAACATAAAATCTGGCTCGGGTTTTGCAATAATTTTTCTTTCCTGCCTTTCAATTGCTGCCCGCTGCTGCTGCTGCTGCTGCTGTTGGCTTGTGGTGTGTTGTTGGGGCCTTGGCTACGGCCATAGTTTGGTTTCCGCTCGACTCCTTATCGCAGCCATTTGCATCTAAACAGCTTCAAAATTGGTGCTTTCGACCGTTAACAGGCTCGCATATTCGATTTGATTTGATTCCATTCTATATCCTCAACATCGATACACTCGCAGCCAATTAGAAGTTCTACTCCAGCCAAACTATGTTTGTCTCTGCTTCGCCTGACCTATTTCCGTGCCACACTTTTTGTAGCTGTTCAATTTTTATGTTGCCTTCCTAATGATTGAGCGCTGACATTTTGTTATGGATTTTTTGTATATTTATTTTGTTGTTGTGGCTGTAAAAAAAGGGGCTTCAAATTGGCTGCGGGCACGCTGAAGCGCGTAGTTTAATTAAGCCATGTCAAGCCTTTGCCATGAAAGGCATCTTTTTGCTGCTCTCGACCTTTTGGTATTACACAAATTTCCGCTTAAGTCTTTTTGGCCAAATTTTGGTACTAAAAATAACTTTTAAGTTGAGCTTAGAAACCTTTCACTTGCATATTAATTAGGTTTCATTGTAGTTTGGCTAAGTCAAAAAGGTCTTGCAGGAAATATTAAATTTTATTTGATTGAAATTGTGTTTTTTTTTATAACTTTTTATTTTCGAGTCTTTTTCTGGCATTTTAATTTGGTTTCATTTTAAGTTTATTAAGAAAAAGGTTTCTTTATTCAATATTGAATTCAATTTAATTGAAATTGTTTTTTGTATATATTTATCAATTTCCTGCCTTTGTCTTGCATTTTAATTGGGTTTCAGTTTAATTTGATTTATGTCAAAAAGAGTTTACAGTTAATATTATACTATATTTTATTTAAATTGATTTTTTTCTTTATATTTTAACATTTTCCTGCCTGATGTGAATAGTCATTTCTATACTCCCTTTTTCGATTTCAAGCCATTGATTCGCATTTTATTTTGATTTCAATTTAACTGAACATAAATATATAAATATAAAATATATAATAAATAAAACAAAAATCAAAAAGGCTTCTCAAATTATTCATTTAATTATATTTGATTGGAATTACTTTTCTTATAACTTTTTAATTTTATTTCGTTTTTATTCTAATTTTATTAATTCATAAATATTTATGTAAAATAAAAACAATAATTTCATTCCAATTAAATATCTTAACTTAAAGCCTGCAAACTTATCACAACTATATTTTAATAATTAATATCCACTTATAAGCCGCTTATATTAATTCCTCACATTGCTTTTGGCTTTATTTTTGGGCGCTTTCAAATATGCTTTGTGAAATTTGCATATTTTGTTATAAAAGTTATCTGCGCCTTCAAATTCCATCAACTCCCACTACTGCCAGCCCCACTTCCACGCCCATCCCCGCTCCCCCGTTAGCCGCTGAAACTCATAAACAATTTGCCACGTATTCAGCTCTGCTCGGCTTGTCGCATCCGCAAAATTGTAAAAAATACCTAAAGAGACAAAGCAAAAATTGAATATTCAATTTCAGCCGCTGGCTGCGACGACACCAACAATGTTTGTTGCAAAATGTTTGTTAAAGTTTCTCGCTGGCTGGCAACAAATAACATAAGCAACATGCAACGCGCCGAGCCAACGGAACTGAGCGCTCTGAAAATGACACATGACCTACAACGTTTTGTTAGTTCTCTCTCTCTATCTCTCTCTCTCTCTCTCTCTCTCTCTCTGCACTTTTTTTCCTTTCCATATTTTTTTCACTCACTTTTCATTCTTGCGCTGAAATATTTTTATGACTTGCTTTACGTGCGCTCGGCCCAAAGTAAACATGCCAACGTTACATGGGAGAGGGAGTGGTAGCTGGAGAGAGAACATTTCCTTTTGGCTTACCCATCAATCATTGCCAACTACAATTTAGCGCATAATTTGCTGTGGCAATAAGAGGCAAACAAACAACCAAAAAAACATTTCTGAGTTATACGCAAAATTTAAATATTATTTTTTTTTGCGAAATTAAAAATAATAATAATTAATGATATGATGGATGGCAATTGCCAGGGAAATTACCAATATGCGGTATAAAAATATAAAAAAATATACGACTTACATGTTATATGCGTATGATTGTCTTATGCGATGAGGGGAATACAAGGCTAAGAGCGCTGTTTATGCGCCGCACGTGGCCCGTTGCCTGGGGGGCGTTGCATTTGCGGTTAGCCAAAAATGTTTATAGCCTTCGCTCTGAATTGCCTTTGTTATTGCGTAAGTCAGCTGCTGTTGCTGCTGCTGCTGCTGGGGGCGTTGGCAGTGCTGCAGCAGCAAGTTTTAGTTCTTAAGTGAGTTGTTAAAATGTCGTTAGGGTCAGCAAAGGTATGTGCTAATGTTAGTATGTGCGAGGCAGTAAGGGATTCATTTTGGAAATGTACTAAATAAAATGATAATAATAATAAAAAAATAATAATAATATTAAAAGAATAATAAATAATAAAAGAATTATAATAAAATGATAATATTTAATAATAATATTATTAATATAAAAAATAAAAAAATAATAATAAAAAAAATCTTCTTAAGAAATGATAAGTCTCTAGGCTTTGCCTACCTTATCTGCAAATAAAATAATAATAATAATAATAAAATAAATAAATTAAAATGATAATATAACAATAATGATAATAATAATAATAATAATAAAAAATTATAATAAAATAATAATAATAATAAGAAAATAAATAATAAATATTGCCTCAAGAAATCTTCTTAAGAAATAAGTCTTTAGGCTTTGCCTACCTTATCTGCAAATAATATAATAATAATAATAATAATAATAATAATAATAATAATAATAATAATAATAATAAAATAATTATAATGAAATGATAATAATAAAATAATAATAATAATAATAATAAATAATAATATTTATAAAATATTAATAAGTAAATAAATAATAAATATTGCCTCAAGAAATCTTCTTTAGGCTTTGCCTACCTTATCTGCAAATAAAATATTAATAATATTAATAGTAATAAAATAAATTTAATAAAATGATAATAATAAAATAATAATAATAATAAATAATATTAATAAAATAATACTAAGAAAAAAAAATAATAATGAGGCAATATGCCTCAAGAAATCTTCTAAAGAAATGATAAGTCTTTAGTCATTGCCTACCATATCTGCTTGCCTGCCTCTCTGTCCCCTTATCTCTCTCTCTCTCCCAGCATGACCTGCACATAGCTTCACTGCTTGCTCAGCCTTTTCAACACGTTGTCAACTTAAAAGAAACATCACATATTTATTGTCATTCAATTGAATACAAATGTTAGCAAATTCTGGCTAGCTGCGATGACACAGCAGTCGCTGCGACATAAGCCACTAAAGTACCCCAAGACATGCGCAGCACTAAAACTGTTTTGGGTAGAAAATAATATAGAAATAAAAGTCTGATGTCTTCCGAAAAAGCCCTAAGCACGACTTTAATTTTCTCTTGGCAACCTAAGCTTAAGAATTTAAAATCCTGCACACACAGGGAACCATTTCCCCTACGAGTTATCAATTCCAAAAAAGAAATCATTCAGGCACACAAAGAGCCAAAACACACAGCACACGCTCCGACTGTATTTCCAATTGGCTGTATACAAATGTCAAACAGCCAGCAGAAGCCTTTAAATTGGCCACACACATACACACACACACAGAGACAGATAACAAATTGGCTACGTGTCTCTGTCGCATTCAATGAGTCGGACTAAAACTTTGCCTCTGACTCTCTGTGGCTTTGACTTTTGTTGCGTATTCGGTTTGATATAATTCAATTTGAAACGTATAATTCCAGCAAAATGCACAATTTTTGCACACATTGATCAATGACAGACACATGTGTGTGTGTGTGTGGGAGTGTGTGTTTTTATATAATATATTGCATACTTATGCGCATATTGTCCGCTTGTGGCTCGCCTGTCACCCACAAATCCTAACCCAAACGCATGTATTTTGTGCCAAATCAATAAACAGCTAGTGGAAAAAAATACCAAACAAGCCTGTCACATCATGTCAACATGAAATATCTCGTGGTTAGCCATTTTTCACACCCAAACACACACAGAGAGAGAAGCCTCAGCACAAGCTCACACCTCCTGTGCTCAGCTCATTATACAGTCATAATTACGGCGAGAGTAAACAGTTAGTCGCTCAGCTTTTTCGCAACCCTTCGTCTGTTCATTTGGTCAATCAACGTACAAAATTGCCTTAGTTCAGTGCCTATTACCCGCCCCTTCACACAGCCACCCCCAACCCTTAGCCTTGCTCTGGCAACGCAGTGCATACATTGCGTATACGTCGTGTGGGCCAACAAGTTGAGCCCAGCGCCGCTGGCCGCTTACATAGGTGTGTTTGACTTTGCATATCTAACGGTTAGCTGCCAGTCCCACACACACACACACAGACAAACACACGCAGGGAGAGAGACTTGCAACTGTATATCTGCGGCTTTTGAGTGTGCCCTCGCTTAGCCTTGTCATGGCTCGCGGTTGTACATCAAAGTGCCCAACTAACTTGGCTGCCAGCTGAGGCGCTAGCTAAGCGTGTGTGCGCGCTGCAGTATAGTCTCTCTTCAAGTCGAATTGTGGGTCATTGTAGTCAAGTTACGCCCAACTTGAGCACTGCATTTCTATATGCCTCGAAGCTGAATCCACTTTCACTTTCACTTTCACTTTCGCCCACAAACGCGCACCTCAAATTAAAAGTTTTCACCAGCGAGTTGCATTTTGATAATTGCATTTATTAGACAGTTACGACAGGTGTTAATCTTGTAATAAAGAATGCTACGAGGTCTTGCCTCGACACAGTTTAAGAGTTGTGTGGAGGCAGTTAAATTGTAATTGACTTGAACTAGTTATGTGAGGTAGACTGAAGTGTGCTGCAGTTAGAGATACTGTGGACTTGTATGTATAACAGAGTGTTTCTTGATGCTATAATATATTCTAGATTTTGGAAAGAAACTTAACAGGAAATTGCTTATTTTATATATTCATGTGTTTAAGCTGAAACTTTGCAGCTTCTTTGCTTTGTTCTGGCATCAGAGCGAACGTCTTCAGCGTGATTTGCTTGTGTTATGCAAAGAGCGCATGATGAGCGTGCGCTTAGCTGCTGCCTCATATTTTCTATATTTTTATATAAAGTACTAGAGCTCAAATCATGTTATTAGACAGGCCAACTATTTTTGCTGAGATTATCTGAAACCAAGAATTAGACTAAGCTTTTGACTTGCAGAAGCAGCAGCTGCAACAAGAATTGCGCCAATTTCTAAATATGTGGTAAAGATGTGTTCCACAGCCGCCCTCTCTCACGACAACTTATGCATACCTTTGGCAAGTCATATATAATATCGCATGCATGAACATAGTTTGAAAATTTAATAAAAGAGCTATTATAGATGTCATTCAGATACCGGATAACTGCCTTTTCGAAAAGGAAGGCTTTATTAATGTTAGAGCAGCTCAAGAGTAGCCGAAAATCTTAGTGTTTGCCTCACATATTCATATCATATATTATATATGAATATATGTATATGAATTTGTCTATAGAAATATTAATATAAATTGGAAATCAGTTATATGAATATGAATATCTGTTGTAATAGCTTGTAGTATAAGCTTAGCATATCTTGAAAGTCTATACAGGCAGATCTACAGATAGATCTGCCTTTAGTTTAGGTATCAATACGACAAGTTCGTAGAGCTTAACTGATGGCAGATCTGAGCTATTGGTCGAAACTCAAGATTTTAGTAGGCTAAGCTCTAATAACTTATTCAGATTCTGCATGTTCAGCAGACCGAAGTTGAGCTTAGAACTACATTCTAGCAGCTAAGTATGCCTAATATCCGCAGAAGTTGTAGCTAACATAGAACTCAGACTTAATTGCCAATTAAATTTAAATTGAATAATAATGGCAGACATGTAGCCAGATATACTCAATGCTGAATCAAATCAGCTCACAGGCAAAAGTTCAACTATCGAATTTCAAGCTGTGACAATTGAGGCAAAAGTTATATTAGAATGACTTGACGAAGAGCAAATGAGGATTAGATTTTGCTTGCTTTGGCGTAAGTCATTGAAGCTGTTTGCAAAGTGAGAAGTTGCTAGATGAGACAACAAAATAATTCATTTATAGTGGGAGCTAGCTGAGTCAGCTTGATATATCAAATATATAATAATAATACCTACATATCAAATGAAATCTACACCAATAATTACAGATTTTCATATTTATAGTTTAATTTGTAGTTCAGTTCAGGCTAACTATAATATTGGTTCATATCCGAAAGCTTGAATAACTTAATGCTTGTTAAGGAACTTTGACTGCTCGTAGCTTGTTTATTTAAGGGATAGCAATCTGGCTTGGCTGTTTGCCTAATTGTGTGGAGCTATTAATAAAACAACAAATGTCACAAAGTTCCATTGTCCTGCCTGGTGGCATGCTCTTGACCCAGGACACAGGACAGTGGCGGCGATGGCCATTTATCTATGCTGCGACAGCGTATTCAATTAAATATTGAAACACGAGGCTAATAAATTACTCAAGCGCAGAATTTGGTGTGTGGCATTATTTCAGCTATGCCCATAAATATGACCCACTTTGGCCGGAAATCGTGTAAATCTACAAATTACCTTAATATTTAATAAACAATGCCACGGCGCACGGCACACGGCAAACGGCGCACGTAAACCTTTAACGAGCCCTAATCGAGGCTTCAAGATTTATACGGCTCGCTGACGAACTGGCCATGGGACGCAGTACCTGTAGTGGGGCAGGCGAACCCCTTCGTTTCAGCCTCATCATAATTCATTCGTCGGCCTAAACCTAATTTCCTCGACTGGCCCATTGTCTGGCATTGTAAATGCGTTGCGGCTGACTCGCTATCAAATGAAATCAAATTTATTTCTCTTACGGATTTTCGGTCATTACGAACGCTGCCTTACGGCTCGTAAGCCGTGAGCTTTGATACTCAGCCGCAGCGACGGCGCCGCCTTAATTCAGTCAGCCAGGAAATTGAAATCGAAATTTCGAATTCATCGACGCGTAAATTATTTGTTTTTGGTTTCGCGATTTCTTTCTCTGATGTATCTAAATAAACATCGTCAAGAGCTATGAGGGAGAAATGTTAAGAGGACTCTTCGATAATCGGCGGGATATTAGCATATTTCCCCAGCCAAACAGCTTGCTCTGCTTATCTTTCGACTCAATTGCATTTTGCGCTGCAGCGAAACCATATTTGAATACTACTTACTGCCAGCCAAATCCGCTTATGGCTAACATCGTTGATGCTGCTGTGCTGCTGCTGGCACTTTGATATCTCATAATAATACGCCTCCCCCTGCCTCCTTGCCTCGGCCCAACAATGGCGCAACTTTAATACTTCAATATATTGGCAGAGTTCAAAGTATGCAAAGTCAGAGCCAAAGTCCATGCCGGCAGCCAGTTGTGTGGGATGTGGGAACCTTGTTATAAACGCCCCATCAACAGCGCTGAGAACAACAGCAGCAGCTGGAGATAGGCAAAGGAGTGCAGTGATTGAGTGGGTTTTGGCCAGAGGATGCCCTGGTAAAGTGTTGAGTTTTTAGAATGAATATCTTGCTAAGGATGGCAGACAGATATCAAACAGATATCAGATAGATATCAGATAGATATCAGACAGATGTCAGCTAGATATAAGATAGATATCTGAAAGATGTCAGATAGATATCAGATAGATATAAGGTAAATATCAAACAGATACAAGATATCTCAGTCCCTTAGTATATATCAGTTATGGCTGACTATAATCAGCTTTCAAGGACTTCAAACTGACAAATTTTGGCTCTGTAAGCAAAGTTTCCTCTGTCAGCTTTAACTCTCTCCAATCAATACACCCCATCACATACCAAATTACAGGGTATATACGAAACGTGGCAAGCAATGTAGCTGGCAACTATAAACTGCCTTTAAGCAGCTCTTGAGGCATTGCATTGAATGTTATTCGATACAGTTAGTTGCCTGGCAGGCAAGGCAACGGCGACTGCTTGTCTAGTCCATCAGGCTATCAGCGAGTCCATCAAGTGAGTCCGACAGTCAGTCAGTCAGTCTGTCCCTCCGTCACTCTGTCAGCTCTTGCCTCGAGCATGTATTTCCTTCCTTTGTGCGCTGCAGCGCAGAATTTCCGTTTCAATGTACTCTGATTGAAAGTCTTACGTACTTATGTGGCCCTTGTCGGCGTGTGTCGCACGCTGAAGGACTCGCAACCCAGCGCCCAGCCCAACGCCTCATTCGGCCATGCTGCTTGCAATTTTAATGTGCAGTGATGTCGATGCAAGCGTTGATAATGCTCCAACGGCTCGGCCCCATTTCGATAAGGTGGCAATTCAAATAAACTCAATATATATATAGACTGACTGCAGCCCAATTGGGCACACGCCGCTAACGAAATACCCTTCCCTCAGTATTTAGAGGGTAACTCGCTCTGCTTGGCTTGTCTGATTTCGTTTGGCGAGGGCATAAACTGTGTCATTTTCTAAGCCCTCATCCATCCGTATCCACGCTGCCATCAGTCAATGTCGTCATTGTTGCATGTGCTGACAACTCTTCACATCGACAACAATGCGACAATGCCTTTGTCAGCTGCACCCTCGACAAGTTTATTCTGTTGTCCTGCCTGCCGTTGTCCTGCCAGCCGCCAAGTGTCTAATTAAATAGAGCTTTCGAGCCATTCTTCTTTCCCAATCGTGTCGCTGCAGTTTTCATGCGCTTTTACTTTAATTGAATTGGAATTGTCGTTGCTATTAGACAGGGTCACGCACCTAGCGACGCCTACTCCTTGAGCTACACTTCTGCCTTTGCTCTTGCTCCCGCCCAACTATTTTCCAGGTGTTTTGGCAAATTTCTCTTGAATTTTCTCTGGCTGCCATTTATTTGCTTTACGGCATGTTTGCGCCCATAACTGTAAATCCCTTTTTTTTTATTCGTTTTTTAAATGAGCCGAGCCGGGCTCTGTAATGCCAAAAGGCCCAACGGCAAATGCTTTCCACATGCTTTCTCTCTCTCTCTCTCTCTCTCTGTGTATTTGCTCGTGTGCCCTTTAAGCAGCGTAAAAGCTGCCTGGGTATGCTCAAGAGTACTGCGAGAATAGTGCTTACAGTTTCAGTTATGGAAGAATGTTATTTACAGAATGTTAAGTGTGCTATGAAAGGATATATATAAATGAGCCTTAATCTAAACTACAACTTATTCCAAACACCAGCCCAACTACAGGGTATCCTTGGCACATATCCTTGCCAATCTGCACACTTAAGTTTATTCACCCAGCATTGCGAGGCCACAAATTTGGCGCATGCCGCTGTCCATAAACTTGAAGCGCTGAGCCCGGGCAGCTCAGCACTACTTCAAGTTATTTTCTTTATTATATTTAGCTCAGTGTGTCAGTTTGACTTTTGTAACTACAAATTCTTGGAGCAACAAACAGCAGGAAGCGCGTAACAATTCATAAAAATACAAACAGAAACTATGCATGAGGGGCAAGCGGATGGCCAGAAGCGTGACTATGTTTATGGTTATACTTAGACAGTGATTTATGCTAGGGCTTTGGCTGGAGGATTTCAGTATGTAGCCAATCAGGCTGAGCGGCCTTAATTGGAAAGAATTTGGTGGAATTTGCAAGAATTTGTGCTTTGAAGTGGCTAAGCAAATGCTAGTATTAAAGAGGCGCTATAAATTGATGAAGATGCTTAGCTAAGTGGAAGTACGCTGTGAAGTAAACAAGCTGGAGAAAGCAAAACATATTTGGTACTTGAACAAACTTTGTATTTAGTATGCATATCTTCTTCTATCGTTAGCCTAGCTTATCTCAAAACTAAATATAATGCATAATTCATGTTTGAAATTAAGTTTCACAGGTTAAGTCCGTGTGATCTGGCTTATTAGAAATTCTTTTATGGCAAATCCCTCCATCATCTGCTTTAAGACCCGCTCACGACTCGCCGGCACGCCTCAAAGTGCTGTGCAAACAAATTTGTTGTCCTTGTTTGTTTTTTCATTTAAATTTGAAACACAGCTGCAAGCTGCATTTTCTCATTATACAGCAAACAAACCAGAAACCTGCAACCTGAGCGCAAATGGCCCACGGGGCGGCGCTCACAAAAATTCAGTATTGCAGTGCAAACAGATGCTGGAACTGGAGCATGGGGGACTAGCTCAAGGGCTTTAATTGATTTTAATATTTAATTGCGCAAACATGAAATGCAAATAAAACGAAAACTGTAATTTCGCACACGAAATCAATTTGCTAGAATTTCCCCAAATGCAGCTAAAAATCTCCAGGGCAACAAGCAGAAGACTTCAAAGAAATTGCAATTAGTCCAGAGTACTTTATTCAGATCAGAAATAAATTATATTTTAACATTTATTCAAATATTTTTATGCCACAAATTCGACAATTCTACAAACCCCTGAAGGCGCACTTAAATTGTTTAACTAATGCATACAGTTGGAATGCCAAAATTGAATTCTTTTTCTAATTGGAATTGAAATTGAAATAATAATAATATAAATTGTATAAATATTTGGTTATATTTCAATTAACATATTTGCCAAGCAACTAAAAAAAAAAACAAACACATATTTTTACAGCTTTGCATATAACTTTTTTTTACATTTTTGAATGAATATAAAATAAACAACAGGCAGAAAAATCTGTAAGATTTTTATTTACTTTTTGGGCTCATAAAATACAATAAATGTATACACAAAATTTTTTTTTTTTAAATTTAAAAATAAATATTTCTAAGGCATTCATTTTATATTTTTTATTAAATAATTCTTTAATATAACATAAACAAATGGACACACAAGATTGCTTTATTTTGCATTTAAAATCATTTTTAAAAAATCAAGTAAATATATTGAAAAATTATAATTGTTTTAAAGAAATATACAGTCTTTTATTTTTTTTTATATATTTTTCAGTAATACAAAATAAATGATGCTGCATTTTACATTTTTTTAAACGGATTTTCAAGTCCATAAAATACAATAAATATGTTGAATAATAAATGTATAATTTTTTCTGTTGAATTTTTGCATTGATATAAATTAAATAATTCTTCATTTCAATTATTTTAGATTTTTTTGGGCAGTTAAAAATATTTATTAAATATAATAAAATTTGTTTATAAAGTTGCATCTGTATAGAATTACCTAGCTTCAAGTTATTAATTTATATTTCGGGCCTTTCAAAAGATAGTTTATATATATATATCTTGCAGATACATGTCTATATCTGAAAGAATTCATATATATCTTATAGATACATGTCTATATCGAAAGGAATTATTTTATATCTTATAGATACATGTCTATATCTAAGAAAATTCTTTGATATCTTATAGATATTTTCAATTGACAAATATTCTGTCTTGACATAAGTCTAAAAGCTTCCCCCTTTGACTCATCTGGAAAGTGTTGCAACTGCCACGTTCCAGGGCTAAAAGGAATGCCCAAAGTGTAAAATCAAACGAAGTTAGTCGAATTGAATTTTACAAATTGTGTGCTTCGCATAGTTGCAAAATATTTGCACAAAATGTCGCCGGGACACACGACAAACAGTTGGCAAACATTCTGAGTGGCGTCAGTTGACTCTCTGTGTGCAGCAGTCGAACTGGCCAACGCGCTGTGTGTTGACTCTCCAACAGCAACGGCTACAAATATACACATACATTATAAATACAAATACAGAGATGCGTGTGAGATTAGTTGGGACCGTGCGCCAGGGTTCGTAATCAAAAAGCTGCCAGTTTTAGTGCCGCCCACTTTGTGGCGTTGCGCGGAAATTAGTTGACGCTGCTGGCAAGCATTTTCCCATTGCCACATTTTTAAGTCATCAAAATATAATGCTGTCTCTATCTCTATCTCTGTCTCTTTCCCCCTCCCTCTGTGAGCACTCAACTTTAACGCCCGTCTAGTTAGTTAGTTGGCGCTAATAATGCGTTGCCGCTTTACGCCTGCCAAGTGACTCGCTTTTGTTATTATACCCTGCAGCTAGCGGCGCAAAAAGGCATTTTAGCTTGCTTCTGTGCCTGGGTAAATAACTTAAATGAAGTCGTTTGGGCTCAGGCTCTCTAGTGCTTGTACGACATATTAGTTTTTGTCACGAGTGGCTGTTAGTCAAGCACCCTTGACTAGAGCACTACTTTAGTGATACCCTATCAGTGATTAGGGGTATATTAGTTTAGTGAATGAGTATGTGGCAAGCTGATGAAGTAAGTTCTGCTCTCAGTTTGCTTATCAAGCTGAGCTCAGCATACTACTTATATACTTACTCCAAGTCTTTTCATATTCGGAGTACTGGGTATTACCTTAGTCGTTCAGCTTGCGCTCATGCTGCAGTCTATTCCATTTTGATGTTGTTATTGTCTTGGGCTATTGATGAGCTGTTGTTCTTTCATTTCCATTGTTGTGGCATGCCCCAGCAAAGCGACACTTGAGACTAGTTCCGCTCTTTACGGCCTGCCCACGTTTGTTTACACTTCAATGTTTGCCTTGGCCCACATCGGGGCCCAGTGGCGCTCAGCCTTAGTAGAACGATGGCAGCCACTTTTGATACGACTCTTTTGGGCATAGAGCAAACAGCGTCGAGTTAATTTAATTCCGTGTTCTTGCTTAATTGAGTGCCTGGTCAAGCCATAGAACTTGTGCTAGAGCAAACGCAATTGAAATGTAGCAGCAAAAGTTGGCGATTAGAACTTAGCTTGACTCAAGATCAGGCTTAACGGGCATTTTGGTTACTTACGCTATATATATTATATATATTTGAGGATAATCCAATTTGCTGACCATTTCAATTAAGCATTTGTAGACCATCTGTAAAGAAGGATAAATTAACTTGTTGAGAAAACATTATGAGTAAAATTTTTGTTAGGGGAAGATATGTCATTTGTCAGCTGAATAGGGCTCAGATAATGTAGATATATAAAGCCTATATCTATAATAAGTAGAAGTTAATTTATGTTAAGAAAAGAGCCAGGAAAAGAGACAAGTAAATGGGCAACAAAAGAGTTAAGGAAGAAATCAAGAAAAGAGTACAAACTTTTACTATAAACTTTTAAAATATATTTGAATAAGATTCCGAGATTGCAGATCTATAACGACTCATAATGCTGCTTTTTCTATGGCAAGTCGTAAGTATTTTAAAATATAATGTAAAGAGCTGAGGTGAATTATAAATAATTCTATAAAGCCAAGAAAAGACTAATAAAATACGCCAAAAATACTACAAATAAAGTCACGAAAAGGATTAGAAAATGGGCTCCATAATAGACCCTTAGCTAAATAATCTCACAGCTTTTCCGCCTGCTCTAGCTAATTATTCAACTCTCTTAACTAGCCTTTCACAATTGCTCCCACTTGTCACCATTTTGTTGTACAACTTTGATTTAATGACCTCAGTTGTACCCCAACTCAGTTTGAAATCGCATTTTGATGAATTTAGACACATTTACCTGCGTGTTATATAAGTACGTGTGCAGCTGTATTAAATCACACACACTTCCACCTGCCCACATTGACGATATAAAACAATGTGTAATGGAAAAGTGTGCGCGTGTTGTAAGTTTAGGTATAAATTACCACAATAAATATAAACTTGGTCATCGAGCAACAATAATGCTCAGCAACTACAAAAGCAACAACTATTACAAAGAGCAACAACGACTGAAACAACAACGGAGTGCTTACGCACAAGCGCCTTTCCTGTAATGGCCACAAGAACAAAGAGTCCACGGAAACTGTTCTACAGCGCGCAATGAAAATGAAAAGCAACCGACAAAGCGAGAATGAAGAAGAAGAAGAAGCAAACATTTTCAATGCAAGCGTGACGTGTCGTAAGTTTTATACGATGTGAAAATTAAATTTTCGCATGTCAGCGTTAAATTAATTTCATTTCTCTTGCTCTTTTTTTCCTGCCCTCATTGCGTAATGAGAAGCCATTTCAGTTTCTATATGGCAGAATGAATTTGTATATCAACAGGTGCGACAGGTAGAAGGTAACAAACATTTAAATTGCGACATTTTATGTTTAATCTGTAGGCAGCTAATTGAAATATTCGTAAAAGATATGGCAATAATGGAAATTTTGCTACGTCTTAGAGTGAAGTATGTTTAAAATTCAATATGAATAAATTTCTGAACTTCAGAATTTTTCAGGAGCTAACATATCTTGAATAATATCAATAATATAAATAATATTAAAATATTAAAAATATTAATAATACTAATAATATTTTTAAAAGTCATAATATTATTAAAGTAATAATAATAATAATAATAAGAATAAGAAAAATAATAATAATAATAATAAAAATAAATTTATTATTACTTAAAGATATTTTTGAAAATACATTTAAAAATATATGATTATATTATTATTATTATTATTATTATTATTATTATTATAATTAATAATATAATTATGAGGAATATTTATAAATTAAATAATATAGATCAAATATTTTATTTATATTTTTAAATATATTTTAAAAAATATCTTTAAGTAATAATAAACATCTTTCCCTTGGCTGACAGCATTTACACAAAAATTACATTTTATTTCTGTAACTTGGCGAAATGCTGCAGCTTGCGATGGCTGGAACAGGTGTCGCGCCGTTGCTTTTATGAGCCGCCGAAAGGCTTCAATTGCAATTTGCTCGTGGAGTTCCATAAACATTACGGAAATATGAGAACTGGCCAGCAAATTGCATTTTGGCATGGCTGGCGCGCGTTTACCTTTACTTGAACTTTGGCCTTTCGAGCGGTGCTGAAGCGCAGTGTGCACTTTGCCTTTTATGTGGCCCTGCTGGTGTCATCGGCATAAT
Organism: Drosophila repleta; assembly: GCA_018903745.1. NCBI lineage: Eukaryota > Metazoa > Arthropoda > Insecta > Diptera > Drosophilidae > Drosophila > Drosophila repleta. The sequence continues at coordinate 16,519,424 of JAEIGN010000497.1, read as the reverse complement.
AAGTTTCAATTTCAATTGTCCTTAACGCGCCAACAAGCAAAGCACAACAACTCGAGGAGCGCAAATGGCACTTGCTCCAGCAGCAGCAGCAGCAGCACCAGCAGCAGTCATAAGCGTAACCACTTCCCTCTTTGCATTTGAGTGTATTCTTTATTAATAACAGCAACAGCAGAAGTGTTTTTTCCATTTGTTTGCCAGTTCTTTTTTGTGTACCCTTCAATGAGTGAGAGCATACCAGAGGCATACCTTCCTGAGGTGAAGCTGATGCATAGTTTTTGATGGAGAATAAATTTGATTTATGATAGGGAAATTGCAGGAAAATGTAATATAATATAAAATTTTGTTTACAAATAGCTTTCAAATATTTAATAATATTTATATTATTTAAAATGTTAATTTAATATGATTATTAAATAATATATAATATTAAAGATTTATTTAATAACATTATTATTTATGATTCTTTCTAAAGAATATTTTTGGCTTTTTATATCTATTTAATAATATTTTTAAATATTTTTAATTATATTATTATTTTATAATATTTATTTAATATTGTTATTAATTATTTTTAATTTTTAATAATAATATTTTACTCATACAGTTTATTTAATAGTTTTATGATTTATTATTTATTCTAAATAATATTATTTAATTTTTAATATATTTTTTTTATTTTATTATTATTTTTAATATATTTTCAAGAATATTATTTTATTTATATTTATTTTATTTTATTATAAACAGATGCTGCTTTGCGCAGTATCTGCTAGTCGCCTACTTTCAGCCATGCCTTAAAGCCTTTTATGTGTTATTTCCTTTTCCCCAGAAGCTTGAGCGCTTTTTTGGCCACATAGTTTGGCTAAGGTCGAGCGCGTGTTGTTTAAAAAAGTAAAAAAAGTCGAAAATAAGCACAGAAAATGGAAATAAATTGTAGAAATATTCTTTTTGGGCAACTTTTGTGCTGCGTTAGCGCCCGTTGCCCATTGCCCGTTGCCCATTGCTTGTGGGCATTTTTAATTTGGTAGCAAACTTTGTCTGTGCGAGGTTTGAGCAACAACATTTTAATAATAAATATGTGCTAGCATTTGCTGTTATTGCTGTTGTTGTTGCTTTTTTGTTACTGTCGAGTTCATAAATAGACCGGAAATGTTGTAATGGACGGTCAAGGAAGTGGAAAAAGTTACGCTCGCTTCGCAGGCAGCAGCTTTGCGCATGCTGAAGTAGTTGAAGTTGTTTAAAAATATTAAATAAATTTAAATTTTGTGTAGGCAATGGGCAAACTGTTAACAAAATCAATAAGGCGCTAATTAAACAACGCAATTGCAGTTCGAAAATAAATTAAATGAAATTTCCCGTTTAACAAGAGAGAAATAAATGAAAAGTTTGCGACAGATTCCCACAATTTGCTAAGCAAATTTCTAGAGCTTAGCGGCCCGACACGTAATCAAATTTTGTCAACAAATGGATTTCTTTGGCCTGGCACGTGACCAACGTGACCCTGGCCCAATAGGCTTCTAGCTGCTGCTGCCTGTACGTCGAGGCATCTTCATAATTTCCCAAAAAAAAAAAGCCATGCGCACTGCATACCAAATAGTTTGGCATTTGTTTGCCTTTCGAAACTTCTATGACTGACTGGATGGCTGACTGACTGACTGAGTGGCAGGCAGGCTGGCTGGCATACGGAGCGTATGCGCATTTAAATGCCAACGGGCAGCTGTCGAAAGTTTACACAGCCCGTCAATCAGCGCATCGATCGAGTGTTGACTGTCGAATTAAGCGCTCAACTTGCAGCCTAATTGAAATTGATTGTCTGCACAGTTATGCATGTTTTCCACTTTTTGGATACTCTAAAAGTGAGAATCACATTATTATTCACTTTTACACAAATATACACAAATATATATGAAAGAGTGACTTTAATATATAGTTTTATTATTAAATTTTATTATATATAAGCAAAATATGCTTGAAACTGCCAGTTTCTAGTTATCCTTAGATAACTCTCAATTATCCCCAATTATTTCCAGGTAATCCCTAGCTATCCCAAGTTATTTCTTGTTATCCGCCAGCTATCCATGGCTATCCTTAGCTCTCCTCAGCTATCCCCAGCTATCCATGGCTATCCCCAGCTATCCTCAGCTATCCCCACTTATCCCCAGCTATCCCCAGTTATCTCTATTTTTATGTTAATCAATTTGAATTTATTTTTAAACAACATAAGCAAATTCAACTCTCTATAGCCTCGTATACTTGTAACTCAATAGAACTTAAACTATAGAGTATTGGCTAGTTGCAGGTATCGCAATATCATCCTATGCTGATTTATTTATTATTAATTAAACTACAAAATTTGTATATTTCTCACACATTATTCATATCAAATCTATAATTCATTTCCGCATTCCCTTCATTCTGTTTTATTGCCAATTATGTAATTGTTCATTGAACAATTGCATTAGATAAAAACTTCAAATTCAGCACATGATTAACTGTGTTCATTGAATTATAAAATATCAACAGCTGCAGCAGAATAAAGCTCTTATCTGAAATTTTATTAGACATTTTCATGGCTTTAATTATGTAAATCTTGCATTTTAAGAGTTGTTGACTTTTCGATGCCAATCTATAAAACGGATAAATAATTTATGGATAAATTTATACTTTGGCTCATGTATTTTTACGCCCTATCTATTAAATGAGAGCGTTTAATTTAAGCTGACCCAACTGGGCAATAAAGTGCGTCTGCTTATATACAAATTACTCCACATAAATTCTATTAATTGTCTCTTTGGGTCGCTTTCTGGCCGGCGAGGCACCCACAGTGCTCAGCCTTTTATGTGTCATGGATGATAAGCTGCTTAATTGTTGGCGCTTTATTCAGTTATTTATATGTCTATTATGTAATAGCCAACATTTAATGCCAATGCTGGGCGGTAACAAAGGATATGCTAAAGAGGTGCTTGCAAATTGAATTTGTAAGCAAATCTGGCTTGGGCGAACATGAGATAATTTCTATCACCAGCTATCCTCAGTTATCCCCAGCTGTCCGTAGTTATCCTGGGCTATCTCTTAATTATTCTCATCTATCTGCAGCTATACTCAGGTATTTTTATTTATCCCCAGCCATGCTCATGTTATTCACAGTTATCCCCCGCCATACCAAGCTATCCCCATGTTATCCACAGTTATCCCATGCTATCCACAGTTATCCCCATCTATCCCCAGCTATACTCAGTTCATTTGTTGTCATTATTCTAATTATTAAGCTATCACACAGCAATAAAAGGCATTCCCATCTATTATTTTTGTCACACTTGTCAAAATCCAATAGATATATCAATATCAAATCACACCTTCATGCATTGATTCATTATTTATTCATTTTTAAACACTTCCCATCTGTAATATGACGTACCCTCGCCCAGCAAGTTTTGATTTAATCCCAGCAGAGCTATTTGAGTTCCCGTCGCTCAATTACCTTAAGCAAAGCGAAGAACAAAAACATAAACAAAGAGAGAGAGAGTAAAACTTCCAGCCATAAAGATTCACTTAGGGAGCAACGTGGGCATGCCCCAATCAGGGGCAAGACTTTTTCCTTATATATATATGTATATTTGCTTGTGGCACGCAGGTTTATGACACCTCGTTGGCATTAATGCAATTTCATTAACGGCCACTCGCCTATATATAAATAATATGCCGATAATTTGGTGAGAGTGAATAACCCAGCTCAATATTTATGGGCGCAACTTGTCATACTTTCCCGAGTTTTGGGCTAATTTATGGGCGGGCTTTTTGGATTATGGCTGTGAAAGTGTTGCCAACTTACGTTCTTATTGACTGTTCGCTGTTGTTGTTGTTCTTGTTGTTGTTTATCAATTCTATAGCCCATTTGCAGCTGGCATGAACCTTCACGGCACGAATGCAATCAATAGTTGCTTCATCGACAGTTTGTTATTATTGGATTGTTATTGTCGCAGTCGCTGTGCCAATATTTGTCATGAAGTTGGCCGTGTGTCATTATAATCGAATTTCGTGAGCGGACAAACAGCAGAGTTTGTAGCAGATATATAGAGTGGAACGTGAGCATATCTGGCATACATTTTATTTATTATTACTGGCTTTAAGCAAAAATTTAAATAAATCGAAATTAAATGCAATTTTAATATACATCCGGAGTGTGCATGTAATCTATGGCATGTGAACGTGATATGGCAGCATTGTAATAAATGCAAACTGCTCGCCAATTAAATATTCAAAATTTATCAATTGGCATTACCACGCAACTTGTCGTGTAAGCCAGCTAGCCAGCCAGCCAGCCAGCCAGCCATCAGGCAGCCTTGTCAGAGCTGGACTACAACATGGCCATTTAGCCTGATGGCTGCCGCCTGCTGCCTGCTGCGGCTAAGGGCGGCAGCTGCTTATTTATTTAAGACTGTCATTAAGGTGCATGCACGACCGAGCATACAGTTTATGGTCTAAGGCCACGACGGATAATAACACGAACAGGAAACAGCTGCTCGATGTTTGTTGCCAGCCACCCAGCACCACTGGCTACCTTTTGAGTCGCCCCCCGTCGGCCGGCTAGAACTTTAAGCAAAGTCGTGCAGCCTGCAGTAAAATCACAATAAAAATGCAACGCGAGCGCCACCAACGTCTACAATTTAATTAAAGTAATAAATTGCACGTCATTTGTGTGGGCCCCGAGCATGAGCTGCTGTGAAATTGGCCGTAAAACGAGACAGTTAGAGGGCCTGCAAAACGATTACAGGCTCAAGTCCAGACTCACCTGCCATTGTGCGAGGCCAAGTGCACAAATAAGGCTGCCAGCAGGGGATATATAGAGTTGTCTTAGCCAAGTTTGTTTTATATATAATATATTTGAAATGCTGTTGGCCCAGCCATTTCAATTCATTTCTGTTTTAGTTTCGTTTGGCTTACTCTGCTGCAAACTTCCCTCTCTCTCTCTCTCTCTCTCTCTCTCTCTCTCTCTCTCTCAGCTCAAGGTCACAGTTTGCATTGCTAATTAAAAATAATTATTCTGCTGCTAGTTTACAACTTTGTTTTCATATAATGCAATATCCTGTCATGCCATAGAGCAAGCAATATTTTTTTTAAATTTATTTCAAATATGCTTCCGCTTCGCATTTATTTTGCTTTGACCACAAATCGCATTTGCCAACTGCATTTTCTCTCTCTCTCTCTCTCTCTCTCTCTCTCTGTGCCATGGCAACGCTCCTCGCAGACTGCCGCACGTTAGCTAATGAATTTTAATTACGTAAATAAGTTAACTTGGACAGTTGCTGGCCGCTCACAGCGCTGCTTACGACCACCAAGTGCTCGCAGAAATTACAAAAAATATAAGGAGATGCAAAAACCCAGCAAGAACAATAAACAAAGCAGCTCAGCATGAAAGACAGCAGCTTGACTTCGCTGAATTTAATCAGATGAAGGCAGGCAGCGGAAGCAATTCGCTTTCACTTGTCTAGCTCCTATGTGTATACATATAAACTTTAATTAAGTATTAAATATGCTTTGACAGTGATGGGCTTTTACTTTGCGCGCAACAAATTGCACATACGCCACGTTGTACGCCAGGCAAATATTATTTAATTGGACACTTCGCGTGGTTAATATGCCATTCTACATTCTTTTTATGCATCTCATTCTTAGCAGGTGTAAATTTGTTACCTCTGTGTGTGTGTCTCTCTCTCTCTCTCTCTCTCTCTCGCTCGCTGTGGTTATTAATTTTATTTGCCACTCGAGTGCAGCCTGCAAATGGCAAATGGCAAATGGCAACTGGCAGCGGGCAACACTCGGTTCTGGCTCATTTCTGTTCGCTTTTGCCACGTTTAATGAGCCGCATGCAAAATTTATTTAATAACCTTGCTTTATGACTGCACTAAAATCGAGGCTGTAAAATTTCATTTCAACTCCTGTCAGACTTTTTCTCTACCCGAAACTTAAATATGCCAAATCGGCATAAATAATGAATGCATAAAGCGCTCATTGCTGCACTTTCACATTTCATTTCATTAGAGCGGGCCGAAGCTAATGCAATTATTTCACATTTTATTTAATTATCAAGCTATTAAGGCTGGAGTGAAATATGCAAAATCTGTAAAATATAAAGTATAAATATGTATAATATATAAAATATATAAACTATAACAAGTGTAATATATATAAAATATATAAAATACATAGAGTAAATAAAATAAAAGAAATATTAAAAAATACATATAAAATGTGTAAAAATATAAAATACATATAAAATATAAAATATATAAAGTATAGTTTATAAAAGAAATAAAATATACAAAATAAATACAATATACATAATTCATATAAGGTATATAAAATATAAATAAATTTCATTAAAATAAAAAAAAATAAAATATTGTATAAAATATATAATAAATATAAAATACATAAGTTTCATAAAATATATAAAATTTATAAAATATTTACAAAATAAAATATTTAAAGAATATAAAATATTTAAAATATAAAAATAAGTAAAATACATACATGATATAATTTATATTTTAAGATAAATACAACAAAAAAGTATAATATATATTAAAAATATGAAATAAATAAAATATTGAAAATAAGTAAAATAAACAAATATATATAAAATATATAATATATATATATATATATATAAAATAAATAAATTATATAAAATATGTAAAATATATAAAAATACATAAAATATATATAAAAAATATATATGTATTAAACATAAAGTTATTAAATATATTATACATATATATCTGATTAAATAATTTGTACACATTAATAAAATACGCCTGACAGCACTTAAATTCACTTCAGCTTGTTTATTGGTTAACTGTTCGAGCTGAAGATAGTTATATTCTGTCTGGAATTCAATGCCATTGAATGATTTAAGGCCGCAGCTCGAGCACTTTGGGCAGCTGGCCACCAGCAGAAAGCCATCAGCAAAATGCGGCCATATCACCTGGCCACGCCCTGACACATGCCAGCTGCCCCCACCCAGCCTGGCTGGCTATCTGGCTGGCTGGCCTGACACAGTTCAGCCTTGCAAAACTGCACAATACAACACCATTTTTCAAGCCGCAAAACTGTCTGTGTTGCTCCTGCTGCTGCTGCTAGTGCTTTTAGTGATAGTGCTGGCGAAAAGGCCTTACGTGTCAATTTATTATAACTTATTCAAGGCCAGCCATTTGGGTATCTGCGTGAAAAATGCCATAAACATTGAACGCTGACCTGGCCAAAAGTGAGAGAAACCCAAAGCAGAGCCACAGCCTAAGATATCCTATATAGTAGAGAGAGAGAGAGAGTCCTTTGTGTTATATATTGATACAATTTAGAATAGAAACCAATATCAATACTCCCCTTATGCTCGCCACTTCCCAGGGTATCTCCATGCGAAAGTTCACTTTATAGCGTTGCCATTTAATGCATGGTCTCCGCCCAAAAACTCAGACACGCACACGAACTTATGCTCCAAGTGTATTAGCCAAGCTGGCAGGCAGCCCAAAAAAAGATACATATATATAACGAAAATGTTCCAACAATTTGCGGGCTCAATCAGAAATCGATCGATTCTGCTGTGGGCTGTCCGCTGTGCTAGAAGTTAATTGCTTTGCGAAACTTGAAAGCGCAAAAGTTATTACAAGCCAAAAAAAAGAGAGAGAAAAACAACAACAACAACAACAACAAGGAGGAGGACAAAGAAAAGCTGTCACAGAGTTTTGACATTGGCTTGTGCCGCGTCTTATTAAAATCAAACTTTTCACTTAAGTTTAAGCATCTCGAAAGTTGTCCATTATAGATGAGGCTCGACTCTAATATCTTTTGCGATTTGATACGTTTGATTGCAGCCAAAGCCGCCACAAAGATCCAAGCCGTATTTCGAGGCCACAAAGTGAGAGAAACCATGAAAAAGTCGGAAACCAAAACTACAACCAACAACGGCAGCGCCATGCCAGCAGCTGCCTCTGCCTCTGCCGCCGCCGCCGCTGCTGCTGCCGCCGAGGCCGCAGCTGCGGAGCCCACCAAAGCAGAGCTCGAGGCTGAGTTCGATCCGAACGACAAAGGTAAGTGAAAGCCAGACTGAAGTTCTTAAAGTGTGAAGGATATCCGAAGCCGATGAGCAAATGCGGTATTAGTTTACAAACGGCAAATATTTACTTTGACCAAGCCAAGGGCAGAGCAAGCGCCAACAGAAATATAAATACAAAACCCGTAGCATAGCTTTGGGCGCTGCACTCGTGTAACAGGATATGGCAGGCAAGATGCTGTAAATGATTGAAAAAGCGAGAACTTTGATAAAGATTTTAGGAAATTAAAACTATTTTTTCTGATGGAGAGCGACGGCAGTAAAAAAAAATATATTAAAAAATTGGAATAAAAAAAAGAATTTGGAATTAAAAAAATTAAAGAGTTTAAGACGAGTTTAAAATAAATATTGAAAATAATATATAAAAATAATATTAAAATACAGAAAACTTTAATAAAGACTTAGGGAATTTAAAACTATTTTTTGTGATGGAGTGAGACAGGCACTAAAATAAAAGCTAAAATATTAAATTGAATTAAAAAAAAAAAAAAAATTTAAAAACTAAAAAAAAACAGTTTAAAATAAAAAAAAAATATTGTAAATAAAATTTTAAAATAATATTAAAACAAAGTTTAGCCACGATTAAATATAGTTTGCCCCCAGTTTTGATGGAAAACAAAAAAAAAATAAATTTAAAAAATCAAATAAATAAGTAACTGGAGTCTTAGCATCATTTATCCAACTCAAGATAGCCCGACTGTGACACTGCATTAAGCCAGTTTTATATTAGATTCCATTTGACTTTATCAGAGACCCACAGACTCTCTGATAGTTGCTTTAAGGGCAACATTTTTTCGAGCACTTGTTGATGTGTCTTGGGCTGCATGCACATAAGTCAGTCGTCGCATGAGTTTCTCTTTTCGGGCTCGCACTTAATTTAATGAAATGTGTCACATGGCGAGAGTGTCTTCATTTTTCATTTATGCACAGAGCGAGAGTGAGAGATGATGCTCAGCGCTTGAGAACTTCATGCGCTGTGCTATTCGGTCATGATTAGCCCGAGTCGTGACACAGATGCGAGTCCTTTGACTAAGTGCTATCTTGTTAACCTGCTTACACATTGCAAGCCCATTAATCATGGCCTACACTTGACAAAAATTCCCTCTACATAATGTGTGACACGTGAGGCCCCACTCGCTCCACTCCTCGCCCAACATTGTTGGCGAATCAACAACTTTACGCCTGAGCTCGAGCTGCATGCTGGCATTACAGTTTCCACAACTTTCCGGGCGTAATGAAAACTTTCGCATTACCGTTACGCAATAAATTTTCAAGTGTAAGAAAAAATTTGTCACTTGGCAACGCACAACAGCAGAAGTTGTTAAGCTCAAGGTTCGCCTGCGAATGACAGCGACACCCGCATGGGCATGTAAACTTTACAGCAGCAGCAGCCGCTGGCCACGCCCCCGCCCAGGGCACCCAGCCACCACTGGGTATTTAATCGTGGCACTGACAGATCCGCAACGCTCATAAATAACGCAAAAGAACTTCTAGCCGGCATTGAACCCCAAGAGAGCCGCCGCGTTGCCTATAAGGATCTGCTCTGGGCACATTTAACCCTGTTAAGCCCCGAACACTCTTAGCCATCAGCCAGGCAGCTGCTCATTAAAAACTTAGAGGCTGTCATCAAGCGCCAACGACGTCATATTCTAACTAAGCAGACAGACAGACAGACGGAGAGGCGCTGCTTATGCTTCTGCCTCTGACACTGTCGCGCGCAATTGCCGCTGAGCTTAATTATGCCGCTCAACAGCACGGCAAAGGGCGCAGCTCACATATGCATTGCACAATGAACGGCAAAGGCTAATTAGTCGTGGCTCACGAGTCAAAGCCAGGACGCTTGATGTTGCATAAGCGACACGCCAAGAAGGTCAGCCCGCCAGCTGGCAAGTGTGTGTGCTCTACTTTTCAACTTCCAGTCAGCTCGAGTGTGTCATCTGTCTCGGGCTGTTGCTACAGGCAGGAAGCATGGCTAAGAGAGAGGCGTAAACAGGTGTATATTGATTGGCAGCTAAGAAAAGTTAGCTGCAGTAAAAGCTTTTCTCAAATTTCCTCTCCAGCTTTTTACTCGAACTTCTAAGATATCATCAACTTAAGGCATAGGTAGCTGGCTAAGAGATAGGTATAAACAGGTGTATATTGATTGCTTTTCATATCTGCTCTACAACCTTCCAGTCTAAGTTAACTAACTCTTCTCCAACTTAATCTATTCATTTCTTCAAATCAACTTCAAATCCCAGCTCACTTCTATATCTTGAAGTCTTCAGCTGTAGCTATATCAAACTTAATCTATTAATATTATTTCATGTCACAATCTCTGGCTCTAAGGCAACATTCAACTCCTCAGCTCAGATACATCAGCTATATCCAAACTTCCGCCGACTCAACACCCCTTGAAAGTTCCTTTTCAGCTCTCAACTTTTTCAATTTAAAGATTCGTTGAGTAAACTTTTGTTTTGCTTACAATTTTGCTTTATTTTCTTTATTTTCCTTTATTTTCTCTATTTATTTCGCTCTGCACATAAATTCCGTTTACATTTTCGCCCAGTAAGCACTTCCCTTCCGCTTTTAGCCAGCAACAACAATTTCACACCTGCTTTACACCTGCTGCAATGCAATGCAATGCAACCGCACCCACAGAAACCGACAGTTAGAACTTCATCATTATGCAGAGTTGACGTTGGCAGCGACGGCAGCAACAACAATGGCCAAGCAGCTGCTTTTTGGCCTAGTTTTCAAATGTGTGTAGCCAACATTCCAGCAACGATAATAAACAAGCAACCATAAAAACAACAAAAGCAACAACAACAAGAACAACAACAACAACTACAATAAGATTGGGTCCGTTGCAAATTATATAGCCAGAGCCAAGCATATGCAAATGAGCACAAATACCAACAAAAATTGAAAGCCAAAGGGGGGCTTTAAAGGATATTTTCTTGTTGCACTCGCAGTTGGCCAAAATACTGCGGCTTTGGCGTGTTTTCCTTTTGTAGGCATTTCGGGCATTTGCTTTGTGCATAAAACAAACTCATTTGCCAAAGCACACACACATGGACACACACATACACTCACACACGCATTCAAACGCATCGAGCATTTGGCCTAATGCCTCCGAAGGTCGCACTCTGCCGTTGTCTGCCAATTTGTTTTTGGGGCCGGGCCGGGCCGGGCCGATTGCAATTTTGGCCTCATTTCACTTGCATAATCATTGCTCACTAATTGTTGTTTACTGCAGGCAAAGTTTTGTCATGTTAAATGCCATTTGAGCTCTCTAGCCTCACTCTCTCTCCCTCCCTCTCTCTCTCTCATTGGTTAACTTTGACAATTCGTTGTGTTTGCCTGTGTTATGATAGCCAAGCAAATATTGTGCTGGTCATTAGACACAGACACACACACAAAGGCTAATAGCTCTAATAATTCAACTAATAATTAAACACAATAATTGCTGCTTCAGACTGCTCTCAGTCAGTTTCTAAGCCATGGGATATGGCATTTATTATAAATTACATATTATAAGGCGGCTTAAAGGTAATCAATGTTGTGTCAGATGGGGCTTAAATGGGCTTAATAAATATTGCAAAATAATTGTTGGAGCATAAGCTAATTCAAGTCGGAAATTATAAACATTTTTTTTTAAAAAATATTTAATTTTAAAAAATATTAAAAATTTCTCAAAATTATTACTAAATAAAAAAAAATATTAAAAATATTCTCTAAATAATTATTAAAAAAGTATCCCCAAAAATAAAGTATTCAAATATTTTTAGTAATATTTAAAATTAATTTATAGCTCAGCAGCTTGCATATACAATAATATTTGCATTACAAATTTTGCATAACAATTTGCATAACAAATATAACAAATATTTTGAGAATCACATGGAGAGGCGCCTATCTTTTCTTTATAACAAGCAAGCATACAAAATTTCAATATATATATATATATATATATATACAATAATTTTACTATTGCATTATTTAATATGAGCATCGGCAGTTCGCATATCAAACTTTAAAAACTGAGAATCAAATAGAAGGGCATTTATCTGTAAAACTGTTTCACAGAATATTGCTGACAAAATATTAAGCGAACAAACTAAACTTGACAAACTTTAAACATTCTTAGTCATACCTAGTTCGTCATACATAATTATTATTATTATGTATTATGGAATTCCCAAAAAAATACTACAAATAATCCCCTTATTCTGTTTCCATTAGTAGACCCCCAAAGTTATGTACACAAAATTCTAATATCCATTAAAATCCTTTCACTACACTCTAATATTCATTTGTGGTATCGATAGCTCGCATCTATCAAGCCCGCAACCTTTTGTGAATCACATAGAAAGGCATTTCAGCTACATTCTCATCGTCTCAGTTGTCACGCATGAATCTGCCACGGCAGACAACTGGCATGCGGTGCGTGTTGTTTGTCGAATGTCGACAGTAACAACAATAGACGGAAAAAGAAAAAAGAAAAAGGAAAAAACATCTGCGATAAAACCCGGGCGCAACGCGTTTTTTTCTAATTGGATTTTCGGCTTTAAGCGCAGTTGTAATTTCATTTACACCACAACAAGCATTGCCGCAGGGCGAGACATTTAAGCACGATGTTAAGTGTGTGTTTGAGCGTGGATGTTGTAGCTCTTGTTAGTCTTGTTGCTTATTCACAGCTGTGCCGCAAGCAGCACAAACAAAAGGCGGAAAACGGAAAACACGCGCTATAATGCGCCGTATAAACACAACAACAGCGAACAAAATACCAGAAAAAATATGGCAAAAGGGTGGCATTGACTTCGGGAATACTCGTTCGTGAAAGGGGAATAGAGAAAATTAATAATTGAAAGGGCTATGTTGTTGTGTGTGTGTCAGAGAGGAGGGAAGTGAGTGCAGCAAAACTAGGCGATCTTAGCTCTGAAATTGAATATGTCTTCTTTATAGTAGGACTTGGCATGCTTATATATGAGCATATAAAATTGAAATTCTATATGTATGTTTTAAAGAATGCAAATTTTATAAAAATTAAAAAAATTTTTAAAATAAAAAAAATAATAATAAAAAATTTTAAAAAAAAAATATAATATAAAAAATTAAAACAATAATATATAAATAATATATTTATGTAAAATTAAATATATATATATATATAAATATATATATAAATAATATATATATATATATATATATATATATTATATACATATGTACATATAAACTTCCAAGATAAATAATAGAATTTATGCTGAAAAAAATACTCTAAAAATAATACTCAGGATAGCGCACCCTTCATATCCATTGTAAATGTTGAATATCTTCTAAAATAATTGGAGCTAGAGTCTCGAAATTTATTTTCTATAAAACTCTGTTTAAATCTTTCTAAAATGAAAGAAGATTGGTCTCTGTATCATTTCAGAAAGCATTGTTAAAAGTTTTTTGAAAAAAGGTTTACAAAAACCGTTTGCCAGGTTTATTTCAATAGTTTTATGTATATAGTAATTCCTCAAATATTATTTAAAAAGATATATATATGGTACACATAAACAGAGTATAAATTCTCTATAAATTCTTATATAAAGAATAAATTATAATTTAAGAGGTCATCTACAAATTTATAGACTCTTCGTCAACTAAGTCCACAGCACTCAAACCCAATATACCCTTGCTGCTGCCTGAGCGCGCATAACAGAAAATAAAGAGAGCAAGGAGCACAAAACGAACAACAACTGAGACGACATGGAACACGCAATAAGCAGCATGAAACAAACACATTTTGGGCGCTGAATTGGCGCTTTTTCTGGTGACCACACAGCGAGAGACACTCCCACACACACACACACACACGTACTGCCCCTTGGCCTGGGCTCAGGTGCGTGGCAAATGCTTGCAACCTAAAAATAAATGCGCAGAGACAACAACATGCGTTGTCAGTCCCTAAATTTACAATGCACAGTGGGCAAAAGAACTGCCATAGATAAACATGGAATGCGTGCGTGTGTGTGTAGAGAGAGTCTGACTGCAAGACAGTTTTGTTTCGTGTTTATTCAGCAGCCACTAAACGGTTGGCCAAAGTTCTTGGCTCTGTCGCCATTTTAAATATTTCAACAACTTGCCGCCTTCGGCTCGGGTCTCGACCACCCAGCCACCCAGACACCCACATATAGATAAACGAGTTTATTGTTGACTTGAAAATTCGACTTTGTAAATATTTAATTGCGGCTTCAATACGTAATTCTCTTATTTGTTTAGTTGCTCCAAATGGGAGCTCGGCCTGTTTACCTGGGGCTGGCCAGAGTTGGCTAACTCAAGTCATTTCATAGTCCGTTAAGCTCGCAATTGGTTTAGGCCTAAAGCCTAAAGCATTATAAATTAATTTGCTGTAAATTAAGGCCCGAATGCTAATCGTCAGCTGATTGCAATTTAATTGTAAATAAATTATAAATCCCCTAATTAAACTCAGTTTTTTGCTGTTGCGGTGGACTTCACCTGACACAATATTATCTCGTTAATCTAGTTGCCTGCACCTTGATCATAAATTTGCTGTTAATCTTTAAGCCAGTGGGTGAGTTATGCCTGCGATTCATTTGAAGCACCGCCGACTTTTAATTAGTTTGCCCAACCCCAACCCGCTACCCACCCATGCGTGGCCGTAAGCCGCTTTTGTGCGCCAGGCTTTATATTAATTAAAGTTTTTTGTTTGATTTGCTGTGGCCATAATACGCACATGGATTTGTGGTTTAGCCGCCCAAATCACCAATGAGACTGAGGGCAAATGTGACTCTGGTGGCTGTTGGCTTTAACGCGACTACCACAGGAGATTTTATGCCTGTTTGAAGTTTAATTAGCAACAGCCTGAAATTTATGTCAGCAAATTATCACTACAGAATATGAATTCATTAATGTAAAGCTGTAAAGTTGTCAACTTATTCCGATCGTTTATTTCGGCCACACTGCGTATGCGCAATTACCTTCGGTTGGCCCAACTGTCAGCCAAGACTTATGTCCTTAAATGCAAATGCAAAGGCGCCCTGCTAATGGCAATGAATCCTCTTCGGTTAACCACAAGACTTAGTTAACGGAAATTGAAAAATGGGCTTAGTTTCGGTGTCTCAGAATGCGAACTCTGGGCCACCGCAAAGCCCGGCCAAAGTGAAAAAAAGGTCAAGCTGCGGCGAGGCATAACGAAGCCAGAAGGCTCTGTTCGGCGCGTGGTCACAAAAAACTTTGGCCAACAATTGGCTCTTTTTTTTGGTAGCGAGCCTTTTGTCGCGGCTCAATTTTTCACAATTTGTCACTTTTGAATGTTGTGAAATAGGTACAGGAATAGGAAATAGGTGCAGGTGGGCAGCCTAAGCTTTGGAGTGATGGAATAAATGTATTTCTTTATTTTTTAATGTAATTTGGTAAATAAATTTAGATTTATTTTTATCATTTTATATGTTCAGTAAACTTCTTGAAAAAAATATTCAATAATTCTCTATATTTTTTTAGTAATATTTATATTATTTATATAAATATTTATTGCAAAGAAAAAATTTATTTATATTTGATTATTAATATGATTAATACTTACAAATATATCCAATATATATTCATATTTTATTTATTAATATTTCTATTATTTATATATATATATATATATATATATATATCACTAAATTACTCACCAATGAAAAATCCAAATATTATTTTTAATATAATAAAAATTACTAAAAAAAGTTTTGTTTAATTTTGGATTTTTTTATGTTCTTTACAAATATATCCAATATATATTTATTTATTTTAAATATAAAATATTTACAAAATAAATATTAGCTAAATATTTGTATTTTATTTCAAAATATTTATTTATTTAGTTATATATATTTTTCACAAAAATACTTTACAAAGAATTTATATTTTATTTATAATATTTTATTTTCAATATTAAATATTATTATTATTATTTTTTTTAATATTGTAAGGATCCAAAATATATTTTCATGAAGTTTAGCGTTTCTTTCACCTAGAAATGTTTTCCAATATTTATTTATATTTGTTTGTATTTAATTTTTACAATAATACATGATAGTGAATGATCAAAACATATATATTTATGTTTATTTTTAATATTAAATATTTACAAAATAAATTTTAATTAAATATTGCATTTTATATGATACATTTTTTTCTCCAAAACTTTATCTTATATTTACTCATATTATTTTGAAATATACTTTGGAAATATTACAAAAATACTCCACAATGTGATAAATCAATATCATCATATCATATATATCATTTAATTTATATTTTATTTATGTTTTATATATACTGAACTTCATTTGATTTCGTTAAAAATATACCCAATATATACTTAAATATTTTTTAAAAAATTATTTCGCCTGAAAATACTCCAAAATTACGATATTTACATTCCCAAGCTTCTCCCTTTTATGCGCCAAATTTATGCAGCGAAAAACTCGAGCTCAAGCAGTTGGCATGAGATGAGAGTGTTAACTCTGAGATTCTTTTTTGGTTTCTGCTTTGGCAATGTCAAGGAAGTGTCAACGGGAACATTACATCCTGCGTGGATGCTGAAAATGGAGTCGTTTACAGCTCTCAAGCTCTCGTGTGTGCGTGAGCGTGTTGGTTTTGTTGGCCGTGGGCACGTGTGGCAAGAAGTAATTAAAATTCAGATTTATGACAAAGACTTAACAAAGTTATTATGGCAGCTGGCAGAGCGAGGCGAAGATGATTATTAAGTACAACATGCTTGGCAAGGACAGCCACTTAGCCCGTCATTATGTGTGATCCACACTTGCCCCGACAGGGTATCACAATTCTGACACGCTTAATGCCGTCAAGTATGAATATATATGTCGGACATTTAGGTCAAATGGCAGCTGCGGCTTATGACAAATTGCATTTCATAAATATTGCCGATCTCGGGCCAGAAGAGCTCTGAATGTTAATAGAGCATTTGTAATTCGTTGCTGCTGTGTTATCTACTTCATTATGTTCACGTGTCTCTCTGCGCGCTGCATACATGACACAATTACTTAGCACACGTCACAGATTTTCACTTTTGTTAATGGCGCCCAGAGGCAACCCTTCCGCCCAGCCAGCCGCCCACCCACAGACAGACTTCGTGTGTGCGCCATTCATGCATTTGCATTGTTTTATTTTTAATATAAAATTTACATTGTTGTCGTTGCTGTCGCCGTGTGAGGAATGTGGGTCAAGAGCATTGAATGCCACACAGAAGTGGCAACACATGACCAAGAGCCGTTGGCTTTGTTGCAGCCACGTTGGCTGTCCGTAAGCACTCTCAATAATACCAATAATCATCGCAGCCAGGGTCAGTCAGTCAGGCAACATCAGCAAAAAATGGAGCGAAATTCCTATGATTGATTGCTTTTGTGCATTGGGTCAGTCAGTGATGAAATCTCGGAAAGAGCAGAAACTATTAGCAAGGTCGAAGAAGTCTCATAGGTTACAAGAAGCCAAAGAAAGATTAAGACAGCGTCAACTAGCAAATGATGAATAGTCGAGCAGGATTGTCGAAGGGAGTGCCTGCCCAATCAGCTAATTGAGTTCGTGAAGGTAAATCAATAATATGCACGTCCCTCCAGAGACTTCGAACTTGGATGCATTTGAAAAGTTGGCTCATTGAAGTGGACTTGGCCCGGTTTTAATTGGCATTCGTTGCACATGACAGCCGCAGAGCAAGTCTTAAGCTCTGCCAATATTCAGTCAATCAGGCTCAGCTCACAGAGAGATTGGCCAGCGATGCAAATCTCTAGCGAAACATCAAATTTGCATCTCTCTCTCCCCTTCTCTGCGCACAGGTAAAAACTCAATTTATATGCAGCAGCAGCGGAGGCGACAGCATGCATGCTCAGATTTAAGACAGTGTTCAGCAGTGTCCTGTGACAGGACACGCGTCGTACGTGCGCAAATACCAAAAATGTGCGACAGTCGCGCAGATACAGCCATAGCCAAAGGCACGAAAAGGGCTAATTTCAGTTTCGACTTCGTTTCGCCAAAAAAATCTAGTTAAAACTTGCAAAAAAAAAGGGAATAATTTGAAGATAACACCTCGGAGCATACGTGGGCTTAAGTTATGCACAGCAGCAGCAGAAGCAGCAGCAGCAGCTGCATAAAACTCATGCATATTCAGGAGCTCAGCTCGGCTCACATGAGTTGGGCCCGCCCCAGTGCCTGCAGCTGGCCTATAAATGTCACAGTTGCGGCCCTTCAGCTTTGCAGGCTATTTGCACGTCTTGGGCTGGTTTTAAATATTTTATAAATAAACAGAGATGCAGCGCAGCCTGACGCGGCACGTGACTCGGGCCCCAGGCACGTGGCTATCACTGCGTATGCGTAATTTGACAACATTTACTTGCCCACAATTAGTTGGCAGCAGCGAAAGCAACAGCAACAGCTCCTCGACGCATTAGCACTAGCAAGAAATGAAAGTCCAGCAGCCAATTTAGTTTTTGCGCCTAATTGCGTTTAACGTTGTCATATGCGAGTCCTTGAGCAAGGACAGCCAGAGGAGCCAGAGCAGCCAGCCAGAGCAGCTACCAAATACTTGCACTTTTTTGCTTGTAAACGAAATCCCAAGGAGCAGCAGCAGCAGCTGAAATGTAATCAGAAAATTTTAAATGAGAATTTTTTAACATTTGCATAAACTCAAGCAGCTACAAGACGAAAATATATAAAAAATAGTTTAAATAAGCAAGAGCAGACTCAGGCGAAGGCAGCTCTGGGCCTTGGCAAGAAATGATTACAGTCATAAGGAGCACAGGATGAATTTTGCATGAATACTAAAGCATTTTGTAGTAAACGAAATGAATGCAGATTTGACACGACACGAATGTGTCTGTGCCTGAATTACTGGGCTGCAGAAAAATTTGCAGAAAAATAATATGCCATAAATACGGGCGGAACAATAGAACTTAATTTATTTGCAGCTGCAGTTGACAGCTGGAAAATGGAAAATATTTTAGAATCTTATGTATAGAATTTATTGTTTTTAAATACAAAATAAAGCTATTAAAGTGGAAAGCTATTGAAAAGGCTAAAAATATATGAAAATGTAGTATTTCAGGAGAGAGTTTTAAAATTTAAAATAAATATATATTTTACTTAAATTTAGTATATAAAAACTGCAAGTTAAGACATTTTGTATAAGATCTTTAAATCTTTTAGGTTAGTTTTAATTAGGATTCCTAAAAACTCGATTAACCAATACAAACTCCAGTCTATTGCATGAGCAACACAAGTCTTCAGCTGGGCTGATCAGCCTCAGAACAGCGATTGGCCAGCGAGCGCTGCTCATGCAAATCTGTAGTCAAGCAATCAATTTTGCAATTTTCACTCTCCTCATTTGCTCACGCTCTCTCTTAATCTATCCCTTTCTGACCGGAGTGTTGCAGCAGCGCGCGTTGCTCTTTCAAATGTCGCTTAATATCAAATGTGCAGTTTCCACTCTCATTTGCTTAGCTTTGCTCGATCTCGTTCTATCTCTCTCAATTTCTGACCACAACGACTGACCAGCATCTCACGCAAATCTTGAGTCAAACATCAAATTTACAGTTTCCACACTCATGCTCTCACGCGCAATCACACTGATTGGCTAGCGAGCGTTGCTCATGCACATCTCTAGCCAAATATCATTCCCCTCCCTTTCTCTCTCTCTCTGTCTCGCTCTGACCACAGCTAGCGAGCACTGCTCGTGCACATCTCTAGCCAAACTTCATTCTTCTTTCTTTCTCTCTCTGTCTCGCTCTAACCACAGTAACTGCTCAGCGAGCATTGCATTGCTTTGCGTATGCAAAAATCTAGCCTCGCTCGCTCACCAGCCTCAGATACAAGAACAAACTCAATATATATTGTGCAAACGAAGTGGACCTACACTTAAATTTTAAGCAGTTTAACTAATCTTTATATAAAATACAAACAAAATTGTGATTTTCTAGTTTAAATAACCAGCTTAAAGTTTCTCTAGAAAAACCAAATAAATTGCCAGAGCAAAAAAAAATTGGATTATTTTATCAGCCGAGATTAAAAGCTTTAGTTTGCGAGCTTAGTTGAGGAAATAAAATATTAAATAAATGAATTTACATTTTAGTAATTCAAATTGCTATTGTTTGGCTCAACTCAGCTGTCAGACTTAAGCCTGACATTTGAGCATCTGCCTTGCTTACCTAACTGCAATCCAGCTGCTCAGCCAATTAACTCGCATTAAATCGTAGCCCTCGTGAACTCGACACAGTTAATTGCTAATGAGCCAGGGCGTCGTTGCGCAACTGAATAAGCTCATTTGGTGCATCCGTCAGAGATCTTCAAAAAAAATATATATATAGTTAAGCACGTAAACTGACTCTGACCACACTCACATGCTTCCGCAGCTTGATTTGATGTACATTAAATATGCAATCAACATGCGACCAACTGCAGGACCTTCGCTGACGTCTCCTTTGGGGCGCGCACATTGCGTATACGTAATGCGATTAGCCTGACCGCGCTTAGAGCCATGCCAGGCCCTATCTCTGTCTAGCTCTGAATAGCGCTCAGGGAGCTGTTCGCTCTGATTGCGATTTTCCATTTTTCCTTTCTGTTTTTTCTTTATTTATTTAGGAATATTCGAAATTTATGAGCAACGCACAATCTAGGCCAGCGCGGCCCAGTGGGAAATCGGGATGTGTTTGGCATGATTTGTTTGTTTGCCTTTTTCTCTAGGCAAATTCTGTGCGATCTACGAATATATGATTATATATACCACATACTTTATGCTACCCACTCCCTAAACTTTCAGAACAGCCATCTTAAACTATATTAAGTAGCAACTAGTTCATGTTTGGCGTCGCCACATGCGCAGTTAATTAAAACTAGTTGAAATTGTTTGAGTTCAGTGCAAAGTTTCAATTGGGCCAGAACTAGAGAGAAGCAAGTCCTAATTCAGTACTCAGGGCGGTCAAGGGAAGGCAAACACTTAGCGGCGAGGGCAAACTTTTCAATTAAGCGTCGGGCCAAGTGGCCACTTGCTGTCGCCACAATAAAATAAAAGAAACTAACATTGAGTCTCTGTTCCGATCTGTTTTATGTTGCAGAGCTGTGCCATGCCGCGCTGAAGATTCAGTCGACTTTCCGTGGCCATTTGGCACGCAAGCTGGTCAACAAGGACGTGCCGGAGGACGAGGATATACAGGAGATAACCAAGAAGGTGGCCGAGGAGCTGGACATTGATCTAACCGATCCGGAGCTAAACAAGGCCGCTACCAAAATCCAAGCATCCTTCCGTGGCCACAAGATCCGCCGGGAAACCAATCCCGAATAAGCTGCCGCAGCGCGCAGACTTTTCAATTTGTTGGTGTCGGCTGACCACAGAGCAGTCTACAAAATATAAAAAACAAAAGAAAATATTTCAAAAATTGATTGAATAAACAAAAGAAAAAGAAAAATTGGTAAAATGTAACTGTGCAATGGATGCACTCTTGTAAACTTTTTAGAAAATATGTTAATTAATTAATTAATAATATGAATAATTCATTATTTTATAAGCAATAATTCAATTGATGCTTTGAGTTCTTCAATCTGTCAGAGAATAAACCAATTTCTATAAACTAGTTGGATTTGTTGTATGGAATCATTTGCTTGAGATCAATATGAATATATGTCTCTCTCTATATATACATATATATGCATTCCAATCAGAAGTTTTAAGTAAAGCCGACCCGAGCCAATTATTAGCTGATAAAGGAAACTTCCTTGTTTACCAAAAAATAATATTTGCCTGGCTTTTCCCAACTTTTAATTTGCCAAAATATTTGAATTGAATTTGATTTGTTTAAACTTTTCTTAAATCCAAATAAATAAACACCCAAAATCCATTTGCAAAGCATGTTTAATAAGAAAAAAACATAAATTATATAAATAAAAAGGCACGATGTTCCAAAATTGATTGTAGGGCAAAACAATGAAGACAAACCCAAGGAAAATGCTGAAACATTTTTGAAATTTAAACGGTTTGTCAACGGCCAAAGCCAAAACCAAAAAAACCAAAAAAAAAAAACCAAATGCAGTGTATTGTTGTACCTACATAAGGAAAAACTAAAAAAAATATATATATATAAATAAAAAAAAAAAAGAAAAGAAATATTTAAAACAATATAATAAATATTGAGACACAATTTGTAACTGACACTCGATGTTAATAAATTAAAAAACAAGCCCGCAAGGCGCATTAGGGGTACTCTAGCGACAGCAGCTACGAAACGTCAACAAATTTCTTCAGCGAGCTACTTAAAAACTGATCCAACAAGAACTCAAAAAAACTAATCTGGTGGCACAATTTTTTGTTTTTCTACCAAGTGTACTACAAGTTTGTCTACTTGAAAACAAATATATATATTATCAAGCAAATATTTATATATATACATATGTACGAGTATTATAGAAAGAAATTTAAAAGAAAATTTAAACCAAAAACAAAAACAAAAGAAAAACCTAATTAAAATGCTGGCAAAATTGCAGCAAAAGAAAAATTGTTACAAAAAAAAACGCAAACTACAAAATAAATGTTTAAAATTCAAATTAATTACTACTAAATAAATAAATAAATAAATAAACAAAGAAGAGCATTAAAATTATATTAGAGATCAGAAAGTAAAAATTCTACTAAATGTGCATGACAAACACACACACTCACACACACTCACACAGCTACATTAAACCAAAGTAAATAGTTGTAAGCGACTCAAACTTATTGATGAACGGAAACCCAGAAAGCATATACATACATAAAGACATCCAACAATTAAAACAGAGCAAAACATACAACAAAATGTCCCAACTAAATTTTAATTGAGTAATAAAAATAAATAAAACTTCAGAAAATGCAAACAAAACATGCGAAATTCTTAAATTCTTAAAGTCGAGGGAATTTATACTAAGTGAACTATTCTGTCAGTCAACAAGCAATTGCACTTTGCGGCCTGATTGACCATTATATATTTAGTTCACTGTAGCAGCCACTTGTCAGACTTGCTCCAAGGTCTTTTTGCTGCAGCTGACATTTGCTTTTGAAGCTGCTGCTTGTGGCTTATAAATAAGTATATTAACAAATCAGTTTGAAAATGTTCGCAGCCTGCTTGTCGAGTGCTATAAATATGCAAGAGTTGCTGCTAGATTTCAATTGGAATGGCGGGGCGAGCGCGGCTACAGCGTTGGTAATTTTATTGATGGCACAAAAGACACAACTCGACGCTGCTGAGTGGGTTGCAACACTGCCAGCAGCAGCAGCTGAAAGTTGTGCAGGTAGCAAGGATAGACAAACAAGTTGCGAGGCGAACTTCACGGACACTGTTGCTGCGAGGTCCTTTATAACAATAGAGCACGTCTCTACTGCTGCTCATGATGATGATGATGATGATGCTGCTGATGGAAGGTAAAGTATGAGAGAGCATAATGAGAATGACAGCTTGACCCACAAAAAAGCATCCGAGCAGCTGTGAGCACAAACTGCATCCAAGTCAAACACTTGAGACATCAAAGTTAAAGTGCTTCAAGAAAGTGACATTTGACAATCAAAAGGAAATTGTTTTTATATATTTGTAGTGTTTTTTTTTAACATTTTTATTAATATTTTTTTATATTTAAGTTGATTTTTAAATGGCCAAAAAAGGAACGCCCCGTGGGGGACCCTTGTTCATATATTCTTCCCCCCACCCCCAAAATAGTAAAGTAATCAAATGAGAATGGGTTTTTATATATTAGTTTATATATATTTTAGTTGATTTTTGTGCAACAAAATCAAATGGAAATTGTTTTTATACCTTTCACGTTTTATATAGATTTTATATATTTTTAATATATATTTTATGTATATTTTTTATATATTATTTATGTATTAAAACTTATATATTTATTTATATTCATATTTATAGTTATATTTATATATATATTTATATTTTTTTTATATCTTTTTCTGCAACAAAATGTAAATTTTTTAAATATATTTTATTAAAATTTTATACATATTTTATATATATTTTGAATACATTTCATATGCATATATATTAGATTTTTTTTTTTATTTATTTTATTTATTTATTTTATTTATTTATTTTATTTTATTTATTTATATACATATTTTTTGTATTCTTATATTAAAGTTGTTGTGCAAGAAAATGAAATGAAAATAGTTTTTATATATCTTTTTTTTATATGTACATTTAAGTTGCTTTTTGAGCACAATTCCGCGGGGAGCCCATGAAAATTGGACGAGTGCCACATGACGTAGGTGTGACTGCCAAATTGAACTTGCCACAGTCGGCAGCGGGAGCGTCAGCAACTGCAATTTGCATGCCATTGCAATTGCATGTCAATTTGAGAGCTCCCAGCACTCCGCTTTATGCGCCAGAGGACAGACGAAAGTGCTACGGCGCTGCGCGTTTGCCATTCAGTAAATCTGTTTTTTTTTTCTTCCTGTTTTTTACTGACTTTTTCACGGCTCACAAATATTTCAACGGTAAATTTATGCGCTTCCGTCTCCATGCGAAGAGACAAACAAAAGGGAGGAGGAGGAGGAGAAGTGGAAGAGAGAAATGTAAGCTATCTGGCTATGTGTGTGTGTGTGTGTGTGTAGGGCTTGCTCGTGTGCAGCATGGCGTATGCGCAATTTATGAGGCCCTAAAAACAAAGCGTTCTATAAGTGCTCTGGGCACACACACAAAAGGCGGCGACTAAGTGAGCAAATGCGTCGTCTACTGACGATCAGAAATAGTGAATAATTTGGCTTGAACTTGCTGAAAGGAAAGTGAAAGCGAAGAAAAAGGAATTTGTGGTGGATAAATGAAATAATATGATCTGATATGACATATGCAGAATAAGATATGATTTGATATGATACAATTTGATATTATGTGGTATGATATGATCTAATATGATTAAAAATTACATAATATGATTTAATATGATATGATATGATATGATATGATATGATATGATATGATATGATATATGTAAAATTATCATAATTTTTATATTATTTATAGTATATTGGGAGCTTAAAGTCAGCTGAAAGAAAATTGAACTTAATATAGAAGAATTTAATCGGGCTTAAGCGGGAGAGAGAAAGAGAAAGATATTGAAACCTTTTGATAGGTTCTATCTATGACTGCTCTTAAGTACATATAATCTCTGTTGAGCTGGCTAGATTTTTTTTATACTTTTAAGTCAGTTTGCCAAAATTTAATATATTAGAGTTTAACTTAAGGTTCATATTGAGCTATCACAATTTATCTATATTTTATATACAGATAATAAAAATATAAAAATAAAGATAATAATCATTTAATTTAGAATAATCAGTTATAGAGGAAAACGCTAGCAATCGAAATTGTCCAGAAAGTCCCATCGAAGAGAGACTTCAGCTGAACTTAAGCTACAATATCAAACGAGGCCAGCACCTCGATTCTGTCTAATGAGCATAACAAATTGAATGTATATATATTTTGTAATATATGTATATTTTCATTTATTTTCACCCTCATACAATTTAATGCAATTCAGCACTTTGGCAGCTATTTAAGCTGCTGAATGGCTGGCACACAGTCATTTATAGTTCGCACTCTCTGGCAGCTGCACTCAACATTTATCGCACATTTGCAGCGGCAGCAGATGCAGCACACGTCAACTTTCAATTTCTAAAAACTGGTAGGGGGTTGGGGTGTGTGGGGGTAGCCCAAGCGGAAGGCGAATGAAATCCGTGCCAAATAAGCAACAGCATCCAATCAAAAGGGCCGCATGCCGGCTGCTGCTTTTCACACCTTTTGTGTGTAGATGGCAACCGCAAAATATGCCAGCGACAGCACACACACACACGCACACACACTCACACCCCATTTTCGTTAGAGTATATCCGTTTAACTGTAAACGGCGCACTTGAGCGCATTAAAATGCTAAATGCAACTTGCCATGAGAAATGGCAGAGCCACAGAGCTGCACTCCCCCCTCAGAATCATTCACTGATATGGGTACTGGCCAAGTTGGCGCATTTCGGCTAAAAGCATTTCGGAGAACACGCTCAAGTGATTGCAATTCGAACGCTCGCTGCGATTGCCATTCGACTTCATTTGTTTTAGCCGCTCCATGGCCGACAGCTGTCCTTTAGCTGTCGCACTTCACTTGACACTGGCGTGGCGTGGCGTATACGTAATTTGTTGGCCAACTGCCACCGCGACACTTCCTCTCGTAAACAATTTGCCAATCCCCAACCCCCAACCTCCACTCACCCCCAACAAGTTTGTTCATTACGTCCGACAACAGCGCCGGGAGCTAAATTATATAAGCATGAGAGTGTCTTGAACGTTTTAGGTTTAGCTACACTCTGCCAGCAATATATGAATGAAAAGTCTAAGTTTTGGATCTGCATAACATTGATATTAATAGCAGCATATTAAGCATATCTTATATATTGATTTATATTTTTATATTATCGAGTTTTGATTTATATTTTGTACTACTTTTTATCTCTTTTAATAACTATTTGACTGAAATCCATAAAAATATACAATATAATATAATATATGCAAAAATATATTATAAAAAAAAATATAATATATAAAAAAATATTATATATTAAAAAAATTAACATTATTCGAATATAATTTAAAAAAATAATATTTTTCAAAAATAAAAAATATTCGAATATAATAGATTATATATACATAGAATAACAAACATACATATTTCATATCAATACAAAACAATATACTAAATTATGTTTATAAAGTATCATATATATGAATAATAAAATGTTATTAATCAAGTTGGTAACTCAACGGCAAAATCGATCAACAAAATTAACAATCTCTCGCAACACCCTTGAAATTACTGGTAAGGGTATTCCATTGTCATTACTTCCAGGGCAATCGTTTTTATGCTCTTGTTATTATTTCCCGTCAATGCTGTTTTAATCCCTAGGCAGAAATCAATTTTCTTTGCCTTCGTTTGTAGAGTTTACGCTACAAATTATAGAAAATGTTTTTTTTTTTTTATGTATTTATTGACATTTATTTACTTGTTTATTGACATTCCGCGTGCGTTGCAACACACGTCTGAGAGCCCACACTTCTAATCAATTTTGAGTTGGTTCAAATCTTCACAAACTTTTTCCACGGTCATATACTGATTTGGAGGGCATTTCTGTTCGATGTGAATTACATCTGGTACTTCATTGAGATGACAATCTTTTGGACATCGCCGACCGCACGACTTTATCTGCGCTATCCATATAAAGCCATCGTCGCAAATACCTCGCGGTTGGATATGCGTGCTCAAGTCGTACAGGTCGGAGTAGATCGATATGAACTTTGTGCATTTTCTTACCGTGGAATCCCAATAATAAGGAGCTGTTGAAAGAACGATCGAATGAAATTACTTGCAATTTGCCACTGCCAACAGCAATCGTCACTCACGTATGCACTTATGGAAGCACGAGATCAGCCCGAGCAGAGCCAACAAAATGACCAGTTGAAGTGGATGCCGCATTTTCAATTCGCATTAGGCCAACTAGTAAACGTTTTTATACAGGCGAATTCGTTGCGGCCACGGATATATTTAACCATTCGACAAGCGTAATCAAATTCGAGCAGCTATATTGGTCGTTCAATGTCAAGCTGACCTTTCCTTCCATACCATGTTCAAATAACAACTCAAAAGTTTTAATGAGTTTAATTTAAAGCAAAGTCAATGAGGACACAGCAACCCACCAAGCAGCAACCCACCAAGCAGCAACCCACCAACCAGCCTACATTTAATAATTTTCGGGATGAGGTCAATGGTCTGAATACTTGCACTGAGTGTAATTAAGGTTTCACAATTTATGATTTCATTCAGATAATAATAATAATAATAATAATAAAACTAATATGAATAAACTGAAATTGTTGCGCCAATGTCTGCGATGGCCATTAACAATTGATTGCGTATACGTGATGTTGTACGCGTTTATTGCCTGCATATTTGACAGCAACAGGACGTTACATTTTGTTGCTGATTAATATTTATTTTTTAAAGCAAACATGAGAGCAAGGAGAGAGAGGGAGTGGAAGGGAGACAGATTCATGCAGAGCTGCGCCAATAAGCAAACATATTTCTATATACATATAGCCACAACAACAAAAAGAGTTTTTTATTATATAAATTTTACAGACATTCCACAGTGAAATCCTTTATGTTGGCTGCCTATAATTTATACTGTCAATATGGGACAAAAAAAGCACAAAAATTCTCAGCTTTCGACTATTTTTGATGAAGCCACAAATGCGGGCGCCTAATAACGCACCATTTGTATTTATGGGGGGTGGAGTCGAGGGGCAAGTCGACGGCATATTGAACACTTTATTGTCGCTGACAAAGGATTAACCGTCAGGACAAGGCCATTGGAGTGCGCTGTGCTGACAAGTTGGCAACATTCATACCGTAAGCTCGCCCGACAAGGACATCCTTTGGTAAATTATATGAAAAGAAAACTCGTTGGCATTCAGCTGGCTTCACAAAATGGCATTTAATTTTTCATGTTGCTCATTCCATTTTGTGGCCCTTCGTTCACTCCGTTTATGTTTGTTTTGTTTGTTTTTTGTTTCGGTTGTCTTTAAATGTTATAAATGAGAGTTGTGCTCTGCTCCTTTGTTGTGTGGATTAACCCAGAAATTAGTTGTCATTCTGCTAATAGTCCACTCGCACCTTTTCCATACAGTTTCATAAATGCGTTTTTTGTGTTTATTACTTTTTATTATCGTCATCTCGGTGGTGGTCTAATGTGACCGCTGCGTGATTATGTGCCCAAATAATACTTAATACATTTGTGTGCCATGCCGTTCCACTGCTTGCCATTGGGACACGCGCCCCGGCTGGCTGTACTCATCAGAACAACAACGAGCGCCAGCTGATAAAGTCTCATTGTTAGTTCGCAACTGTTGTAGGCTTGCTCTGACACAATGCAAACTAAATCTATCGATTGGTCAAGCCCTAGCCACACTCCATCTCAGCTGTCCAGTTTCCTCATACCATAAAATCCAACTAAAAACTCTGCATCTGCTGAGCACCTGCGGCTTGCATAGGAAGTGAAGCCCCGTTTTTGCATGACTAACTGATTTGGACAGCTATTAGTTAGAACAGGTCGTCAAACGTGTCGCTGCAAATGTTTTCACACTAAATTACACGACAAGAGTACTGCGTATTTCAATTATGGTTTATGATGAAAAATATATATGTATATACCATGCGTATACGCAATATTTGTATGAGTAAAACAATATTTAAGAAATGAATATATATAAATTATTTAATAAATATATATAATCATTTCTACACAAAACTACAAAAACGGACAAAAAGAATATATATTGCATATTCAATATGGCAATTAATTAAAATTTTAAATATATAAATTTAGTTTTTTTTTTAAATTAATTACAATGCCATTTCATTCTTAAAAATCAGCTAAATTTAATTGTAGATATTTTAGTTTAGTTTAGAATTTTTTGTTGATTTTATTGGTTATATTTAATATATTATTTATATATATAAATATATAGTATTTATAATGTATAAAAATTCAAATATATTTTATTTTACTCTAAAAAATTAAATAAATTTATTTATCAAAAAAATTATATAAATTTAATACATATTTTTCCTTTTGTCATTTTAGTATTTATAATATATATAAGAAATATAAGATATTTTACGTATAATAAAAGAAAAATATATATTAAATTTATTTAATTCTTTTAAATTGTTTTTTTTTTTTTATATTTTGTTTACATATTAAAGCAAAATCAAAATATGTTTGAATATAAATATATATATAAAGGGTATAGAACTATGTATTACCGCAATAACTCTACTAATTTGACCTTTGGTTAAACTTTGACATTTAACTCTCGCCCCACAAGTAACACATGCGACTGATTGATCCAACAACATATAATTATATACAATGTGTGCATAAATATTTAATTTCAAGCCCTCTGTGGTTAAGCCCTTCAAATTGTGATTAAATTTATCATAAATACTTTTTGCTTTAACAAATTAGCAATGGGCAATGCTAATATTTGTTTAAGGTATATAAATATTTTAATGGCTGACCTTAAAAGTTTCATTTCTGTTGACTCAACTTTGCCATTCTGCTGCCAGCAAAGGTCAGCTCTGGACTTTGCTATTGATATTTTTTCTCTGTTTTAAGTATAGATAATAGAAACTAGTTAGCCTGGGATTGAAATCTTCTTGATTTGAGGTCTGTAGTAGGCCTTTGGCTTCCGTCTAGCTTTACTGGACAATTCAAGCCAAACAAACTAAAAATTATTTTTAATTTCGTATTCCATAATTCAGCTGGCATTTCGTCTTCAGGATGCCAGTGGTGCAAGGATGCCAGAGACAGAGACAAACGCTGATGTGCTTGCTGCGCTGCTTCTTGGCCGCTTCGTACCTGTGGATAATGGTGCATGCGGCGGCTGTGGTGCCGGTGGTGAGCGAGCAGACCAAGTGGTTCTTCTGGGTGCAGTATCTCAAGTTTTGGGTAACCTACTCTTCGCTGCTCACGTTCGACGTGCAGACCCAAAGCTACTTGGCCTTCGTGATGATCCTGGTTCTGTGGCGCATCTTCCAGTGCTCGCGCTGCAACTTCTGGCATCCGACTGACAAAATACAGGGCGACAAGGTGCCGATTGATAAGCGCATGCTCCTCTACTTCGGACCCTATCTGCTGGTCTTCCTCTTCTGCTGGCTGACTAGCATGTTCTGCCTGGGCCAGGACCTCATACGAATGACGATGCATGCGGGCGAGATACAGCCCGATAATATCAGCAAGATAATCATGGCCATCTTCTTCAAGCTGCTGATCATGGCCAATGCGATTGTGCGCTGCATACGCGGCGCTGTCCTACTCCAGCTGTTTCACGACGAGCCCGGAGACGAGCTGCGCAATCCGCACAATGTGGGCGAGCATTTCAATCTGTTCTTTCTCAACTAATTTTAAATACCATTTCTGGGTCGATGTTGTGTGTAAATTAAAGCCGTTTTCTATTTAAAGGTGCCTCACCTTTTTTTGGCTCAACAAAATTTGGTCAGCCGCATATTACGTATACGTCGCGCTGACAAAGGTTTTCCGTTTTGGCTTTCCCTACTGCGCCGGACATGTGAGAGACAGCGGCGGTTTTTCGTAACGTTCGTTTGTTGAAAGTTAAGTCAACTGCAGCAGCGCGCAGCTCGTTAGAGCGATTATTACACACAGATTTTAGAGCATTATCTGTGAAGCCCCTGCGTCTGGCGGCTATAGTTGAATTGTTTTTTTTGGTCTATTTAGTTTAGTTACATTTTATTTAATTGAATTATATTTTTATTTTTCTTATTTAATTTTACTTATTTAATTTATTTTGTTCATTTTATTTATTTTATATTTATTTTACTGTACTGTAGTTTCTTTTTTCATTTTATTTTATTTTACTGTTTTATTTAGTATAATTTGAGCATTGATTTATATAGTTTGAGGCTATTCGAATTTTTTATAAGTTTGTTAATATATAATAAGCAGCTTGAGTATACTTCAAAATAAATATAATAAATAATAAAATAAAAAAAAAAATAGAAATTAATCAAAAGAAATAATAGTGAGCTTTTATAGCGATTTTTGGTGCAGCAGTTAGCACCACTCTTTGATTTTTCCTGCACGGATAAAGTTACTCAGCTTTCTAAAGAAGATAAATTTAGTGGTCTCCATAAAAAATGTGGTAATTATGGTAGCTAAGCTGAGCGAGATACAATTTAATTTGACTGCGCTCTCCTGACGATTCATTTTTAGCAAACTTTTTGGGCAAGCTTTTATTCTACAATTTTTAAAAAATATTTATAAAAATGATGCAGTTTAATTTAATTTTATTTTAAGAAGAATAAAACAGAGTTTAAAAGAAAAACATTTGTCAGCGCTTAGCTCCATTGAAATAGAAAATATTCAACATAAACGAAGAACGTGAAGGCTGCGTTATCCTGACCACAGGCAGTGAACGCTATAAATTAAATATTCATCTATTACTATTTATCTACTTATGGTAAGTGGCATCTACACAGCTACAGCTATTCCCAAGCACTTACTAATCTAATGCCACACTCAATTCCAGTCACAAGGACTGCAATAAAAAACTAAAATTATTCCAAATAGTCGATAAGACAAGAGCGCTCTTGGTACATATTCTCAGTTGATTGGCTGTTTGCATTAGAAATAGTTCCATAAATTTCTATCATGACCATCTTTAAAGGCAAATAATCATAAATTGGTCACTTGAGCACCGCCAAATGGTCATGAATAACGGTGGGACTATG
Organism: Drosophila repleta; assembly: GCA_018903745.1. NCBI lineage: Eukaryota > Metazoa > Arthropoda > Insecta > Diptera > Drosophilidae > Drosophila > Drosophila repleta. Next base: position 16,486,933 of record JAEIGN010000497.1, on the reverse strand, counting down.
CGGCCAATTGCCGATTGCCAATTACATTTACATAATTTGCGTGCTCAGAGCTGTCGGCGGCGCCAAGCAATCAGCATGAAAGACAAAAGGCAAAGAGTTGGCAAAGTTAAAAGAATATAGCGGAAATTGTGAAGCTTCATCAGCGTGTCCGCTGCGTGGCGTTGAAGGGCCATGTCACTGCATATGACAGCCTTGATTGAGATGCCATCAATGGCAGTGGCAGTGGCAGCGGCAGCTGCGACACTGGCCTGACTCTTGCCAACAAATGGCGAATGGTCGTTGGCCGTTGGCCGCTGACCAGTGCAATCAGCCGTGTCGCAAATGGCGCAAATGGAGCAAATGGCTGTCAGAGTGTGATAGAAATGGGCTTAGACAGTTGGCTGTTAGCAGAGCTAAAGCTTTTGCATTTGCTATCACTACAGTAAATACTCTTGGCTGTGATGGGCTTACAAATTGTTGAATAAATCCGAGATAGCCGCTCGCTAAACCGTCTTCCGTCTCTGTGTGCTAAGGAAACAATCTGTATAATGCCAGGCCATGCATTTATCATCAGGCCAAACAAATTGGCAGACTTTTCACATTTACCCACTCAATCAGTCGAGCAGGTGAGCAGCTGAGCAGGTGCTGGCAAAGCGACTGACAAACATGTCTTATCAACATTTATGGCAATTTTATGAGAATGCTCTCTCGCTCTCTCTCTCTCTCTCTCTCTGTCGCTCACCCAGGTAGATTGAGATGTATTAAACTTAGCCAAGTTTTCGAACGGCAAGAATCATTGAAGCGCAAAATAGAGGCAAGAATCTTGGCACACTTTAAAAGCCAACTTGGCTCACTGTGGCTGCCACGCCATGCATAATAAACAACTGCAGCTGTGGGCGTTGGCGTGGGCGTGGCCTGATGCTGTGCAGCGATAAATTTAATAGCAGAGCGCACGACAAGCGGCCAGCTTCTTCAAGCTGTACCTCGTTATGGGGCCTTGTCCTTGTGCGCCTAAAAGCATGCATAACGTTATTATAAGCGACCTTTCCGCCCGTCCCTCCGTCCGTCCGTTCGACCATACGTCCGTATGTAGTTATTCACATGTCTCGCATGCGGCCCACTCGAGTACTCGCCTCGCCTTTGCCCACTCACTGCCTTTAATGACTGCCCAAGCAGCTGTATTGAATTATTGAGTTCTCATCAATAGAGTAGCCCTGTCCACTCGGGCAAGGCCTATCCAGAGGCAGCTGTAGCAGTCGCAGGCTCATCACCGGCATTATTAACAGCCACGATTTGGTCGAGCTGGGCCCAGCTGGGAATCTACGTAGATCCGCGCGCATATACATAACATTGTAGATGGCTGCTCATATATTTCAGTGAAAGCTACAAAAAAGGTGCACAGCTCATACAGGGTGCTCGTGTCAGCAACAATCAGGCTAAGTGGTCAGGCATACAACGAGACACCCTGTAAGCGGGAATCGACACTGGCCGGATCTCTCATCAGAATTGTTGCAGCACTTTTAAATAATTTATATTTCAAATAATTTGATTGGCAATCTGCAATGTGGAAAAGAGAGAGAGAGAGAGAGAGAGAGGGAAGAGAGGGAGGGAGGCAGGGCATCGAATCAGTAGCCAGAACTCGGCCCATGTCAATCGAATCTGTGTTCACTTTATATTTACCCGATTTTAACTTCATTTCATTTTCTTTTATTGTATTTTTATTTTCGCTCGCTTTATCACTAGCTAGGCATCTCGTCTAATGAAGCGTGCTTCTCCCCTGTGTATTGACCGTGAATCGCGTATAAATACTTATGGCTATGAGGCATTTATTTCTTTCATCGCGTAATCAACGTCATAATTGCAAATGCTTTGATTGCTTAGATGCTTGCAGTTGCCACTTATTGGAAGACTGTGGCGTTAATTATGTTCAGGGCACGCTAATGAGACATGCGCACCTGGCGCACCTGCACAGCACATGCCACAGGGAGCACAGCGAAAAAAAAAGAACTTAATTAGTGAACGGTCAGTACGTAGCAATCGATGAGGTTTACTATAATGAGGCCAGAGTGCCCAGCTAAAGGTTAATGGATACCAAACGCTGTTCATTAGAGCCCTAGAGCAAAAATAGTTAATGCCAAGGAATGCCAAGCTGGATGTATTGGTAACTCTATATTTAGGACTCAGCAACTAAATAGAAGCGTTTGTAATTTTGCTAATTAAATGAATCAAGCATATAGAAATATAGGAATATTTGGTATATATCTAATATATTTAGTATAGAGAATGAAAGTCCATGCCTTATATACATATGGAAATATATTAAAACGATACTGGTGATAGGAACCAACCCCTATTATATATATATTATTTATTTATTCATTTTTTTCATTATTTATTTTTTAACTACTTTTTTATATTATATATTTATTTATATTATATATTAATTATTTTATTTTAATTTTTTTGGTAATTTATTTATTTTTTATTATTTTTTCTATTTGTTATACATTAAATATTTTTTATTTTATTTTATATTTATTTTCATTATTTATTTATTAATTAAGTTTTAATGATTTTCCCTTTTATTTAATTATTTTGTCTTTTTTTTTTTATTTATTTTTTATTATTTTTATTTTTTTATATATATTATATAGGTATTATATATTTTTTTATTTTATTTTTTATTATTTTTTGTTAATTTATTCACTTTTTTTGTTTCCTTATTAATTTTGTTTGTTTTCTCTTTACTTATTTTATCTTTTATATATATTATTATTATATTTTATTCATTAATTATTAATACATGTCCTTCAGCCATAACAGATAATCCAACTTCACAGAGATTACAAATATTTCAATATAAGATATTCAAATGTTACCGCTGAAACTTAATCTAAACCTACCCCAGGCCTTCGCCCACTTGCCAGGTATCTTAAATTGTATCTCTCTCTCTTGCCATTTCATCTGTCACAGAGTGAGCGCTCACGTTTCTTTACATAATTGGCACAAAGGCTGTCAGAAATTCTTCAACAATCGGAGCGGCCTTCTCATATGCTAATGCCCTGTTGCCATATCCCGCAGCGAGTCGGCACTGACAATAACATCAATTGCTACAACAGCTAAATTTACAGTTGTCGTTGTTGTTGTTGCTGCTGTTGCCATTGGTGCTGGCATTGCCTAGAGTCAGGTGCGAATCTGAGGAGGAGACACATGTGAGTGCACAACGGAAAAGGTCGCAGCAAATATGCTAAATACGCAGCCAACCAGTCAGCCAGTCAGCCAGTGTCGGCATCTGTGAGTGTCAAGGCAAATTTATAGAGGAGGGAGGCACTTAGCAATTGACAACGATTTGCGGCTTGCGCCAGCTAGCATCAGCTATTGTCACTCAGCCGAGCGGCACAAAGCCCCAGGTCTCAAATAAGGAAATTAATTTAGTTTATGCTAATTAGCCGGTGCTGGTGTACAGCGCATTAATTATGGCTAAGCATATGGTGCGTATACGTAACGTAACGTAAATGAAATTCAAATCAGTAGGAAATTTGCATAGCAGGCAATGAGGTTAGCGCCATCAGCAACAGCAATAGCAACAGCAACGGCAAGCAGGCCAAACACATTATCAATCACTAATCGATGAAATCGATAAGGTAAACCAACAGCAAGCCAGCAAGCGAGCGATACGAGCCCAAAGCGTAGCGTCACTCGAGCCACCCACAATTAGAGATGGCAGCGTGCGGCCAACTGGAACTGTCGGAAGACCGCAAAGCTAATCCCAGCTGAAAGTGCAACTAATGCAAATAGCTTAAGTACCTAACGCTCATGTTGATGTTGGCCAGATAACTTAAGATGACTCTATTTACGCCTTTTGTGAACACATCTCTAGTCCAGTTTCTTTCATCCAGCCAGCCAGCCAGCCAGCCAGCTATTCATCCATCCAATGGCCCGTTGGTCGCCGTCTCATGCATTGTTAACAGCTAATCGAATTTACAGCTGATTAAATCGGTTTAGTCGTCAGTGGACTGCGCTTTTGTTCGCCAGTTTTTAAGGGCACTGCAGTTTTTAGGGGTGGCCATTCGGGCCGCACCCTTCAATCATTTTTGTTTCATGATTTATTCATTCAGACACTTGAACGCTTTTTGCTCAGTTTTTTGACGCTGCCGCCGCTGCTGCTGCAGATTTAATGGCATTTTATCTAAAGGCCGACGGGGCGGCCGAATTGGCACGCATCGTTATACTTTCATTACCCTTTCAACAACTGTTGGCTGCTTGTGTAATTTTTAAAATTCCCAACAGCTTTAAGCGGATCGTAAGAGTTCATCAGGCCCCTAAGTGACAACGTGATGTCGAAGGGAATTTAAGGAACATTCTAAGCAAATATTTGGGAAGAAATCTAAACAACATTTTTATTCGGAAATCTGAAAATATTTCTTGCAAGACTATATTCTAAGGTTCTCGCTTCATCAAATTGTCCCAGTAGCTACAACTTATTCTTATGCTTATTCTAACAGAACCACAAGATTACCCAACAATTCGAAGCAGTTGACTGTTAACATTAACAGACTCATGTTATGTTAACATGCGACAGTGGCAATGGAACGTGTGAGACAGCTACACACAAGAGGGGAAAGTACACTCAAAGCTGAGCCAACCTTGAGCACAAAAAGGACATTTGTTACATGGCAACACAAAGCTTTTGGTAGCATTTAAGTGAAAGCTTTTGTAGCCTGATTCAAGTTCATGCACACAAATACTGGGTACGCTATTTAAAAGCTTTTATATCATGGAATATAACCTTAAATACAAGCAAATTATAGTAGATATTTAAAATAGTTCACTGCTGTAAATAAAGTTCATATAACTTTGATTTTGTGCTATGTATTACTTAAGATACTAAGGCAGAAGTACATATGTACGCATACACTGATTAACATATATATAGCTAAATATATATATCTGTATAACTTAAAGCTTGCATTGAATATGTTAAATTGCTTTTATACGAATTGTGCCTAGCTTATCATAACATGTCATGCATGATCTTTACTCTCTTTTGGTTTAATTCAGATCTGTATCGTCCACGCGAACAGGCTTGCGCGACAAGTACAATACAATAATGGTAGTGAGGGCGCTGACCAGAAATATGACGTCGAACCAACGGTGATAGAAGTTGAAGTGCAGATTGCCAAGGACTTCTGTAATAATCACACGATACTCGGCCGGCATATTCATGCGCATCAGCAGCACGGACGAGCAGAAATACATGCCCATGATTTGACCCAGAATCAAGACAATAATATTGCTTGATTTGCTGGATGAAATACGATAGAAGAACTGCAAGAAAACAATATAGTTCACATCGAAATATATGTGTATAGTTCAACATACCTTTGTGAGCGTCAGCAGCAGGCCGCGTATAGATGTCACCACAATGCAGCCAACCAGCAGGAAGGAGACATGTTGGTTCCAGAAAGCCAGATCTATATCGAAGCCGCACCAGTGCACTGCTATTTCCAAGCCTCTCGTCACTGGATCCTTGCGGCCAACGCGGTCGAATATTATATTAATACAACACTGTAAAATAGAACAGAATTTAGATATATTAAAACAATTATTTTACATCATACGACAAACCATAAATATCTTATAGACACAGTAGACGCTAAAGAAATGCCCTAAGACATTAAAGTATTTTCCCTGTAAGGTTTGTGACCAGCGTTGACGCTCCTCCATGTTTTTGAGTGAGCTTAGCTCGAGGAAAACGGATCGTTGCAGCTCTTCCAGGCCGTAAACTTCGAGCTTTAGCTGATTAATGTCTGCAATATGGAAATTTTCTTTTGAATTGAAATTTTAATTAAATTAATTGTTTTACCCTCGCCAGAGTTATTTGTGCGTTGCACTGCTGAGGTGAGCATATCCCAAATTCTGGGCTTCGTGGGATGCTGCTTATTATGATTGTAGACGGCCATGGCAATGCGCCTCTTTTTGGCCGTCAACATGTCGATAGTCAGAGCCAACCGACGCTCGAAGCATATGATGTCATTGCGCGAAACGGGCCTGCAATTAAAACAAATACATTAGTAACGCATCTGATAAGACAGCAGTTGTGTGTGTGATGCCTACTTGATAAAATACGTCATGCTGGTGTAGGGATAGTTGACAGCACCAAAGCCAGAGAGTATGGCCATGACAGTGACCCCAATAACACTAATGCGCGACACTCCCTGTTCGATGGTGAAGATGCCGTGCGAGGCGCTGAGCAGCGGGAATGGTTCGCCGATGCGCCACAGTCCATAAAGAAAGACAAACCAGCAGAGGGTAGTTAAAATGCGGACCCATCTATCGGAAACTGAGGCAAGCAATTAAATGGATTATAGTTCGTTCTAAAATAAGTGAAATTTGGCTTACAGAAGGAAATGCTGTGTATCACAGAGTAGCAAATGTAAACAGGTATCACGGCGGTAACCATTACCAGCAGCAGGGTCAGACCCAGACGCCAATGGAAATAACGGGAACTTGATTCCAATACGTCAATAATTTCAAATATGATTAGCTCGAACATCGTAATGGACAGGGCGAATGTTATTGAGAATATCAACTGTACAGATATGTGACGGATCTCATAGTGCTTGAAGAGTTGCTTATTGAAGAACAGCCAGCCGCCGGCAAAGAACAGCATCTAGAAAGCAAAGTACATGGCATTTGTAATACAAATCACTTCGAGCAGAAATTGAGCCGCTTGCCTGCGACACGAACACGATTACACAGTCGCCCAGAAAAACCATTTTGGGCTGAGTCACTTGTTTTTATGCTTTGCTAGTTAATGTTGCTACGCTTAAGTGCATGGGCAGTGACATCGCTTAGTCGAAGATCGTCTAACTCCTGCTCGTCGGCACTCGGTAAATAGAAATTGCCAACAAATAATATAAACAAAAACGCCGATATGCGCAGTTAAGCGTTGCCAGACTGCTAAAAATTATACAGTCAATTGTAATATATCGATAAATTTGTGCACGCGTGAATCCGAGTGCAAAACAAACTCTTTTACTACATAAAAAATAAAATGTGTAAGAAAAGATACAGAGAAAAACTTAAATTATGTGATTGTATGTATTTTTGAAAATACATGTAACTCACAATTTTCCATCTTATTATGTTTAAATATATTTCTGTTAAGCGATTGCTGTCGACCTACAACATTTGTCCATCTCTAATCGCAGCACGAATCAGCTGTGCAAAAACAACTTAGATTAAAAACAGTTGTCTGTTTTAGATATAAATTAAACAATTGTCTCAATTATGTTAACCTTTAGACGCTAAATGTTAAATACTTTGTCAAGTGCAAGAACACAAACGTAACAATGTCGTGTTATTATCGTCAATATGAAGACACAACGGTGACAATACCGAAATATTCCGTCGAAAGTTCAGCTGGGATCACGTATTATGACATCAAGGTATTTATTATAATTATTTACAAGACTACTTAAGACTACTAATCAATTATAATAATAGGTGCGTGTGGGCAATGTGGATTGGTTTGTAGAGCGACGATATCGTGACTTTGCCCAGCTGCACGACAAGCTGGTCGAGGAGATATCTATCAGCAAGAAATTACTCCCGCCAAAGAAGGTACGCCCACTGGCAGTGAATCAAGCACAGCATTAAGACCTATTTAAATATTTTCCAGCTGGTGGGCAATAAGCAGCCTGCATTTCTGGAACAGAGGCGCGAGCAACTGGAAACCTATTTGCAAGAGCTGCTCATCTATTTTCGCAATGAGCTGCCACGTCTGTTGGCCGAGTTCCTGGACTTCAACAAGTACGACATTATCTATCTGCTGCAGGACCTTGCCAAGCTGTTCCACGAAAGTGGCGACGCACTGCTGAGTGCCAAAAAGGAGTACAGCTTCTCTGCCCTGGAGGTAGGTTCTAGCAACAAATGTCAGCATTTTATATATTTAGTTTTCGTTGTAAATTCATATATTATATTTTATTTTCGTTTTTTTTTTTTTATATATAATTTTACTTAAACACTTATCTAGTGGTAACTGCACTACCAAAGATGTATAAATTGTTAGTTTGCGTGCTGCCCATGGTCAGAGGCCGTCCCCTCGTCCAACAGCCTCCACAAAATCGCGGCATCAAGTACTCTTTAGGTGAAATGCACATACCCTCGACTAATTTCTCTGATGAGCTGCACCGAACTCTTCAGTCGGAGAGTGGCTTTGCCAGCATCGGAAAGCATTCCAGTCTGGTCAAACGGCATAGTAGGTGGCATAGCCGCCATGATCAGAGCAAGCGCCTCTTTTGCAATTATTTGTTACTTGATTCCCGCATATGCGATGGACTGAGAAGTCGAGCCAGGTGTATGCACCAGGTGGACGTGTGGCTCACGTTTCTACGCTCTATTTTTTATGTGGGCAAGGGCAAGGCTTCGCGTCCATATGTTCACCTGCGTCACGCTCGTAAGCTATTGCGATCTGCCAATCCATATATATTGGCTAAAGATCCGAAGCTGGCGCTTATTGTTCATCTCTGGCAAAATAAACGTGGCGTTGTGCTGCTGCGCGGCTTCAATGGCCTCTCATCCAATGACGCACACACCCGTGAGGCAGCAATGATCGATGCCCTGGGCATTAACCATTTGACCAATAGACGCGTGGGCGTCTACTTCGGTGTGGCCCGCACCAAATTTACTAAGGAGCAACGTGGACTGATGGGAGTATTGCTGCTCTATAGGCTGCTATTGGTCTACCTAAAGAATGAGGAGTGCGAAGCGAACCTGATGCCTGAGAATATTCCTAAATCATTTAAAAGTAAAATTTCCTTAGAACTAATTGCTAATTACAATCAATTCCTTTCTTCCCTTCCCAGATATATGCCCTCAGTGAACGCCTCGCTCTGCCCTGTCCGCCTAACAATGAGCAAGGCGGCAAGTTTGACTTCTCGCACGTACTAGACTTTAGCACGCAACTGGAGGCTCTGGTCGTGACGCCCGTTAAGGATAATGCCAGCTTTGTACAGGACTACAATACGGTGGACGTGCCCATTGGACGCAGCAACATCATTCCGAATCGCTTGAGCTTCAACTTGAATGCATTCCGCAATCTCAAAACACTCAAATTCTCAGCTCTCTCCACCGAGAATATCGTGGACATAGAGCTACTAAAACCGACGTTGCAAACAATCTGTGTGCACAATACCACGATTACCCACATTAATCAAGTGCTCCTCTGCGACAATTTGCACAAGAACTGCGATGTGCCCAGCCTCCTGCCGGACCCAATAGCGTCCAATAGCGAGGATGTTCTGCTCAGTACGGATGCGTGGAACGAGCTAAGCGAGCTGGACTTGACGGGCAATCTTCTCACACAAATCGATGGCAGCGTACGAACGGCACCCAAACTTCGTCGTCTCATCCTGGAACAGAATCGCATTCGCGCCATACAGAATCTGGCAGAGCTGCCACATCTCCAGCTCCTTTCGCTGTCGGGCAACTTAATAGCTGACTGCATCGACTGGCACCTCTCCATGGGTAATCTTGTGACCCTGAAGCTGGCACAGAACAAGATCAAGTCGATAAGCGGACTGCGCAAGCTGCTCTCCTTGGTCAACCTGGACTTGAGCTGCAATGTTATTGAAGAACTGGATGAGGTGGATAATGTAGCCAATCTGCCGCTCCTGGAGACGCTGTCCCTCACTGGCAATCCTCTGGCAGGCAGTGTGGGTAAGTTAAATAGATTAATTGGATAAAGCGATTGTAGAGCTCTATTTAAAATTAATTTCTGTTGCAGACTATCGGCCACGCGTTTTGGCGCGTTTCCATGAGCGAGCTGCTGAGATTTCGCTGGACAACGAACCGGGCACACAACAAGAGCTGGACACAGCGCTAGTGCTGTCCGCACTGCTGAAATCCAAGCAAAGGCAACAGCATAAATGACCAAGGACCAAGATCACACAGTCAACCTCGATAATCACGCAGTTCCAGGCATGTAAAAATCAATCTCACCAACATAAGTATTTAGAAGCTGTCAGCTGGCTCAGTCTGAGAGCAAGGCAATCAAGTAACAGATCAGAATTGTTAACAATAAACAAATCAAGAATGTAAGGCAAAATCAATTTGTTAAAAGTAATTTCACAATGTATCCGAGTTCTCTCTGTAAATGTCCTGTATATACCGATTTAACAACTGTTCGCATTAATAGAAATTGTGGTTATCATATTTTTTATTTTATTTTTTTTCTGTGTGAGTTGCACGTGGACAGTTACAGTTATGTTTTAAAAATTTTTAAATATCGATCAATATTTACTGTGCAATATTTTGATGCTCATCTACAAAATTGTAATGTACGTAATTTAATACAATTTATACTCAACAATATACATGAATGTGTTTTGTAAATCGGTGAAGCTATTTCTAGTAGTTCTGCCAAGGCAGCGTGTAATCGCGTGGTTTAAGCTTGCCCATCGCTTTGTATCATTGGGGGTGGTGATGATGATGATGCAGATGCTGGTGCTGTTGCTGCTGGGCATGATAGTGTTGCTGCTCGGCTGCGGCCACGGCATCGAACATGGGAGTGTGCACCTCGCCCAGAAACTGGGGAGTTGGCGGCGCGTTGGGCTCAGCTAGCTCGCCAATCAAAGGCATATCAATATCTGTCGAGAGCGCAGCCTGGCCGTAGCCAGTCATGCCATATGGCTGCTGTTGATGGTGTTGCTGTTGTTGCTGATGTTGCTGCTGCTGCACCACAGACACCTGAGCGTAATCGGCAGCAGCTTGCACTTGCGGATCCAACATGACCGGCGCTGCCTCCATTTCACCAAATTGTATTGGCGCCGGGTGCTGATGTTGTTGTTGCTGCTGTTGTTGCTGTTGCTGCTGCTGTTGTTGCTCCTGTTGCTGCTGTTCGGTCAATTGGGAGATTGGTTCAGGCACAGGCTGTGGCTCAATATATTCGCCTTGCTGCTGTTCATCGGTTTGCATATCCACCTGCGGTGGTTGCTGATGATGTTGCAAATGCGCCTGCTGCTCGTCTGGCTGCGGCTGCTGTTCCAGTTGTTGCTGCTCTTGCTGCTGCTCCTGCTGCTGTTCCAGCTGTTGTTGTTGTTGTTGATCATCTTCGGGCGTTGGCAACATATCGTTATTGTCATCCATGGCATCATCCGCGCCATCGCCCATTTCACCGCCCTCGCCGGATGTTTCACCGTCACGACGCACCAGACCCAACATATCCAACATATTACGCTTGACGGCATTCTCGCTGGCCGCTTCCAAGCTGGGATAGCAGGTGCTCAGACCGCAACTGGCCAAATGCTGTGCCATTTTGTTGCCATTGCTGGCGGCAAAGCCACAGATGCAATGCATCTCCTGCGGCATATTCACTTCCATGGCATCCACGAAGTTACCATTGCAATCTACGCCATGGCGGAACTGAGCGCGTTCGCAGCATGTCTGATAATTGCACTTGACGCAGTGCAGCCAACCCCTGTTGAGCATTAAGAGGGTCAGTTAAATACCAGTCTGAGATTATTGTTACTTACGTGTAATGCGTCTCCTCACTGGCGATGTCTGTATTGCACTCGGCGCACGTCTTGCCCTCAAGGAAGGCAAAGAAAACTGGTCGTTTGTATGTCGAGAATGGCGGCTGCTCGCGATGATGCGTGCGCACCTTGGGCGGCGGAATTAAAAGAGAATTGTTCAACAGCAGTCGAACTGGTTTATTCGTCTTGGTCATGCTGACGTGATGCATAACTACATGCTGCTTCAAGTCTCCCTTCTCCAAGAAGCTGAGCGAGCACTTCTGACAGCGCAATGAGGGATCGCGCTTGTTCAGGTGCTCATCCAAATGCATAAAATAGTGCTCCACACGCAGCTGATTGACCTTGCCCTTGTGGGTGAAGTAAAAGATCTGCAAGGAAATTAATTTAGTTTAATGAACGGATCACGATAGAGTGTATATGATTTTACTCACGTCGAGACAGTAGGGGCACTGCAAGAAGTTTTGATTCTTGTGGTCGTCGTAAAAGTGGCGCACCAAATCGCGATGCGAGGAAGAGCGATAGCCGCAGGACTGGCACCAGTACGGCAGTTCGAGAGTGCTGTGCACTTTCTGCAGATGGGCGGTGAGCAGATGCAGGGAATTGTGCCGCTGCTGGCAAATCAAGCAGTGATAGGATGGCGAGCCATCTGTCTTGGTTTCGGTAGGATGCATGATCTGGTTGTGCTTGGCCAGCACAGATTCGGTTGCGTGCTTCTCCAGGCAAAACAGACACTGGAACTGATGCTGTTTACCCTCGGGCGAGATGTGCGACACCAGATGCGTCTGCAGCTTCTCATTGGAGTCGTAGGTCTCGCCGTTCAAGCAAATTGGGCACTCCACTGTTCTGGTCAGCTCTGCTGGATTGGCTCGGGGCGAGCTATAGGGGAAGTGCTCATAAAACTCCTCGGTACCATCGCTAATGCCATAATATAGTTCCTCGAGGCCCTTGAGCTCGTCTTCCTCCTTCTTGATGACCACAGGTACCTTCTCCTTCTCCTCCTTTGTCTCTTTAGGCTTTTTGGCTGGCACCTTGGCCGGCGTCACAGCTGGCGCACTCGCTTTAGCAGGTCCTGCTTTCAATGCCACCTTCCCGCCAGCTGCCTTGCTAGCGGGCTTACTAACTGCAACAGGTGGAGGCGTGCTGACGGTGCCACGACGCTTGCTTCCCGCTGGCAAAATGTCCTTCTCCTTTTCACGCTCCTTCTCTTTCTTCACTTTACTCGAATACTCCTTGCTGGCATTCACATAGTCGGAATCACTGATAGCTACAAAACGAGAGAGATAACAATTAAGGAAGTCTAGTTTTGCGTGCCGCTCTTAAGGATATGGAAATATAGTTTTGCGTCATCTGTAGCTGGGATATGTTTTTGTTGACCAGCCATCATAGTCGGATGTTAATATCAAGTTAATGCCTTTGTATACGTTATATCACTCCAAAAATCATAATGAATGCAAATAAAAAGTACCAGTTTCACATTGGTTTGTATACATTTTCAGTTTTGGTTATTGTTTTTTATTTCGTTTGCTGCTTTTTAGAACAAGTTAACACATTTTAAGAATGCCAAAGGTAAATTATATATGTAAATCAGTTTTTAAATGCTGACTCATTTAAAAATATCACGAACATAATTAAATTTACATACATGGTGAAAAGAATTCAATAAAAAAAAAACACACGTTCATGAACATTCGATGTTAATGGATTGTAAAAAGAACTGTGACATTTGGATATATGAAGTGCATGTTGTGGTGTGGACATTGAATATTACATTCGTTTTGGAGTGACAAAACGCATAGGCATTACAATATAATTCGGGTTTGGCATTTAACGCAGCTCCTGCTGCCCTATGTCTAAATTAAGCTATTAACACTAATCACGGCCTACATACTAACTAGCGATGATTTACTAACGTTTCTTGAGGCGTTTGGGCGTAGCATTGGCCGGTGTCTCCTTGTAATTGGGAGGTAGTACGCTCCAGTCTTTGAACGGATTCGTTGCAACCTGTAAAGCAGAATTTCTTTCAAATAATTGCATGCTCAATTGTGTGGCGTTTGTCGATACCCACCTGATACAGGCGCTGAGTAATGGTCTCATTGGTGGTGACGCGCGTCTGCTCAGCAATGTGTATGATAATATTGTTGAACGCTTGCAGTGCATACGTTCCGAAAGACTCACGCCAGACCAGTTCGTCAAGGAACTGTTGTATCATCTGGCGCGACAGCAGCGAAAGCGTATTCTGGAACATGCGCGGCACAATGCGGCGCAAGTATTCCATGACCGCTGAATTGTTGTGCTTCGCAGCATTGTCCGTAGCTGCAGCCTGCACAATGTTCTTAAAGCCCATGCTGAAGAGCGTTATTTTATCCACAGTCAAATCGATGCAAATTGTGCTGTCCTTGTGCACCCAACGGGAGAGCGGCTCCAAAATAGCCTGAAATAGAATATGTTATAGATTATTAGAAAAGCAATTCGAATTGGTAAACAATTGTTTTTTGCACAACCTGAAATCGTTTTTTATAGTTGCGATCACCGTCCGTAATTGGTTCTACGGCGCGCAGGCGTATGGATTTGTCTGCATAGTCATAGACGCCGAGGACCTCCACCTTCACCTGTCGTTGTGCGCCATCCTGCGACGTGGTGCCCAGTGAGATAACACCCACCTGCAAATACAAACAAATATAAGTTAATAAAAACTCTTTTTAGGTTAACAGTTCGAACGCACCTCCACAAACTTGCCGGGGCCACCTAGCTTTTTGCACTTTTGATGCACCGCTAGGGTGCAGATTGCACGCAGCCACGTGTAAATGCCTTTGATGTAGACGCTGTCCACCTTCACCCACTGCACAACGTTCTGGATGCTGGTCTGGCAGGCCCAATGATATATTAGCTTAAGCAGAAATGTCGGCGGATGCTGAGCTCCTTCAAATATCGAGTTGTTGAACACCGAAACGAACCGATATGGACAGCATTCGCTGATCCAGACATAGCCGCCGGTATAGGGGAATTTGCTGATGTCGGAGTACACGCCTGGGATAAATACAATGAATGTAAGTTAGAAGCTCTTTAACTGGCACTTATTTAATATATTATGAAGTTATTCTAGATCAGAACCGGCACTTACCAAGCTTGAGTTCGGTATTGCGATGATTAATGCAGTGTTGCTGGGCACGCAGCAATCCTTCCTGCAGCAACCACTCACAGAACTTATTGGGCGTCAGCATTAGTACCAATTTGACCTTGGAGTCCAGTTTGCTGCGCGTGGCTGCCATGTCTTTAACCTTGAGGAATGGCTTGGCCAGCACCACCAGCGATGGATATGTTTTTCCCTGCATTTTCGTATCTTTGCCATCCTTGGAGTCCTTACCATCTTTGCTCGCATTGTCATCGTTGCTACCCACTACCAGACCACCCACTGAATTCACCTCTGCAGGACGGAAGTTTTTGGGTGGCGCCTCGCCAGAAGCCAACAGCTTGCCACTAGATCCCGAACTGGATCCCTTGCCACCTTTGGGCTGTGGAGAAGACTTGCCAGTGGGAGATGCAGCAGTACTTGCAGCAGACTTCTTCCCCGTTTTTGATGCCGCAGCAGCCGGTGCGGCGGCAGCAACGGCCTTTTTACCGGCAGATAGGGCCAAACGCTTGGCCAGTGGTACATCGTCGTCGCCCTCGTCCGACGACTCCAAGTAGGCAATGTTCGAGGACATGCGTGGTCGACCCCGCCCCCGCCCTGAACCACCGCCGCCACCAGCAGCAGCAGCAGGAGTGGGGGGAGGTAGTTCGGGCTTTGGCGGCTTCTTGGGCAACGTGGCCTCTTTCAGCTCCTGCAGCACCTTACCTTTGAAGGAGTATGCCTGAAACACTTGACCATTGAACAGCTCCTTGCCTTCATTGGCACTGACGGCAGATTTGAGCGCGTTTTTCACAGCGTTGTGCTCATTTGTGATTTTCTCGTAGTAGGCTAACTGGGCTGGCGATAGCTCCTCAACCCAGCACTCCATATCGAGTGATATGTCACTTCTAGTTATGCGCGTCATCTTTCCCAACGCACTGGGCAAAGTTTTATTATGTTATTTAGTCAAAATAATGCTTGAAATTAATTGGACAATACACTTTTTTCGCCGAGGCTGTACCGTGGATGTACCTGCGTATTAAGTGTGACCAGACTTAAACGAAATATCGAAAAGCATAATAAGAATTCCAGGGCTGCATTGAACAGAATAGGCTGACCATATTACGCGAATTGATTAGCATTTTTAAAATGTGACAATAATAATAACAATATTATTAATAAAATAAATTTAAAAATTTATATGTATAACTTAATATACATATATTTTTTTGTCAGTGGACTAGTTTTGTTTGTACCCAAATAGAAAAATTTCTGCGGTACGAAGACATTATTGGTACACTGTTTATAGTGTTCTTAGTCATAAGATAGATTAGATTAGTTCACAGTTTGCTTCAAAATTCGGAAATTTCTTGTTTTGGCGTAAAATCAGATAACTTGACCCCCTGGTATGTCATTCATGGCCTTAGCCTTATATTCTAATCATTTAAGACCTGCCATATAATTACAATCAATGGGAAATGAAATATAGCGTGAAATATTTTTTAATGGAAAGTCATAAAATGATGATAATCATTTACTAGTAAAATATATCATACACAATTATGTGAACGTCGCGTGATATTTCCACAAATAATCACAAAAAGACTTTCATATTTATAGAAAAAATTACGTATTAAATAAGTGTAAAATATATATTTATAAATTAATTTAAAAAAGCACTGTACAATGATGCACTATAGATCAGATATGATGTGAATTGCTGGAAGATTAGATAATTGTCTACTCCAGTTATTTAATTTATATTGTTTTTTTTTTTTACAAATAGATTTGCAGAGCACCTAACTATTTGTAAACATTGATTTTATATATTTTTATATTTTTATTTTATTTATATTTTTATTAAGAAACCCGACAAAATATACCTAGTTCAGAATACCTAAAATAACGTTTTTCGCTCAAAAGATATCTTTATTTAAGCATTCACAATGTCATTTAGAACTCTGTCGTAAAGGATTTCCTTGATATTGAGGCCCCAGAGGAAGTCCAAGTGATTCCACTTCACCTCGGGCAAGCGATAGGCACGCTTCAGCGTCTTTTCATCCAGCGTCATGCGTAGCTTATCCACATCTATGAGACTGGCGAAGTAGTCGTTGTCACTGTAGTACAGATAGATGGGCACATCAATGCCCGCGACATCGTAGTCTGGCGGATCCTTGCTGCCGTAATCCTTCTTGTTCCGTACCGAGCCGTAGTCGAACTGCCGGAAATGATCCGAATTGTATTCCTGCAGGTAGTGGAATATTTGGTTGATCGAACATCCAGCCGGTGTTGTGGCCATAATATCTGGAATCATGGTCTCATTCAAGTACGGCGAGTTCCAGCCGCCCATCAGGAAGAGCGCATTGGAGCATATCACTTGCGAGATGGCGCCATCTTTGCAAAGCAGCGAGCCCATCAGCTCCATTGCCCTGGAGTTGGGCAGGAACTCAGCGCTGCCGAACAGCTCGACGAAAGCATTGGGCTGTCCAAGCAGCGGTCCGGCCACCTTGGCCAGCGGACTCTCCATGTGACCCATCCAGGCGACTGGGGCCAGCAAATGCGCCGAGCGAATGCGACTTCTGAATCGCTTGATCATCGAATTGAGCACAAAGAAGGAAGTTGTGCCCTGCGAGTGGCCGACGTACTGCAGCTGATCCTCGCCCGTCTGATATAGGACGTAGTCCATCATGGCTGGCAAGTCGTAGATGCCAATGTCATGCCATTCAAAGTTCCAGAAAGGCTGGAACAGTGGCGACTTGTCCGCATGCTTCCTCGAGTAGGTGTTGCCGCGCGCATTGCCCATCCAGACATCGTAGCCGGCATCGGACAGAATGAAGGCCAAGCCATTGTCGGGGCCACTCAGTACCCAGTCAGACGAGGAGCAGAGCAAACCGTGCATTAGGAACATGACCGGACGATGGCCAGTATCGCCAGTTTTCTTCGAGTAGGGAATGCGATGCATTGTTAGAAGGTATCCATCGGATGTCTGCACTTGGTGTTCCTCAATTGGATAGCCATATTTTTTTACAATGGACACCTAATAGATAATATGTAAGTTGGGGCTTATCTGTGATATATATCTAGTAATTTACCGTTGTTGTTGAACTACTGCGGCCCGCATTGGAGGGCAGAGCTGTAACGATGAGAACAAGAAAGAGTTGAGCTGCCAAAAGTCGTAGCAGCCACATTTTGAGCACAATTAACTGATATTATTGACCACTGCGATTGTAGTGTGAGCAGGTGTGGTTCGACTAGCACTTATATACCACCTGGTGAGCTTAATCAGCCAATATACAATACTAAAGCTTCAATCGTATATTATTATAATATAGTATTAGATAACCAATCGACAAGTAAGGCTTCCTGATTTATTGCCTTCAGGTTTGGTGGAAAAACTTATTCAGCATGATTATTATATAAATAGAAATCGTATGTCGTTGTTGATAAAATTCTGTGCGTCAAGATTTTAATTAGTGATTTAATATTGTATTTTCTTTGAATTCTACAACTTCCCGCCAACATGCAGCCGCAAATTTCCCTTTCATCTACATCTCTAAAAATCCCTCTATTGTGAATGGTACATTTTACATGTATCTTAAGCAGAGTTACTCCTCCAATATTTAACAGTTTAAGTTAAAGCCATCGTCAACTTTTTTAGAACAGCTTTAAATGATATTTTGCTTTTCAACCCAACTAATTTTTTAGTATATTTACATTAACAAATAAACATTTAAATATTTATATAAAGATTTTACATAAATTGTTTCATGCTGTTGCTGTTAACAGTTCGATTAACAGACACTATGTCACTGTTACTTAACAGTTGAAAATAGAATTTTGTATCAAGACAACAAGCCGCATCCAAAAATAAATAAAAATGCGTGAACGACGCGAACGAGATCGAGATCGAGAAAGGGATCGTGAGCGTGACCGGGATCGAGATAGGGATCGGGAGCGAGATCGGGACAGGGACAGAGACAGAGACAGAAACCGTGAAAGGGACAGAGAACGGTACCGCTCCAAGTCTAAATCCCCTTCTCGCAGCCATAGGAACAGATCAAAATCAAAGAAGAAAAAGTCCAAGAAATCTAAAAAGTATTATAGACGTAGTCGCAGCAGCAGCCGCAGCTCATCACGCAGCACAACTCCGCACAGCTCCCGCAGCAGCTCGCGAAGCCGGCAGAGCAAGAGCAGGGACACCGATTCACGGAAATCGAAATCCAGATCCGTATCACAACGCACAAGCCGAGCACTCAGCTCAGAAAATTCTCGGCCGGCCACCACCACCACGACCGCTGCCAAAGCGATTGACCTATTGGATGCCAAAGTGCAAAAGGCTCTTGAAACCATTGACGAGGACACATTCAAGCCAACTGCATTCTTCAGCACAAAGGACAGGGAAGCACCCGAAAAGGACAAAGTAATCATTGACCTAAATAAGGAGACTATTAGCGTACCCAAACCCACCGAAGTTGTGCCAGCCAAAGAAGATGACATATTTCATCCAAATGTGAGTTTTATTTACTTTTACTTGCATCTCTTATACCTGACGAATTTGTTTTCAGTTCTTGGGTGATACGGAAGTGAAGGCAGAGAAGTGGCTCCGCAAACTCTACAATTATCGTCAGAGGTATATAGAGCAATAAGAGCTTACGTTAATTTAACAAATAATAAACAATAGAAGCTTATATAAATGTCTTAGAAAATATCTGTGCCAGTTTTACGCGCCCGCAGCAGGGCTACTTCTGGGGTTAGCTGTTCGTTTTCTGACGGTTCCTTGGCACTGCCATCGGCCGCTAGCTTGCCAGCTTTGTAGTCGAGCATAATTTTTTCCGAATATACTGCGTTGAAGAGATCCAAGCTGGTGAACTCGGATTGAACTACTTCGGGTGATTTGTAAGAGACGTATGGCTTCAGCTTACAGCCGGTTAGGTCTGGCACGATGATGTCAGGTATTTTTTCGGGTATTTCCACATATTGACCATTTACGATGATGCCTGTATCTCGAACTCCTCGTTTCTGTATGGCCACCGGCGGATTGGCCATGGTCCGCTGGGCTTCCTTCACCACACGTGTTCCACGCTTGTTGTACACATTGAATTTACGGAAGTTTCGCTTGCCGGCCACGGGCGCACTGGTGCTGATAGCACGTGCATTGCACTGTACTACAAGCGATAAGAGTTTTGTACAATTCTGCATTTCTTGTGTTAAAATATGCTGGTTAAATAACAAATTGTACAAGCAGCAGCAAAAACAGCTGTTTGCCAAAGAGCTGCCAATCTAACAGACTCTGTTTTGGTATCGATACCTACGAAGTCTGGCAGCGCTCCAGCTGAGTAGCTTTCGAGTTAGCATAATTGTGAAATATATCATAAAGTCAAAGCTCTCAGCATTTTCAATATAAAATATTTACTTGCTTATGATATTCACTTCAAATAAGTATTAGTTACTAACAGGAATAGAACAAAGTATCTTTCTATCACAGAAATAATGGCGTCTGAACGTAAAGAAGTAAATGCAATCATCCAATACAACTTTATTATCCTCTATTATTTGTTTCAGTTAGCAAGAAATTCGATGACGAATTCGAGAAATATTGGCATAAAATATTCTGCGTTAAGCCAAGTGGAGATACACCCAAATGTGATCCGTCGGTTCTAGAGTATTTTGGAGTTCTAAGCCTAACTGACCAGCGATCCCCAGAGCGCAAATTGTGGTACATCTATTATGCCAAGCAGCCAGAAGTCGACGATACCCTAAATCGTATTTTCCATAAATACGGCAAAAAGAATATGTGTGAATTATTTCGGAAACATACATTTAGTGGAGTTGCATTGCGCTCCAGGGTTAAAGCGTATTTCGAGGACAAGAAATGGCACGTGAAAGGCAATTTACTGGAGGCTCCATCGAAAAGCTCCTTCAGCAATGATCAAATGATCAAAATAATATCAGAACTGCACCAGGAAGAACGGAAAATGCTCTATAGTTTCTTGTGTATGAAGCATAATGGAGTCAGGAGTTACTTTTATTGATGGGATTCCCATTTTGTATTTTTAAAATCTGTGATTCATATATTTACAATCAAACTAACACATATCCTGTTATTGATCGATTGCTAATGTATTTTGTAATAAAAGTAAAAACTTAATTTGTTGTAGAATTACTTTCCAAAATTCTCAAACTTCTGTTTTACAATTTTACGATGTTTAATTCTGATATTAATATCAAATAAACAAGCTTTCTAGCGTGGCACCGCTTAAGCAAGTTGAGTATCGATACTTGTTTAATTGCAGCTTTTGGTCAACAAAATAATGAAATAAACAAAGTCAGAGCTTTCGAAATATTTCACATTAACTGCAATGACAACATAGGCAGTTTGAGCACAAGAAAGCTGCGCGTCAAATAATTAAAACGAGAAACATAATTTATTCCATCCAACATAAATAATGGCTGCAAATGGTAATTTAAATTTATAATCAACAAAACAAACTTATTGAATACAAATAATTCATTTTCCAGATATTGATTTTGATGAAGAAATAGAGAAATACTTGCATCGCATGTTCTATACCAAGCCATGTGATGTGACGTCCAAGTGCGATGAATCAATCGTTGAGTATTTTGGAGTTCTAAGTCTAACTGACCAGCGATCCCCGGAGCGTAAGCTGTGGTACATCTATTATGCCAAGCAGCCAGAGGTCGACGAAACCCTAAACCGCATATTCCATAAATATGGCAAAAGAAATATGTGTGAAATATTCCGGAAAGATACTTATAGCGGGGTTGCCCTGCGAGCCAGAGTAAAAGCGTATTTCGGTGACAAGAAATGGCATGTCAAAGGCAATTTACTGGAGGCGCCGACAAAAAGCTTATTTAATGACGATCAAATGATCAAAATAATAACAGAACTGCACCAGGAAGAGCGTAAAATGCTCTATAATTTCTTATGTATACGACACCAAGGAATGAAGCATAGGAACTTCTAGTAACTATTTTTATATTTCCAAAATCTGTGATTCATATATGTACAAAAAAAAGTAACAAATCATATCTGTTGTTATTGATCGTTTGTTTACGTATTTAACAATAAAAGTAAAAGCTTTACGAAAAACTTCAATATCTATACCGATAGAATTTTAGATTTGACATTGATAAAGCTATAAACTGGCAACAATAATCTAATCCACGTTGCTGCACTTTTGGCAAGTTAGCAGGTGTATAACTGGCGAGAAGTAAAAAAATGGCAGGGCTATAGTATAAGTTGTTTTTTGTTTCCTTTGTTTACATGTTTTACCTAATTGTTATTAAATTCAAAACAAACAAAGTTTCCAACGCAGTCTGGCAGCGCTGAAACGAATAGGGTATCGATACTTGTTGAGTGGCAGCTTTTGACCAACAAAATTGTGAAATGTTTACCAAAGCTGAAGCTTTTCTAATATTTCCTACAAATTGAAATGACGACATTGGGTATTTAAGCATAAGCGAGCTGCAGGTCCAGGAACCATAATCAAATTACGCGTCGAACGAGAAATATAGATTAGTTTTCCCACCCACCTAAATAATGGCGTCAAATGGTAAATAAAAAACAAACTAACTAACTCAGTAAATACTTATGATTTATTTTGTTTAGTTACTAATTTCGATGATGAATTTGAGCGATACTTGCATCGCATGTTCTACATCAAGCCAACTGAAGCGACGTCCAAATGCGATCCCTCACTGATTGAGTATTTTGGAGTTCTAACTCTAACTGATCTGCGATCACCGGAGCGCAAACTGTGGTACATCTACTATGCCAAGCAGCCAGAGGTCGATGAAACCCTCACTCGACTATTCCATAAGTACGGAAAAAAGAATATGTGCGAAATATTCCGGAAACCAACATTCAGTGGCGTGGGATTGCGTGACAGAGTAAAACGACATTTTCAGGATAAGAAATGGTACGTGAAGGGCAACATTTTGGAGGCACCGCCAAAAAGTCCGTACAACGACGATCGTATGGTTAAGATGATAATTGAGCTCTATAATGATGAGCGGAAAATGCTTTATAACTACATTTGTATGAAACACGATGCGTTCAGCAAATACTACTAAGCATTAGGTGTATAATACGTTAATATTTACAAAATCTGTGATTCATATACTGTGTATAATAAAAGTAATAAATTTTGTGGAATTCATATATTTTTTCAATATTAAATTTTATTTGGATATGAGAGGTTTGGCCATATAATGCACGAAAAATACTAAAAATGCGAAAACCCCTATTTTTTATCGGTATCGAAAACATTGCAGCCCTGTAAATAGTTGCGTGCCTTGCATTCTAGCATTAAGTTTAAAGCGGCTAAACTAAAATAAAAGCTATAACAAGTGATTTCTATTCATATATATACGCCTGGTAACATGGTAAGTAAGAACGTAAAAGTATAACTTTCCCGGATCTGACTAAAAGTGTCCTAATCCTCGCTATATGTTTGTTAGTCCACTGGGCTCGTTGACGCAAGGGCAAAGGAATATTTACATTTGCATCGCATTGACAAACACAAATGTAGCCACAGGTATACATATTAGGTGGTATTTGTATAGGCGAGTGCATACACTCAAAGATTGTATACTTCTTTCAGTTCTGCCGATTCATCCTCTTCGTCGTCGGTGTCCTCGGACAGCTCTCGTTCCCGTCAGCGTCGGTGAGTATCGAATATGAAATTTGTCTATCGAATATAGGTTGACAGGCGCCATCTCAGCAGGCGAAATATTTTGGTTGTCCATAAAACTGTCAACAGGAATAATTCATTTGGCTCAGCTTTTCAAGCTAGAAGGTTCTCTGTTCTCAGTTTTTGCCCAAAAGAAGGAAAAAAAAAGAATAATTTGAAAAATGTAAGGAAAAGTTTGAAATAAACTGTTTACATTTCAGAGCAACATGTGCACAGTGCTTATTGAAGAGCAAGCAAGTTTGTTTCTGAATTGCAATGTGGTGGTGAATCGCCTATACACAAATCTTATGTCAGTTCAATTCCAATACTCAAGTGTCAAAAATCCGAATCACACATTTTTACAATCAAGATGCACAGCCAGCAAAACCAACTGAAAATCTAACCTATTCCCATTCAAGGTCGGACGGTGAGGTCTATGGCAGCCGTCATCACAACTACAATTCAAAATCGAATATTCAACATCGTCGACGTTCGCGCTCCGGGTCAGAATCGCCGGGGCGTCACTATTCAGGCCGGATATCGCGCGATCGCCAGCGCATGCGTCAGGCACGCGTAAGTAGCGCCAGTTTATAAATCAATCTCGATAGCAAAACAGTCATGACAACATCCTGTCTCAGGATCATCCACAGGCTAGCCGCTGCATTGGAGTTTTTGGCCTAAATACGAACACCACCGAGCAGAAAGTACGCGAATTGTTCAACAAATTTGGACCCATTCAACGCATTCAAATGGTCATCGATGCTCAAGTATGTTAAATCGTTAACGCAATTGTTTTTAAGCCAAATGCCAAAACTTTGCCTATGGGCAGCTTGGAGCTTAGATTCTTCCGGGTTGCGTGGCATCTTTCTTGGCTACAGCATAAAATACAGCAATATTGAGTGTTTGCTATGCGAGTTACTAGCAATTCACTAAAGGCTTGCTGCAACATCTTTTCATTTAGTCAATATAATCTTAATTACAATTTATTTTTAAAATATGTAACATGATGATAGTTATTGAACTCTGATTGTTTACAATGTACCCACTAACGATTCTTGCAGACTCATCGTTCTCGCGGCTTTTGCTTCATTTACTTTGAGAATCTCAGCGATGCACGTGTTGCCAAGGATGCCTGCACAGGAATGGATGTGGATGGTCGCCGCATACGTGTCGACTATTCGATAACACAACGTGCACACACACCCACGCCTGGTGTGTACATGGGACGCCCCTCACGGTTTGTACAATACTTCTCCCACATAAATTGTCATTATTTAAACTTGAATGTGTGGCAGTCCACCGGGAAGACGTTCTCGGGACCGTGACTATAGCAATAGAGATAACTACCGTGTATCACGGCGTCGCCACCGCGAGGAGTCTACGTCAATGTCGCCATCGACGCGCCGTAAATATCGCAGTCGTCATCGCTACGATCGTAGCCGTAGTCGCTCCCGCAGTTACTCCCGTTCACGCTCCCCGCGCAAGCGTAAGCATAAGCAAGCAGCAAATGAATTTATAAATTTAAAAATTAATCCCATTTATTCATTGCAGCTGCTCGCGTCCCGTCGCGTTACTAATGTGCCGCTGACTGCGGTCTTGTGTCAATGACAAGCTCGCGAGCAGAGCAACTGCCAAGGACCAGCACGAGGATATAGACTGAATTGTTTTGTTTTTAATTCCCTACAACTATCCCCATCAATCGTTTGGCAGCAATATTATATAATTCTTCATCACGCCTAATCATAGCTAGCTGATAGTTTGTCATCGTTGCATCCTCGTTGTCATCATATAGAAAGCATCCGTGTACATTACGCGCTCCATCCTCGTAATTTAATGCGCGTGGAACACATTGTGATATGTATTTTAAAAGCAACTGCATAAATTGATAACAATAAACTAATCAAACTAACCAATTTGTACGTTTTAGTATAAACTAAATAACATGTTAAATGTGCAGAACGTGCAATATGTATTTAAATGCATTTGTTGACAAACACCACTACTTCATACACTGTTAATGTTTTTATGGTAATTGTACAATAAATTAAATTGTAAAAACAACTGTCTAAATCAGTTCATGTATGCCTTAAAGTTTATCAGAAGCGAAGATGAAGTCATGGATTAGCTGCTGCTGCTGCAGATGTCGTCGCTGCTGTCGCCGTAGCCGTGCCTGTTGTAGTCTGCGTCGCACGCGACGTCTTGTAGGCTAGCTCTAAAGTCTGCTGTATAACTTGCATGTCTCCTTCAATGCTTCGGGCCCAGTTTTCTACATCTCCGAGTTCCTTCAGGGCGCTGCTGAAGTTGTCAATCAATTGCAGCCACTGATGCGTTTGTTTGGCAAAGTTGGTGGCGCCCACATGTAACTGTTTGGCCTCTACATCTAAACGCTTTTGATTTAAGTATGCTTGAGCCACTCTATTTTGAAATAAATTCAACTATGAATATAAAAAAAAAGTTCTGCAAAGTTCGCTTACCCCACGTTCAGGTGGTCTACTAAAGACTGTGTCAGTTCGTTAGATGCTTCAATTGCTTCTTTGCGACGCACTTCTTGCTCTTGCTTGCGCTTTGATTGCTTGGAATGATGCTCTTTTACCATTGAACTCAACATCTTGAACTTTTATTTTGATTTTCTTATAAGTCTGTAAATAACAATTTTTTTCGTTTAGACAGCTGACAGTTAGAGATGGCAAAGTTGAGTAAATCAAATCAGCTGTTGACAAACCTATCGATTAAAATATCTTTAAGATTAAAGTGTCGATTATTGGCTTAAAACTTGAGCCATTATTTATTAAAACAAATTGTAATTAATAATTAGCATATTCTGGTTAACAATTCAAAAGCACCGGTGCCATTTCGCACAGGTAGGCCCACCATTAGACGACTCGATGGTGAATTCAACTCGTCAGGGCGGCCAAAGCCAGCTGCATTGCGTAGAAACTGCAAGCTCGATTCAAAGGACATTTGCTGCAGCGGCGAAGATGAGTGTTCCATGCCCTTACGTGAGAGCGGCTGGAAGGTGCCGTCAAAGGTCATGTAGTCAGCGATCAGTGACAAATGCCTACGATCCACGGTAATTCCATAAACCTTGAACACATTGCTAACTTCCTTCACAATGACCTGGGTGGCAGCCTCGATACCATATGTCCGGGCTATAGCATGAATATCGTTGGAATACAAACGATTCAGATCCAAGATTTTGTTGTGCTGGAACATTTCGCCAATGTTAATGCCATCTGTCTTCAGCAGTTGCTCATCGTCGTTGCCCTTGTAGATAATGGCGCGCTTTATATGCGGCACCTGATGCACAATGCTTTTGGCGGCCAATTCGCGTATAATAGAAGTCAGATCGGGCTTCTGGTAGCGTACGCTGAGGTTCAGTTTCACTTTGCACCAAAGATGCTGCTCCTTGTCATAGGTGTAATCCTGTACCATTTGATTGCTGAGCAGCTTTTCCACCGATTTGTCATCCGTTTCGCCATTTTCTTCGTTTGCCGCTTCATTTCCTTCGCCCTCCTCCTCATCGGCTTCGTCTTCATCGTCTACACAAACAAGTTGTATGAGTAAATAGATATGATAATGAATAAGCTCTGTATACCATTGGCGTCTATAATTTCCTCAGCATCATCGGGATCGTCATAGTCCTTCTCGTCGGTCTTCCGCTGCTTGAGCTTAATGCCAGTCGCATCATCGTCACCCTGAAGCAGATTCATCATTTAAAGTACGATTTCTTTTTGCTTTAACTGCAAAATACTCTACTCACGCCATCATCTGAGGAGTCGTCCTCATTGTCTGCTGGCCTTTGTGCAGCAACATCATCAGCGG
The DNA here is from genome assembly GCA_018903745.1 of Drosophila repleta. Lineage (NCBI taxonomy): Eukaryota > Metazoa > Arthropoda > Insecta > Diptera > Drosophilidae > Drosophila > Drosophila repleta. The sequence continues at coordinate 16,459,793 of JAEIGN010000497.1, read as the reverse complement.
CATCCAACTCCTGATCATTGTCTTCGTCCTGTTTGTTGCCACCCTCTTTTTTCTCATCCACCACGACGCTGCAGAGTAGTCAAGAGATTAGTGTGGAGTTCAGAGATAATCAATTACATTTTGCTTACATTTTTGAAGTCTTCTTGGCATTGGACACTTTTAGAATAGCGCGAATAAGCTGCTTGAAGTATGTTTGATGCATGTATTTGATAATACGCTTGGGCCGCACGCTGAAGTCCTCCTTGTACATCTCGCGTGGTAGGAACTTGAAGTGCAAGTCGTAGACATATGCCCGCTCCGGTTCCAGCGTCAAGCTTGTGTTGATGTGCACGGCTATATGGTGGTAGAATAGCATTAACATATACTGTTATTATTTTGTAAATATAACTTACATTCCAGCAGACTGGCCAGCGTCACACAGTTCAGGGAAATGCGTAGCTTCTCTGCATTATGCTGCTGTCCCGGCTTGATGGGTATATCCATTGAAGGCGTCTTGATGTTCGAGGAGGCCAACATAAGAATTTCACGCAAGCGCGGTATTCCCAGAGTCACGTTCATTTCACCACGACCAGCAAAATGGAAGGTGTTCAATGTCATCTGGGTAGAGGGCTCGCCAATCGACTGAGCTGCAATCAGACCCACTGGCTCGCCAGGCGACGCCAGCGCCTTGATGCTCTTCATGTGCATAATGTCAGATATGATGAGTTTCTGTGACGGATGCTTAGAAGCATAGTCATCAATCAATTGGCGTGTGCGCTCCGACACTGATCCATAGTAGTTGTCCTGCTTGTATACGGCCACGGTCGGATCCGGGCAGCGTGCGTACTTCTTGCGGTAGAGTGCTTTGTCTTCGGCGTCCGCCTTCTTCCACAGCTTGAGCAAGCCCTCATCAAACCGCCTGCGTCCTGTCTTGGTATTTATCTCATTGGGTCGCGCCACTTCCACCTCGTCGCGCAGCTCCTTCGAAAAGTGTGTGAATGCCGCATGCAACTTGGGTGGCTGCTTCTTCTGCCAGCTTCGAATATGCTTCTCATGGCGCTGCACTTTGGCCAGGCACTCTTCGTCCTTCATCAGCTGCAGTTGGCTGGGACGCAGAACGGCTTTCGCATTTTGTGCCAGAAAATCAGCGCAGAATTTGCCGTTAAAGAACTTGGACTTCAGTATGTCCAAGCCGTCCTCGCCGTAAAGAAACTGCACCACACTATTGTCACTGTCGCGCACAGTCAGATCGTAATGCACGCTCAATCCCTCCAAGTGCTTGATTAAACAACGCTGCAGATAACCGGAACGGGATGTTTTCACAGCTGTATCGATGAGACCCTGTTGGTCAAGAAGAGTCGGTTAAGAAAATCTCGGACATAATACAATTATAAACCTACTTCACGACCAGCCATGCAATGGAAGAAAAAGTCCTGTGGCTGTATGCCTGTCATAAAGCGTCCGTCAATAAAGCCGCCCGATTTGGGCGATGTCTCAAATGAGGTAAAACTGGGCAGAGATTTGCCAGATATCATCAGCGGCGGTCGTTTGCCTTCCAGCTCAATCTGTCCCAGCAGGCAAGAGATTTGCATGGTGTTAACCATGGAGCCTTTGGCGCCAGACAGCACCATCAACTGCAAATTATTTGCCGGAAACTTGCTGATGAGTCCACCAGGCAGACAAGTTCTAAGAGAAAACAAATAACATTATAATTTCAGCCTTTACATATTAAATTTTGTTATCCAACTCACTTGTTAATGTCATTGGTGTAGCCATCCAACATGGATTTGTATTTGCGATCGAGCAGCACTCGAAATTTAGTATCCTTAACGTAAGCAGCCTCCATTTGTTCGGCCAGCTCATCGTGTGGCGGCACATCGTTCAGCTCCAGAGCAGCTGCAACGGCGCTGTTGCCCACATCGCGACACTCGTGGATGATCTTGCGACGCTTACGGTCAGCTTCTTCGGTGACCAAAATATCTTTGACGCCCAATGTAAAGCCCTCCAGTTGCAGGAAGAAAGTGAACACCTTCGTGAAGGCGGTCAGCAGGCGTGTGGACACATCGCCGCCATACAGCTCGTACATGCAGTGGATCAGACCGAAAGTAGTTGCACCATACTGCTGCTTGTCCAGCACGCCCACGAGCAGCTCACCCTTGCGAATCTGCACCTGACTCTCACTCAACTCTTGCTCCAGGGGAGTTGAGCCGCACAAGGGTGTACGTGGTCTGGCCACATTCCAGTTCTGTAAGCAGTAAGCAGATTACTAAATGGATTATGTTGCCATTTCATTACTTACCTTGCCGCCTATCTTGGCAAAGGAATCCAAGTTGATGCGCTCATATCCCTCCGGTATCAGATTAATAATTATGGTCGAGAGCACCTGCTTGCCAGACCACAATATTGCTGGCTTTAGTATGGCCGGTGGCAGCAGCTTGACATTGCCTTTCAGATGCGACAGGCCCTGGAAGACCAACTGCTGATAGTCCTCACGGTTGAAGAAGCGACCGCGTATGGACAGCTTCACGCCCGATATGACCTGGTCCTGAATAAGGCCACCCAGTGGAGTGCCGTCCTTGGGCACAAGATAGTTGCTGGCCACGTTCACCAGATTGTAGGCTTCGGCACGAGCCACTTCGCTCTGTGGATAGTGTGCATTCATCTCGTCACCGTCGAAATCTGCATTGTATGCCTTGCAGTTGGAGTAGTGAAGGCGGAAAGTCTTCTCCCCGTGCAAGATGCGCGCCTTGTGCGCCATTATGGAGGGCTTGTGGAGCGAGGGCTGACGATTGAGCAACAGCACATCTCCATTCAGGACGTGGCGATGGACAATCTTGACGCCATCCTTTGGATTAGACAGCAACAGTTTGGCCATGCTGGCGCGTTTGGCCGCATTGTCGGCGGGTATGTACGTGGTCAAGCCTTTGCTGTCCTGTATGTAGTTGGCGCCCGGATGCACATCTGGTCCATTCATCACCATTTTCCGTAGCTCGATGACATTCCATTCGGTGACAGGCACCGGGTAGGAGAGCTTGCGCGCAAATATGTCCGGAATACCGATCTCGTCCACATCGATATTGGGATCGGGCGTGATGACGGTACGTGCGGCGTAATTAACACGCTTTCCCATCATGTGCTTGCGGATGAGGCCTTCCTTCTTTTCGAGCACTTGCTTAAGGCCCTCGGCTGACTTGATGTCTCGCGACATGTTCACGTCGAGCAGCACATCCACCGAGCTCTGCAACGAGAGCCAGGCATTATAGAGCTTCTCGTGGCCGTTGGCGCCACGCATGTTCTGATAGGCTGCTCTGGCTTGCTCGCTCAGCTTGTCTTGCTGTCCCTTCATGTACTTGAGTATCACATTGAGCACGTGATTATTCTCAATGATGTTTACATAGATGTCCGTCTGCGGATTCCCCTTCATCATGTCGTTGATAACATTCATGGGACGTGCCCGCGGCGGTGTGACCGGGATCGTATCCATGAAAAATATATCAACGGGCGAGTAGTCGCCGCTGGTGCTCGACTCGCTGCTGTTCATGTTCAGCACAGGCACGAGCAGCTTCAGCAACTGAGGATAGTTCTCATAGATTTTTCGTAGATAGCGACGACATTCGTCCGCAAATATGACCTTGTTCTGGCCACTGCTTTCGGGCACATCGCCAATCCTATATAAAATGAAATTAAATAAATTTTTAATTTGGTTATTACAGCCACGAACTCACCGTTCCTTCAGATCGGCAATGGTCACATAGTAGACAAGCCGGCGATGCAAGTAGCGTACGAAGCGCATAGACTTGTTGCAGTGCCTGCACTTCTTGCTGGAGCCGCGCTGCAGTGCAGCATGCGTAATGGCCGTGCGCAGGGAGCAGCTGGTTTTGGTAGAATTGCTGGCGTTGCTCTCATTTCTGCCCAGCAGCTCGCTGAGCGCAGCGATACGCGGATGTACGGCATCGCCGTTGTCCAGTTTCACCAACAGATCCGTGTTCTGGCAAACAATCTCTGATTTGAACAGTTCCAGCTCTTGGGCCTCGATAATAAAGCCGGCATCAATCAGACGCAACTGCAGCATGATAATCTCGCTTTCATGATCTGTGGAAACTGAATTAGTAAGTTCATTTCAGTACTGTTTTACGGCTCACCTTTCATTTGCAGCTTGTGGCAGTGCAGACAGAATATACACAACAAACGCTGCACCAGTTTGATGAAAAACGGATTGTAGACCAGTGAGCCCAGCTCAATGTGGCCCATGTGGCCGGGACAGTCTTGCATTTTCAAGCATGTGCCGCAAGGATCCATGCACCGGCCATAGGAGCCCAATCGTATGTCGTACAGGCCACCGGGTATTGGGTGTCCCAGTGCATCGAATGTGAGGCCAGTTATTATCTTCACCACACTCAGTTTCCGTATCTCCTCGGGTGTGAATACGGCGAACTCCAGGTCCGAGGGGAACATGTGCACGTCTGGCGGTCTTCTTGAACCCATTTTAAGGCGATGTTCCTTTAATTTTATAGAAAATAAACCACTTTAGCCAGCAGCGCGCAGCACGTGTATTTGAAGAAAACACCGAATGTATCGATGAGAGTAACGACCGTATCGATAATATAAATCTTTCGATATATCGATACTAATTAAATTAAAAACAAAACAATACCAACAAGCAGGGCTGTTATGCACAACAGTTGCGCGATAATTCAAATTTGAAATGACGCAAATTCGGCTTTTATTCAAAGAAATAATAGAGTAAATAAGTAAATGCTTAACTATATATGTATAAGAAATGTTTCACTTCAAATTGATTCTTTGGTTATGCTTAAAACTTATCACAAGTCAACTGGTATTGCCAGTTCTTAATAGCCACAATTTGCTCGTATTTGTTGCGGACAGTGTCCATGAGTTCCGCAACAGTTGCCTCATCTCCGTTTGCTGTTGCTCCGTCGCCGCAGCCATCTCTTGCTCCAGCTCCTCTTCTAGTTCCGGCAGCTCTGACAGCGTTTGTAGCCTTGTTGTGTTTTGATGGCTCATCGTACGGCTGCAGCTGCCTTGGACGTCGCATCCGGTTGGTGGGTGCTGGCTCTCGTTCCCGTTCCCGTTCTCGCTCACGTTTCGTTGTTCGACCACCTTTGCGCCAAGATTCGACATTGGCCACGCTCGTGTCGGCCCCATACCTGGCGTTGCGTCCAAAGATGGTCGTCCAACGAAACCACTTTTGTCATAAGCCATAAGCAGACTCCTCCGACGAGATGCGCCTGCTGTGAGGCAACTCGCGCCGCAACAGATAGACACACAAGCCCAGGCAGCCAAGCAGGAGGCACACCAGCCCCAGCATGGCATAGAAACCTTGACGATAGCGCGCCGCATCCGCACTGGCCTCCAAGAGCCTTACGCGCTGCGTCAAGACGCCGCCACTGCCATCGCGAAGCTCAGGGTCCTGTGTAGAGGGCAAGAGCACCTGCCAGAAGCCATAGACGCGTCGCAAATGATTGCCGTAGCCGGAGTCCAGCTGGTTGTTGGTCACATAGGAGTTGCCAGTGCCCTGTCGGTAGTTGTCGTGTCGATTCGTCCTGGACAAGCTGCGATCTGCCTCAATCCCAATTTGCTGCTTGCCATTGAGCAGCTCCTCAATGGCCGCCTCATCCTCGGCGGTTGGCAGCTCTAAGCTCTTGGTCAGCTCGCCCAGGGCGTAGATGAACGGCCGTTGCTGCGTGTACGACTGCCAGGCATCGTAGATGCGTCCGGGCGTGGGATTACCCCCCTTCACAAAGTTGGCAAAGGAGCCGCGCAGCTTGCGGCACAGCTGCTCCTCCTCGGCGCTGAAGCGGCGACGCGCAATCTGCTGGAACAAGCTGGGGCCAAGCAGCAGTGGCAGGTCGGCGCTATGTGAGGCGCCGCCAAACAGATTCTGTCTGCCGCGCATATCCATCGCGTGGGCGTGCGACTGGTCAAAGACATAGGCGTAGCTGGCGCTGCTGCTGTTGCCGAGCAGCTGCAGCAGGCGCAGGAAGGGCGTCTCGTGCAGCGACTCGGAGAGCAGGCGCTGCATGCCCCACAGCAGCTGGCTGACCGAGGCTTCCCCGCTGAAGTAGCGCCAGCGAATGGCTGCCAATTGGGCGTCGCTCGCACCCACCTCCAGCTGCAGATTCATCGAGCGTAGCACGTTTGGCAGCACCGTTCCATTGATGTAGCTGTGCAGCGCCTGCTGCCCGTCGCGGGCCACGTCCAGCCAGTAATCCTGCATAAAGGCGCCCTCGTTGGAGCCAATGCCCAGCAGCATGGCTGGCAGGGAGGCATTGGCTAAGCGCTGTTCCAGTCCCTCAGATTGGGGCAGCTGCACGGCCAGCTGCATGCTGGCATTGCCGTGATTATAGACGCTCTCATAGGCACGCAGCAAATCCTCGGAGCTTTTGCGGCGCAGGCAGCTCAGCAGCTGGCGATGTTGCGCCTCCTCAAACTGACAGCCCAGCTTATGGACGAGTGTGCGACCTGTGGCCACAATGCGCTCCTGGTGGCCAGCACTCAAGCTGTACAGCACGGGCCCGGGGGACATCAGTATCAGTTGCTTAAACAGGGCAGACCCATCGGGAGCTGACGGCTGCAGGGCGATGGCTAATGCCAAAGTGGCGCCGCTGCCATGGCCGAGCAGCGTCACTTGATCGGCATTAGCTCCAAAGCTGGGCGCATTGCGCTGCAGCCAACGCAGCGCCATTTGAATATCACTCAATCCATAGTTGCCCGGCAGTTGGCGGTGATCCTGACCTAATCCCAGCCATCCGTAAATGTTGTTGCGATACTGCACGCTGACCACCACAATGCCCTCGGCAGCGGCGAAGTCCAGGCCATTGATGCGATTTCGGGGCCAGTCATAGGCAAAGTCCTCGCCGCTGACAATGACCAGCATAGGAAGCTTGCCATAACGCAAGCCCGACTCAGGTGTCCAGATGTTTAGATAGAGACAGTCCTCGCTGTTGCTTGCAGCGCGTGAAATGCTGCCATCGGGACTCTCGTCGTAGATGGTATTTGACAGCTGCGGGCAAATGGGCTGCATCGCCGTGGCCTGCAGCGTGCGGTTCCAGCCATTGTGCGGCTTGGCAGGCTAAAGAAAGACGAAGATAAGAAAATTAATCGATTATTGTAATAGATGATTGATATCGATTAGTGCAGTGCTGGCTGCTAAAAGCTATTTTACAGCATCTGTTAAAATAACATTTTATGGCACTGTTAAGAGACAGAACTGAACTTGCCGCAAATCGTAGCGATCCCAAAGGCGCCTGTGCATAAGGAATTCCCAGAAAGGCATAAACAGCGCTGCGTGCGCCGTCCGGAAAAACCTTGAGCTGAAAGTGAAAATAAAGTTCAGTGTGTAAACATAAATATATATATTCATTTTATACTTACGCCAATAAGATCGCCCTGCTCCAGTTTGATGTGCGTCTGTTGGGCGCCGCAGCCCCGCCAGCAGAGCCATGCAGACAGCAGCAGCCAGTTGAAAAGTCGGAATAGGTGCATCTTTGGTAAGTCTCGCTCACTTTTTAACGCATATTAGGAAGCATTCACTTCTGCACTATTTTTCCGTATTTTATTTTCCTTTGGTCCGCTGCAATTTTCCACGCAGACTCCTTGACGCTGTAACGAAAACTAAAAAAAAATAAAAGTATTGTGCCCGCTGTTGGCCAAAAGTTTATGCTAGAATTATTTCAATTGTTTTCTGGTGTCATTATTGTTAATGCGGTTGCTCTGCGCTGTTCGGGAATCATTCATGCATTCACCAGATCAACACAGCCAGCGCGACACCAAAACACCAAACAACAGGTTGCCCGTACAGGGTTGATTGTTGTCTAAATATATATACATATGTATATGTATATATATATGGTATATATGGACAAATACATATGTTGTGGGTCTTAGTCAGGGCAACTCCCATGCCAACTGGAGCTGAAGCCCATAACTTTGAACCCAAAACAACATCAATTGTTAAATGCTCTCCCATTGGAGTAGGTTTTGTAAATTTATAGCAGAGGGTTACTTCAAAACTTTGGTATAGAAATGGTATATAGAATATAGAATATAGAGTATAGAATATATAATATAGAATGTAGAATATAGAATATAGAATGTAGAATATAGAATATAGAATATAGAATATAGAATATAGAATATAAAATATAGAATATAGAATGTAGAATATAGAATATAGAATATAGAATATAGAATATAGAATATAGAATATAGAATATAGAATATAGAATATAGAATATAGAATATAGAATATAGAATATAGAATATAGAATATAGAATATAGAATATAGAATATAGAATATAGAATATAGAATATAGAATATAGAATATAGAATATAGAATATAGAATATAGAATATAGAATATAGAATATAGAATATAGAATATAGAATATAGAATATAGAACATAGAACATAGAACATAGAATATAGAATATGAAATATAGAATGTAGAATGTAGAATATAAAATATAGAATGTAGAATATAGAATATAGAATGTAGAATATAGAATACAGAATATAGAATATAGAATATGAAATATAGAATGTAGAATGTAGAATATAAAATATAGGATGTAGAATATAGAACATATAACATAGAATGTAGAATATATAATATAGAATGTAGAATATAGAATATAGAATGTAGAACATAGAAATATAGAATATAGAGTATATATGATAGATGATAGAATATAGATAATATAGATATTTAATATATTTACCAATAATAACTTCGTATATTCCGTCAGATCCTATCGTCTGTAATCACACTGCCCAACTCTTGTAACCGCCCTCGTTCTTTATTATTTTGTTTTTTATAAATTTCAAATTTTTTATTGAGTTTGAATGTTGCTGCTGCTGCTGTCCCTGCCACTGCCACAGCCACTGCCGTGCAGATTGTAAATATTCGTACGCTTCACAGACTGCGACAGAGAGACAGTGAGAGAGAGAGAGAGAGAGAGAAGAGTTTGCGTCTAGGCTTGTTGTTAAATGGAGCTATCGGAGCTTTGGTCTTGCAGCAGATAATGTACCATAATGTTGGTTTAATTCCGGACCAATGTGAACAGCAGCTGCTGCTCTCTCACTCTGGTGGTTGGCGTTTTTTCGGCTCTGCCAGACGAAGCGCAGTTCCGGTCAGCGTCGGAGTTGGAGATCGCCGGCGCTGGGTCATAATTAACATCTATGTTGTCATAGCAACTCGTGCTCGCCTCCACTGCCTCACGCACAGTTATGCATTTAATTAGTTTTCGAGAGCAATTTCCAGTCTCAACGTGAAAACACGAGAACAAGCGCCGAGCCAGCGAGGCTGCGTAGCTGCGTAGCAGTGGCATATTTTACGTTAATTATGAAGCTATATAATACATATTTAAATTGCCGAACGGCTGAACTCTGCCCCGCTGCTTAACTCTCTCACTCTGACAGTCTCTCTCTCCCTGCCTCTTAGGCGTGGGCGGTCGCTTTCGATAATTGTAAATTGCATTGATGCCCCAGTTCGGTCAATGGGTCAATCTCTCTATGTGGCTATGGGGCTTCTATGACTATAAATCTAGAAAAAAAACATAGGTGAGGTAAAGCCTTTGTTGACCCATAAACAAAGGCTACATGGCAACAGTCAGGCTCTCCGTCATCAATTAATCTTTAATTCAAATAGTTTTGTTTGGCAAAATATATTTGAGAATATTTCGAATTGGCCTAAATCAAATAAAGCTGTTCAAATTGTTCACTTCGATTGTCAGCAAAAGCTGTGACATTTCGGCCTTTTGGCCACCGAAACATTTTCAATAAAAAAGGCCAATAAAACTTGGCCGAGAAAACACTTTATGCCGGACAGAAAATGCGCCAATGCAAATAGAACAAGAAGTGAACAATTTTTTGTTTTTGCCAACAACAACAACAGCAAAACTTGAGTCAAAATTATTTATTCTGCTCAAAGTTTTTGGCTAATGAAAATGTATATGATATTTGACAGAGCCGGACGAGACTGTTTACATATTGCCAACTTCTTCTTTATCGAATTTCAGTTCAATAAAGGCCAATCATAGACAAAATGTGAAGCCTGGCCAATAGGGTTTGCCTGACTGTGACTCGTCCTCCCTCTTCCTCTCCCTCTGCCTCTCCCTCTGCCTCTCCCTCTGCCTCTCCCTCTGCCTCTCCCTCTCTGGGCATACTCGTAATTCAATTTTGATTTATATTTTTCAACAATGCCTGGCATTCAGCTTGCTGTGCTTATAGTTATTTATTTTGCCTCCTTCAGCTCTTATGTTATGCATGCTTGACGTGCAGCAAAGTGAAAATATTTTGTGCAGCTTTAGATTTTACACACGCACACACACACACGCACGCACACACACACTGACAGAGGCAGAAGCATATTCTTATTTTTGGCTTTGCCAACAATTTGTCAACACTTCGAAACAATTTACAGTTGCGGTTGCTGCTCATGAAACTTTTCAAATGCAATGCGACAGGCCAGGGACATGTCCTGGCTATATATACATATATATGCATATAAAATATATACTTTATCAATTTGTATGTATGGCCTGGCCCTTGTCCTTTGTTTTAATTTATTGCTGCATGCCTTCACTTATGATTCACATAATATATTTGTATATTATATTTCATATGCTTTATACCTATGTAATAATAACTAAGTAATTAAAATTAAAAATAAATATTTTCTGTTAATTTTTTATTTACAAATACATAATATTATAAATATTATAAAATGGGAAACACATTTAATAAATACATTAAAATGCATTAGTTTTATAAATGCATTTTAATATATTTATTAATATAAGTATAAGTAGACAAGGCTTATAGTAATAAAAAAAATAAACAAAAATAAATAAAAATATATATTTAAAATTATGCAATAAAAATATTTAAAATTTTTGTAAAAATATGAAGTTGTGTTTAAAAATATACATAAAAAAATTAAAATATATATATTTAAAAATGTGAAATAAAAAATAGAAATAAACATAAAAAAAAATTAAATTAAATAACATAAAAGAAAAAAAAATATAAAATAAAATATAATATAAATTAATTTGAAAAAAAGTGAAGCTATATTAAAAAATTAAGAAATATTTATATATTAAAAAAAAATTAAATTAAATTTAATATAAAATAATTAGAACAAAATGTGAAGCTTTATTTAAAAACATCAATAAGAAAATTAATTTGAAAATAGTTTTTATTTTCTGTGTGTTTACTATGCATAAATATTTAATATTACAAATACTATAAAAAAAAATTAAAATAAATCAAAATATATATATTAAGTTTCATTGAATTCACTTAAATATGTATTTCTAAAATAGTTTTGGCCAACTTTAATTGGCTGTTTAGTGTATGCTGGTCAGACCCCAGAGCTAATGCCAATTGCAGTTCCAGTTGCAGTTGCAGCTGCAGCTGGCTATAATAACAACCAGAATTATTTCAGTTTTTCAGTTTCAGTGGCATGTGCTCACATCAGCAACAATGCAGCATAATATAATTATGTAATTAGCTGGAGCAACAGCAGTGCCAGCAAATTTGTGCGAAAATGTTTAACAAAACAATGGGATAAAGTTTAAGTGGTTGTTTCACTGCTGCTGCTGCTGGCTGCTGTTGTTGCTTTAAGCCCAAATGTGGCAGACATTTTGTTTATGCAGCTAAACCCAACACGGCTTGCACTTAGCCACACACACACACATATGTATATATATAGTGTATGTTAGCGGCGTGGCTGTGTGCATGTTTTACACGTGCTCTTTATAATTAATGCTAACAAATTTTGCGTTGAAAAGGAACTGAAAGCATAAGCGACTCGCATAGCCCACTTTAGCGCCAGCAGCATTCCAGTTGGCTTAGCAGTTGCCTAGTAGGGGTGGGCATAGGCAAATGGCTGTATGAATCAGTTCTTCAAACATTTTGTTGGCCTACTCTGCTAGCCACAAAAATAAGCTAACAAAAATGAAGCTGCAGCTGCTGCTGCTGCTGCTGTGCGTCCTTGGCAATGTCAGCTGCATGCAGCTACCAAACGACAGAGGGCGACACTGTGAGTGTGAGTGTGACAGCCCGCAACAGAAGTATTTTCATAGGAATAACAGTCATGGATAAAGAATTTTTACTAACTTATACTGAGTTCAAAAAGGTTTGCTATGGGACTATCAAGAAACTATTAAACTGCATTGCATATTTGAAAAGGCTTTGAACAGAACAGAAGCATAAAGTACCTATCATTATATATTTTTATTTTTATTTTATTAAAATATTAAAATAGAGAAAGACTATAGATAGACACTATTGATATATCAAATATCTTCCTTATTTATTTTAATTTATTTAAAAATTCTAAAGAACGGAAATTCCTATGTCAATGAGCCCATAAATTATATTTAAAAGTCATTTGCGGTGGCATTCTGAAAATACTTTTCAGATAAAATATATGTGGTTTAAGATTGGTTAATTGCAACTGAATCATAGCTTATGCTAATAATAGTCTGGCCGTATGGCTATATAAGTTGGGCTGCGTGGAGAGTCGGGTATAGTCGGACCAACATGAAGTCAACGATCATCGTGCTGGCGGTGCTTGGGCTGGTGGGCTGCATTGCGGCGAGGATAACCTGGGCCGATGTGAAGGCAGCCGAGTGGCGCGCCTACAAGGCGGAGTTCAACAAGTCGTACGAGAACGACGAGCAGGATCAGCTGCATAGGCAGGTGTTTGAGGACAACAAGCGCATAATCGATCAGCACAATGAACGCTTCGAGCAGGGCAAGGAATCCTACGCGATGGGCGTCAATCAGTTCACCGATAATCTTGCCGACGAGTTAGACGATGGAATAGCCGATGACGATGATGAATATCTGGACTCTTTCCAGGGAGTCGGCTACGATGTGGATGCCACAGATGAGTCAGAGCTGGAGGCTGCACAGGAGACAATTATGAGCCACGTGGACTGGCGTCGACTGGGCGCAGTCACTCCAGTGCAGCATCAGGGACATTTCAACAACTCGTGGGCATTCGCCGCCGCCGGGGTCGTTGAGAGTCGCAAGTATTTGGCATCCGGAAAGCTGGTGGCACTATCGAAGCAGAATCTGGTCGACTGCTGTCGCACCAGGCACCAGCGAACATTGAATGCGCTGACTTGCATCAAGAAGAAGGGCGGCATCGATACGGAGGCATCGTATCACTACCAAGGCAGGATCAGTAGTTGCCATTATAACCGTCATCACGTGGGCGCCACTGTCTGCAAGGTCTACCAGAGCAAGCCGGGCAGCGAGAACTCACTGGCGCACAATGTGGCCAAGGGTCCGGTTGCTGCCGTCATCTCGCGGGAGGCGGTCCGGTTCTACAGAAAGGGCATCTACCACAACAAAGAGTGCAAGCAGGCGCCAGACTACGCCGTGCTCATTGTGGGCTACGGATATGACCATAACAACGGAGACTACTGGATACTCAAGACCTCATTGGGCACTTCTTGGGGCGAACAGGGCTACATGCGGCTGGCGCGCAATCAGAACAATCTCTGCGGCATTGCCAACCGGGCGTACTTTCCCGTTGTGCGAAAATGAGTAAATAATCGGAAATATAATCTGCTCAAATATTGAGGTATTTTTTGATATTGATATATGATTTTGTAAATTTTTAAAATTTAATTTTTGTAGCAAAAATATGTTTGGAATATAAATGAGAAATAACATTTAATAAATAATAAATAAAATATAAAAAATAATAAATAAAAAATGATTAATAAACTAAATAATAAATTTAAAAAAATCTAAAAAAAAAAAACAATAAATAAAAACTAATAAGTAAAAAAAAAATACAAAAAATAATAATAAATTTAATATATTTATTTAATGCTTAAAAACATATATGTATATTGGAAGGTTTCTAGCAGAAATTAAACATGATTTCTACATATATACATACATAGTATAGTATAGTTAAAACTTGTATGTAAATTAGGTTTCAGAATATCAAAGTCCAAAAATCGAACAACAAATAAAAGCTGAGGAATCCGAATATTCTTCGTTTTATCTATTGATTCGCTATATGTAGGTACTTATTAGTAAACCCTTGGCAAAGTCAAGGGAATTCGTTTTGTTGAGTTTTTCGTTATATCGAGGTTTCACTGTATATCAAAGAGGAAAAGGTCATACTGAAATAAGTATATAACAAATATGTATAGTACAACTGAGTGTAATACTGTTAGTATAGTAACTATAGTAACTATACATAATTGCTATTCGAGTATATTTGAATAACGACTTTAAACCTTCGATATATACTCGAAGCTTTTGCTTGTGCATGAATTTGTAGGAAGTATATTTTGGGCATCTCCAGCCAGTCAGAAATAAGTTCTAGTTACTCAACTGCCTACAGAAAGTGTGATTAATATGCACTTGAAATTAATTATACACATATCCGAAGTATAATTAATTTTATGAATATAATAAAACTAATAAAATTGCATTTATTGTGATAATTTTAACTGCATGAACCAGCAGCCCGCATTGGGCAAGACTAATATTCGACATAATATTAGACTGCGGCCAAGCCTGGGTATAAAAGAGCTGGAATTAAGCTAGGCAAACATCAGTCGCAGTCGAACTTGGAAGAAGTGCATCAACAAAGAGCAAAATGAGATTTCTATTGCTGATTGGATTCCTTTTTGGCATAGCTGGCTGCACTTTAGGCCGAGCAACGACCGCCGCCGATCAGCTGGAAGCGGAGTGGAATTCCTATAAGAACGAGTTTGATAAGAGCTACGACGACGAGGAGGAGGAGGAGTCGTTGCGCAGGCTGATCTTCCAGGACAATAAGCAGCGAATCGATGAGCACAATGAACGCTGGGCCGCAGGCGCTGAGAGCTACGAGATGGGTCTGAATCAGTTCTCAGACATGTTGCCAGAGGAGATCAGCACAGCGCTGGGAGCAGCAAATGCTGGCATGGACTTTGCTGAGAATGTGGAAGTGGAGCCGTTTGACGAATGGAGCGACTATGAAGACTTTGACCTGGGGCTGCCATCCAAAGTCAACTGGACTCAAATGGGCGCGGTGACGCCCGTCTCGCATCAGGGACACTTTAACAACTCCTGGGCCTTTGCGGCAGCTGGCGTGACGGAGAGTCATCAGTTCCTCAAGTCTGGTAAGCTGCAAGTGCTCTCCAAGCAGAATCTCGTCGACTGCTGCCACGCCCACAGCGATAAGCTAGCTCGAGCTCTGGTTTGCATTAAGAAG
Source organism: Drosophila repleta (assembly GCA_018903745.1). Lineage (NCBI taxonomy): Eukaryota > Metazoa > Arthropoda > Insecta > Diptera > Drosophilidae > Drosophila > Drosophila repleta. The sequence goes on along the minus strand of JAEIGN010000497.1, from coordinate 16,444,557 downwards.
AAGGGAGGCATTGACCTGGAGGCATCATATCCTTACCGCGGACTGACGGGCAAGTGCGAATTCAAGCGGAAGTTCGTTGGGGCCCGCATCAACAAGGTCTTCCAAATACGGCCCGGAAATGAAAATCTATTGGCCCACAGCGTGTCGAGGGGTCCGGTTGCCGCCGTCATTTCCCATGCAGCGATTGCCCACTACAAGAGCGGCGTCTTCCACAACCCCCACTGCGGCCAGAGTCCCGATTACGCTGTGCTCATCGTGGGCTATGGCCATTGCAATCATCATGGAGACTATTGGATCGTCAAGACATCGCTGGGTCCCCAATGGGGCGAGAATGGCTACTTGAAGCTGGCGCGCAACAGGCACAACATGTGCGGCATCAGCAACTTTGCTTACTATCCACAAATGAAATAGGAGCTTAACAGAGGACTCTGGTTAGCATTGTGAAGCTTTGCATTCAACTCTGTTATTTACATTTTTATGTTAAACTCAAATTAATCTGTTAACATTTTTAATAAATAAATAAATAAATTGAATTAAATACTATTTGTGAACAAATATTAAGTTTAACGAATGAATTTGAATAAAAAATATTTATTTTAAATAAATAAACCCATTAAAAATAATAATAAAATAAAATAAGTAAATAAACAAACATATTAAAATTTAAAAATGCTAAATAATAAATATATATAAATAATAATATTAAAAAAAAGCGAAATAAATAAAATATTAAATTAAAAAATCTTTAAATATAAAAATTTAGTAAAATATATACTTTTTATATAACTAAATCACGAAATTAAATTTATAGAAAAATAATTTAATATATTTAAATAATAAAATTTAAAAAAATATGTAAATAAATAAAATATTAAATTAAAAATGCAACAAAAATATAAAAATCTAATAATATACATACTGTTTTATATATAAAAAATCACGCGCTTAACGGCAGCTCCAATACATACCAGCTCACGTAGGCGACTGAAGATAACTGCCATAAGCTTTGAAAATGATATATATATATATATATGTAAATCTGAATATATCTGATAAATATATATAAATTTCTTCGCTCCTCAGCGCTTTTTAAATTATATCTCACCAAGCTCAAGCTACTCTCATTTCAGTTTCCCATTAGGCATCTCAAAGGTCTAATTATTACTTACGAAATTTATTCATATTCTGTTGGCATGCGCAATTATCTGCGCTGGCATGAATGTCGCGAGTCTATGATATGCCTGCACTCAATGCAAGCAACATTTAATGTTATTAATGAAGTTCATTTCATGCCATTCCTCGCTCCAGCTCGCTCGGTAGCACCAAGCGAAACCACGAAATTTTATTGCATGCTTTTAGGCGCCGCCATTTTGCAGAGGCGTCACAACGCAGCGACAGCGGCAGCGGCAGCAGCAACGACAGCCGCAGCAATGCAATTTATTTATTTGCAGGTGCAGAAATTGTTGGTAAAAAGTTTCAGGTGTTTATTTATGTACATACATATATGTGTGTACTTACATTGGGTCGGGCATGTCTGGCAACTGCTTGAAAAACTATTTTTTGCCGAGAGTAGAAGGGGAAGAACATGCTTTTTGCTGCAAACTTTGCTAATTCCTTGCGCAAACTTTTTCTAAGGTGTTGAGTGTGTCATCTAGTTGTAGCAGTTACAGTGGAGCATGGCAATAAAATACATTGAAATGAGACTCATTTGATTTAATTTTTATTCAAAAATCACATTTTTGTTTATTTATTTTTTGGGTTTTTCTCTTGTTTTTTTTTTTTTTGCTGTTTCGGCGCGAGCTGCTGTTCAATAATATAATATTAATTATCATGTTATATTTATATGTTATGCTTACTAGATTGAAGTTTTCGTTTATGTAATTTACAGTTTGTTTATGTTTCTTCTCTCTGTTTTGTTTTCATTTTCCTTTCGCTAGTATGAGCTCCCACTGTGTTCCTCTGTTTTTCTTTTTGCCTTAAGCTTTAACAACTTTTAACTATGCAATAAGCACATTCACTTTAAATATTATTTTTGTCTTTCCTTTAGCAGCTGAACATTTATTACAAGTACTTTAAGTGTGTGTGTGTGTGGGTGTGAGAGTGTGTGTGTGTGTATGTACAAAATTTGCATTAATTAAAAATTAAATAAAAGTCGCATACTTCCAATCGAGATTCGACACCTCAAATTGCAGATGCGTTTATGTCAATAAAAAATGAGAGGCCAAAATGAATGAAATTGTAATTAAATCAATTTTTACAAGTGACACACACATGTTGTGTGCACAAAACCTAATTGAAACACTACAATGCATGCCCAAGTGAATAGGTTCAGTTGTGGCTAAAGTCAAGAACCATATTTATTTTTCAAATATAATTTAAAAATATATATTAGTATTTCTCTGTGAAGGAAATAAATCATTTGAAAAGGCTTGCAAGGCATCGGCTCATAAGCCTGCTCAAGTTATTGTCTGCTCTTAAGCCTATCTCTTTCTCTCTCCCGATCTAGCACACCCACTTTCTCCAACTCTAACTTTGTATAAAACTGGCCATTCAATGTAATAAATATTAAATGTCTAAATAAATATATTAAAATATATTTAATATTTTTAAAGTGCAAATCAATTATTGCCTTAAACAAATAAATAACAAATGGGTTTTAAATATTTGCCTTCGTTGAATAATTAAAAATATTTATTTAAAATTATTTCTCAACTTTTAGTAGCCCAAAAAAAATCATAATTTGAATAAATGGATAAAAAAATATATTTATTTAAATATCTGCCGTAAATAAAATTTATTTAATTAATAATATATTAAAATAAAAATTTTTTAAAGACCTTTCGTTAAATTTTTAATAAATTAAGTTAGGACTCCTGAACAAAATGTAAGCAAACATATATTTATTTTAATATATGGCCTTACAAAATTCGTGAATATATTTATTTATAAAGGCAAATATTTATTTTGACCAATTTAAATAAATTAATAGAATATTTAATAAAATATTCGAATATTAAATTATTAAACCCATAAAAATATTTATTAAAATATTTTCCTTCAGCTTGTTTGATATAAATCGAATTCCAGCTTTGCTTAAATTCATTACTAAAAAATATATTCATTAAATATCTGCCTGAAATAAATCTTTAAAAATATTTCTCCATTTATTTTACACGAAATAAATTCGGATATTAAATAAGTTGATTGAAAAAATATATTAAAACAATTTAAAAAACCTCCCACAATATTTTTTCAATAATTTCGGATTCTCAATTATTTTTTAGCAAATAAAATATTTTTTTTTAATAATTACTGCCAACTTGCTGGATATAAATTGCCAAGTGAACCTATTCACATGTTCAGTATTGTACAAATATTTATATTAAAAAAAAAAGTATTTTTTATTAAATGTTTTTTCTTTTTGATAAACGCAGGCGCTGATTCAATTTAAATCTGAAAATGCAGAGAACGACACAAAATGAAGGAGAGCAAAATAAATATATATAAAAAATTGCAATGCTTTTGGCAGAGGCGGGGCGTGGCGTGGCGCCGCGCTCATCTGTTAAATGTGGCAAAATAATTGATTATGCTCAATTATCTTTGAAATGCAAAAAGAATAACTGAAAATATGTACACTCAACGAATATGTGAGGAGTGTTCTATATGTTGTTTTTTTTTTTTTGGTAGTTTACTATATCAATTTTATCACAACATTTAAATTTCGCATTTAATTTAGTTTTCCTTCATATTTTAATGGTATTCAATATTGTTGATTAAGATTTTTGTTTTTTATTGAGTAGCTGCGTATGTAATAATCTTTTATTAGTATTATTTATTTGCTTGTGATTTGTGTTTTTTTGTTTTTTTTTTTTTTTTTTTTTTGGCTTTTCAATATAATTTGTCGTGTGGATGTTGTGTACATGTTAGATTGTAGAGTTGGTTTGCTGTTGGTCAATTTGTTTGTTGTTTGTTTCTGTCTTTGAACATTATTAGTTAAATATGTATAAAAAGTGACGTAGTCTGTTGCTTGTTCGTGTCAAATACAAATGCACAAAATACGAGTACAATACAAATAGTTTTACACACAGATACAAAAAGTAAACGCACTGTACAAAATTGGAATAGAAATTGATGTATTCCTGTTCCAGTTATATATGTATATATACCTCTGAATCCTTGTATGCAACTGTATGAGTATGTATGTGTATGTGTGTGGGTGTTGTCTGACGGGAATTTTTGATTATTATTTAGTCGTAAACGCAGAAAATATTTGAAATATTTGATTTATGTGCATGCTGATGTCTGATAGGGCGCATTCATTGCATTACATACAAGTTTAGCATATTGCATACGTATATTTATATATACTATATATATATATATATATATATATATATATATATATATATATATATATATATATATATATATATATATATATATATATATATATATATATATATATATATATATATATGTATTGCAGATAAGCATTTCGCATGATAAATGCTAAACAATTGGCATGGCAGTCCAGAGTTGAGGCAACGTTCCATAGCGCTCCATTGCCGCTCCGCAAGTCACAATTCAGACTTCGTCCCAGACCCATTTGATATGTTCAGGCTCTAAACATTATTGCTACATTTTATTAATATTTCTCTCGATATTTGTTGTTGTTGTTGTTGTTGTCGCGCGTGTGTGTTTGTTTTCTACTCTTATTGCCCTATGCACTTGGTTACCAAACGGAAATCAAAAATATATTTCAAAATAAACCCAAAGTAAAATATAAAATAAAAATTTTATAAAAATTAAACAGAATTTTTGGATATTTTTTTTAGTATTTTTCGTGTATATTTTTGTAAAAATATGTATATTTATGTATGTTTTATTTTCATTTTGAACACATCTATTGTAAATTAAAATTAAATGTAAAAAAGTAAGAAATCTGTCATATGTATGCACTTGATATGCGATATATGTATACATATATATATATATTCATAATCGATTGCTAGACTTCACACATATGTATGTAAATTAAATGGCTGTCGTAGAAGCTAAAGCTAAAGCCATTCTTGAAATGTAAAGTGGAAATTGCACACATTTAATATATATACTATATATACACATATATATAGTCTAGTTGGCTGTTAAGAAATAATTAGGAATACACAATTATACGAATGAAACGAAGACATTTACTATATATACTTAAACTGATATCCTTGCAGCATGCATCATAGACCTGCAAGAGTATTCCATATTCGGCTTGCCGAAAACATTTACTACTCCTCTCCCTCTCTCTTTCTCTCTCTCTCTCTTTCTGGTTTGTGCACATTGTACGATGGCTGTTGAGTTGGTAGCTTTCTATGGTTATTGCAAAATATAATGGCCACAGTTTACAAATTTCATTTTGATATATGTATAAGATATATTATGTATAGATAAGGAATATCTTTGCAAGCTTAAGCCTAAGTTATCTGCCATCGATTAGTTAAACGTAAGAATGGCTACAGGCAGACACACACACACACACACATCAATAATAGTAATAATAACACTAACTAGCTATACACATATATATATCATATCGATTCAATAGAGTTATATATAACAATTACAGTTCCTATACGGCAGACACGCACACAGATACAAAACATTTACACATACAAAAAATCAAACGCGTACAAAATCAGCTACTTATGCACATATAAGGTATGTATATATATATGTATATATATGTAATTATGTATATCGTATATATGTATATCGAAAATTTGCAGCGCTAATTTGAAATTAGCAAAAAATGGCATTCCGCTCGCGCGCTCGCTCGCCAGCACAACTTAACTAGGCCTAAACAGAGTTAGTTCATCTATTTATGTACATATACAAATCTGCTGTGTGTGTGTGTGTGTGTGTGTGTGGGTGTACAACATGCATTATATATAATTGCAACGCTGAATGCTATTGAGTTACATATACATAAATATACGCTTCATAAATCCTAACTAATTTTTGCTACTAATAATAATTAACATAGTTTTGCGGCGCTTCGCAGCGTCAATAAACAGCAGTTTATGAAGTCTGTATATGTGTGTGTGCATGTGTGTGGTTGTGTGTGTGTGTGTGTTGGTGTGTGTATGTGCGGGTAGGGAATCTCAGTACTCTTAACGCTTGTAGCTATTGCCAGTTTGCATATATCGCTAGCTGCCAACCAACTCGATCTGGCGATACTTTTTACGCAAATTGGAGACCGGATCACGATATAGCATTGGATCCATGCGCAAGTTGGAACGTATTAGCGGCATGTAACTGTGAATATATAGGGAGAAGCAGAAAACAGAGAAATATTTTAATATATTAATAAATTAGATTTATCATAAATAAACTATTTAATATTCATATATAAATGCTTCTTTCTGCTCCCCTTTCTATGGCTCCCTCTATCGATGGCAGAGACTATCGATAGTTCTAGCATGAACTATCGATGACACTGTCCTTAACAAAGCTTGATAGTATCGTTAACTATTGACTGTACTATTATAATCTATCTGTGCTCGTGTCCTTAAGCATCGATAACAATCTCGTTAGCTATCGAGGATTTTCAAGCTCTTCTCACATACTTTATAGAGTATATATATAGAGTCGACTCGTGACTCTGCCTAGCCAATGTCTAGTATCTCGTAGTCTTACTAACTAACCCCCAAGCTTTTCCTTCTCCTCCTCCTGCCCAACTACTCACCCAAATACCGCTGCGAATGTGTTGAGGCAGCTTTGCCGCTGTATGAAATGATCGGGATCATTCCAGGGCGACCGCGCCGTCTCATGATCCTTGTAACCCTTGCGCTGTGTCACTTTGATCGGCGGTTTTCTGGTCACGTGCGAGACCAGCAGGTTCATTAGGATATCCTCGCAGTTGGAGGACTGCTGTACAGTCTTTAATAACAGCAACGACAGCCAATTGGTGTACAAGTAGTTGTAGTAGCGATGATAGAACGCCGCACCCGTCAGTACAATCGAATAGTAGTTCGTCCACTTGGACGTATAGCCCCAGGCATTCTGCAATATCAAAGACCCCAGATCAGTCGAAACTCGAGAGCTATTCCTAGCCGAAGCTCACCTTGGAGTCATCCCAGAAGTGCGCTCGAGCCGGATAGCCTACGATGCGCTCCGGAAAGTCACGCCAGACCGTGTAGGCAAAGTCCAGCTCGTCTGTGTTGAGTATTGCGTCCTCGTCGAGCGAGAGCACCGCATCCGTCTGTATTTCTTCATAAGGCAGGAATCGCTGCGATATGCTAGGCCGTGCCTCGGGGCCAGTTTGAGCCGTTGGCGACGCTGCCGCCCCTCGACTACTGCCGCCCAGCGCAATGACATGCAGCGGTATGTGGTAGGTGGGCGGCCAACGTTTCTTAAGTGGAAGCGGACGATCCGCAGCCCACAGGATAAGTATCTGTAGAAGAGAAAATAAACGTGATTATTATATAAAATTTAATATATAAAAGTTTAAATATATAATTTAATATATTAAATTTTATATATCAAATTTAGCAAACAATTTGCAAAGTAATTTATTTGAGCTTTAAATAACAGCGCTATAAAATCGATAACATTATTTAATTTTAACAGAGTTCACAAACTAAATCAGTTATGTTAAGCGCTACATCTAACATCTGTTAAAAATATCGATAAATGTAAGCGAATCATTAAGTCGAACTAGTTCTGTTAATCACTAGTTCACATGATTCATTACTCATTTTACATCTGTTAAAAATATCGATAAGTCGAACTAGTTCTGTGCAAAGGAACTCCTTTACAACAGCGATCGAGCTTATGCGATAGTCAGTGCATTCTCAGCTATCGATGAACCACTTCAGGGCTCGCTCATCTCTTTGCATTTGAGTTGAAGGCTGCCATTATGTTGCGTGTTACCATGTTGATACTTACTCTATCCACAAATTGGCTCTTGGTAATGGTCCTGACTAGTTTGTAGAGCGCCGCATTGGGGCCGAGGGCGGCGCCAATTTGCACATAGATAACGGCCGTGTAGTTGTGACGCGGCTCCACGCCCATCGCATTCAGCAGAAAGGGCATAAATCTGAAACGGGAAAGGCAATTAGGTTAATGGCGAAACACTTCCACATCCCCATTCCCCATTCCCCTGCCCAAAATGGTTGGGGAATGTAAATTTAATTAGACCACCTCAGCGTCTTACCTCGAACTATCGGCGAATGTGGGCAGCGTGAGGAGGGCGCCGGGCGCCGAGTTCCAGACGAGGCTGCTGCGCACCGGATAATCGGGAAGTCGTTCGCGAATGATCTGCAAAGAACACAGGAAAATAAAGCGTTAAATTCAAACGGTTGTTTAATGGCCAAAAACGAACTCAAGTGGCAAGCCGATTGCCGCTTGCCGATTGCCAATTGATTGCTTAATGAACGGTTCTGCACATCAATTGGCATCCAAATTGCGTTTTCAATGGCACTCGACGCCAGCCGCTTAGGCTGTCAGTCAGACTGTCTCTCTGGCTGTCCGTCAGGCCGTCGTGTCAGTCCGTCCGTCTGTCAGCCCCTCGCTGGGATTTTCTGTGCATTAATTCAAAGGCCGCCCAAGCTGTTGCCTAATTTTCCGCTTGACGCAGCTGCCAGGCAGTCTCCCAGCGGAGCCGCTGGCCGCAGCATCCGTTGCGCACAGCACAGGAAGCTCCGCTCCGCTCCGCTCACCCAGCCCAGCCCAGCGCAAACCTCCTCTTTACGCCACACAAGTGTTAGACAAAGCAGCCAGCTATTGGCTCAGCGCGGGTGTTGTGTGTGCTCTGGCAGCATTAACGCCCATTAATTTGTCGCTCAAAGTGAAAATTATGTATATAACGCCTAAAAGTATGCCATGCCAAATTAGTCCTACGAATGTCAGGGAGAGCAAGAGGGGGGGGTGGGACTACCCCAGCTGGCCATGTGCCATTATAATTGCGAGTCCCGACTTGGACCAACAGCGAGTTACGACTGCGACGTGCGCGCCCTGACGACCTGCACCTGCTGAAGCCAGCCAGGTAAAAGGCGAAAGGAAATGCAGTTTGCACTGGCGGAAAATCACAATATTCTGGCACGCGCTATGCTCCCTCCCTCTTTCTCTCACTCTCTCTGTGTGTGGGGCAGGAAAATGCGGATAAAACATGTTTGAGCGGAAGAAGAAAAGCTGCGAGGATTTGAAATGCAATCTAGATAAAAGCTGGGATACCATAGATGGATTAAAATAAAACATAAATATAAATATAAATATAAATATAAATATAAATATAAATATAAATATAAATATAAATATAAATATAAATATAAATATAAATATAAATATAAATATAAATATAAATATAAATATAAATATAAATATAAATATAAATATAAATATAAATATAAATATAAATATAAATATAAATATAAATATAAATATAAATATAAATATAAATATAAATATAAATATAAATATAAATATAAATATAAATATAAATATAAATATAAATATAAATATAAATATAAATATAAATATAAATATAAATATAAATATAAATATAAATATAAATATAAATATAAATATAAATATAAATATAAATATAAATATAAATATAAATATAAATATAAATATAAATATAAATATAAATATAAATATAAATATAAATATAAATATAAATATAAATATAAATATAAATATAAATATAAATATAAATATAAATATAAATATAAATATAAATATAAATATAAATATAAATATAAATATAAATATAAATATAAATATAAATATAAATATAAATATAAATATAAATATAAATATAAATATAAATATAAATATAAATATAAATATAAATATAAATATAAATATAAATATAAATATAAATATAAATATAAATATAAATATAAATATAAATATAAATATAAATATAAATATAAATATAAATATAAATATAAATATAAATATAAATATAAATATAAATATAAATATAAATATAAATATAAATATAAATATAAATATAAATATAAATATAAATAAAAATAAAAGTAAAAATAAATAAATAAATAAATAAATAAATAATAATATGAATATATTATAATACAAAAATAAATAAAAATAATATTAAATATAAATACATACATAAAAAAATAAATGAAAATAAATATGTTCTTTCAGATTTAATAAAATTTTAAAAATATATATATAGAAAATAAAATAAATAATAATAATAATATTAATAGGTATATTCTCCTTTTTATTAATATTTATATATATATAAGTTTATTTTAATTTATATTTATTTTATTACATTATCCTAAATCGAAAAGATTATATTTATTTATTTTTTTTTTAACTACGCCAAATTTGAATTTAGTTTTAGTAACTTTTATATTTATATAAATTTATTTTATTTTTTATAGCAATTACAATTAATGCCTAAATCCAATTATAGTTTCTATTAAACATTCCAAAAGTTCAAATATTTAAAAAATTGCTGCAAATGTTAAGCTCCCTTGCCTACTCAGACTAATTTGGCAATTTCTACAAGTAAGTGTCAAATTTAACATCAACATTAACATCAGATGCCAAATTAATTTCGTCTTCAATTTGATAGTCAAATATGGAAATTTCTTGCCTCAGCTAGAGGCAATTGTTGAAATGGAAAAAATGATTATAATTAGAATTTAGCTCTTCGCGTGTGTTCGCCAGCTGCAGAACTTCAGCTCTGGCCGTCTGCTCATTAGGCCACGTTGTCAGCCAACTTCTCGCATGTGCCAACAGCTCCCATTGAAGTCGCGCTGCAGTCGCCTCTCTACGCGCGTCTCAAGTGCCTGTTTTATTTAGTAATTATAATTTCTGCACTATTCTTGCTCTTCCTCTTCTTCTTACTCTTCTACTTTTCTTCTCTTTCACATTTATTCCGTGTTTTGTTTAAGTTTTATCTCGTTGCTTGGCATAATCAGCGCCAGAGTTGGTCGCCTAAAAGTCTGCGAGGCGCGTGTTTGCTTACTTTTTCAACTCGAGTGGGTGTGTGTGTGTGATTGTGTGTGTGTGTGTGTATGGCTGACATAATTAAGTCAATCTGGCCGTTGTTGACGTTGCAGCATAATTGAGAGCGACTGAGAGCAAGCAAACAGGTAACAAAGAGCGAGCAAGCCAGCAGTGGCATAACTCGACTCGACTCGACTCGCCTCAACTCGCAACGACTCGACTCGACGTTTTGTCTATGATTCAATTATGCAATGTGCATATATGCGCAGGCTTAGGCTCGGGTTAGGCTGGGGTCAGAGAGCTCAGGCAGCAAATGTTGGCGTGCCTTTTTAATTGGCTAACAAAGTGCTTTAATTGGCTTTAAGCGCGCTGACTTTTGGTAGAGACTCAACAAATTTTCCATCATTTCAAAGGGGGGCGCGGAAAAAAGGCAGGAGTTTGCACACGTTAGCTCCTGCTGCTCTTCTTCCAGCAACTCCTGCAACTTCTGGGGAAACGTTTGCTCGAGTGCGTCGACTTCAATTTCTGCAGAACTTTATTTATGCTGGAACTACTTAAGCAACTGAGCGACAGTTTGGCCAACAGGCACACGGCCAGCCCCTTCCCTCCCACGACTGTCTGATTAAGCCCGTGTGGCTGCCGTACTGCCAGCTGGCGTCTCTGTGGCATTGCGTGGGTGGCGCTGCTGGAGCTGGGCGCAAGAACTCAATAGAGCGCATAATGTGTGCAAATAAAACAGGTGAATGCATTTTGGGCAGGTTGCGGCCCGCTGGCATGGGCGTGGCAGCAGCAGCTTATGTAAATATATATATATATAGATATTCGCATACATGGCTTACACAGTAGCTGTTGCTATAAGCTTGCCTCATCCTTTTAGCCGAGGAAATTTCATTTGCGCCAGCCTAAAAGCAGGCTACAGAAATTTACAAACTCTGCATGCAAAAACTAAAAGGAAATTTACTCAAATTAATTGTAGACTTATATAGCACATACATATATATACTGATGTACACATACATAGTTGAGCCCTCTTTGGCCCTAAAAAGTTCTTTTGCGAAATTGCAACATTTTTACTTCTTATGCAATTGCAGCTAACTGAAGCTGACTTAAGGCAAATTAAGTTCAATTTTGGACTTCAAGTTTTTAGCTGAGTGGAAAAGGCTAAAGGTTTAACTATTTTGTATATGTTAAAAAAAAACTTTAAAATATATATAAAACTCTTTTATAAAAAATATAGAAAATACAGAAAAAAAAGTTTAAAAATCTTTAACTATTTTAAAAAATATATTTTGGAAGTATTGGAATAAAAGCAACTTTTGAAGGAAACTAATTTAAGACGCTTTACAGAAATCTTTAATTATTAAAAATAAATATATATTTTATATTTTATATGTTAGCTGTAATTTCAATTGCTGCTAAGCCTTACAAATAAATAAATAAATAAATATTTTATATGTATATATTTATATATTTTATATGTTTAAATTTAGGACTTTTCGACTTTTACTTTACATTTATATTTAAAAAGCTTTACTAAATTCTTTATTTAATTTTTTGATACATATTTTATATGCATAAATTTAGAACTAAACAATTTTTTGGTTACTTTTATATTATTCAATTTGGTTATTCAATTTATTTGCTGCTTTCTTGTCAGAGAATCTATAGCGCATTTATCACTTAATTTTACTTCAACTCATTTTGGGCAGGCCTGTATGAAACATAAGCATCCAACGGGAAATATATATATTTTCTATATTTTTTTCATTTATTTCTTTATTTCCTCGAGCATGAACCTTTCTTGCTTCAGTTAATTAAACCAATAGCTTGCTTTAATACTGGCTGCTTGGGATGGAGAACTTTAGCAAGTTCTTGGAAATATCGCATATAAATTAAATTCAACAGAAATAAGCCTTTGACTTTGTCATCAAATACACCAAGGTTTCACTTGGTTGGTTTTTGGGCAGAAATTTGAAGAAGAAAAATATATCGTATGATATATGTACGTATATATTATACAAAATTCCTTATAACTGAACAGTAGAACACATAGAGATATGAGGAAACACTTTTATGTGTAACGAAGACCTTCAATTATTACTAAATTTGCTTTAAACTTTTTTAACTTGTTAAAAATGTGTAAAAACTAAAGTCTGTTAAGTAAATGTTAAGGCAATGAAATGTTAAACTGCTAAAATGTTAGGCAAACTATGTAAGCTTCCAGCTAATTATTGCAGCCTTGCCTACAATAAATAGTAAATAAATAAATAAATGAGAAATTTGTATACAAAGAAGCCTTGCCTGAGTCATTGCGTGAGAGATTAAAGTACAGAATAAATGAGTAAAGCTGGGAAGAACAAATAGATTTATAGCATAGAACAGAAAGTAAAAACCTAGACAATAAAAAAGATGTAATAATTATATTCAAGTTTGTTCAAAAGTCAATGAAAAATAGTTGAGTAAAGTTTTTTATAGCAAACATTGAAGGCTGCCATAAAAATGTTAGGGAAATATCATGGCTTTAATATGTCTTCCTTGCAATGTTTGAGCACAGTTTGCATTATTTATGTGCTACACTCTCTCTCCCTCTCTCTCTCTCCCTCTCTCTCTCTCTCTCTCTCCATAATTCGCTAACATTTAACCCTTGTGCATGCCATGACGCTGCGTTTTTGGGCGCTGTTATCGCGCTTTAAGTGGCACGCATAAACGCAAATCGCATTCACGTTCGCATTTGAATTCGCATAAACAAGCAAAGAGAGAGAGAGAGACAGGGAGAGAGAGCAAAGGAAGCGTATTTACTGATGTTTTGCAGCATAGTTTCTGGGGCGCAAAGTTCAAAGCGTCGACAGCTGCATACATAAAATGCCAAAATGGAGAATGTAAAATGTGAAATGTAAAATGCAAACATACAATTTCCAGCTGCAGTCGGAGTCGGAGTCGGAGTCGGAGCTCCACCAAGCGGCGAAACCAAAAACTTGCACGACTCAGCTGCCACCCACACAAACACACAACAGCAGCAACTAGAGCAACAACAAAATCTGAGCTGAAGACAAACACTAAATTAACTTATGCTGAGTAGCTTGAGGAAAGAAAAAAGTAGAAGACGAAGACGAAGAAATGTAAATTCTGTCAACTTTGGCCAGCTGCCGATGCCGATGCCGATGCAGTAGAAGTTGCCGCTGCAGTTGCAGTTGCTAAAACAAAACACCAAACATCAAAAGCTGTGCACAACTTGCAGCTGCTTTGCTTCCGAAATTAACAAAATCCAACGCCAACAGAACATGGCGTATGCGTAATAAGCTGCCCTTTGCACAAATTTACATACAAAAGCCAAACAAGGCGGGCGAGGGAGATACGAGCCAGCGGCAGCTGCGCTGTACACATCATTTTAATTATAAAATAAATACTGAACTGAATAAATATAAATAGTAAATATTTAAATCTATCTATGTGTGTGTTGGCTTTACAGCAATCCAACATGCAATATTAACACGTATCAAATGATTTTTTCAATGGCAGTTCGTATACCCTGCAAGCAATTTAGACAAGCTTTGACTAGCTTAAGAAAGCAAATATATAACTTAATGGAAAAATAAATAAAATAATATATTTTTAATACAATGCAAAAAGCCTACAATTTATTATTATTTTATTATTTATTATTATTTATTTATATTTAATTTTATATATATTTCGATCTGTCTTATTTTAAATACCTTAAATATATCTTGTTCATTGTATTTTTCAAATAAAAAATCACTTATTGAAAAAAAAAATATAAAGCAGTTGAAATTTGTATTTTATATATTTCATATTCAAATATATTTTTTAAAATTTTTTTTTTAATGTTTTTTATTTTCGCTATATCTTTTTGCAAGCTCTTTTTTAAATTAAAATAAAATATATATTTGCTGAGGTGCCACGATAGAAAATGTATTTTTGCTTCAAAAAAGAGTTCAACAGAACTCAGCAGAAAACCAAATTGTGAGAGAAAATGTGCAATATTAATGGAGAACCTGAGGGTGGCACTATGCGGATGCTATATATGTGATAGCAGGGTATATAGAACAGCTGAAGCTAATCCCGTCCTCAGTCTAAACTAAATTAGAACTATAATACGCCAAAGCATGAGTTTGGGATAAGTATTCTGTAGAAAACATATTCGAAAATATTTAAAAATTAAATATATATTTAATCAGTTTAATTTTTAAGATTATAGAAACTTTTTTATATTTTCTTTAACAAATCTAAAAATATATTTAACAGCAGCACAATTTACTGGGCATTTCCTTGCGCAGCAAGCTCAGTTTATTTATATTATTTATTAATCTATTATATCATTATTATATTAATATATAATAATCCAAATACAGGGTATTTTTATGGTCACCCAACGGCAACTTCGTCAATTTTATTTGTTGTTTATTTATTTGCAACGCTGTTTTTGGTATGTGCCAAAAACATTTAAATACAAAATAAAAATTTGAAAAAAGAGCGAACAAAAATCAAACGATAAAATATTACAAACCAAATGCCAAACGCAATTTGAGCACAATTGCTTTATTTTTATTGCCTACTGCTTTGCATTTGATACCCTAACATTGGATCGATGCTGCTTATAAGAATTTATGCATTTCATAAAATGTCTATAAAATAATAAAATATAAAAAATAATATTACAAGAAATTAATATATAAGAAAAAAGAAAAATTGAATATAAATTTATTAAATTTGTATTTTAAAATATTTAATTATAATTAAGTATATTAATATGAGCTCTAGATTAGTTTTTTTTTACCTTTAATAAGTATTATGCAGTCAGGCAAAGCCAACTTCAATACTCTCAGCATTTGGCTTTGCCTGACTGCATAATACTTATTCAAAGGGGAAAAAAAACATCTAGAGCTCATATTAATATGCTTAGAATTCCTATGAGGCTCTATGAAAAGAATCATATAATATTTAGAGTTATAGTTATATAAAATATACAAATCCTATGACTACATATAACTTTAAGCCATATGATTTCCTCATATCATTTTAATTTTGGGAAATAAATTTTAATAAAAGAAGAAACAAAAAGGTAGTGAATAGCAAGTAAATATAAGTTTTCATCTTGTAGATATATAACCAATTCAAATTATAGAAAAAAAGTATAAAACGAAAGATAATATTTTCTGGAATCTTTATGTCATTTACTTATTTCGCACAGCTTTTAGTCAAAGTCAGGGTATTCCCACAACTGTTTCCTATCAATTTGCGCTCGTTTTTCATTTGATTGGGAGCTTAGAAGTTTCGTATAAATATTTATTGGATCGAACGCAATGTTAATTAAGTGAGTTGCGCCCGCCGCGTTATCTATCTGCATAACGATGTGTGAATGGCTGCTGCATGCCCAGCATCGATATTTCTTAATTTGCAATTTGAACTTTAACTATTTTCTATTATTTTTAGTTTATATATATATATATGTATATATTTTTTGGTCAATTTTGCAGTTGGCAAACATTTTTATCTAACGCTTGGCTGCCAGTCACTGCGCCGTGGCTTATAAACTGAAGTAAACGTCATTTGCCATGAATTCGGCAAAGTTTAAGCTTGCGATGATGTCATTATTGTTGGCCGAAAGTCGCGACCGGCAAACTTCGCTGTTGTTTGACTTTAACAACAACAAACAGAACAACAACAACGACGACGACGACGACGACGAGAGCCACTGAAGTTATGGAAGCCGCTTTGACAAATTCGTTTAAAGACGGCAAACAAGTTTTGCCGAGATACAAACTGACAAACTGTGAACTGGAGGGAATGAGAGAATGACAGAGTGACGGAATGGCAGAGGACCAAAAAAAAAAAAGAGAAGACGCTTGAAGACATTTTTCCTTCCTTTTTTCTATTGACTGTTGATACGAATATTGACATAAATCATCAGCATAAGAGAGAGAGAGAGAGAGAGAGAGAGAGAAAGAGGGAGAGAGAGCGGAAAATTCATTCAAATTTATGCATAAATATTTGGAAAACTAACTGTACCGAATATGATTTCATTATGCCAAATATTTGTTTCTCTCTGAAAGGAAGAGTGCTTTAGATGGGGAGTAAGCGACTAAGGGATACCCAATAAACATAGTGGAATATTATATGAAAGGGCATTTCGAATGATTATGGGGATCAAGATAGTTATGATTATGATTTTGACTATTATTATTATTATTATTATTATTATTATTATTATTATTATTATTATTATTTATTAATATTATTATTTATTTATTTTTAAAAATGTGTTCTTGTAAAGCTCAATAAATCAAGTTATAATATTATTAGGAAAGATTTGTATATATAGGCAAGTATCAAATTGTGATCGGCATACATTATACTTAATCATCAAGATTTAATCGAAAAATATAATATGATTTAACTTTTAAAAATATTTATTTAAAAATTTTCCTTGCAAGAATGTAAGACGTAACAATTTAAAAACGTAACTAGTTAATAACGTAACAAGTTAATAACGTATAAAGCTAATAACGTATAAAGCTAATAATGTATAAAGCTAATAATTTATAAAGCTAATAACGCATCAAGTTAATAACGTATGAAGATAATCACGTATCAAATCAAAAACGTATCAAATTAATAACGTAACATTTAAATAACGTAACAAATATTAACATAGCAATCGTTAACATAGCAATCGTTAACATAGCCGTCGTTAACATAGCCGTCGTTAACATAGCCGTCGTTAACATAGCCGTCGTTAACATAACAATCCTTAGCATAACAGTCATTTTCTTATCTCTCTGTAGTAGTTATTAGTTTATAATTTTAAGAGATTGTTTTTAATAATAGTTAATATAACTATAAACAATTTCTTAAAATTATAAACTATTACAATTCTTTCTAAAACACTTAATATTATTAACTATTTATATATTTACCAAACTCCAAAGCAGAAGAGGAAGAGGAGCCTTGCACTGCACTGAACTGAACTGAACTGAACTGATCACCATGAAATCGGGAATGCAACTGAAGAAATGCTGCAACAGGCTGCCCTTTATATAGGGCGAGCCCTGTTCCCACTCAACATCGAACTCGAAACTAGTCGAGCCTTGCTCTTGAGCAGCTGCTGGGATAGCTAATGCTCGATCAGTTGGCGACAAGTGAGCGTAGCAAGTGCTGCTATGAGCAGTTGCCTAGTTTAGTTGCTCTTATTAAAGGGAAATAATGCAGGCACTGAGTACATATGTGTGTGTTAAGAGATCTTTTGCCTGCCTTTCTCTGGAAGTATTATTGATTCATTTGTAAGAGATTACAGATAGACAGACAGACAGACAGACATATTTAGATCGGATCAGCACTTTATATATATACATACATATATATAATATAATTATATACATTTTATTTGTATATAGACATAAGTAATATACTAATACTATTTATAATAATATATTTTGTAAATTATTAATATTTATAGAATATAATTATAATAAAAATATATAAATTTTAAATTATTATTTTCAGAATATATAGATATGTAGGTTATATTCTGCAGATTATATTTTCCAGTTATTCGCAATTCAGACTTAACACATTAAAGCCTTTGTTGAACAAGTCTCTGACTTAAATGTTTAAGCCAACTAGGAATTATTATTGGTGCAACCAATGTAACAGGCCAAAACGCTTGACATGAGTAATAAAAGTATAATATTCAAATAAATGTTAGGTTATAATATAATAATACTCTTAAAATAATAATCATAATATACAATTTACCAAATTTTGTATTATTTTTTATTTTTTAATATTTTTAATATTTCTTTATATTATTTATTATAAATTTTATTTGTTTGTATTATTTTTTGTTATTATTATTTTTCATTTATTTTTTATTTATATTTTTTTAATTCTACTATTTTTTATTTTTACTATATTTTATTTTTATTATTGCTTATTTTTATTATTTTAATTTCTTTTTATTTCTATTATTTTTTATTTCAACAAATTTTTGTATTAGTTTTATATGTATTTTATTTTATTTTTATTATTTTTTATTTCTATTAATATTTTTATCTCTACAATTTTGAGTTTTATTAATTTTATTTTATTTTTTATTATTTTATTTTTACTATATTTAATTTTTATTATTTTTATTATTATTTATATTTATTTTTATTTTTAATTTTTATTATTTTTTATTTCTATTATTTTAAATTTCTGCTATTTTTATTTTTATAATTTTTTAAATTTTATTTTTGTATTTATTTGTTTTTTTATATACAAATATAATATTAAAAGTTTCTGCCTATAAGAAATCAATTTTATCTTTTCACCACTAATAAATAGTCTAAAAAATTCAATTATAATCCTCCAACACTTATAATCTTTTGAAGGGCTTGCTATAAATTGATTGGGATTACAAATATGGTATGTGCTATACCACATATCATATCTTAACCTTTTGTTAACCATAACTTATAATTGTATTGAGTAATAAAACTAATCAAAGCTGAAGCAAAACGAGTTTCTTCGTGCCTAAGCCTCGCTCGGGCATATGCAAATTGAGCTTAAAATTATTTTCGATTTATGCGTTCGATATAAAAATAGATTCTAAAGATGAAAATGAGATAACAGATAAAAGCTTCGATACAATCAGCTATTTCCGTTATATCTATAATGTAATAATAAATTCTTATCAATGCATGGCCTTAATTTCAACAATTAATCAAGCTAAGCGACAAGTAGACGTCGCTCATCATAAAAAGAAAAAGAAAACGAAAAAAAAAAAAACAAAAACAAATTAGACAACAAAAACTCTGCCTACTCGAGTAAAAGCTTAGAACGGAACGACAACGGCAACAAAAGCGCGAGCGCTAAACATGGCAACAAATGATAAGCGCAAAGCAAAATAAACAAGAGCGCATTAAGTGAGGCGGCGAAAGAAGAAGAAGAAGAATAGAAAGACAGCAGAAAAAAGAGAAGTATATTCCAACAATAATTTAACACCGGTTTGGCTTAACGTTAATTAAACTTAATTAGCCGAACTGTACCCGCATTAAGCACACTCGAACTGAATTATAATTTGGCAAGACTCAAAACATAAAATATGTTAATATTTCTGACGTTCTCGGAGCAAAGGCAACGATGCGACGCAATAATTAAAAATAATTTGATGACGTCACGCCAAGCGAGCATAAGTGCGAGCGAGACAAACGGCGCGCCGTCTCGCAATGTCGACGTTCGCGTCATTTTTATATACAAATATTTGGAGGTCAGTTGTTGTTACTTTTGCTTTTGCTTTGACTTTAAATTGATGACGTCACACAAGGTGTGCACTGACATGATAAGCCCTTCTGTTGCACTCGAACCAACAGCTGGGCTCTAACGGTGTGCAACAAAACAAAAACAATAGCAAGAGAGAGAAACAGCCACACAAAGGCATTGCCGAATTGTGAATGGCAAGAGCATGAGAGAGGCGGCACGCTCATTTCTACAAACACACACTCACACACACACACTTGTGCATGTTTGCACTGGCCTGTGTGTCTCGCAGGTGTATGTGTGTATCTGTGTGCATGTAGATTGTGTGCAAAAAAGTTTGCCGGCTATAAAAATTTTTGCGGCCGCTAAAAACAACAGATACGACGAAAATAGAGGCATAGCAAAGGAGAAAAAGAGAGACAGAGGAGAGAGCGAGTCATATGGAAATGCAGAAAGTTATTTCTCAAATCATGCAATAACTGTTATTGTTGTTCTTGCTGTTATTTATTGTTATTGCTGCTGGCATTCCCTACGAAAACTAACGGGTGGGCGAGCTCGAGCTCTAACCAACAACAACAACACCAGCCAGCATATCAATAAATATTTCATTTATGACAAGTTGACATTGTGCTAAGCAGTTTCGGGCCAACGGGTGGGAAATTGACAGACTTCGGGGAACTAATTGAGCAACCGCTGCGGCTTAGTCTGGCTATGGGTGCGAGCAGTGCGGCACTAGTCTAATGTCTTGTAATTGTATACTCTATCGCTTTGCCCTACTTTATATGCATTTGCATTTTGTATCTTCAACACCTCGCCCAGTGCGTACATTAACCCAAACTCCTAGAAGAAAACTTTCAAATTTTAGGTATAAGCGAGCATACACACACACACACACGCGCACAAACATATGCTCAGTGAACGAGTTTTACGCTTTGGTGGCATTGATTGCTTTGGATTTGCGTTCTGTTTTCTATTTCTAGTTCGTGCTCGCCAACAACAACGAAAAGAAAGCAGCAACAACAACAGGCGCGCTGGCAGCGCTGTCGCCGTCTGGACATGTGAGCGCAATAACTGCTTGCTGCGAGTGTGAGTGTTAGCGTGAGAGAGTGAGAGAGAGTCAAAGGCTGGTTCTCATTGTTATTGTTGTTGTTTTTCGTTTGCTTCTTTTTATGGCTGACTGAGACGCCGACTGCGACTACTAATTTCGTCGATGATGATGACGTACGGGGGTTTCGTGCGAGCGCCTAACGCGCCGCCACTTACAGTAATTTTTGAACAGTCAAAGCAATCGGACGTGCTCAGGCAGCAAGCAACCAAGCAAGCTAGGAATTACAACAGAACAGTTACTTAAGACTTATCGTAGTTGGCTGAAAGCTTAAGAGTCAGCGTACAGCGTCAAACGTTCCTCAAATCAGTTTCTTGAT
Organism: Drosophila repleta; assembly: GCA_018903745.1. Lineage (NCBI taxonomy): Eukaryota > Metazoa > Arthropoda > Insecta > Diptera > Drosophilidae > Drosophila > Drosophila repleta. Next base: position 16,422,886 of record JAEIGN010000497.1, on the reverse strand, counting down.
AAATCAATTTCAATAAAAATCTAAGCGAAAATGGCCGCACGCCGCGTTACAGTTAACACACGCGTCTCACGCGCTTCCACGTCGACGCCAGTCGGTGGAGTTTCGACCTCGTCGAGTCGGTTGGGTGGCGCCACCAGCCCCACCAGTCCCACACGCACCACACGCATGCAGGAGAAGGAGGAGCTGCAGCATCTGAACGACCGTCTCGCCTGTTACATTGATCGCATGCGTCATCTGGAGAACGAGAACGGACGCCTCACACAGGAGCTGCAGCTGGCACAGGATACCGTTAATCGCGAGACTTCCAATTTGAAGGCGGTCTACGAGAAGGAGCTGGCCGCAGCACGTAAGCTGCTCGACGAAACGGCCAAGGAGAAGGCCAAGCTGGAGATCGATATAAAGCGTTTGTGGGAGGAGAATGATGATTTGAAGCAAAGGTAACGACGAAAACAGACACAAAAACAAACTCAACTCAAAGCGCGCAGTGATGTCATAGCTATGCGAGAGGGGCAGAGAGCGCGAGAGTGAGCGAGTTAGCTAGTGAGTGTGAGTGTGAGCATGAGCGTGAGAGCGTGCAAGTGTGAGAGAGCAATGTAAGTTTGAGCGCTGATGTCATGCCGCAGTCGGCAGCGCACATGGCAGCGCCGCTCTCTCACACACACAAACGAAGACACTTGCTCTCTTGCTTTGCGTGCTTTTGTTTATTTTTTGCATTTGCGTTTCGAGAAGCCTCCAAAGCGAAAACGAAACAGCACCAAAGACAGCAACAAATGTCTTCCCAAAAAACTTGGAATCACATTTTGTACATTTCAAGATTCGAATTTATCTCTGGCCGCCTGTCGCTAATGGCCAAAGCAAATGTCGCTAAACTTCCCGAGTTTAATGCCTCGCATATTGCGTATACGTAATACCTAAGCCCTGCCAAGGTTGCAATGAAAACAAAAGCGAATATTATTACACACATACATACATGTAGATATACATACATACATACATATATATGATGTCATTTCGTATATTTGATTGTAATGCCGCCATTAGGCCGAGAGCAGCTCAACATGTAATACCAGTTTTGGAGTTTTTGGGAGCTTCGATAGATATTTCAGGCCCACCTCTGCCACCACTTCCACTTCCCCATTCTCTATGATGTCAACAAATTCCGATTGTTTGTTTGCTCTTATCATCAAAGGCAATATTTGTTTTTGGGTTATTCAGGGTATTAAGCAAAGTATGGGAACTATTTGGACACACGAAATGTGTGTGCTTTGGGCACGGGCCCGAATACAATTTAGGCCCGATTGGATGGTTGTTGATATGGGTTTACTTTTGGCTATGGTTGAAAATGCTGTTTAGAGCAGTTATTTTACGTTTTGATTATGTTGCAATGCGAGTGGACGGTTGAAAATGATTTTGTAAGTTGGGAGTTACAGCTGGGAACAGATTTTGAATAATTGGGAACAGTTTTTGAATTGTGTTTAGATGTTAGTGGGTAAAATTGTACTTAAACTTACAAGTTACAGTTGGGAACAGTCTTTCAATGACTAGGAACAGTTTTTGAATAACTGGGAACAGGTTTTTAATTATGTTCAGATTATGTTGCAATGGGAGTGTGTGAAAATGGCGCCTTAGCTGGGAACAGTTTTCTATAACCAGGAACAGTTATTGAAAAATTGGGAACAGTTTTTGAATTGTGTTTAGACTATGCAAGTGGGAAAAATGGCGCATTAACTTACAAGTTACAGTTGGGAACAGTTTTTCAATGACTAGGAACAGTTTTTCAATAATTGGGAACAGTCTTCAAATGGTGTTAGAGTATGTTGCAATTCGAGTGGGTATAAAAACGGTGCATAAGCTTCAAGTTACAGATGGGAACAGTTTTCAATAACTAGGAACAGTTATTAAAAAATTGGGAACAGTTTCTAAAATTACGTTTTGTTTGTAGTACTGCGAACGAGCATAAAAATGGCAACCAAGCTTAAAAGTTATAACTATGAACAGTGGCCAGGAACAGTTTACGAATAACTGGGAACAGTTTTTAAAATTTTGATAGGATAATGTTGCAAAGCGATTGGCTATAAAAATGGCGCCTTAGTTTCGAGTTACAGCTGGTAACAGTTTTTCTATGATTAGAACAGTTTATGAATAACTGGGAACAGTTTTTTATTTTTGACAATATTCTGTTCCAATGCGAGAAAACGATTGTTCAGTTCAATATTTAATTTCTCAAATACTTCTAGCCCAATTGCCTTAGTTCCTTCTGCCTCTAGGCCAGGCCCTCAGTTTCTTCGAGCAATTAACCCACTGAATTGCCTGACGTCTAAGTTCACAGCAAAATATAGAATTCACTTTCATAAATTAGGTCGCTTGGTGGCATTTTAATTTATTTTCCCCTGTCATGGAAGGCCCCAGAGGGGCGAGGGCGCGCGGCAAGTGGGAAGAGTCACGCATGCCGCGGCAGCGAAAGAACAACCTTGGGATTTCGTCTATTTCTGTGCGACGTTGTTGATTAGCTACACGAAAATTGTTTGTTTCTTTCGAGTAATGAAAAAACAAAAAAAAAAACAGCATAAAAATTATGTTGGCTGAAGGCAATTAAATGTTGTAAAGGGAAAATGTGTAAAGAGATCTAAGGAGATCGTTGAGAGAAGGTCAATAATTATTAAATTCTGTTGGTCATAGGCAAAGTACAGCGAAATACCTATTTGATCTAAATTTAGCGAACTGAAAATTATATAGAGAGAGAAAGAAACGTGCAGGCCACGAGAGTCGACGTTGACGACATTTTTTATATATTTTTTGTTTCGAAAAGATTGCGGAATTTCGGTTAGGCAAATAAACAAGTTTGTTTTTAGCCACATGGAAAATAAAACGTTTGAAGAGAGAGAGAGAGAGAGGAGGGAGAGAGGGAGATGGGTAGAGCTGGCTGGGCAGAAAATAGCTTTAGCTACTTTATGCTAATGGCAGCCGAAGATTTCAAGGCAACAACCCGAAAGAAACTCAAGCGATGAATAATAAGTGATATAGAGGGAGAGAGTGAGAGAGAGAGAAAGTGAGAGAGAATGAGTACATCTTCGTTATGCATGAGAAATTCCGAGTTAAACGAGCGTCATATGACGTCATCTGCTAGCGATAAGCATTGGGCCACATTACTAATCCCTAACAACATTCTGGGCCCCCACAGACTCGATAAGAAAACGAAGGAAGCCAACGTTGCGGAGAACAATGCGCGTCTCTATGAATCTCGGTACACGGAAGTCAACAGCAAATACAACCAGGCGCTGGCCGATCGCAAGAAGGCCGATGACCAGGTCAAGGATCTGTCGGCGGAGAATGAGCGTCTGCGCCGCCAGCTGGAGGATCTGCGCAAGCAGCTGGAGGCCGAGACGCTGGCGCGCGTCGATCTGGAGAACCAGAACCAGAGTCTGCGCGAGGAGCTGGCCTTCAAGGATCAGGTGCACTCGCAGGAGCTGACCGAGACGCGTTCGCGTCGCCAGATCGAGATCAGCGAAATCGACGGACGACTCTCGCGCCAGTACGAGGCGAAGCTGCAGCAATCCCTGCAGGAGCTGCGCGACCAGTACGAGGGACAGATGCGCGCCAACCGGGAGGAGATCGAGCTGCTCTACGACAGCGAGATCCAGAACCTGAAGGCCGCCGCCAACCGTGCCGCCCAGGGCTCGCTGCACGCCACCGAGGAGGTGCGTCTCATGCGCACCAAGATCGATGGCCTCCACAACAAGCTGCAGGAGCTGGAGAACACCAATGCGGGTCTGAATGTAAGTGATGGAGGTGGCAAGGGAGTGCGAGAGCAAGGATTATTAATTAATGGAATCTTTCTTTCTGGTCAATAGGCACGCATTCGCGAGCTGGAGAATCTGCTGGACTCGGAGCGTCTGCGTCATAATCAGTACATTGCCTCGCTGGAGGCGGATCTGCAGCGCATGCGCGACGAGATGGCTCAGCAGCTGCAGGAGTACCAGGACCTGATGGACATCAAGGTGTCGCTCGATCTGGAGCTGGCTGCCTACGACAAGCTGCTGTGCGGCGAGGAGCGTCGCCTCAACATCACCTCGCCCGGTCGCCCCGGCACCGACTCCGGCATCTCCAGCAATGGCACCCAGCTGACTGCCAGCGGTGGCTCGCGTTCGGGTCGCGTTACGCCCAGCGGACGCCGTTCGGCCACGCCCGGCATTTCGGGCTCGAGCGCCGTGAAGCGTCGCCGCACCGTGATCGACGAGAGCGAGGATCGCACCCTGTCCGAGTACTCGGTGAATGCGGCCGCCAAGGGCGATCTGGAGATCATCGAGGCCGACACCGAGGGCCGCTTCATCAAGCTCCACAACAAGGGCACCGAGGAGATCAGCCTCACGGGCTGGCAGCTGACACGCATTGCGGGCGACGAGGAGCTCGCGTTTAAGTTCTCGCGCGGCTCGAAGGTGTTGGGCGGGGCGAGCGTGACCATTTGGTCACTGGACTCCGGCGCGGCCCACGATCCGCCCAACAACCTGGTGATGAAGAAGAAGTGGCCGGTGGCCAACTCGATGCGCTCGGTCCTAACCAATGCCGACAAAGAGGTGAGAGTCTTGTCGCTATACAACACGTGCGGCACTTGCGATATCTGCCGCCACTGCAAACATCTCGAGTTCGTGCTCGACCAGTACGCAATCCCCGACCGATAATGCCACCGATGTGATTAATCTATATTTTGTCATTTCCCTTGCAGGATGTTGCCAGCTACGATCGTGTCCGTGCTAACACTTCCAGCCATGTCTCGCGGCATCGGAGCAGCGGCACGCCCAGCACCGGCTTTACCCTCGGTGCCGGAGCTGGCTCCACTGGCGTAAGGAGTCTCTTCTCTCTGCTCTTCTAACAAGGATCAACACACACGCACACACACCACACACACCACACACACTACACACACACACACACACCCACTCAAAGAGACTTAAAGGAAGTAGTTTAGGAGCGAGAGCAGCCGGAGGGGAACTGCGACACGTGCAACATTCACACATCAAAACGGCTTTTGATGCATATCAAACTTAATAAACAAATTCAACTTATTTAATGTACAACAACAACAACAACAACCAGATTATTGGCTGGATTATGTTCAATATGCTTAAGAGATGTTAAAAAAGAAACTTTTTTTGTAATTTATAAAAGGCAAAAATGCATTTGATAAATGGAAAAAATAAACTAGAACAAAAAACACACTCAAATATATATATATACATATATAGATATAAATATATATATATATATATGGTGGCTAAGAGTTGGTAGTAAATTCAGGCGGACATGGCCAGAATTCAATTAATGGCTCAGCCAGCATTTGGCCAAGTTTGGCGAGCAAACTTGGCCAGCAGCGCCCCAGAAAATCAGCTTAGCCAAGATTTGCAGAAACTTCTTTTGGTGCCGCCGCTGCTGCTGCTGCTGCTGCTTCGCGGCATTTACCCCACTCGAGCAAAATGGACAGTAAGCAGGTGAAATTAACTACTACAAGCAGGTAGCAAAGGGGACGGGGTAGAGCGGGGCCAACAGCCAAGGCGACAGCAGACAATGCTGCTGCCACGTGCACCGTGCGAAAAGCATCCACAAGGAATTGGGTCAAGCGGCTTAAGCCAATGGAATTTGCCGTTGATAAACCATTAATGGATACTTGGCCATACCCTGAAGTGTTGGCCAAATAGACTAAGGCTAAGCGCGTAAGCCATATGCAAGAGATAAATATACATATGCTTGCCAAATACAGGATTTCTATACAAAATATTGATCAATAAAATCTCCCAAAGTCTATTTGCTATATTTTAATAAAATTCTTGTATTTTATCTAACATCTGTTATATTCTGTCTGCCATTTTCTCATCTTCCTTCTGTTTTATTCTATGATTTTTATATATTTTTCTATATGTATAAATATTAGCTTTTGTTTGATATCTTTCAAATATTTTTATAAAATATTTCCGGATATAAATTTTAATTTTTAAAAAATATTATGCTTATATATGAATTTCAAACTTATTTTTAAATACTTTATACACATTAAGCTTATTTTGAAAATTTTTAAATAATTAATTTTGAACTTATTTTGACATTTTTGATATATGCGAATTTCAAACATTTTTTGAATTTTAAAAAAATATATATTTCTATTTAAATAACAATTTTTTTTATGCATGGGTCTCAAAATTATTTTAAAATTTGTTTAAGTGGCTGAAATTTATATATACAAAGTTATTTACATATTTAGCATATATATAAAAAAAAATATTTTTCAATATATATATATATATATATATATATATATATATATATATATATATATATATATTTTTTTTTTTTTTTTTTTAAATTTTCAGCTAATTAAAAATAAAATTAATGTATGTCTATTTTCGTTTAAATTTGTCGTTAGGCAAACAAAAAGCAATCATCAATAGAATTAGCGCAAAAAAAGCTCGCTAAATATATTTTTTTTAATAAATTGCCACAAATATTCTCTCTTTCTCTCTCTCTCTCTCTCTCTAAGCTAATAATATGGCTGGCTAAATTAAATTTATATTAATTTCAGACATAAATTACATAGCTGCTCTTTGTGTAAATTAATCGAATGAATTTCATTTATTTATTTAGCTTTTTTTTTTTTAGTTGAAAGAAATTTATGTGATTATAATCTGGCTTGCGTTTGTGGCGCCAATACATTAGTGTGATAACGGTGTATATATATAAATATGTGTATAAAGGGCATTAACATTATTAGTTTCAACTCAAACTCTGCGCTTCGCTAGGCATGCGTCTCACACCTGGCGCTATTTACTTTTCATTTTTTGCAGTGTAGCCGCGGCAACTGCTAAGACAACTTAGCGACGCTTGAGCGAGCGCACGATTCAATAGAATGAATGGACAGACAGGTGGACAAACAGATAGAGAGAGAGAGAGAGAGAGTGAGAGAGTAAGCTGAGAAAAGTAGGTGGATAGTGACAGTCACTGAGGCGTTCAACTTTAAAGTAGTCGCTGCAGGAAAAGTTCTGGCTTGTCGCACGTTTGCATGCGCATAATAGGATTAGTCAAAGTAATAAGTTGTTGCCTCTGTGCAGGCAGCCAGCCAGCCAGCCAGGTGCTGTACATGCTCATACACCTGCTGTACACATACACATGCATATTTCGCTTGCAGCTGGGCGTGACAGCACGCCTACGATGCTTTGAAATGCAAATCTCGGTGACACACAAAAGTTCAGCGAGTGTAAAAGTCGAAAAAGGCGAAGCGACAAACATGTATATAGTACATATACATATACACATACATCTGTATTTTTATATATATTTATATGTACATGTTTATAAAACTCTCTTTCAGCATGAACTTTTCGACAGCTGCCTAGAAGTATGCAACATATTTTTGTGCAAACTAACTTAACCCGCAGCTGCTGGACCCTGGCACTGGGCGTTGCCCATAAACACAATACCAACAGCAGCAGCAACAACAACGGAAATGGCAACAACAACAGCAACAACAATTTCAGCTCGTATCTGGAGATGTTTGAAGCGGGACGTAATCTTTGGCTTATTGTGGTTTTCTGGCCAGTTTCGAACTTTAACATTCGGCTGCGTCCCACTGGCCTGGTGACTGTGCAACTTAAGTGCACACCACACGCTTATCGGTCACATCCACACACTCTGCAACAACAACAACACACACACACACAAACACTCACACACTCTCCAAACAGTCCAACTCAATAGCGACTTTTAGGCTTAGGCAAAGATTTTGGGCATGAAGAGCGAGCGTCTGGCTAACTAAGTTGGTAAGTGGACTTTGAGTGACCTCTTTGTGGTGGCAACAACTGGGCAACATTGTGGCTATGTGTGGGTGCCAGCTCACACATATATACACATATATATGCCTGCCTGCCTGCCTGCTCGAGGCCATTGTGTATTCAGCTTTCTGCTGCCGCACCAGAAGTTCAACACACAATAAAATTATGCAAATCTTCAGATCAGCCCCACAAAACGGACGCCTATTTCGAAGCCATTTCCACAAGTTTCTGATGGTTTTTCCTTTTCTTTTTTTTAATTCGATAAGCCTATATGTTAATTATAAAATCAAATTAAATCGCTCTCGATTTCAGTTCGTTGTAAAAACAAAAACATTTACAGTCGAGCTGTTGATATGGCTTTAGCACAACTTTGATAGTTAATTTAAATTAATTTTATATAATTAAAAATAAAATAATAATAATGATGTCCAAGTTTAAAGAATTATTCATTTTAAATATATTATTTAACAGAGATTAATTTATTGAAATATTTAAAATATATAATTTTGCAGTTTGAATTAGATTATTTATGGAACTATTATAAATTGATTAAAAAAATCCAAGAGATGGAAAAAAAGTATATCTGAGCTGCAAAATTATTCATTTTAAGCATTCCATTTATTCATGCAAGATTTAAATATTAAAAATAAATAATTGTACAATTTAAATAATATTATTACTTATTTTTACTTTATTTTATAAACCAGATATTTTCGTAAATTACAAATCTAAGAAAAAGTTTATAAAATAAATAAATAAATAATTAGGCAAAAAAAAAAAAATTATGATGACCTGCAAAGCTATTAATTTTTTAATATTAACAAATAATAAATTATTTAAATATGCCAAAAATATAATATAAAATAATAAATGATTTATACATTTAAAATAAAATAATTTGGCAGTTTAAATAAAATTATTATTTATTTTATTTATTTAACTATGAATTAGAAATTTTCTTAAATTAAAAAATTTAAGCAAAGGGTAATAACAAAAATAAAAAATGATTTGTTTTAAAGATTTAACTGGCAATAAATGATTTAAATATTAAAAAAAAAACTATTTGCCTGTTTCAACTACATTAATACTCATTTTATATATTTAACAATTAATTTTTATTTAATTCAAAATTAAATAGAAATTGCCAAAAGGGTTTTTAATTTATTAATTCAAAATTAAATACAAAATGCCAAAAGGATTTTTAATTTATGCAGTTTTTTTTATAACCGGAACACATTGAAAATGTATAAACAGGTATAATATATATTTTTTAAAGTTTATATAAGCCTCTAAACAAATTTATTTCAAGCATTTCTAACAAGAATTCAGCTTATAGAAATGCATAAGAATTTTGATATCGCAATTTGTTATATAATAATAATACAAAAATCGTGTTTAAATTGCACTAAAAAATCAAAATTAATAGAATTTCTTCTATGTAGTTAATTTGATTGTTGATTAATATTTTATACAGACATTAAAAAACAGAAACGTTTAGTTACCAACAGAGCCCAAGTTCAGCGAAGCCTAATGCAATTAGCTATAATATTTTAGAGCTCTTCTAGTTTTACAGACAGTTGCTAAAGTCTAAGTTTGCATAGTTAAACTAGTCAGATTCATTGCGATTATTCAAGATTTAGTTATTCTCAATCGTTTCCCCAATTAATTCCCTTTAATTGGATTCTAATCCTCACTCTTTTCTTGAATTCTTCACTTTACATTCTCATTTTCCTTGTTAAGTAAACAAAAGAACGCATGCTAAACACTCGCAAATGGCTTAATTATGGCGCAGTTTTAATGACTCGCAGACAACTCGTATAAAATGCGTCAACTCATGCGCTATTATCAGTTGAGTCTTTAATGAACGAGGCCTTAATGCCACAAACCAAATGACAAGGCTAACTGCCAAAAAGGGTGTGTAAGCTCATAAACTTGTCTCCCCCCCTCTCTCTCTCTCTCTGTTGCGACCAAAAACCCCAAATAACTGCTTAATTTGTTTTTCGTCCAGATGTTGGGCATCCACTCAAAGCGACCCCAAGCAGTCGACCCTTTGCGGCACCTTTTTCCGTGCTGTTTATTGTTGCTGCTGTTTGCTTAGCCACCAGCAGCAGCATCAGATGTTGTTGTTGTTGTTAGTTTGTTGACTCAAATGTGAGAGTGGCAGGGGTCGAGTTGTGAAAAACTGATCCCAGGCTCAAATCGTGCCGCCAGCTGCGGTTCAACGCCCACGCAAAAGAGTTGGATTCCGCATATCGAGAATATATGTATGTGAGGGGAGGAGGAAGGCGACGAACGGAAGCTGATTGAGGCGCCCAGCATAATATCGAATTCAAGCGGCAAAAATTATATGGCTCTCAGTCATATTTGCTGGGCCGGCAGCTTGTTTATGCCTAAATCAATTTGCCGCACGAATGAGTCTTAGGCGTAAAGGATTTTGCGTGAAATTCAAAGCCGGTCACACTCAGCTCTAATCCCCTGCGACAGTGTGTCTGTGTGTGTGTCTGTTTTGGGTTAAGCTATTAGACTAAAAGGTTATTAGACGACGCCCGACTGTCTGCTGCTGCTGCTGCTACTGCCAGTCGACGTGATTTGCCTGTCTAAAGCGAACTGCGAACTGCGAGTTGTGAGTTGCATGTTGCACAGTGGGGCCAAAGCGCATTTTACATACCAAAAATTATAAATTTTAATATTTTAAAGTGAAATTCTTCAAGCTATCAAATAAATCTGGGCACAGTTTGATCGATCTACAGAGAGTTTCAGATATTTAGATAAAACAAAATTGGACTATAATTGGCTAGGCTTCAATTTGATTATCTTAAGATTTACATATATTTAAATAAAGTAGAGCTTTCTTAACAGTTCTATATAAACCTTAGAAAAATATATTTAAATTCCTTAAAGAATTAGCCATAGTCTAGTAGAGATGAAAAATACTTTCAAATGTAGAATTTTACTAAAATGAAGCTTGCTCCTGTAATAAACCTAATATAACCATCGATCAATGCAGATTGCACTTATTTATTACGATTATTATTTCTCCTATAGAGGAGACGCATGCGCTCCCTCAAAGCGTCACCGGAAGAAGAGCGAGAACCATTCTCAACTGATTCAGAGTCCCATTCAGATAGACATTCAAAATACTACAGAGTTGCTTGAAACTACTTATCGATATATCAATTAAACTTAACATAAGACACTAAAACAAATACTTTACACTCCCAAATAATATTTAAATGTATTTATTTACTAAATAATAAACTTATAAGTACCAAATTTTACTAAAAAAAAAAGCCTGCTGCTAAACTATATTTTTTTAATAATATTAAAATATATTTTTTTTTACTAAATACTAAATTTTACCAAAATAAAGCTTAGGAGCAAGCTATATTTTTTTAATAATATTTAAATATATTTTTTTTATATATAAGAATATCTTCTTAACGATTTCAAAATTGTATATATAACATTAATATAATTTTTATTATATTTGTGCTATAATTTTATTGCAATTCTATATTCTATATTAAAATATATTATATTCTACATTTTAAAAAAATAGCCTTCAGCTATTATTATAATATTTCAAAGATTATTCTAAATTCTAGACCTCTGCTAAATCCTTAATCATTTACCATTTCTCCAATTTCTCCCATTAGAACTTCGATTCCTGTCACATTTTACGAACACCTGCCCCAGTGTGCTTCGCCTCAAGGACGCGGGGGCGTGTCGCAAAGGTTGCCGAGTGGATTTTGCACTTTGATATGCGTTTTATTAATAAAACAAATTGCCAGGCATATGACTATAATTTTAGCGCGCTCAGCCGCCCGCCCCAATGTATAAATTGAGTTTATGTTCGTTTGGGTGACGTTTGCAGCGGGCCGAATGGACGTGATGCCCGCGCGGGCAGCTTGCCAAGCCACAGCTACAGCCACAGCGAGCAGACAGGCCGACAGAGAAACAGAGAGACAGACAGGCAGGCAGGCAGCACACGTCAACTATTTTTCAACAAACATGCGCAAAACTTTTTTCATATTAAAGCCACAAAGGACGAGGGGGAGGGGGAGGGGAGGGTTAGGTAGGGGGAGCAACGTGTGGGTGCAAGCTGTGGTAGCTGACCATAAGCTGACACAGGCTGCATTTTTGGCATATGCAAAGAAGGGCTGAGCATTACGTGCCGCACGTGCTGCACACACACACACACATAGACAGCTGCATGCAACAGCAAAATGATGGGCGGGGCGTGACCATTTTCCCTGTCGAAAGTGCCACAATTCATTTTTTAATCGCGACGCATAAATCAAAGGTGCAAGGGGTGTGGCGGCCAGCAGCCAGCAGCCGCCACAAGGTGCCACAGCAGCGCAAACAAAAAGTGTTGCATGCTTTCAGGCGCGTGGCATTAGCTGGAGGTGCTGCGGTCTCAGCCACTGCCACTGCCACTGCCTCTGCTGCTGCCTTTGCTGCTGCAATTGCATTCGACATTATGGCCACACAGCGCGCGCATACCTCAAGCTAAATATATGCGTAAAAAACTTATCAAAATTTATGAAATCGCTTGCTGCTGCCTTACATTGCTTTTTCATATGAATTTTCATTTTAATTTCTAGCTTTTATTTTGTTTAAGGCATTTGCATAATTGTGAATAGGATTTTAAGCTAAGCAAATGCAGCTATGTAAGCTGATAAGAAATGTTATGCAAGAAATGTTACAGAAATGTTAAAGAACTGTTAACATAACTGGAACTCTTCTCGCTTATGTTAACAGTTGGGAAACAAGATTTTGCTGAACTATTAAAAACTATTTAAAGGAAACGATTCGAGTTAGAGAAAAGATAGAGAAAGGAAGAAAGACAAAAGAAATTGTCGTAACAGATCAAAAGGGTTTGCTTTCCATCTTTGCCTATAAATATAGGAGTTTTCCTCTAATGCCTATTATATCTATAGAGCCAAAGTAATATCAGTTCCGTAGGAGTAAAACGGGCCTTTGAATATCGAATACAATTTGATTAAGCTATTTAGAGAATATCAGAGAATCCTAAAGAAGATCCTTTTGGCTGTAAACAAGCAATGATTGTAGACCTGAACATGCTCGAAAGGATCTCATGCCTATCTTAACATACGAAAAGAAGAAGAAAGAACAAAAACAAATGCAGGATTACGTTTTGTCTAGCTGAAGGAGAAACTTGAGCTGCATCCTCCCAGTCTACTTTGAGAGAGCTGTTTAGAGTCTGAGAATATCTGAGAATGTCAAAAAAGATTCTTTTAAATATTAAAAAATAAGTTGATATGAGCAGTTGAGCTACCTGATTAGCTCTAGGCACAAGAAAGGCTAAAGAGAGTTTTACCTCTGGCCTTTCTCCTTCTCCTTCGATTTCCCATACTCCTTCTTCCTTAACTCTGACCTTACGCCTTCACATTCACAATACAAATGTCTACTAAATCTAATAGCTCACTAAATAAAATGCTCCTTAATCAATATTTAATCCGAGAAGCAATTCATAACTTTTTCCCGACTCGTGGCCATATTTCAAATGTCAATAGGGAAAACACTTTGGCCGCAGCCAATTAACGCATGGTTGACAAAGGGCCAAGATAGTGAAAATAATGGAGTAAAAATGAGTTGGCCATAAATCAGGGCAGGATAGATACTCCGCACCTCAGGCCTGAGCTGTGGGTGCGTGACGCCCGCTGCCAATTAGAGAGCTGATGACCTGGTGATGGCTCGTTATACAGCTGGCAGCTGTACCGTAAGCCCCAAAGAAGCAACAGCTGTTGTTATAGCCAGGTTAGCTAGCCTGGCTGGCTGACATGTTAACAATATGTGCTCCTAGCTGCTGCGTGCTTGGGCCACTTTTTGGGGATTATCCTATTGTTGTGGCGGCTATCGGCCACTGGCTAGCTAGTCACGTTACACGGCAAATATTTGCTTTTCATTTGGCTAACACACACACGCACACGTGTAAGCTGTAAATTGATTATTGCCAGAGTGAGAGAGAGTGCGAGAGAGGGTAAAAAATAGTAGCTGCAGCCACAATACACTTGCAACATCCAATCTCTCTCAACGGTCTCAACTGCGAAGCTGCTGAAGTTTTGGGTAACGTTGCCAGCCAACAGCCAGCAGCCAGCAGCCCACAGCCACATGGCAGCATCCTGTCATGCTGTCGTCTGTTAATGTGTCTGTCAACGCAAAAAGATTCGCCACATCGCGACCTATAGGGTCCCAGCCCTCTTCCTGCTCTCTCCCTCTGCTGCACGATGATTACACAAAATTGAATGCTCCATACACTCGCATTGAATGTAAATGGCTCTGTGTGTGAGTGTGTGCCTGTGTGTGTGTCAATTTGAGTGTTGAAAAGTGGTCTCCAGTGTCGGCGGTTTGGCTGAGTTTGGTTTGGTTTGCTTCTCGCCTGGCTTCATCATCAACGTCGTCGCATGTCGCGTTTGCTGCTTGCCATTTCATTGTGTATAAACAACTTTTCTCTGTATGTGTGTGTGTGTGTGAAATGCGTATGTATTATTTATAGCAGTCTCCGTTGTCGTCGTTTCTATCCTCAACCTGATCATCGCCGTCATCGTCTATTTAATTTTCCTGTTGCCTCCTCGGCTCTAGCTCTATCCACGCAAAGGCCCTCCTCTAAGGCCCTCTCCTTTGTCGCCCTCGCGCCACATTTAAATTCAATAGCCAGAAACTGCTGCAAGTAGCTAACAGATACATTTCGGCCCATGACGCAGATAAGCAGACAAACAGGCAGTGAACCTCCATTTCGACTTCTTCTATTCTTCTGCCTTTGGCATCCACGCGAAATCTGCTTGAATTTTGCCAGTCAAAGAAACGAAGCGGAGTAAAATCTTTCTGTTTAGCTGTAACCAGCTAACTAAGCTTATATCTCGGATACTTTAAGAGCTATAGACTGGATATTTTCTATATATATATATTCATTACTATAAACATAATATCCTTATCATTTTTGCTCAACATCTCATCTTAATTAATTTGTTTTCTTATATTTATTTTAGCTTATATATTTTTTAGACTTGTGTCAGATTGGCATAAAATTGAATGAAGTCTGGAAAGCTTGATAAAGCAGCTGGGCAAATGTTTCAAGCACTTCAAGCACCAACAGCACTTTTTCTACTTTTCGTTTTACTCTCTTTCTCCATATCCTTTTTACCTGTCTTCTACTTTTTCCCCTCTTCCTTCTCAGTCTCAGTCTCAATTTATTATTCTTCTTATAAGTTTCCTTCTCCTTCGCCTTCTCTGTTTTTCTTTCGCTCTCTCTGTCTCTTTCTTTTTCTTCATCTTCATCTCCTTCTCTTTCTCTCTCTGTTTTTATTTTTCCTTTTCGTTTTCCTCCATTCTAATTCTCCTTCTTCTTCTTCTTTTTCTTCTTCTCCTTTTTCTTCTTCTCCTTCTTTTTCTCCTTCTTCTCCTTATTTTTCTCCTTATTATTTTCCATCTTCTATATCTCCTTCTTCTTCTTGTTCTTTTCCTTCTTTTTCTCCTTCTCCTTTTTCTTCTCCTTTCCTTTTCCTTCTCCTTCCTTTTTCTTCGCCTTCTTCTTTTCCATCTCCTTCTACTTGTCTTCTTTTTCTCTTCAGCTCATCTTTTTCTACTTTTTCCTAATTTTCTTTCTCTGTCTCCATTTTAATCTTTTTCTTCTCTGTTCTCTTCCTTTTTCTCCTTTTCTTTCGACCTCCTTCTTTATCTTTATTTCTTTCTCCTCTATAGCTTTCTGTCTTTCTTTATGTTCCTCATTCTCAGTCTTATTCTCTCCCTCTTTTTGTTTATTTTTCTTCATTTTTTCATCAATCTCTTCCTCTTTCATTTTCTGTTTCTCTTACAAAATTTCCCCTACTTTTAAGTGATTTCGAATAGTTAAAACTAAGCACAAACTGCATTCATTAATTTATTCATTCATTCATTCACTCAACCATTCATTCATTCACTCATTTGCGTCACAATTTAACTGCTCGTCAAGCGAATGCAAAGAGCAAATGAGCAAACAGCGCCAAACGTGTGCTCTTCGCCGTGCCTGAAGAGGCCAAAAGTGTTGTCAATTACGTACGGAACTTCGCATATTTATAGAACTACGCTGCAGCTGACATGCCGTAAAAACTTGCGCAATATGCTGGGCGGAGGTAGGGGGTGGGCTACTGCCTACTTAAGTATTGCAACTAGAGTACAGTTTCGTCGTCGGAGCCAACGACATGAGCACGTTCCTCCTTGTTAAAGAGTTTCTGGATAATTTTCTTGTCTTTTCGTTGACTTTTTTTTGGGGCCGATGTAGCTTGTCGTTGGGTCTAAAGTGTGTGGGCGTGGCAGCAGCATGCAAATAAAATCAAGTCTGGCAAAAACTCACCTCGAATGTTGTGAAGACGATTTTCTCTATGGAGCCGAAGTAGCGCTCCCACAGGACCTGCGTTTGTTGTCGCAGGGCGAAGATGCGTTCCGCTGAAATTGAGCGAACAATATCGGGCACCTGCAAAGAAAGCGGGAGAGAGGGGGAGATTGTGTATAAGTAAGGGCTGCATACATATGTGTGTGGCAACGGTGCGTATGTGTAATATCAGCTTAACGACTGTTGCAGCAGCAGCAGCAGCAGCAAATCCCAGCCACAATGCATTAATTACAAAACAGGCCAAAACCAAGCCGAGCTGGTAATTAGTCAGGGAATTGGCCCGCAGGATATACAGGACATACATCATAATTATGCAAGGCTCGCACTCGCACTGCCTAGTTTAAGCCCAATAAATGCTGCAAATTGAAACAATTTAAAGAGTGCGCAGCAGCTGGGGCTGGGGCTGTGGCTGTGCGTCTGGTGGCCAAGTTTTCCTGCTCAAGTTAACTTAATTAATTGCATTTCCTGCCAATAAACTACAAAAGCAAACATGCCAGCGATGAAGTCGCCGGGCGGACGTGGCTGCAAGGCAGACAATGCAATTGGCAAACAATGCGACAAGACTTTGTCGCGAATGAAGACGAACAGAAGCCGCCGCCGCCAGCAGCAACTGGAGACATAGAAACTGCGGAGGACACTGCGTGCAAACAAATGCCAAGGAGCGAGGACAAGACAGAGGACACACAGGCAGCTGCCACCCAGGCCGCCCGTCGTTGGACCGACAAGCAAAAAGTGTTTTATGTTTTTGAATCCAGGTGAACATCTGCACAGGACATTCGGCTCTAGCCCCAATCGCACAAATAGCGCACAAACGTTGCCATTTTTCATGCATCGCTTGCAAATGGCAGGCAATTTTTGTGACCAATGCTCAGCATCCAACTGTCAAAAGGACCAATTATCCTGCTTGTCAATAGTTTTTAAACGAATTTTTGTAGCTTAAACTAGGCTTGAAATATATCTATATGAGATGTCAGGCATCAGTTGAAAACGTGAAAATATATCATAAATATATATTTGTTGTTGATATAATAAAGAAAAACTTATGCTGCTCTGCTTTTGACTATAAAAAATATTACAAAAATTAAAATATTTTAAATAAAAAATATTAAAAATTATTTTAAAATATTTTAAAAATATTGAATGATTTAAAAAAAATCAAAGCGTAGGCGCTTAATAAAATAATATTTTATAATTATTTCAATTATATATTTATTATTTTATTTTTTATTTTTTATACTCAGCCTAAACCAGCTTTCACTTTTCTTTTTATTATATAAAAATATATTTATTATATTTTATAATAATTATTTTTAATCTTCTACGATTGCTTCTATATGTTTTTAAAATACTTTATAATAATTATTAATTAATTTAAAGCATAAGTTAAATGTATACAAAATATTTTTTATACTTTTATGTGAACTCTAAACAATATTCCAAAATTCTTTGAAATATTTTAAAGGGATTTTTAGAAAAGATTAAATATATTATATATAGATCATAGCTAGATAAATACTCTCTTAGCAAGTTTTTACATTATTCTGAATAAAATATATTTTTTAAGAAATTTTAAATAATTTTTTAGAGTTAAAGGTATAGAAGAAGATACGTGAAAACCGTTTATACCAGCAACAAAAACATATTTCATACACTCTATATAACATATATACTTCAAGTAACTCCACCTAGACTATAAATTTCTTTGGTTCACAGTTTCATTAATCCCATAACAAATACCATCAATAGTCAGTTATGCCAAAAGTTGAATTTAAATTTGTTTTGCTGATAGCAGCGTGAATTCCAGTCCACAACTCCGCGCGACTGGCCTGAGGCAGCACAAAAAGTGCTTATGCAATGAGATTTTTTCTTGTGCAGCTTTAACGGACATTAAAGCGTCAATAAATGACGATGTTCCACTGACAGCGGAGAGGACATCGCACAGGATTCCCATTACGGATGTTGGTTAGCTGGCAAAATAACAAAAACTTTCAACCAGACGAAACGGGTCACATTTGAAAAACTCGCAACTCGCGTTTTCATATTTTATGACAACATACAAAAAACTTATGTGCCGATATCTCTCTCTACATATATATATATATATATATTGCGAGTTGTATATATATTTAACGCTTTTGGCCAACTCACCTGCAGCAGTAGCCGTTCATCGGCCCAAATGGCGGCCTGTTTCCAATCGATTTTCGATTCAAATGGCAATACCCAGGCGTTGGACAATAGCACCGGGATGCAGCCCGCTTGCAGCGCTTCGAGAAATCTACGAAAAAATGAATAAAAAACACAATTTATATTTATACACACACATATGTGTGAGAGAGATAGGGAGTGGGGTGAAATGGGCATGAACTGTAAAATGAAAATTGTTTTTCATTTTGTTTTCTTGCCGTTTGCCCTCACCTGAAGGAGCCCAAGCGACGGCCGCGCGGCACCAAGCAAAACGTCGAATTCTGGAGCAGCGTCCCATAGTCGTATCTGAAATGAACAAGGCGAGAAAAAGGTCAGTAAGAAAGAGAATGAGAGAAAAGAGACAGAGAGAGAGAGGGAGAGAATGAGAGAAGTGACAGAAGAGTGGGCATGTAAATTAGTGAGAGTCCAGAGCTTGCACATATAATACCATTGTACAGCAATTAATTGAACGTTAAATGGTAGAGGGGTGGGGGAGTGGGTGGGTATGGTTGCAGGCAGCTCTTCAAGCAGCAGCAAACATTTAAATAGTCAAGTGAGCATACAGAAAGCACGTCTTGAAGCTACAGAGAAGCGGGTGGCCAATGCTCGCTGCAGACCTTGTGATGAATATCCTGAGTAGTCGTTTTACATATTTTAATAAACTTCAGTTCTTATCAGCATTTTTTATACGATTTTTGGTTAACTCCTTAATTGATTGTCGAAATATATAGCAAAGGATAGTTATGAAAGCAAATATAGACTAAGAATATTTGCTTGATAAAGTAAAGCCAAACTCTAAAGTAAGAGCTATGTAAGTCCATTTAAGTCTATTCAGTTTGCAGCTATATCGAGTTTTAATTGCTGTACATAAATTGGTTTATTTAGCTTGTGAAAAGAATTTTACATTTATATATATATTTACAAAATAAAATATTAAATAAAATAAGTTAAAAAAAAAAAACAATTAATGTATAATTTTTATTATTAGATGAAAAAATATAAAATAATATATACATATTACAAAAATTTAATGTATTATTTTTAATTTAAAAAATATAATTATATATTTTTTTTAAATAAGTTGATATATTATTTTAATTTATTTAAAAAATAATAAAATATTGTTTTTTTTTATTTCAAAATATATATATTTAATTTAATAATTGTTATTATTATTTTTTATTTAATTGTAATTATGTTTTATCTTTTCTGTTTGGCATTCCATGGCAAATTTAGTTTACATTAAAATATAATTTTATATTTCATATTTCAGCTTGAATGAATATGCATATTTTTGACAACTGAATATATTTTTGATGTGGACTAAGTGAAAATTAATAATTAATTATTCAAAAATAATTTATTTATTATTTAAATTGAAGTATTTTTTCTACTTTATTGGCATTAGAAAATTTGTTTATAAAATGTAACATTTTTTAAAATTGGGATTAAAATATCTAAAATATTATTAAGTAAACAGAAAATATACAAAGTTTTTAATAACATTTAAATATATTTTCTGTTTCTGTTTTTATATGTTATCTAACAATAATATATTATATATATACTATTTTTTATTATTCTTCACCTGTCCCTCATATTCTACACGCCTAATCTCAAGTATTATATAGTATCAGGCCCATTTAAGTATATTAAATACCAAACTACCATTTATCAGTAGATTCAACATGAGAACTTAAGCTCTCGCCGCCTTGCATCACTTCACGCTTTAACTATCAGTTAAACATCTAGCATTAATTTGCATAAGCTCATACGCATTTACTTTCGGCATTACGTTCGACCATTAACTAGCTCATTATAAATATATAAATGCAATGCAATTAAGGCGCATTAAGATGGCCTTTGCTATAGACATATAATGAGCCGTTTTATTCAACGTTATTACTCCAGCAACGGGCTATCAATAAAGTCACATTACATATGCAATATGTGCTCGAGGGACGGAGTAGAAGCGCATTATGCGACGCGCAGTGTGAGTATTTATTTATCATCGTCGCCTGCTCTTTAATATTATGCTAATGAGGTAAATCCGTCTTAATAGTCTGAGGCAAACGTGGCGTATGCTTAACATTTGCTCCAATAACTCATGCTGGCGCACAACAAATTCAAGTGAGCACTGCTTGTTGCTGATTTAAGCTTTAATTCCAAATCAAAGCAGCAAAGCTGCATATTACGCATACGCCATGTAGCTCGAACACTGAGCCAGGTACTGGGGGCTGACCGCAGTTGTTGCTCTCCCCCTCATTCGTTAACAAGTTAAGTTGCGCGTAAAATTACATGTAGTGAGGCATGTTGCCACGCCCACTCTAGCCCACTGGCCAACGATGGAAAGCAGTCCAACTGGTCAGCAAATTGCCGTTGCTCCTGCTGCTGCTCGTGCTCGTGCGAATTCAGCAGAAAGTTTATTTAGAAAAGTGCAGGCGCAGCGTATTCGTATTGCATTGACAACAGCAAACATGATGGAAGGTTAGGGTAGCTTAGGGTCCAGCCATTCGTACCAAGGATGGCTGCAATCAGCAGCTCTCGTGCTTGCCGAGAGAGGGAGAGAGGGCGGCACAGCTTGTGACCTGGCCACGGCTTATGAATAATCTTAAGTAAACAACATAAATTGCACGCCGCCTCTGTTTTTTCCGCTAAAAAATTACATAGCCAAATGCATAGGCGGTGCGCTGCCTGCTGTCCGCATAGCCAAGCACCCAACCACCCAGTGGGCAGAAGTCATTTGTAAGCAACAGACATTGGCTAGAGCAACAGGAGGCAAACGACGAAGATTGAATGCTCTGGCAAACACACATATTTTAGAAAGTCCAAATGAAGGAAATTTAGTGGAATGGAGAATGCGAAATTAAGCTTAATTTTCAGCTTTTTTTAAGTAATGAAAATCTATAAAAATAAGCTTTGGCTTGGGAATTATTTACATTCTTTTGAGAAATTTCTTTATAATTATTTTTCAGTCTAATCATTTTTTTTTAGATTAATATAAATGAATCAATTTAATCATTATACTAATTAATATTTAAATTAATATTTAATTTAAAATTAAGTATAAGTATAATAACTAATTATTAATAAATAACTATCTAAATAACTCAATAATTAATTACTCTTTTTAATTAAAAATAAATTATAATAATGAAAACAAAAATGAAGTACTTTAATAATTCAAAAACTTAGTTTAAAATATTTTATATTAATATTAATAATAATTATAATGATGATAATAATAATAATGATAAGTATAATAATAATGATAAGTATAATAATAACAGTAATAATATTTAAAATAATAATACAATAAGATTTTATATTTTATATAATTTTCGACATATATTAAAGGCTGTGAGGAAAATTTAATAATTAATAATTAATTCCAGCTGCAAAAATCGTTTTTACAAGCGAATCTCAATTTTATTAAAAACAAAAAACACTATAATAAATTAAAAAAAAAAAACAATATATTAAAATGTATTCTGACATTAATAATTTACAACAAATATAATTTGCGTTAAAAGAAAAACTCATAAACCTGCAGTCTCTTTAGTCGAAATATAAGTATTTGAGCAGTTGCAAGCACTATTTAATAAATACTTTTAAAATCTGTGGGATAATGTTTTCATGGCTTGCACATAGATTTAACCTTCACTCCCGCAAGCCAAATATCCGCACATGTTGTACATATGTATTTGGTTAAGCTCTATTGACTAGAGCGCGCTGTTAGAGTATGCCGCGCATATTTCTATTTGCTTATTCCCTTGGCTTTTCTCGGCGGCTGCATTGAATCACGAATCATTTGCGAAAATTGCGTGCATTCGTTAGGCTAACTTGAATAACATTTAAGATATTTTTGGCCAAAAGTCATGCACCCACTGGGGAATAGACGTGCCTTGCCTCGTGCTGTGACTGATATATCTGATATATACCTATATATGTGTATATATATAGGCCACCTCTGTACAGGTCACTGCCTCTGCCCAGCCCATCTGCTGCCATCGCATTACCCCAACCACAGATCCTTCTACACTTGTTAGCTACTTGTTTAAGCAATTAGCAGCCGCTAACAGTGCATCATGTTGCACAGTGTTGATGGTGTTGTTGCTCGTCGTGCTGAACTTTAATTAAATGATTTTTAGCTTCGCCAAGTTGAACGAATTGTTTAGCTCAGCACTGTCCATGTCCGGACACCATACGAGCACAACTTTAGCTATTTACACGCTTTGTTGTTGTTGTCGTTGCGGCCAAAGTTCGCTGAACATTCGTTTCGGCCCCACAGTAGCGGCCACTTCATTAGCCGCCGTGGCGCCAAGGCTTATGCCAAAGGAAACTACTTAAAATTAAATTCACTGCAGCTCTTTGTGGTTAGGCAGCCGAGGAGCTACAGCATGGAAAACTCTTTGCTTGTAAGTTGAAGAGGAAGAGGAAGGAAGGGTTGGAAAGGACTAAGGATTGGATTGACTGTAGGTCTAGCTAGAGCTAACTAAACTTGAGCATATTACTGAATATAACGAATATCGGACTAATCTAATAATAATAATAACTAATATAACCTCGATGCAGTTGGCATCCATAATATTATAATATATCTTTAACATATATAAAGATACATTATATATTAGTCACATAACTCTTTAGCTTCCTTTTACTTCATACCCCCTAAATCCTGCCATGATTTATCGCATCACCCAGTGGGCTACGCCCGCCTCGAGCCACTCTTCAATGTTTTATGAGAAAATATGCATGCACATAGGTGAGCAAAGGTGAATATGAATATATATTTGCACATATGCACACAGAAATAAATATTTATTCTCATTCGGTTTGACTTGATGCGCGCAGCTTCAAATCAAATAGAAACAAATAAAAGTGAAAAATAAATAAAAATCATTTTCAAGCAGCACTTGAAAATGCTTTTCGAATTTTTGTTTAATTGAGTTCATGCATTTTGAATTTAATATTAATTAAGAAATTTGGATTTTCAGTTTTAATTTATTTATAAATAGTTTTTATATGTAAAAATAATGTATGTATTATTAATTAATTAATTTATAATTTTTTTACTTTTAATTTATTAAAAAATTGATTTATAAATGAGTTTTAGTTTTTATTTAAAAATAGTTTATTTATAATTAGTTAATTTATTTATAAATATTTTATTTTTTATAATTTTAATTTATTTATAAATAAATAAAGTTTTTCATAATTTATAAATTTTTTTAGAAATATTTTACTTGTAATCATTTTAATTTATTTAAAAATAATTTTTAATTTTTATTTAAATATAGTTTATTTATAATTAATAAATTTATTTATAAATATTTTATTTTTTATAATTTTAATTTTTTATAAATAAGTTTTAATTTTGATTTAAATATAGTTTATTTATAATTAATAAATTTATTTATAAATATTTTATATTTTATGATTTTAATTTATTTATAAATAAATAATGTTTTTTTATAATTTATAAATTTTTTTAAAAATATTTTATTTGTACTCATTTTAATTTAATTATAAATAATTTTTAATTTTTATTTAAATATAGTTTATTTATAATTAATAAATTTATTTATAAATATTTTATTTATATTAATTTTCATTAATTTATAAACAAATATTATTATTTATAAATATAAGTAATATTTTATTAAACATAAATATATATATAATATTTAATATTATTAAATATTATAATACTATATATAATTACAAAATAAATATATTTTAAATTTCCCTCACACACACATTCCTATTGCCTCTCATTTGTTTCTTTATTTTGCTTTTTATGACATTAATTTCAACTTTAGTTTATCAAAATTTAAGTGTTTAGGCAACAAACATGTTGCAAAATTCTGTTCAAAGACAGCGAGAGAAAGTTCTGCACATAAAATACGTAAATTTGATTACTTTCTCCACTTACTTTGCCCGAAGTCAAATCGAATCAACTCACCTGTTGCCACACACACAGACACACACGAGCGCACACACCCACTCATATTGCAAGTTCTAATTAATTTGCCAACACTTTGCATAGTATTTCATAATTTAAAAGCCAGCCCACCACAACATGCTCAAACACTCAAACACAGACGCAGCACGAGCTGTGGGGGCGCTCAGTCTCTTCATGTCAATTGCTTTACTTTGCCTGCTGTCAAGGCCAACAAAATTAACATAACGAATGACAGGGAGTAGCAGCAGCAGCAGCAGCAGCAGCAGCAACAGCAGCAGCTCTCCGAGCTCTGAGTCCAGTCCAGTTGCTGCCAGCCGCACAGCGGGCACATAATTTGAGTGGTTTCCAGCTGTCAAAGCGGGCTCTAGCCAGAGCGCCAGGTATGATAATTTGCCGCTGCTCCTTACCTATATATATATATATATATATATATATATATACATATATATATAGCTTTATGTACATTGGTTGTTGTTTGAAAGAAACGAAGTAAAAGCCCATTGACTGACGGCAGGACTGTATAAAGTGACTGCCGGCCCGATGGGTAATCTGACGTTATGATTTTAGCACTGCACAAAAAAAGGTCGAGACCCTTGGTGTTTGACAGCTGAGCTGCCATGAAATAGAATCAGTATTAAACAAACAAATATAGCCAAAAATCAAAACGCTACTCAAAATGTGCAAAAAATAGAGGAAATCGACGAATAACAAATACGCTTTAGCTAGAGTTTATAGAAAATAGTTGTAGCTGAAAGTAAGTAGCTCAGTAAGATTCATAGGAAATGAATTTGTATTCAGTTGTTTGAGTTAGTTGACTTTACTTGCCTTTGCTGACTTTAAGAGTACAATCTGATTGAGAATGACTCGAAGCGAGTTGTTACTGCAGCACTAGCATAGCGAATGGCGGCTGCTAGCTTTTCAGTTTAGCTTTAGCTTTAGAAGTGAGTCCTTAAGGTTGCCTCAGAGCAAATAGTGAACTGAGAACAGCTAACTGAGAAGAGAACAGTTGTCAAATTTCGTCTATCAGCATTGAATTGCTTGTTGAGTTTCACTTAAGATTTTTAACTTGATCAAGTTATTCACATATTTTTAAGACAATTTATAATCAAATGGCAAATCTCAATAAATATTTCCACAACAAAATTTGATCAATAACTTAAATTGTTGCCTAAGACATATTTAATTGAAATAGTAACACTCTTAGTGGGCCTAGCATACAAAGGCTGTCTTTAAATGCTAAGGAAATTAATTTAAAATAAATAAAATCAAACAGAAATAAATAATAAAGTCTCTTCAGCTGCAATTTGAGTCTCTGTTGGAAATTTATTTAATCAATAAATATTTCACAGCTTCTCAGTTCGCTTTGTTCTCTGCCCAACTCGAGCAGCACTCACGCTATGATGGGTTTCTCAATTTTTATCTGCTGCCTGCTCCTCACCTGCTCGAGCTGAAGTGTATATTGCATTTTGCTTTGTCAACGGCTCACGCTGGGCACATTGCGTATGCCTTCGTTCAGTTTTGCCACGCAATTTGTTAATTGCAATGCGAGCTCTGCTCTGCTCTTTACCCGATTGCTTGTCAGCATCAGCAGCAACGAATGCAAAATTAATTAAAAATAAAACAAAAAGCAAAAGGAAAACCTATATCAAGCCAAAGAGATGCGCGAGAACTAAATGTTCGAGTTCTGAGTGCAACTTGAAGCTGAAGTTTCACGCGCTTTAACTGATGAACAAAAATAAGTGAGTGGCAAAGCGGGGGAGGTGGAGGAGATGGAGGAATGGAGCAGAAGACAATCGAGCGCAAGGAAATTGCGATGAATTTCAATGAAAATTGCATTTTTAAAAGCCCGCGCGCGTTTGAAATAAAGACAATTTTGTCGCACAGCTCGGCAAGTGGCGGGCAAACCTGCAAAACAAACGAACAGAAACAAACAAACAAAAAACCCAAACACAATGGCCCCCAGCCATCGGATGGGGCCGGCAAACTGGGGTAGACGCAAAAGACTGCAAAAGCAGCTGTAAAAAGTTACAAATGCCATTGTTTGTGCAAGGAGCAGCAGCAGCAGCAGCAGGAGCAGGAGCAGGAGCAGGACAAGCGCTCTGCCATTAAATATGGCGCATTAGTTACAAGAGCAAAGGCAGCTCTATGGCCGCCTGGCTGCCTGCCTGCCTGCTCTTGTCGCCAGCTTGTGATAATGGCTCATAATGAATACAGTAGACCGCACTAAGACGTTTTTTGGCCCAAGCTGCAAACTGAAGACCAAGTCAAGACATTAAAATGCAGCACACAGTGCGTATGAGCAATGCTCAGAGAGAGAGAGAGAGAGAGCAGCCGCAGACCTCAAGGAAATTTGTAAAATTTCTAGAGCCAGGAATATGCTTTACTTAAGTGTTATTAAATTAAATGAATTAAATAAAAAATAAGAAAATTTAATTTTTTAAAATATTGAAAAATAAATGAATTAATTTAATATATAAAAAAAATTTAAATAAGTTAAAAAAAAATTAAATCTACCTAAAATATTTACTTTACAATATTTATTATAAAATTGAATGAAAAAAAATTAAATAAAAATATAATATATTTAATAATGTAAGGGAATTAAATTTGAAATAAATTAAACTATATTTTATATTTATAAGTTAAATTTATATTTTATATTTATAAATAAATTAAATATGATTAAAATAATAAAATAAAAATATAAATATAATTATGTATAAATATTTTTTTATTTTATTATATTTATAAAATTGAATGAAAAAATAAAATAAAAAAAATAATTATTTATTAATAATAGTTTCAAAACCAATAAATCAATAAAAAAATATTATTATTTTTTATCTTTATAATATTAATAAATACAACTAAATAAAGTAATTAAAATTATAAATAACTAAAAATTAAAATAAAGAGAGCAATTATTAATAAAAATTATTATTTTATTATTACCTATATTTGTTTATATATTTCTATATTATTTTTTATATTTAATAAAAATGTATATAGCAAAAAGTATGTCGTACAAGCTTCTCCTACACCCCATTGCTCACATGTACAGGGTATATTAGCAGACAATACTTATGCACTACTTTTAGTTCATGAATTTATAAGACACAAACTTTCTTCTTGGTTCTCATTTATTATTAAGAATATTAAAAATTTGCTGCTTTGATCCCCGGCAACGAATTCCTTGAAAATTACTTGAATACCGAGCTAAACGTTTCGGGCAACTGGACATTGGGACTACAACATGACCGGCGATTTCCAGGAATATTTTACGGTTGCCTGCGAGCACAACTTAGCGACACCCAAAAAGGTAGAGAAATGTATATACATACATATATATATGTATATGTATGAATCCACTATAGTTGAGAGCGAAAGCGACGCCAAAACGGAGAGTGTAAAAAATGGAATTGCCACTCAAAGAAATTGCAGTGGGCCACTGGCACAACGTGCCGCTACCTGGACCAGGACCTGGTCCTGGCCTACCTGCCCAGCAAGTGTGTCGCCTTTAAAGTGATTTATGTGGAAATCTGAGATTAACGTGTAAAATGCTGGAACGAGAAGGCACAGGCGAAGGCGCCAATGCAAGAAAAGTTTGCCAGGCCCAGGCCCGGGCCAGGCCTCAGGTCTGCCACTGCAGCCTGTTGATAATGATGATAGTGCTGCGTATAAAAATTTATTACTCGGGAAATTGCATTATGAAATATGCATAAAATATCCAGGCAGCCCGGGCAACTGCTTGGCAGCTCTAATTATGTGAAATGCCCATATTTAAATTAAATTCAATTAAAATCAAGTGCTCTGGCCATTTAGCATGTGTCATAAACGCCATGATAAATATTAGAAATTTATGAAAAGCTTAATTTTTATTGCATTGTCAATTAATTAAAATAAATTGAGAATGGATTGCACATTTTATTTTTTTTTATTATAGAAAAAGTTTCAATTTTGTTTAGTTTTTTGTTTTATATGTTAAGTTTTTGTGTTCGTAATTAAAATATATGACAGTTATAAAGTTCTGCAATTATTTACACAATTTATGCTTGCAGAAATAAACTTCCAAACCATAGACACAGAGCGCAGTCAGAGTTTACAGGCGACATTACAGAGGCAGCTTACGCAAGCTGTTAACATTATAAAAACAACTAGATTTTATATGTACATCATTACATATTCATATACAAATATATATGTATATGTCGGGACGTCGTTATTCTTCTCCATGGCTTTAACTCATAGCGCAGCGAGTTTCGATATATATGTATATGTCGGGACGTCGTTATTCTTCTCCATGGCTTTAACTCATAGCGCAGCGAGTTTCGATGCGCAGGCTTCACGATCCAAAATTGAACTGACTGCCTTTTCGTTTCTCTGCCCCGCACCGAACCACACTCGACGACAGCATTGTAGCGCTGTCGTCGCGCTATAACGGAACTTCTTAAAGCGACAAAATGCAAAGGACCAATCAGAGCGCAATTAGCGGCTGATGCAATATTTCTTAGTATGGTGAAATTAGGAATTCTGGTAATAACCAGAATTCTCATACACAGCAATACACACACAGCGCGTACGTGCAATACGCAGGAACAATCACATACAGTATGCAGCAACATAGTTTGCTTCGACACGGCCATCCTGACCTTGACACGTCCTCGTGTAATATGCCAAACATTAACTTTAAAAATGTCTTTGTAATAGATTTCAAACTTAATTCATCATCTCTAAAAACGCATATCCAACCAATAATCACCGTTTCTCTTAAACGGATAACCATTAACAATCGTCTCTCTTTAGACGGATAACCATCTGATAAAATATTCAGTTCAACATTTCTTCGTACAAATTTTTAACATTTATTCTTAATTAAAACATTTGAAAACATATTTCTTTCAATTCAATTCATTAACTTCACCTATGCAGGTTACAAAAATAAAACATGATGCTTGTTTTCATTACATAATATTTTGCCAAATTGTCAATTTTACATTTTCTTTAACTAAAATTCCAAATTTAATTCAAAAAGAAACAATCATCGTCTCACTTGGACGGATAACCTTCGTCTCACTTGGACGGCTCACCATCGTCTCACTTGGACGGATAAAACATTGCCGCACATTACGGATAACACATCGTCTCTCAAAGACAGATAACCATCGTCTTTTAATGACGGATAACCATCGTCTCTCAAAGACAGATAACCATCGTCCCTCCTGGACGGATAACTCATCGACTCTCAAAGACGGATAACCGTCGTCTCTCAAATACGGATAACTCATCGTCTCTCAAAGACGGATAACCATCGTCTCTCAAAGACGGATAACTCATCGTCTCTCAAAGACGGATAATGTCATCAAATATCAGTTTGGCAGGATATCAACACTTTGTTACTTAGTAGCTCGTAATCTTCTGCGCAAACCCGACCATTTGGCTCTCACTTTTATCAGTACACAGTTCTCGGGCTCTTGCCGCCATTCTGCGACGCTATGCACCTCATGTGCCTTGACACTCATGAGCATACTTATATGTCCCCTTACTCGTTAATGAATTCAAAAGATATCGGTCACAACAATTCAATTACCACGAATGGCCCTTTGAATTTTGGATCTAGTTTCGTCTGGTGTCGTTGCCTTGTTCTTGTCTACTCGAAATTTTTAGTATATGCCGCTTTTATCAAAACGTTGCTTATCATAAGCGTGTTTAGATCAGCCTCCATTTCTATTTCCACAGGTGGAATTAAACCTATCGATCGAGCCTCTTTTCCTTTAGCATTTCCAAGGGGCTCACTTTAGTTGCACGACTAACTGTGCAATTTAATGCAAGCTGAACCTCGGCAAGTGCATCTTTTCAGGATCTTTGGCTCGATTCGACAGCAGCTAACAGATTTCTGAGTGTACTCATGACACGCTCAACTTGACCATTCAGAAAATCGAAAACTTGAAAAACATCTTCCCTTATCATTGTCAACTAATTCGGTATTAACATTTTTCATGCTAATTGCTTGTTCAGTTACGGAACAACTATTTACAGACTTAGAATTCACAATGTCGAATGTGTTTGTTGTCACAATAACATTCTGGCCCTGTCAAATAAAATTTCTCTTACATTTTCGTTTATAGTGACATTGGTCTACTGTCTGCAGCGTACTATACAGAGCTGCATTACGTAAACCTTTTAACATGATTACGTTTCTCTCTGAGTTTCTCTCTCTTACCACTTCGTTCTGTTACTAAAGAGCATTCAACACCAGAATCAAAGTAAATTGGATAGATCTCACCTCGTTGAGTCATCTGCCCTGTTGGCTTAGCCACAACGCATTGGTTTACACTCCTTTATTTTATTGAGACGTCACTTCCAGAGCATCGGCTCTCAATGCCCATGTTGGCCGCATTTGAAGATGGTAAAACGGCCCTTCTCTCGTTGGGATTTTACTTTGCCCTCTTGTAGCGCTTTGCTTCAGCTTTCTGCTACTTTGTGTCCGGCTTTTTCACAGAAATGGTGCAGCATAGATGACATTTTCCTTCTTTTAATGTCAACTCCGATTGCATTCGTTGCAAACGGCGGTCCATATTTGCCATATGCGCCAAAACGACTAAAACGCCGATACCTCATTGTTGTTGTTTTTCCAGGCCGATGATACCAAACTGCAATCATATACTCCCAAGCATTCTAAATTAGTCGGGCGGCTACATAGCAAATTTAAAAACATCGCTGCTGGCGTCTCGTCGCTTCCGTATCATTGAAGAAACAATTCTTTATACTTGCTCCACTTCATGCCGGGGTAGAAGATTTTCGTTAGCCATTGGAATGCACTGGCCTCCATAGAATTGCTTAATGTCATACTCAACTTGCTACTTTCTAGCGGCCGTTCAGTCAAAATAATGTCGCACACTACAGCAACGTGACTTTTCGATTTTGTTGTTGTTCCGATGTTGAAATTTGCATGGTCTTTACAAGCTCCAACCTTTTTTTTTTTTTTTTTTTTTTTTTTTTTGCATTAGCAAAATTATGCACCACTGATCTTCAGTAAATGTGGGTTATGTAATAACGTTAATTCTATCCATAGTGATTTACTAAGCGGGGCGAATTTCGTAGCTTATGCTTGATTCCACGAGTCTTTTAATTCTACTCTTACACGCAATTACTTCTTCTTAGCATAGACACGAACCACACTTGGCGACAGCGACACAACTAGCGGTTGCATACATTGCCATTATGATGAAATTCTGGTGAAATACCCAGAAACGCACAGGCACACACACAGTGAGCAGTAACACTCCACACAATGTACACACAGTAAGATCCGACAATATAATGTTGGCGATTGCACACCATTTTCGATCATCTGCACATGCCACGTCAGCGGTAAACTTTGGCAAAACGACATCACAGTTTTAATGGCTAAATGTCCACGATTGCTTTCAATTTTGTTTTGGGAATTCGATAATTGCACGCCACTGCTCGGTCGAAAATATAGTAGGTAGTGCCGATCCCACTTCTGATGTCGGGACGTCGTTATTCTTCTCCATGGCTTTAACTCATAGCGCAGCGAGTTTCGATGCGCAGGCTTCACGATCCAAAATTGAACTGACTGCCTTTTCGTTTCTCTGCCCCGCACCGAACCACACTCGACGACAGCATTGTAGCGCTGTCGTCGCGCTATAACGGAACTTCTTAAAGCGACAAAATGCAAAGGACCAATCAGAGCGCAATTAGCGGCTGATGCAATATTTCTTAGTATGGTGAAATTAGGAATTCTGGTAATAACCAGAATTCTCATACACAGCAATACACACACAGCGCGTACGTGCAATACGCAGGAACAATCACATACAGTATGCAGCAACATAGTTTGCTTCGACATATATATCTCTATTCTTCGTAAAAGAGTTGAGTTGGAAGCATTCTCAAGAGACATCTCTGACTATAATATAATTTCTCTTATTAAATTCTGCTCTTTCCATAGGCAGTCTCCGCCGTTAACAGACCACTGTTAAGTTAACAGACTGCTATGGAAAACTCACTCGTGGGAAGCCTTAAACATTTTGCCTCTCTCTCTTTCTCTGCTTCTTCGGTTCGATCTAACAATTGCGCCACACTTGATCGAAGGCGACTCTCACGCTCGCAAGCCTTGCGCTCTGCACGAATCATACAAATCTCGAAAATAACTATAAGCCGTTGTCATTGGTTGGCTCTTCTTAATCCTCTTCTCATTTCACTCATTCTTCATAACAATGCAACAGCTAACAGTTGCTCAATATTGCTAATGTTAAACTAACATTTAATGTTAATTCCCTGCTTGCAGTGCCAAATCATAGCGAGCCTGTCGCATGCCTGCTCTCACTCAGCAACAGCCGAGTCTATGTTCAGCCACATCAATGTTTGCGCTCTCTCTCTCTCTCTCTCTCTCTTATAATAAGACTTTCTACTCGCTTTCTGTTTGTGCAGTGCCAAATCATAACGAGCCTGTTCGAACTTCGAATGCTCTCAATAGCTATCTCGCTCTTACTCAGCAACTCCTGGCTCTGCGTGCAGCCACTGCTATGTTTGTGTCTCGCTCACTCTCAAAGTGAGATCTAGCAGCTAAGACGCAAACCTCTTCGAATAATAATTTGACAATTCTATAGAAGTTCTCCAACAGCAGCAGCCAATCAGAAAATGTTGAAAACAGATTTTTTTTATTAATTGTAGAATATTAGGTCATATCATACTGATAGGGCATTACCTACTCAGAATGTATACTCCTTTGAGTCATATTGTTAATTTTACAGGGTATTCCAATCGTTCAATGCGCAACAATGTTGCAAAACGGCATTAAAAAGTCTGGAAAATTAAAAACTTGGCAAATTGTTCGCCCAAATTAAAGAAGCGAGCAAACACAAAAAACTTTTGGTGTATGACCTTGTTAGGGTTGCAAGCTGGGCGTAAGCCATAAAGACACACACACACACACATACATACAACGTCTTACATGCTGCAACACGTTGCCAGCGTCGCCTGCTGTTCGCTGGCAGTGGCAACATGTCGTATACGTAATGGCAGCGGAAACGTTGCATTGCGTTGCAATGCGCTGCGCGTCGCGCCTGCTGTCAAATTGTGTGCGAAAATAAAATGAGGCAAAAGAGCAAAAAAGAGAGAACAATCTCAACTTTTGTCAAGGACATTCTTCTCTCGCAGTGTCTCATTATTTTTCATATTTCCTTCAACGGCCAACACCGAAATAGCCAAGCTAAGACGACGCACAACATCAAAGCGCCCAAAACTTCGTTCACTTCCCAGCTGCCACGCCCACCCATTGAAATGATGCACGCCTTTGCCATATTAGTAGCCGCGAGCCAAGCGCAGCCAGCAACAAAATATGACAACTTTCGCGCTGCCATAGCCAAACCCAATCCAATCCTCTGCCCAACTGCACTAATGCTCGCTCGCTCCACATCGGCCTGGGGCACTGGCTGCATGGATTGGATTTCTCTTCCTTTTTTACTGTATCTGCTTTGTGGCTGCCTGACTTTTTGTTGCCATATGTTGCACGGCAACAATATAAGCGCTTGCCATTGACGCCTTAGGCTTATTATAGCAACAAAGGGCCAAAACCGACACAGAAAAATAGTAGAAAAATATACGAAAAACAAATTTTGGGAAAATTTCATTAAAAGCAGCTCAAGGTCTGTGAATGCAGTTGTCAAAGTTTTTCGCTTATTTTTTTTTATATTTTTTTTTCTGCGTTGCCAGCGACAAAACTTTTTAATGGATTTCGCGATAATATAGGAAAACCAAAACTTGAAAATTGCTGAAAAGCCTCAACGAAGCTCAAATACGCTTACGAATTGATATTCTGTTAAGGTTTAGATCTTGGTGTATTTTTGTATTCAATTATGTATTTATAAAGTAGAAAAATAAAAAAAATAAATAAATAAAAAATAATTAAAATAAACTTTCTATAAGAATTAATATTTGTTAGGAATTTTGGCGTATTTTATATTAAATGAACTTATAAATATAAAAAATTGAAAAAATAAAAAAATAAAATATGTAAAATAAAAGTTTTTATAATTAATTTACATTTTTATAAATCTGGAAATATTAATAAAAAAATATTATAAAAAAAATATATATATATATAATAAATAAATATAATAAAAAATATATATATATATATATAATAAAATAAATATATATAATAAAAAAACTTCTGGCAACACCCTATGAGCTTTCTGGCATTGCTGAACTATCGTACAATATCGATAGACTAGTTCTAAGACAGTTCTAAAATGTGAAGCATACAAGAACGTTTATAATTGCAAACTATAAATATATATAACTATCAAATACATATAACAAATCACAACAAATATATAAAAAGGCAAGAAAATAATAAAGTTGGAAAAAATCTTGTTTCTTTAAAAATTAATGTTTTTTGAGCAATTTTGGCTCATTCGATATCAAATTATAAGTTTATAAAACATAAAAGATGGCAAATAAATCCAATTTCTATAAATCTATGTGAGCTATCACAGCTCATTTACTCCTTAGTTTAAATTGAAAAAAAAAATTACATTTGTGTTTAAATATAGGGTGTCACAGCATAACTTCTTTTTAGCAGAACTTAAGGTAAGCTTATATATGTATATACACTCATGATGAAACTTATAAGTACACTATAATAATTTAGGATATTTTGTCATAAACTGGATGGATCTGGAAATGTGATGCATGCCAAAAAAAATTGTATATTTCCCTCCAAATTTATAGTAGTCACAACTCATTGAAAAGAGCATGTTTTTTTTTGGTATACTTATTATTTTCATCATGAGTGTATATACAGCTTCTAAGAAGCACTCTGTGACTAAGCTCTCTTAAGTTTACATACTCTTCATCTTCATCTTTAATCAGTTTATAATTTCTCTTCTTTGGCTTGGGCGGTTTTTTCCAAGAATTTTCTTAAACTGACAAGCTGCTTTAAGCAATTTCTCTTACAAGAAGGCACCTATCTGATGTTGTGGCAAAAGGAACTTCAGTGATTTGCCTTTGCAGTTTGTCTAAACTTAGTTGTTTAATCATTTTAATTATTTAGTAATAAATACTAATTTTTGTAAGAGCTGCTGTTTCGAGCAGAAGTTGTGAGCGCTGGAATGCAACTCTCCCTATGCTCGTTCACTTACTGAAGTGAAAGTGAAGCTAGATGCGAGCAGCTGCATTCTCTGTTAAAGCAGCTGCCTCCAATGGCCAATTAGGCATATCTTCGATCCTTCAGATCCTTCAGTAGTCAACTAGCATCAAATAATAATAATAATAATACCATAACACGCTAGATCTTTAAAGCAACAGCAACAGCTAATGGCAATTGACCTCTATTAAATACTAATCAAATATGTATATATTTATAGTGCCAACTCTCTTAACCAAATTACCTGCATGAGACATTGTGATAGTAGGAGAGTGCCACTGCCACACCCTGTATATTTATGTAAAAGCTTTTTATTATTAAATGCTTTATCTATTTAATAAAAATATATTTGCACAATTCGAGCGCAGACACTTCAGTTTTTATTTTCTGTATTTTCTGGCAATTTATATGAATGTGCATAAAATGTGAAATATGTGAGTGCTGAGTACACAATGTCAATAAACAAATAAATCAATTCAATTCCGTAATAATTTCATTTTTAATGGAAAGGGCATAAATCTATCAGCCTTTATCACAACTCGAATAGACTCTGATATCATTGTCCTAGGCAAGGACTCTCTCCCACTTTAAGACTCAAAATGCAGAGCTAACTAAGCAGAGTTTTGCATATTAATGCCGTCGCCTGGCATAATCACAGAAACAGCAGCAGCAGCAGCAGCTCAGTTGAGGGATGCTGTTGCTGTTGCTGGGGAGCTGTTGCAAAATATGCGAAAAATCTTTGCAGGCAGCTAAGGTATTATGCAATTTTCTCGACATTTATAAATATGCGCCATATTTGACAGGTGCATTAACGAAGTTTCAGACAGGCGCCCAGACAGAGGGCGTCTAGATAAAAAATGATGTGAGTGGGAAAGCAATTTGCTTTATTATGTAGAACAGTTGACGGATGGCAGGGCACACGCCTGGAACTGAAAGTGGGTGCGCCCTGGGAGCAGGCAGTTCAGAACCGCATTGAACGAGCTTTGGGCTGCATAAATCGCTGACGCTTGACGCCTGACGCCTGACGAGCCCCCCACAGCTGATCTGTCGCATAAGTCATGTCAAATTACACGAGCGTCAGACAGCGCAGCCCAGACTGGGCCGGGCAGGGGTCAGGCAGGTGTAATGCGTGTAGCACTTCACTAAACTGCAAGAGAAATGCCGTAAAACGAATGAAAAATCACAAACAATTAAGTCTAAGAGGCAAATGTTTCGTTGACACTCACTGAACTCTTTTTTATGTGCCAACAATAAATTGACATCGGCTGAGCGAAGGCGAAGCAACATAAATTTATGTGAAGGCATATGGAGATGAGGTTATAGATGTAAGTTTGCCTGGCTTAAGTTATTAAACAGATATTGATATTGGATGTAAGAATAGTTAGAGTGAAAGAGAGAGAGAGGGAGATAGGGAAAGCCTAGCTTATAAGCATATAAAAAGGTATTCCTCTATAGCTAAAGGTATAACTCTATAATATATGTCAAGATCTGACTATGACAACATTTTCCACTCTTTCTCTCTCTCTCTCTCTCTCTCTTAAAATAGATTACTAAAGAGCTTTTCAATTATATATGTATACAGTTGTCTACCCAGCACATTTGCATAGAGCCTTTCTCTACACACAGCTAATCAACACATGCCAAAGCTCCGACTCTTGACATTCTTCACTTGCTTCGCGTGGCAAGTATTTTATTTCATTAATCAGCTGAAATAACAGAATCAGTTCAAAGTGAAAACTGAAGTGTAATGTTGTGAAAACATGAAATAAATGCTAAATGTCACGGCTGAATGCCAAAATACAATGTAAAGCGTTGTTTCGCTGTGACAATTTGATTTATAACAGCGAAAATCGGGCGTCAAAGGAACATTAGAAATTATATTAAAATTTAAAAAATAAAAGCACAGGCAAAATGTTAAAACCACTAAGGAAACTAAAGAAATTTTAAATAAAATTAAAATTGGTTATAAATATTAATAATTATAAATAATAAATATAAATATTTTATAATCTAATGTATTATTTAAAATTTTTAAGCAGATTGTCCAAAATATATTTATATATAATAAATACTTTAATTTATTATTTTTACTACGCCCATTTTTAAAGGTTCAATTTTGATTAATTTTTTGGTATTTTATATATAGTATTAAATATTTTTTTAGACATTTACCTAAAGAGTGTGTTTGAGTAAAACATTTGCAGACTGAGATATAGTCCAAAGATATATTTAAAAAAAATTAAATATATATTTATAAATTTATTTATATATAATAAATAATTTAAATATATATTTATAAATATATTTATATATTATAAATAAACTATATATATTTA
The DNA here is from genome assembly GCA_018903745.1 of Drosophila repleta. NCBI lineage: Eukaryota > Metazoa > Arthropoda > Insecta > Diptera > Drosophilidae > Drosophila > Drosophila repleta. Next base: position 16,385,016 of record JAEIGN010000497.1, on the reverse strand, counting down.
TAAATTTATTTATGTATTATAAATAAATTATATATATTTATTAATTAGTTTTAGTAGTAGTTAATATTTTTATAAATATTTTAACTATTATTTTAAGCATTAGCTTCAAGCAAACTGCTTGATTAAAATTTATATAATTATTTATCATTTTTTTATGCCCATTTCTCAATTTTCAATTTTATTGGTATTTTATAATATTTTATAAATATTTTAAAATATTTTTTAAAGCATTTACCTAGAGCTTGAAATGTTTTCAGACAATTTCTGTCTAGAATATATTCCTATATAAGTTATATGCATTAATTTACTATTTTTATTGTACTTTTTAATATTTGACAAATATTTTAAAATATTAATTGATATTATTTTACCTACAGCTTTTGGCCCGATTAAAATATTTTTAGACTAGGATAAATTTGCAATTAAATTGTATATATTTTATTTATTATTTTTACTGTGCCCATTTATCAATTTGTAGCATTAAAGTATACCAAATCTGCTTGATTAAAATGTTTTGGAGTGCTAAAGCTTAAAGTTCAAGGAGCCGGACAGATGCTAAAAGGCAATCGTTGGCGTTGTAAATGCTGCCAGCCAACTGAAGTGTCGTGCCATTTAAATGAGCTTGTCAAGTCGGATTTTTGAACATTAATCACATGACCTAAGGGGGAGGAGGAGTGAATGCGGACGAAGCTACTCGCTCGCTGTTGGTTGGGTGGGTGTGGCAGTTGCTATTAGCAGGCAGCGCGGCTAAACAAATTACATTTGGACTTAATGACAGCTGAAAACAATTTTGGGTCGACGCATTTATGCTAATGATGAGCACACTTACCTATCATACTCGCGATTATCCTCGTCACAGCGATTATCCTGCAGTTCGCGCCAGCTCTTGCCATGCTTGCATGTGGTCACCATAACCATGTCGCGTCCATTATGCAAATGGAAGAGCGAGTTGCGCGTTTCAGACCCAATGCCATGGACGTAGCTGAAATGGATGAAAACTTAAAGATTAAAGTTGACGGCAAAAAGAACCGAGAAAGAGCAAGAGCAAGAGAAATGGAAACGGATAAAAGCATATCTTAGACTTATCGATGTGGCACATGTACACGATGCTTAGGTCATATTAAGCTGGCAGATTGCGGAACACATAAAAAGCGGTGTCAGAATCAATTGCAATAAAGCAGCTTCAAATGGGGGCCACCAAGTGCGGTGGGTCCACAGGGAGCAGCAATGGCGCTGGCGATGGCCAACGAGAGCTGAGCTCAAATCTGCGCTGGGCCGCAAGCGAAGCAATTGAAACAAAAGATACTTACAACAATGGACGCTGACATATATATACGTATATATATATATGTGTGTGCTCTCAAGTGTATGGCCCAAAACAAAATGGCAGCTGCTAGAGCAGCAAAACAACAATAACAATCGCAGCCGCAGTCGAGCAGAAAAAATGCTAAGGCAATGCCAGTCGCCTCTCTCTCTCTCTCTCTCTCTGTGAGCAATTTCCTTCTGCTTGGCTTGCAGTTGAGCAAATTTCATAGACAATGAAGTACCCGCCACAGCAGCAACCGACTGGCCACAGATTGGGCAACGCTGATTTCCTGCGCTGACCAGCAGCAGCAGCAGTCGCAGGACTTGCAGGACTCGAAACAGTCACACAGCGAGTTCACTTTAGTTTGCTGACTGCTGCCTTTTGGGGGCTTTAAGTGAACCAAAGCCATAAGTTATTTGATTTAATCAGCGTGTCATTGCGGTTAGATATGGCTTTCGCAACGATACATACGAATGCTGCAAAAAAGGTAGCCAGCGCTCATCGGGAATGAAAATGTTTTGCCATTTGAGCCATTTGAATGCTTAGCCATTAACCAAGCATTTTCGGTCACGCCAGCCGCAGGCCAAAACTTTTGATTTGCCAAGGAATTTGGCACAGAAATTCCGTTTGCAAAAGCCACAAAAATATGTCGAAATCTTTTTAAATCCTGAAGCTCTTGACAAACTCTAAATATAGCAAGAAAAAATAACAACAAAATTGCTATTCAACTGGCTTTAAATACCACTCAAAAGCCATTCAAGAAATGAAGAGAGACAGAGAGAGAGAGAGGGAAATCGAAATATCTAATCAAACTGTCAATTTGTTCTGTCAATTCATTTGCATAGACAACAAACTGATTGAATGGCCATAAAAACGGCAGCTAAACAGCTCATCATAATCAGGCGCGACGCTCGCTCTGCTGGCTCCGTTGTAAACGCGTCAATTTAATGGCATAACATTTTTATTAGGCATCTGGGATTTCGTGCAGTGTAAATTAATTTGTGCCCGATCCACAAACAACGCAGATGAGCCAGCTAAACAGTTGCAGTTGGAGCGAGGGAGAGAGAGAGAGTGCGTGGCCCACTGACGATGACAACATTAATATAAATTAAACGCATAGGCTGACATCGGAAGGACTTCGCCGGGACACAATGTGGATAAATAACGAATGCTTTTAGCAGCAACAAGAAACCAGCGCCGGCTGCTTAAATGTTATTTATGTTCCACCTCCTGCCTAAATGGGTCAATTAAACATTGATTGGAGCCTCTGCCGTTGTCACTCGAGCCACTAATTGAAATAAAATAGAGGCGAGTGCTCAAGAGTTGAGGGACGGACAAGAAAGATACCTCTTTCGTTGGGTGGTGGAAATAAATAAATAAATAAATATACAATTGAATAAAAATATGTATAAAGAAAAAATAAAAATATAAAAAAATAAATAAAAAATAATAAAAATAAAAAATTTATAAATAACTAAATTATTTTATTTAAATAAATTATATTATAAATACAAAAAATAAATAAAAAATAATAAGTAGTAATAGATATAAATGATTAATAAATAAATAAATTAATTAACCCTTAAATAAATGAATAAATAAAGAAAAATAAAAAAGAAATTATATCGACTTGGAAATGAGGAAATGAGTTGTTTCATCTCTAGTAAATCTCTAGAAATAAAATAGCGTTCAAATTCTCTCTCTACATTGTTCCATACTTATAAAATGAATGAGGTTTCAACATTTCAAATTATCATTAGTGTGATAATCAGTTTTGCCCAGGGCATACCTATTACTTTTTGTCGAAGCCTTAACATGCAGCTGCTGCTCTCTGAGAGAGCGTTTTTGGTTTCGATTTCAAAGTGTTATTCACTTCATGCCCGCTCCCTCAAATCTATACTTCACTCCACTACAAATGCCGATGCTCTCTCATTGATACTGTTCAACTCAATGCAAACAGCCTTAACAACCTTTATTCCTAATCCCATATCCCATATACCCCATTGAACGCATTTACCATAAGCTGCGCGTACTACAAAAACTACGAAAAGCCAGAACTGTTCGCGGTATTGTTTCAGCGGGCACATAAAGTGCAATAACCAGGCGTACATTGAACCAAGCAGAGCGAGCTCAGCGCGCACTGACCACTAATCCAAACCTAATCTAAAATAATTGAGTATTGCCCAGCGTGGAGTCCTGGCTTTTTCAGCGGCACTCTGAATAATTTATGCGCGCATTAAATGCGCTTAAAATGTTACTGTGTGCGTGCGTGTGTGTCCATTTCTATGTGTGCGGGTGTGTGTGTAGGGCTAACATATTTAGTTGGAGCACATTGCGTCCAGGGCTGTCGCATATAAAGTCCAATTCAGGAATAATAGTATAAAAGGATAATTCAGATAAAGCTATGGCGCATTATATAAAAAAGCGCTGCAGCCCTGGCAACAATATCCCATGGCTTACAGCATCTTGGCGCTTGGCGCTTGCTGACTTGAGCATCTTATGACATAAGTTTATGGAGCGTCGTCGCTTGCCTCATGCCTTTTAGCGGCGCGCATTGTCCAGTCGGTAGGCGGCCATTAGCCTCAAGTTATGCAGCACAACTGCAGCGAGACGACAAAACTCGGCCGGGCTTATCTATGGGAACTTCAAAGCTTTTGTGATGGCGCCAACATGACAGACATTGGACATAAAGCTGCAACGTGGCGTATGCGCAATATCTTTGCCTTTACATCGCCAGAGTGTGTGTGCCTTTGTATAAAGCGAGAGCGAGTATAAAGCAAAAATTGTGTCGTCAACAGTTGCACAATGCAACAGCTTCAGCGCCCCAGGCATTAAATCACTGAGGACAACAAGAACAACACCAGCTGCGCCATAAAACAGGTAGTTCTGCTGCTCTACAAAATATACATAAGTAAATATATATTTTAAGTGCAGCAGGACAATAGCAGGAGCAGCAGCAAAAAACAATAAACAACAACAAAATGGTCTGTGAAATATGTGCAAAAACAAAAGCATATTTGTGGCTGTTGGCTGATTGAAAGATATCCTATATCAAGGACTTCAGCTGGCAAGAATATATGTTGACTTTATAGGGAGTGTTGGAGGGAATATTGTTCTATATGAAATATTATTTTAAAATATTACATTTTACATATATTTTATAGAATACTTAAGAGTGAACAGAGAGAGATTTCTTCTGCCTGCCTCACACATTTCTACTCTTCATATATACCCTTCATAAATTTCCCACAGCTGCCAGGGTATTCAAAAATGCATTCAAAGTAAACAATAGCAAGAAAATATTTACGGTTTGCCCATAATTAAATATCCTTGAGAATGCAACTCACAGGAAACTCTATAATCTGCTCTCAGCCACAAAGCAATTTAGAGCAAACAATATCTCAAATATCTAACGATTTCACTTGTGGTATTTATTTATTAAGATTTAAATGCAAAGTGAAGTCAGCTAGAAAATATACATAAAATATTTATACAAAAAATAAAGTCAAGTAGAACAAAGCAGCGAAGCTAAGAATGAATTTAAAAACGCATTAAAAATGAGTTAAAATGTACCTATTTATTTATTAAGCTTTAAATTCTAAGTGAATTCAACTGGCAAAAATATATATATAAAATATTTGATTCAATTTATCCAAAGGCAAAAGATTACGAGAACAAAGCAGCGAAGCTAAGACTAATTTAAAAACCATTAAAAATTAGTTAAAATGTACCTATTTATTTATTAAGCTTTAAATTCTAAGTGAATTCAACTGGCAAAAATATATATATAAAATATTTGATTCAATTTATCCAAAGGCAAATGATTACGAGAACAAAGTAGCGAAGCTAAGAAAAGAATTTTAAAATTCATTAAATATGCTGTAAAATATTTATACATAAATAAAAAATTATATATAATGCATTATATATAGAATATAAATTATATATAAAAAAAAAATTAATTATATTTAATAAGAAATTATTTATACAAAAATCATTTATATATAAATAATACTTTATATATGAATAATAAAGTTTATATAGATAATAAGTGATGTATACAAAATTAAAAAAATTATAATTTGTACATACAAATAAAAAAGTATATATAAAAAAAAAATATAATTGATGTCTGAATAATAAATTATATATGTTGGAGCAACACTAGTATTATTCTCGTTAAATAATAAATTATTTTTGAAGCAAAAGAAAAACTTTTTGCATTTTAAAAATAATCAAAAATTCAATAAAACTTTATATTTAATCTTACGAATTTCTCTAATTTTTAAATGCCTAAAAAGAATTTTATTGACCAAGTTTAAGTGCAAATTTCTTACTAATTTCTCACTTTTTCAAGCTTGTGCCCCATAACTACTCAGGCAACCCTCGCAAACACATATTTATTAACCGATAGCTGTCACAGCAAATCCAAAAACCTGAAATGCAAATCTCATTGTTGTTGCAATATTCAAATGGTCAACAGTCAGCAGCGCCTGTCAAATATCATATGCCCAAGCAGCAGCCCAAAGCACATCGATCCCCATTGTCAGGCTGGCTGGCTGGCTGGCTGCATGTTGGCCGTCAATGTTGTCAATGTTATTGTGCCTAATGCTCAGCTGAGTAAGTGAGTAAGCGAGGCGAAATCTGTGCCAGAAATGCGATCTTATCAACATTTTAGATACAATTTGCAGCGCTCTGTTGCGGCTCCTGATGGCTGGCTGCCTGCCTGCCTTGGGTCGACATCGCTTCTTACGAGTCGTTGGCTGCTGGCTGGCTTACAGGCAAATTTGAGCTCATACAATTTGCAGTTAGCCGCCTGCTGCCTTACGCTTGACTAACTGCCTGACTTGACTGCCAGTGAGCTGGCCTAGGATGCTCATGGCTCCCACCCCCTGCCGAGCGCCAGCCAGCCGACTGACTGGGGAAGTGCCTTTCTGCGAGCAACTTGTAACTTGGCGCCCTCTGTGTTGTGTGCTGCTCGGTGCTCAGTGCTGCTGTAGCTCATTGTTGTTGCGGCTTGTTTGGTTTTATTGTGTTTATATTTGGCTTAAGGCATCAATTTGCTCTTGCTTATATACATATCGAGCGCGACGACTGCCGACAGTGCCGAGCTGAATGCCAACAAGCAACAACTGCGTATCGTTATCAGCAAGCCATGCTTGCCAGCAATAATACAAATATGCATTTAGTATATATGTATACGTGTGTGTATACACACACACACACACACCAATGGCAAATGCATCGATTACATAATCCATTTACACAAATGGCATTTTAAATACATTATATTGACAACAGAACGGTATTGAGTGCAGCCACGCGGCGTATGCGCAATATTTGTATCCTCGCACAGCGCCAGCTCTTGACAAATACGCATACGCCCACACACACAGAGAGAGTGCTGCCACACCCAGCCGCTCGTGTGTGTTAAAGTGCATTTGCGTGCAAATTAGTTTTCATTGTGCTCTACTTAAACTCTGTTTAATCAGTGCGTCAAGCAACTTTTCAACATTATGCAGGGATAAGGGAATTATAATTGCTGTAGGCTCCGATACGAGCCTTGACCCATGACTAAAAGCGTATGTGTATGTGTGTGTGTGTATGTAGCATACATATGCATATGTATTAGTAAATGTTAACCAGCTTTGACCTCTTAGGCCCTGCGTTTCTAGGCTCGGTTTATTATTTGTGGCATGAGCTTAGCTTAAACTTAAATTTTATGCTTTGAATGTCGCTCATCTGGTCTTTATATAAATTTATTTTTTATTTATTTCTATAAAAAGTCTTTGCATTGCTTGAGGCAAGTTAGACAGTAGGCTTAAGACAAAATTGCCAATGAAAAATATTTGATGTGGAAATAAAAAGTATTCAAACAAGGAATAAAACCGCTTAATATCAATTAGTATACATACATATATATTTTACGGTAAGTTCGATATATGAAATAAGTTTCAGAAAACTTCCAATAGAGAACACTATTAATTAATATTTTATTATTAATTAATTGATATTATTATACATTTTTAATTGATTTATTATTGTTACTTTTTTATTATTTATTACTTATTATTTATGATTTATCATTTATTTATTTATTATTTATTATTATTTATTAGTTAATATTTATTATTTATGATTTAATATTTTTTATTTATTATTTATTATTTATTGCTTATTATTTATTTATTTATTTATGTATTATTTATTATTCAATATTTATTGCTTATTTATTATTTATATATTTATTTATTATTTAATTATTATTTATTAGTCATGATTAATATTTATTATTAATTATTTATTTTATTTTCATTATTAATATTGGTTTATTTTTTATTATTTAAAATTTTTTTATTATTATAATTTATTTGTTTAATATTAATTAAATATAATTTTAACTTTTCATGTAATAACTAAATATATATAGAATATAAATTTAATTTAATTTCCAGTGCAAATTAAACACTCTCCACATACAATTTGCATATGCTATCAAATCTATTAACAAATAAATCTCATTGCACTCAAATAGACGTCAACGCCTCTCGCTTCTTAACGAGCGCAGTCTGAAGCACTTGCCAAGTGGCGCCACCTGTCGCATTTGCAGTGCCAACAATCGTCAAGTGGATGCACAAATAAAATACTTAAACACAGAAAGATCATAATCATCAACATTATCATTACCATCATCATCATAATGAGCATTATTATTGATTGCTATCTGGCAGCGCACGGCACAAAGTCATTTGCCCAAAGCCCATGGACCCAGACTCATTTGGCAATTGGCCGGGCAGGGCAGTGCACGCTGCGCTCGCCAGATGGCGCTGCCCATCAATTTGATGATACAATTGCCGATGAGCCGTTAATTAATAAAAATAGCGCAGCAAAAAGTGAAGAAGAAAAAAAAGGCCCTCATTAATAAATATTAACTCATAATTGGGCACGAATCAGTATTGAATATGCTGCAATCGTGTGTTGTTCAGTGATTTAACGAAATTTAATAAAAATTTTAACCATGCTTAAGAGCTGCACGCCAGAGCGGGCAGGTGCAAAAATCAGCCAGCAAGAAAATAAAATGCATACGGAAACAACAAACTAAAGGAAGGAAAAGGCAATAACACAGCAGAAACAGCAACAACGAACACAACAGCAACAAAAAAATATGTAAAAGCCACAAAACCAGCCAGAAACTAATGGAACTAATTGTTCGACGAAAGGCGGCCACATAAATATGCATAGCAGGGGGCGGGCGGGCCGCTGGCAGGCAGGAGAGTGAGTGAGAGAGAGAGAGAGAGGGAGAGAGAGAGAGAGAGAGAGCGACTATTGTTCAGCCGAAAGTGAAATGCCAATGCCAAGCGCATGCCGCCGTAATTGGAGCAACTGCAGCAAACTGCAAACGTGTGAAAAGTGTATAAAATCATGTGCTTGGCGCGCAGGCGCCGGCAGTCAAACGTGGCGATCGCTCAGCAACTGACGGCCAAGAGCAGCTCTAACTGGGAATACTTCGAGCACAGACAATATACAGACTCCAACATGAGGAAACATTGCGTAAGTAAACCACAAATCTATTCAATGCAAATGCCATTCAAGCCTCCGGCTCTGGCTTACAGATCTCGGGATGCTGGATTTCACTGCTGCTGCTGCTGCTGCAGCTGGTGAGCGGCGAGCAACAGGCGGAAGATCACAGGTGAGTGAAGTAACTAGGAAGTGATTGTTGACAAATTACAAGAAAATCTATTAAATATATAATATAAAATATAATATAAAATATTATGTACTTAAATACAATAATATAAAATTTTATATATGTAAATAAAAATATATATTTAATATAATATATATTTATATTTAATTAAAAATACATAAAATAATATAATAAATTAATATACAAATTTAAATATATATTATATTATCTGTAATATAATAAATATAATATATATGTAAATAAATATATATATTTAATATAATATATATTTATATTTTATTAAAAATACATCAAATAATATAATAAATTAATATACAAATTAAAATATATATTATATTAAAACATATTAATAGCTTAAATAAAATGCATAATATAATGTATTAATATTTTAATTAGCACATATATTTTACATAACACAAAAAAGTAAAATAAATTCAATTCAAAATTATAATAAATATAATATAAATGCTGGTTTTTAAACATTAATATAATACATATATATTTTTATATTTAATTTAATTTTATGTTAATTTATTTCATATTTTATTTTATTTTAGGTTTTTATTTTTATTTTTATTTTATTTTGATTTTTATTTTATATTTCTTTTTCTTTTATTTTATATTTTATTTAATTAAATATATTATTTTGCCTTATTTTAATTTTGATTTATATTATTTGATTTTATTTTATTTTATATTGAATCCTTTTAAGCTTAATTTTTTTTTATTATATTTTCTTTTCTTTTATATTTGATATTTTATTTTATTTTAAATTTGTTTTTTATATTTAATATTTATTTTCCATACTCCCAAAATAAATAAAAATTCCTCTCATATCCTCGCAGAATCCAGCGACGTTTCATGTGGCAGCAGATGGACAATGCTGTCATGGGCGGCCTCATGGGCCGCATGTTCAGCGGTGCGCGGGCCATGAGATCGATGTTCGGTGATTTCATGCCCAGCACGGCGACTTATGGCAAGTCGATGATAGACTATATGCCCACAGAGACGACGCGCGTCAAGTACATCATCAGAGATCCGCACACGAACAAGCCCGTGAAGATAATCAAGATGCGCGGCTCACCGAAGAAGGTGGTGAAGCTGATCAGGCCATTGCCCAAGCCCATGGTCACGGAGCCGACGAAGCTGCAGTACGAGAATCGCATGCGGCAGCTCGAGAAGGAACAGGAGCTGATCGTTGAAGGCAAAGTGCCCATGAGCAGCGACGAGGCACTCATGGATAAATACTTCAAGCATAAACCACGCGCCAACAGCAACGAGATTGTCTCCGGCAAGATTATGGAGTACCAGAGCTGGAAGCCAGTCTACAAGTCGGGGGAACAGCCCACGTCCTATGTGACGCTGCGTCCGCAGGCCATGACGCAGCTGCACACACATATTACGGCCAGCAAGGACAGTCGCGAGTATCACGAAGGACCGCCTCCTGGCAACATGCTGCCAAAGCCCGAGAAACTGGTGGGCAGACGCCCCGAACTGGACGAGGAGGATGATGATTTCGAGCAGGTCGAAGATGATAACGAAAATGAGCTATCCAAGCCGCCGGGTCATCAATACGAGGTGACCGAACACACGGGCGAGGCCAGCGGCGAGGTGCAATCCTTGGCGCCCATGGAGGGCGGCTTTGTGCCCTCCAAACAGTACCACAGCCAGCCAAATGAGCAGCAGAGTAGCCAGCATAGCAGTCATTCCGGCAGTCACTCCGGCAGTCACTCCGGCAGTCATTCCGGCAGTCACTCAGGCAGTCATTCCGGCAGTCATTCCGGCAGTCATTCCCATGGCCATCCCAGAAGCCATTCCAATAGCGAGCAGGAGAGCCAGCTCGAGAGTCAGCCCGAGGACTATCCCAGCAGCCATTCCAATACCCATTCAAACAACCATCAAAACAACCACTCGCACCGTTCTCGCAGCCGCGGCAACAGCCCTGCACCACCGACTACCACGACCACCGAGCTGCCCAATTATCCGCCTGCGTTCCTCAAAAAGTACCGCGAGCGGGAGGCAGCCAACGCCGCTAACCCAAAGCCCAGCAGCAGTAAATCCAGACCGAAGCACCACAAAGAGCTGATCCTCAGCGAGAATAGCCCGCAGTCCAATGTTAGCTTTGCGATGAGCAGCTTACGCGCCCGCCTCCAGGAGCAGCAGCGCCAGACCAAGCAGGAGGAGCGCGACGCCGAGATGGAGGCGGCCCTGGTGGAGGCCATGCATGGCGACAAGTGGCCAGCGGAGGTGCAGCACAGCAGCAGTTATCTGACCAGTCCCATCGGGCCCAGTGCGGTGGCCTTCGACCAGACCGTGCAGCAGCCCGTCAAGCTGCCGCGCAGCGAGTACAAACGGCAGCGGGCCAATCTGCGACAGCGCGGCTCCGTCAAGTTTAGCGACAATCCCAACGAGGAGGTGTAGCCCAAGGGCAGGCAGCCCACGGAGCGGAGCAGTAACCAAAGCATAGCCAAAGCGTCAGTTAAGCGTTTTAATTGCCTAGTTGTTAACATAGTTTTAAAAGGCCTGAGTAAAAGCGAGAGCTAAACACTTTCCACACATACACACACAAAAGACTTTTCGCAACAGAAACAATTTCATTTGGGGCTGGCGGAGTCATTGTACCGAACGCACGCAACGCATGCAACTTCATTGTTATGGCAAATGCACTTTAATTATTGCAAAATACCTCAAGTTACCTTCCCCCCTGCTCGAGTCGTTGGCACTTATCACATTCGTTCATTTCATTTGACAAGCAATTTAAAGCTTTGAACTGCCTTCGAGCTGACCCCAAAAAACAACCAAAAGAAAGAAGAAAAAAATGGATCCAAAAGTGGGTTAAACCTGCTATAAATTCCAGTGACAAACCAGAACAAAAGACAGCCATAAGACATTCTAAGCTTTAACATTCCCAGAGACGGCCGCAAGGCCACTTCTGCCCTTCGCCAGAAACAGAAGAAGAAATAAAGAAATGCAACAAATGCGGTTTTTAATTAAGTACCTAAAGCAATGGCGACAACAGCTGAATTAAGAGCCAAACTGGCCAAAGCGAACCCGAATCCGAATGCGAATGGGCATGGGCATGGGCATGGCAATGGAAAACGTAAGCATGGCCCAAGTGAAAGAAAGCAGAGAAAAGCGAACGAAACGAAGCAGCGGGCAGCAATTTTCATCCTTTTCGATGCACTGCGACGGAGGAGCAGCAATTTAATAAGAAAATAAATACAATTTGAATTCATTAAATTGAGTTGGGGATTCCATGGAAAATGTTTGCATATCAAATTATATTTTTAAAATAAATATATCAAATGAGGACTACTATTAAATAAACAAGAACTACCAGAAAATATAAATATATTCTTTAAAGCATTTTCTTATTTTATTTCTAAATATTCAAAATAGGCTATAGATATTTTTTAAATTTTTTTAAATATTTAAATATTTAAAATAATATAATAATATTATTATTATTATTATTATTATTTTATTCTTATTATTATATTTTCATATACATATTTAAAATAAAATATATAATCAAATAGTGAGCTTCCTCTAAAAATACTAATGCTTAATATTTTTTAAACTTCATAAATCAATAAGCCCAAAAATCTCTCCCAATTGAATTTTCAATAATTTTACTTTACGTCTACCATAATATAGCTACAGCTCAATCAGCTTTAGTCAATTATTATTTATTGCTTTCATTATATAGTTAAAATAAATAAATAAAAATTGGATAGACAAGTAATAAAAGGCTGATAAAAATTGTAAATAAAGGAGAATGAATTACCAAATTTTAAATATATTTTAAAATATTTAAAATTATTTTAAAATTAATAAAAAAAAACGCAAAGTTCCTAAATTAAAACATCTCTGCCTTCATAAATTATATCTAAATACTTAAATATATTAATATACATTTATATATTCATTTTTTCAATCTATAAACTCTTAGAATAAATGACTTTACCACAAGACACTAAATAGTAGGAACAAATCGGTATATAATATTATTCTTCTTCTACAAAATATATGTATTTCAGCAACTGTTGAGCATCTTCTTTTATGAAATCAGCCCTAACTTCACTTCAAGAAATATTTTCAGCACTAATTAGTCATCTTTAATTCATTCGCAAAACCCGCCGTAAAGCCTCAAGCGGGTATTTCCCGGCACCTCTGCCAAACTGTGCTTATCGAGCCACTACAAATGATTTCTAATCGTTTCTTGGGCAATGTAAGCAAATGACACTTTAGTTGGGGTCCGGCGGCCTTGGCGTTCCATTGTTCAATGGCCCCATTTGCACGTCGAGCGTTCTTCTGCTGCTCTTCAGCGGGAGTCATTAAAAGCTCCAATTGAGTGGGCTATGCAAAGCGTCACCAAAAAACGCGATTAGGATTGCAGCACCTAACTAAGGCAGCAATAACAAATCGCTGGGACACGCCCCAAAACTTTCAAGGACATTATTGGGCACGTGGCTCGGAGCCAAGCCGAGCTGAGCTGGGGCAACCCTTGTACCTGTCCAAGTGCCCGCTGGCAGGAAGCGTGCTCACCATGTCCCCAGGTCCTGCTGTCCTCGACTCTCTCATTGTCGAGTGCGGCAAATACAAATTAGAATTTAAATGAACAATGCAACCAGAGCGGAAGTGTGTGTGAGTGTGCAGGTGTGGGTGTGTAGGTGGCTGACATTGCACGTAGCGAACATTGGACAGCGACAACAACAACAACAACAACAACAACAACAATAACAACTGACTGGCAATAATGTCATGCAGCAATTTTTTTCTACTCTTAGCGCTCTTTGGGGTTATTTTGCACACAGAGCAGAGAAGAAAAAAATAGAGAAAGAAAAAAGTTTGGAGATATTTACGCTGTATGGCAAACTAGGTCGCTAACTCAACTGCAAAATGTCAAAGGGATAATGGAATTTCGCATAGAAAATTTGTTAAAGTGCGTTTGAGCACAACAACAACAGCAACAACAACAAACTGAGCATGTCTAAGCTGAGCGCTATCCATCTACAGTGCAACGCATGTAGCTTCAAATTATATATTAGAGCGCTTGAGCAGGAAGAGAAATGAGCTGACAATAAATGAAACCAGTTAGGAATACTTAGGATTATTTAATATGAAAATGATGAGAGTGGAGATATGCAGAACTTCAGACTGAAAGATATATAAATTAGGCATTTTTGTCAAGTGAATAAGTTCTCTAGAGGACAAAGCTGAATGAAGAAAGTTCAATGATAATAAGCTAACAGAAAATGTTTCTGTAGTATTTATATCAAAATTAAATAATTATAGTGCATTAATTTCCTATTTTTAATGCGTTGAGTGTCTAAAAAAACTATTAGTTTTTAATAAACTCATTTAAACGAACTAATTAACTATTATATTAAATATATATTTTTATATTTTATAAATATTTTTTTAAATTTTATATATGTTTATATTTTATATTTTTTTTAATTTTATATATATTTTTTTAATTTTATATTTTATATTTATTATTATTTTATATTTATTTATAAATTATTTTTTTATATTGCATTTTATTTTGTATTTTTTTATTTTAAATTATTTTTATTTAATTTTTTTATATTTTATTATTATATATTTTTTTTTATTTATATTATATTTATTTAAATTTTATATTTTATTATTTTTATAAAAATATTTTTAATATATATTATTTTTTATTTTTAATATTTAATTGGTTTGATAAAAATATTTTTATTAAAATAAAAATATTTTTTTATACATATATATTTGTTTAATATTTTAATTTTTAATATTTTATTATTTTTATAAATATTTGTATATTTTATATATTATTATGTATAAATTATTCATACATTTTTAATTTTATTTCCATATTTATATTTTGTTATAAAGATTACGTCTTCTGCATGAAATAAATACCTTAAAAGTATACTTTATAAATTTACTACATCAAGTTACTCTCCAGCTAAAAGCTCATAGTTTATAGATCATAAAGTTCAACTACCTTAATAACTATTTTACTTTACAGATCGTTTACCTCGAGTACCTCAATATAAACACCTCTTTCAATTTCAATAAAATTCCAATACTAATCAACTGCAGTTGAATCCACTCAGCAAGGACATACAAAAACCAATTTCAAACTGACAGTATGAAAATTTTAAGGTTGCATTTGCATATACCACGAGAACTTTGCTGGGCCACTAAAGGAATGAATATTAACGATGGCAATGTTTGGCTCTATGGCGACTCAATTAAATATGTTTAAGGGCAGGTAATTGTTGCGTGATAAATGCCGAACTGCCTTTTGCTTGCCGCTGTCAAAGTGAAATTTATGAAAGTAAAATTCATTTAATTATAAGCGACAGCCTGCCAAACGACAGTTAAGCAAAGGGCACAGCCAACAAACAAACAAAAAATGGCGTCTGGTGGAAGGGGGCGTGACATGTCAACCCACGTTGTGCCAAAAATGATATTAATTATGGCTTGCGACGCAACGAGCGAAATAACAAACCAAATTGCAAAGATGACATCGGAAAAGCCAATTTGGAGTGTTTTTTTTTTTCTCAACATTTTTCGCTTTTTGTAACTTTGAAAAGCTTGTGGAGCGCATTGAACTCGCAATCAGCAAGAGAGCAGCGGGCAGAGGCAGCAGCTGCCCATTTAGCAGAGAAAACATTTTGTTTGCTTAATAAAACACACACACAGAGAGAGAGCGCACAGCGACAATCCTGAGGTACAGACTGGAGCAGTGGGTGGAGCCAGGCGAAACTGCAGGCAACGACAACGTTTAGCATCAGTTTAGAAGTGCGAAATGTGCGCTGCATGCTAAAAAATTAAATATTCAAATATGGCTGCGAGTGGGGGCTGGAGCTGGAGCCAGCCGAAGCACTCGAACGCGAAGGGAAACTCGCACAAATTTATGGGAATGCATATGCAGAAGCCGCACAGGCGACAAAATATAAATATTTTGTCGACTGAAAGGAATCTCTTAGAGGGATTTATGCTTGAAATTATAAGGGAAATAAAAATGAAAATAAAATAAGAGAACTTGTAACTAAAATGTGCTGTTAATGTTTGAAATGTTCATGACAAACATAAAACATTCTGCAAATGCTTAAAATGTTAAAAGAAAATGTTAATGTACATGTTTGCTGTAAAATGTTAATAATGAATATAAAATATTCTGCTTAAGCTTAAAATTGAATCAAAATATTCTGTTAATGCTTATGTTAATTTAGAATTAATATTTTATGTTATTGTATACAAAAAAAAATATTTTTATATTTAAAATGTTAATAAATAATATTTAAAATGTTAAATCAAAATATTCTGGTAATGCTTCAAAATGTTTTTGACTTGCAGAAAAATATGGAAATTTCATTAAATAAAATATATTTATTAAATCATTTTAAAGTGTTAAACCAATTTATTTCATTCATTTTGCTTTTCCGCAATTACTAAAGCACTTCATAAAACGCACACACACTAATGAATTGCCCATAAACGATTCATATTTCCAGGTTATGCATTCGCTGACAGCTGAAGAGCTCAATAGAACTCAATGCTCATAAAGAGCTCAACAGCTCAATAGAATTTATTTATCGTTCAATTGATTCACTAAATGAGTTCATTCGCTCATTTTAATGACCCACTTAAAAGAACTCAGCGTAAACAAAGCCGATTAAAGTCAAATTGAAATTACTACAAATGACCTATCTAATATTTGTTTATGCCAGGTACAGCTAAAAGTTACCTCCTGACCTAGTTTACTTTAGTTTTGTAAGCAAAAATATGTTTACAGCGAAAACTGTGAAGCAATGAATCATAGAAGTAATGAATAATAGCAAAAAGAATATAAGAGAATATAGTAAACCATATTTGTATATTTAAAAATCCATAAAAAATCTCTCATATATATTATAGAAAATCTTGTGAAATCTCTCATATATTATTTAACTCCATCACAGTCTTCATATGCACGCTAATGCTTAGTGTTAACTTTGTCGGTTGACTGTCTATGACAAGCATTTTGTATATGTATATGTATTTGCATGTGAGTGTGTATTTGTGGGTGTTTTAGCTGAATCTAGAACAGTTAAAAGCCCAGCGGTCCTATTGCCCGAGTGCCGAGTGCGGCCGCATAAGCCAGTGCCAGGGCCCGTGCCGCAGCCACAGTCAGAGTCATAGTCACAGCCAGATCTGATGCCAAAACAGAATCTAAGGCTATAGCTAAAGCTGGCTACGATGTAAATCTCTCTCTGTGTGTGTGTGTGTGAGTGTGTGTGGTTGGTTGTGTGTTGCTTTGAAGGCGGCACAAGTTGTTGGTCGTTCATCTGCGTCTGTATGTGGCGGCTGTTGAAGTGTAATCAGCGGCACGGCGGCAATTACTGCAGCATATGCATGGAGTGCTCACAGTTTGTAGTTTGCACTTGGGCTGCGACTGCATGTCTGCTGTGCATAAAAGTGTGTGTTTCTGTGTGTGTGTGCATAAAAGTTGGCAAAACGCAGCGCAATTTGCAGCACTGAGCGGATTTTGAAAATGCTAAATGCAGCAGCTGCACCAGGAATAGCAACTACAACAACTACAACAACGACGACAACGAGCACAACTCAGCTCAGCTGCAGTGCTTTGATGCACTTGTACGAACGCCTGTTCGGGCAACATCATTTTAATGAATATTACGCTTAACGCGTTTAAATTGAATTTGTTTTGCCGAGCAGAGGCGGAATGAGGCGAAACTAGAGCTGGCAAACCACACGCCACAAGCGCCGGCTTGACTGAGATAATAAACGTGCTTTAACGCTAAACGATACGAGCATAAATCTAAAAATAATATTCAAGTTTATTTTGAAAATTATAAATTTTAGTTCAAACTTTATTTCAATTTGATTGATTAAGAGCTGAGATATAGATTTATGAAATATAAATATATATATAAATAAATATAGATATTTGATTTGAGAGAAAGAATACGATATCTATGAATATTATTATTATACATATGTAGATATATGTGAGATAAATTAATATATTTAATTATAGAGAGAGGAAGTGTAGAAGGGAGAGAGCATCAGCACTTTGATTTTGGCATATTTGTAGTTCTATAAAATTTAAATTTCAAACATATAAAATTTATTATACCTAAGTATGTGGATTTAGCTATTATACTAACTACGTCTTTCTTATCATACTAAAGCTTAATGTTAAATCATTTGAATGATAATACATAGTAGAGAATAATTTAAGAAAAAGAGTAATATATAAATGAATAATATAAATATATATGTACATATATATTAGATAAATTAATATATATTTAAATAGGGAGAGAAAGAGTGAGGGAGCAAATCAATTTAATTTTAAATCATTTGAAATTCTATGAAAATTTTTATAAAATTTAAATATGTGAATTCAGCTATATTTGAATTAAGGCCAACTAACTACATATAATCACACTTAGGCTTACTGTTAAATTATTTGAAGACATAAGACTTATAACAAATATACAATTTGTAAGAGCAGCATTTTGAGTTGAATTTGTCAGGGCAGGAATGCTCGCTCAGCCCATGCTCTTTCTAACTATGCTCCTTCCACCTCTACTCATTCTGCCTGTTCTCTTCTCGCTCGCTCATCTGGTTCACGCCTACTCTGCGCTCACTCCAGCTGAGTCAATGTATGAAGATAAAGGCATTGTTGCATTGAACTCAATAGCGAGCAAGTTGCAAACTGAATATGTTGGACCTGATGACAGCACTCTTATGAGAAGCCAAATATTAAGCATTTTTTAGCTACAGAGTAGCCAAATAAGAGAAATATTCGTATTAGAGCCAGCAGCATTCCGAACGTTGGCAGATAATTGAATAGATTCTCAAAGAGAACGAAATTCGTTTTGCTCAGGCAGAGATATGAACAAAACTTAGAGCAATATGTTGTTGCTGGCTTTATATGGAAATCACATCCATTCAGAGTTGGTTGCCGGCAATAGACTCTCAAGCGGTAGACTTCATTCACAGCGATCTTTATCAGAGCTAAAGCCCACTGCTATTATCTGCTAAAAGACAGCATTTAATACCAAGTTTTCGCTGGAATTCCAATCCAATTGCTTCTTGCACTTCTCAGTTCATGTAGCTAAAGTTCATATATTTAAGCTTTCGTTTCATTAATTAAATTTTATTTGATTCTGTGCCATGTGCGAACATAATGCCGATTTCTAATATATATGTACCGTAAGTAGTTCAATGGTGGGTCGCGGCTGCTCCTGCGTCACAAGCGGCAATCGAAGGAATTTTTTTGCGCAAGAAGCTATTCAATTTTTATTTTATTGAATAACTTCGTGCATGCCAAATGTTTGGCTCGAGCTTGAGAGCTGCTGGACAAGGACGACCTGTCGTCTCGTACTGCAGCAATTGCACTGTCAATAGCAGCAGCAGCAGCAGCAGCGGCAGCGAAACGATTTTTATAGATATGCCCGGGCAGAGCAAATCGCATATTATCGCATCATGTTGCACTGGTCCGGGCTACGGACTCCGGGCTCTGGGCTCCAACGGCTGCGCTGATCATTAATCTTTACAAGCTGCCAATGTGTGCGCCTTTTTCGGACTTCAATTGCCGCCGCACGAACATTGCCCGTGCAGGATGCTATGTACTTCAGTTTATGCCACATGTGTATGTGACTCTGCGAGTGTGTGTGTGCGAGTGTGTGTGTGTGCATTAAATAGCGGATGGAGTCCATTAGAAAACCATTGAAGCACATTCTGTCGATTGCAGCCAGTCCATATCCTGCCCACACGGATGTGCAGCTGCCAAAATGTTGTTTAAGTTCTTTTTGCTTTAAGACCTCAAACTGCGCAGCTTTTAGCCAACTTCTGCTCTACTCTTTGACTGCTTTGTGCATTAAATAAAATTGAAATAACATAATGAAAAGAGATTGCCGTTCTTTCGACCCTTTTTTGTATGCCCGTGCCCGTTGGTATTTTGTTTAATTATCCACATGAAAAGTCGCCAACAAAAAGCTCCAAATTCCACAAGCCACAGAGTCTTGACCCCGCCACACACACACCCACACACACACACATACACACACCGCAAGCAACAACAAATGGAATTAAATTAACAGTGAAATAAAAGCAAAAATGCGTTAGAAATGCTTTTCGGGCGACGACCGAATGCCAAGTGCCAAAATGAAGCCAACTTTCAGCAGATAGCAAAAGCGCGCAAAAAAAATAAATAAAATAAAACTAAAGTAAAATAAAATAGAATAAAATGGAATAAAAGCAAAAAGATAGCGAACGCTGGCATTTGAAGTGTCATTGCAAAGTTGCAGCACATTTCTCAGCCAAGGAGTCTTGACTGGAGCCAAAACTCAACAGCTTCAACAGTTTTTGAGCCATTTCTAAAGGAATATTATTTAGTTTTTTAACCGTGCGAACTCTATTAAATATATTTTATAATATATATATAGCCTTAGGTGTTATACATTTGGCCTCATTTCCCGCTTTACTTTATTTCATTACAATAAAGAAAAGTTTGAATTTATGATGAAGATTCTCTAAGAAATTATTCTTTTACTATTTTTTTATTTGGCCCAAAAAGGAAGCTGAATTAGCTAATAAAAAAGGTGCACTGTACATGTATATATTACTAAGCCGAGGGATATTCTTTAAACAGACACTCAAGTTGCAGCCCAAGGGGGGAAAAAATATTTAATATTACATAAAAATATATCTAATATTCTATCATTTTTTTTAATTTTCTATTTTTGTAGTATTTATTAATTTTTAATTTTTTTATATATATATTAGCTGTTTATATTTTATATATTATTCCTTGAATTGTTTAAATTAATTGGCGTTATTTTATATTTTTATTTATTTTTATTATATTTAAAATAAAAATTGATTTTATTTTATATTTTTATTTTTTTTTATTTATTTATTAAATTTTTATTTAATGATTTTAATTAATATTTTTTATTTTTTTTTTTTTTATTATATTTGCCATTTAAATAAAAATTGATTTTAATTTATATTTTTATTTATTTTATTTTTTTTATTATATATGCCATTAGAATAAAAATTGATTTTATTTTATATTTCATATACTCTCACTTTAATATTTTTATTTAATATTTATTAATATTTTATTTTAATTTATTTTTTAACATTCTACTTTTTTTTACATTTTAATAATATTCTGTTCAATATTAATTTATATATAAATTTTATATTTTTGTAATATTTATTAATTTTTAATTTTTTTTTATATTATATGTATTTTTATATATTTTAACTTTTTATATTTGCCATTAAAATAAAAATAGATTTTATTTTATATTTCATACACTTTCATTTCAATATTTTTATTTAATATTTATTAATATATTATTTACCGCTTTTAGTCCCACTGCATAAAGTTAAGGCCAGCATTAAACTTTATTTGTGGTAATTGTATAAATACGATGCAGAACTATGCCAGCAATACTTTTTTTAGCATCTACTTTGCACTGCTTTGGTGCCTGCCCTTATCGCACTCAAAGCCGCAAAGTTAAAATATTTGAGCAGCAACAAACAACAGCAAAACAAAAAGTGAAGAGCAAAAAACCGCATCTTTTTAATCCTTACTTCTTTTTTTGTTCTGCTCTGTTCTGTTCGCTTGCATCTCTTTACGCTATTGACAGAGATATATAATTTGAGATTTTTTTCTGGCTTTTGCTTTTGACTTTCTGTTGGCTGGCTGGTTGGCTTACGGTTCATTTGCTAAACGAGCAATCCGGCAGAAAGCAAATAGAGGGAAAATTTAATTAAATCGACTTGCGTATGTCTGCCCCGTATTTGCATAATATAAAAGTACTTATTTATGTAATTATTTATGTACTTAAAAAAGTGCGCCTTGAGTTGCTTTTTAATTTGATTGCAGAATCCTTTAGCATATGGTTTTTGTAGCTGTTGCCGCCCGACAAGAGAACAGAAGAAAAATGTTAATGAGATTGAAGAAAGCAAAGAGAAAATTCAATTAAAAAGCGCTTCTCAAATATTCATTATGTATGTTCCTAATGCTGTACACGCAGTCGGGGCATTCCCTTGAACTGTGGCGAATCTGTTAATTAGCGCACAAAAATCGGCTGCGGTTTCTTCTGTCTTGTCTTGTCTTGTCTTGGGAGGGCCACTGTTTGTGTTTGGCTTTTACGAGCTTTGTATGCATAATAATAATCATATCAAGGGGCGGCCAAACAGGAATAAGACTTGCCAAATGCCAGAGCAGTTGTCGCAAATACCACAGTAGTTAGTGTAAAAGAGATAGAGAGAGAGGGAGAGAGAGCGGGGGAGAGTGGCTTAGAGCAAGGCAGAGACAGTGGCAAAGTTGTGCCATGTTTTATGAGCAAAGTTGTTGCTCAAAAACCACTTGAAACAGCTCACAAATTGTGGTTATTGTTGTTGCTGCTGCTGCTGGTTGCTGCTGGTTGTTGCTGCCTTTTGTGGCATGATGAATTGTCATGAAATTTAATCAATTTATTTGAAACGTGCGACGGCACGAGACGTTTTAGCCCATAAATAACGCTGGCTAAACTAAAAATGTGACAATGCCAAAGTGCCAAAGTAAATAACAAACAATGAAAATGCAATAACAACAATAACATCAACACCAGAACAGAATACCCTTAAATACTAGAACGAACAAGAAAACGAAAAAGAACGAGATCAGCGAATAAAGTTTCATTGTTTGGCAACCACACACATCTACACCCACATACATACACCCACACATGACGCGATTTCCGGCGAAACCATTTTGTTACTCACTTTGCAGTGTATTATTTCTGGAAAATGAAGTCCAGAGCCGATGCTCGAGCTGAGATGCAGACCAAAGCATACTCTCTATTAGAGTTTTTGTCGACTCTATTAAAAGTTGCCCTAATTAAAATCTATAATGATTGCATATGCTCAACAATGTTAATAAAATAAATCAGTTAAAAATATACTACATATTTAAATAATTTTTTATTATGTATTATATATTAGTATTATATATTTTTATTATATATTTTTATTATAAATTTTTATTATATATTTTTCGTTTTATATTTTTTAATATTATATATTTTTATTTATTATATTTATTATTTTATAATTTATTATTTTATTACTTTTATTATATGTGGTTATCATTATCCCAATTACAGAAATAAAATTCATTATGCGACAATTTGTTTCATTATATAATATTAATATTTTAATAATAATTTAATTTAATTAAAATAAATTATTTTAATTTAATAGAATTTTGTAAATATACAAAAAGAATTTTTGCCGAAATAATAATATTAAATAATCTTAATATTTTATATTAATAATTTCATTTACGGAAAACATTTTATAATACTTTAATTTAATTAAAATAAATTATTTTAATTTAATAGTATTTGTTAAATACACAAAAAGAATTTTTGTCGAAACGTAGACTACACAGTTCGTAAAAACTATATAAACTATATAAACTATAAAAATATATAATGTATAATAAATATATATATTATATATACACTTGGACAACAAAATTCATAAAATTATTTTTAAAATTATTTATATTTCACATAAATTCCTAAAAATATTTTATTTTATTTTTATTTTATTTTTTATATAAATATTTTTTAAAAAATTCTATTTAATTTAAATTAAATTTTTAAGTTCAAGTTTAGGTTCTTCGCTTTGCTATGCTGCCCCACAGAAAGTGTATGGAAGGCATTTGAACTCATACGCTAAAGTCGAACCCCAACGAAATACTTTACAAACTGTGTTGCTGCGCACGTACACGTACACACCTCTTATTCTCTTACTCTCGTCTCTTACTCAGTGCCCCACCGCCCCTTGGCCTTTACTGCTGCTGTGCTAACTGCCCACCCGCTCTGCCACGCGCATTTGTCAGGCGTTGTGCGTCCCGTAATGCGTCCCTCTCCAACTCCCACTCCCTATCCTACTCCCTCTCTGACTCTCTGCTCCCGTGGCAACATTTTGCGCCATTATTGTTGGCAACTCGGAGAGGCAAAGCGTTTATAAATTTATTGTTTTCTACGCGTGTACTCAAGTGTTGCTGCGTGTTTCTGGCAACAAATTGGCCAACAAGAGGCGCAACAAAGGCAGGCTGGCTGGCTGGCTGGCGAGGGGGGTTTGCCTGCCAACGAGAGGAAATGTTAGCTTTCATTTTGGCTTTTGGCCACTCAACTCGTTGCGGTGACGCATTTTATCATAATTATATTAACACGCCAAGAGCATCTATAGTTTATGTTCATGGGCTTTCCGGGCGCATAAATTTAAAAGCCAACGTACCCCCAGAAAGTAGGCAACGTTTTTTGCCTTTAAACGCGGGAGTGAAGCGTGTTAAAGCTGAATAGATATTAAATAAATTATATAATATGTTAAGTAGTCACTAAGGCTAGCAGAAATGATATAAAAATACATTTTTTAAAATAAAATAAATAAATAAAAAAAATATATAAATATTTCAACTTTGCTGCTACTTTAATCAGCGGAAATGAATGCATGGCAGCAGCTGGAGGTACAACTGCCAGCGAGAGTTAGAGAGAGTAGGTTCAAAAGTGCACACATGACATATTATTATTTCAGGGAGTGGGAGTGTGGCTGTGTGTGTGTGTGTGTGTGTGTGTGTAAATTGTTGTGCTTTTTCTGTGCAAAAATTCATTTCGCGCCATATGCGCATTTAGCACGGACACAGAGACCACAACAGCAGCAGCAGGTGGAAGTCAAGTGAAGGCATTAGCAGACACACATACACAACCAACCCACAGCCCCACCCACATAGGCATAATTAAAAAAAATATTTTTTTACCCTGACATTACAACAACAAAAACCAAGCAGCAGCTGAAATCTCTGTGGGCTTTTGGCTCGGGCACTTGGGCAAAACCGGCTCATATTTAGGCCAAACATATGCGGGCAAACCCACCCACCCACACACCGACACGCCCACATCCACAGCACATAAAATTAAATTACAATTAAATTAATTTTATTTTATTACAATGCTGCAGCAGGAGTGAGTGAGTCCAAGCATTATGTGGCAACATAATCACGAAAATAAAATGCGAATTATTTCTAGATGGCTGTGGTCTAGTGGTTTCGGTGGCTACTGCCCGCCCCACTCAATTAAGCGCAATTGAATTATAATTTGTTTGCCGTTACATTCTAAGAACTTGTTAGTGCTGAAACTATGCAGCTGGGTGGATCAACTTTTTGCTGTTTACTATATGTGAAGCAATGTTAATTGGCCTGGAGAGCCGGAAACTTTTTCATGGAATTCGTAGCAAACCAGAGGACAAAAGGTTTTCGGTTTTTGCTAAAACCAAAATATATATATTTTTTGCTTAGTAATTTTGCAACTTCATTAAAAAATAGTTCAGAGTTTACCCAAAGTTCAGAAGCCATAATAAGGCAAATAAGCTTAAGATATTCATATATTAAACGATTATAGCCAGATGAACCAGATGAAAAGCTGCTTCAACAAATGGCCAGAAAAAAGTTTTAATACAACCTTAAAATTTGAAGCAGGCAACTTTGGGAGGCAATAAAAAAGTTGCCAAACATATTGCCATAATGCGTGGCAGCAGCAACTCAACAGAAATCTGAAATTATGCAGAATTATAGCATCTGAGCCAGACGGAGCTGGTGTATGCTGCTTTAAAAGATATGGCAATGCCAATGCCTGAAATTGATTATGTGCTGCACACATTGAGTGTGTTTGGATGCCAATAACCAGAGAAGTGCCGGGCCGTAACCTTATCTGCCCCGGGCAACTTGCCAGAGCCGAGGCAGTCGAGTTGGCACTTTTACTTATGACGTGTAAGCGGCTCAAACAGTTTATGCGATTTATTTCCTTATTGGCGGCACGTGCCGCCGCTGAAACCACTAGAAACTGAGCCACAATTTAAAGCAGCTCCACGCAGGGCTTCCCACCCTCACATTCCCCCACTCTGCTACTCATAGCGTGTGAAATATTGCCAACTACAAAAAAAAAGAAACTCATTACGCACCCGACGACTTATCGGTGCCTTGAATGGCGGGTTTATCTAACGATAAGGCGTCCCATTTGATGGACATTGAAGCAGTCAGCGAACTGGACGATCGGACAGGCGGACGGACGGCCACTGGCAATTTCCAAACTCTTGGCTAAATTGTCTCAAATTTCAGCTGCTGTCGTCGGGGCCATTCGCTGAATGACATTTTTTTTCTTTTCCCTCTTTAAGCTCTGCGCATTCTTATGCAGATTTGCCGTCTTAAGCGACATCGTTGCCTCTCCGTCTCCGACATCAAATCAACTCCGAGGAGTGCATAAATAATCTTTTATGTTCTATACGTTTCACATTCAACGTGGCGTCAAATTAGCTTTATCAACATTTCGGCAAACAAATGGCCAAGGAATATCGAAAAGTTTATTAGACCGAAAAGCGATTGATGACAGTTCAAGGCGGCTAATATAATGATGGCACATAATTGGCCAGCAGCGTCGGGCTGTCAAATTTATGACCTCCTCGGGCAATAAAAAGAATTTGAGGCGGGGAGAATGGGTGCTAAAGCAAGAGGAGTGTTTTAAATTTAAAACAATTACAGTTCTTTTATTGGCTAAAAGGCACTTAAGAGAGCCTTGTTAGAGCCAAGTGAGGCTCAGTGATTTATGTATACAGAAATATTTTCGAGTGCGTTGATTCGAGTAATTAGTATAAAGTGTGGCCAGATGGAGTACATAAATCAGACCTAACAATTAAGTTAATTACAAAAAATATGTTGCTGTGGAATATCTTAGGCAGAGTTCTGAGTAAAAAAAATATATTTATATTCATTTTGAACTCTTAGATTATATAGCATAGAGATGAGAAGTAAGGCACGACTAGGGGATAGTCAGACTAAGAAACTGAAAAGGAAGAATATACTTTATGGGGCCTTTCGCGCTTTCTTCTGCCTGTTACATACATACATACATATATTTAAACATATATAATCATTATGCCCTAAATGCCTATTTTGAATAGGAAAATTCAAGATTAACTCTAAACATTATTTATTTTTATTTTTTTTTATTATTTATTTCTAAATAATATTATTTTTTAATTTTAATTTTTAAATATTATGATTTATTACTATAACTATTAAATTAAACTATTTATAAATAATATTTTAAATATTATTATTATTATTGAATAATTTTATTTTATTATTTAATTATTATTATTATTTATTGATTATTATTTAATTATTATTATTATTCAATTATTATTATTTATTAATTTTTTTATAGTAACAAAATAATTTAAAATACAAAATCTTTACTATTAAATTAAAATATTTAAAAATAATATTTTAAATATTATAACTGAATATTTTTATTATTTTATTATTATTATTATTTATTACTAAGTACTATTTCTATTAATCAATATTTTAATTTATTTTTTTTATTTAATCATTAGTATTATTTAATTATTATTATTAGTTGATTATTATTATTATTTAATTATTATTATGATTATTTATTTATTTTGTTATAGTAACAAAAGAATTTAAAATACAAAATCCTTGATACACACAATTATACTTCTTCCCTCTTAACCTTTTCACATTCATTGCCCGCCCAGAACGCAAAGAAACTGCCACAATGCTGGCCTTAAAACAGATTTGCGAAAATAAATTAAGTCAATGGCCGGAATGGGAAATGAACAATGAGAGCGCGGCCCACACCTCGCCCGCCAGGGTGTCGAAAGCCAAAGCTGATTTGGGAAACTACAGCGAAATGCAACCGCACCGAATTGATTTGAGCAATTTGAAAGAGCGCAAAAATGTGCTCAACCCAATGCAATTGCCACTGAAATCGGCCCCAAAACCCAAGCCCCACCCAATGGTCCATTTAGCCCAGCAGAGAAGGAGCGTATGCGAGCTGCATGCGAAACACCAAAAAGCCCAAAAGCAATATTCAACTCGCAGCCACAGCAAATATTCGAGTATATTGTAGAAATTCAGCGACCGCCCTAAAAACATTTTTCGCCTGCCTCCAGTCAATCAAATCGCTCAACGAATTCCAAATGCCCAACCCCCTCACATTGTGTGGCTGGGGTGGGAGCACATCTTGACTGGCTTTTGTTGTGGCTGAAGGTAATGAATTTCTATTTCAGCGAAGTTGCTTTTAATGAGCAGCGAGAATTTTAACGAAAGCTGCTGCAATAATATTGCTGAAGAAAATTGTATTGTCTAAGGGAAAGAGAATCGAGTTGGAGTTATTTTAAATTATATTAAATATAATAAATTACTTTTATAATATATAGAATCATAATATACTGGGAATTCTAAAGTATTTTAAGATTTAATTTTATGTTATTTAAAAAAATACATTTATATTACTTTAATATATTATCTTCAGGGCTTTAATTATTTTTTGCCCACTACTAAAAAGAAAATATTTTAGAAATATAATCCTTAACTAAGTATAAATTTCTAACTTTATTTTTTTTTAATATTTATTAAATAAAATTAATATTAATTAATTAATATTAAATTAATTTTAATATTTATATATTTTTTAATTTTAAATCTTATACAATAAATACTTTAAAATATTTTTATTAATAAATATTGAATTGTTAATATAATATTAATTATTATACTTTTTTGTCAATGAAGTATTTATAAATTAATATTATATATATTTATATATTATTTATTAATATATGTTTACATAAGTATTATTTAATATTTTAGAATATTAGAACATATAATCAAAGTTTTTTTCTCCTATTCGTAATGCCTGCTTTTTACCCTTATTTATATAAATACTTCATGAATATTCACAAGTTAAATGTATTTATTTTTGAAGCTCTCAATCTAAACAAAAACTATCCACAGATATTTCATATATACATCTATATAAAGCTCCAATCTAATTGCAAAAACTAATAAACATATCGAAAAACTCTAACTACAAAAAAAAAACTGCTGCATAACAAACAAAACCCAAACAAAAACTACGTTCCAAGTTGTTTAGTGTTTTTGGCGACAAAAAGGTTCGCAAATGCTGAAAATAGCTGATGTAATATGTTTCTCTATATATATACAAATATATATATACAAATATATATATACAAATATATATAAACAAATATGTATATGCACATACACATATATATGCACACATCATGAACTGAGATACAAAAAAAAAAGAGAAAAGTTAATAAGAAACCAGGAACGTGACAGGCAGGAAGCATTGGGACAGCCGCGCCAAGCTGTGGCAAGCATTCGCTTGACAGTCGCTTGTGTGGAAGGTGTAAAAGGTTTAGTTTGTGGCGCGAGGGCTAAAAGTGAAATCAAATCTCCGTGGGGAGCTCAAATAAAAATGCTGCTCAATTGATTTTCATCTAATGCAAGTCACAAATAGCGCACAAATTGCAATGCTAATCAGAAAGATGCCGAGTTTATGTTGAGAATAAATAATAAATAAAGAAGGTTGTTTGCAATAGCTATAAACTTCAATTGGGATTATTTATTAAGCATGACAAATAGACTTTAAATGTAGTTTTAATGTATGACTAATGATGTTAGCTAAGCTCATTTCGACAAGGCCATTATAAGCAGCTTAGCGGCAGAGACAATTCCAAAGATATTTTTTTTATTTATTAGTTAATGATGAGAAATCAGACAAAAATATCTAAAGATATTAAAAAAAGCAATAATCCTAAAGCAATTTAACACAATTTACAACAGGAAACTACCAGAGACAGAGAGAGAGGGAGTGAAAATAAAAATGAAGGCAAAACTGTGAAAATTTTAGAATAAATTTGAGCATAAGCAACATGCAGAGCTTTGGCTCATTAAAACTTTTATGATACATTACATTGGCCACATGTGTTATCAATAAACGGCGCTGCTGTCTATGGGAGCGCTTAACAAGCTGCTATTTGCGCTAATGAAACGTCGACACATACACGAGCTAGCTGCTAGCTGATAGTCGAGTCATTTTCAGCTTGATTATCAGCAGCGTAAGCTCTGGGGATCATCAAATTGAGGGGCCGGCCATGCCGGGCTGTCAAGTGCCAAATGCAGCTTCGCAGCCACAGATTAACTCTCAGCAAGCTGCCACACAAAGAACTCAGAAAACTAGCAAGAAACAGAGAGAGAGAGAGAGAGAGAGAGAGGGAGGTATGGCAGCAGCAAAGGCGAGCAATTAAACGGAAAAGCAAAAACTTTTCATCGTTACACAGAGACGCAAAGGGCACGCACACACACACACACATATTGTGAGTGCACATGCGTGTGTGTGCGCTCTATAAGCTGTGTGTGTGTGTTAATGCTTTTATTGTGTTTATGCAGTCACATTTATATTACTATAAATAATTCTTTTTAGGACTATATGAAAACTCAGATGAGCTTTTGCGCAGCTTCAGTGAGCCACAAAGGCAAAGAAATGATTACGGCCTTTAGCTAAGATATCAAATGACTTTAAATAATTATAAATGGTACAAGATCTGCTTTAATTTAATTAATTATTGTTGAGTATTATAATAACTAATTATTAAATAATTTTTTAATAGTTTTTTTTTATTAATAAATATTAATTATTAATTTTTAATTTTTTATATTTAATTTATAATTATTTTATTTTATTTTAATACTTTTATTCTTATTAATAAATATGAATTATAAATTATTTTATATATTATATTTTTATTAATAAATATTAGTTATTCATTATTTTATTTTATTTTATATTTTTGTTTTCATTTATAAATATTAATTATTAATTTTTTTATTTTTTGTAATAAATATTAACTATTAATTCTTTTATTTTATTTTTATATTTTTATTTTTTTTAATATATATAATTATTTTATTTTGTTTTATTTTATTTGTTTTTTTTTTTTATTTTAAAAACTATTGATTAATATTTATTTTATTTTATTTTATTTATTATTTGCACATTACAGGGTATCAGTTAGTCTTGTTTTTCTCTATATTTAAGTAAATTGTTTAGACTACAAAACATAAATATTGTTCCGTCCACTTTACTTCGATTATAGGGCAACTCTTAGTCATGCTAATCTTCTATATTCATGTTAAGAATAATATTGCCTGAATTATTTCTTAGTTTTTATAGCTTTCCTCACATTGCACGGTATCTATTAGTCGTGCCAAGTTTAGGCTCATACTTCACACTATAATAAAAAGAAGTTGCTCGAAATTCTTTACATATTTCAGATTTAGGGAGTACACAAAGTTTACAGAGTATCTCTTAGTCGTGCCGTTTTCATTATCAATTGCTGCCTGGCTTCACATACTTGTAAAGTCGCCCAACGGTCTGGTCTGGTCTTGCGCTGCTGTTGCTTTCGCTTTAATTGTCCAAGTGTCCAAGCTACACGACTTCATGTTGTGCGGGTGTGCCTGTGTGTGTGTGTGTGTTTGTCCCTTGTGCGTATGCGTGTGTGTGTCTGTGAGTGTTATTAACAACTTTAACATCACTTTGGTGTGCCCTCAAATGAATTCCAGCTGCTGTTTGCCTTTGTCTTCTTCTTGTTGTTGTTGTTGGCTGTTTGTGTTAATCTTATGGCAAATGTCGCCCAAGCTGCCACCCACTCCACCCACCAGCCACCAGCGACTATAGCCGCAGTTAACCTCAAGTGCCAGGCAAATACACACAAGCGCACACACATTAGCATGCGGATGGCTTCATTTAAAAATACTCGAAGCTGCTGACAACGGACGTCTTTCCATTATCTTTTGAATATAAATAAATTTATTAATTGCAGCCACTCGCTGCAGCCACTATCTGCTGCCTTGCACCACTTCAATTAGTCAAGACCTTTCCAGAAAATACCTTTTACAACTTTCCCAATTGAAGTTGTCGAAGTGCGAGGGCAAAAATCAATTTTAAATTAGAGCACAATGAGCTCATGTATGAGGTCCTAGCACAACGAGGCCCCGCAGCTGACCGACCGGCGCTGGCTGCCTGGCTGCCTGTTGTCGTCAGGCACAGGCACAGGCACAGGTGGTGACTCCCACATGACGGCGACAACAGCAGCAGCGACAAACAACAAGCCAGAGGTCATACACGGCTAGAAAAGTTGCTAATTGGCCAAGAAGTGAAGTTAAAGTTCGAGAAAGTTGCTTGACTATAAATTATAATTATAATTATATATACTATATAATATAAACTATAGTTAATGACAGTTATTAACTTTAGGTAAGTTAAAAGAAAACTGTAAATATCTATATAGACTTCCATTCAGTAGGAAGTGAACTTTTCGCTCAGTGCATGCGCCTCACACACACCGTTGCCGTGTCGACTCTGTGCTCTGGGCGCTGGCTGGTCTTTTGGCCTGGGGCACTGTTATTGAATCGAGTTACATGTCAAAAGAAGCGCCTGTGGCAAAAGTGGGCGCTACATGCGAGTAAACAACAATAAAGCGAAGACAAACAAAAGCGCAACAAAAGCTGGACACAAGGTGCAAGACGAGCAGGAGCCAGGGACACGGCATGGGCATGAGCAGGGGCACATGATGAATGGAGCGCGTTGCTAGACAATTTTTCAATTTGAATGGCATCAAAAATTGGCAATGGCCAGCCAGCCTGGCCAGCTCGCTCTCTGGTATTGCAATCGATCGCTGCAACCTGCAATTTGCCGCCTCGCTGCTCCCAACAACAAGGACAACGCAAAATCAACAAACAAATTGGAATGAAATGAAGTTTTTAGGGTCGCCAACGACAATTTGCAGAAGAACAACAAAAAAAGAGTTCAAAATGCATTGATGAATTTTGCAAGTTGCAAGTTGCATTGCAAGGCAGAGTAACAACATTTCATTGCATTTCTAGACATAGATAATTAGGGGCTGTGGAGCAGGTAAACAAAGTATTCGACTGTGAGATACTTAGTAATGGGTATTCAAGTATTCAAACTGTGTTGAATTGGAGATTTCTCGGCAACAATTTCCATGATATTTCATCGATCTTAAGCAAATTAACTTGCTGCCCGCATTTACGCAATGAAAAAATAAAACAATAAAAATTATTACAAATAAATTAAAATTAAATCAGATTAGTCACGCGCCGTCGTATCCGAGAAATCTAGAGCTAAGAGCATGAAAAGCATTTGGCAATTGGTAAACATTGAAAAATATTTTAGGCAGAAATGCATACTATAATATGTAAAATTTTAGTTTAGGTAGAAAAACATACTATAATATATAAAATATAATAATTGTATACTCAGTTCGAAGTGTACTTATTGGAATTTAATACAGGGTAATACGCTCTACAAATATCTCATAAGCTTTGCATAAATTTGATTTATGCATAGCTAATATAGCTAAATAGTTTACATAGTATAGCTATAAGCCTCTTCGCCTGCTCTTTTCTCCAGATAATCTTGAATACCATAAATTTTATTATGTTAATTTTCAAAATCATAGATAAGAAAACCAAATTTACTTTGGCTTAAGATTTCAGAAATGCCTCGAAGTTAACTTAGATTATGCATCAAAGCAGAGAAAGTTGAGCGCTAATTGACTCGAAGAGCTGTATCTAAAAATAAATAATATCTGTAGATGGATCAACATAATTTACTGATATATTCAAATATTCTATACGAGATATTCATATATATTTGAATTACCATAATTTATTATTATTTATTTAGGAGTTATACTCCATTTACAAATTTGATAATCAACTTCTACAATTTATATTAATTTAAGAAATTCTATAATAAATTAGCTAGTTGAAAAGAAACTTGGAAGTGAATAAAAATTGCTGGCAGCTAAAAATGATATTAATTTATATAAAATTTAAATTATTTGTGCATATTTAATATTTGCTTTAAATTGTCTTGTATTTGTTTTTTTTTTTGCTTTAAATATAAATTCTATTTGATTTTAGTTATTTTTTATTTATAAACATTTTTTATATTTGTTTTGAATTATTTTTTATTTTATATATTATAATTAATGTTTTAAATTATTTTTTAAAGTTGTTTATGGATTTGATATTTTAAATTATAATTTAATTTTAATTTATATTCGATTTTACATTCGATTTATATTCGATTTTATTTGTATTTTATTTATTTTTTTTATTTATTTTATTTATTATTTTTATTTATATTTTGTATCTACTTTTTTGCTTTAAATATTAATTATATTTGATTTTAGTTATTTTTTATTTTTATATATTTTTTTGATATTTGTTTAGAATTGTTTTTTTATTTCCATATATAATTATTATTAATATGTTTTAAATTAGTTTTATAGTTCTAAATTTATTTAATATTTGCTTTGAATTAATATGTATTTATATATATAAATAATAATTTAATATTTGCTTTAAATTGGTATTTGTTTTTATATACATTTTATATTTGATTTTAATTATTTTTTATCTTAATATATATTTAATATAGATAATCCTTTAGTATTTATCATTTCAGTTTATGAATTGAAGCTTCAAGCAATCTATGACTAGTTTCCATAATTTATTTTAATATTCTAGCAGCAATTTCAGAACTTTTCAGCTAGAAATTCCGTTTCACGAAATCTAGTTAGTTATATTAATTTATTATATTTAGTTTGATTTATTATTAATATTATTTAATATTATCTATAAATATTAAAAATGTATTGGCAGAATTTATTTATGACCATTTATTTTTTTATTTATTATTTATAATATAATATAATGATAAATATATATTTTATATTTTTTTTATTCAAATAAATTTGCAGCTTGCAATATTCAAATATTTCAAGAATTTGTTGTTCTATAAGAAACTGGGAAGATCTTCAATTAGATGTTTTTTTTTCAATATAATTCCAGTTAACAATTTCAATTGTTTATATTTTCATTAATTATTTCCCATTCTCATTTATTGATGTGAAACAAATCAAGAAGCTTTGAGTCTAACAAAATTTGTATAGTAGAAACTTCATCAATTCTCCACTAGAAATTCCACTCT
The DNA here is from genome assembly GCA_018903745.1 of Drosophila repleta. Taxonomy (NCBI): domain Eukaryota; kingdom Metazoa; phylum Arthropoda; class Insecta; order Diptera; family Drosophilidae; genus Drosophila; species Drosophila repleta. The sequence goes on along the minus strand of JAEIGN010000497.1, from coordinate 16,350,008 downwards.
CTGAATTCCATGTAACGCCAATTAGTTTTACTTTGCCGTTATTTCTATTTATTTAATATATATATATACGCATGCTTGATTTCTTGCTTGGCTTACCGTTTGCCCTTGAAGGCCAGCAGATACTTTTTGTTGGCGGGAAAATTGTTGGACTGCACGGAGCCGGTGGCGCCGGCGCGCAGCGGAAACTGTTTGTGGAAGAGCGGAATGCTGACGTCGAAGCCGTGCCGCATCTGGAGCACGCTCATGCTGGCCTTGGCCAGTATCGCCTCGCCGGCATCGAAGCCCAGCGAGTGCTCGGCATAGTCCGGCCAGGTGCCTGAGTAGAGATTGAAGATGATATGATTGCGTCCGTTGTTCCAGTGGGGCAGCCGGGCCAGACGCGATGGCACATTGCGCACATAGTCCTCGGAGAGCGAGTCGCGGTCCAGCGTATCGATGCCCAGCACAAAGAGGCAGGCGGCGGCGGGATCGCTGGTATGATAACGCGACTCCTGTATGGCAGTGAGAATCTTCTGGTAGTTGGGCGAGCTGGGCGGTGCGGCGCCCAGCGAATTCAGCGGCTCCGGCGGGTACACGTACACCAGAAACTGATCGTAGCATTTGGTGAAGTCGAAGCAGGTCTCCATGCGGCAGGCAGCCACCGGTGGCTTCCGCCTGCCCGGTGCAGTCGTAGCCACTGCAGCAGCAGCTGCCGCCGTTGGCGTTGTCTCATTGTGGGCCAGTGGCTGGCGCTGCTCGTAGCCCATGAAGCTGGGCAGCTGTGCGTACGGTTGGACGCCCCCATCCTTGGCCGACTCATGCTGGGCGCGACGCGGCCGGTGCGGCGCCACTTTCAGCCGATAGCCGCCAAAATAGCAGTAGGCGAGAAATGCACACGACACAAAGACCAGTATATAACGCTTCTTAGCCTGCATGCTGAGTGTGGTTGTGGTTGTGGTGGTGGTGGTGGTGGTGCTGGTCTGGTTGGTTGGGGCTCCTCCGGATGCACTAGAAGTTGATTTTGGTTAATTGGCTGCGACTGCAGGTGTGCGGGGTGGGGTGCAGGAGGAGAGGGGGAGTGAGTGCTACTTCGTTTTGTTTTTGTTGTTGTTTCTAATTTAGTCTAAGCGCATTTTGTGCTGCTTCCTCTTATTTGTTATTGTTGTTGCAGTTCCTCTCTCTCTCTCTCTCACTCTCTCTCTAGCTCGCTCTCTCCCGCTCACTAGTAATGTTGTTGTTGTTGTTGTTGTTGGCTGCGACGTCTTTGCGCGCAACTTTTCCATACACATTTCACTTGGCTGAACGAAACACACGCTTATATATCTGAAACGTTTTCTTTTTTTGGGTTATTTTGATACAATTTCTATATTATATTTGTGCATTTTGCTTTTTGTATATTTTTCTATTGCTGTTGCGACGAGTTCGGCGTCGACAGCGGCAGCGGCAGCGGCAGCGTTGAGCACGACAGCGTTGAGCACGACAGCGACTTGGAGGCGAGCATTGGTTATGCTCTTACGCATTTGCGCAGCGCGTGCGACGGCATTGCACAATTTACACCACTTTGCCACTTAAACTAATAATAAATATAATTAATTTGTTTTATAAACAATGCGAACGCGACACAACTCAACACGAATCATTTTCAGCAGCGCGAGAGTTACTGACTCTGTGTGTGCGAGAGCGAGAGCGCGTGAGAGAGTTAACCAACTGTCAAAACATTGCCAGAGTTGCCAGGCGCTGCCAGAGCCAGACAGACGGTTAGCATTTAAACAAAATGTATAAAACAATTAAAATGAATATTATTGATATTATCATTTGTTTGTCTATTTATATTTGACTGATAAATTGAAAATATTTATATATTTATGCCACTACTGCCAGATGGTGGCTTGATATTGCACTTGCAAACAATTTTAACTAATTTTTGCCGCACTTTTGATGCGCGCTTCCCTTGGATGCGTTTTGAAGGCTCGGCGTGTACTGCCAGTGGCATGCCAATGTCTTTGGCCAATGAGCCTTGCTTGGAAATGCATTTATTTAGCTCCTGGAAAGCGTCGACATGCGCACAGCGCACGCAACATTGTGCGCGCCAAAAGGTGGCAACGCCGCACACATACAACCGATCAGCTGTTCCAGCAGCAGATTCAACAACTCACGATTTTTTATTGTTTGCAGCGTGTGTTTGAATGAGAGGTGAAGAAGAGAGAGAGAGAGAGTGAGTGGAAGAGTGAGTGTTGGTGTGTTGGGCAGGCATTAACGTTTGCCCGGCAGCGAGGGGTGTTTGTCAAATGTAATTATACAACTACAACAATTGCAGCTGCATTTTATTTATTATCTGGTCAAATTGATTACATTTGCAAATACATGAGTTTAACAACTGAATGAACACACGCACACATATATATGTATGTACATATGTAAATATTTAATTGCACCCTGGAGCAAATGATTTTTATTTTATTTATTGGGCCAAAAACATAATTAGCCCAACAGAGGCTGCCCTCTGCCCGCTGCTGAAATTGCCAAAAACAATAATTTTTTGGGACATGGCCTGGCGCATCCGCATCCGGCTCCGTCTCCGGGTCCGGCTCGAGCTTCGCGCGTCCTTTTTGGCCGCGCAATTTCCCGTTACAAACGCGTTTAGGCTGGAATTTCAATTATGCACAGGAATGCCAGCCGCGAACCCAACCCACACCCCCGCCTCCTTCTCCCCACAGCCGCAATTATGATGTGCCCCACATAGGCATAAGCAAACCCCAACAAAATATGCCGGGCAGCTGTTCAGCCACAGCTTGTGCTGCCTCTGCCGCTGCCTCTGCCTCTGCCGCTGCCTCTGCTGCTACCGCTGCTTCAGCCTTTATGGTTTTATAAGTTGCCCGTTCGGGTTGACTTGCATGCAAATCAAATCAGCGCAGCACTAATAAAAAATAGATCCTGCTGCACAAGCACCAACCCGAGCACTTCCAGCATCCAGCATCCTGCCCTCCAGCCCTTCTGCGTCTGTCATCATATAAAGAACTCAGAGCTAGACGGCCGCCAACTCAAAACAAATTGCAGCCGCACTCAACTTTTGTGTGTAGAATTTAATTTTGTTGTCACAGCCTGCATAGGAGCAGGCAGGCAAGCAGGCGCTCTTCACATAGTGGAAGAGCGTGTGAGGGAGTGGGACAGAGAGACAGAGCGAACATGTGTCTCTGTGTGAGTGTGTGTGTGTGTGCTGCTTTATGAAATAGCAACAGATGCTTCTAGAGATGTGCAAAGACCAATTGAGATTTGAATTTAAACACAACTAAATAAATATTTATTTCATTTACTGTATATATTTAAATATTACTATATATATATATTGTTTTTTACTATATTTGTATAAATTAAGTTTTTTCTTCAATATTTTGACAAAAATTAGCTAGTAATAGCTTAATAAAGTTTTTAGTTGTGTATGTTAAAATAATAAATTTAAAAAAAATAAATAAAAAATAATAAAACAAAAAAAAAAAAAAAATAAACACAAAACAAAGGAATTTAAAAAAATTTTATATTGAAGTTATAAATATTTTAAATAGAACACTAAAAAAAATAAATAAATAAATAATGAGAAAGGAACTTTAAAAAATTTAAAATTAAAGCAATTAATATTAAAATATGTAAAAAAAAAAAATAAATAAATAATTTTTAGCTATTTATTTATTTGCCCAAAATTAATATTTAGCTATTCATTAATTTTTAGCATTGCTTTTTTAATATTTTTTCTATTCACTTTTTTAAAGTTGTTTTTTATTTTTAATTTTCAAGCATTCCATATACATATACATACATACATATCTAATATATACATATATTTATTTATTTTTGTTAAAATATTAATATTTTTTTTAGAATTCAATTTTAATTATATTTTTTGTTTGAATTCAATTTTAATTATATTTTTTGTTTGAATTTTATTATTTTTTTTTTTATTTCATTTAATTTTTATTTTTTTAATTGTATATATTTATATGTAATGTATTTACTTTTTTATTCATTGTCTAGTTCATTGAAAGTTAGAAATTATTTTTTATCATTTGTTTAACTATTTTTATTTTAAAATTTTTTATTCTTTAACATTTTTTAAATTTCTTTTTCATGTCAATAATAATCATTTATTGTTACCAAATTAAAATTTGGCAAATAAATAAAAATAAATACTGCATAAATTACAATATAATTTTTTAATAATGCATTATTTATTATATTTTTATTGAGAAAAACAAAAATAAATTCAACAAGAATTTTCCACTCATTTCTCAAAGCGTTTTTTATTAGCATTTTCCATTGGAGCTTTTTGGCTCTTCTACATTTCTGCTGCCCCATCTCCAGCAGGAGTTGCATATGACAAGCTGGCCCTTGTGCCATGGTCATGCACTTCGTTTCCGTTTCCGGCAGTTCTAATTAAGTGTCAGACTTCCTGGTCGTCAGCGTTCACGTCGCCTGCTGCTATTCGCCTATTTCCCTTTTGCATTTTTTAATACCCTGCATGAGGAGCGAAACAAGGGTATAATAAAGTGGAAAGAGCTAATGTGACATCCATGAAAATAGTAGTTAGGAATATATGAATGAAGAATAATTAGTGTATTTATATGCATTATATATATTATATGTGCCTGTGAATATGATTATAGAAATCTTGATAAGAATTCCTAGAAATGGATTTAATTTTTAAAGCTTTTTTCTTTTGATCTGGCACCAGAAAAATAACACGTCCGATCGCTTCAAGTTTCAATTTGACACTGTCTTCATTACTCATTTGCACAGCTGCAGCTCAGCCACAGTAAGAGCAGAGTAGGCGATCGCTTTAGTATAGCGAGCACAAGTAGAGCGAGTCTAGGGGGAGCGACTGCAAGGAGAGCAAGCATAGGAAGAATGAAGCTCAGCTAAAGAGAGCCAACAGGGAGCGACCTGTGAAGGTCAGGTAGAGCGAGCCCAGTGGGAGCGACTGCAAGGAGAGCGAGCATAGGAAGAGTGAAGCCCAGCTAGAGCGAGCCCTGGAGAGCTAGCATAGGCATAGAGAACCCAAAATCAAAATTCAAATGCCGTTCTCAGAAATCCAACTCCGAATTCCGCTCTGATCGAATTCAAGTGGCGCTCTTATTACTTCTAATTACTCACTTCAAAAAACAACACTCAAATGATTTAGCAGCGGCATTTCTGCAGTCAGTGAATACAGGAGACCTAGATTAAAAATGTATTTATTAATAGTCAACAAATATAATAAATATATATTTGATAGAGCTAATAATCTGATCTATTATTATCGTTAAAATATATAAAATTATATATTAAAATTATATATTATTAAACAATTATATTAAAAATAAAAAATGTAAAAAAAAAAACAAATATCTTTCCAATGTGAAATAAAAATTAATTTATTTTTAAAAATGTATTTATATACATTTTTTTATTATTTATTTATTTGCAATCTATTTTCATGACAATAAACATATTTGAAAAATATTCTACTTATTAACCGGATGATTAAAATGTATATATAAATTTAAAAAATATATATAAAAAAAATATATTTACAAAGTTATATTTATATATAAAAATATATTTTTTAAATATTATTTCTATTTATTTTTTGTAATATTTCTATAAAAATATAATTTTGTGTAATATTTACATATATGGAATCATTATATTTTTTTACGTAGTTTTTATGTTTTTAAAAATTAAATTTAAGTTTTATAAAAATATATAGAATACTCGAAAAATGTAATAAGTTATTATCATTATATATAATCTTATATTATTATTATATATTATCTTGCTAAAAATAAAGTTAAATATTTTCCAAAATGAAAATTGAATTAAGATGAAATAAATTTAGTTTCAAGATAATATTAATAAATATATATTATCTTGAAACTAAATTTATTTTATCTTATGCCTAATTAAACTTTATTTAAATTAAGTTAAAAATATATAAATAAAAATTTTTGCTACTCACAAGATATATTTATATTTAAACTAAGCTTAGTCAATCGAGTAAAAAGTTCAGCCAATGGCAACTTCAGTGAGCTATGCACACAGAGTATAAACTAGTCCGATATGCACACACATTAAGTTCCAGCTTCGAGCTAGTTTGTGGCTCTAGTTCTTGTGCATTTGTTCGCTGCTTGCTAAATTACAGGATAACGCCCAGCAAAGTTAATCAATCATGCACACGCTGAACTTTTTATATAATCAAAGCATACTTTTAGGTGTTTCGCAGCTATTGCTGCTGAGCTGCTGCTGCTGCTGCTGCTGCTGCTGCGAATTGGCGTCGTCGTATAGCCAAAACTTTGATGAATTGTGCGCTCTAGTGCTGCATGCTAATGAAAGAATTCGATTTATTTAGGCCACGCCCACGCAAATCTGTTTTCGGCAACTTTGTGGCTGCTCTTTGGCATAAGAACGAGACATAATACTGCGTGCTCCAAGCCGAAGACGAAGCTGGAGCTGCCTTGGTGCTCGCACAGACCACATAACAATCATGGCTGTTCCTTAAAGTTTGCAGCAGAGGCAGCGGCAGTGGCAACAACAACATAAATTCATTAGTTGCTAGACAACGGGTTGCAGCGAAGGAGCCGCATCAGCTCCTTGTGCACTTACCTCCCCCTCCCACTCCACTCTGCTCGCTGCTCTTTTAAGTAGCTACAAAATTTATGACGTCACTTTTAGTTGGTCGACGACTTTATTTCAGCAGCAGAGGAATGCAGCTGGAAATGGAGCATTCAACTTATTTCTTGTTTTACACTTCGCAATCGGCCAAGCAGCCGCGCACTGGGGCCAGCCTCTGGCCTCTAGCGCATTGGTAAGCAAAAGACTTTGCTTGCTTAATGAGAGTTGGAGCTGGAATAGAAGTAAAATCTGCTCGAAATTATGTTTCTCATTTGGCATTGTAATGAAAATGAAAATGCAATGAAAATGCCGCAAAATAGAAGTTGATGAAGAACTAACTCAACTTTAACTGAGGCCAAAGCTGAGCTAAAAAGGGAACTCTGTTGTATATCATAGAAAAGAATATATTTTATATAAATTTTGAAAAAATAGGAACTTCGAAGTTGGAAGTTCAATTAAAGTCATTAGATTTGTTTAAATTTAATAGCCAAGATTCAGTTTGGCTTTTTCAAACTATTTTTTATAGTCTTAAAGCCTTTTTCAAGACAAAATCTGCCAAATTTAATTGACTAAAAGTTCTAGAATATTTTTTTAAAATTATTTAATAAATTTGTTTTCTAAATTAAATCAGTATTTGTTATACTTCGTGTAGATTGTACTAGCTGCACCTTAATCCCCTACCTCAGCATATTGAATAGTTTTATATTTTATGTAGTATTTCGTGGTAATTTTTGTAATCCTTTTTATTCGCTTTAAGTCAGCTAAAGTGTGCGACATTTGAGATTTACGTGTCCATAAGTCGGCTACTTGATATATATCTCCATACCTTTTGGCGTTTTACTGTTGTCACACGCACCCAGTCACATGATGGCAAGACTCCTTGCGTCCTGCGGCCACATGGGGACGGACGGACGCGACACCGTGCAACAGACACTCTCTTTGGGGAACATAAAATGCTTGTGTTATGTTCTGATTTTGTCTTTTATGACCCCGATGTGAACGATTATGGCTGCAAATGGAGCAGTAGCTCGTTGATGTTGTGGGCGGGACGGGCGAGGGCGGGGCAGGCGGTGTTTGTCACAGCTAAGGTGTTAAAAGAACGTCATGCACAATCTCTCTCTCTCTCTCTCTCTCTCTCTCTTTATATGCATTTACCCATAACCATGCCCGTGCCCGTGCACACATCCACTGTCAGCTGCCACAGCATGTCAGATTTGCTTTCGCCTGACAGGCGTCGCGCAGACGTGCCAAGGATAACGCCAGAGCATAGAGTGTCACACAAAGTTTTGTCTCCCAAGAAAGAGAGGCGGACAGAGGGGGTGACAATCGGGGCGTGACAGCAGCTGCTGCAACTGGGGTTGGCGCTGCTTTAAATACAAATGATTATTATATGCAGTCGGTCAGCGCGAAATCCAATCAACGTGGCGTATACTTGATGGCAACGACAGTGGCTATGGACCGTGGCTCTTACACTGCGGCAAATTCGATTTGTGAAGATCAAAGCAACAAGCAAACAGCCACTTGAGGCACGCAACAGCAACAGCAGCTGGAAGTGGACTGAGCGGGTGTGATGAAAGGGAGAATGCCCTGTGTAGCTTAGGCTGTTGAAAAAGTTATAGGAAATATAAATAAATAAATTAACAAGTTTATTATTAAATTAATTAAAAAATTAATTAATTTATACATATAAAAAACAATCAATCAATGAATAAATTTATTAAATATTTTTAAAAAATTAGTTAAAAATAAAATTAATTTAATAACTAAAATAATAACGTAAAAATAATAAAATAAATTAAGGAAATAAAAGAGATAAGATAAATATATAAAGAAATAAATAAGTAAATAAATACATAAAAAAAAAATAATAATAAAATAAATAAATAATTAAATAAATAAATAAATATAAAAAATTAATAATTTAATAAATAAATAAATAATCAAATAAATAAATAATCATATAAATAAATAATTAAATAATTACTTTAAAAATAAATATAAATTTAAAAACTTTATTTATCACAAATAACTTAGTAAATTAAATTAATTTAATTATTTAATTTAAAAATAAATAAATTAATATGTTAAATAACTATTTTTAAAAAAATGAATAAAAATAAATAATTTTAAAAAAATGTCAAATAAAAAATATTCATAATTAAATGTTTTTCCATCATTTTTTATACTCTTAAGACTTTGCCTGCAGTCTGCCATGTCCTACAATCTCATTTTACAGGGTATTCATATGAAACTAACTTCTGAAACTACGCGCCAGGCACGTGGCCAAGAAACACTCAAATTCCAAGTATGTGCCTGACATGTATGTGTGTCTGTATGTGTTTATGTATATGTGTATCTGTGCGTTTGTATGCGTGTAATTCAATTTGTGCGCCAAGCCAAACGCATAATGCGAAACATAAAACAGTCGAATGTTTCGTTTTCTGATTTGCTTGCAAGCAAAACAAACCAAGAAAGAAAATTTGCCGTTTCCGCTTAAGTTTTATGGATAATCCTTGAAGACGCGCCACATCCTGTGAACGGGCCGACTGCCTGACTGACTGCCTGGCTGACTGTTGCTGCTGTTTGTTCAGCCGGAAAATATGTTATTTTATGTGAAATGTGGCTTAAAGAAAATGCTGTCAAGGCTACATTTGCATTCTCTATTTGGCCTTAAACTGAGTAAAATTAGCATAATTCTCTCAACTATACACAAAAGTAATCGATGTGTGTGTGTGTGTTTCGAACAGGATATTCAATTCGCAATTTGCAACCTCTGATTCGGCATTTGGCTTCAAGATTTCGCTCTTTAAGAAGTTTCGCCTTTGCTCTCAAATGCTATGTAAATAAAATTTAATATTCTCTTCGGCACACAGAGGCAGAAGTTTTTTCCTCTTTTGCCTCTCGGCGAAATTTTTCCAGCAAAAAATGTTTGTTATTGGTTGAGTGGCAGAGGGTTTGCCTTGCCATAGAGCTGGCTGAACGTTAAATGCCATAAATAAACGATTTATGTTAAACATTAAAACGATCAAAAGAGTCTCGAAAGCCTTCGAGCGGGATTAACAAGATTTAAGAGCATAAGATTTTAAGGCTGCTGCTTACTGAGTCACCTGGACTGGAGGCTTTACAGGTGTGCCCAAAAACAAAATATCAATTAAGGCTGTGGATAAGACGCAAACATAAAACACAGCAGATTAAATGTGTGTTAACATTTCAGTTAAGCCCAAACAAGTTATTGTTGACACAATACGAGCAAATGTCTCAGGAGATCATAAAAAAGGCATTAAGCCCAAATCTCATGCTGGAAATCATAAAAATGCTAATTTCTTAAGTAAATAAAATACTAAAAAAAAAGGCCGAAGGAGTTTATTTAAGGGAATTGTATTCAGTGGAATTTGTAATGAGGTTAAGCGCTAAAGAATAAAATTTATATTTATAGAAGGAACTTAATGTAAAAAATAATAAATGCCAGCTGGAAGTTTTGAGAGAGATATACATATGGTATATACACTACTATATACTAAAACAGAGTATAAATATTTTAAATGCATAAAAAATGTTTATTTTTATATTTAAAATAATATTTTTAACAAGTTTGATATACTTACATATAAAATAAATATTATTAATATAAGTCAAAAATACAAAAAAAAAACTATTTTTTAAAATTCAACGGTCAAATTGTGTTACTAATATAATACAAAAAAAAAAATATTATATTAAAAATTTGTTTAGGTTTTTTTACTTTAAATTAAATGTCTAATTCAATTTAAAATTTTAAAATTTTAATAATTTAAATAACTTGAATGGAGGCTAAAATAAAGGTATTGCAAAAAGTATTACTCTTGTCAATTATTTATTAATATATTAAATTTATAAAGATTATATTTAAAGATTTTCAAACTATTTTTACTTTAAATCAAATGGCAAACTACACATAATTTTAAAAATTTACATATTATTCATAATCTAAACGGCTACTAAAATATAGCTATTGGAAAAAGTATCACTCTTGTGTGGTCACTTCTTTGCAATGTAAAAATTGTGCAAAAATCTAAAACCAAATTTATTTACATAAATCTAAAAATTTTAAAAAATGTGTAAATTAAAAAATTTAAAAAAATATATATAACTATTTTATTTAAATTAATAAAAACAAAATATTCTTGGCAACCTATAAACTTGAATACCCCAATTAATACCATTTCAAGTACTACTCAGCTGATAGATAAATATCTCAAACTGCAAATATGAATACCCCTACTAAGGAACCTTCAAAAAATACCCCTGTGCCACTTGGTAACACCTCAAATCACAAATCAAACTTTTGCTAGTAAATCAAATAGTAAAATAAAAGAAGAAAATGAGAAAATTTTCATTCGTAATTCGAATTAGCACAGCTTAAGGCACATATTTGTCAATTTAATTAAATTTCAAAGTGAAATCAAATCAAAAAAAAATGAAATATGCTGCATATGGAGACGACGCCGCGCCACATGGTTGGGGCTCTGTAATAAATTTCGAGCATCGAGATCATCAGCAAAGTCAACAGTCCGAGTTGAAGCGCCAAGCAAAGGCAGGCCAGGCAGCTGGAAGCAATTGGAGTTCATGCAGCAGGCAGGGCTTTTAAATTGTCAATGTTTATACTGTGGCCATATAAACATTTGCCTTATGCGCATTGCGTCCTGCAGGAGCAGCAGCCGCAGCAGCAGCTCCAACAAAATTAATAGCAAGCCTCTTTGGGGCAAGGGCGCCAGGAGCCAGGAGCCAGCAGTCAGCAGTCAGAGTTTGCTGCAACATATTGCATTTTAATGGGAATTTCATTTTCATTGTCAACACTGTTTGAATTATGAGCTGCAGTTGCCGGGACGAGGCCGAGGACACACTCGTAAATTTCTGGCTTAGATTAACAGCAGCTCTGCAGTCTCCCTCCCCTCCATTCAATTGAATTTAAGCTGCTGGGCACTTGTGTCTCTGTGGCTGTGGCTGGGCATTTGACACTTTTCAGGTTTAATGATGCAGCCAGCCAGGCAGCCCGAGCACTGTTATCTCCGACTTGTCTCTGGCCATTGTCTTTGGGCGCCTCCCGTAGCCGCACATTTGCGGACGACGTGTGTCAACGCATTGTGCGGTGTAAATTGCTTGTCCTACTCATTGCAGCAGCCACCCCCTCCTATCCCCTACTACCCCCCTACCCCCTCCCTAACACAGTCTTGGCTCGTCTTGCCGTCGACGACCTGTGTGACAAGTTGTGTGCATAAATTGCGAGCTGCCTCGCCTCGACTGCATTCAGTATACAGAACACGTGAAGGATGCGACGGCGTCTGCTGTTGATGCAACTGCCGACTGTGTGTATGAAGCATCATATCCTTGACGTTTTGGATTTTGTTTGATGCTTAATAAAGGCATAAACCAGAGCAGCTACTGCAACAGCAACAAAACAAGCAGCGCATGAAGTTTCAATGCTGGTCCCATGCTTCCACCTGTTCGCCCCCCCTCTCCCTTTTATCCTTGCTCGCTCTGCCTCGGCAATCCAATCCCAAGCACGCCACTTGTGCACACTTGCTTCCGGTTGGCGATGATGTTGCATGCAGCAGTGGCGGCTGCAACAGCAGCTTAAATTGCTGCCACAATTACACATGTCGCTGTCTGCAGCAGCTGCAGGGTCAATGCTGCCAACACAACTCAGCTTCAATTTTGATTTAAAGACGTCGCAATTTATCAACTTTTTTTGTTTTGAGGTAATTTATGATGGAGCAGCAAAAAACAAACGCAGGGAAATTCATTCAATTATGCGAGCAGCTCAAAAAATACATTTAATATGCAGAATTTAAGTTTAAATATACAAAAATACTAAAAACGTGCTTTAATTTGCAATAAGCTGGAGCAGAGAGGGATTCCTTGACGAGCAGATGACCTTTGCGGACTATACATTAATTATGCCTAGATCCAGTTCTGCCTTTGTCTCAGTTTTAGTTGTATTTATTATTGAGAAATTAAATTTTAAGACTGTTAAAATGTATATTTATTAAAAAATATATATTTAATTTAATAATATATTTTATATATATGAATATATTTATATATCAAATTGTTAATATATAAAATGTAATTATGTAACAATTCTAAATCTATGTAAATTACCAAAGATATTTAAAATAATATATATTTAATTTAATAATATATTTTATATATATATATTTTAAAAAATTTTAAAATATAAAAATGTATTTATTTATATAATAAAATCAGAAAAAATTCTAAATTGCCTAAGATAATTTAAATAATATATTATTTAATTAAATAATATATTTTATATATTTATATATTTTTTAAAAATTGTTAATATATAAAAATGTATTTATTTATATAATATATATACACATATTCTCTATTATGTAAATTTAAATCAGAAAAAAGTTGTAAATATATGTAAATTACCTAAGACGAATATATATATATTTATTATCAATAAATCTCAATTTTGAAACTTATTTCAAATTTTTTATTAAATTTAACTATTAATTTTGATTTTTTGGCAACTACAAAAAAAAAATTAAATTGACTAACAAACAATAAAAAAAAGACCTGGACTCTGTATTAATAATTTTTAGTTTTTATTTTTAATATTTTAAGCTTAAAGAAGTTCACTTTTATGTGCTCTATTGTTCGAATACTAAAACAGACTTTAATTAAATGCAAATTTAAGCAAACGAGCTCAATGCAAACCCAATAAATTCTCTAAAAATTAATTCTAAATAAAATCATTCTAAATAAAATATTGTTGCATAAATACTAAGTTAATAGTATTAAAAACTTCGACCAACAGGCTTTGGGCATTCGCATGAATCTTCATTCGCTGAGCAGTTGCCATGTGTCGTTTGGATAAACTCGTGTCGTCATCGACTCCAGTCGAAAAGTGAACCAATAAAAATAAGTTAACAACTTTGGTCGACTATAAAATGAATTTGAGCTAAAGATAAACCATAAATAAACTGAATAAACTTTGTTTCAAATATGCTCGACTTGATCTCTCTAAACAAGTTACGTCGCACTCGAAATTTGTGTATTTATTGCGTAGCTCAGATAATTTTTGTTGTTGTCCAAGATTTGTTAACGCATTTCAGTTTTGTTTGAGTTTTGTTTTACTTGTTGTTTTCATTTCTCTTATTTGGCTGTTAGCAGCTTTAGAGCTGACCTACCTCACGGCTTATAGCAGCACTTAACCCGGAATGTTGACAACAACAAAAACTGACTGAAATAGAGTTCAGCTGTGGCTGTGACTGTGGTTATGGCTCTGAGTGTGGCTTATATGCTTGCCTGCTGATAAGCCCTATAATGGCTCCATATGCAAGCGGAACATGAATGAAGTTCGCTAACGCAGAACTAAAACCGCGCCAACCGACATAAGTTATCAAAAGTAATTATCAAACCAACAGCAAGCGCAAACAACAACAACAATAGACAGAAAGACAGCGTGAATTTCGGAAACAAAGCGCAGTTCACGGCTTTTGTGCGAGGCTCTCCCTCCCTCTCTATCTCTCTCTCTCTCTCTCTCTCTCTCTCTCTCTGTCTGTGGCAGGGTTTTCGCTTAAGTAAGTTAGCGTTAATTAAGTCAGGCAACAAATGGCCAAATGCTGACCGAAAAAAACAGAAAAAGCTGGAAGCTGGAATCTGAAATGTGTAATTTGCATAGGCATTCGTGTGGCTAAGAAACAAAGCAAGAAAGGAACGAAAAAAAAGGCTAGTAGACAGGACTTAAAAGAAGTGATATAATAAGGTAGAGAGAGAGAAAGAAAGAGATAAAAAGAATTGAGAGAATGAGCAAAAAACAAAGACAGATATAGAGAGAGAGAGTGAGTGAGAGCGAGAGAGATAGGAGCAACTAAGAGTGAAAATGGGAGAAACAGAAAGGATTGAGAGCAAGAGAAATAGGAAAAGGAAATATATCTAACTGAGGGAAATACGAAAAGAGAGATTAAGAAGGAAAACGGAAAGAGAGAGAGAGAGAGAGAGAAAGAAAAAAAGAAACTGATAAATGAAAGAAGAAATTGTGATTAAAGAGAGAGGCAGCGTAGGAGGAAGCAAAAGTGAAAAAAGAAAGGGATTTAGAGAATGTAAATATAGAATATGTAGAATATACATATTTTTTATTAGAAAATACATATTTTATATTAAAGGGACTTAGAGAATGGAATACATATTTCTAAACATCTTTTATTTTAGTATATTTTTATATTTAATATACAAAATAAAAATTCTATCAAAAACATATTAAGTTAAAAACCAAATTTAATTTTAAATTTTGTATACATTTTTTCCGATTTAATAATATAATAATAAATTTAAATTTAAATTGAAATCTTTTGCTTTCTCCATAACTTTGGTAGTTCACTTATAATTCGAGTAAATTCTTATATGTATTTTTTTAATATATTTATTAATTAATATATTTAATACACAAAATAAAAATTGTACCAAAAATATATTTAAATAAATGGAAAATACTTTTCAATTTTTAATAATTTTCTATACATATATATATATATATAAAATTTAATAAAAATTAAGAACTCACTGAAATCTTTCGCAGAACTCCGTAAATTTAACAGCTAAAAATGTAGAGCATTGTCCATGAATTATCTTTTATATATATATATATATATATATATATATATATATATATATATATATATATATATATATATATATATATATATATATATATTTTTTTTTTTTTTTTAATAATTCATTTAATACACTAAATATAAATTCTACCAAAAATATATTTAAATACTTTTCAATTTTTAGTAATTTTCTATATATATTTCCTATTAAATAAAATTAAAAACTCATTTAAATCTCTTGCCGAACTTCGTATATTAAAGAACTGAAAATGAAGAGTTTTCCCCATAATTTCCGATAGTTCTTATATAATTTGTGTGATTAATCCTGGCATATGTTAGTTAATGTGTTCACACGTCGTCGGCTCGTCGGTTCGTTGGGACTCGATAAGATTTATTATTTATTTTATTTTATTGACTTGCTCGCAGCCCGACTTAACTGGGTCAATAAAGTGTGCATTTGCTGGGCGCTATTATGGATTTATATGCAAACGCATAAATTTCCAGCTCAGTTGACACTTAAATAGCTGTCCGCACACTTGGCAACAGAAGCGGCTGACGATGGCGCTGACAGCACGAACCCATTTCAAGGACAACGCGCCGTATGCGTAACCCAAGCAAATCAGCTCCAGCTGCCAGACCACTGGATAGCTGTCTGAGACGACATGGGACCGCGTGCGTGCCAAAGGAATGCAATAAACTAGGCACCACATTATGCGCAGACACACACATTTGCATATAAAACGGCAGCGATTTTCGCACCACTTTCCCCCACTCTCGCCCCACTGTAACAACTCGAAAATGGGCAGCGAGAATCGACTGGGCTAGTCGATGGGCGCTCGTCGCCTGTCAGCCCAACGAAGTGCGCAAAAAAATAAAATATTACAGCAAATGATATGTGAAATGAAATATTGAAACATGGCAAAAAATATATTTATAGGGAACTGAAGAAGAGAAGAATTTATATATTATATTCTATTATATATTATATTATATTCTTTTGGAATAAATGAAATATAATATAAATATATAAAAATATATAAAATTTAGGCAGAGCCAGAACTGAGTCAGAATTCAGCCAGAGACACAGCAATTGGCGAAGCCACAGCTCAGCAGCAGTTGAGCGAGATCAGGAGCAGAGGCAGAACAGTTGAGCCAGAATTCAGCCATAGGCAGAGCCATAGGCAGAGCCATAGGCAGAGCCACAGGCAGAGCCATAGGCAGTGACATAGGCAGAGCCACAGGCAGAGCCATAGGCAGTGACATAGGCAGAGCTATAGGCAGAGCCATAGGCAGAGCCCTAGACAGAGCCATAGGCAGAGGCATAGGCAGAGCCATAGGGAGAGCCTTAGGCAGAGAAAGAATTCAGCCACAGAGTAGCAACACTTGAGCGAGATCAGGAGCAGAGGCAGAACAGTTGAGCCAGAATTCAGCCATAGGCAGAGCCATAGGCAGAGCCATAGGCAGAGCCATAGGCAGAGCCATAGGCAGAGCCATAGGCAGAGCCATAGGCAGAGCCATAGGCAGAGCCATAGGCAGAGGCATAGGCAGAGCCATAGGGAGAGCCTTAGGCAGAGAAAGAATTCAGCCACAGAGTAGCAACACTTGAGCGAGATCAGGAGCAGAGGCAAAACAGTTGAGCTAGAATTCAGCCAGAGCAGAGCCAACGCAGAAGCGACTAGAAATTGTTTCTCTAGCTGCTGAGTATGTGCTCGTCGAGCAGGTTTGTGAAAGCTGAAACCTTTTAGCTGAAGAGATTAGGTATCAGCAAGAGCTTTATTAATGCTCAGCTGATTTAGCTATTGCCAATTACCTCTGAATAGCGCATAAATCAAATCGAACAAAGTCGAAGAAGCAAATGAATATATGAATGGGTCAATGGAGGGCGGAGTGGTCATCAGAAATGGGCTAAAGCCCCAAGCTGAATAAAAACTTGGCTTAACTATAAGTTATTAATATGTATTTATTTTTTGTTTGTTTATTTCTTTGTTGTTAAAATGTCAAATTGCTTTAACCCTGAGCTAAATAAGCCGCTGCACAGAAGAAATAAAAAATGAAAACGAATTTGCATAAAGCCAGAGTCGACTCGAGACGAGCCGAGCCGAGCTGAGCCGAGCCGCAATTTGTCAATGTAACACCAAAGAAGGCGAGCTTTTGATCATCCCAGATGCAGATGCGCCCGGAATATGCAAATTAGCGCGCTAATTTGTGAAGGCAATCTCTAAATAGAGCCATAAATTTATCACAGTGTGCGCTGGCATGTGCGAGCGGAGGCTAGGTGAGTGTAATCAATCAAAGTTTTGCTGGCCCGGCATATTGGCCATCATTGAGCCAACGAAAACAAGAGGAAAGAAAAATTATAATTAAAAAATTATCAGTAAAATGCGAACAGAAAACTTTAATGATGATTATTGCATGAGGATGGAGCTGATGAAGCTGACGAAGCTGGCGAAGCCGATGACGAAGTCGCCGCTGCTGTGGGGCGTTGCGTGTACGACAAGTTGATGCGGTCTCTCACCTTGAGAGCTTTATATTGATTTCAACTACAGTCAAACTTGTCTTGATGGGTTTTTTGTTCGATATCAAACGAAATTATGCCAGTGCAGCGGCGGCAGCAGCTTAAAATTAAGAGAGAAAGAAAAATAAATATACGAAAAATATATGTATATGCTTAGGTCTATTAGTTATATACGTAAACTCATGCACAATAAACATTGCAGAGCCCACGAAACTAACGCAAGAGAAAGAGCGAAACGAAAGTGGAACGAACGGATGTGCCACAAACAGTGGTGCGAGCTATGCCCAAACGGGGCAACAAATGCAATCAGCATGTTTGGCATGCCACGCGCAGCCAGACAATTAAAATTTATTGAACATTTTATAAGAATATTCTAATTAGAATCTGAGTCACGTTTTGGAACGCCCAAAGATATATTTCTTATTTATTTTTAATTTCACTCACATTACTTTCTTTTATATATAAATATTTTTGTATAATAAAATGATATTTAAATAAATTTAAAAAAATACTCAGTGTTTTGTTTTTAATTTTTTTGTTTTAATTTATGCAAACATAATTATCAAGCAGAGCCAGAAGGCCTTAGAGAAGCTTTTAAAAAATTAAAAGTAATTTTTGGTAATGCCCAATGTCAAGATTCAGGTAATTACTAATTATAGTTGTATTAAAAAATTTATATATATACAAATATAAATAAATACTTAACCTTCTTGTCTGTATGAGTATGCCAAAACTTAACTCTTTTAAACACAAATTGTCAAATTAGAAATTTATAGAAATAAATAAAAATTATGAAATTTTAAATATTAAATATTTTGGAAGTAATTCACTTAAAGGAAATTTAAAATTAATTAATTAAAATAGAAAAAAGACAATATAAAAATATAAAAATAATAAATATATAAAATGTGCATTTGGCTATAAATAGCAAATAGAAATTAAATATAAATAAAAAATGTTATATTAAATAAAAAAATAACGAGGAAAAATAAATTATAAAAAAAAATTAATAATAAATAAAAATAAAATATAAGTTAAAAATATAATGTAAGTCAAGCTAAATGGCAAACGCAAAATTAATATAAAAACAAAAATATATAAAAATAAAAAATTTATGAATATTTAAATATACAATATTTTTGTAAACAATTCCATATTAAAAATATACAAAAAATATATAAAGCAAACAAATAAAAATATTAAAATTATATATTTTTAAAAAATTATATTAATAATATTAATAAAAATGAATATGTTTACATATTCTGAACTAAAAATTTAATAATAATAAATGCAAATAAAAATATATATAAAATGTAGGCAATTCTTTTCTCAATTTGCAACAAAAAAAAAAAATAATAAAAATGAAAATAAAAAAATTTGGTATAAATAAATTATTTTAATAATATTAATAAAAATAATAATAATAATTTGCCAAAAAAAAAATTAATAAAAATATAAATATAAAATTTGTAAATAAATTATTTTAATAATATTAATAAAAATAATAATAATAATGAAAATAAAAATATATATAAATAAAAACAGTTCTCTTCTAAAAAAAATTTGCCAAAAAAAATAATAATAATAATTTAAATAATTTAATTTATTTAAGCCAAAAATATTTCTGTACGCAATTCTTGAAAAAATTTCAAAAGAAGCTCTGGCATAAATAGTTGTTGATTTTTTGTTGAAGCCTAACCAGAACTCGCATCTGCTTAAGCCACATTAAAATGTTAATCGTTTTGAGCTGTTTCCTTGCCAAAAACTCGTTCGCGTTCACTGTGCGTGGCGCGCACTTAAAAAATTGCATTGCTTTCAGTCTTTCAGCACCAGATCAGCGTCGCCGCCGCCCAGCCCCCACCCGCCGGCTTAGACTTGTTGAGTTGTTATGGCGTCGCATTTTCAAAAGGGTGCCCCACAGTAAACGTAATGCGCCGCTTACTTCCTCGTAAGCGTACAAAAAAAAAAAAAAGAAGCATAATACACATATACAATCGAAGCTTTCAATTTGCACAAAAACTTCACATAAATTACATAAGCTGACCAAAAAAGCGAACAACAAAAGTGAAGTCCGACTTGCAGAAGAGCGAAAAGACGGGCGTTCCAGCTCTAAAGGGAGCAGCTGAAACTGGTTCAGTTTTTTGTCGTTTTTTTTTATCATCTGGTTTGTTGTTGTTGTTGTTGTTGTTGTTGGCCAACTGACCTTGAGCGAGGCTTACGCAATGAAATCTTCTTGAATCTTCTGACAGCTGCCGCTGCTGCTGCTGCTGCAGCTAGGGCTCATCTGTACTTCGACAAATTGCAGCCACCGTCGGCGATTGCAAAATGAACAAAATTTGAAATACAGAAAGCCCAAGATCGCAACTCAAATGCATAAGCAACAGCAACAGCAGCAGCAGCAGCAGCGACGGCGGCAGCAACAACAAAAAGTTAAACAACTTGTCCCATAACCAAAAAGCCAGATCCGAGTGCCCAAAATGAAGAGCTTGCTGCGCCGCTGCGTCGCTGCCTCTGGTATGTATGAATGTGTATGTGTGTGTTCAAGTGTGTTATAAAAGCAACTCAACCTGGCTGCCAACAAGCCATAGTACAAAGTCTACTTGCAGCGTGAAGAGCTCGCGTCCATCGAACCAAAAGAAATTCAGCCAAGAAAATGTTCAAATTCGTGTTTATTGCCAGCCTGCTGGTCACCGCTGTCCTAGCCGCACCCGTGAGTGACCAAAATGTTATAAAAACAACAAAAAAAGTTAATTAAAAGAAGTTATATATATATTTGGGATTGATACAAAAGATAAATTGTGGTTAGTTGCGCACGCACTTGGGTCGCTTCGTGCTGCGATCTGTTTCGCACTTCTCGAAGCTGCCGCACTTGACATTGCCGCAGTAGCTGCCCGTGGCGCCAGCTGCAAGTGGAAAACATTTGTAGCGGTCTCACTTTATTGCTACTCTCTCTCTCTCTCTCTCTCGGCTTCTACTCACAGTTCTTGCTGCCAAAGGGCGACTTGTCGGCGCCCGAGTTGCCCAGTAGATTGGACGACGCGCAGCTGCGTCCGTTGCACAGATTTGGGCAGCATTTGCCGCCAATTGCACTGCACTCGCTGTCGTGCAGGCACTTGGGCGTGCAGTTGGTCACTTTGCTGAACGAGGGGCAGTCTGCAAGTGGACAATTCAGTTTAGTCTTTGTTGCCTGTGCTCAACATGGCCATGACTTACCGCCAGCTGCCAGTGTCATAGCCACACAGAGGCCAATCACAGCCAGCAAAAGCATTAAACCAGGTTTAGCTAAAAATGAAAGAGAGAGAGAGAGAAAGAGAGAGAGTTAGAGTGAGTGTAAGTCTCGAACTATCGATCTACGTGCCCATTTTCCTTGTATTTCTTAGTTGAACGTCCGCTTCGTTGCCTTAGTTAACAGCGACTGGCGCCAAGTGGGCTTTATACTGTTGCTCAGGCTCAGTCTCAGAGTCAATTGTACCGCCTACTACTCGAACCAGTTTGAGTATATAGTCGACATTGTCGTTTTGCCTCGTGATTAAGTACACAAAAAACAAGCATAACAAAAACAATGCCAGGCAAATTTATCACATACACCGAAGCTAATATACCCTGTTGTAGGAAAAAACAAAAAGTATTGAAGAGAAAAGTTAGCGAGTTTTCTTTTCTTTAAAAAAGGCAAAGCAAAATTATAGAACTCTACAAAGACTAAGTAAATAATTGAACTTTGCATTTTTTTTAAATATTTAAATAATTTTTAAAAATTTCATTAAGAACGTGAAATTTTGTATTAGGCATTCGTCATACCCTCTACAGCTTCACGACTACTGCCAGATGAGACTAGAGACATCTGCAAAGCGCGCTACAAAATTCAGTAATAATTGCATAAATTATAAAAGTAGCTCACCTTAAAAATATATATTTTTTGCATATTAAATTTTTTAAAAATATATGTAAAATATTTTGTATGCAAAACAAAACATTTAAACTCAGCTTAGTTCAACTAAAACTTATTTTAAATAATTTCCAAACGAAGAATATTAATTGCTGAATTTATAAAAAATAAATAAATAATAAATAAATAATCGAATATCGATTATAAACTAAAAAATATATATATATATATATTATATAAAATCATAAAAATGTCTATAAAATATTTATAAATTATAATTTTCATATATTATATATAATATTAATTTTTTCTATTTTATGATTCTATTATTATGATGGAATAATAATATATAAAATAATCAAATATTATATATAATATTGATCAATTATAATTTTAACATATTAAAATTAAATAATAAAATGAATGAAATTTAATTAGTGTAATTTAAAAAAAAAATTTTCTTATAATTTATCATAATTTTTTAAATATTAATTCAGCCATATATCATTTTAGCCATGTTTCCTTGATACACTCTGCAAAGTCAATTGAATTTTTGTGTAGCTCATTTATTAGACTTGATAAACCGATCTGAACTGAACAGCTTCGACATATCTTTTAATTAACATTTCCGCTCAGATGATAGCATTCAAGCGATCTCAACGACATAAGATATATGGAAATAAAACACTCAAGTCAGAGTCAACTAGGTGTATACCCTATACAAAATTAGACAGGCATAAACAGAGAAACAAAATATAAATGCATCAAGTAAATATATTTACATATATTGAATTTTTATAGCCAACGGTTGCAGGGTATCAAATCGCAACGAAGTTGTTGAGAAGAACCTTCAGTGTAAGGTTTTCTCTTATAAGCAATAACTCAAGTCAGTCATATTGAGAACTTGAATTGTTATCAACAACAGCGAATATTAACGATGTAAAAGTAGATAATAGGCAGTTCTTGGAAATCGCAATGACTTCACCTGCTCAACCGGCTACAACTTTATTTTGCGTATTCCTTTGCAGCTGACCGACGAAGAAGAAAGATTAGAAAATGAGAGACTGCAAAATGAATCGGCAAAGTATTCATTCGGTTCGTCGGTCAATGATGATATCAACGATAGTCAACTTATGCGCGAAGAGACTCGCGACGGTACAAAGGTCATTGGCAAGTACAGTTACAGCGATGGGTTCGTCAGACGGACGGTCCACTACGAAGCCGATGAGAATGGATATCGTGTGACCAAGGAAGATATGGAAGTCATCGGAGACGGTCCACAGTTCAATCCGGAGGGACAAGCCGATGTTGATAGCTCCCTCTCTGGCAAGTACTCGATCAAGCTGGACAACACCGACGAGAAGAAGCACTACAAGGACATCAGGGCGTAAAGCGACTCATTAGTCGACTAATTTCTAACATTTAGAAATGAACTGAACACAATGTTAACTAAGAAATCAACCAGTTTGGTTATTGTATTAAAAACAAAAGTCAAGCAAATCCAAATTGTCTTTCTATTGTGGACTGAGCGAGCCTGTTAGTAATCTTTATTGTCAGACGATTTCAGTATTTGTTTTAGGCAGTCCTTTGTTGATTGTATGTTCAGTTCTGCTTGGAGTCACGACGAGCGGGATACGGATTGGCATTTATGTCGATTAGAACCATCTCGAAGTATCGATGGGCATCGTCCAGTGTCACCCAGTTGGAGTGGAGCATACGCAAGTCGCTGAATCGACGGCCAATACGCTCCTCGATGACGGCCTGCAGCTGCGCGTAGGGACTCGTATCTTTGCCGCCGAGACCTTGACCCGTCGACTTGCCGCAGACGCCACACTTGGCCACTGCCCGCTTGCGATCCTCGCAGCGGATTTGAATCCTGTAGATGACCGAACCAATGCGGCGACCCTTCTCCGGACACGGACGACGCACTTTGAGCAACTGCCGACAATGCCAGACACGGATCCGAATGAAGTAACGCATAGCTCAGCTTTCAATCTTATACAAACAAATAGCAAAAGAATTGATTATTTTTACCGTCCAAAGATTTTCTCACCAAATTTCCAACGCGATTAAAAAAAAAACTTTTTTTTTCGTTGACTTTGACTAACTTTCGACAGCCGTTCACATTCGACTGAGACTCAAGCGAAAACTACAATTCAATTCAGCTCGATTTCAAAGCCTCCTTTGATTTAAAAATAGGAAAAATATATTTGTAGAGCTAAAGTTGCCATTCGAACAACTGAAATTAGGCTTTTTACGGATTTTTGTTTTGTTTTTTAACTCTTATTTTTGCCTATTTAATAATTTAAACAAAAATTGAAGCTAAAAAAAAGCACAAAAAAGTCTGAATTTAAATTGTAAACATTTTAGGGCACAGCAATAAATAAATAAATGAATAAGAAAACTAATACATAAAATAAATTATAAAAAAAACACACTAAACTTAAACAAATTAAATAAATTTTATAAATAACAAATAAAAAAGTAATTTAATACATTTAAAAAATAGTTTTAAAAATTATACTATTATAATCAATGCAATATATATGTTTTATACATACAACTTATTTAAAAAATTTAAAAAAAATTTAAAAAAAAACATAAAAAACTAATCCAATGAATTTAAAAAATATTTTTTAAAATTATAATAATGTAATAAATGCAAAATATATAAAAAAAAAAATTATTTAAAAAAAATATTTCAAATGTTAAAAAAAAAAACAAAAAACTAATTCAATGAATTTAAAAAATATTTTAACAAACTATGTAAAATGTAAAAAAAAAAACATAAAAAACTAATTCAATGAATTTAAAAAATATTTCAAAAACATATTCTAAAAAACTAAAAACTTATTTAAAACATTAAAAAAAAAAACTGAAAAACAAAACAATTTAAAATATTAAAAAAAACTCATAAAAAACTAATTCAATGAATTTAAAAAATATTTTTAAAAATTATAATAATGTAATAAACGCAAAATATATAAAAAAAATATTTAAAAAAAAATATTTAAAAATTTCAAATGTTAAAAAAAAACAAAAAACTAATTCAATGAATTTAAAAAATATTTCAAAAAAATATTCTAATGTAACATATGCAAAATATATATAAAAACTTATTTAAAACATTATTAAAATATTTTTAAAAAAATTCTAATTTTTAAGATTTATTTAAAAAAAACTTATTAAATGTATTCAAATTATATGTTTAAAAAATGTAATAAGCACATATAAAATAAAATAAATTAAAAAATATTAATTCAATATTTTTTAAAATATTAAATAAAAGCTCATGAAAAATTCAAGAAAAATATAAAAATAAAAAAAAAATAAAATAAAAATAAAATTTTTAGAACTATTTCGTTTAAAGCTAAATTTTTATTTTAGAATATAAAGCATATTGTTTGACAATCTGGGGTTCATAAAGCATATGGAGAAAGATATATATATCGCAGTATTAATACATTTATAGCACGTTGAATGGTTTCGATTACTAAAGATCCTCCTGCACGCACTCCATCGAGTTGTTGGCCGACTGCGTGATGATCAGCGCCTTCTCCGAGTCGGTGAGGTTAATGAATTTGTTCTTTGACTTGAGCTCCTGCTGGATGGACGAGAGCAGATCGGGCGATCCGCGGCCCGGCTTCAGTATTAGGCTATCCCGATTGATGTTGCCTGCCTGTTGCACGACCTCAGCGCAGCCGGCGACGTCGAGCGTTGGCTCCACAATCGTCTCCATCTGCAGCGACTGGCGCTTGCGGCGCATGCGCTTCGAGCCGCGTGTGATGAGAACGACAGCGGGTGATTCGTAGGGCAGCGCCTGGATGACAGTCTGCAGCAGCTTGGGCGGCGTCTCGGGCGTCTTAGGGTTGCCAATGACAACGTCCGCCTGCAGAGCGCTGCGTGCCCGCTCTCGCTCCTCTTCCTCGCGCTCGCGGGCCGCATTCTTGCGCATCAGCTGACGGGCGCGCTTCTTGAGTATCGCCTGGGCATTGGGATAGTAGGCGATGACCTCGTTGAGGTCCGACTTGGACAGCACAAAGAGATTGGAGTAGCCCTTGGAGCGCACATCGGCTGTGCGACGATCGGCGCCATTGATGCCCAGCAGACTGATCTCTCCGAAGACGGAGCCCTCGGTGAGCGTGGCCAGGACAACGTCGCTGCTGGGCCCGCCCATGACCTGAACCTGACCGAGCTTCACAATGTACATCTCGCGGCCCACCTCACCCTTGCGGCACACAAAGTCGCCTGGAAGGAAGGTAACGGCACGCAGCTTCAGCACCAAATCCCTAAGCAGCGCCTCCTCGCAGTCAGCGAAGAGCTGCACCTTGGACAGAGTTTGTATGTGCACCGAGATGGCAATGTCCGTCTTCAGATTGATGGGCAGAGCATCCAGAATGTTTGACTCATCTAGGTATATATAGAAAATAATATTGGTATATTTATTTATCTCCACAATCTCTGGCCTTACCCAAGGTGCGCTGCTGCTCCCAGGTGAACTGAAACCACATTTTGACACGCGACTGCACCTCCTTGGACAGATTCAAGCGTCTCATGTACTCGAGCGTCTCGTCCTCCAGCTGACGATACTCGTGCCTGTTGCGTGTTGCCGTCGAAATGATATCCCTGATCTGACCAATGAGCAGGGCGAACACAAAGACGCCCATGAGCCAGGCGACGGTCATGAACACGTATTCGCCCTGACGTTCCGGCTTCGGGTTCTTCCCAATCGACGTGGCCGTCTTGGTGGCAAAGGCAAAGCATCTCACATACGGATGTCCCTTGCCGCTGAAAACCCAACGATTCTGGCCCAGGCCCTGATAATCGCTATAGGCATAGTACAGAGCGGCCGTTATGTGTATCATGTAGAGCATATAGGTTAGGGTCTTGGCCACACGAACCTGTGGGGTAGTATAGTATATTAGATTTTACTTAGCTCTATATAAATTGGGGTGACTCACGAAATGCGGCGAGGAGATGACCCGATCCAACAGACGAAAAACTTCCCAGAAGCTTTGAATCTTGAAGAAACGTGGAAAACGCAGCCAAACTGCGCCAGTGCCGTACTTCAGATAGAACAACTCCAGGGGCAGCAAGGCGAGCAGATCCAACTGTGAATGTTCGAAAAAAGGGTTAGACAGATTAAGAAGTGAGCTTATAACATGGAAAACTAAATAATTAATAACTTGTTTTATAGCTAAACTTTCTTTATCAAACTTTCACTGGGTGATGATGTTATGCCTATGTGTGTATTTGCCAAAGCAGAAGTCTCTAGTATTTAAAATACGTCATATGCAAATTTGAGGGGAAGGGAAAAAGGTATCCGAAATTTAAAAGTTATAAAATATTTTTATTCATTTTACGAATTTACATAGCAAATTTGGAGTCTTTAGCTCAAACGGTACTCAAGTTATGCTCAAAAAACCCAGTAAAATTATCGATATTTATCGATTATAACAAAATGGATTTAGTTATCGAACGAAAATGATTTACTTCTACTGCGTATGGTATTCACGAATATACATCTCAAATTTCAGATCTCTAGCTTCAGTAGTTTTCGAGATTTCTGCGTTCAAACGGATGGGCATACAGACAGACGCACGAATATAGCTACATTTATCGACTTAGCTTCTTTTTCTTCTGTTACATCAATTTTCCCAAAACTATAACAATCCGATTACCCATTTTCAAAGGATTCAGGATATAAAAGGACATTCCCAGAGGATTCTAAGATAAGATCCATTTCACCCACCTTAAACTGCAGCTTTCTCATGTAGTTCTTGCGCGTCAGATTCTTGTTCTTGACCCAGAAGCCCTCGAAGAGATACATGACGCGATGCTTGAAGAAGACCACGTCGAGTAGGTAAATGATGTCGGCGCAGAAGTCGCAGGCGAGCCAAATGTTCGTGTTCGCCTTGGTCTGGAAAGGAAAGGAGGCGCGCAGCGGTATGACCCAGGCGTTGTAGAGAAAGGACAGCGAGACCACGCACAGCCACGAGATGTAGATCTTGCCCTGCGGATCGAGCGTGCGCTCGTCGTTGTTGGCGCCGCACAGGCTCGAGCAGAGCCAGACGTTGGAGCGCGGTGTGTCCGCCTCGAAGAGGCGTCCACGATGCGGCGACTGACCGGCGGGCACCAGGCGCACCTTGTGCTCGGGCGACGGATGCAGGCTCTTGGTGCTCGCGTGCAGCGCTGCCGGCGCTGGCGGCGGCGTGGGCGAGCTGGCGCTGCTCGAGGAGGGCGTCGGCGGCAGCTCGATGCGCGACTTCACCTTGTTGGCGCGCGCCGTGAAGCGGCGCACCAGATGACGCACCTGATCGCGCAGGAACTGCTGGCCCTGCGAGTCCAGGCTGCCAGCGCTGCTGGGACGATGCTGCTGCTGCTCCTCCTCGACGACGGCCACAATTTCGCTTTCGTTGAGCGAGGAGGAGCGCGTGGTGCGCATGTTGCGGTCGTTGTTCTGCTGCTCCGGCGACTCATTGTAGCAGATCTGCACGTCCTTCTCGTCCTCATCCTCCATGGGCTGTGAACTGATGTCACATTGATCCGGCTCCAACGGCTGATCGAGCAGCACCTGGCCCGTTGCGCTGCGCAGCTCCGCCGCACGCTGAGCGGCCACCGGATCCGGCTCGTCCACGGCGCCTGGCAGCGGCGTCAGCTCCACGTACTGCGGCTGCAGCACCCGCCGCACGCTGTCCGGACTCACCAGTGGCTTCTCGTGCTTCAGTATGTGCTTGACCAGCGCATGGGTGCTCTCGATGTTGTTCACCTGCCCCGAACGCTCGGAGTCCACGCAGCCGATGCGCCCGTTGCGGAAATACAGCCGCGAATGCGGCCGCTGGCGTCGCTGCGGCGCCTTGTAGGCGTTGATCTTGAAGCAGATGCTCTTGACCGGACTGGGGGTTTTGTTCTCCTTGTCGCGCTTGCGCAGGCTAGCGGCCGACTCCTGCTCCTTCTCGCGCCGCATTAGCTGCTCCGTGGCGCTGACGAATTGCTCGATCTCCTTGATGTCCTTGGAGATCTCCTCTAGGCTGCGTCGCACGTTCGCCTCCTTCTCGCCCGGCGTGGAGTAATGGCGCTGCGGCTCCGGCCGCGTATTGATCACATTCCGCATGAACGCGTGCCGCTCCAGCGTCTTGCAGAAGCGCGGCGACGCCGGCGGCCGCGGCACCTGACCCGGCAACGTGGCCATGCGCTTGAGTTGACGGTGAGCTCGGGCCTGTGGCTGGAACTCGTCGTAGGCAAAGTTCTCCAAGATGTTGGGCGATGACTTCAGCAGCGCTGCACTTGCCTCCGCGTCGAGCTGCGCGCTGCGCTGATTCAACTGCGAATGAAACAAACTTGAGTCCGACTGGCCCCACAGCTAGCCAAACCACCTTGGCGTCGCGCAACACGCAAATTCAATAAAAAAAATATATAAAAACAAAAACAAACAAAGTACGTCTGTGCCTTGCATGCTAATTGCCCCGGGACGCCCGCACAATCCCATCGAATCGATTTAATTGAGCGACGCAGCGCAGCCCCAACGCCTCAGCCATCTATCAGAAGGCAGACGACGGTCAGCGGGTAAAAGCAGTTGGAGTATTTTCATTTCATTACTGAGCGAAGGACGTTCAATCAACTCCTAGGTAGAGATAGAGCTACTAGATATGCTGCCAGATAGACTACTATAAATACTGCTTAATTAGTCAAGAGCTGAAGGACATCTATCAGATATGAGCTGAGGCACGGCAAGCATAAAGAGGAATA
This sequence comes from Drosophila repleta, assembly GCA_018903745.1. Classification (NCBI taxonomy): domain Eukaryota; kingdom Metazoa; phylum Arthropoda; class Insecta; order Diptera; family Drosophilidae; genus Drosophila; species Drosophila repleta. The sequence goes on along the minus strand of JAEIGN010000497.1, from coordinate 16,320,610 downwards.
AGGGCAGTCGGATACTACAGTACAGATACTATAGGAGACTTATGTTTTAGGGTTCATAATATAATATTAATGAATTTGAATATATATTTAAAATAATATTAATCATTTAGTTTTTAAAATATTAAACTATAAATTATTTAATATAATTTAATTTAATTTAAAATAAATAAATAAATAAAAAAATAAATAATTAATAATGGCCTAATAATTCATTTGAATACTATAAATTATATTAATTAATTTAATTATATAAATAGATACAACATATTTCATTTAGTTTCTAAAATATTAAATTCAAAATTAAAAATATTTAATATAATTTATTTAATTTAAAATTAATAAATAAAAACAATAAATTATTTAATATAATTTTAAAATTTTTTAATAAAATGAATTTAATTCAAAATAAATATATGAAAATAATAAATAATTAATAATAGCCTAATAATTAATTTGAATACTATAAATTATATTGAGTAATTTAATTATATAAATTGATACAACATTTTTCATTTAGTTTCTAAAATATTAAATTCAAAATAAAAAATATTTAATATAATTTATTTCATTTAAAATTAATAAATAAAAATAATAAATTATATAATATAATTTAAAATTAAAATAATAATAAAAGATTAATATGACACAAAATTCGACATTTCTTTGTAAAAAAAATTAATTGGAACTGCATAAAATATAAATATTAATTAAAACTCATTTATTCTTAATTACTTTAATAATTAAAACAAAATTCCGTACTAAAAGCTTAAATAGCACGATGGAAGAAAATCTATTTCTCTATATTACTAATTTCGTTAAAAAAAACTCAACTTTAGATTACAAAAATAATAAAAATTAAATAAATAATAATAATAAAATAAATAATAGAAAAAATAAACATAATGAGAAAGCCTTACGAGGCTTTTTGGCATCTTATATATTAGCGAAAATATAGAAAAAAGAATCAAACAAAAAATTGTAGTTTTTGTGAAAAATACAATGTGATTAGTCTTTGTCCCAGAGACTTATTTCGTACATCCTAAATAAGATAGAAAAAACTCAAAACTGTAAAATAGACGATGTTACAAGCATTCTATTCCTCTTTGATATATATCGGAAATATAATTAGTATTAGGTTAGATCGACTGATCGATAATTATATCAGTGTTAGTAACAGTGTTGTATAATATAACAATGAATCCCAAAATCTAGTTAGAAAAGTGTGCTACGCTGAGCACATGCAGAGACTTCACAGCAAAAGGGCAACAGTCTGCGACTTTTCTCTGAATTATCAACTCCCAAAAAAAACTTCTGTAAAATTCTCTAAAAATGGCTGCCTATCGCTACATGCAGGAGCTCTATCGCAAGAAGCAAAGCGATGTGATGCGCTATTTGCTGCGCATTCGCGTCTGGCAGTACCGCCAGCGGCCCAGTCGGCCGGAGAAGGCGCGTCGCCTGGGCTATCGCGCCAGCAGGGCTTGGCAAGCGACCCGTGCCCAAGGGCTGCACCTACGGCAAGCCCAAGGGCCACGGAGTCAACGAGCTGAAGCCCCATCGATGCCTGCGGGCCCGGGCGGGACGTCGCCTGGGAAGTCTGCGCGTGCTCAACTCCTACTGGGTGGCCCAGGACGCGAGCTACAAGTACTACGAGGTCATCTTAGTGGATGTTCAGCACTTAGTGGATGTTCAGCACAAAGCCTTACGGCGTCATCCGAAACTCAACTGGATATGCAAGCACGTGGACAAGCATCGCGAGCTGCGCGGCTTGAGCTCAGCCAACAAAAAGTCTCGCGGCATTGGCAAGGGCTACAGATACTCGCAGACCAAGGGCGGCTGTCGACGGGCGGCTCTGTGGGGCAAGAATCGCGAGCATTTGCACAGCAAGCGTTAATGACGAAGAGGAGTTTTCAAATAAAAGTTGAATAAATATAAATGAAATTGAATTTCTTTTTACCTTACGACTGCGACCTTTGCTGGCCATCATTTTGTTGCCTTTGTTGTTCTCTCTACTGTTGACTTCCGTGCAAGTTCACTGCCAGTTCAAGGTTCAGGGTCGTCGCGCTTAGTTCGCCATTGCTGTTCTTCTGTAATTAAAATAGAGTTCGTTGCGTGGCACACGCGGCGTATGATTAATGCGAAATGCCATTACTTCGTGACCAATTGCTCTTATCAGCCGCCTATCACTGGCATATGCTTCGAAGCTTTATTGATTTTTCCCAGGCCACGAACAAAGCAAATCTGAGCAGCTCAACAGGTGTGTGTGTTGTCAGAGAACTTTCCCAATTAATATAAATTAAATTTGTAACAGATTTTTTGGGGGTTTTCAATAATTTATATAACTATTTGGTTTATTCACAAAACTTTTCTGCACTTTTGATATGCATTTCATTTGCATAGAAAAACTACGCAGGCAACTAGTTGGCCACTCACCTCCTCCTTTGTTAAGCACTGATAATAAACTAGAAAGCACTCATGGCAGCACCAGCAGCAGCAGCAGCTGACTTGGTCTTGCGATTTTGGCACAAAGAAATGCGCAGGCGCAGATACCGTGGTATGAAATAAGATGGGAAATTCTACTATGAAAACTTATTTAACTATCAAATATTCTTTAAATTAACATAATCTATTTATTTTTTATACTTACTTGCAGTCAAATACTAAAATTTCTTATAGAACTGCCAATTGCAGTTGTTGAACAGAACTTGCTGAGGTTTCAAATGATAACCGACTGTTAACAGCCGCAATAACAGCAGCTTGTAATGTTAAGTAAAAGCTTATGCTGTACGGAGCTTTAGATTGACAAACTTTACATATTTAAAATTTATATTTTACATATTGAATATTTAATATTTATATATTGAATATTCATTTAGATTTTAATATAATAATAAATTTGAATATAATGATATAATATAATACAATATATATATATATATATACTTATAATATAATTTTAATGTATGATTTTAAACTAGTTTTAGTAGTATTAATAATTAATCTGAATTTAAATATAATAATATTAAATTAGTTTTTATTATTATAATAATTAATTCGAATATAAAATTAAAATAAAAATTTGCATTTAATTCTGAATATAATAAATTAAAATTATTAAATTATTTAATATAAGTAATATGATACAAAATTGAAAAAATATATATAATATTGAAGAATAAATTAAATATATAATAATGTATTATACATATGGGACTATATTTTAAAAATTAATTGAAGTTTAATATAAAAATAAAATATATATAAATTTAAAAATATATATATTTACATATATTAAAAACACTATAATAAACACTTCTTATAATGAAATATTGATCAATTAAATACTAAAAAAATTTTTTAATATAATAAAAAAATTACATATTTTTTAATATTTATTATGTTTATTATTAATATTTTAAATATTTTTAGTTATACAAAATTAATAAAAATCAACAAAAATAAGCCTATGCTTTGTGAGCTTAAAGCAAAAAAAAAACTTTTAATATTTCAGGTTTCTTCTTATTCAATTAAATATTAGTTGAAGATATTATAGTCAAATAAAAATTATATAAATATCTATATTAATAAAAATATATAGGGCATACATAAATAAATAACTAAAACATTTACTAAAGTGATAAATTGATAATAAACCTGAAATAAATCAAATTTTTATATTATTTATAGTTATTTATGTATATTTGAGAATGATTTGTGTAGTCTTATTACTAATCATTAAAACACATTATTAAAGTTTTTAAATTTGTTTTTTATTTATATATTTTTAAATAATATTCCGTTCAGCTCTACATTTACAATTACATATTTGTTGGTTTTGTTTTTGTTTTTTTTTTTGTATCTTTTAAATTACATATATATACTTATGTATATATTAAAATGTATATATATAACTTGTTGGATTGTGTTTTTTTTAAACTTGTATTAATTGTATGTAATTAAAGTGAGAACGTCTGCTAAAAGGACGAATAAGGAAAGCGCTGGACGCAAACAACGGCGAACTGAAGTTGCTTCGGAGTCTGCGCATCATAAACTGATTTTACCCAGCGACTCGCCTACAAAACTGTGGAACGCTATGCATAAACATTTACATTAGATGCCATGAAAAAAATAAAAAATAAAAACTAAAAAATAAAAATAAGAAATAAAAACCCCAAATTACAGATGCGACGATGTGTAAGCCAGGCAGGCGAACGCAACGCGTGCCACCCGGCGTATGAGCAATTTGAGAAACGCTTTAAAATGAAATAATTGTGGTAGATGCATACATACATACAAACATACATACGTACGTATGTACAAACCTATAAAGAAACAGTTGCTAGTTTTTTGTTTTGTGTTTTTTATGTTTTTTTTTTTGTGGTTTTCTTGACTGAAAATTATGTTTTAACTTATATTATGGTTCTTGGTGTGGTTGTTGTTTGTTTGTTTTGTTTTGTTTTAAGTGCATATTTAAAGGTTTAAGGTTTTTGTTTTTTTTTTTTGTTTTTTTTTTTCTTAATTGTTTTTTGTTTTTTCATTTGTTTTATGTCACTTAAAAAATTACATTAGTAAAATGTATTTTAAAACTGATGCGAACGCCGCGACGGCATCTACTCGCTCTCGTCGTCTTCGTCCTCCTCGGAGGACTCTTTCTTCTTGGCCTTCTTGGCGGGCTTCGCGGCCATCTTCTTTCGCTTCTTGGGCGCACCGGAGTCGGTGCCGCCATTTGCCTCATACTCCTTGACCGCCTTATTGTAATCCTCCTTCATTTTTATGGCTTTCTGTTCCCATTCCTAAGTGATCATATAAATATATATAAATTAATTAAATCTGCCGATTATAGGCGTGGGTGAGAGCGACTTACAGTTTTGTCTTTCAAGCCGCGCCACAGCTCGCCGCCGCGCTTGGCAATATCTGTGACCTTGCTGCCGGGATTTTCCTTTTTGATCTGTTCGCGGTTCTCGTTCAGCCACAGCATGTACGCTGACAGTGGACGCTTCGGACGCTCGCCGCTCATCTTTGCTTTGGATTTATGTGGATTTTACGCTGTTTTTATATTTTCAATATCGTATTTGCCACCTCTTTTAGAGTGCGCTGTAAACAAAAATAAAATCAAATGCTTAGTCAAGTATAACGTAGCAATAACTCTCTCTCTCTCTCTCTCTCTCTCTCCCTGTGTGCCCTACTAAAAATCCTATTGACACTTTGGGCAAAAGGGCAATCCGATTGCTTTGTTATATAACAACAACAACAAAATACATTTTAAAATCAATTTTATTTATATTTGAATGGAATAAATTTTATGCATGAAAAAATAAATTTTATTTATATTTTAATGGAAAAAATATTATATATTATATGCAGCAATTAAATGTACATTACAAATATTTTCTTTTATTTTTGTCGAATTATGTTTTTATTATAATATTTGTATTGTTTAATAATACAAATTATTTATAGTTATTATTATTTATATCTTAATATAAGTCTTTTATTTTAAATGAATATATAAATAATGTAAAAATAAATATTATAAACAGATATTATTTATTTTTATTATTAATATATTTTTTTATTTTACATATATTTATTATATACAAATAAAAATAAAAATTTTGTACAGTTATTGCTCATTTTTATTTGTCATTATTTATTTTATTTAATTGAATATATTTATTATATATTGATAAACATTATTTAAAGTTATTATTTATATTTTATTTTAATATTTTCTTTTTATAACAATTTATATTTTAATATTTAATTTAATATTTATATATTAATATTTTATTTATTTTTATTATTTTTTCAATTTATTTTATTTTTAACGAATTTATATACATATATTATACAGCAATACAAACTATTAGTTATTTTTATTTATTTTAATTTTATTTTATTTAAATAGAATATGTTTATTATATAGTAATAAACATTATTAAAAGTTATTATTTATATATTATTTCAATATTTTCGCTATATAACAATTTATATTTTAATATTTAATATTTATAATTTATTATTTTATTTATTTTTTTCTTATTATTTGTAAGTTATTTTATTTTATTTGCAATTTATATGTATTATATAACAGTACAAAATTACTGTGCAGTTATTATTTATATTTAAATTGAATATTCTAATTATATAACAGTTATTCATTTATTTTAATTGAATGTGCATTTCAAAAGCCTCTTTTCCTTGCCCTCGTATCATAATTTGCATCATATTTCTCTGTCCATTTGCGTGCAGCTTAAATATTCAATAATTTCATATACACAAATGTGCATCAAATATTCGTGACGGCAACTGTACACGGCTTATACAATCACCCACACACACATCCACACACATACAAAGATATATGTTTATATAGGCAGCAAGCATATGCCTGCTGCAGTCTTTTTTATATGCACATAGACTCAATTATTATGTATATATATATATGATATGTTTGGGTACATAATTTACTCAATTATACATTTGTGTGCGTGCGTGTGTGTGTGTGTGGTCAATTGCAATTCACTTTTCGAGGGCCCTGGACCAATGCAATGAAGTGCATATACCGCACCTGTAAGTATGTAAAATCAGGGCAATGCTCTTTTAAATAACTCGAGCAGTATATGCCTGGTCCTCTGACTGTATATAAAGGGAAATAATATCATAAATTCCAGGTCAAATAAAACATTTTCTTGCTGCAGCTCAAGCAACTCTATGCCTGATGAACTCTAGCTAAACTTCAACTACATTATGCAAATGTGATTTGTAACAGTAACATCATCATCACCATCATCATCATCAGACAAGCGCCTCCATGCACTTGACCCAAATACTGAGCAATACTGACAAATAACGCAACGCGCACGAGACAGTGACAACAGCAGCCACGGGAGACGACAGCAATGCTGTTGCTGACGAGATGCTACGACAATTGGGTTAACAAACCACAGAGCTGAGCACAATAAATCAACGAGAGCGGGAGCAGGGGACGCAGGTGGCAAAGCTGCAGTCATATCAATCACAAAGACAAGCCCGGAGCCAGTGGTCAGCTAGCGCCAGTTGCGTTTATTAGCCAACAATGGCGCCCACATGAGCCCAGGAGTGGTGGGTGTCTGGCTGCTTCAGCAACAGCCAACGGGAAATGGCGGCAAAGTTGTTGTTAGTTTAACGCGCGCAACTGTTACGCTTGCAGAGTTTGCCCACCCCCCCCAATGCCCTCCTCCCACACAGACACACGCAATGACGTTGTCAATGTCGCCACACGAGGCGGCAACACGTGATGCACAAAGCAACAGCAAAGGCAACGGCAACGACAGCAGCTTCATGGCAACACCAAAAGGATTCCTTCGCTGAGCACCACACATGTCGAGTGTATTTATATATGCATGCATGCATGCATGTATGCTATGGCTACAAAATCGAAAGCGAAATACATTTTGTCTGGCGTGTGCGTGTGCGTGAGGCGTCGCAGGCGTCGAAGCTGCTGCCAATTGATAGGTGTAGCATCTAGGTGACTAGGCGGTGTTATTTATGCATAACTTTAAAGATGTGCCGACTAAAATGTGCCAGGCTTAAGAGATTTGCGGCAAGAGCTGGGCTTTTCAGCGGCGCCCAAAGGTATGCTATAGAAAATGGTTTTAGCTGCGCTTGATGGCAAGCAAAAGATACAAGAATATAAAAAATATTTATTTCAATTTAAAAAATTTTAAAAAATTATTCCTTAATGCGTTATTTTGTTAAAAATAAGAAAAAGTTAAATTTTCACTTTTTATATGTTGTTTGAGCTGGGCTAAGGCAAACAGTTGCATTTATATGCATAAATAAATTTGTATAAAATTTTGTAGCATACTTATAAGGGCAGAGAAAAGTAAAAGATACTTAGAGCTGCAATTAAGATACTTTTATGTATCTATATAAAAATTATAATATTATATTAAAAATATATACTCTTTATGTATTATAATTGACATATATACACATATATATTTATATTTACATATATATATGTACATATATCGGTCGCTCACTCGTTGCCCTTACTCAAACTCTTCAATTTCTAATTAGTATTTAAGTTTCGTCTATAAGCCCACAAATTGCGTTTGACATTGCTGACATTAGTCACCTATCGGCTCGTATGAGCTGATTATTTGGTGTATCAAAAACTGTGTACGTTACGCATACGCAGCGTGGTACGACATCCCACATGCATTATAGATAACTAGCTGGGGACAAAGGGAACGAGCTCGAACGCAATGAATGGAAGGGAATGGAATGGAATGGCAAGGAAAGGAAAGGACAACAAATGATATTAAATGGCATACAAAATGAGGCAGGGCCGACATTTTAGCGTTGATCTAAAATTGAAAAGCACAAAACGACGCGAGCGTCGCTGTCGGCGTCGCAGTCAGCGGCGAATGAGCGCAATGTGAAACTGCTGAAAGGAAAATACACAGGAAAATACACAGACAACATACAAATATATACACAGGCATAAAATTACGGCAGCGGCTTCTGCTTATCTCTATGTGTATGTGAATGTGTGTGAGTGTGTGAGTGTGTGTGTTTATAGCATTTTTAATGCCGACAACGCAGCAGCTGACGTCGACTGCGCTGCTGCTGCTGCTGCTGGAACGCTCAGTGGTTGTTGTCTGCAGAGCGGTGTAACTACCCAAACCACCCGAACCACCCAAAAACAACGAACTCAAACTGTAAAATTGTTGCCTGAATGCGACTTTCAGCTCCAGCTCGAGCTCGAGCTAGTGCGCAGTGACAGCATTTTAGGGTAGATACTTTTACAGGGATTTGCGCAGTGGATGTCGACAGGGCAAACAACCGTTATATGTGGCAATATATGTACGTATATATTATATAGATATATATATATATATATATATAAATTTGTCTTTGTGTTCGTGTGTTTTCCTATGTGACTGACGTTTGCCGTTAGTGCGCGCTGTACAGTGGTGACTTTTTATGGCCCAGCCACAAAGTATGGCTGACTGCAGATAATTTGTTTGAGTTTTTCGACACAACTTTTTCGAGAAGTGTAGCTGACATTTGGCGTACAGTCGTGGCATAAACTATGAGGCACGCTTTAGATTTCAATTGCTTAAAGGGCAGAAGACTGGAATTATTTGATGAAATTTGTATAAAATGTGTTTAATTTTATATTATAAAATATTTTTAATTTATGGTAAATATTTGTTTAAAACAAAATAATTTTTTAAGTTTTTTTAATGGTTGTTAAATTATTATTATTATTTCATTATATATTTAATATTTATTTATATATGGAAAATATATTGTTCTCATATTTTATTTCTATACTTTATATCTTTTTAAGATTTTTTATAATTATGTTTATTATTTTATTTGAAATCTCACAATTATTATAAAAGCAAACAAATGATTGCAAAAGCAGCTCAAAATATTGTCGTTCTCAAATTGCCTTTGGCTTTGCTTGTTTTTCTTTTCAGCTTTATTTTCTATTTGCTTTTTTTTTATCAAAACAAAATAAATTATACACTCATTTGAGCATGGCCTCAGCGATTAGCTAACAAAAGGCGAGAGAGAGCGACAGAGTGAGAGAGCTTTGACAAAACAACAAACAACAACAAGTGCATTAACACAAACACACACACGCACACACACACATTAATCACTTGACAGGCGATGATCAGCAAATAACAAGCGACAACAACAGCTCTCGCGCTTTTCGAAACAATATAAAAGCGAACAAACAGATCTTTGATGCGCCGTGTGGCAATTCATTATCGCATCGACCGACCGCCCACGAGGCGGCAAAGTTCGCTTTGAACAAGTGAAAATGGCGCGAAAAAGCTTTGGGCACAACTGTAAATGCGGCACGCTGTCAGTTGAACTGTACCAATCTCTCTCTCTCCCTCACTCTCTCTCTCTCTCTCTCTCTTCTCTCTCTAGCTCCGCGCTGCGCTCTTTATGCAGGTAGTGTGTCAAACTTTTGGCGCCATTTTTAGTTTGCGTTCGAGTGTTCGCGATACGAGTGCATAAGCAAATCGCGCGCGAAATGCAGAAAGCACAAATACAAAATAAATAAACAATGCGGAAATCGAGCTCAGCACGAAATCAGCGACAAAATGTCTTAAAAGGCAAAGCGACTAGCTAAAGATTTGAATTTCGATTGAAGTGAGAATTTTTGTTAAATAAAATAAAGCTTTATCTAAGTATATGTTGCATAAAAATTAAATAAATAATAAGTTCATTTATTTATTCAACAAAAGTTAATTAAAAGAATTCTTTATAAATGCAATTTTATTATTTATTATATACTTTTGAGTGTAAATATTTTTTAAAATTTAAAACAAATAAATAAAAAGAATTCTTTATAGATACAAATATATTTTTTTATTTTGTTTATTCATTTTTAAACACTTCAAAGTTTAGTTCGATTAATTTAAAAAAAGTGAAAAGCATATCTTTATACAAATGTTTTTTAAGTTTTTAATTCTTTTTTAAACACTTCAAAGTTTAGTTCGATTAATTATCTTTTATTTAGTTATATATTTTATTTACTTAAACAAAAATAAAATAAAAGGAATTCTTTATAAATGCAAATATTAATTTATTATTTTTCTTTATAATTTAATTTTAAATGTATCAAATTTAGTTATATAAATTATCTTTTATTTATATATTTACGAAAAATAAATAAAAAAGAATTCTTAATGTTTTTTTTATTATAATTTTATTTTAAATACCTCATAATTAATTTTTATTTTTATACAACTTTTATTCACTTAAAAAAAAATAAAAAGAATTCTTGATATTTTCTTGTTCATAAAATAATTTTAAAGCCTCAAATTAAATAATAAAATTTATTATTTATTTTTATATATATTTATTTATCTAAAAATTATTGAAATACCTCAAAATTAGTTAAATTAAAGATCTATTCAATTGTTTTAATTTTCTATCATATCATAATATTCTTGCCTTTTGCCTGCGCACAGATCAACACTCAGAGCATAGCTTTGAGCGTAACAGGGGCCGGCAGCAAAAGCTCTTAGGCTGATAAGAAATGTTTATGATTTGATTTGCTAATCTGGGCAAGGTTTTCTAAGGAGAGGGATCTCCGAGTGAGTGAGTGAGTTCATGCTTTCTCAATTGCTAATCGCATTTCACGGTCAGAGAGTTGAAACTTCATCATCAAGAGCAAGGCAAATGCATTCCGCTGGGCAATTTTGTGCACGCAGCTGCAAAATGCAATTCAAGCAAAATAAATATGAGCAAATTGCACTGGATACTTGAATGGGAAACGTGACCGCCGACAGCCGGCGCGACTTGGCGACAATTGCGTTTGCCATGTGATAAGGCAGAAGACGCAACGCAACGCACTGAAATGCTTAAAGCAATTGAGGCCAGCAGCGAAACGCACACAATGCAGTAAAGGATTGAGTGCGTGGGCGTGGGCGTGTGCCTCAGGGATCGACACTTGAACTCAAGACTGTCGACAGGTGGGTGGCGGCAGGCAGCCGCAAGTTCGGATCGGGCTTGAAACAATAGCTGAAATCGAAATCGAAAACGAAATGCAAAGCAGATGCGATTACAGGCGTGGCACACAATATTGAGCAAACATTAAAAAGTTTAAAATAAAATAAAAATTTAATTATTGTTAATTGTTGCTATTAATTGTCAGAGATAATAGATAATATCAGATAATATTAATTTTTTTTAAAAAAAAAAATATTTAATTTAAAAACAAAATAAAAATTATTAATATTAATTTATTTTGATTATTTTTATTTAAATGTTTTGAAATGATTTTTTAATAATTTTTAAATTAATTTCTATAATATGCAGCAATATTACAGAAATTAATTAAAAAATTAAAAATAAATTAAAACTTATATTAATTGATTATATAAAAGTTGTCAATTGATTTGATTTATTAATCAAAGTAAATTAATTTGAGCAACATTTATTTATTACACCAAATAAATAATCAAATCAATAATCGCATTTCGCATTCAGCATTTCCAGTTAATCAACTGAAGTGATAACATTGGCCAGCCAATGGCATAAGCATAGAGAGGCTGTCCGACTAATTTGACGCACACTGTAAATGCGACGCCCCGTGGGCCTAACACTAAACGCCAGTGTAAAAATGATTACCCACAGACGACGACTAATGAAAAATACTCTTATTTCTGATATACGTACGTACTTTGCTCTGGCTGCCGCTGTTGCTGTTGCTGTTGCTGTGTGTGTTTACACTTCACTCTTGGCCCGGCTCGGACTAGAAATTTGCTTCGCACTGGCGCTGGCACTGGCACTGGCACTGAACAACACTCTGAACGAACGCTGAACAAAATGTACTGCGAGTGTCTATAGAAAACTGAACTGAACTGAAATTCAACTGAAGCAGCTGTACCAGCAAAGGCAAAGCAAAGGCAAAGCAAAGCGAGCCAGGGCGAGCCGAAGCGAGGCAGGCAGGCAGGCAGGCAGCAGCAGGCAGCAGCAGCAGCAGCGGCAGCAGAACAGAAGCAGAGGCGAAGCATACACACGCAGAGGCGAGCAGCCGAACGAACGAGTGAACAGCGAGACCATCAAATAATACACAGAGCCGGAGCCGCAGTGAGCGCAGTACAGGCAGGCGGCAGCAAAAGTATCTGCTGTATCTGAGAGTCGAACAGCCAGCCAGGCCAGGCCAGCCAACCAACCAACATAGAGCGTTGACGACGACGACGACGACGACAACGACGTCGGCAGAGGGCGGGCGACGAGCAGAGCGAACGCAGGCAGACGGGCAACTGTATGTAGTGGCCGACGACAGTGGTGGCAAATTACGTGCGCACAGCCTGCCGCCTGCTGCGTGCGTGTGTATGAGAAAAATAATTTGCGTTTTTGCGGTGGCCGCAACAGTAGTGTACCAGCGCATTGGACTGCCTGCGCTGTGGAATTCGTACAGCGCATGCACAGTGCAGTCGCTGAATATTGGGAGTGTGTAATTGAATAAACAGTAAATAGCTAATCAATTATCGAGGGGCGTGTACCAATTATTCATTTAAGAATATTTCAATAATAGAGAAAAATATATAAAAAATATTTTTATATTAATTTAAATTTTAAAAATTATTTTAAAATAATTTATATTCAAAAAATAATTATAATAAATATTGAAAAAGTTTATTTATTTATTTTGTAATATTTGTTAAATTTAGAATTTAATAAGTAATTTTTTTTTAATTTATGTTTTATTTCAAGCTTTTTTTTTAAGGCATTTTAAATATTTTATTTTTTTTAAATAATTTAATTTATTTTTTATTTGAAACTTTTAATTTTTAAAAAGATTTTTTTAATATTTTATTTTTTTGATTAAATTAATCAAGCTTAAAACATTATTATTAATATTTTTAAAAATTTGTACTAATAATTTTTTTATTTTTTATTAATTTTAATATTTAAATATTTTATATTATTTTTATTTATTTTTAAATTAATTATTATTATTATGCATTCATCATCTACGCCACTGTATTGCCCCACACCGCTGAGCCCTTGTTTTACTCGTAGGCACGCGCATGTTCGACTATTTTTGATGTGACTGTACGCTGTGGCTGCTTATTGCTTCAGCCATATAAAAAGCGTGGAGCGAACAAGCTTTGTGCGAACGAAATGCCAGTAGCATTTTGCCGCGGCAGCAGCGGCGCCGCTGCCACTCGCCTACCTCTTCACCACCACCACCACCACCGTCGCCGCCCCCCCCCGCTCTCGACCCCGCCCCCTGCCTTCATTGCCCCTCGGCTTTCCATGCTATCCGCCGTCATGTCATGAGCGTAGTCGTCGTCGTCGTCGTCGTCGTCGTCGTCACATATAACCAAATATGCCGCCCACCTGTCCCCCCTCCCGACAAAAACCCCCGCCGCCCGTCGCTCACGCGCTCAAATCTACAACAAATGCCTGCCATCAGATACCCCCAGAAACCCCCTGCCTCCCTTCCTCCCTTCCTCCCACCCACCACTCGCTATGCTCAATCTCAAAAGACAATAACAAATAAGTGTTTACAACATTTTACAACACTGGACGCAATTGTTGTTAATTTCATGCCCGAAATTAATCGCAATTAATGAATTAAGATCGGCATTTTGCATAAATTGTGTTTGATTTCCACCTGAATTTGAGCAGGTGTTGCGGCCGTCGAGCATTTTCAAAAAATAACCGTCAATATTATGAGCGCGCGCGCATTCAAAATTTAAATTCAATAGCAACAACAACACGACGGACGACGGCTGATGGTGATGGTGATGGTGATGATGATGATGACAACGTCAACGGAATCAAGAATAAATTCTGGGACAAAAGATACAAATTTGAATCAGACTCTGGGTCTTTGGCTTCTTGGCACTAATAGACCAGGCCAGACCAGGCCAGGCCAGGCCAGGCCAGGCCAGGCCAGGCCAGGCCGGACCCGTTCCGACTCGACCAGGCCACCTTTAGCGCTTTCTGATAGACAGAGCCAAAAAATTTGGGTCGTTTAGTTTTATTTAGCAAAATTTATATAATAAATGGCCGCATCGGCGACGCATTTTGGTCAATTCGTGTGGCGAATACAATGGTAAATCAATCATAGTGAGACACTTTTCACTCACCCGTACGAAAATGTCGCCAAATTTGCGTTTTTAATTGCTGAGAAGGCCCGTCGATATATCGACTCGTGGTTATATTTTCAGTGTGCACTGGCCTTTGCCTGTTGTGTTTGTTCACTTTATAAATTTTCTTCTACTAAAAACTCAAGTCAGTCGCTCGCCGTACTGCTGTGCTGTGCTCTCAGTTGCTGTATCGGTCTCGGTTTGTTCAGCAGCGTAGTACGTACGTACAGCTTTTGCCTTCAGTGGAATATCAAATACACAGAATGAATGCGAATGCCAGCCAGCCAGCCAGTCAGCCAGCCAGCAAGCGGCAGCAGGCAGGCAAAGCCAGCCAGAGCCAGAGGCAGAGACCAAGCACAGCCAGCGCCAGTACGAGTACGACGCAAACGCAGGCACTGAAAATGTATCTGTATCTGTATATTTTGTATGCGTCGCTATGTATGTATGCGTGCATACGTGTGAGTTTCTCTATGTGTGTGTGTGTATTTCGTTCATTCGCTCGCTCGGTACGTTTCGTTGGTTTGTTCGCTCTAGTACTATGTGCGCAAAGCAGAGGCAACGGCTACACACACAGTACAGCTCGCACACACACACACACACACTCACAGAGATACACTCACGTACGTGTGTTCGCTTTCAATGTATGCGTTGCTGAACAAAAATTTCGTTCGTTATATGAACACACGGCAGCCGCAGCAGCAGCGGCAGCAGCAGCGACAGCAGCAGCAGCAGCAACACACTCGACGAGCGAGGGGCGTATGTAGAGCTAAGCGGAGCGGCCAAGGGGGGGGAGGACAACCCAACAGCAACCGGCAATGGCAACAGCACTGAATATGGCCGCCTGCCTGCTGATTGTAGCTGTGGCTGTGGCTGCTTTGCTCTGGCTTGCCCTGCGCCAAGCGGTTCACTTCGCACTCCCAACTAGTTGGCTAGGAATTTTGGATGGCAATGGGCTCTACAAAAAAGTCTGAATTCTGTTTGTATATTGATTTTTTTTCAATAATTTATAAATATTAATTTAGTGCAGGGAATTAAATAAATTGGGGCAAGAGCTTTTGGGATTTGCCGGCATTTGAGAAATTTAGATGATAACTTGAAGCATTAAAAAAATTATATATTTAATTCTTAATTAATAAAAGCTATATAATTATAGCTAAGGCATTATAATATAGTAATGCTCAAATATTAAATATATTTTAAAAATAATAATAAATGAATATATTTTAATATTTTAAAAATATAATATAACAATTAGAATTTACAATTCATCATATTATTTGCATTTATTTTTTTTTTTAAACTAAAAATATATTTATTTTTTATATGCAAAATAATTTTGATGAATAATAACTGCCTAATATTTTTATATATACATTTATTTATTTTATTTTAAATATAACTAAATTTACAAAAACCCAAATAATAAACAAAGATTTTACTCACCGGTCATCTACCTAGTCATCGTCAAGTTATAGCTATGACTTAAAACTTTGTCTATAATATTTAAAAAAATATTTTTTTTTATTATATTATATTTTAAAAAGAATAAAGCAATAAAGTTCAATTAGTAAATATATATATATATATATATATATATATATATATATATATATATATATATATATGTATATACAAAATTCTATAGATATATGTATATAGTACCAAAAATGTATTTAGGCTTTTTGTGAAGTATTAAAAAAAAATTGAAAAAAAGGTCTAAAAATTTAAAGAAAAATAAGGCTTATTTATTTTGACATATTATTATTATTATTATTATTATTATTATTATTTTAAAGAAAACTAAGACTTATGTTTTTCACTTTTTATTATTGTTATTGTTATTATTAATTTTATTATTATTATTGTTGTTACCATTATTATTTTTTTATACCTATATTATGTTATCTATATTATTTATTTTTTTTTAAATGATAATAATTATAAATTAAAATATATTTTCAGATTGAGATACATAAGAAAAACGTAAATATTTTATTCAAAGGTAAATAAATATATATCGAATGAAAACACATATATATATATATATATATATATATATATATATATATATATATATATATATATATGTATATATAGACTTCAGCAATAGATATAAATAAAATTCAGTTTCTCTCCATTCGAATCAATCAATTATCAATATCATAAATTCCATATGAAAACCATTAAAGCTCGCCGAGTGTAGCGCAGCCTGAATTTCGACCAGTTTGAAGCATTTCGCTTGTACGGGCTATGGCTATGGCTCTGACTGCAGTGCGAGTATCTCGCTCTGGTGAGCCCACAGACAGCCGCAGTCAGAGTACAGCCAGTAGTAGCAGAGGCCCGCAACGAACGAGCCAACGAGCAAACGAGCGAAATTGGCAGAGCCAGGGCCAGAGCAGGCAGCCGGAGGGGCGCAACAACAGCAGCGTCGACTGCGTTGTATCTGCAGCTGTGTATGTGTGTATCTGTATCTATGCAAGCAAACTGCTCAGGCCCCCAGCGACACAGCCGATACGCTGCGAAAATCGATGTGCCGCATTTGGTGTAGGGTATAACGCGTCCAGGCAGTGGGCCACGCGCTATGTAAAACATATTCCATGTGAATATCGAAAAGCTCAGCCAATATGTTCAGCAATGTGCTTTGATTGAAGACCCAAACGAGATCTATCAATTAAAATATGAATCTGTATGCAATTAGCGGCCAATATAGATAGAAAGCGGGCCTAACCGACTGAGCAATTCACGTTCCCATTCAATTAGAGAGTTGGAGCACGCTCTTCATTTATTGGGAGATCTTTTAATACTCTTCGTTTTTATCAGCTGCAATCAGATAAAAAGAAATTTAATCTCAGAAATACGAAGTGCAGAACGATTAATGCATTAACAAGAGCAAGATTGCTTTACTTAAAGCCAATATACTCTGCTTTTGATAGGAGTATATTTAGGCTTTTTAAATAAAGATGTGATAAAAAATATCGTAATATATTATATGTATTTATAATATTAATATAAAACTATAATATATTAAATATTTATAGAAAAACTTTACATATCTGCAATATTTAAGACTATTTTTAATATTATTTTTAAAAACTCAAATTTTAATCTTAAAATAATTACTATAATTTTAAAAATAAATAAACAATATCTAAAATATATAAAAATTACAGATGAATTAAAAATTTATATATAATAACAATAACTTAATTATTAATAATTATTTGATTATAAGAAATACATTTTTATAGCATATAAAATTATTTTATATTTTTTATGCATTTTTTTTTTTATTTTTTAAACTGATGCTAAACGAAATTATATATATTTAAATGGAAATATTTATATATTATTTAATTTTTGTTATTTTTATTAATATTTATTATTTTTTTTTTTAATATATTTGCAGTTTCCAAAAGAAAATTAAGAAAAATATATATTTTTCTCGAAATTGCAAAATTAATTTCGAAAAAAAATCATTAAAATATTGCTCAATATTTATAATTGTTCACATGTGCACAATATTTTGGCCACAAGTGTATACAAATAAATGCATAATTGAGAAGTTGTTTAGTAGTAAAATAAAAAGCTAAAAGAAATATTAATTTACAATTATAGAAATAACTTTAAAAATATTTTTTAAAAATTTTAATATTTCTTTTAATTTTAATTTTTTAAGAAGTTTTTTTTTTTTTAATTTTAAAAGCTCCATAAATATAGTAAAAAATGTATTTAAGCTTTTGGCTTAGATAAAATGGAGCTGTGGACACTGTAAGCTGGCAGCGGGCAGCACAATAATCTGTTGAATATATGTACTGAAAATGCAAAATGCTGACGATTGGGCAGCAGTTGGACGCACAGAGCTCAGCCCACAGTGCAGTGGGTCGATGTCGATTATTCCGGTTGTTTGTCGTCTCAATGCTCGAATGTTCGCTCGCTCGCTCGCTCGCTCGTTCGGTCGGTTGTGTCCCGCACCCAAGCTAACGGGCCGTTGACATCGGGTGGGTTGGGGGTGTAGATGCGGCCCGCTGCGCTGCTGCTGCTGCTGCCGTCGCTGCTGCTGTCGTTGCTGCTGTGAGGTGAGAGACGCGCCTGTTGGCTGCAGTCGTTTCGGTGGTGGCAATTGTCGGCTGTATGAACGGGAATATATGCTCGGGATATATGCAAACCCGGCAACAGCAGCCACAGCAGCAGCAATGGAAGCACACGAAGGAGCGAACGAGCTAACGAACCGACGCACACAGGATGTGAATATATATATCTAGATATATGTATGTATGAGTGTAACTATGTATGTGTGTATCCTTTCCTATGCTGCGTGTGTGTCAGAGCATAGAAACAGAGTGCCAACTGGTAGGCACATTGAATAAGAGCCAAGCCCAGCCCAGCTCGAACTGCATATACCCTCTTCCCTCAATTGAATGCTGAAGATACTAATTACTGATTATAATGGGTAATACACATCAATCGAAATTGACAGAAGACATGTGTGGTGACATGATCCGATGTGATATTAGCGACCAATGATAATTATCACGTTTTTAACCATTTTTATTAGCTAATTATTGCTAATTATGGGGGCAACAGAAATTAGAGTATTCTTTAAATATATAATTTATTTTTGATTGATTGATAGGCCAATTAAGAGAAATAAAACAGTTGGCGGGGCTCAATGGAAATTATTTGGGTAAAATATTAATATATAAATTTACAATCAATAACATTTTAATTTATAAAAAAAAAAATTAATTACAAAAAATATTAAATATATAAGAAATAAAATTAAATAAATACATGTCTTATTTATTTTTCAAAATATAAAAATATTATTTTGTAAACTTTTTTTAATGTAACATATTTTTATTTAACACTTAATATCTTCCTTTAATTTTTTAATATTTATCAACTTTTAATTTTCATAAATTTATAGATTTATATGACTTTGTTTCTGAAATGTTTTATAACTTATATAAACTTTTACCTTGAAATAAATTTCGTAAAAAAAAAACACTAACCAACAAAAATGCATATTTATTTTTAATTTTTTTATGTATTGCATTGAAATTAAAAAATGTATTTGAGTTTATTTTTAAACTCTTATAAATACTCTAACAAATATTATAAAAATTCAGGGTTAAAAAATACATTTTGAAATAAATTGAAAATGGTTAGTAAAGAATTATAATTATTAAATTAATTTTTTATTTGATTTATTTTAGATCGTTTGCTTATATAAGTTTTCATTTTTTTATATATTTTTTAATTATTTATATTTATACATATTATTTTTTTAAAAAATTATTTATTTTATATATTTTATTTTTTTAATTTTAATTTTTTTTTAAATTGATATTTATATAAACTTTTACTTTAAACAATTTTTTTTTTAAATTTAGAATTGATTTAAAATCATCTTCCAAACATTTTTGGTAGCTAAAATATATTCTATATTTGGGATATTTTTAAAAAATGACCCAACTGAGTTAAGTTCTTTAAAAACTCCACTTCAAACATCATTATGACTTTATTCAGATAATATATCTTAAATTTAATAACAATAATATGTATATAATAGTATCTTTTCCATTCAAGTTGCTGATCTAGCCCATATAGCTTGCCATTCTGTTAGAGAATCGAAATTCGGGGTGGTCGCTGGCCTTACAATGTTGTTTAGCTTGAAGAGCTGACGCTGAGGACGGCATAGTTTGCTAGCTTCGTTGCAGTTGTGCGTGATTCTTGGGTTTCGCATATGCCTCGATGTGTGTGTGTGTGTGTGTGTGTATCTGATTGTTGCCGTTGGTCCCTTTATAGAACTGGCTGACTTGAGCTGTATGAGTAAAATCTTGCAGTTACCCTCATACACACACATACACATACATATAAATATACTTTACACAGCAGGATGGCTTGGCCAGACACAGAAGAGCTGGTCAGAGCAGAGTGTCAGGCACTTGTTGTCGTTGTTGTTGTTGTTGTTGTTGTTGTTGTTGTTTGTGTATTTGCTTCTCCTTCTGCTGCTGTTGTTGTTTTTCTTTTGCTTTTTGGTCCAGTGGCGTCTTCCTGTCGTCGCCTACTTGAGCCAATATGCTTGCCATATGGATGCAATGTATCTCTTACGTTTACCATTACGTTATGCTGTCGCAATGCACATCTAATACGCATATTCACCATCCAGGACAATTGCAATTGTGTCTGCCATTATGCAAAAGTTTGCCCAAGCAGTTCTCCATGCCAAATGCCATATTTGCTACAACAACAACAAGTTTCAGCTTTAATTGGCAATTGTTTGATAAGGAGGAGCGGAATTGATAGGAATTTTTATTGGCTTGGACTCTTTGGATGGTAGAAGAGGAAGAAAAATTATTATGTAAAGTGAATATATATAAAATAAATAGAGAATATTTGTTATAATTAATATAAATATATTTATGATAAATATTTATAAAGTAATAAATTTATTTTTATAAAAAAAAATACTTATATATATTATTTATTAATATATATTTATTAATATATAACAGAAAGGTATTTTAAAATTTTAATTAATCTTGAATATTTATTTTATATTATTTACATATTTATTATAAATAAATCTTATATATAAATATTTAAAATGCATGAAAATTAAATTTATTAAGCTCGTTTAAAAATATACACACATATTTTTTTATTTATATAAAATAAATATTTTGTATATTTATATATATAAAATAAATGTTGAATATTTTATTAAATAATTATTTTTATATTATATTTATTATAGGTTTTATAATAACTAAAGGGTATTTAAAAAAATTAATTAATTATATAAATTTATTCAAAGTTATCTCAAGTCCCCTACAAAATCATCTTTATATTTCTTTATATTTAATATTTCAAACATTCGATAATTCGTAATATTTTAAGGGTCCTTCGAATTTCGAAGTAACGAAAGTCGACTGTATATTTATTATACTAACTGAAGGGTATTTAGTAATGGTTAAATTGTTTGACATATTTATTTTTAAATAAAAAAAAAAAACATTTATAAATTTATTTAATATTTTTTATATATTTAATATTATTTATATATTTATAATAAATAACTATATAACATAAATATAAATTTGATTTAATAAGTTCTTTTTAAAATTATATGTATTTGTATACATATATATATTATTTTAATTTTATTTATATTAAAAAATATATATATTTTTAATTTTATCTAAATTAAGAGTGCTTGAAATTATTTTTAATAATTTATATAATTCAATTTAATATATGTCTAAGGTCTAGGCCTAAAAAAAAGGCTTTACTGGAAATTTATTTCGCAGTTCCTAACAAGTTGAAGATTGGTAAGCTCAAAAAAGCCTTTCTCAAATTATAAGTTAGATCATAATTAAAGAGATTCATAATAGTCCTTAAAATATCTAATATGGAATAGTGAAAGTTTCTTCTGAACATGTTTCCTTGCTCTCTTTCATACTTTATACAATCTATATAAAATCTTTATAATTTAGGAATATTTGATAAATAAAAAACATTTTTTCGATATTCATATATGAGAATCTTATCATATCCACATCCACTCGATCCCAGAACAAACTACTTAATGGCTTCAAGTGCACTTATACTCCAAGCCCTGATTGCTTGGCGTATGCATGCATATGAGCACAGGTAGTAGCCGACCACCTGAAGCTCCAGCTCCACAGTCTAAAGTAATTCTGCCTCGTAATGCGCTGCCGGCGGCGGTGGCCGTTGGTAGTGAATCTGAATCAGAATCTGGTCGCTGGTCGGTGCTGCTGCGGTTGTCTCTGGTCGCTCGGTTCGCACGAACAGCTGATGATGCATATAAATACCGAGTGGGGGAGCAGTGAGTGGTCGCAAAATATGCGGATGGGTTTCTGTTGTTCCGTGGGCGATGGGAGGCTGCTCGACGACAGCGAGAGTGTGTTAGTGTGTGTGTGTGTGTGTGTGTGAGTGGGGCTCGGGGCCCCAAAAGAGCCAGACAGCTGGGCAGACGGCAGGCGGTCAGGCCGATTGCTAGCACACGAGAGGGCCCCCACCGAGAGAGTCTTGCAAAGGCCAAGTTCAGTATCTTGAACACACATTTCATGTGCTGCCTATTGTTGTGTTGACCGAGTGTGTGCGGCTGGCGATGCAGTTGCGCGATTTGAAACAACAACTGGAGCAGGAGCAGAAGCAAGAGCAGAAGCAGGACTCCCACCACCAGCTGGGATTCTGGGCCATGCAGCCAGCCGCCATCATGTGACCCAATTTCGTTGGCGAACTGCGAAAGTGAAGCAGCCTGTGGGTGGGTTGGGCAGCTGGGGCATTCAATAGCCAAGCGAAATGATCTCAAACTGCACTTGAGCAAAAGAAAGTAAGGATAATGCAAAGATATTTAATATACACACATACTTACATACGCACATTCACATATCTCTCTCGGTCTCCCTCTCACGCCACATTATCTTATCACTGCTTAAAGTTCACTCCAACAGCAATAATTATTGTAAGAGAGCGAGAGCGAGACAGCATGGATCGTTAAACTGTAAAACTTTTGGGTGTCATACTTCAAGCGACTTGTGCTTGACACACTGTAGCGCATTTTGTTGTTGCTGAATTCAGAGAGACAACGATAAGCATGTGCTACTCATAAAAGCAAAAAACAGAAAAGAAAAAAAAGAAAAGAAATAACAACCGCAACAACAATCACAGTCAGCAGTTCGTTGTCGTTGTCGTCGCCGTTGTCGTTGTTTTCGTCCGGTTTTCGCAGTTTTCTCTGACTGACTCTGAGAACTGAGCGACGATTTCAACACACACACACACATGCAAACATGCACTTACATAAATATCTATAAGCATAGATAAGTATGTATGTAACATGTAACATGCTGCTGTAGCCAGCGCTTACCTATGTATGCGCACGTAGGGTGTTTGTGAATCATGCTAGCCGCATTACGACACATATGTATGTATGCCAAAAACACAGCTAGTTTGCACCATAATTTAAGACAAAATTTTATGTTATAGCGCGAAAATACGACGATTCGGCCCAGCCTACACTCTCACCCACACCATAACACGCGTTCACACCATACACTCATACGCCGCTCACTCAGTCACATACACTCTCTCGCTCTCACTAGTCTAGCACACGCACTCACGTTCACACGCTCTCATGCTCTCACGCTCTCGTGCTCTCTTCAATTTAGCTCACTTTAGCTCGCTCACTCGCTCGCTCGTTCGCTTGTTTGTTCGACGCTGTGGGTACAGTACGGTTTGCTTTCATTGCTGTTTATGTTACTGTTCGCTTTGCTTTTGCTTTTGCTATTGCTATTGCTATTGCTTCTGCTTTTTAATGTACTTGCCTTGTGCTTTGCTTTGTTTACGTATGTGGCCCGTTACGTTTGCATTTTATGCTCTGCCTAGAGAGCATTCGCATATTCTTTGTTTAGAATTCCTTCTACATGTTGAGCAAATTATAGCAATTAGAGATGGTCGCATGCTGGCGTGACACGAGTCACATGATTAATCTAACGTTCAATGGGGGAGCATAGTTCATGCATGGATGAAATTAAATTTTTTTTGTATTAATTTTTTATTATAATAAAATACGAACTGATATAATATATGTATTTATTATAATGTACTAACTGTCTTCTTAAACATTTATTTAAGCTAAATTTGTAAAGGCCTTTTGTTTTTAGTAAAGAGATTGAGAAGAAGTTGAAATTTCTCCCAGTTTATAACTCAAATATTTAATTTTTTCTTATTTTATATACATATATTTTTTTAATTTTTATATTTATATATTTCTTATATTTAGTTATATATCAAATAATATTAAACTTTTTTTATATTTAACCTATTTCAACAAAATTTTAGAATAAAAAAAAAGTTGATAAAATTTTTTAATTAATCACCTAGTAATACTTATAAATATTTTTATATATTCAATCTATACCTATACGATATTTATCGTCTATCTACTTTCTATCCATTTCCTGGCACATTCGACTTAGTTTTACCCTTAATCAAATAGGTTAAGCTCTGTGGTGTCACCACCAATCCTACGACGCTCCACCGAGAGCATGTACTGTATTTTCGACTGCATGATCATCGCATTCGAGAGGGGCATGCTCCGGAGTTGGGCCGCCACGCTGAGGCCGAAGAACGTAAACTCATCGTCGCCCATCGCTGGTAGGGTCCGGGCTCGCTCCGCCAGCGTAGAGCTTGACACGGGCACTACGTTGACTTCCTCTGGAGAGGGTGGTTGGGTTGGCGGCGTGATGAGACGCAGAGGGGGTGGCGGACTCAGGGGTAGAGCCGTAGTGGGTATCAGCACCTGTTGATTGGGCTCGAGTTCCACTTTGATTTCGGTTTTCTCCTCGGACTCCAGCGGCAGCAGCATGATGGGCTTCAGGCGCGGCAATTTGACCTGCAGGCGCTTCAGAGGCTTCCTATTCCCCAGCACTATCTCATCGTCCGACTTCTGCTTATACGAAGTATATAAGAAACAAAGAAAGAAAAAGAAGAGAATTTCGGTTTACCTTATCCAGAAACTGCGCCAGAAACTTGTGCAGCGGCGCGAACCAGGGAATTTTCGGAGTATATTTCGGATTAGCTCTGATCTTCTTCAACTCCTGGTGGTAGCCCGTGCGCATGTTCTTGATCTTCGTCTTGACGGCGGCCAGGGTCATCGGGTTTTCCGTGGGCTCCACCTCGGCATTGATGCCCATCTGGATGCGCTTGTAGGCGCCATTGCGAGCGCCAAAGAGATACGGGCGACGGTTCCACAGGCACGGCTCGCGGCTGTAAAGCTCCACGAACTTAATGTGCCGCTCGTCGGTGAAGCGGAATGGTAAGCCGACATTGCTGGCCATGGGTAGGGCAAGCGGGAGAGCGAAACACACATACACACACACACACACACACAAACACAGCCAAAGACCGTTAGGCAACCGCGCGCTCGCACTGCCAGCAGAGAACTGGCATCAGTCAATTGTTGCTTTCGCTTTGCGCTGTTTTTCGCTCTGAGGCGCTCAGCTCTTTTGCTCGTGCTCGTTGGGCAAAGCTTTCGCTTTGCTTTTAGCTTTTGCGGCATACGTGATTCTCTCTTTGTTTTGATGGAGAGCGAAGAAAGTGCGTAGAGAGTGGAGTATCGATAGTTGCGAGAAATCGATAAATTAGCAAATGATAATGGAAGTGATTGGTGTGTTGGGATATGTGTGTTGAGCTTAGGGTTAAGACTAAGTTAGTTAGTGGATGGTAAGTTAGTTAAGAGAAGAAGGCATATTTTGATATATGCTAAATATCGATAATCGATAACTAATTGAAAGTGAAGCCGAAGTGAGCTGGTTAACAAAGGAAAAGGGGGCTTCATTCATGTAGAGCTTAGATCTAGGCGTCGGATAACTACTTTTGCTTGGAATCATATATAGATAAACGATAAATTGAAAGCGAATAAGTTCTCTACAGATCTCCGACCTTTATAGATTCTCCTGTAACTAGAAAATCGACTTGCTTTAAATGCTTAACTTAGGATGGGATGAAGAAATCGGTTCCAGCTTAAGATAGGGTAGAATCTCATCTAAGACTGACATGGGAAATCGATTCTTCCCTTAGCAGCCATAGTTAAGGTAGGGTAGAATCTTATCTAAGACTCAAGCTTGAAATCGATCATATTTTCATTCAATAAATAGACAAATCGAAAGAGGCAATTGCATTGTTCTAGCTTCCATAACTGAGCCTTACCAACCCCATGCATTTCATGTGAACTCAAGGAACTCAAGGAACTGGAAAGACTTCAAAAGATTTTCTTAGGCATTGCTCAATGCTGCACTGCCGAATGCAGCTTAGCAAGAAATCGCACAGAGAGTCCTTCGGCTGCCTGGCTTGTTGTTGTCCTTGCTGCTTTGTGCATTGCAAACAGCGCGTGACATCGTTATCCTTTGTACGTCCGGCTGCCGCTGGCAGCTAAAAATTTACCCTCGGAACAGCAGATTCACTTTTTTTCTCTTCTCCGCAATAAGTTAATGGCGGGAAAACGATCCACAGCCTCTGGGCGAGCGCTCTCTCTCTCTCTCTCTCTCTCTCTCTTCCTCTCTCGCTCTCGCTCTTTCTTTGCGTTTGGGTGGTTAGCTTAACCCAGAACGGGACAGCAGCCGTTGCAAGCAACCGTTACAATGTGTGTTTGTATATAAAAAAAACTGCCCTGCTTGAGATTTTTTTAATGCGTGGAAAGAGGTGTGGAAGGTTCTCCTTTTTTATATTATCTTTACTTTGAGCAAATCTATGAGAAAAAAAGGTTGTGATAATAATCTATAAGAGATTTATTTATTACATATATTTTTTACTTAGCTACATTTATTTTTATTTAATATAAATATGCTTAGATTAATAATTTTTTTAAAAATATTATTTTATATTTTTTATAATTTTTTTTATTTTTCTTACATTTTTATAAATAATATTTTTTATTTTTATAAATTGGAAGCTTTAAGATTTTTTTTTGCGAATACAAAAAAAACATAAATTTCAGTCATATAAGTAATACCGAAATCAGATATATTTATATTAATTTCATAGATATTTCCTAAATTTATTTATATAAAATATAAATTTTGTATTCTTAATATATTTATATTCCCCAAACAAGCAGCACGTCCATTTGTGACGTCATTAGCTGTACTTTTAACCTCATTTGTTTGCGGTCTCTAACACGCACAACAGAAAGCTCGTTGCTATGCAATTGCAAAAGCAAAATAAGATACGCTTTTGCAGCATTAAAAGTCAAAGATATTAATTGATTGAATTAGCTATTGATTAAATTCGCAATAATTATTGAATTTATAAAATATACAAAAAGTTATTTATGAATAAAGATACGCAAATTAAAAAAAAATATTATAAAATCAAATGTATTAATAACAGATTAGACAAACATAAACTGCATACATATATATGTATGTATATTAACATAATTATATGTAAATATGTATGTACATAATCATTTAATACATGTGGTTTTGTAAAATATGTTTTTGCCTGGGATTAAATTGTCATTTTTGGCGCCATTTTTAAGTGAGGCCTCAGCGCTCGGTCTGTATGTATGCTCGGTGCCAGTGAGAGAGCCAACGGGCTCTGCTGGTGTACAAATGTGTGTGAAAAGACACTCAACGCACTCAGCTACATAGCTAAAATGTGGGGCAGATGAAAAATAATTTGAATAGTTCATAATTCGCTAGTTGGCTAATTTGAAATTGTTTTTATCGGCAATACGCTTTGTGGCTGCCATTTATTTCATTTACATTTCAAACTCAATTTTTATTGTCGCTATTTTTGTTTTTACATGGCTTTTATCGGCGTTTCTGCTTTAGTTTGATATTTATGATTTATCTCACTGTGTGCCTCAGATAATAAGCCGGCTGGCTTTTCACTCGCTCTCTCACGTCCGCTCTTTCAAGAGATGGTTGCGTGTCGTGAGAGCATTGAACTAGATGGCAATAAGCAGAATTATATCAAATTATATATAAATATAAATTAATAATAATGCTCCCAATATTAGGCAAAAGTATGAAGTTTAATAGGAATAAATGATTTTTTTTCAATATTTATTAAATATACACCTTAGGCGTAACGTTTACCCACGAGTCGTGTTACGTCGTGCTCTGCGAAGGGTACGTTTTGCGTCACGCTCTCATCTTAGGTAGCATTTCTGCCTATGTATGTCGGACTGCATCATTTTTACCAGCTGCTTGTTTTCGTTATAACAGCGGACGTTGAGTCCGTACAGTTAATATTGAGCAGCTCAAGAGAAAGGTTGGTTGAGTTCCAAGAACTCGAAGAATTTATTAAGTGAATTGAGAAGTGATTATAAGACTTATGTTATTTATTATTTGAAATTGTGAAGTGATGAACAAAAACACAACTATTTTGAGTTATCATTCTTAGTTGCCCAGTACAGTGAGCACACTCAGCACAAAGTACGACGTTGCTGTACGAAGAGAGTGAAGCGTTTTGCCTTTTCTGAATTTTTGCTTGACGTGAGCGCTGTTCAGTCAAAATGGCTGCTTGAGCTGTTTTTATTGAATTTATTTTGCATAATTATGCTACTTTCTTAAAAAAAAATGATCGTGTCTTAATAACACTCGCATGATAAACTCAAATGCGCGCGTTTTTGTGCTATTCACATATTTTACTTTGTTTCCGTATTTGTATTTGTTTTTACTCGGCATTTAACAGCGTTTCTGCTTTGCCACTTCATTTGCGCTCTCTCGCTGAGAGAGAGAGAGAGTGAGAGCGAGCGAGCAAATGTGTGAGCGAAACTGCCCAGCCGGCAATTTATCTGCTGCCGGCGTCGCTGCCGCTGCGCTGCGTGACCAACGTTTGGTGCTGCTTTCAGTTTCCTTGCCTTTTTGCTTGATTCACTCAGTACAGTTGAAGTCAGTAAAGAAACGTGAAAGGTTGGTAGACGCACGCAGTCAGAAAATATGGAAAAGATATTAAATTAATTTTGTGCAAGACTTCAAATCTAAATTTAAAGTGTGACAAAATAGTTTTTATTGTTTTAACCGAAGCGATCTTATAGACAAAACAATATTGTTTAAATACAGTTAAATTGAAAAATGAAATTTGATGAATGGCAGGCGCAATTATATTAATTAAATAGTGAAAATGCTGCTTGAATAGCATTTTTAAAGACACATTCAAGGCACTTTTCAGTTAATTTTCGCCTGCTGCTTACATTTTCGCCATCGAAATTTTACTCTTTGTAGTACATTTCTCATACAAAACGTCGCTTGGCCTGTGCCAGCGCCAGTGCAAAAGAGCGCGTCGCATACACGACGACGGCGACGACGCTGCTGTACCACACAAGCAAAGCAAGCAAGCCCAAGCAGCCAGCCAGTACATACAGAAAAAAGTGTTGCCATTTCGGTCTTTTGCACTCAGTTGCTGTGGGGAGCAGCGCAGCACGAAGAAAAAAATGGCTGCTAATGTTGATAATATTGTAATTTGGCATTTCAACATGCATATTTTTTGTTAAATTTAATTTTTGTTATATGTGAATATTGTTAGCTGCGCGCACTCTACTCGTTTCTATTGGAAAGACGCGCGCGCGCGCTTTTCTCAATTGTCAGCTTCGATGCCAGGCGTGTATGAGTGTATGTGTGTGTGTGAGCGCAGTATTGCCATCTCTTTTAATGCGCGGCCATCGCTGCATGTGTGCGTGCGCGCGTGTGTGTGTATGCCTTCTCCTATGGTGGTGGCTTCTCTTTGGCTTTTTTGAGCGGCATTTCTTCAGCTTCGTATTTCTCTGATACTAATTTGGTAAATTATTCTTTTTAATTGCAGCTCGAAGCTTAGCAAATTAATTTAGTAACTTACTACTTAAACACACACACAAAGACACAAATTAATATGGCCGATAAACCAAAACGTCCGCTCTCCGCTTACATGCTGTGGTTGAACAGCGCACGCGAGTCGATCAAACGCGAGAATCCTGGCATCAAAGTCACCGAGGTGGCCAAGCGTGGAGGTGAATTATGGAGAGCAATGAAGGATAAGTCGGTGGGTTGAATTACAAATTAATTAATTTCGTTGTTTATATTTGAATTGAATAACTAATCTGATTCGTGTTTTTGCTGTTGCAGGAGTGGGAGGCAAAGGCAGCCAAGGCTAAGGATGATTACGATCGCGCCGTGAAGGATTATGAGGCCAACGGTGGTGGTGGCGGTGCTGCCAATGGAACAGCCAAGAAGCGTTCAAAGCCTGCCAAAAAGCCAGCGAAAAAAAGCAAAAAAGACGATTCCGAGGATGACGACGATGAGGAAAGCGAGTAAAGAGCATTTGTTACTTTGTTGGCATCCTTAAGGGGGAGGCCTGGCACCACGCGAATAATAATAACAACAACAACAGTGGACCGACCTCCTCGTTCAGTCAATCGCATTTCGTCTAAAAATCCACCCACAAACACACACACACACACACACACTCCACATAAGCACACCACAACCACACATGCCCAAATCACAAAACCATAGCATAGAGATACAAAGAGACCCCCACTCCAATAATAATATCAAAAGAAACAGGAAAGTTGAGAAAGAGAAACAACAACATGAACATAAGCAAATTTGTATTTATACATAAGAATTTAAGTTTACTGTAGACGTTTCTTTTAGTATACACAATTTCAAGAGAGGACAAAAAGAACAGATTTCAAGTCGAGCTCATTGATCCTGCCGAAAAAAGAGAAAGAAAACGCGGCAAACAAAATGAAAATGAAATTGATCAATTTGTAAATCTTGCATAAAAATTTGTAAATTAAACGATAACGTAATTCCATTATAAATAAAAAAAAAACAGAAAAAATCGAAAAATTCAACATTGCTCTGAGAAAATACATATATCCTCTGTACGTGAGTAGAGAATTTACTCACACAATAACAACAACAACAAGAAGAAGAAACCAGAAACGTTGCTAGGGTCAGCCAAAACGAACGGCTTATTTACCGTCTATTATATAGATCGATATATACCAATAGCTCTATATGCGTAATGTTAAACAAGTTATCAGATTTAATGAAAAAGAGTGTACAAAACAAAACAAAAACAAACAAAATATGGGAAAAGGCGTTGAGAGAGCTTTTTTCAAGGACGTTCAAAAACGAACGAAATTTCGCTCAGGTTTTTCGTAAATATTGAACTCTAGATAAACATCTTTGTTAATCCCTAAAGATGTTGCAAAATAAAATAAAAAAAAAAAACAAAAACGAAAAGAAACACAAAAAATATATTGCATTTAATCTGTAGTCTTAATTAATACCTATATAATTTAATTCCAATATGAGAAAGAAATAAAGAAAAGAAAAAAAAAAATTAAGTAAAAGAAAAGAAATTTTTGAATATTTTTGAGATATTTTTTATGAAGAGAATTCCAAGTAAAAATACTAGATCTTGAAATCTAGAGATTAATATATATAATATATTAGTTGAGAAAATTATATATATTTAATATATCATTTAGGAAAGAGTTCCTTATGAGTTAAAACAGATTTCTAGCACCAATTATGGCCTGAGAGTATAGAGTAGAGAATTGTAGAGAATTGAGGAAAAAGTTCTGATATAGTGCATATTCCTAAGCAGAGTATAGAACTATAGAGTATCTACTCTTTATAGTACTATCTACTCTTTATAGCACTATCTACTCTTTATAGTACTATACTCTGGTCAGTCCTATATAGAGTAGATAGAGAGTTGAATGGATAGAGTATAGTCCAATAAAGAGAGTAGTGCTTTATAAAGAAGAGTACTATATAGAGTATAGTCCTATGTAGTCAAGAGTTCTATAGAGTCCATAGCCCTAGCTAGAGCATAGTCCTAGCTAGAGCATAGTCCTAGCTAGAGCATAGTCCTGGCTAGAGCATAGTCCTAGCTAGAGTATAGTCCTAGCTGGAGTATAGCCGTAGCTAGAGCATAGTCGTAGCTGGAATAAAGTCCTATATAGGCAAGAGTTCTATATAGAGTATATTCTCATAGAGTACATTCCTTATAGACATATATAGCAAACCAAACAACAAAAAAATCCTATATAGAGTATACTCATATATATGCAAGAGCTCTACATAGAGTATACTCAGGGCATGTAGGGCAAGAGCCCTATCTAGATTGTAGTCCTCAATTGGCCAGAGTTCTATAGAGAGTATAATACCATATAGAGTATAGTGCCACATAGAGTATAATACTATATACGGTATATTACTATATAGAGTATAACCCAATGTAGAGCAGAGTTATATATTGAGTATATACCTATATTGACTAGAGTCCTATATACATATCATACTAATCCTGCATAGAGCATCATCCTATACAGAATAAAATGCTGTATAGAACACATTCCCATATAGAATATATTTTCGCATAAAGTATATTCTGACAATCCACGACTCCCATAGACTCCAATTGGAAACGTTTTTATTCTTATTTATTGTTTTTATTTTTTTTTTTTATTAAATATCATCTCATTCAATAATCGATCACTAAAGCTAAATGATTTCATCTGCTGCTGCTGTTTTTGGGATTCATTCAAATGTTTTAGAGTTATCTTTATCGCATACAAATACCGTTAAGTTAAGAGTAATTCATTCACGTTTGGTTGGGATCGAATAGCGGTAGTACTCCATGGGATTATGGTTAACAATGTTAAGGCTAAAAACTAACATTTAACAAAAGCACAATAAGAATTCAGATCAACTTCGAAGTGCGATATATATATAAAACTATGCGCTATTAGATTAAGTCATAGGTATACACAACATACATATATACACAGATATATATATGTATATAAAACAATTTTCAGTTCCGTGCTTCGGATGGGTTCGGATGGGATACATACACACATACAAAAGAAAAGGGTTTAGGGTTCGTTATAAATACTTGAACTGCTTAAAGAGCTAGAAAGTTAATACGTTTCTCTAGTTTGACAAATATTAAAAAGTTTTTCTTTTTTTTTTTTTTTTGGTATCCACGACGGACTAACATATCTTAGTTGTGCTTATTTAATTAGAGACAGAACTTAAAACAAATATGGCAAAAAAAAAAAAAAAATACAAAAAATTCCAGAAAATTGCGAAGTTAAAACAACGAAATCTCTCCCAGTGCCGGCGGCGAAAACAAATCGGGTTCAGATGGAAAACTGTAAAGGAAAATCTTCCGGCTAGCCATATGAGTGTGTGTGTGTGTGTGTGTGTGTATGCAGCAAGTAAACAAACGGAGTTAAGCACCATCTGTGGGCTGTTGGCTGCTGCCAGCCAGCTAGCTCTAGTTGCGGTTGAGCCAGAAGATGGTCTTCAGCACGAAGTAGGCCAGGCCCAGGCAGTAGACGATCTTCTCGCGCTGCATGCGCTGCTCGTTGTTGATCTCAATGTTGAGCACGCGTCGATTCAGTTTGGCCAGCTGCCGGCGCAGATACAGGATCTCCTCGTGCGGTGTCAGCTCGCCCATGGGCGTGCCCTCGCGCTGCGACAGCAGCGACGCGTCCAGATTGCTCTGCTGCTGCTGCAGCTGCTGTTGCATCAGCTGCGAGCGCTTGCTGCCGCTGCCCGTTGTGAGCTGAGGGAAAGAAAGAGAGAGGAGAGTTAGCAGTGTTTGGCAATAAAATAGAGCTTAGAACTGTTCTCAGTAGAAGATGTGGATTAAAGCTGTTCACAGTAGATGGTAGGGCTTAGAAGCGTTCTCAGTAGAAGTAGAAGTAAAAAGTGTTCCCAGTAAAAGTATGGCTTAGAACTGTTCTCAGTAGAAGGGAGGGTTTGTAACTGTTCTCAGTAGAAGGGAGGGTTTATAACTGTTCTCAGTAGAAATACGAATTAGAGCTGTTCTCAGTAGAAGTATGGGTAGGAAGTGTTCCCAGTAGAAGGTATATCTCAGAAGTGTTCTCAGTAGAAGGTAGAGCTTAGAAGTGTTCCCAGTAGAAGGTAGGGAAGTGAAGTGTTCTCAGTAGATGTACGGGTTACAAGTGTTCTCAGTAGCAGGTAGAGATTAGAACTGTTCTCAGTAGAAGCTGGGAAGTGTTCCCAGTAGAAGGTAGGGATGAGAAGTGTTCTCAGTAGATGTACGGGTTACAAGTGTTCTCAGTAGAAGGTAGAGATTAGAACTGTTCTCAGTAGAAGCTGAGAAGTGTTCCCAGTAGAAGGTAGGGAAGAGAAGTGTTCTCAGTAGATGTACGGTTTACAAGTGTTCTCAGTGGAATGTAGAGATTATAATTGTTCTCAGTAGAAGTACGGGTAAGAAGTGTTCACAGTATAAGGTAGGGTTTCGAACAGTTCTCAGTCAGAGTACGGGCTAGAACTGTTCTCAGTGGCCTTAACTTACGGAAAAGTTTTGATAGACCATGACTTAGATATAAAATATATAGAAATATATATAAAATATATAATAAATATTTCAAGACATAAAAATGTTGCTTAGTTCTCGAAATTTTGATAATTTATACCGGAATAAGAGCTACGGCAAAACTTTTTAACTAATCCTAACTAATCTTCCACCAAAAACCCTCTAAGACCACCAGATACCCCTGCTCTCATCTTCAACTCTCCGTAGCCACCTCTCCCGTTGGCAGTGCCAAAGGATTTGCATTAAAGTTCTCAAAAATCCAGCTCAGATCGTAGCGCCCCGTAGAGTTCTGTCAGCACTCGGATAAAAATTCAGTACATCTTACGTCTCTCACAGATAGGTAAGCAAAATTTGGAAAAATCAGGAAAAAATAAACCGGAAAAAAATAAGTGTAAATAAAAAGTGAAGCTGCGAGAATGTCACAAGCGCATTATTCCGAGGATGAGAACCTGCCCAAGCTGGAGTGCATCAGCAACGCGGTGAAGTGCGAGCAGACGGGCCACATCATGGAGGCCATACTGCTCTATGAGGAGAGCATCTTCAAGATCAACCAAATGTCCAGTTCGGATCCCAAGAAGCAGGCGCACTACCTCAAGTACCTGAAGATGTACGAGACGCGGGCCAACCAGCTGCGGGAGCAGGTCAAGGCGCATCTGCACTCCAGCAAGCTGTTGGAGCACATCTCGATCGAGCGGGACGCGAGGGGCAGGGGCTATCAGCGTCTGCTGGGGGCTTACTTCAACGACAGCGTGAAGGAGGCGCATCTGAATGAGCCGCAGCTGTGCGAGCAGCATCAGTTCAAGAACCTGGTCAACTTCTTGGAGGTGCTGGTCAAGAGCTGTCGCTACTTGAAGTACATACGGCTGACGACGCGGCCGGATATGGCGCTGCCCAAGAACCAGCTGCACATCCTGCAGCAGATACGCGCCGATCTGGCCACGGGCAACATTCACATGAACTTCCAGCTGGACGAGACGCTGCACGACCGCAAGATCGTGCTCAGCTCCGGCGTTGTAATCAAAATCGGACGGGGTCTCCACTACTTCGAGCCGAGCGAGCACCTCTACACGCTGGGCCTCTGCGATTTCGATTTCCGCAAGTGCCTCGCCACCGAGGTGGACGTGTGGAAGTGCCGCGCCTTCGCCAAGCCCCTGCGCCAGCAGCCAGACCCATATGCCGCCTACCAATCCACCATGAGCACCTCCTCCAAGCCCCTCGAGCACCGTCCGCCGGGCCTCACCAGCATCTACTCGAACGAATAGCTAATGCGAAACTGGCTCCCCTCCCCTCAAACTACACACAGCATCCTCCTCCAATCTGGTCGAAAAGCAACAAAGGACTTCCAAATTGTGGTGATCAAATTGTATAAAAATAAATATTTATACCTAATCGATAAATTTGATAAATAAATGTTTATACCACAATAAATTTGAATAGAGACTGGGGAAAGTCGATAATTAAGATGTGATAAGAGGTGGGAGCAGGTGAAGAGATTGCGAATGGTTTATAGCTCTGGAGAGAATATAATATTGTAGAAGGTGGAGAGCTATGAAGAGATAGCTAAAAATAATAATGGAAAATAGGTAGAAGATTGATAACTTGATAAAGATTTAAAGATCTAGTTCAAAAGAGAATTATGGAACATGAATTGCAGATGGTGGGTGAAGAGCTCCGCTTGTACAGCTTGATAGTGCATTACAGATCATATATAAAATATGTATTATGGAACAAGTATCGATAGAAGTAATTGTGGATACTTAGAAAGTATTCAAGATTAGCTCAGATATCACAAAAATTAATAGATATGAGATATACTGAAGAAGAAATATATTGAAGGAGGTATAAATTATGAGATATGTTGAAGACATATTGGAGATGCATGAAGTATTTAAGATAGTATAAGAAATATGGAATATGGAATGTATATATATGGCAGCAATAATGCATAAGCCAAAAGTATAACCAGATCTTACAATAGATGACAAAGTTGAAATGATATCAAGGGTAAGCTATATAGAAGTAACTATAAGCACTTAGAGAAGATAGTTGAATTCATTTGAATTACAGAATAGATGGGATATTCGATATACTTGATATAATAATAGATAGATAGATATTAGCTATACTAAATATAACAATAGATAGATATCGAATATCTATTCGACATACTAATTTTATACTCTGCTGTATGAGCTCAAGTCTACAAGAACTTGGAGAAGATATATTCTTTAGGTACAACAATAGATAGATAGATATTCGCTATACTAGATATAACAATAGATATTCGATATAACAAGAGATAGATAGACATTAGATATACGAATGATATACTATAAAGTATCACCTCAGGCCTACAATCCTCCTCAGCTAAGCTACACAACACCTCAGCTTGAGCTTGATTATATACACAAGTTATTATTGCTTATATACCATATATTCCTCTCCAGTCTATAATACTCTCCATATTCTATATAGTCATATTAGGGGCATTTCCCCCTATAAGCTCAACTGACCAAACATTGAGAAATCAATTCATAAAAGCTTCGCGCTCAGCAGTTCGTTAATCTCAAAGCAAACAAAAGAAATGTGGTTGCAAGTGGTGCGGCGGGGCGTGGACTGAAGGCAGAACGTTTCGTCATGAGCTGCAGTAGCACATGGGGCTGATAATGGAGGCGCACTCTCAGAGATTATCGAATTACGATCGTCACGAGCTGCACATTGTACTGGCAATTTCGTAGACAGAGCTGACTTATATAAGATTGATATGCGAGATTTATATGGACAATATGTATAGAGAGAGAGAGAGAGAGGCATCTCTCTTCGCTCACCTGCGAGTCGGATTCCACGGAGTTGGCATCGTTGCTGTTGTGAAAGCCCATGCGTGCGTTGCCATTGGAGCGCACGTATTGGGTGGCGCGCTGTCCGTCCTCGTCCTCGTCCGCATCACCGTCCAGATCGTGTCCGTAGAGATTGCCGTTGGGCTTGAGCAGCGGTGAGTTTTGCTCCGATGCGGTTGGGAAGTGATGATCCGTTAGGGTGATGACGCGCGGCGGTGTCTGGACGCGGAGAAAGCCCAACGATGGATTCTTGGGCAGTATGGAGTTCTCCAGCTGTATTTCACGCGGTGCCGAACGTGTCTCCAGATGCTGATTATGCCCGAGCACCACAATGCGATCCGGCACATTCATGTCGATCTTGTCGTGGTAGTTCCACGAGCTGATCATGCCGTTCTGGTTGGACAGCAGCAGATCCTCGTCGGAGTACTCCCCGGTGGCCTTAATCCGCTTCGGCACACGCATCTTATCGTTGATCTCGTGCGCGTACTTCGCATCGTTGTACAGATCATCGTCCAGCCCGTTGAACATTGGCACGGGCGATTGTGGGGTGACCATGGTGACTCTGGCTATTTGCCCTTTGTCCAACTGGGCGACTGCGGAACTGTGAGTGCTGCTGGGGCACGGCCACGGATTTTGTTAGGCGTCGGGCGTTAGGAGAGAGACGTGTTCATAACAGTTATAAATCACTGGTAATTTGAGTTTAGATTGCACAACATGTCTGCTCTTGAATGTGTCGTGGAAATTTTGTTCATTTTGTGCTACTTACATTTTTCGAACTGACAGAAAAGCTTCCGTATAATTCCGTGTCAATTTCGAGTTTTTCCTTTTTTCTTTCTCCCTCGCCTCTCGTGCCTTTTGTTGTAGAATTATATGTGTGCAAAAAGGCTGCCAAAGAATGTACTAAAAATGACCGCAAACGCGTTTCATTTGCATATGTCGCGCAATGCAACAAACAATGAAATAATGAAATTATGCTGTTTCAAATAGCGCGTTAAAAACATAAATCTAATTTTATACACATGGCTATTTATGCTAATATGTATTATTAACTTTTAGTTTATATATATATAAATTTATTTTTAAATAAATGCAGCTGTCATCTTAATTTCAAGGGTACTGGCAACTCTGCTGTCATTTTCGCTTTTTTGCCGCCAGATCTGACTACGAATACAGTGGGAAGCGGGAAATCTAGCTATTTTGAATCTGTTGATTGCAGAGGAATAAGCTAAATAAATTATTTAATTAAATGGAATGCAGTAAAAATAAGTAAAAAAGATCAAAAAAATTAGAATTTATCATATTTTGATTGATTTCAGTGAGTTAGATATTTTTTCAGCTTGTTTCACTTTTCTCATCGCCAAGAGTCTGGCAACTCTGCATGCCATTCACCACGATGCGTTCACATTGTACGCACACAACAACGCGTTACCGCGCTCATTTACAATATAATTTCTGCAGCAATCGGACGAGTTCACGAGCGTCCTTTTTATATGCCGCAAAGATTGGCAATTTTCATTAAAAAAAAAACGTGCAAAGAAAATTAATTAGTTTGGGAAAACTTTGAAATACATCGAACTGCTGTTGTTGTTTAATTGTAAGTGCATTGCGAGTAGATAACAATATTTGTTGCAGGCGCAGTCGCTGTCGCTGCTGGCGACGACGTCGACGGCGACGTCGCCGGGTACAGTACGCGCCGTTTTTTTCGTGCCAGCTGAAAATTGTTGCCTATGTCGTTGTTGTTGTTGTTGTTGCTGTTGGCTGGGGAGGGCGGGAAATAGTAAACACAAATAGCTTCAAGTCTGCCGCGCACACTATAAATAAAATATAGCGCGCTTTTCTATATACATACTATATAAATAAATATATCTTTATTTTTGTGTGTATATATCGGAACAGATCGTGAGTCTATAACTTGAGCAACTGCAATGGATCGACGCTCGTTACGTTCGCGTCGCACAGAGGATTTCACACCAGCTCCACCCACTGCGGCCGCCGCCACACAGACTCGTCGCAGCAACGTCGGAATTCGCGCACGTGCTTCGCCCTCGGGCAACAAGGTGCTGCCCGAGCCGCCCGTCGCCGACGTCGGACTGCGCGCACGCCGCTCCAGCCGGCCACGCTCCGCTGCCGGGCAGCCCGTAGTGACCCGCACAACGGCCACGCGGGCCACGGCCAAAGCACCGACACCCATCAAGGAAGTCAATGAGGTTGGTGTTAGTTTTGCTCTTTATCTGTTCATATATTTATATAGATAAACTTAAGATATATATACATACATATGTCCATTTGTTAATTATGTTAACCGGTTTCCCTCTAAAGTTCTTTCAACTTTGTTATCTCTTCTCGCTAATCTCTAATCCAATCTGCATTGAGCTCTTATCTAGTTGACTTTGAAGATTTGTATGTATGTATATAAGTATATATATGTATATGTGTGCATATATATCTTAAGAACTTTTAGCTATTCTGTATACTATCTTCCAGTTCAGTATTATTAGATCAAATTCCATTTTATATTTCCATGCGAACCTAACTCAAAGATATAGCCATTAAGCATTGATATCGATTCTATTCTGTCATACTCTATATAATATATATAAATATATTATATATCGTATGACATGCAAACAGGGAAGAACTTAATCAATAATTTGTATTGAGTAAATCACATAAACAAAAGTATTTAGAATTTATATAAGGAAAAATTTGGAAATATTTTTTTTGTTACATAAAGGAAAATGTGAAAATCTTTAATTATGTAAAGCAAAATATGAAAAAATTTGATATAGATATTGAGGAAAATATGCAATATATATATATAAATTTATATTTTTATATAATTTTTAATTTTAATATTTTTAAAAATTTATAATTATGGTTTTATGTATATTTATTGAATATATATTTTTTGTTATGAAATGTTTTTATTTATTTTTTATATATTTATTTTATATATATATTTTTTATTATGAAATGTTTTTTATTTATTTTTTATATATTTATTTTTGAAATTTTTTTTTTAATAATATTTATGAAAATTTATTTTTTATATATTTATTTTTAAAAATGTTTGTTTATATACATATATTTTTTAATTATTTAAATTTATTATTATTTTTTTAACTTTATTATTATATATATATATAGTTTTTTAAATTTATTATTTTATTTATTATTTTAATTAGTTTTTTAAATTTATTTTTTAAACATATTTAAAAAAAATTATTTTTATATATATAATTTTTTTTTATTATTTTTTTTTTAATTTTTATATATGTGCATTATTTTTTATATTTATTTTATCTTCTATTTGCTTATTTTTATATATTTGATTTTATGTTTAGGTTTCTTATATTTGTGTATTTTTTTTATTTATTTTTTTTTATATATTTATTTATATTTAAAAAAATTTATTTTAAAATGTTTTTATGTATTTGTTGTTTTTTTTTTTATAAATATGTATTCTTAGAATGTATTTTGTATATAATTATTTACAAAAAAAAGTTTGTATATACATATATATTTTTAAATTATTTTAATTTATTTTTTATTTATATTTAACTGCTGTATCGACCCCAACTCCTCTAAAATTGAATTACTCTAAATATTCTCTCATTTCTCGCTCTCTTTTTTTCTCTCTCTCTCTCCATCCCCTTTAGATACCCTCACCTGTGCGCACCTTGAACAGCAGCTTCCCGATGACCTTGACCACGAACACATCGTCGCGTGCGCCGCACATGGCGCTGCTCACCGCCTCGGTGAACAGTCCGAACAGCAGCCGCACCTACAGCAGCACCACAACCACCACAGAGCGCATCGAGATACGCACCGAGGGCGACGAGGTGGACACGGACTCTATACGCAAACGCATCACAGATCGCCTGCGTCGCTCGCTGTCGAAGAGCATCTCAAGCTTGGCGGAGGGTTTGAAGGCGAACAGGAACAGCTCGGAGGATCGGGGCAGTCGCTATAGCCGCTCCGTATCCCGTTCCGTCTACGACGACGAGCGGAGCTCGAAGCGCAGCTACTCGACCGGCGAGGAGGACCTGAATGAGGAGGACGAGGACGAGGAGTTCCGCAGCTTCAATGTCACACGTCAGTCGGCGACGCCAACGTTCGAGAATGCCTGTCGCAAGATGCAGGTGCCAACGGAGTTTGGTGGCTGGCCAGGTGCGCTGCTCCTGCTGCTGCTCGTGCCCACTCTCGTCTACTTGCTCACCTGGAGCTGCTCGGCGCGCAACGGCTGTCAGCTGAAGCAGCCCAATCTCCGCGTGCTGCTCGACTGGAACTATCTGACGCGTCAGGTGTTCCAGACACACGTCGTCGCCGCCTTCTCGGCCTACCAGTTCGTCGTCTTTCTGCTGGTGGCGCTGCTGCCCGGCCGACGCGTGCATCTCACCCGTGAGACGTACAAGTTCAACGGACTCGGCGTCTGCTTCACCCTGCTGCTCGCTGGCGGCATAGCCGAGTACCTGAAGTATCCGGTGGTGAGCTTCATACTCCGCCACTATCTGCGTTTCTGCATCTATGGGCTGGTGAGCGCCTTTGTGGCCGCCACGTGGAGCTACTGGCGCGTGGACACCAACAAGTACAACGTGCTCCGGCAGACGCTCGTCAATGACTACGGGCGCAGCGGCAACTTCCTGATCGACTTCGCTCTGGGCCGTCAGCTGAATCCCAAGTGGCTGGGACGCGTAGACTGGAAGCAGTACTTCTATCGCCTCTCCCTGGTCAGCACCGTGCTCTACGCCGCCTGCTACATCTACCAGACGCTGCAGTGGCCCCAGGCGCCCCAGTCGCCACAGTCGCAGCAGGACTACCTTCAGCTGCTGCGCTACTACTGGGACAATGTCAACTATGATGTGGGCACGCTGCTTACGGCCAGCTCGCTGCTGCTCTACGTGCTGGATGCGCTGCTCTTCGAGCATCATTTGAGCTGCTCCTTCGAGCTGCAGCACGAGGGCTACGGCTGCCTGCTGCTGCTGCGCTACGCCGCCACGCCCTACCTGCTCAGCTCGGTCACCAAATACTTCTACGAGCAGCGCGTGCCCATCAGCTGCTGGTATGCGCCGTTTGCCATGCTCTGGCTGCTGCTCCTGGGCCTCTCCATCAAGCGCTACAGCAACGCCTACAAGTACAAGTATCGGCTGAACGCGCAGAATCCGATCTTCGCCAACATCGAGACCATACACACCTACCAGGGCAGCCGGCTGCTGCTGAGCGGCATGTGGGGCCGCCTGCGCCAGCCCAACTACCTCGGCGACATCCTCGCCCTCTGCGCCCTGGGCGCGCCCATGTTCATGCGTCCCGCCTGGCCGCCGCTGCTGTCGCTGCTGCTCCTCGTGCTGGTGTTGCTGCATCGCGCCACGCGTGCCAATGCACGCAACCAGACACGCTATCACTCCTCCTGGCACCGCTACTGCACCCAGGTGCGCTACTACATCCTGCCCAAGATCTACTAATCCTCCACAGCTCTTGATCCAACACTCATACTCCCTCATCAAATTTTTTACTTTTGTTTTCTCATTGACTTCAACTCGAATTGTTTTCCTGTACATATACCCGCAGGTGTAACGCACCTGTACTCCATCCATTCTCACCTGTTCCCATTCCCCTTCCCCTACCCATTCCCATTTTATCGCGATTTTCAATGATTTTAGTACAAAAAAAGTTTTTATTTTACATTTTATGACTCGAGCGGATAGTGCTAAATCGCTGTAGCCATATTAATAATACAAATTATGTAATTGGACATATATACATATATTCTAAGATCTAGAATTTATTATTTAACGACTCTGATTATATTTAGTTATAACAATTTTATACATTATTATAACTATGTAAATATATTGCAATTACTTACATCTAATAAATACAATTGATTCGCTTCCCAAAACGAAGGAAACGAAAAACAAAACTAGATTATGTTTTAATTTAAATTAAATTGAAATTTATATAAAAGTTTAGAATTTTAATATTTTGAACTCCAACGGCTATACTGCTTGCCATGTTGCACACAAACACTGCTTTTATACTGCTTGCCATGTTGCACAAGCAGTTCAGCAGCTGGAACTCTGATACTTGTGCACAGATGGCGCTAGTATTAAAAATTTATAACTTTTGTCTTTAACATTAATTTCGTGCAGACATGCACAGAAAATATAAAAAAAAAATATAAGAAATTTTTGGATGCTCTTAAATAAATTACTTCTATTGATTTCAAAGTTGATTGATTTTTATTATATTTTAAAAAGAAATTAAATATTTTTTAGTTTTTAAATATTGTTATTTTTTAAATTTAAATTTTAAATACTGTCAAGAATATATATAAAATATAAATAAAAATAAAAAATATATATAACTAGTATTTTGATCAAAATTATTTTAAATAAATATGCATATATATGTATATATAAAAAAAAAAATGTATTTAAAAAATTAACAAAAATTTAAGAAATAAGAATTTATATAAAAATAATTTTAAAAAAATATGTTCATATACATAAATGTATAAAAATATAAATAAATATATATTTTTTATATATTTTCATAATATATATAATTATGGCATTATCATTATATAGTATTAGCAATTTTATTTAATATTCTACTGCATAAATATATATATTTAGTATTTTTTACTTAAATGGCATATCAAATGAAGTATTTAAAAAATGATGCCCGATCAATAGCTTAAAGAACAGCCAAAGTAGAGCTCTGCTAAATAGTAACACTCTTGCTGTGTCAGCTATAAAACGGATTTTCCCTTGGTTTCTTCAGCACAACCAAACAGCTTAGCTAGCTGTAAATATGCACAGTCATGGCTGAAATAGTCAGCAGTTAGGTAAAGCAAATCATAGGCTTGCCAATCCAGGCCATGCAGATCTTGGCCAAGTTCGCTTTAAGCCAAGTACGGAAGTTCTCTTGCCCGTGGCTTGCAGCGAACAATTTGCTAATGTTGACGCCGTTATTATATAATTTGAGAGGGGGTGGAATCGGGGCGGGGGGTGCTAGCTACCGTTTCATTATCAACGCCGACGGTCATTTGTAAAGCAAACCGCAAAACGCTGTCGGTGGCTGCGGTTTTTCCATTTTCCTACTCCAATTTTTTTTTCGTTGTATTTTTGACAGTTTCCGCGTCATTTTTCTATTGCAAGCGGGGGGGGG
The DNA here is from genome assembly GCA_018903745.1 of Drosophila repleta. Taxonomy (NCBI): domain Eukaryota; kingdom Metazoa; phylum Arthropoda; class Insecta; order Diptera; family Drosophilidae; genus Drosophila; species Drosophila repleta. Next base: position 16,276,095 of record JAEIGN010000497.1, on the reverse strand, counting down.
AGAGAGCAGGTTGGGGGGAGTGGCATTTGGGGGGCTGGTTGACTGGGTCCAGCCAGCCAGGCAGGCATCGTCATTATTTTGGCATTATGTGCGGCGACTCTCGCAAACATTCGTAAATGTCATTAACAGTTGTAACGGCTTTGGGGCACGCCTACTCCAGCGGTGGGGGCTGGGGCTGGGGCTGGGCAGGCAGGGGGTTGCTTACTTTTTACACAAAATTACTTCTTTTGTGAGGGCGCTGACATTCATCATCATCAACATTCGCTCCCTCTGTCTCTCTCTCTCTCTCTCTCTCTCTCTCTGTCGGTTCGTCGCGCTTGAGCTGCCGTGTAAACGCCTTGAAATATGCTATATAATATTTTATTTTTTGATTCAATTTCGGTCACACAACTCGCACTCCCAACTCCAACTCCGACTCCAACTCCGACTCCAACTGGCGCTGGGCAGCGGCGCCTCTTAAAGCTGCCAACACAAACATTGTTTTAATTACGCACAACAAGCGAACCAAAGAACTAAACAAGTTCATGCACTGCGCAAAATGAATGCGTGCTAAATGCATAAATTCAGAAAAATATGTTTAAGAAAAGATTTCTACTTACTCTGCTTAAATTTCAATAATTCGTTTTTATTATAACAATTTTTTTTATATTAATTAAATTTAGTAATTTAAAAAAATAATATATTCAGATATGTTAAAAAATAATGAAATTATTTAAATTGTATATAGAGAAAAATATATACTATTTTTTAATAATTTTAATTATTATATAGTATTCAAAAAAATATATGTATATGTATATGTATTTAACAAAAAATTAAAATAACTAATTAATTATTTAAAAATAATTTAAAGTTTATTTACATAATTATTTTTAATTTTATTTAAATTTATATATTTCAAAAATTTTGTTGTAAGTATTGGGCTTTATAAAAAATATATATTCAATTTAATATAAAACTTCCTTATTATTTGTATAATTAAAAAAAATGTATTTATTATTAACATAATAATGAAGTCTAATTTGAAATTGAATATATATTTATTTATAAAGAACAATGCTTATAATAAAATTTAAGAATAAATATATTTTAATAAAAATAAAAATTATATAAATAAACTTTAATTGATTTTTTAATATTATATAAACCAATACTAATATTAAAATTGTACAAATTTATATATATTTAAAAAAAATTTTATATAAATTAGTTTTTCTTTTTTTCTTTATTCATTATAATAATTATTATTTATTATATATATTTTGTTTATTAAAAAAAAATATTGTATTGCTAAAAAAATTAAAAATTATTTATTTTATTATATAATTTCTTTTTATATAATAAATATATAATTAAAAAATAATTATTTAGGTAAAATTTATAAATTGAAGAAAATAAACTGTTTGACTTTTATTTTTCTTCAGGAATTCCACTATATATAGATATATTTAATATTTACAAATTTTATTTGTAAATACAATTTTTATAACCTGCTTTTTTTTATAAAATATTATATATAAAATTTGAGTATTATAAATAATATATTTATTATAAAGCTGCCAGCCTTTTTTCTCAGTGCGAACGGATGCCATTGAGAAAGCACAAAATGTAGCTTGTCCCTTTGTCTCTGTGTGTGTGTGTGTATTTGTTTCTTGACCACAAAATTACAGTTAACAAATTTGCAGAAACATTTAGAAAAGTTGCACTCGAAACAGAGTAGCAACGCACCACCCAACCACACCCAACCACTCAGCCACTGCTGTTGCTGCTGCTGGTCTGCACTTGAGAAGAGCCCTCTGTGGCGAACTCTCTTAATTGCAGTCCGAGTTTAAATTTGTGGATTTGCCAAAGAAGCTTTAAAGCTGATTAGATTTGCAGTTGAGGGAGTCTAAGCTGAGGAGAGTCTGAAATATATCTGGATAACTACTGGATTATTCAGTTATGGCTAAATGGGCGACCCACTCAAGCTGTTGATAATTTATAGCCAGCTACCTGCTGGAGCAGCTGCCCACTGATGGGAGAGAGAGAGAGGCTCACAGTTTAGATAACTCTTTACACCCATTAAATGGCTTGTAAATCACGCCTTTTGTCAGCATCAGATAACGCCTGGCATAAATTTAGTTTTAATTGACTTAATGCTTGTACTTTTATCAAATAATTAATTACGGCTTGACGTGTGGGCAGCGCCTCCGTCTCTGACTCCGGCACAGGAAAACTAAATGACAAGGTGCGAGTGCTAAATGTTTGCCGAGAATGGAGAAACGAGTTTGCAAATCTATTTTAATTATATATGAGTATATATCTAAAATATATATGTATATATATAATTTTTAGATTTTAATATAATATTAGGTTTTATACAAAATATATATTGAATGGAAAATTTAGCTTCTAAATTATTACTATAATAATTTCAAATATATATATTTGTTTTTAGTATTTTAGTTCAATTTATTTTGCAGCATAAATTTATTTTATTTTTTTTTATATACATACATATGTATATGTAATAAGTTTATTATATATTTAATATATATACATATATATACCTCTATATATAGTATTTCTGTCACTCTACATTTGCTGTCACTCAACTAGCTCAAGCTGTTGACCAACTGCCTGGGGCTGCTCGATGTCTCCTAGAACTGAAAGCTTTTAATGGACATTGCGAGTATTAGATTGATGAATTGATAGATTTATTGGCAAATGGACAATAGACATTTGAGCTAGGCTCAGTTTTATTTATATAAACACAACCGGACGGGGAGACAGGCGTATGCCGGAACAGGCTAAGGCACACAGCTAAGTGTGCTGATCAAGTATACAGTGAATCCTCGATATAACGAATCTGAATACTTGTCGTTATATCTATTGATTCGCTATAGGCACTTATTAGTAAAACCTTGGTAAAGTCAAGGGACTTAAAGACAAATTCATTATGTTGAGTTTTTCGTTATAACGAAGTTTGTTATATCGAGGTTTCACTGCATCTATCTATCTATCTATCTATCTATCTATCTATCTATCTATCTATCTATCTATCTATCTATCTATCTATCTATCTATCTATCTATCTATCTATCTATCTATCTATCTATCTATCTATCTATCTATCTATTTATCTATCTATCTATCTATCTATCTATCTATCTATCTATCTATCTATCTATCTATCTATCTATCTATCTATCTATCTATCTATCTATCTATCTATCTATCTATCTATCTATCTGTCTATCTATCTATCTATCTATCTATCTATCTATCTATCTATCTATCTATCTATCTATCTATCTATCTATCCATCTGTATCTATCTATCTATCTATCTATATCTAGTTATCTATCATTCTGTCACGCCTCTCTCTGCGTGTATATAGCCCATATATCTTATATAGCCTATATTCTTAGTTTTAATCTCTATTACTATATCTATATTACTATATACATATCTTTAAGCCTTTCTAATTGCTTCTCAAAATCGAACCTAACATTATTTTTAATATTTTCATTTGACCAGTTTATTTATTGTACTCTTCTTAGCCCACTTCATTCACTGTTATTTTCTTATTTTTTCTTGTTTTCTTTTCCCCATTTTCCAACACTAAACACTGTCCGTCTTTAGTCGCCTGCAACACTTAAAATGCGTTGGCTGTTGGCCGTTATCAGCTTCGAGCTGGTGACAGGTCTTTGGCTGGTTCTTAGACGCAAAGCTGTCCCACGCGCCACGCGCCATGAGCTGTTCGCACAGTGGGCACAATCGAATGAAAATGTGACATAAATTTGGATGCAGGAATTTTTGATAAGGTTAACAACCAGCAGCTTTCCTTTACTAATTTTTTATTTTTTTCAAGCAAAATAGCACATTTGTCCCACTGTCCCACAGTGCCTCGCCTGCGTGGGTGACCCACAGTCTGCTGCTGAGACTGCTTTGCGTGGCTTTGCTTTGGTTTCCTTGGGCAGCGGCGCTAATTGTGAACTTTTCTATACATTTTGTGGTGCCCCGGTGGCAAATGTCGCTGCACTTTGTTGCATGACAACAACAACAACAACAACAACAACAACAACAACAAGGAGAACAACCCATAACAGATCGATATCAATATCGAACTGCAGCAGTTGAGTCAATAAAATTGTATTAAGTGTAATTAGCTTTGCGAGTGAGTTATTTATGTACCCGACTGGCCCCATTTGCAGTGTTTATGTAGTGCAGTGTAATGCACCGCTATTTGATTGATTGATTGACAGCGAATGGGCCCCTGAAAATTGAAAGTTGTTTTCAATCTGTAATTGATATTGACTGCTTTGAGGCTCGGTTCGGACAGACAAAGTATCAATTCTCAATTTAGGTACACTTACGGGGCTTAGGGTCGAAATAGTTGGAAATATTTTTAAAATGGAGTTGGGAACTGAAGGGAAATGTTGAGTTGGTATGGTATGAGATGGTAATAATAATGATGATAATAATAATAATTCTAATGATAGTAATAATAATAATAATAAAAATAATAATAATAATAAAAATAATAATGATAATAATGATAATAATAATAATATATATTTTAGTAGTTCAAGTGGTTCTTTTTAAGAACTAGTTCGCAGATTATACAAAGATGTATTCTACTAGCTCTAGCGGTTCTTTTAAACTGAACTTAAAGAGCTAGTTCACAGTTAAAGGTGTTCATGTGAACAATATTAAACTGAAGTATGTGCCAAGCTAACGAACTAGTTCCCAGATTATACAAATATGTACTCTTTTAGTTCAAATGATTCTTTAGAACTAGAACTGAATAGCTAGTTCGCAGTTCAAGTGGTTCTTTGAAGCATATTGAACAGAAATGTGCAACAAACAGAAGAACTAGTTCGCTGAATATTCAAATATGCACTCTAGTAGTTGAACTAGTTCTTTTGAACAATGTAGAGCCGAATGTTTGTGACAAGCAGAAGAACTAGTTCATCGACATCATGTACTCAAGTAGTTTAAGTAGTTCTTTTGAACAATATACAACTGGGTTATTCGATAAGTTGAAGAACTAGTTCGCGAATTGTACATTCTCTGGATATATCAGTAATCAAGCGATTATACTCAGACTATAGTTTAATCATAAGGAAATCCTCTCAAGTCTACCTATGAAAAATCTTAATTCATATTTAATTTCCCTCAAAAGCTTGAATAGTCTTAACTTTAAATTGTTCACACTTCCTTAGATTTTCAAACTCATCTATAATTGCTTCACTTTATACATATATTCCGTTTCCTATTTGAACCGTTAAATTGACATCAGCTAAATTGCATGTCATTTTTGTGATTGCTTCATTAACATCTTTCAATTCTTTTCCTTTTTTTTTGTTTTGTTTTCTGCGACGCCCCCAAAACTTTCATTGGAACCTGCTCAACAGAACTCTGATTGCAGCTGCTTCAGCGCTCTCACTCTCACTTTCAAATCCAAGCATCTGTCTCTTTCCCTTTGCTCTCTCTCTCTCTCTCTCTCTCTCTGTGTGTGTCGCCTTCATTCATATTCATTTGGTATGAAGCCACTTTTGATTTACATTCAATTGGCAGCGCACTCACTGCTGATGGTCACAAAGAGCTCAACCCAACGAATTTTTGGCGCTTTGTCTTTTGTTCATTATTCGCTCTTTCGATTTAATGAAATGATAACGGTGCCAAGCAATGGCAGAGGCAGAGGCAGAAGGAGAGCGAGAGGCAGAGCCAGAAGCAGAGCCAAAGGCAGCGGGAGAGCCAAAGGCAGAGGCAGCGACAGAGCCAGAAGCAGCGACAGATGCTGAAGTGGGAGCAGCAGAGTAACCAACACTAGTAGCAACAACAGAAATATCAGTAGCAGCAGCACTGTTACTAGCAGCAGAGACAGCAGCGTCCATAGCAGCAGCAGCGACACCAGCAGTAGCAGCTACCAACACAAGCAGCAGCAGCAGAAATAGAAGTAACGGCAAGAGCTGCAGCAGCAGCGTCACTAGCAGCAGCAGCACACATACCAGCAACAGAAATAGAAGCAGAGGCAGCAGCAGCCTCAGCAGCGGAACCAATAACAAAAGGAATAGTATAAATTTTATTGTCATTAAGCTTGGGTGACATTTTTCTGACATTTGCCAGCTACGTGGTCGCTCGCCCTGCGTCTCTTACTCTCTCTCTCTCTCTCTCTTGCCGGCTCTCTCTTCCCTCTATGCTGGCAGGCAATCAATTTGGCGCTCAGTAACGGTGCTGTGTGCGGTGTCTCGGCTCGCTCAGCTAAGCTCTGCTCTTCGCTTTATCTTCTGCTTCTGCTTGCATCCTTCATGCCCAGCACGTTTGTTATCTTTTGTGTAGTTGATTGTTTCCGTTTTGCGTAATAAGTTGTTTCCGCACTCTCTCTCGCTCCATCTGTCTTTGTGTTTGTGCACATTTCTGTTTTTTGGCTTCTCTTTTTTTTTTTGTTTTGCGTGACTTTCGTTTTCATTTGCGTTAATTACCAATTTAAATGCAAACTTGGCCCCAGTTTCGTGACGAAGATGAATGAGCTGCAGTCGGCGGCAAAGTCCTTTTGTTCTTTTACTTGACAAAGTTGTCAAGTCCTTTGACTGCTTGAATACTTTGCTGATCTGTGCGTGTTACGTGGGTGTGTCCGTGTGTGTGGGTGTGTGTGTGTAGGGCAATAGTTGTATATGTAATAGTTGTTGCTATAAGACATTGATGACTGCTCTCTTCCTCCTCTGCTCTTTCCGTTCATTTTGTGCACATTTCACACATCATTGCGTTGGTCACACTGAGTCTGCTGTAGGGAAATTTTCTATTGAGTAATGTTATCAACATGTATTAAAAAAGTTTAAAATAGGAATAAACCGAAAATATATTTAATTTATTTATTAAATATTAAATATAAAATATTATTAAATTTGTTTATGCACTTAAGTTTTTATTCCTTTTAATTTAATTTTTTAAATATTAAATATAAAATATTTCCTTTTATCTATTCAAAGCCCGCAATTACTTCAACTAACCCGTAACCCACTGGCAAATCCGTGCCAACAAATTAAAATGTCAAAGCCATGGCTAAGCCTTCGAGCGTAAAGTTCTTTCTCTCTCTCTCTCTCTCTCTCTCTCTCTCTCGCCCATTGTTCCGTTTGCGCTCACTTATGCTGTTAAGAGCTCTGCCTCCCTCTCTCTCTGGCTTTGGCCAGAGGTCATGGGACAAAGGGCAGATAGTTAATAGCATTATTGCGATTATGAATGCACTTAATTTATGCCACCTTCGAAATGGAATTTTAAATGAGCTGCGCTCCATGCATTCGCTTTCAATTTCAGCGCAATGCTGTATGCACTGAGAGAAATTACTAATGCAGTTTTTTAATTTATTCAGATTTTGATATGAGTTTAAAGAGGAAATAAGGAAGGAATATTAAATATTATATGAAATAAACTTTAAATATAGAAGTTGCTTCCTCATAACTATTTGATTGACTTATTAAACTTTTCTCTCAGTGTATTTGATTTAAAGCTCAAATTAATTATCTTGATAAGATGCTTCAAGAATAATATCTATGAATGACCCAAATATTGTTTTATGGATATGTATAATTTAATTTATTTCTCTCAGTGTATTTACTAGTGTTCGAATATTGCATTTGAAGCACTAAAATAATGCTCAATCAAATACTTTTTAGCATATATCAGCAAATACTTCAAGTGCGTGTATATGTAATATAGCTCAAATATATATTTCTCTCAGTGTATTTAAGTTTAAATGCTTCGCGAGTAATGCCTAAATATCCAACATGTTTTTTTATATATATTTTAATATATATGATAATCATTATTTAAATTTATTTTTTATATATTTTTAATATTTTTCTAACTTCAATATTTCGCTCTGTGTATTAAACATAATATTAATAAATATGGATTTTTTTATATTTCTGAAATAATTTCAATTTTTAAAATATTTTTTTTTAATAAAATATAAATTTATTAATTAAATATATTATTTAGTTTATTTAAATATTTCGCTCAGTGTATTCAATATAATATTATTTAATATGTTTTTTCTATATATTTCTAAAATAATTGAATTTCTTCTTTAATTTTTTAAAATTTTATTTTAGTTAATTAATGTATAAAATAATTCTCCTCTATCGATTTCTCTCAGTGCACTTCAGATTTCAAGGTCCCGCCAATATATCACAAGTCAATTTCCCATGTCCATAAATCAATGGGAGCCAGTTGGAGTCTGGCTCAATTTGTTCGGAGCAAGCAAGCAGGAAGCCGCTGGATTCCTGAAGCATCCAGGCTATAGAAGGCTATATAGACGCTATCCAGGTCTGGCACTATCTATCCATTTGTCTGGCAAGTTTCCGTTTGACAATTATAAATTGTAAGCTGGCGCTGCTGCTGTGTGACATAATCGCGATGACTGGACTCCGGGTCTGGACATGATGAATGATGCTCGTCGACGTTGCAGCTGCAATGCGCCACTGATTGAGTTATTGGCAGAGGGCAGTGGGAGGGGGGAGGGGTGGGAGTGGGTGGTGGTAACATGCAAATATGATAACAACACCTACAACATGCCAGAGAGTTGTTCGCGCTGGCCGGCCAAGCATGTTCGACACTAAACAAGGACCAAGCTCCAACTTATGCCTGTTCGGACAGGCCTCGTCCTCCAGCTCGGCCTATTGTTTGTCCAGACTTGGAGCATGTTCGTTAAGTGGAACTGGAGTACAGTGAAGGCAGTCCACAGGCAGTGACTGGCCGTAATTACCAGCAGACAGCCGACTGCCGAGTGCAGTTGCAAGGACATGCCAAGGATGTGTGCAGCGTCCAAGTAAATAAAACTGTGCAGACACAATTAAGTTTGTTTTTGCTTCGCATATTTTGCTTGCCATTTGACGTGCCGCTTATAGCCTGGCCCAGGTGTTGCAATCAGCCTTGGTTTTGGCCAAGAAATTGCACTAATTGATGTTAAAAGCTTTCTGTTGGCCAACTTTACGTTCCATTTGCATGACTTTCACGTTCAGTAATTTCATTTAATTGAAACGTTTTAGAGTTTCTTAAATACATATATGAAATATAGAAAAATAAATATGAGAGATTAGCATAAAAGGTTTTAGTATGTACTTTAGTATTTTAGTTGAAGTTGGATTGCAAATATTTCTTCAGTTTTTTATTTTTATTATTATTTTTAATTTTATTTATTATTATCTTAGAGTTTGTCTAAGAGATCAAATGCATTGGGACTCAAATATTATTAATTTATTAATTTTTATTAAATATTTTCACAATAGAATTTCAAAAATAAATTTTTTGTATAATTTATTTATTTTTTTTACTTTTTAAAATTAATACAGAACCAAACAATTTAAAATGTTTTTTTTTACTAATTTTTTTTTATTATTATTTATTTTTATTATTATTTTTATTTTTATTTATTATTATCTTAGAGTTTGTCTAAGAGATCAAATGCATTGGGACTCAAATATTATTAATTTATTAATTTTTATTAAATATTTTCACAATAGAATTTCAAATATAATTTTTTTGTACAATTTATTGTTTTTTTACTTTTTAAAATTAATACAGAACCAAACAATTTAAAATGTTTTTTTTTACTAATTTTTTTTTCACAAAAGTTAATAGATTTTTCAAAATTTTTTTGCTAAGACTCAGAGGAACTTTTAAATAAGGGCATGGAGAAAGATATATATACATATATTTATATTTTTGCTGCTGTGCAAGTGCATAAGTCGATAAAAAAAATAAATAAACAAAATGATTCCATATTTGCATATGCTATTTATACATTTTTTTTACATATACTTTTTTACTCATAAGCTCCACTTATTTGTTTTTTAAGCACTTTTTAAGTCCTCCCGCATTAAAACATTAAAAGCCACTATCAAATCCCAGCCAAACTTCTCATTCATCATAATATAAACTTATATGTGCATATCCATAGTAAACGAAATGGTTTTCCATTGCAATTTTCACATTTTCCATTAGCAATTTTCAAGTTTTTGTCGCATGAATGTAATTTTTAATTATTATTTTTGATTAAAGTTGGCAACAAGCTTTAATTAAAAGAGGCGATGCAACTTTGCAGACACATATATAAATATGCTTAATATGTTTGCTTTTATGCATAGTTGTTAGACGAGCATATTGGCTTGCTTAACAAGCTTGCTCTTAGCGAATCACAATTTGTAGTTGCTGCTCTTTGTGCACTGCCAAACATAACGAGCCTGTTCGTATGTCCTCTATAGCTAGCTCACTCTCACTCACCAATGCTCTGCGAACTACGCTCAGCAGCAGCTATGCTTGTCTCTCTCCCACGCTCTGAGGATGCAAGCAATGATCTCAGTAGACTGCAGCCAAGACACAAACCAACACAGCTGTTAGAGTGGGAGGCAATTATGATTTTGGGATATTTAGGTAACAAGCTCGCTGCTGTTAAGTAACAATACGAAAATTGCACTCAATAACAGAAATGTTGCATAACAGCGCATGCTGTAGTCGGCGCAACATGCTGTAAACGATTCTAACTCGTTTTTTTTTGCGTATGGCTAGCGTGTCTCAAAGGGTTTCGCACTTTCTCTGTGTGTGCGTGTGTGCTGGGTGTTGGTTGTATGCCCCAAGCAAAGGCTGCATATGAAAATATTTGTTAAACCTTTTGCTATAAAGCAACAATTTATGCGAGTGCTATGAATATATGCTCAATGTGTGTAGTGTGTAGTGTCGTGTGTGTGTGGGTGTGAGTGAGGGCACTTTGAGGTCGCGCTGTAAATATTTAAAACTCATTTTGCTATATTTTAATTTGAGTGCATTTTATAACTTGGCAAATGGCAACTGGAAACTGCCTGAAGATTCGCTTCGGGAGAACGCAGCTCGGGCAAGGAGATTAAGATTAAGATTAAGAGAGATTCCGCTTTAAATAAATAAGAAGATTTAGAATGTGGCACAAATGTTATTATTATTTAAAGCAGAGGGTTTCATTTTGTTGCAGAGTTAAATTTGAGATTGTTTTAAAATATTGAATAAAAAATTTTAAAATAATTTAAAAAAAATAAAAATAAATATATAGTAAATTTAAAAATAAATAAACTATATAATATATTAAATAAATTAATTTTCAAAAAATATAATAAAATTAAGAATATAAAAAATTAAACAATAAATAAAAATAAAAATTAAAAATTAAATAATAATATAGTAAACTAAAAAATTAGTTAAATACAAAAAAACTGTAAATATAAATAAATAATATATAAAATAATAGCATTGTATCAAATTATGAAATTCTAATTTATAAAATAATAGAAGAAATTAAATAAAATAAAAATAAAATAAATAAAAAAATTAATTATTATAAACAGAATAAATAAAATAAAAATAATATAAATGAATAAAATATTATAAAAAAGATTAATCTAAATAACTACTACATAAAAAATTGAATTGGATTGTTGAAGAATATAAAATTAAAATTAAAAAAATAATAGAAGAAAATAAAAAACAAATAAGAATATAATAAATTAGAAAATTAATTATATTAAAAAAAAAAATAAATAAAATGATAAAATTAAAATATGTAAACTAAAAAAGCAGTTTAAAAATAAATAAAATGAAAAAATTTATTAAACAATATGTAAATAAAGAAAATAAAGATTGTTTAAAAATATTAAATTTAAAATAATAAAATAATGAAAGAAAATAAAAATATAATAAATTAAATAATTAAATAAAAAAAAAAACAGAAAAGAATAAATAAAATATAAACAACATAAAATAAACATAATAATTAAAAAAAGTAAATAAAAAAAATCTTAAAAGATAAAAAAATATAATAAAATTTGGCAATTAATTTAAAAAAAAAGTAAATTAAAAATAAAAATATATATTGAACTAAAACATTTATTCAAATAAAATAAAATAAAAATATAAATTTAAAAAATAATTCAAATAATAGAAAACATTTTAAAAATGCATTTAGTAATATATTGAAGGCAATTAAAGAATATTTAAATTTTACCAGACTCCAATAAAATAGGTGAAAATGCTTTCCATTAAAATAAAATTTCCTTTTTTAAGCAAAAACAGTGTATTGAACAGTTGGTAGTACCCACTTCACTGCTAAACTAATTTATATTAAATAAAAGAGTTTCCACTGCTTTTTTTTTGTAATTTGTTGCCTTCTCAGTGTAAGTTGGCTTTGTTGTTGACTTTGCAACACTGTTGCCATTGCTCAACCGCACTTCACAACACTAATTGTGAGTCAAAGTGGCTGCAATGCTCGATATTAACATGCCCGCCACTCGAACGCCGCACTCGAGCTGCTGTTCATTAAGAATGCGCTCGCAATCATAAGCAGGGGAAGGCGGAGACTGTGGGCACAGACTGAGGGGAGAGACTGTGGGCAGCGGGTGACCGCAACAGAAGCGAACCTCAAGAATCAGCATAAAGATGAGATTTTTTGTCTGTGTCTGTCCGAAAAGGTACAGAAATTGAAAACACTTTTAATATTCACTCTTGTAGCTGAATAAATGAGTGGATGTGGATGTGGGTGTGGGTGGTTGAGGTGATAGAGGTGGGTGCAACCACAGCAGATAAAAGGGCCAGCGAAACCAATGAAAGCCACTCAGCTGAAGAGGCCAAAAAGTGACTCAAAAAGGATGAACGGAAACGCAAAGATTGACTGCAACTTGTGGCGCCTTTGTAGCAGATTGTTGTTGTTGTGGTTGTTGTTGTTGCTGTGGCTGTTGTTGTTGTTGTTGTTGCACTTTTGCCGAGTCCAGAGAGTGTGGCCCAGGCCTTTGCCTTTTGCCAACAGCACTCAGCTCACTTCAATGAATACTTTATGGGTTAATAATCGTAAAACCATTCAACGGCAGCAGAAGCAACAGCACCACCAACGCCACCGCCAAGCACCGCCAAGGCGGCAACATCGTTTGGGCCAACTTTTGTGCGCGAAAATTCATAAACAATGTGCATAAAGCGCAAAATGTAGCGCTTCTGCGAGCTGACCCCAAGGGGCAACTTTATATGTAGGTGTGCACTATGTGGCGGCAAGTGGGGGTGGGCCGAGTGGTGGTGCGCGTTGCTTGTCGCTGGCAAATTGTTCAGCCAGCTGCTGCTGCTGCTGTTGTGGAGTTTGGCAACAATAGCAAAAGGCAACTCTCGTTGTTATTTTGCATACTGGACAGCTGAATGCGTGGTTCGGTGGTTGGCTGAGGGGTGGTGGTGGTGGTTTGGCTCAATGGGACTTTCAGTTGAGCAACGCTTAGCGCACAGTTTGACGTTGATTTTGTGTGCGTGTTGTCGAGCTGTTGTCATTGTTGATGTTATTGGTTTGTTGCCATTCGACTGCTCCTCGGCGGATTATAAAGTTGCAACTGTTCTTTAATGACTAAAGGGGATTCAATATGTATATATATATAGATATATATATAGAGAGAGATATATGTATTATATGAAATTGTATGTTGTTTTATATGGGGAATTTTCAGTTGCGAAATTGGATTAGCTTACAGCGTTACATGACTACTGGGAGATTTCTAATTGAACTTTCAATGGGAATGGAAGAGCAGAGATTTTGTGAGTTACTAGATATAGATAGGAGTAGATAGATGTATAGATATTTTTAATATTTTTTACATTTTACCCTGATTCGGTAGTCAGCAGAGAGACAAAGTTGAAAAGAAATTGAATTTGTAAGTTTAGCTCATGGAGCGAAGTGGAAGGCTAACTTTGAAGCTCGAAGCCTCACAGAGAAGAGCTTGGCTATGATAAAAGAATATTAAATATAAAGGAATTGATACATGATTATATTATATTATAGATAAAGAGGTAGATAAAGAGATCCATGAATAAATAAATACAATATATATATGTTAGAAAAATATAAAGTAAAATTGCAAAATATTATTATATATTATAATAAAATAAATAATATATTATTATAATAAAATAAATATATAAAGCTGGACTCAAAAATTGCAAAGACAAGACAAATAGGTAATACAAATTTAATTTTTATTATATATTATATTTTATATTCTTCTGTTGCATTTTAATAAGGATTTTTATATGTTTTCATTAAACTATTTTGGATATTGCTGCATTTTACTATATAAAAGTTAAACATCTTATAAATTATACAGGCCATGAGGACACTTAATAGCCAATATTTATATTTATATTCATAAGCATATTCTGCAAATATCAAGTTTGATTCTAAAGTATAACTTAAAGAATCTGCTCTGATTCTTATTTACAATATTTAATAAAATCTTATTTTATTGTAATTTATTTATAAACATTTGTTTTATATGATAATAAGTTTATTTTCTTGGACTTCTCCGAGATTTCGAAATTTAAATAGCTCAAATTTAAACTGATTTATAACTGACTTACTAAAATGAAGCCCAAAATCTAATTTAATTGAAAAGAATAGAGAATCAAGTAGAAAAGCTTCAAAATTTATTTAAAATATATACAGAATTCATATAAAAAATATTTATTATATATAAATTATTATTTATTATGGTAAATCAATAATTCTGTATATTTGTTATATATAAATTACTCTTTATATTTATTAAATTTATTTATTGAACATAATTTATGCCATATAAAAAATAAATAAACAAAATAAAGAATAATTAAATAAAATATATAATAAATATATAGAATTTATAATTTACAACAAATAAATAATATATTTATAAAATATATATATAAATATATAGAATTTATAATTTACAATAAATAAATAATTATAATAAATGTAAAATAAATATAATAAATATAAAAAACAATTTATGTACAATAAATATATAGAGTTAATAATAAACATAATAAATTATATACGATTATTATGTGTATATTACCTATTATAATAAATATAAAAATACATATTAAATAAATAAAATAAATGTAAAGAATAATTTATATATAATAAATACATAGAATTTACTTTTTTTTACAATAAATATATATAATTTACAATAAATAAATATATTAAATTATTTATGTTTATTAAATATATAATTATTGTAATAAATATAAAATAAATATATTAAATGAATATTATAAATATAAAGAATAATTTATACATAATTAATATATAAAGTAAATAAATAAATTATGTAATATATATACTTATATATTCCCAAAATAATAAATATATTAAATGAATATTATAAATATAAAGAATAATTTATACATAATTAATACATAAATTAAATAAATAAATTATATAATATATATACTTATATATTCCCCAAAATGACATCTAGCATCTCCACATTCAACGCCTCCATGACAGCTTAAAATTGACCCAAACATGACCATGTCTGCGAACCTATGTCGAGATCTAGTCCAGTGTAACCCCAGCGAGCGAAGCGTAAAAAAGTCATTCGATACACTTCAAATTTTGACCTAGCCAAAAAGCTGAAGGAGAAAAAATAAAATGTGAAAAAAGTGCACACAAATCTTCCATCGTTTTACTTAAATAGAATTTATCAAATTTAATTTCACGCTTCGTGCGCTCATTTCTATTTAACTTTTGAGTAGCACAAAAAAGAAAAAAAAAAAATGAAAAAAAGAAACCCAGGCCAAAAAGGAGGCCAATGAATGTCAAAAATTGTGACCATAAATGACATTTGACTCGGCGCCCGCAATAAATCTAAGGCTAGCAGGAGTCGGAGATAGAGCAGGAGTCGATAGTGAATGTGGAGTGAAAATCAAATGATGTGGGTTGCGAATTGCCGGGGCTAAAGTTATGAAGGCAAATATTTGGGCACATGTGGGGAGGCCCAGGCAGCAGAGAGACCCAAGCCCAACTCATATTTTGCATATGCCTGCTGTAAAAACATGTCAAGAGCCCAGAGACAAGCAACAACGATAGGAAAATGCAAAGACAACAAAACATTTGCGTGTCAAGTGTTGTCGAGAAGCTGTTTTTCGGCTTGACTTGGTTTTTGACTAGGGTTACGTCCCTCTCGGCCCCCCTCTCTGCCCACAATCATAATCAAAAATGTATTTAATTTGCTGTTTAAACTTTTCGGCGGTTCGCACATACATTTTTGATATATGTGCCAGGCATGGTGATATGGTGTGGAAAATTACTTTGTATTTTAATGAGAGAGTTCTCTCTGTGATTTTGGGGGCAAAGTTGGTCCTGGGTTGATAAGAACTCAAGTGAAACTATCAGCATGACAGTAGCTTAACAGCTGTAACCATAAATAACATGCGAGGGCTTAAAGGAGGGAGAGAGAAACTTTATTATATTTTCTAATTTTTATTTCCTATTTATTATTTATTTTCCTTAGCGCCTGCAGCTCTTTGCCCATAAATTGCAATAGAAATATTTACGCATATTTTGCAGCGAAGATCTCAATTTGCCTGCGGGCTCTAAGCAACAATAGATTAACCATTTATCTATGACACTGATCTTAGCAGTAGCCAAGGCAGCCTCAGGCCTCAGTCCTCAGTCAGGCAGGCATTTAATAGTGGCAATGTTTATTGGAATTAGAACAAGTCTATGGGGATTTCTTACCCACTTGGCAACACGTTGCAGGCGACAGTCGCATTCGCATTCGCATTCGCAGGCCAAAAAGTTGCCAAGTGCAGCGAGGCGTAGCTTTTTTAATAGAGTCATAACTTGGCCTCAACTAATGGGCTCGCCGCGCAACTGCACCAAGCACAGACCGGCCAGACTTTGCTTAGCAATAACATAAAGCCCTCGCCTCGCCTCGTCTCGTCTCGCCTCGCCCCTCTCTTTTTTTGTGGGCACGACTTTGGTTACAATTCAATTTGCAGCGAGCGCTTTTCTCTCTCTCTTTTTTTTTGTGGCCTTAAAAAATTGTGCCCTGCCGCCACCTGGCCGCTCTGTCCGTCGTAAATGTGTGGAAATTGTGGGGTGTTATGCCTTCCAGATACGTGTTCAGCGGGCGGTCCTAGCTGCAGTGTGTGGCCAACTCTCGGCTGGGCGCTGGGACTGGGCACTGCGGCCGTTGTTTTATTATCTGGACCTTGGCAGGGGACTCGCATAATTGTCTTGGGCGAAATGTTCGTGTAAAATCTTAATTGCTTTTTAGTGCAAACACTTGGAAAATTTGTAGTTTTCGTTGTCTAACAAGAGCCGAGCGACCCAGCGAGCAACAGGCCAAATGTCAAACATGTTAGCTGACACTGATTGGAAATCGCTGAACATGACATGAACGGATCGGATGACGATGGGGGGATATTAATAGGCTAAGTAGAGGAGATAAGGAGAGTAGTGGATGAAGAGGAAGAGAGGAGTCGAAAGACAAGGAAGAGTAGGAGTAGTAGGAGGTGTAGGAGGTGTAGGTGAAGTTAGAGGAGTAGGAGGAGTAAAGGTGTAGAGGAATAGAGGAGTTGGAGGAATAGATGAGTAGAGGAGTACGAGATGTAGAGGAATAGATGTAGAATGAAGGAAGAGAGATATAGAGCAGAGGATTAGAAGAGAAGAAGGGGTATATGAGTAGAGGGGTATAAGGAGTAGGAAGAGCTGGAAGAGTAGGAGGAGTAGGAAGAGTAGAAGGAGTATGAGTAGTAGGAGAAGTAGAGGATTAAAGGAGTAAAGGAGTAAAGGAGTATAGGAGTATAGGAGTATAGAAGTATAGTAGTAAAGGAGTAAAGGATGTAGAGAGATAGAGCAGTAGAGGAAGTAGTGGAAGAAGAGGAGTAGAGGAATAGAGGAGTAGGAGTAGAAGGAGGAGGAGAAGTTGGTGAGTTGAGGAGGTAGAGGACGTATTGATATAGAGCTGAAGAGGCAGAGGCAGAAGGAGAGTAGCAGAGGAATAGAGGAGTATAAGGTGTTAAAGTAAAAGTAGTAGAAAGAGTAGGAAGAGTAAGAGGAATAGAAGAAGTAGAGCAGTAGATGAGTAGAAGAGATAAAGAGTAGGAAAGTAGAGGAGGAGAAGAGGTGTTCAGGAGTTAAGGAGGTAGGGGACGTAGTGGATCGAGGGAGAGGAGTATACGAGTAGGAGTAGCAAAGGAATAAATTAGGGAAGGAGCTAGAGGAGTGGAGCAGAAGATAAAAAACAACGTAGATCAGTATAGGTGTAAAGGGCTAGAGAACTAGATGAGTAAATGAGCAAAGGAGTGGTGCAGGTCAGGACGAGGTAGAGCAGGAGGATAATAGGAATATGATGGAGGACAAGAGAATGAAAAAATAGGAGAGTGACAGGATTAGATGATGGGAAGTACAGGAATAATATAAGGTACTACCTCCAATGCCTGCTACTCCTCCTGCTAGGAGTTAGAAGTTGAAGGAGGTATAGGAGAGTTGAGAGGTGTAGAAAGTGTAGGAGATATAGGAGATATCGGAGGTATAGAAGATATGCAGTGCGAAAGAGGTAAATAAGTCATAGGGGGTATAGGAGGTATAGGCGATACAGGAAGCTTAGGAGGGGTAGGAGGCATAGAATGAAGTGTAGGAGATACAGGAAGTATAGGAGACATAGGATGTAGAAGATGCATAGGAGGTACAGCAGCAGAGGAGCATAGCAATAGGAGTAACCACTTGATCTGCCCCTAATTACCTAATAAAACCAAATATATTGCCCATTTACTACACCCTAAACAATCAAGGGTTGAGGCCTCTGTCTTTAACTTTGCTTATCTCTCTCACTCTCTGCCACTTTAATTAAAGGTTCATAACTCAGAGGGCGACTATTAAATAGTTGCGCCTTCAACCACTTTGCAAAACAAAATCCAAGCGACGACCCGACGATGCGATACGAGCTGACCGCAACCACAATGACGACCACGCCTCCGCCGCCCACACAGTTTAAATATGCGACAGTTCACCTTTTTAATGAGGCAAGAAGTTGATGCCGCATAACGAGGCCATTATATGGCATTGTGTGGGTGTTTGGAGCAGCAGGACGTGCGAGAGGACTCGCGGCTTAGTGAGTGCTAAGCAACCGGTGAAGACAATGCCTTGGCCAAGGCTTTATTGTTATTTTAATTAGAAAACTTAGTGCGAGTCGAGGCCAAAGACTTTAATTGATTTAAGGCCTTGGCCCGGTCCGGCAGCTGCATCGAATATCCGAAACGATATGATATATTGCAGCAGCTTATACACTTGAAAAAAAAACAGGGGGAAGAATGTATAAAATTCAGTTGCGAAAAACAAGAGAAATTCAGACGAACCACAGAAATTTGTTCGTAGCGTAGCAACACGAGAAAAAAACAAGAAATTCCCAAAAGTATGCAACACGCCCGTAACATGTGCAACACCACAACAACATCCAACACACACACACACACACACATACAGACAGATACATTAGCCAGGTGTTGGTGCAGGCGAAGACAGCAGAGGGACGGACGCAGCAGGATAGAAAGACAAACCGCAAGCTTGGCCAGCTCCCTTCAAAAAGTTGCATTTTATTTTTGTTCATAGTTCGGTGCTGGATGTGTCGGCCGCATCGCCCCCCCTATGCGAAATAGTTTCATAGCTGCCCGGCAACGGTCAGTCAGAGCGAGGCAGGCAACAATGGACGGAGAGAAACAGTAGCTGAGGCGGGCAGCACGCATTGTGAATACTCTGTTAATGTCTGCTTTTGATATATGACAAAAAAAGATATTGAACCAATTGTAAAAATGGGAGAGTCAAGTTATATACTGGATATTCATTTTAAACTTTTGTTGATGTAAAGATATAAATACTTATATGCTCCTTTCTATCACCAAAGATTCGGCCTTGAGCTTTACTCAGTTTGTTTTTAACAAAAAATACAGCAAAGAATCTGTATAATAGTTTTGGCTGAAAACAAAATGCCAATGATGTTCCTGCTATTATATACTTAAATACCAGGCTCTTAATTGTTATCGAAACCAAAAAGATCCTTGAAAGGGCGAGCTTATGCAAAACAAATGAGCAGATATAAAAGGCATCGAAGCAGCAGCTGAACAAGGATAACAAATGGTTATAATAATGGGAAACTGGTTATTGTATGATGGGGATTACTTTGAAGGAAATGAAAAATATATTTATAAATAAATAGAAAAAATAATAAATAATAAATAAGTAATAAATAAAAAAATAAAAAATAAAATAAATAATACAAAAATAATGATTCAAAAATTAATAAATAATAAAAATGTTTTAAAAAAGGTAAATAAAAAATATAATAAATATTAAATAAATAATAAATAACAAATAAAAATGATATATAAAATATATAAATAAATAGCCAATTAATTAATAGCTCATAAAATAATAACAACAAAAAACTAAAAAAAAAGAATAAATATATTATAAATAAACTATCAATTAATTGTTTCTAATAATAATTAGTTAAAACAAAATAATAAATGAATAAATAATTTTCAGAAGAGCAGAGTTCGTATATTCGTATAATAAATTAATAATAAATTAATTATAAAAAAAACTGAATAAACTATTTATATATTTTTTTTATATATTTTATATATTTATAAATAAATATATTTACATATAAATAATTTATAGGAGTTTTTGAGCAGAGTTCGTATATTCGTATATTAAATTAATAATTTATCAATAATAAATCAATTATAAAAAACGGAATAAACTATTTATTCATAAGTAATAGGTAAATAATAAATTAATATAAATAAATACATCAATATATAAATAATTTATAGATGTTTTAGAGCAGAGTTCGAATATTCGTATAAATAATAAATTAATTAATTATTAATAATAAAAGAATATATAATTATATATGAATATATTAATTATAAAAAACTGCATAAATAAATTATTCATAAATAAATAAAATTTAAATTAATAAATAATCAAAAATAAATAAATGAATAATTTTCAGAAGCGTCTATATATTTTCCATTCAATTAAATTAAATAAAATTTTTTTTTTAAATTAAATAAAATTTCTTTTGAAATTATTATACATGCCAAACAAGCTTTTCACGATTGCCAACCAAAATAAACCTAAAATGGCTAACAACAAATCAATATAAATATAGTTCCTTTGACTAAGCTAATTCAATAGCTTAATTCCTATACTTTTCCCACACTTATTAAACACTTCCAATAATATCTCTCCAAATATAATAAGCTTAGCAAAACTTATGATAAAGTTAAAGTGCCTGAGAAACTACTGCTAAATCGGCGTTGAGTTTGTTTATGACCGAGCTGGTCGGAGTGAAACGGATGTGCCTTTAAGTTGTATATCCGTTGGCCCAACTGTAAATGCCTGTGCATGTGTGAGTGTGTGCATGTGCATGTGTGTGTGTGTTTGTATGTGTGTTTCTCTGTGCAGTTTTTGAGCTTGCAGTTTTATGCTGAAGCGTTTAACAAAGCATCGTAAATTGCATCAGGCCAGCAGTTAGAGAAACGAAAAAAAAAAAAACGAAAAGGAAATAAAATCCTTAACCCAGAGTCTTTACGTACGGGTTGCAACACATGAGCCTAAACCCAGGCAGCACTAGCATTTTATAGAGCTTTTTTGCTCTGGCTTCTCCTTGCCATTAGTCTGCACTTTTATTGCGCATCCCAAGACGGAGTATGGTTTTAACCTGCTGTGAAATTAGATTACTTAGGTCTTTGGTCATTTTTAGATAGCTGCCAATGTGTAAATATGACAAAAGAATTGCCCAATTTCTGTGGTCGATAATGCTCTTTAAATGTGTTAAGTGGGAATTTGAAATTGTGGCCTTTACTTGTGGTTTTAGATGTGTGAAAGTCATGGGAAATTAGTGAAAAGGTGTTGACTTTTAGAGGGAAGAGAAATGGTTAGAATAGAGATGGTTAGATACAGAGTTTAGAATTTCTATAGATTATATAAATGCTGATTATCTTCTATATAAATAGAGCTGGAGTCTTAAAAGGAATCTTCTATGAAACTCTGGTTTCTTCTGCTTAAAATAAAACAAAATTGAGCTCTGTATCATATCAGGAAGTATTTTAAAAATTATTTTTAAGCGTTGCATCCTTGGGGTGCTGCTAGCTGTGCTTGATTGAAGTACTCACAGGAGTTGGTTTTGATTAAGTCAGCCTTTGGCCAATGCCTGCCTAGCTGAAAATGCAGCTAGTACAGTTTAGTTAGTGTATATAGTATAAAGTTTATCATGCATAGTAAAAAGTATATCAAAATAGAGCTCCAATGTGAAAAGCTGCTGTTGTCGAGGCTGACCACGTAAGTCTGATAGGAAAATAAGTTGCTATTTATCAGAAATTGTTTGAGATATTTTAATGACTTTAATTTTATTTGAAAGCTGCATTCATGCCAATTTGGATAAAGTATAATACTAGTCCAACAGTAGTCAAAACTTAGCTGTCAGCGGTCTTGAGAGCAATGCTTGTGTTGGGTTCATACTTTTATGATTCGCTTTTATGCATGTATTCAAAGTTATTTCGGTAAATTGAATAGTTTATGTGCCAAAGTGTATTTTATCCTTATTGGCAAGGTTTATTCAGTATTTTAAAAGTAAAATGTTAACAATAACTCAAACAGTTGCTGAAATATAAGCATTGTAAATACTATCAGAGTTGCTTGGTCAACCCTTTTTGTGCCTAGCAGAACTGGAAATCATTTCCCATTGCATCAAATAATGAAACTTAGATTTAATATTTATAATTTAACTTAAGTTGCATCTATTTAAAGGTAATTCTCAGGTTTTGGAAGATCTAGCTGTTGAAGGAAAACTCTATTAAAAATTCTATTAAATTTCCTTTTTGTTTTTCTTTTTATATAATTTGTAATATATTTAAATATAGTTAGACTAATTACTTAGCTTGGAGAATGTTGAGACTATGATGTAATATACACTTGCATTCACGCAAATAGTAGTAGGTCTACTACTATTTTACTATTTACTACTATTTTCATAAACATATCACAGCCTAAGCCTTATCCCGTCCGCTTATCTAAATGAAATCACGTTAAGTAAGTTATTATGAATGCAATGCAAACATTATATTCGATGAGTAGACGCTTGCACCTTGATAGAGCCATCAGCCAGTTGCCGGTTTTCACTGGACTTTTCATAGCCAACCGAGGCGCTGCGTTCGCTGCAAACTTTAATTAAAGTCAGGAGGGGCAAGTTTTTAATTACAATTCGGGCTGGGAAACTGCATTTGATTGTGCGATAGGCGTTGCTGTGTAAATAGCTCAACGGGGAGGCTGTCCGGCTTCGGATGGTTTATCAGCTGCCACGCCCCAGCGTCATTTTTCTTATTCGGCTGCGGCGAGTGCAAATTGCAATTGGCTCGAGCGCGAGCTCTTTGTGCAAATAAGCAATTATTTGGCTTAATAAGTCAATGGGTTGGCAACCGGTTGGCATATCTCATCGCCTTGACGCCTCACGCCCGACCGTTGATTGGCGCCTGCCTGCCTAATAGAATTTCCTTTGGCCGGCAGCTGGCCAACTTTCTGCTAAATAGTCCGCATAAAAGTTGCGCGCAACAAAGTTGAAGGCACAAAGTAAATGAAGCCGCCGTCGCAGCCTCAATTTAAAATTAAGCTCATGAAAAGTAGTTAACCTCACGCGGGCTGCGGCCAGCAGCCACCCCAAAAAGCCAGCGAGACCCAAAGCCAACGCCAACGCCAAAGCCAAAGCCGTTAACTACAGCACAAAGTCAACGATGGCGCGGGCTGGCGAGGATTGGCTCTTGTTCGCATTAAAGTAAGCATGAAATTAAAGCTAACCCCAAAGGCGACTTGCAAATAAACTGCAGCCCTCTTCAGGCTGAAGGGGTGCTGTTGGGCCATGTTGGGGGCGCTCTTTAGAAGTGTGGGCCGAAGAGGTGGGCGCTGCTTTTCTGCAATGTTGTTGCATCAAATTAGCAGCCATGTTGAATAAGAAGAAGCGCGAATTTCAGCTCTGTTTTGGCAAACAGGAAACAAAGGAATCTGAAAAACAACATTGAAGCAGTTTAGCAGGCATACACTGAGAGAAATTTTTAGAGTGAAAGAAGATAAAACTATGAATTAATTGTCAAATATTATGGCAAATTTAATTTTCTAATATATTTTAAAATTTAGAATTTATTTTATACATTAAATTTAAAATATTAATTTTTGTATTAAAAAAAAAATAATTTGTAATAATTTTAAAATATTATATAAAATAATAAAAAATATTTTAAAATTTCCAATTTAAATTAAAATTATAAAATATTACTTTATTTTTTAATTTTTGAAATATTACATAAATAAAATACCAAAAATATACTTTACTATAAATAATATATTAAATAGAACATATTTGCATTTTAAATTATATATTTAATTTTATTTAAAAATATTGAAACTATAAAAATTGAATAAATTAAATAAATTATCAAAAATTATGAAAGCTTGTATGTGAATAAAATATTTTAAAATTTAAAATTTGTATTAAAATTAAAGATTTTTAAAGTTTCAAAAATATAAAATTGAGTATAACAAATTATGAAATAATCTAATAATAATATAAAATAAATTATAAATAAAATATTATATATTAAATATAAAATATTATTAGATTATTAATTGTATAATATAATATAATTTTGATTATATATATAAAATATTAAATTTTAATAAATTTTTATAATAATTTTAATAAAATTACAAAAGTATAAGCTTTAAAAAAATATATTAAATTGAGGACATGAAATTATAAAATAGTTAAAAAATATTATGAAATAAAATTCTAGCTTTGCTATCAGTGTATTTCCTACTCTGTGCCTTTTCAGTCCTTCAACTTCACATGTATATCATTTATATGAAACAAACTTAATTAAACTCCCTGCTTATTTTTCGCAGTGCAGTGACCTAAAATATGTATGCTCTGTAGGTTATTTGTTAAAGTTTATTTCAGCGTCTTAAGGCATTTGTTGGCTGCATGTAGTTGTTTCGTATTTAATTTATTTTGCAACATTTCACAGCCCTCGCAAAATAAAAACGACGTTCCGTCTGCTGTCTGTTCGAACCATTCATTTTGTTAACATCTTTTGCGCTTGGGTTTTTGCTGCTTCCGTTTCTTTTTTTTTACGATAGCTCCAATATTACAACACCCAAAGGTGTAATTGAATCAAATGAGCAAAAATTTCAGATTACTTGAAAATGTTGAGAGCTCCGCCAGACACGAGCTCATTTGGCTGGGCAATCAGGGCGAAGGGTCGTGGCTCGAATTGGAGCCATTTAAATGCAGTCGGAAGCGTTTGTGCTGGGGTGGCTGATTGTTGTCTATATGTATATATATAAACTTTATCTAGGTAAGGGTATATTGTAGTCAAACAAATGTTATATAGAAAGTTAAAGCGTGGGCTGTCGCGTGTCTAGGCGGGGGCGTTGCTCTCAATGTTAATAATTGAAATGGCGAATGAGCTACAAGTGTGAATATTTGAATATGGCGACTGCAATCAGAGAGAGTGCTCGCCGCAGGCGTCTGCCGCATCCGGTGCCAGGCGGAAGCGGAAGTGCACAGCGCCAAATAACTTGACAAAGGCGGGCACAAAAGAGTAACATTTTCACGCACATATGCCCAAAGTAATGCCCAGAAAACAAATACATATTTAGAGACAGCATTATGAATGGCAAAGGCATCAAGACAGCACAAAAATTGCTACAAAATGGCATTTAAGCTGCTTTTGGCTGCGTTAGGGTAGCCATGGTAGGGTAGGGTAGGGTAGCGTCAGTCTGCTGATTTATGTGCACTGTTGAAGGTTCAAATAAGCGTTAAGTTTTCATTTCCGTTGGCGCCATGGCGCGGCGCGAGGCGCGCTCCAAGACAACAGTTACAGAAATATCTGCACAAAAATGAAACTGAAAAGAATTATTTCTATTTTTTCTGTTTTTTTCTTACAGTTTTTTTCTGCACAAAACAAATTAAGAGAAATGTTAAAACCCAGTCGAAACTGCTCGCAAAATATATTGCAAAAATATATATATATACATATATAAAATATATATATATATATATATATATATATATATTTTCTTTGAGCAGGTGAAGAAACGGCAAAGCTGTTAAGCTTGGGATTTTGGCAAAATGTAATAAATTAAAAGCACAAATTTTCCCGTTTTCTCATTAAAATATTTCCTCAAGTGCCGAATTACTTGAGAAATGTTTTGTGAGCTGAGCAACCCCTTAGCCGCTGCTGTAAGCGTTAATCAATGTTGATATGCAGATAGAAGTCGAAGTACGACGCTTTCATTTATATTTATTGTTCGCACAATGCGGCGTATACGCAATTTATCAAACATAACAACGGCAATTAATTTCTGCTGAAGCTCGTTCAAAAAACCAAACTTTTATAAATCAAACGTAACGAGCGTGTAACAGGCATAGGAATGGGCAACTTCCCACCCTTACGCTCACCTGCGCGCAGGGGTTGCTTTTCATTAGGTGGTGGCATTTTTACAGGCTTCAACTTTTCAAATAAAACTCAATGGAAAAATATTTACAATTGGGCGTCGCATTCTTGTTTGGCGGTCGTGACTTTGCCTTTGTTTCACTCGTCTTTTCCCGCCTCACGTGGCGTATGAGTTATTTATTTTTGAGTTATTGGCATTTGTAAGTCGTGTCTGAGACGCAGTCTGGCTGTGGTCATACAAATAAATTCACAAGAGTTTGCTGAGTGGAAAAAGGAAAAGAAAAATATATCATGAAGTATGGTGTTAACTAGAGCAACGTTTGAGCGTTAGAGTTGGGGGTGTATCAGTCATGTCGGAGACTGATGATGAGCTGAGCAAGTCTAAGGGGAAGCATGGCATAATTAAAAGAAATTATTATAATAAATATATTAAATTAAAATATTTAATACAATTAAAATATAATAAATTATTTATTAAAAATTATATTATGTATAAAAATAAAATTAAAGTATATTAAATTAATAAAATAACAAGTGCATGGGATAATACAATTTTATAATATAAAAATACATAGAAATAATTATAAAATTAAAAAGCTTATTAAATTAAAAAAAAAAACAGTATACGTAAAAAATAAAAATATAAAATATTACAAATTAAAAAAATATATTTTTTAGTTTCAATTACATAAAAAAATATATATTATCTATCAATTATTGCCTTAGATCGGCTAGAATTTAATATTATAGTATTAAATAAAATATATTATATAATTATACAAATTAAAATGCTTATTAAATATAAAAATCAAATAAAATGTAAAGTATAATAAATTAAATAAAATATTGTATATTTTTAATCAAATTATAATAAAGATGCACTAAAATTTAATATTATATTAATAAATAAAATATATTATATAATTATATAAATTAAAAAGCTTATTTAATATCAAAATGATGTAAAATAAATAACAAATACATACATAAATAAAATAAAATAAATTAAATATATAATATTTTTAACAAAAAACTAAAAATAATGAATGATTAATGAAATTCTAATAAAGATTAGCTCAAATATAATATTATATAATTAAAAAAAATATATATATATATATTCAATTATATTATGAATTAAATTATTATTATATTATCAATTATTCTATAATATATTTATAATACTAAAGCATTTATTTTCTATTTCACCTCATAGTTTTTTAGGTCATATTGGATGAGGAGCATTGAATACGATATTAGCGAGCTGACAATGCCCAAGACCGTGGCTCGCTCCAAATTGTACATGCCCAAGACAGAGAGTTTCTGCGGATTGCGCACCAATTGCAATTTAAATTTCTCAAACTGCAAGCAGATTAAGTTAAGATATAAATTAAATACTCAATAAAATACCACTCACAGCAACTATTAAACGTCTATCCACATCCAGGGCAAATGTGGGATATTGAGCAATGATTTTCTGCATCTCGTTGTAAACAATTTCCACATAACTCGTTATGGAGTAGGTTAAATATGAGTCAGCGGCATAGACGACGGCGCCGCATAGGACTATTACAGTTTGGCCGTTCGACCAGTCGATGGCAATGCTGTATCTAAAGGCCGAGAAGACATAGTAGACACCAGAGATCAAGCTGACTTTGAAGATGAGATAAATGCAAAGGGTCTGCGGCCCGAAGATCTGGGTCATGCGCAGCACGAGGCTCTGCAGCTGCGACTGCAGCAGGGCCAGGCTCTCCAGGCGATCGGCCAGGGCGCAGCTCTTCAGCTGGCCCATGCTCTTGCCGCGATTCAGCTCCAGCAGATGCGTTTCAGCCACTATATTTCGCAGCTCCTGATTCATGAGCAAGTAGTGTCCATGCACGTTGAGCAAACTGAAAAAGTATTGCGCCAGGATGACATTGAGCCAACCAACGAGTAGATAGGTGAGAAACACGGCCAATCCTATGGTGGGCGTCAGTATATCCCACAGACTATGCAAGCCCGCGATCAGGTGCATCGTCTCCGCCAAAGTGCCCGAAATGCCTTTGGCGATGACTCCACGACGCCACAGTCGCATCACCTGCGGCTGCTTCAGTATCAGGCGACGATAGTTGTGCAGCAGACTCACGAGTTGCTCACGCTGCCACCAGCGGGTCAGAACCGTGACAAAGACACAGCTGATCCGCAGTAAGATCATGACCAGGAACACGTACTGATGCAGGCTGTTGGCGTGCAGCAGGAAGATTTGCCAAATGCGACTGTTAATGAAGAACGGCACCAGGCTGAAGGTCAATATGTTGATCACAATCGCCCAGAGCGTCGCTCGCTTCGTCAGCCTCGGCTCACCCGTTTCCACGTCGATCTCAAAGTTGATCACGCCAATCAGCCGGCCATAGAAGTAGTTGGCTCGCAGCACAAACCTCACCCAGTCAACCATTGTGAGGCAACTGAGTGGAAACTACACCGCAAACAGCTCTAATGAAAAAGCTTCTGGCTCGATGAGATGGTCGGATAAAGGCGATAGCGGCTAATGAGCTGTGCGTAGCTTGGGAATGATTGGATTGATGATTATCGATATGCCGATGATTTGGCTTGATGCATTAGTGCTAAGGGTATATGGAAATATATAGTGATTAATAGCTATTTGTAATGATTATTATTTATTCTTTTTATTTCATTAAAAACAATATATATATATAAATTTTTTTATTTACTTAAATAATGAAATTAATTTTATTTATATTTTTTATTTTATTTTATATTATGTATTTTATTTACATATATTTATTTTTTATTTTTTATTTTATTTTTATTTTATTTTTTTATAATTATTTCATTTATTTTTTTTTTTATTTATTTTATTTATTTCATTTTATTTTATTTTATTTTATTTTATTTTATTTTATTTATTTAAATTATTTTATTTATTTTATTTATTGTATTTACTTTTTTATGTTTATTTAATTTATTTATATTTATTTATTTTATTTACTTTATTTTTTTTTTAAATTTAACTTATTGCATTTATAATTCTTATTTTATATATAATTTTATTTTATTAATTTTATTTATGTTTATTTAAATTTATTTTTTTATTAAATATATATTTTTATGTTTTATTTAATATATATTTATTATATTTAATTTATTATATATATTTTATCTAAATTCATCTTAAATTTATTATTTTAATATTATTATTTATTTATTTGTATTTTACTCATTTTTATGTATTTATTATTATACATTAATAAATATTTTTATAAATTTCCCACTCAGAAATTCCATGAGAGCCACCATTATGCAATTGCCGATATCCCAAAGTCATAATGGAATTTTTTGCTGTGGCTCCGTCGCTTACACAAATATTTCAAAGAATTTTTTCACGCTCAAACGCTTTTTTGTTTTCGAGCTAAATCCTTTTCTCTCGCTGGAGCACTTTCGTTATTTAAATTGCATTCAACTGGGAGCTGAAACAACAGCAAGGCAGGAGATAACCAATTTGATATATCAGTTTTTGACATAATGCAAACATAAGCCAATTAGTGAAACAAAAGGCAAATGTTTTGCCGATGAGGCGGCTTTTCGACAGGGATTCGATTTATTTTGTGTTTTTTTTTTGGTTTTGTTCTGTTATAGCTGGGAATGCAATCCGTGCAGCTTTCTGGTTTAGAGCACTCGATTTGCATTTAAGTGGAGCCGCAGCGAACCGACCCGAAAACTGAACCGACAAAAACACAACATTGGAGCTGGCCAAACAAAAGGCATTCAATTAAAATTTGCGCTGTTTGCTGCCCATGGCGAAACATTTAATACAATTTACGCAATTAATTTCGCTGCTGAATGCGAAAAGCATTGAGAGAGCCGATATTTTCAAATGCGCAAAAATTGCTGACAACAAAAAAGCAAAAAAAAAAGAGAGGAGAGGAGAGATAGAGGAGAGTGCGTGTGGCATCGATTTGTGTGCAATAATTTATAGTGTATACGCAGCTGAAGTGCAACAAAAATTCAACATTAATGACCGATATAAATGCCAGGCATATATAGTATAGTATATATATATATATATATATATATATATATAAACCCATTCAGAGCTATCTGAAATTCTGGCTCGAGCCGTGCAAATATTTTGTGTAAAACAATTTGCGCAAATTGCAAAACCGAATATGGACCAGAAACACAAAAACCAATTTGTCGTATTGTTTGTCAATGGCCATAGAATTGAACGAGTTGCGAAATGAATGCTGCTGAGCCCTGGCAATGAATGATGCTCACTCATTCATCTTTCGCAATGGGTCGCTGCTGCTATTGCAGAGGCTGCTGCTCCTATTTGGGTCAATGAAAACATAAAAACAAGCCTTTTTTTGTGAGCATCTATGACGTTTCATAAGGATCTCTGTAGATTACCCAAAATTTTGAACAAATGTGCTATAACGAGTGAGTGGAGTAGGGTGTAGAGTGATGAAAACTGGCTTCATTTTAATACTATGCATAATAAATAAAATAAATAATAAAAAAATATATAATAAAATATTGTAATTTATAAATGAGCATTTGCTTAATAAATATTTAAATTTTAAAATTATATAAAAATGATTATTATTTATTATGGGCATACAATAACTTATCAATAATTGTAGACTTCAGGCAACGAGTCTGACAATTTATATATTTGGAGTAAGCCAAGCATGAGTTCTCTTATTGAAATTACCAATTAAAATAAATTAATATTTAATACAAAACTGAAGGCAAATTTAAGCAGATTTTCAGCAATAAGTGTGCTAGTCTGAGGCTCTGATCTTAAAGTAGATCTTAAGTAGATCGTAGATCTTAAGGGCTGATGACACACATACATAAATTTAAATGCTAAAAAAGTATATAAAGAATTTATCAATATATTTTTACTGAAACTTAACAAGCTGCATATAAATATATATAAAATATATAAAAATAATAAATAAATATATAAATATATATGTTTTAGCCCTCTTCTTATACCTACTTGATACTTATGCAGATCGTAAATCCACCACAGGCTAGCCAGCGAAACTGATATTAATAATCAAAGTAATTGCTCTGCAATATGTAAACACCGCAATAAACAGTGTATAAGGCGCTAGTCTTATAGGGAATCTTATAATCTTAAACTCAGCTCAGCTCTACTTGCTGCACGCCTTCTCCGACTCAGATGGCTATCTTTATGGGCCGCTAACAACCTGTTGCCAGCTGCAGCTTACCTGGGCCAGTGCCTGTGGCTCTCCAGCTCTGCGGCACGCCACACAGCCATCAATCAATCGATGCGCAGTCAAGTGCATAAATTTGCTGAAGATGCTTTAATTAAAGCCGCATAATGCATTGCGATTTGCGAATAAATCTTCGGCGCGGCTCGACACGAGACGCATTCAAAATGCTAAATTAGTAAAATGTCACTTTCGCTTTCAAGATGCAACAGCAGCGGGAATTTTAGTGCTCCGAGGCGGGGTGGGGCGGGGCTGGGCTGGGCTGAGCATTTTTCGTAGTCGGCCGTGATCAAAGCGCTGCGCCGCCACAGGCAGCGGCAGGCACATAAATTATCGCTGGCTAAGCAGGCACAGACAGGCGGGAATAGGGCCACAGCCACAGTCACAGCCACAGCCAGTGGCTGCTTCTGGCGAAATGTAGCACATGTGGCAAGCAAAGCATTGACATACTTCAAAGTGTTTGGCTGCCTGCATTGTTGTCGAGTGCGATACCCTTGAAAGAGTGCGCCAAGGGCTTGCTGTCTGCTATTTAGTTTTGGCTTCTTTTTTTGTTTCATCCGATATGGCATGTTATAAATATTTGCAACGCTCTGACATCGCTGATATGTCTGCGCAACTGCAATTGCATTTCTATCTGCATTTGGTGGCCTTCCTGTTTAGCTGGCCAAAGGCGCCAGAGCGCATAAAATTAAATTCCTTATCGCTGGCGCCCTGCAGAACGTTGCTCTGTTTCTCTCGCTTTTTGCATCTTTTTAGCTGTCTGGCAATTTGCTTTTTGCGACAACACCACCACCAGCAGCATCAACTGTTGCACCAACTGAGCTGAACTGGACTGGACCCTGACCAGCCCCAACTGCGGCTCGCCTTTGGCTTAGGCGGACACCGCATGGGCTTAAAGTTTTCAAATTGAATTTTTTATGCTTTGCCTGGAATTTAATTTAAATTTTACTTTTTACAGAAGGTAGTATACTTACAGAGAGAGAGAGAGAGAGAGAGAGAGAGAGAGAGAGAGAGGCAAGTTCGTATTTAAATTTAAATATCAAGTTCATAAGCGCCAAGCACCTTCTGTTCTTGGCAATATTTCTGTTAGATGAGTTGAATTCAAAACTTTACTTTTTTTGAGTTAAAGAATTTGCTAAGAAAAAATTTGCTAAGAAAAATTGTATTTATTTCTATTTATTTATCATTCTTAATTATTGAATTTTGTATATAAATTTACTATATTTTTATGTTGTTATTATATATCATGTATTTATATTTATTTATATACATCAATATTTATTTATTTATTTATTTTTGTTTATAATATTTACATTTATTTACTATATTTAATATATATATTTGGAAAAAAGTCTATTTATTTCTGTTTATTTATTACGCTTAATTATTTAATTAATAATATATTATATTGAATTTATTATATTAATTTATTATACTTATATTATTTGTCTATATTTCAAGTATTTTATTTATTTATATACATACAAATTTTTAAATTTTGTTTATCACACTTTTTTTTATTTACTGTATTAAATTTTTTTTATATTTTTTAAATTTATTTCTATTTATTTATTATGTTTAATATATTCATATTTAATTTATTTACAGCTATTTATTATATTTAATGTATTTTTATATATTTATTATACTGTATTAATTGAGATTTATTATTTACATTTAATTCATCGTATTCATTTATTATATTTATTTATTTCTCTTAATTTATTATATCTCATTATTTTACATTTATTTTTCCATTGCCTCTGTCGCTGGAGCCTCTGAGTCGGCTCGCCAGCTGCTCTGTGGGGCCTCTTGCACTTAAGCAAATTGAGTCTTTTTGATAGTTTTGCTTGTGTTTTAGTTCTATTCGAACAATAGCTAGAGCCAACGATCGACATGTGTGGGGCGAACATCGAACTACACCAAAGAGCTCGCTATAGATCTTCAGCAGGTTGCCCATAAATGAGTGTTTGTATGATTGAAGTTTGAGTTGTAATGCGTTGCTTTAGTGTATAAATTTGTGTTGCAAATGCCAGATTTCTTAGTCTGGCCTGCCTTTGCCTTGCATCAAGCTTGCTCCTCGAGCAGACGCTTCAAACAGAACAAGATTCTATTGGCAGGTATAAATTCTCTCTTTTTGAGCGAGGCAAAGAGTGAGAGTAGGCAAAGCGGACTTTAAATGTGGACAATTTACTGGTTTTAGGAATTTATAAAGTAAAATAAAAATAAAGAGAAATTAAAAAATCATTTAATAATATTCAAAATAATTTATTTTAATTTTTAAATAATTTCTTTGTTGAATTAAAATATGTATTCTAAGTGAAATTTTGCTAATTTCAAGCAGCTATTAAAAGAACTCGCAACTGCAAGCCCACAAGCAATGCATCAACAGTTAACTTACAATATTTAAACAAAGATATTTAGATACATAAAATTGTTAGTTATACTAGATATAAACAAAGTCAATATTTATAAGACAAACTCAGCTAAATCTATTTCAAGCTGCAGTTCGCGTGCCACAAGGCATTGCCAAACTAATTTATATTCAATTAATTAACTCCACACATACAGTGGCCATATGTATATATATATATATATATATATATATATATATATATATATATATATATATATATATATATAATGTGTATTCCGTACTTAAACACAATTCACACTCGAATTCGAATTCGCATCCGCAACCATTGGCGGTTGGCCAAAATACAAGAGCATTTGCAGTTAGCCCCACAGGCGATCTGCCCGGTCAAGATTTAAGCGATAAACGAATGGACCAAACCGCCAATTGGTGCGGCAACTACACATATGCAGAGTGAAAGAGAGAGAGAGAGAGAGAGAGAGAGAGAGAGGGGGGAGTAGGAGAGAGCGAGCAACATTCGCGCACTTGGCACACATTTGCGAGCTGTCTGTGGCCACTTGGCAGACATTTCTGCCAATTGTATCGATAAATGTTGCAGCTGGCTGCTGCGGTCTTCGATACCCTCCGGCCGGTCTAATAAAACGTTTGCATGCATAAATCTCCAGCTGTTTATTGGCCAAAATCGAATGTACTTGTAGCACTATATCTTCGCATATTTGCTACTAGCATCTGTTCTATACAAAACTCTATGTCCGCTTGAATTGTATGCTAATGCTTCTGCCAATTGTTTAAGCTAATGTGAATAGAAAGTAGAATGGGGAATAAATAATGGAAATTTTTATTGTTGTTGTATATGAAAATTAAATATAATAAAAATATGACTTAGTTGGGTCTTCTTGAAAATATACATATACAGAAGTATTTGTTCTTTGATATTATCAGTATTGATACTAATATTATAATATTATTGACAGTCAGCAAAGTAGGTCCAGATTACTCCATAAAATATTCATATTATATATATTTGAAACAAAAATCTTTCAACCGTTTGGTCTGAGCTCAGCACGCTACTTGATAACTCAGCTCTTAAACAGACATTCTTTCAGAGTTTTTGGTATGATGAGCTCTCTGTGCATGAGTTGATTACGAACATGCCTGTCCAGGCAAACCTTTTGCTTATGCAACGGGAGCAATCGCCCCTGTTGTCAATGTCAAAGAGTTCCTATTCTCTCAAACATACCAAGTGAGTGGAGTTAGCGCCAACCTGCCGTCTCTTACAAAATTCTTAATTCACTCAAATACAGCTGTCAGCCTGTGGGGGCACAAAAGAAAAAGCAATAAATATACATATATTAAAAAAGGTTCAATATTTATTAAACATTTATATTTATCTTTTGTGTCAATAATTTTCATTAACTTTTATTATAATTCTTTTTTTTATATTTAATTTCTTTATTGCGAAAAAGAGTAATTTTATTAATATTTTTTTTGTATAACTTTCAAGTTTTAATCATAATTAAATGATTAAAAAATATGAAAAAATAAGGGATGTGTATAAAAAAGTGTAACGTGCCTTTGTTTATTAAATTAATGTGTAGTTAACTTGCATACGTGAGTGGCTTATTAAAATGTCTTTTTATCAAACAAAGTTTCAGCTCAAAGGAATTTGAAATATTTAATTATATTAAAAATTTAATAAAATTTTGCAGTTAAAAAAAATGAATTTATGCGTTAAATTATAAAAAAAATATTAAATATATTTTGTAATATACATAATATAATATATAATATAATAAAAAAATTAATTCATAATAATTATTATAAATAAAAGAATAAAAATTATAAGAGTAAAAATTAATTTAACAGATAATTAAAAAAAAAACAATAAAAATCGATTTAAGGTATAAATAATATTTAAAATTATTAAAATTAAAAATATATTAAAACAATATAAAAATATATAAATTAAATTTACAGCTAAATAAAAGTCTATTTATTTTCAAATAAATATTTTAGAGTAAATATAAATAATATAAAATATAAATATAAAATCTAATAATTATTTATAATAAAATTAATGTATAAAAACTATTAATTAGTCTTCATCTTCTCTTATTCCTCACTAAAATCAATAAGAAAAGTAATCCAACGTGATTCTTGAAATATTTTTTAAGTGGTGGGAAGAAAAAGTGTAAAACTTTGAGATAATAATTACAAGCAAGCCGCAGAAAATAGGCAAAAATCATTCGGCGGACGGCGGCAGCATATCAAAAACTTTAGCGTAAAAGCCATTTAAACTTTTCAACAACTCATGGCGGGCAGTGCATGGATGCAGTGCAGCTCCAGCAGCTCCAGCAGCAGCAGCTGGCAAAGCCAAAAGCAATCTGCGCCTGACAACCGAACGTTTATTAAAAGACTCCCCCCAAATGGATGGGGGGGAGTAGCTCGTTGGGCCTGGCGACATGATGTACATGACGATGACGATGACTATGACGTTGGCCAGTTGAGTGACCAGTGGACGAACGGACGGACGGACGCAAGGCGAAACTTTGCCACGGCACACTTGATGCTTGATTAAAGCTTCGCAATGTCTTCCTCTTGGCAGCTACCCGCTTGAGTGGTTATTTCGCTCATGTACAGAGCTTGGCCTGCGTCTCCATTTAAATGTTCATTTGTTATGCTGTCGTCGGCCAACAAGAAGATGATGATCAGCTGCAACTGCTGCCGTTGCATGTTGCTGTGTTGGCTATGTGGCTGCCACTGCCACTGCCACTGGCACTGGCACTGGCACTGGCAAACAGCCAACAAGTGTCTTCAAACACTTCTCCAGTCGCAGTCGCTGTCGTGGCTTGTGGCGCCTCTGGCGTTGTCTTCAAGTGTGAGCGTGGCCCAGACCCAAGTGGCTGCCGGTTCTTCGCATGCAAATTACTTTGGCCACAATGTTTTAATTTGATTCGCTTTTGATTATTTTCGCAATTTCATCGGCTGTTCTACTTAAACAGCGTATGCATGCCGGCCAGCCGTTGTGCGTGGGACTTTTAGGCCTAGAAGTTGTAAGCTTGCGTGGGCTTCGCAGTTGAGTGCGTGACATGTGTTTGAAAGTACAAGAAATTACAACTTTTTCTTTCTCATTCCACTTGAAGTTGAAGTGGCTTGAGCAAAAAACAAAACTGTGTCAGACGTTTCATGCTTATACAAAATTGTAATTAAAAAGGGTTCGACTTCAGCTAACATTTGTCTTCTAGCCAACCAGCGACTGCTCCGCGAACATCCGCCCAATTAATCTCACGGCTGAAAAAGGAGAAAATATGCAGACAATCTGCGCCTAGCGTTTTGTAATTTTCCACGCGAATTCCCGTGGAGCAGCTCTGATGGGCGCACGTTGCACGTTGCAAGTTGCCAGTTGGCAGTTGCGAGGCAAACGCATGATCAAATGTCACAATCAATTTCAATTTGGCGCTCGAATTGAGCTTCGTTAGCGGCAGCTGGCAAAAGAAAACGAGCTGCCTGCCAGGTTGATTCGATGCCGGCACGCTGAGTGCTCAGCCTGATGCGAGGCTGCTTCGGCTGCTGCTGCTGCCAGACGAGTGCAGAGCCAAAGTCAAAGTCGAGGCCAACTTGGCTGCCACTTTTTCTAATCAACCAAAAACCTGCGCGAGTAGCGCCTGTAATTTAACTAATTTGTATCTGTGTGTGCTTTTAAGTCTCTGTGTGTGTGTAGATGCCATTTAACTAGCTGCAATTGGCTTAGAATGCAATGGGAGTCCACTGTCAGCTTTGTTGTCAACTCTGTAGGGCTAGGATAGAGCTGAATGAGTGAATGATGGGAGTGCAGACTTTGTAAATTATATTTGTCTAAATATATTGAGTTAAATAAATATATATAAAATTATCATAGATATTTTCATATATAATACACAAGCTCTGCCATTTAAACAACTAATTTTATGCATAAAAAAATGTTATTTTTTATGCATAATTTCTTTTGTTTTTTATATACTTTAATTATAAGCTCGGTGTACACTTTTTACAATATAAATTCGATTTTTGTGCATCGATTGAAAAACTTTCACTGCATTTAATATATGCAAAATGTTAATAAGCAAATGCATATTTATTTACTCTCAAACAATGCAGAAGTCAAAGGCATATCATGGTATATAAATTTAAATAAATATAGGCATTTTTTTTGATAGGTCATATAACATATTTACAAACTAAATTATCATACACAATTTAAAAAAAATATTAATTATATAAAAAACTCTATAAACCTATAAAAATATATGCTTAAGTCTATAAATTTAAATATGACATGGATATTATTAATTACGTTAAATTTTATGCATAAACAGAAAAAATATTAAAGTAAATGGATTAAAAGTATTTATATATAAAAATTTATAAATATTTAATATTTAATATTTTTTATTTTACTTAAAGCATATTAAACTTTCTTGAAATTGAATCAATTGAACTTTAAAAATAAGCATATTATATTATAAAACTTTGGTCTTTTGTTTTTAAAATGTAAATTAAATATAAAAAATTAATTTACAATAATTTTAATTCTTTTTTATTATTATAACACAATGTTTTCTTTTTATTATTATAATAAAAATATTCATTTTGTTATTATATATTTATATATCTATTTATTTATTATTATTATTTTATTATATAAACAAAATTTTATTTAATGATTTTTTTTTAACAAAAATTATGCAAAATATAATGAAGTAAACTTTAACAGAAAATTATTTGAAAAATATATAGCTATAAATAATATTTATATAAATAATATTTCTTTTTTATAATAATTGAAATAAAAGATATTAAACAAACTACAATAAATAAATAATATTTTATGAAAGAAAATTTATTCAATTCAAATTGAATTCAAGTTGCAGTCCAATTGAGATTTGCTTTTGGCCAAAATGCTAATATCGATAGTGGGCAATAGTTATGTGCGTTGTCTTCTTCGGCCACGCCCAGTTGGGGCGCACAGTCAAATGGCAATTATGTAGATTTTATGCAGCTGGCAAAAGTTTTTGGCCAAGCACTTTTGCTTTTTGTCCTGCCAGAGTTCTATAGAGTCTTTTGTTAGTTGTTTACCAACGTCTAGACGTATATTGTGATTTGGCGTGGGCTTCCTTCACGCACAATGGTGTATAGAGCGTGGTAAACGGGTTTTCGAGAAACTGTTTCGAATATCGGTTGAACACAGAACAATGCCACAGTTTATAATTGTGAATGCATTTTGTGCAAAGTTGTGCGATGGCTACATTAACAGAGCGAGAGGAGAGAGAGAGAGAGAGAGTTTTGAGATAGAGCAAAAGTTTATAATGTTTAGCGGTTTGTAGTTGGTAGATACAGAATATAAAAAGTTGCAATGGGCAGAGAAAAAGATATGATTGTGAAGTATTTTTTATATATTATTCAATAAATGAAGTGGGAAATGGGAAATGCTGTGAGGCAGACTAAAGTATATTCAGAAAAGATATGATTGTTAGGATATATATACATTATAATAAAACAAATGATAAATACGTCTCTTTGAGCTGACTCAAACTCTGGTAGGCAGTTGATGGCTGCCTGACTGTGCCGTAGCTTTTAGCATTAACTCCTTTAACATCACTCCAGAGACTTAAGCTCAGCTCTTTCAGATGAGGCACCTGCGTCAAAAACTACCTACACACTGACTTATTACTTAGGGGGGCGGCACTTTCCGGGAACTATGCAAATAGCTTGAGCGCTACCTTCTGGCTGAGACAACGAAGCGATGTCTTCGCATTTATTTGGTTGGCTTAGCAGACGCTGGCTGCCGTTACGAAAATCCCCACATGAATAATTACAGCGCAGTCAGTTCATTTAATTTCACTTTCTGTCTAAGGGCATCTTTCAGCTGAAAACCCTTTCGCGAGGGTCTCTCTCTCTCTCTCTGCCTGTGTGTGTGTGGCACATGAATGAAAATATTTAATGAAGAAATTTATAACAAAGTTTCAGAGCATCAGCAGCAGTAGCAGGCTGTGTGCGCATTTTAAAAATTATGAACATTAAATGCAAATTAAGCTAATCAATTAAGCCGTAGCGAAATGTGGCTCGGCAAGAGTTCAAAGTACCCGGCGCATTTCTGGGCCATTTGACGTCGCGCAATTAGCCAAGAAATGAGTGGCTGAAAGTCGATAGTCAGCGCTGTCGACAATCTGCACTGTTGTGCCAGCAACCCTTGCGTCTGACCGATATTAATGATTAGCCAGAGTCAACCCCTCAGTCACTCACTCACTCACTCACTCACTCGCTCACTCACTCACTCAGTCTCTATCGGCCACGTTTAGTGGCATGCAATGCCAACCCTTTTGGTGTAGTGCGTGTTCCTCTGAACTGACTCACTTATTATAGGTCAGTATTGCGTTAGCTGAAGTTTGCATAGTTGACTTAATGATTGGATATTAATTTGGCAGTACGTACTTTAGACAAATTGTTGCCGATTAGCCAATGCCCCCGGCAAATAAATAGTATGATCCAAAGGTAGTTTAGCCGAAGCTACGGGCTCGTTAAAAGCCAACTTAACTACTTGCCATTAGTTCAATGGACAATTGACTGTGTGGGGCTGGCTTGGACGAGCTGACATAGTTATACGTATATAGATAGATAGATAGCGGTAATGCATAAGAAAGTATTCGATTGGATGGGAATAAAAGTGCTTAAGTGTTGAATTCATCTTAGTCAGCTGGGAAAGCAGCAGAAGTTGAGAAGAGATGGTGCCTGTGGGAGGGAGTTTGACATGGAGAATGAGAGAGAGAGAGAGAGAGAGAGAGGGAGAGAGAGAGAGAGGAGAACTTGGAGAAGCTTTAGAATCTTTAGATATTAGATAATCCTTTAAATAATATTAATAATTATTTTAAATTTTACTACAAAATATAAAATGAAATAAATATAAATAAAATAATATATAAGAATTTAAAAATATGTAAATAAAGTACTAAAATAAATATAAAAGATAACAAAAATATAAATAACTAATAAAATTGTAAAATATGTAAGAAATATATAAATAAATATTAAAATAATAATAAAAAATATATTAAAATATATATTAAATATATACAAAATATAAAAATATAAATAAATTGTAAAATTGTAATTGTATTCTAAAATATTTAAGAAATATATAAATAAATACTAAACTAATAATACAAAATATGTAAATAAAATACTAAAATAAATATAAAAGATAAAAGATAAAAATTATAAATAAATATAAAATAAATATTAATTGTATTGTAAAACATTTAAGAAATATATAAATAAATATTAAAGTAATAATAAATTATATATTATAAAATAAGTAAAAAATATGTAAATAAAATACTAAAATATAATAATAATAATAATTAATTACGTATTATAAAATATTTAATAAATATATAAATAAAACACTAACAGGTTATTCAATCTAAGTTGAGCAATATTAAAACAAATACTGATAGTTGTTTTGCCCAGTAGACCCTGTGCATCTATAAGTTCTTGAGTATAATATATAGTATATATTAGAGTATAAAAAAAGCAAAAGCTAACACTTCTTTGTATCGGTTAGAAGCTCAATAACCGTTAGTCACAATAATTATACTTAAGAAGGTCATAATTTTATTATCCATATGCTGTTAACTATATAATATAACTATATAACTATATACGTATAACAATACATACATACATTTCTCTCTAATACTGCAAAAGGCAAAACGTTGTTTCCTTATTCAGCAACCAAATATCCTTACAAAGCTCTACAATCCATACATTAACTTATTCACCTTAATAGCTTAATAGTTTTATTAGCCTAATTTCAATTTAAAAGCTAAATACTTTTATCACAATTCAGCATCTTCCCATTCCAACAATTATATTATAGGCAATAACAAATATCATATTTCAGCAGCCAACCCAACCAGCCGTGCAATCAGTCTTTACAATCTATTACGCAAAATTTTATTCGAATGTCATTTTCGGTTTAATTGGCCAAATAATAGTTATTGTCCTGCATTTGTGGGGCCAACAATGGCACAATGAAATTTTAATGGTCGCCTCAAACGAACTGAAAAATCAGCAACAATGCGGCCATAAAAATACGCCTGCCATTGGCCGGGCCTAATCAAATTAAGTACTAATCCTTGGGAAAAACCGCGAACAATTTAAAATGATTGTAAGTAAATTTCCCCAAACAATTAAAGGCAACAACTTAGAATTTCCGACAATCAAACAGCTGTTAAGGAGAGAGAGAGAGAGCGCGTTTTCTGGAAGCGAAACCTGCGCAATCGCAAGGCAATTGAGAGTAGAAAGTTTTATAGCATGCGATAAATGAGCTTGTCG
This sequence comes from Drosophila repleta, assembly GCA_018903745.1. Lineage (NCBI taxonomy): Eukaryota > Metazoa > Arthropoda > Insecta > Diptera > Drosophilidae > Drosophila > Drosophila repleta. The sequence continues at coordinate 16,233,783 of JAEIGN010000497.1, read as the reverse complement.
CATGCGTTTAGTTTGCTTTTAATTACCTGACCAAAAGACTAAAAGACTTATTTGCATATGTGAGTACGTAAAAGATGGCCATAAAACGCAGACTTGACTCAGCCGGTCAGGGCCAGCTCCCAAGTGGATGATGAGCAACTCCGCTTGCCGTGCAAAATTGTTGCACACCAAGGATAACGAGTGGAGCTGGAGCTGGAGCTGGCAAGCAACTTGGGCAGACAACAAGGTTGCATACACGTTGAGAAATTGTTTTATTACCGAGCGTTCAGAGCGTGTTGACGGAAAACAAAGGTGCGCACAATAAATTACATTGTTACACGGAACTTTGGCAATGCAATGGGTGGGAGACGGGAGGTCAGCAACAAGCGTCAGGTTAATGAAAAGCATTTTCTCTCCCATATGTCTGCAGCTGAGTTTAGTGCAGCGCCAACTCCGACTCCACCTTTCACTCTTTGCATTATTTTCCGTATGCACTTCAAATGACTGTGCCCCGTGGCTGCTTAATATTTAATGGAATGGCCATTGAGCCATTGAGCCCCTCGCTCGGCTCGAATATTTCTAAATGCGCTTTGATGTTTTCGCCATTAGTTGAGGTTCAGACTTTGCATAAATAAGTAAACGCCTACTTCATTAGAAAGTGTCGCTTTACAGCCATCTCAGGTTTAGCTGTGTGCGCCTGAGTGCTGTTAGTTTTGCGGTCTGCAGTTTGCAGTAGAGAAGGTGCTTGCAAAAGGGGCATATTAGTGGAGCAGATACTGTAGCTATATGAGATAAAGGAAGAGCTGTGTGGGCTAAGATATTATTACTCAAAGTTAAGGTGTCTTTATGGGATCTTCAGCTCAGTTTGGACTGGGTTAACTAAGGGTTAAAAGCTTACGCACTTTACAACTTTTACAACTTTTCTATAAACATATATATACTATGATTCTTGATTAATTTATGTTTGCTTTCGATATCTTCATCTATTCTATTATTATTATTATTTTAGATAACTCTTCTATATTATTCTAAATTATATTCCATAATTATATTTTATTCTATATTAGTCTATTACTTATTCTATAATCATATTTGCATCTAGAATATAGTCACATACTCTATATTTCATATACTCTATATCCATCAATACCACGGTTCATTGCAGGGTATCTCAGCTTGGGCAACTTCTCAGCTTCATGTTTGTTTTAGTTTTAGGAGTTGACGATGTGTTTGTGTACTGTTTGTGGTACAAAGAGGAGTGAAAGTGAGACAAAGTCTTTGGGGAAATGGGGAAGGAAGAAGAACTGAGACTAAATTCTGTGATGAACGGCAAGGGTAGCTCTAAAAGAGGAAGTCTGTTTGAAATAGTTTTAAAAATGCATGAATATGAAAATGAGACTGTTAAAAGAGTTTATAAATCAGGTCGACAACAAAATATAAAAGGCATACGAATATGAAAGAAAACTCAGATATAAGCTTTTTTATATCTGTCAGAGAGTAGCAAACAATGCTGGTGAGCATTTCACTATTGTTTTGTACAGCCTGAAAATTACGGATCAAAATTACATATTTCTCAGCTCGAAAAAAATAGTCGATAACTGGTGCAGATCGACTGATAGATGGGAACTATTGTTAGTGCTATGGAAAAGCCGATGATGTACGTTAACATGGATAGCCCACATGCACAGTTCGTTCGTGACACAATCAACAACAACAAAGTGGTGATCTTCAGCAAGACTTATTGCCCCTACTGCAGCATGGCCAAGGAGCAGTTCCGCAAGCTGAACGTGGAGATGACCCTGGTTGAGCTGGACCTGCGCAGCGATGCCGAGGAGCTGCAAGCGGTGCTGGGCGAACTAACTGGCGCTCGCACCGTGCCGCGTTGCTTCATCAATGGCAAGTTCATTGGCGGCGGCACCGATGTGAAGCGCCTCTACGAGAACGGCACCTTGCAGCGATACTTCCACTAAGATTCAAATTTGAGGACCATAAGACAAAGCAGTGGTAGCAGCTATTCAAGTTATGTTTCATTTGACTTTTGATTGAGAAATAATAAAAAATTGCATTGAGAACAGAGAAATATCTTGGAAGAGTTAAGCTTGACTGATGGGACTCTGGCTGCATGCAGGAAACTGGAAGATATCGAGGTGAAAATAGGGTTTTGGAGATGAGCAAGAGAAGAAAAATTAAAAAAAAAATATTTAAATATACAAAAATATAAAATGTAAAAATATAAATATATATTTATATAAATATATAAATATATAAGTATATAAATATATAAATACATAATTATATAAATATATAAATATGTAAATATATAAATATATAATTATATAAGTACATATATATATATATATATAAAAAAATATAAAGAAATATGAAAATATAAAAATTTCAATATATAAACAATAAATAAATTTATACTTATATTCATTCATAGTTCTTCATATAAATTATGCTCAAAATTATACGAAATATTTGTGATTTCACAATGGAAAAACTAAAAAAAAATAATAAAAATAAATAAATAAAATTAATATTAGATATTAATAAATACTCCACTGCTAAAAATTAAATATTAAAATACTTCATTAGTTAAAAATCCAAATAAAATGCTCATTAAATGCAATTATAAAATCAAATTCAAAATTCATCAAGCAAACAGCTCCCGTATTAAATTCATATCAAATTCAGCTTGCAGGGGCAACGAAAAATCGAAGAGCACTACTTAAACACCCATTGGCAGGGCAAATCGATAAGCCAAATTACGCATACGACACGTGTGCATATTGTAATATGTGTAACACACGCGCACACATACACACACACTCTTTTATTGTTGTTTTTATTTTTATATATTTATTTTTAATGCTGTGCGACCTGCGCAGCGAAATTGTGAGAGTAAACTAAATTTCGACATTGTCGAAGCAATTTGAAAACAATTTACGAAATGTCAACAAATTGCTGCAATTTGCCAGCGCAAATTCAATCAATTATTTGCTTAGCGCAGCGATTTAAAGTTGCCTCAAACAAATGACTTACACGACGGAGACGGAGACTTGGGTGCAGTCGGGACAATGCGCGTGATGTGTTGGGCTGCCCCTAAATGGATTCATTTCTTTAATGGCCTCATGCAAGTTTAATGCCAGTCTGGACTGTCAGCCGAGCCCTGACCGCCGCCTGACGTTGACCCTGGGCTGCACGCGTCGCTCGCCTGATGTGTCATATGTATGTATGTGCTCTGGGAGCATTAGAGTCGAGCGACACAAAGATGCATTGTTTGCCAGCTGCAAGCCTTGCTACATTTAACATTCACAAAAAGGCAGGTGTGCAGACCGACAGCAGCAGCAGCAGCAGCAGCCCTATTTGCCTACCTCTCAGCATTAATTGTTTTGCAGTTTCGCAGGAAGCAACGACTTAAGCACTATATTGAGCAGTTAAAAGGCAGCGTCGCGCGCTTTATTCTTGCCATTGATGTGCGTTATTGTTGCACTGCTTTTGTGTTGCATTAATAAAGCATTTGCATTATGCGCCTTCCCCTTGATGAATGGCGAGAGTCGAGTCGAGCCTTGGGTTGAGACAAATTTCCACTTAAATTGCATTTCTTCAAATTAATGTTAGAGGAAAATGTTTCTCTTGATATTTTTTGATAAAATCAACTAATGAATACCCTGTGTATGTAAGAAAGAGATTCAATTAGTATTGAATTTTTATTTTATTTTCTTAGTTAAAAAATTCTGAAAATCTGCGTTTCTTGCCTTTCGTCTCTGACTATCAAATAGAATTTAACTATTTTATGTATTTGTTTTGAATTGATTTTTACTTATTTAACACTTTAGTTTAAATTATTTATTGTCTTTTATTAATTATTAAATTTATGCATATACATTATTCTATTACCATTTATTTATTAATTTACTATTTTTTATTAGTTTTAAAAAATATTATTAATATTATTATTACAATATATACTTATTTAGGAATAAATTATTTTGAATATTTTTTATTTATTTATTTGCTTTTGTATAAATTACTTTTTACAATTTTGTTTATTAATTAATACATTTTTCTTTATTTCATTATTTTCATTATTATTTAAGCATAAATTATTTTAATTATTTTTTAATTAATTTATTTCCAAGTATGCACTTACATAATGCATTTAACTAACAATTTATACCCCTCAGCCCAGCCTTTGTACAGGGCATAGGAGCATTTAGCTGCAACATTGGAATTTGTAATCAAAAATGCTCTAAAAGCCACCAAAAGGCAAAAACTAATAATAAACGCTTAATAAATCGTCTATCAAAAGGCGCTGCCGCTGCTGCTCCCGTTGGAGCTGGCGCACAATGAGGACTACATATATGATATATGGTCTAGCCAATGTCTGGCTGGCTTCAATTTCAACCTCAACTCCAAATGCCACTGGCCGTTCGCAGTAGTTTGCCAAACTGTAAAACTTGCGTCCATAAAAAAAATCACAAAAAAAGAGGAGAAGATAAAAAGAATTTGCCAGAAGAGAACAAAAGCTCGTTTTATTAAAAGCCACAATTCAGCCAAGCGAAAGAGAATCGACTAATAAATGCTTTTGGCTTGTTTAAAACGGTTTTAATGCAATGTTAATTGTGGGCGTGGCTGGGCGAATGAATGCGTCCAGCTTTAACGCCAGCATAAATCATAATTTGTAATCACATTGTTTGACAAACAAAATTAGTTGGAACAGTGAGTTTGAGGCAGTTATAGGCAGGGTATATACCCTGTAAATAGGTGAGATTGGTATGAAATACTTTAAATATTAAAGTGAAGATAAAAATATAGAGAAGACGTAAATATTTAATTAGTTTGTGTATTTATTTTAAATTTTTTGCATTATTTTCTAGTTATTTAATTTGTAGTATTTTTATTTTTAATATTGCTGATTTACATATTTCATTTTTTTTGTATATATATTTTTAATATTGTTTATTTTTTATTATTATTATTATTATTATTATTATTATTATTATTATTATTATTATTATTATTACTATTATTATTATTATTATTATTATTATTATTATTATTATTACTATTATTATTATTTTATTTTATTTAATTTTTTTTTGAAAATTTTATTTATTTATTTTTTTTTATTATTTAAATATATATTATTTATATTATTTGATTTTTATTATATTATCTAATTATATTATTCTTAATTTATATATATTTTCTAATTTTTTTTATATTTATTTTCTTTTAAATTACTTTTATTATTATTATTAATTTTTTACTTATTTATACTATTATTTATTATTTTTGATTTAGTTTTCAGTTATTTAAAATTTTTAAAAACCATTTTCGTATTAAATGAAAACTTTTCAGGGCGAAAAACTTTGTATTTGTTTTGTTCTCTACCAAATTTATTTATTTTAGATAGCCTAAAAGTGTTTATGTTTTTGCAGGGTATCAGCACACACGCCTAATGATATCGACCATAAAAGTGACCATGAAACGTTCTTTTTTTTTGTTTTTGTTAGCCAACTGGACAGGATTGGCCATTAGCATGGCCATAAAGGCCAGGCGACAAAGTTGCAGCAAAATTTGATGGCGCTGCTAATTGAAGTGACTGCGATAGTCCAGACTGATAAATAGATGGATCTAATGTCGCAATCAAAATGCAGAATTCATTTCTTATTCACAATTTACAGTTAGTGCAAGAGTTGCAGCCGGCAGCTGTGCAGTAGCCAAACAAAGCAGAAAAAGAGAAAAAAAAACAAGATATCAAAAATACAATTATTATAGCCGAGCGTTGAATCGTAAAATATTTCCATTGCAGTTGTAAATGCTGCCTGCTGGTAGCAAGTACGCAAATTTCTGTATAGCCATAACGAGTTTCTACGCTTGATAGAGTCAGAGAAACAGAGAAACTATGTATTCCACTCGCTGCTGTTGAGGCAACATTGTCTGCTTTAATGTGCTGCCTCGCAGTGCAGTGCAGCGCTAAGTTAAAGCTTAGTTGAGTACTTAGATGCAGCAAATGTGATTTGAGATGATAGAGATGGAGAGAGAGAGAGAGAGAGAGAGAGAGAGAGAAAGAGATTGTTAAAAATGAAGAGAAGGGGTATCAAATTAATGGAAGTGGAGTGTGCTAAGAGTTAATAAAATTGTCCAGGGAATAAAGGCAATAAAACCCAGGCAGAATTATATTTGGAAATGCAAAAAAAGTTATTATATTTTATTTATAATATTTTGGAACTGCATCAAAAAGTCTTTTTTATATATTTATTAAGTATTTATATATTATATAAATATTATATCAAATGTATATATAAATCTCCAGCTAATCCTCTGCTTAGCTCAACAGCACAATACATTTGTCCACCTCAAGTTAAAAGTAAAGAAATACGAAAACTTTCCGCTATCCAATGATATGTTTTTAATGTTCACATATTTAATTTCAGTCGCCATTGCATGTCATGTCGAATGCCAGACACATATCATGCTGAAAGCCCGCCCATCTTGAAACATACTCGAGCTGTTCGTGTCCAGGCGAAGCTTGGCCAATGCTTTCTGGCTGAACCATGGCATTTGTACATAGCTATGTTGGCATATATAAATACAGGTGTAGTGTATCCTGTTGCTTTCGTGTTGTTCGCCAACGACTGACAGGGAGCGACCCAGGGAGGGTGCTACAAGGACCAACAACCCGGGCAAGTTACAATGTCACGCACACATAGTTCCTGTCATTCTAGCGTTTATTTCCTCACAACGCTTTATACGTATATACTTTTTTCCTTCTTTCTATTTTTATTATCGCATCCTTGTTAACACGTGCGTTTCCCCCATTGTTGTTGTTATTGTTTTTTTTTTTTGTTATTATTGTTGTTGTGTGCTGCAGTGCGTCCAAGCGGCTGTGCCCCCGGGGGTATTCAAGTTTATCAAGGCAACGATCTTTGCTATATATACGCCCAAAAGGGGGCGTTTTGGGAGGCGCGGCTACTCGCTGCTCGGTGCTCGGGTCGGGTTACCAATTGACGTCCATTGGCCTGGTGTAAAACAAAGAAAATAACAATAATATAATTATATCTTGGCATGACATGTTACGTGCAAGTGTCGTTTAGAGCAATTTTTACACATTTCAGCTGGTCGCAGGGGGCTGCCGGGTCTATACTACATACAGCTCAAGCTATACAGATTGCTCTGATGGCAAGTAAAGGAACGACTTTAGCGACAATTCTATAAATGAATTAATATGCAATGAGCTATTTATTTCATTTTTTTATTAGCAGGAAATGCTTTGTTTTGCCTGAATTTATTATTTATTTATTAAAAATAATGTTTTTTTTATTTTCCTGCATAAGACTTTTGCTAAAAAAATAAAAAAAATATTTTTAGCTTCACTATGACTTTCTTTATTATTTTCTTTTGAGAAGAACTAAGCAAGCACCAACATATAAGCTTTGGGGGACTATATCTTAATTGTCTTAGGAAATAATGAAAATGGGCTAAGAATTTATGAGGCTAAAAAATTATATAAAATTATATGAAATATTAAAAATTGATTAAATATTAAAAATTAAACAAATATATAAAATTTTGTTTAAAAAAAAATTTTTATAAAATTTTGGTGCCATTTATTTAATTTATTTTAAAATTATTTAACATTAAAAAATATATATATTTATACAGTTTTTCTCACATTTTTTTATTTTTATTTAAAAAATAAATACTTATATAATTTTCTCACCTTTAATTTATTTAAAAGCGAATTTATTTAAACTTTTAAATGAATTTATAAAAATATTTATAAAATTTTGGTGCCATTTATTAAATTTATGTAAAAATTATTTAACATTAAAAAATATATAAATTGTACAATTTTTCTCACATTTATTTATATTTTTTTCAATTTTTATTATTTTTCTCACATTTAATTTACTGAATATTAAATTTATTCAAATTTTTAAATGATTTTAAATTGTCTGCCTGCCAGCTGTATCTAGATATCTATAAATGCTTAATGCACGATTAGCTAAATCTAAATTTATTTATCGAATCGAATGTGCATAACTTCCGGCTAGCATAACTTTGGCTATAATTTTCAAGCCGCAGGCGAAATGCGCAATTGCTGCGCTGGCTAAAACTAACCGAAATTCTGTTGGCATTCCCCAGGCGTACCGCAGGCGAAGCATTATAATTCATGGCGGGGGGCGGGCGGAGTGGGGCAAAGACCTTTATGAGTAATTTGATACCTTGCGATAGCTTTTTGGCAAAACTTTTGACTTTGAGGCCATTAATCAATTAATTAAGCATTTTATGAATATTTCAGCCACAAAGCGAGAAATTGGCATTATAATCGCCAAGGAGCAAATTCCGTTCCAGGTCCACGAGGAGCGAGCTACCTTTCGCGGGCCACTTAGCAATGCACATGAATATTTAACGCAAATGGGCGAATATCTAAAAGTTATGTGGCTTGGGCCTGGGCTACGTCTGGAGACCTTGTTTGGTCAGAGCTGGGTCCATAATCGAGCGCCCGATGACGAGCTGTCGCTGACGCTGGATAATCAGCAGAAGCTGAAGGCACAGAAAGGGATAATGACTTGCGCCTCCACCAAGAAGTTGATGAAAGCAGCCAGGCACCCAGGCAGCCAGCGAGCTACCAACTTTCTTGGCGAAGAACAAAACTTTATGACTAATTAATTAAATGCGCTATAAAAATGTTCCGTTCTCGCTGGCAAAGTTTATGCATTTCTGAACCGTGAAAAATGAGCGTCGAGAAATTTCCCACCAGCCAGGAAAAAAAAAATGGAAGAAAAATAATTATTTAAACAGAGACTAAAAAAAACTGAAAGAAAAGAAATTAACGGAGCAGCGAGCGACAAAACGTTTGAGTTATGTGCTAAGCTAAGTTTCGCAACGGAGTCTTGCCTCAATATGCAGGTGTGTGGGTGGGTGTGTGTATGTGTGTGTGTGGGTGACATGTCGCTGTTTGCTGTTTGATACCCTGTACTTATTAGAAATAGATAAAGGAGGGTGTGATGACAGAGGGCGTATATTTTAGTTATCTTTTAAATGACTCTTGATATCACTCCTGTTGAAAAGAATCGTCCATGCCCAATATATAAATTGAGCTAGTTTGGGAACATGACATATGATCAACAGATATTATTTATATATATTTAGCTATAGTAGCTAGAGTTACGGAAAATCTCATGCCATTCTGCTTACCTCTTGCCATTCAGGCAGAGCTTGAGATACTATCTAAATATGCCCATCTATGATCGCTTCAGCTCAGATATACTTTATATCTCTTATAGCTGCTAAGAGGATTTATTATCTCATTCATTTGTACTTCTATGGAACCTCGAGCTCATCTCAATCAAATTCTGATTCAGATTTAGATTTCATTTTCCTTTTCCGTAACATTCTACTTTTCCTCTTTTAACTTTCCTTTTTAAAGGAGTATCTTCAAGTATTGCCCTGCTCATTATTCATTTTATTTTCCATTTCACGCTGAAAACTTTTTAATGAGTTTGCCAAATGCTGCAAAGTGCGCAGCCAGCGACGTCGACGTCAATTGGTTTATAATCTTTATTTTTGAGCTATGCCGAAACATTATTTTCACCAACAAACAGAAAAAGAAGAAGTTCAGAAACAATGCCGGCAAATAAATATGAATTCTTAAGAAATTTAAGCAGGTTTATGGTTAGGTGTGGTAGAAAGTGTAGCAGGAGTAGTGGGACTAGTAGTAGCAGGCAGTCAGGGACTGTTTGCAGGTGACTTTCAGAGCTAACTTTCTATATAATGCATAATAGACGTAGTTTGGCATGATTTATAGTGAATAAATCTTATAAATTTGAATAAATAATTAATTACAAATAATTTTTTTAAAAATAAATCAGTTGAAAAACTTGCCAAACTTCAAGCTAAAACTGTTTAAGCTTAAGATTAATTTTTTTATAATATTAAAGAATCATTTTCATCCCTATATATATACACTTAAGCTTAATATCCACCCGTTGCAGTGTCTATTTATTTGAGTCGTGACAAATGCTCGCATGTCAACATCCTGCACAATAGCTGTCAGTGGCAAAATAGCAGTCAAAGCGTGGCATTCAGCAAGTTATTCAATGCGTTGACAGATGTGTCCAAGCAGACACAGTGAGAGAGAGAGGAGGAGGAGAGAGAGAGAGAGAGAGAGACACTCACTCACACATACTGATACCCATTAATGGTCAATTTCAATTCGATTTGATTGTGCGAAACAATCCTGGTCTGAGGTATTCAACGTCTGGACTCGACTCGCAATTACGACAGCCTCCTGCGGTGCAGGTTAAGTGCGCGTCTGTTCGAGTGGCACACGGAATGGAACGGCACGGCATAGCAGAGCATAGCAAGCTCTTCCCCTTGTAAAGGACCTCATGTGGGTTTGTCAAATTAGCGCATCGTTTGTTCTCCTCGTGGCCGAACTGGCTGACTGAAAATCGTTGTTAATTTTTGAGTCAAGTTTCCGCTTGCCATTTCTTTGCCCAGCGACTTCAAGTGACTCACATCAGCGCACTGCGGGTTGTCGGCCGCAAATTGAAATGAGTTCTGCCAGCCAGGCATATTTCGACTCACACACACTCACTCCACTCGACGGCTCGCTGCTAATCACAAATTCATTAATTTCCCAGACCCTGGCACGGCATGCAAATTAAACAATTAACATTTATGGGCAAATGCAAATAGGTAGTTCAGCTAGTCCGCAGGCTACTGAGCTCAGGTGTGGGCAGAGCTACTTCAACTTGAGCAGAGTTTGAATTAAGTTGTAGTTCAGCAAGTGTAGCAACTGTACACTGGGCATTGAAATACCGGAATTCATACTGACTTGATTTGAATTTGATGCCAAATTCAGTCAGAAATCTAGGGAAAAACTCTTTTTGAAGGCGAAAGGACCTAAATAAGGAAGCTTGCCTTTAGTTTGCCTGTTGAAAGATAAACTAATGATAATTGAAATAAATTTATTTATTTGTATTTTTTATTGTTTTATTTTTTATTTATTAATATTTTTTTTTAATTTTTTAACAATTTTTTATTGTATTTATTTATTGTTGTGTTATGTGTTATTTGTTATGTGTTATATGTTAACAGATAAATTAATAATAATTGAAATAAATTAGTTATTTATTTTGTTTTATTTTATTTTTAAACTTTGTTTTTTATTTTTTTATTTTATTTTTGATTTTATAAAAATTTTATTTTATTTTTAGTGTTGTTTTTCATTTGAAAATTAACTTAATTTTTTTACAAAACATTATTTTGTTTATGTATTTTATTGTTTAATTATTTTATTTTAATTTTTATTTATTTTATTTTTTATATATATTTTTTCTTTTCTTTTTTTTTTCAATTTAAAAAATTTTTTTTTTTTTAATTTATTATATTTCCCCTTATTTTTTTCAACTTTTTCTGAATCAGGGATAAAAAGCAGATATATCTGACAACAGATTGTACAAAAAATATACGAAAGAAATTTAGATTTGATCGAAAAATATTTAAAGATATTAATAAAAATTTTTATTATTTTTTTTTAAAATTTATTTATTATTATTATTATCAACCTAATGCCTTATCAGTAATATTACCAAGTTTACATTAATTAATAGCAGTTTAAATTCATTTATTAATATTAATATTTTTCGATTTACCTTAAGTTCCATTGATTTTCTATAGAATTTCCTTCGACTGGGCGAGGAGAGTGAGTTCTTTCCCTCTGCATAGTAGTCACACCCGGCACCGGAAGCAGGTTGTCGTCGGCAGGGATTGCACTTCTCGTTTGTCTAACGCAAATCGAGTGGAGTGGCGTCTATTTACAGCTGATGCCCGTAACCAATGAGCCCTGACCCACTACTGCCGGGGTCGATAGCTGTTTCTGATTCGGGCGGGGTAAACAAGTCAAAGTAGTAACCGCCGACAGTTGCTGGCCCAGCCAGAGCCAACCACAGACGCGTCTTTTGTTTGCTCTAACTCATTGTTGTTGTTGTTGTTGCTGTTGTGTGTAGTCTGGTTAGCTGTTTGCCATTGTGGCTGCAGATTTGCTCGCTGAGGCACTAAACTTTTATTTCTTAAATCCGAAATCGTTTGTACCCCTCGCACAAAGTCAATATGCGGGCACATTTGTCGACTGGGACTGGGAGTAGGACGAGGGAGTTGCATGTCTGCTTCCTGTTTCTGAAAATCGGTTTTTGTTGATTTGAGCGCCAGTTGTTTAGTCGCCGAAAACATGGAACGCCGCCAGTCAGACCAAAACGACATCCATATCCAACAGCAGCTCGGCAGCCCAGCAATGTCCACCAACTGGCAACTGAAGTGGAGTTTTGTTTGTTGTCCGTTTGTCAATTACAAACTTTTATTGCAATTTACTTTTGTTTCAGGCTCGCAGCAGTCATTCGCTTCCATGTGGACACACTTTGAGGTCGTTTCGGCTGAAAGGACTCGCCTCTGCCTCTGTCAGTGTCACTGTCTGGGCCCGAGCCTGTGCCTGTGCCTGTGCCTGTGCCTGACGCTCTCGGCCATTGTGGGCACGTTCATGTTTTACGTTCAAGTATTTAATATTGTTTTCGATGAAGTAATATCCATTTGTTGTCTGATGAATTGTAACGGTCGGGCCTTGCCATCAAATAACGATTGCCCTATTGGAATTTCATTGATGTTTGCCCAACGGATATTTGGCAGTGGCCACTGTCCATTCCCAACCAACGTTGGCTGATTGCAAAATTGTTTTTGTGGCCTGGCTGAGCTCTTCGTGTTAAATGGAAGTGTTAAATAGTCATATCTGGCTTGTACAGTATTTTAACTGATATTTGAATATTTATTTCCTCGATCTTATAGGGAACTACATATATTTCTACTGTATTGTTTGGCTTAAACTTCTTGCATAAATATTTCAAGTTGCTATGAAAATATAATTTAAAACAATTTGTCAACGAAACTACAGCGAGAAGGAAAATATGAAAATGAATATAATGAAAAAAAGCGAAAGAAAATGAATTATGAAGTGTGCGCCAAGAACTCCGGCGGTGGCAAGTTCCGCCGTTCTCGATCTGTGCGTACGTGTGGGGCAAGCAAATGGCTTAACAATGGGCGTGTGTGTGACTGGGTGGGTGGGTGTGGCATGTTTGGCACGCGCCACGCCCACAATAAACCGCAAATGTGTCGCCCGAATGGACAGAAATGTATGCAACATATTTCACAGTTCGAGCCTTGACACAGTACAAAACAGACCCCAGGGACTGAGCTGAGCAACTGAGCAGCTTTAACGCCTACGCCTTAATGCTCTGGCAGTTAAAGCCAGCAAGGCAGGCACACACACGCACACACAAGCACAAACACACACACACACACACATACAGCGCTGCTGTCACAGTGAAATTTTGACTTATGTGCGCTCTGGGGTTAAGTTATACTTTACTACAGAGCGCAAAGGTTTGCGCCATGTTTATGGCGATTTCATGTACCATTAAACCAAGGGAGAGAGAGAGAAAGAGAGAGCGAGAGAGAGAGAGAGGGGGAGAGGTTGTGTGTTTCGGAAGTATAAGAAACTCGTAGTTCGCTAATCTGTTGATAAATAAACAAAATTCACAACTTGATAGCTTCATTCGTTGGCAAAAATGCTGCAAGCGGCGTTGATAAATGCCAAACAATTTTACCTGCGGCAATGGCGACACTTTTTCAACATCCTGAACACACACATACACACACACACACACACACACAGACACACCTCACTCACACAGCTTCAAAATATTTCGCTCTGCTCAGCAGGCAACTCACGTCGCGGCACGCAAATGTGACCAGAAGCAAGTGTTTTTGTTGCTGTTGCTATTATTGTTGCTGTTGCTGCTGTTGTTATTTGTTGTTGTCATTCATCGCTGCGATGAATTCCTAGGAGCAGCATGTCAGCCGTATGTAAATAAAGAATTGTCACTTTGACACGTTTGATGCGTGCCAAATGTTTGACAATTTTAACTTCATTCTCTCCTCTGCTCGGCGCGCAGACAGCTGCAAATAGTAGCAAGCATTCATGAAGTTGAATTATTTTACATTTTATGCTGTCACTGAATGTTAGCAAATAAAGTTAAATTTTTTTAACAATTAAGTTTGTGTTTTTGTCTCAATTGATAGACTGGCAAATATCCTGTGAGAATTAAAATACTGAATGTTTCACTCATTAGCTAAGGATTAGAGCTAAGTGATTTTTTAGACTTTAAGATCACGAGCTGAAATAAATTGAACTGAATAAGTAAATAAATCTAATACTAAGACTAAATTTTGACTTGGATTTAATATTAGCTTAGCGTATAACTTAATTTTGGAATTTATAAAAATACTATGAATTATCTATTACAGCTAATCTTAGTTGAGTTCTTTTCTTGAAATTAAAATATATTTTATAATAAAATAAATAAATAAATAAATAATAAATAAATATTTCTTTGTAATTTTTTAAAGATTATTTACGACATTAAATTCATAAAATTACATTATTATTTTTGTATATTTTGCAACATACTTTAATTTGAAATACCTTAAACATAAATGTTAAAATAAAAATGTTAAAATGTTAAAAAAATATCTACGCAGTTTCTTGGCATAAAACTTAATATTTAGCAATAAATGAAATATATATAATATATAAAATAATTAGTATAAAATATGAAATATTTAATAAAAAATATAAAGTATTTATTAAATATTTATTACAAAATATAAAACATTTATTATAAAATATGACTATAAAATTTTTATTATTAAATATAAATGTAAAATATTTATTTTAAAATATTAAATCTAAAATATGCATTAAAAAATATAAGAATGACACAAAATACTTAAATTAAAATATGTTTTTAATTATTTCAATGTTCAATATAAAATATTAATTATTAGGTATTTAATATTAAAATAATTTATATTTTCTATTAAAACATTAAATAATTAAAAAAATTTAGATATAAGAATTCTGTGTTATTCTTAGAGGCATTAAAATCTTGTATGTATACAGACTTTTTATATTTTTTCCCTTTTCATATAATGTCTATTAAGTGTACGTATACTTGACGAATACCTTACGTACCTCAGCTGACAGCCAACAGCTCACCTTTAGCATATATCACTTCAAATCACTTCTATGGAATGCCTATACCTTTTACGCATCCCCCTACAGGGTATCTTTTTGTCCAACACTCCCTATCACATCACGCTTGTTTAGTTTCAATACATGTAGTTTGAACTCCACTCCGCTCGTGTGCGTGTCCATATTTTGCTGGTCCTTGTGGTCAATCATAATCGCCGCGTGCCCACTCATGCAAATTCGTATTCATAATTTTATGCAAATTATTTTGTGATTATGCTGTCAGCCGCAGCCCAGGACAGTTGTGGAGTGTAACAACATTTTACTATAATGCCAGGCAGTTTATGCAATTGCATGTTAGAAACGTTAGAAACTCGAGTTGCAACTAATTTATGGGCAATCAAAATAAAATGTTTTTAAATTCACAAAAAAAAAAATGAAAAGAAATGCGGATAAAAGTGGAAAATATTTTCGATTTTCGACATTGATTGGGGATTTAAAGCGCGTTTGAATGCAGTAATTAAATTGCATTCGGCGAGCTTCAATTAAAATCTTGCCATGGCCGTCATTATCAGACGCTGGCAACTGGCAGCTATGCCGCATCCGGCAAACACACAAATGCGGGCAACAACAGCCAGATAGATAGAGGGCGGCTGCCCAAGCTGCCACCCAAAAATATCTAACACATGGCAAGTGGGCAAGACAATGCGAAAGCAGCCGCCAAATCAACGCAGCGAGCAACGGATGCCAAAATGTTTATGCGCATAATGAACAAGCGCCATGTGAGCTAGGGGAACGGGGCATTGGAGAATGGCTGCCTGCGCTGTCCCACTGCCCCCTTAAACGTTTTGTTCTGCAGCGGAATCTGTAGGCTGCCAGGCACAGGCACAGGCCCAGGCACAGGCCCTGGCAATGGCAATGGCTCTGGGCTTAGGCGCATGCAAGCTGCAATTGCAGTTGGAAATTCGCGGGAATTATGAGCGAGAATTATGTGTGTGAAAGCGAAAATTTCGGCAATTGCAAATTGCGAATAACATAAATGCAAACGCACACACGCAAGACAAACAAATAGATAAACAGCTTGCAGCAAGAATATTAAGCATACGCCGTGTGTCGTCGCCCTGACATATGTAGTTTAGTGGCAACTGAGTGGGCGTGAAGTTGTTAAGCGCCAGCAATTTAAAACTCAAATGAAATGATATATTGCGCTGTCTCTCTCTCTCTCTCCCTATAACTGATGATCTATAACCTTCTTCAGTTAAATTCATGAATTTAGCTTCAGTTGAGTCACAACTCAATTTGTTACTAACCCAATTTGGTAGACGCATTAAAATATCATTTGGATTGTTATATTTGTATGCGTTGCCCCTGTGCGCGCGTTTTCTCAATCATTTATCAAGTGAGTTTTCATAAAATGTCACGCACTGCAAGAATGTTCCCCGTTGGCAGCTTATAAAAATGATGCTGCCTTGCTCCTTGCTGCAGCCACTGCCTCAGCTCATAAGTCAGCGGGACAACGAAAAAATATTGCAACTCTGTACGAAAGTGTGTGAGTGTGCGTGTTTGTGTTTGTGTCAGAAAAAATATCCAGTCTAAAGCCCGGAAGGAAAAAAATGGTTGGCAATGACTAAGAGCATCAAACAAAAGGATTTTGAAAGCGCAGTCGGCAACTTAAAGTTCATTTCGTATACCAACTCATATTTGACAATATTACTTTGTAGCATAAGACAGCAGATGGAGCACACAGACACAAACACACACGCACACATACACATATGTACACTTACACACACACAGCCACTCTCGTACATGTGCTTCACAGCCAATAAGTTGACAGCAGCCGTTGCCATTGCAGGAAAATCCTGTCGCAGCTAGTTTATGTCTGCGTGTGTGTGTGTCGTCGTAAGTGTGTGTAAGCATGTGCGCTGCAGTTACGACTTAAAGCTTTTAATAAAAATGTCAACTGCATTGAAGGGAAATAAGTTCAAATATGGCAATGTGTGTAAGGAAAGTGCGACAAAAAAAAAAACAGATTAAAGTATCGATGGGTAATATGCGACTGGGGAATACACCCTAATTAGCATATGAGCCATATTAATATGTGTATTAGAGTAAATAGGGTATAAACTTAATAATTAACATATTTTTATATATATATATATATATATATATTATACTTTACATATAATACTATAATAGTAAATGAAGAATGTTATGATTTATGAGAACTAATATTTATATTAAATATAAAAATATAAAAAAATAATTAAATATTATAAAAAATAAAATAAAAATTATATAAAATATTAAATATAAAAAAAAATTATATAAAAAAAAATTAATTCCAAAGTAAATTTGAAAAAAATTCAAATAAATTATTTTATGCCGCTTTAGAAAGTTCCACTAAGAAATTATAAAATAATATTTTAAAAATATTTATTTTCACATTATTTATTATTAAGTTTTATATATTCATTACCCACAAAGAGGAATTTTTTAAGAGAAAACAAATATTTAATTTTCATTCAAAAAATATTTATTTTTTTTTAAAAGAATTTTAAAAGAAAAAAAATATTTAATTTATTAATTTTATTCTTTCTTTTTAAATTATTAATTATTTAATTTTACATACTTATTTATTACATTAAAAATATTTTAATGATGCATAAAAAGTTAATCTGTTATCCTTTTGCATTTTCTTATCTTTAGCCAAATCCAATATGCCCACTTCTAGCTTTCACTTCAGTACAGGGTATGCGAAAAAGTAACTGAAATGTGCAAATGTCAACAGAAAGCAAAGTTAAAGCATTTCATAACACGATTCAGTACTCAGCTTTATTTAACATTTGTGAAAATAGTTTTTTTTTATTAAACACTTTTCAAGCTAAGGGCAAGCGAAGCTTACTAAATTTTAAATAATATTTTCTATGATTTCATTTGTAAAAATCTTTGATTTTTGTTTTCACTCAGATTGAATCATCATGAATTCATTTAAGCTACTTAAGATTAGTTACACTTTAGAGCCTGTTAGAGCTTCTCAGGCCTGTGAGTCGATAAGGGAGCTCATAAGTTTCAGTTGAAGTCGCATTTGTTGCACACGACTTGTGCTCGGGTTGCCTAACCCCAAAACGTTGCCTGATTTGTGGGTCAGAGGCAAACGCCAGGAGTCAGTCAGCTGGAAAAAGGTATGCAAACGTGTTTGCTGCAGATTCCAATGCTGTGTAGCTGTGGCAGGTATTCAGTTGGCTTGCAACTGCAACTTGGCTGACAATTTTATTGACAGCTTGACATTTAGATTGATTGCAGTTGGCAAAACAGTTTGCAACTCACTTTTTTCTTTTTGCTCCCTTTCTTCTCTTCGATAACAATGCATCGTCGTATGTTTTGCTTGCTTTGCTCCCCAGCCGTCTTTGTCTTTTATTGAACGGACCCTTAATTAAAAGTTTTACTCAAAATTGTTGACTTTGGCAAAGGAATACAGCATGTGTATAGATACTATATACATACATATATATGTATCTCCATCTTACGTCTTGCAATTTACTTTTTCCATTTTGCATTACATTGCATTTTGGCAGGCAATCGTGTGAAACTATTTCAATTTTGGCAACACTGACTCTTGATTTTTATTACGCAAACTTTTCTCTAACAACTCTGGCTTGCAGCTTGCAGTTTCACTAAATCTTGAGATAAAATCTGAATGTAGTTTAATATTTAATATAAATAACAAGAAGTTGATGTATGAGCGAAGTGCTGAGTTAGTGGATTGAAAGTGTTGGCTGTAATTGATGAAGCTGGGCGGGAAGTAAATTGTAGAAAATTTCTGTAAGAAAAATTGATTTACTCCTGATTTCTGTGTGTTTTGTTAGTTTGAATAATATTAATAAATATACCTTTCTCATTCACCGTAAATGGTAAATATCTTCTATAGATGTAAATTCAATATAATACAGTTTTGTTAGTGTATAGAGTATAAAGTTTATCATAAATAGTACAAATTATATCAAAATTGAGCTCCAAAGTGAAAAGCTGCTGTTGTAGAGGCTGACCACGTAAGTCTGATAGGAAAATAAGTTGCTATTTTTCAGACACTGCTTGAGATATTTTAATGACTTTAATTTTATACTAAAGCTGCATTCATGCCAATTTGGATAAAGTATAATACTAGTCCAACAGTAGTCAAAACTTAGCTGTCAGCGGTCTAGAGAGCAATGCTTGTGTTGGGTTCATACTTTTATGATTCGGTTTTATGCATGTATTCAAAGTTATTTCGGTAAATTGAATAGTTGATGTGCCAAAGTTTACTTTATCCGAATTGGCAAGGTTTATTCAGTATTTGAAAAGTAAAATGTTAAGAATAACTCAAACAGTTGCTGAAATATAAGCATTGTAAATATTATCAGAGTTGCTTGGTCAACCCTTTTTGTGCCTAGCAGAACTGGAAATCATTTCTCATTGCATCAAATAATGAAACTTAGATTTAATATTTATAATTAAACTAAATTTGCATTTATTTAAGGGAAATTCTCAGGTTTTGGAAGTTCAGATTGCTAAAGCAAAACTCCTTTTAGTCCCTCCAGTTCCAGCAATGATCCTGATAAGCTCATATTGTCTATAGCCAAAATTTATTGCTGCAATTCAAGAGCGAATGTAATTTCACATGGCCTGACTTAGAGACTTAGACCTATTGCTGGAAATTAAGTTGTTTCATCATAAGTTGTAATTTTTAAGACAATAAATAATAGTTGCCTTATGCTTACCAGCTTTTATCAGCTTTTCCAGATGGTCGAGAGCCAAAGTAAACTTCAATCTTTGGTTTTTCCTATATATTTTGTTCAATTATTATTTTTCTTAAAGAAAATCAATTTTAATAGACCATCGTACAAGAATATTGTTGAATTTGTATTTACATTGAATTAAAGTAAAAATATATATATGTGCTAAGAGTCAAATTGTTTATGTTAACAGAGCGAAAGTGAAACTTTTGTATTCTGAATATTAAATGAAAGATAAATTTGCTCCATATTTTGCAATTAAATTTAAATACAATAGGGACTTAGCATCCTCTAATAAATTTATTAGTCGCATATTTGAGTTCCACTATCCAAAACTCATGCTCAATAAATTTTGTATTAAATCAAAGGATATCGGCGTGGTCAAGCTTCTCACACTGGCCGAAAATCAACTCGGCCATGGCCAAACAATCTCAAGAGAGTCTGCATAATAGCATAAACAATATCAACTGTCAATCACAACAGAGCTAAAAAATAAACATTGAGCTGAGGATGGAAACAAACACATACACAACCACTTGGTCTACATATAATGTGTGTGTTTGCATGGAAATCCCCTTGACAATTGGAAATGAAGTCTCGTCGCTCTCTGTGTCTCTCTGACAGCATCCAATTCTGGTGAAGCGCAGCATGTCCGTAAATTATGCATACAAATTAGAGACCGGCATTGTGTGCGGGAGATGACGTGAACATAGAAATGTGGAATAATAACATTAATGAAAACACGTTGATGACATGGCAGAGGCGGAGGCCGGGAGAGCGGAGTGCGGAGTGCGGATGGGCAAACAGCTGCAGGATACGATGGCAAGCTCAAAATTAAACAGAACAAAGCAAAAGCGAACCAGATGGCGACAGGATAAACACACACTCTGATAGAGAGACAGAGAGAGACACATACGGAAGCACAGCAGCGCTGACAACAATCACAGTGAGCGCTAAAACAAGACAACCAGTCAACAACAACAGCAGCAACTCACATACATATGCTGACGGCATTATAAATTTGCAGCCGCTTAGCAACTTTACATCAAAAAGGACAGCTTTTGATATGGCTGTGCCAGTGCAGGAATTGCTAAGTAATAAGTATTTGCCTGACGGAGTTTAAAATAAATAACTGACAACACAGCAAAAACCTTCATTTCGACTGTCTCCACATCTGTGACAATGACAACAGCAACAACAACATTGACAGCAAATGCCCTGAACAATTTTCCACAAATAAAGAAGAAACAAAAATAATAATAGCTTTTTTTTTGCATCTTATGTATTTACATGTGGAATGCAGAATATTATTTTGAGATGTGCAAACAAGATTTTTAAAAGTATTTGATCTTTGTTGTTAGAGAGAGAAAGAGAGAGAGATATGTAGAGAAATATGGGTACGAGATACAGAGAAGAAGTGAAAGAGAGAGACATTTAGACAAAGAGATAAATAAATGATTGAGAAAAAGAGAAGCAAGGAAAATATAGCGAAACAGAAAGATTGTGAGATAGGCAAGCTAAGAGCAAGCATTCTAGCATTCAAAGTACAACTTCTATTCGCATAAATACGTCTGCTAAAAAGCAAAGGTAATTAACAAACAAAGTATATGCATAATATATACTTAGCTCCTTGGTGATGCTCATCCTTAAAAATGGAAATGGAAGTGAAATGCTGGCAGCTCAGCATGAAGCCCTTTTTTCTTTGCTGGATTTAAATATCTGCTAATGGCTTGTCCTCTCTCTATGGAAATAAATATTTATTCTTTTTGGTGTATCATTTAATGTGTATAAAAAATATATTTTTAAAGATTGTCATATAAAACAAATATAAAATATAAATATATAAAATATAATTAATAAAAAATAGAAATATAAAATATATATTTTAATAGGGGTTTTGCAATATAAAATTGTATAAGAAAAGTTAATAAGAAATATATAATGTATATAATATATTATATATATAATATATAAATATATTGATCGGTTCAGTTTTTATAGTACTTAACAGAGTGTCCCAGAGACTTATTTCGCGCACCTTATATGTATATTTCTTAAATGGACTTTTTACTTTTCATTTATTATATTTTCCATAAACTCATTTAGATAGGAAGGTCTTGATTGAAATATTTCCTATATTTTATTTTTAATAATATAATGTTAAATCATTATATTATTATATTTATATATATTATTTGTATTTATTATTCTGATAATTTTCTCCTCTTTCCAGATTAAACTCACGTTTTATTTCCATCTTCTGACATTTGTCTTGAGAGAGCAGAAAAACTCGAATACTTATTTAATTCTATAAAAAAAAAAATAATATAAATGTTCACACTCTGATCTACTATCAAATTATATTATTTTATAAAAATTTATATTAAATTTCAGATAATCTCAGAGCGATATTCTACCTAGTCTTAAATAATATTTTATTTAAAACAGCTTCATCATTGCCTTTGCTTTTGCCTTCACTTTTCTTATTTGCATTCAGCTTTGGCTTGACTTTACCTCAGCTTTCGCCTGCTGTAAAACCATGAAATGACTTTAAGCTTGATACTGTGGTTGGCTCGGTTCCAGTTCGGTTTAAGGTGAGCTGGCAAATTTTTGGGTTCAACTCTGCAAAAGTTTTTTAATTAATTAAGGAAGGAATGACTAAAAAGTGGAGACAATTAAATGAAAGTTAAAGATACCAAAAGATGTGGATAGCTGGGAGCAGGCGGAGCGGCAATGATTACAGCTAAATGCCAACCACATCTAAAACAAATTTCATGAATTATGTTGCCCAGCAAATTTAATAAATGGCACGAAAAAAATAGGAAGAAAAGTCGAACGCACTTCTGTGACGCAGTCACGTGCCGGTGCCGCTGCCGCTGCCAAATGCTGCGTGCTGCGGCAACTGCTTATACAGATAGACCACATTCTTATTCATATATGTATGTACACATATATGTAGACATTCGTGTGTATGTGTGTATACAGTATTCTTACACTTGCTATACAAATATGCGCCTAATAATGCGCAGCTTTGTACTCGCCCTCTCCGCCTGCCTGCTTGTGTTGCCATAAAGGCTTAAAATGTTTGCACGTAAAATGTTCAGCGGCAAATCTCAACGGAAATACACATACGCATACGCATACATACACATGCTGACACACACGCTTGGCGTGCCACAGCTGTTGCTCCTTTATATACGCGGCGTATGCGTAATATGCCTTCAAAACGCCATCAGCATGTGCCTTTAATGACATCATTTGCCCGTCTTGCCAGCGCGCCAAATGGCTGCCAAGTGTCAAAAGTTGATGTTTTTATTGTTTTATTATTGCATTTTAAACAAATTAAAATGCAAATGTTATTCGCGACGAAATAGCTGGCAAGTCATGTGGCCAAGGCAAGCAAACTTAAAGCATTTGTTCTTGTTTCATATTTGCATGTGAACTAGGAATGGATTATGTTATCTAAGTATATGTTGTTGTCGGCGTGCTATTGTTTGAAGGCTAAACTGTAAGTCTTAAATGCATTAGCCAAGTTATATTACATATATTAGGATTATTTTAAAATTTAAAAAAAAATGGAGCCTTTGTTTGCTTGCAATAAGAATAAAAAATTAAAAGAAAAATATTTAATTGATAATAAATAAATAAATAAAAAATATTATAAATAATAAATAAATAATCATATAAAAAATAAATATATAATAAAAAATTAATTAATGAATAATAAATATAGAATAAATAATAAAAGAAAAAATAAATATAAATAAAATAATAAATTAATGAATGATAAATATAGAATAAATAATAATATAATAAATAAATAAATAATAAATTAATGAATAAAAAAATATATAATACATAATAAATAAATAAATATCTAATAAATATATATAAAATATTAAATTCATAAATAAATAATAAATTAATGAATAATAAATATATAATAAAAAATAGAAGAAAATATAAATATATATAAAATAATAAATTAATAAATAAATAATAAATTAATGAATGATAAATAAAGAATAAATAATACTATAATAAATAAATAAAATAAATTAATGCATACAAAAAAAATATAATACATAATAAAAAAATAAATATGTAATAAATATATATAAAATATTAAATTCATAAATATATAATAAATAATAAAATAATAAATAAATTGATTATAAAGACATAGCAAAAAATAACAAATTAATAAAAAAATAGACACTCATTTATTTAATAATATAATTTTCTCAGCTGAGTAATAAAATAATAAACTATTTCATAAACATCTTCATTTAATGCTGGAATTCCTTTTCAATAAACTTTACATATTGTAAAGTCATCACAAATGTATGTTGACTCTCTCGCAGCAACACAACCAAAAAAACTTTTAATTAACTTTAAGCTAGTTCATTTCGCATGCAGAAATTCCATGGGAGGAGACTGCGCGAAGAGGCTGACTTTCGGCATGCATTCAAGCGACTTCCATGCGCACATCTTTATTTTCGTGTTGATTGTCGTCGCCCGCTGCTAAATCTTGGTGGCAGTTGCCAGCCAGCAGGATCCAGGCAGCCGGCCAGACAGCTCTCATTAGTATGCAACATTGCGGTGGCTTACATTAATTGGGCGTTGCAACTGATTTGAATACGAGGCGAGCAGCAGAAGCAGAAATATTCTAAACGAAAGTGGCATTTAGCATTTAGCATTTAGCATCGCTTGCAGTCCATGAGTCCATTGGCTTTAATTGCTAAGCCAGTTGGCTGGGGTCTGTTGACTTATGGAAATGGCCGTCTATATCGGTTAATGCCAAAGCATACGCGTGCTGCATAATAATGAAAACATCGATGCTGCAGCATCGTCAAGCATAATTTGTGGTCCTTTCAAGGACCACATGTGACCAGTCAATCTGGCTGGTTGACTGGTTGACTGGCTGACTACCTGGCTGCCAGGTATCGCATGTGTCTATTTATTTTAATTAAGCACAGGTAAACGTAGCTGCCTGTTTGCGCTCGGGGCGTGTTTTGTTTGCCGGCATAATTAAAATGCGACACTTTGTTTTCCTCCATTTTTCCTTTCTTCTTTTTTTTATTTTAACAGAACAGCGAAAGTTGTGCTTGACAGCAACAAAGTAAACAAACTGCCAGCACTAACGAATCACTAATTAATAAATAAGGTAAGCTAAGGTACGTACACGTATATAAGTTAAGGCAAGCTCAACGGCAACTAAGCGTGTGAGTGTATGCAATCTGGCTGTTGCCCTGCCACCATAATTATGCTGATTAATTTAGTAAAGCTCTTAGAAGCACACACACACACACACACACACGCAACAGCAACAACAATAGCAACAACTGAACAAATTTGTGCACAGTGGTCGCTCCTTGTGGTCGTCAGAGCCACATTTGTATTTAGATGGTCGGGTCAAGTTGTTATTATTGTGCACATAATGCGACTCTATGAAAGTGGGGAGAGGCAGAGAGTGAGAGCGATTCACATGGGATTATTTTGTTGCTATTGTTGGCTTTGTTTATTTTCGAGGAACAAACTCAACTCAGTTGATATAAAACTAAAGCAGAGTTTATTTTGTTTGTTTTAATACTTTATACGCTTAGGCTTTACAAATATTTGAATATAAATTCTGCTTACATTTTTGTTATAATTTTTTTAGGTATAAAATGAAGTTATTATGTGAAGCATAAAATGGGAATAAAATTATTTCATAATTTATTTTTAATATTAAGCAGCAAATATATTTGCTATGAGAACATCTAAGACTAAAATTCTTTTAATATTTTATACTAATATTTTATACTATATTTTATACTAATAAAACAAAGTTATTAAAATTTAAGCTTAAAACTTAGTCCAAATAAATGAAATTTCCGATTTAATCCAACTATTTAAATAGCCAGAAATCTGGCCAAAAATAAAAAGAATACGGCTTTCAGCCAACCGACTACTGCTGGCTTAAATTGGATTAGCAATATTAATGATATAAAAATATTTTAAATAAGTAATATATTTTATAAAATATGAAATATCTTAAAAATAAAATACAATTTATTAATTAATGTTTATAATATATTTTCTGGGAAGAGAAATAAATGAAATGGACTTCCTGCTGAAACTTATCAGAGTTTTAAGTATGCAGTCTTAGCTATAAAACAGCTAAATTTATGGCATAAATCACTATTTTAAGACTCAATTGAGATCGCTCTCTCTCTCTCTGTCTCGCTCTCTCTCTCTCTCTGTTAGTCTCTCTGCAATAATATCTAATTCTAAAGTTTGTCAATCTGAGTCAAATTGCGCTCGTTAAACAGATGTCTTGGCTAATTGAGCTGCTCATTTGTAATTAAAGCCGAGACCATTTAGGCCATGTCAACTTAGCCCAACAAAAATTACATGTCTCGCTTACGAATAACATATACATGCAGCTATATAGACAGACATATGCACATAAATTGTTGTCACAAATGATAAAGTAATGCCATTAAATATGCCACATACGCCCGAGTGGCTGTTGCCTCTGCTGCTGCTGCTGCTGCACTCGCTGGCCGTGGCTCAATTACAAAAACTTTTCAATCGCAGGCGAAAAGAAATAAAACACGCACAGCTAACTATGTGTGTAACACATTTACACACACACACACACAGTGACTAATGAAACTTAAAGATGGCGCCGCCGGAAGCGAGCGAGCAAAGTTATCCCATCCTCAGATAGTTATAGCATACGTAAATGCATAAGTATATGTAGTGCAAAGTAAGTTTTTCTGATTCCGAACGGAAGCTGGCAAAGAGATTATGCCATGTTAAGAAACAGAGGATAACATGCGAAGTAATTTTGCAAGTGGGCGAGCGCTTGGAGTGGGTGTGGGTGTGGCCCAACCCACCGAACCACCCACAACTACATGACAAACAAAAGATTAGTGAGGGTAGCAATCGCTTTCGAGTGTCTTACATTTGTCGAAATTAAACAATGTAAACTTTTGGTTTGCTCAACAAGCCAGCAAAGCCAAAAAGGAGCAAACTTTGTCCCCAGCGCAACTTGCAGAGAGACTCTGGCTCTCTCTCTCTCTCTTTCTGTGTGTGTGTGTGGCTGTCTTGACAGACGAATTGCGAGCACAAGTATGTAACTCAATTAGTTTTTACCCCAAAAAGTTTATGTGTAATACATAGTTGTAGCTTTTGGTTTGGCGCCAGTCCGCCCGTCCGATTCCCATTTCTCTGGAGCATTTCAATTATGGCTACGTTCGTGGTGAGCACCACTCGGACCACTTCAGCAGCCGAGTCAAATATAAATTTCAAGTAATTGCTTAGCAAGTCAAAGTCCTGCTCCTTGGCTGCTCCCCTTGAACAAAAGTCATCACAAAGTCGACTGCAAGTTGTTGTAAGTAATTGCCGTCTAATTGCTTATTGAAATTGCTCCCCTTCTGCTAATCGAAGCCCCGCGCTGCTGGCTCATTCACATGGAATTATTAAAAGTGCTCAGAGCATACAGCCAATGACACTTTGACCTAAATATTCTCGATTTTTACCCACATATTCCTGCTGCCTTTATTTATTTTAAATTTATTGCCAACTTGGCTGAAAGTACTTAACCTCTGCTTGACAAATGTTGGCCTTTTAATTTTATTAAAAAAGGGTTAACGCACAAAGCACATGCAGAGCTCCAAGTTATTGATGAGCTTGCAATAGATTGAATTTATTGATTCACCACTGGAACTTAAAGCAGAGCGCTGAGATTGATGGTCTCGATGGCGACACATAATGTTTGGGGATAGAGCTTACTCTTAGCTCTTGGCTAGCCTCCTTTCGCACAAGGATTTCTGTGTAGCAGAGTGTTCTTTCTTTATTATTTGTTGCTGTTGCAGCTGACTGACCACATTAACCGGAAGCGCCTGCCCGCAAACTTATGCAAACCAAAGCGGCTGATAGCGACGGCGGCAGCAGGCCCCAGACGGACGCTGGCCAAGTTTTTATGCAGGGCGTTGAAAATGTGCAAAGCTTCCATCCGCTGGCGCCTTAATGTGCAAAGTGTTGACTTTATATCCTTCATTTAGTGGACGACGTAAAAAGGATATTATTAAAAGCTTAGAAAAGTAGCCATTTCCTTGAAAGTCAACGACGTCCTCCGACTCCCCGCCTCTGCGCCTCTCTATCACAAGAAGAAAAAATACATAAAATATTAGGATGCCTTCAAAAGGAATACAATACAAACTGATTTCACTCGAGAGCCACCGACCCCAACCGCGCCCACCACTGCGCAATCAGCCAGTTGACCAAAGTCATGTAGACAATGGGCCCGGCACTCGGTTACAATTTTCCCATCTTTTATCGCAATTTTTTTTTTCGCTCTGTTGTCCGCTTTTGGTTGCGGCTCATTTGTCTTTTATGATGTTGGGTCTTTTTTGTTATTAGAGAGAGACAGAGAGAGAGAGAGAGAAGAAAAAGTCGCTTTGGGCTTGGACTTTGTCATATGAAAGTATTCGTAAAAAGTCCATTATAATTATAAATGAGTGGAGCGGCCATAATATATTTTATTCCCTTTCAGCTTTGTGATCGCAATGGGCGCCTGCATCGGGGACTTTATTACAAGAGCTCTGCCAAATCGACTGCCATATTTTAATGAGCAGTAAAAATGTGGGTCAAAAATAAAAAGTGCACGGCGATGTTGACACAGAAATCAAATTTTATGTAGCTGGAGCTTTTTGTCAAATATTTGTGCCCTTTTTTTTGTATCTTTTATCTTTTGCTGTTTGACATATGATAAATATAATATAAATTGTTACCTACTGAAGTATTTTAGGCAATTTTGAGCATGGAAGTGGGCAGCCAAAATTATTTGAGTAATGTTTTTTAGCTGTAGACAAACAGCAAATTGTGCGAAATCTTTTTCTTTAATAAAAGAGCTTTCTGATGAGCAACTTTAGTATTTTTTTGTAATTTTGGAATGTATAACATATCATTTTTGTATGTTATGAATATCTATTAATACTTGCATAGCTGAGCGTGTAAGGCTGCTGCTTTAGTCAGTCTTGATTTCACTTGTACAAGCATACATATAATATCTTAATGAACTTTATATAAATGTATAAAATTAATTCATTTAAGGCATTAAGAATCTGTAATATTCATCGACTAACTAGCAGCTGCATATGAAGTTAGTTAGCCGCCTTTAATGTTTATGAATTTATATTTAAATACCTAAATATTATTTATAATAAATATATAATAAAGTATAATACTATATAACAAATAATAATATACTTAGTTCACACAAATTTGATTGTTCACACGAGCCAGCAACTTGAGCTGTTGTGCTTTCCATATATGTATGTTATAGTCAATTTAGACAAGTTGCAAAGCTGTCGAGGCGCGAGCTTCTGCTCCAATCGAACTAGAGTTGGGAGTTGATTTCTCTTTACGCTCGAACTGAGAGCGGCAGCTCATCGAGATCAAACCAAACAAACAGGTATGAAAGGAATAGAGAGTGAAGAAAATGAGTTAGCGAAATCTCTTAGCAATTTCTTTATCATCTCTTCACAAGCTAAAGATAGTCTTAAATTAGTATGTTCTATAAAGTGCATATAAATATATTTAAATGACAAACTGAATCGAAATTTTCTGTTGTCATAAGCCCTTTGCTATTGTCTGGCTGCACTTAATGCATTGTTTTTCGTGCAGTGTATAGCTGCAGTTGTTTGTTTTTACGAAGGGCAGCAATGCGTCTATAATTGCTCAGACAATGAGCAACTGTTTTTTTCAGTTGGGCTTTTAATCACTTTTCTTATTTTATTTCGCATATTTTGGCATTTTTTGTGTGCTTTGGCGTCGCACATTGTTTGCATACATTTGTCGGCGTTTGTTTGTTATGCAAAGAGGCCTCAAAGCGTTGTTTTCGATACGTGCGCCCTTTTCGGGCAAATTAGTTTGGAAAGGACTTCGACTCACACCTGGGCCACGCCTGCCGGCTGATGTTTTCGGCACACAAATTGAAAATGCATTTTAAATCAGCTGTCGGGGCAGCCAAGGCCGCGGGCTAGAAATTATTTTCCATATATACATACGTCGCTTTGTTGTTGTCCCAGACATTTGGTTCGGGCGGAAGTGGACAGGATATCACACACACACACACACACAGACAGGGGGAGCTCCTGCGACTCCTGTTTTGCCAGCCTCAAAAGTTTTGTTTGCCTTTTCATAATTAAACGCGAAAATTTGGTTAGACTGGGAGGTGAAGGCAGGGAATCTCTGGCCACCCACGTCTTGCTGCAATTAGTTGGGCATGCATAAACTCATATGGCCATTAAAACAGCCGAAAAGATAAACTACAGTTGCTGTCTGTATCTCAAATTAGTTGCAGTTCCTATAGAGACGCCCACGTAGCGGCCCAATCAAGCGCCGTTTTATGACTCAATACGAATGCGTCTTTATGGACCGCAGACTCTTGTGGCCAGCAGACAGCAGACACCAGAGAATAGCTGAGAGCAGGGAGCTGAGCGGGCGCACTCGTTGAGTGGTCTCATATAGTTCTGCGCTAATTTCGTAGCCATAAAAATTCAGTTGCATGCAATAAATGTCAACGGCAGGCGACAAAGTCGACGGCCAAGCTGCGTGCGAAATATGAGTAGCTCGTCAAAGTCCCAGCGCCCATATAGTTAGTCCCCATAGTCGCTCAGTGTTGTGACAAATTTGGTTTTATTTCAGAGAGAGAGAGAGAGAGAGGGACAGACACAAGACACAATAAAACATACAAATGAGTCGCACTCATAGCCATAGTCTCCGCAGAGGCGAGAACGTGCCGCATTTTGCCAGCGAATTGGGTGTGGCAAGTTTAATTATGTTTGCGTTTTGTATTCCACTGCACATTAGTTTCTTTTCTTGTACTGACAGCACTGGGCCAGTGCGCGCCAGCAGACTAAAATATTATGTGCCTTATGCTAGGCGGCTTTCTGAAGTGATATATGCACAAGGCTAGCTGGATATATAATGGGAATGGGAGTAGAACAGAGAATGAAGTTTTTTGTGCATATTAGCTCTTAACAAGCTTAATAAGTAGTCCAAGGTAGTTGGTTTATATGTGGGGTTTTAAAGGTGCTGGATAACAAGGATTTGCGGCTTAATTACAGTCTTCGGTGATGCCAATGTTTCATAAGAAAGAAGCTGAGTAGGAGAGTCAAAGTAATATTCCAAGCAACATTTCAATGATTATTGATCGATTAAAAAGAGAGTTTTAAATGTATAGAAAATAACAGGCAACAGTCTAAATATTTAAAAATATTTTTAAAATTATATATAATATTTTTAAAAATAAATATTTTAATATTTACAAACTTCTTCTTAGAATTTGTTAGTTGATAAAAATGCTCATTTATATTAATATTGCAGACAATATCATAACTATCTATAAGTGTTTAGACAATTTAATTTATAAATATTTTTAGAAGAATTATTTAAAAATTTATTTTATTTGTTTAATATTAATATTAAAATCGAGAAAATTATTGCCTGTAATTTTCTCTATTTAAAAATATTTTTAAAAAATTTAATTTAAAAATATATTTTAAAAGAAATATTTGCATATAAAAAAAATAATTTAAATATTATTTTAGTTGATATATATATATTTCTACTAACAATTTTTAAATATTTTAAGCGCTGGCTACAAATTAATATATATAATTTATAATATAATAATCATTAATAGCTGTCAATTACATGGTTAATGTTGAGTAAAATATACTATTTTGTTTAAATTTGGTACAGAAATAAATAAATAAATATTTGTATATTATTATTAATGTAATATATTAACTATTTATTATTTAATATGAATGTTTTATTTATATAGTTTTTTTGATATAAAATAAAAAATACTTTGATTTTTGTTATGCAGATTTATGCATAACAATTTAGTTTTTAGTCAGAAAAGCTAAATATATATTTGTTACATATTTCGCTTTAATTTCTTTAAGTGCATTCATTGCACACGCTGCTCTGCTGCTGCCACGTGTAACAAAGTAGTCGTCATGCCCCATGCTTTGCCAAATCCTCGAGTCTTAGATGCTGCTGCCGTTGCTGCTGCTGCATCATCAACAAGAAATTGTTTCTCATGTTCATGTCGTCGTCGTCTTCACGGGCGTATCAAGTGTGACAGCTCGGAGAGAAGTCATAGCCATAGACTTTGAGAGACCTAGACATAGCGTACGTTCACATATATATGTATATAAATATATATTTTTGAAGACTTGAGCATACAAATAGAATAACGTGAGTGTGTGAGCATGGACTGGAGTCCGAATATTTCTAGCGTTTGCTTTTGCTGCTGTCTGCGACCCAACATGTCGACCCACACTGCTCCGCTGCCTTTGCCTGTCTTTGAGCTGTTTAAATTGACGACAACTATATCCAGAGAGACTTTGCTTTTGTGTCTGCCCTGGCCTCTGCCTCAGCTGCTGCATATGCGGGCTGGGCTGCAAGCGCAACATTTTGACTTGATGTTGATGTTTCTTTGTTAATTTCCATGCCATGTCATTTGCCCTCGTCCTCACACTCGCCCTCGCTCTCTTTACTTTTTTCGCCGTGTCTTGCGTAAATGCTTGCTACGTGTGACAAATGTTGAACTTGTACGATTGTCTACGCTGCCAGCATTTAGCAAAACTTTTTTTGTGTTTTTATTTTTTCTTTCATGGCAAAGATTTGTGTTAACTTTGAAGGTATTGCCTAAGAGTGAGAAAGTGAGAGAGAGAGAGAGATAGAGAGAGAGTGGGCATAGACAGCCAAGCAAAGTACATGCGACTTTCGAGAAACGTTTATCTTTGAGCTACAAGACATTTGCTGTCTACAATTAATTTGAAAAGGCCTTTGGAGTGAGCTGCTGTTGTTGTTGCTGTTGTCTTCAGGCTGTCTAAGGTCTTAGCAGAGAATACTTATAGGCAGAGTAGGGTTAGCTGTGACACATACGCCTGGCATATAGAATAATATACTCAGAGCTTGAATTGTGTTGAAATATGAAACTATTTTGAGCTGAAAATGTAATGTATTTCAGTTAAGCTCTAGTACTTACTAAAGAAGATATTTCATATATACCTTTGATACAATATAAGGAGCTGTAGTATGGGTATGTATCTTCTATACCCCATAGCAAAATCTTCATGCTTGGTCTGGCTGAGACACCTATACGGTTCTTAGCTACCTGTAATCCTTCCTATCTTCAAGTTAATATATATATTTAGAATGTTAATACTTTCTTTGGTTTAAATTCTAAGTATTCCACTTTGTCTTAAGACCAAGATCTACTCTCTCTTCCCGCTCGATAATAAATTATCCAGGCAAACAGCCGTAAGAAAAGCGAAAGCAATGGGTTTCAGCGAGCACGTTCCAAGCTTTAACTGTTCATGGATATCAAGATGGGCCCCGACTTCTTTCAATAAGTTTTGTGGGCAGTGTCATTGCTGATTCATTGTTATAATTAGAAGTTCTATACCCCAAGGTGCGCTGCTCGTTTCCGAAACTGGCAAAGCAAATTCGATTCTCGTCACCCGCTGGTGGCTGAGGCGCAGCACGCGCTACACTTAATTACAGCGGAGCTGCGTGGGTGGGTGGGTCACATCATTTTTCGATTAAAAAGTTTACGCGCGTAAGAAATGAAAACTCCAAAGGCGAAATGCGAATTGCGAGTGGCAGCGACGGCGGCGGCGGTGATTGTTAGACATCCACTTAAGTTAACGCCCTGGATTTGCAGTGAAAATTTTACGACAGATTAACGAACGATTAACGGTATAACGTGGTGTTGTTACGGTGCGTGCTCACGTCTCGCAACGCCCCCCTCCGGCCCCCCGCCCCAACCAGCAGCAATCCCAGATTTCCGGTCGAGCAGATGTCGCGCGTTGCTAGGAATTTATATTTTGCAGGTGATTTGTCGCATAAAATTCAAATAATTCATAAGTCGAGAGAGAAAGCTGGCAGCGAAAAATAACAAGCAGCCCGCAGTGCCCGCAGCGCCACCGTCGCGTCGCTCAACCGCGCTGCCAAGCGCCCAAAAAGTATGCAACAAAATGCGGTGACGGCAACGCGGCGTATGCGTGCTGAAAACTTTTTTGTCAGCTCAAAAGTTGGTTTACAATGGCAAAAGGAAAAAGAGAAAAGGGAAAAGGGAAAGGCACTCCCCCCCGTTGCTACCCAGAAAGTTTGTCATTTTCAAATGTTTGTTAGTTCGCCCACGCCAGCATTTGTGCAGCGACTAACAATGCGTAAATTGTGTCTTAAGGGCGTGTAGCTGGTATCTGGTATCTGGCTATCTGGTATCAGGCTATCTGGCTATCTGGCTGTGCGATTTGTTTCTGTTTCGTGGTTAGCCATTTCGTACCCATTTTCAGTTTGATTTCAAGTTTTGACCCAGAACGTCAATTCTGTCATGTGTGAAGGCTAGAAAATTGAGACTTTTATTGGAGAGTGTAAGTGGCGTTTCCTGATTGTTGCCGTTGGGCATTAAGATTACTGAAGCTGTGGAAAGCACTCTCGATGTTTTAATGATTTCTTTTAGGCAGTGGTTTCTATACTATTTAGTAGATAATAGCAATCGAGGCTTACTTGAGTAATAGATAATATATTTTCTTTTTTTTTTCTTTTTATTATTCATATATTTATTTTTTTTAATGTAGATGTATGATATATATAAAGCCAAACGAATGTTTTTTTAGTATTTTTATTTTAATATAAATTTAATTTAATTTTTTAAAATATATTATATCACAATAATAAAATATAGTAATCATAAAAATATAAAATATAAATAAATTTCTGTTTTTTTTTTTATTTAATTTTAATATAAATCATAATAAATATTAAAATAAATATTTATAAAATTATAAAAAGAAAAATTATAACACAGTCAATTTCTCCATTTATTATATATATTTAAATTTTAATAGGCAAAAAATATTTATATATTTAAATAATTGTTTTATTTTAACATAAAACATACCATACGAATATTTTGTATAATATTTTAACACTACAAAAAAATACATATCTGAAGTTAAGCGTTATTTTAGATACATATTTGAGCCAAAACTTTTTATTTGACAATTAAAATTTCAGCCAAAAATTGTTTTCTCAATCATTTTATATTATTGTGTTATACAAATCTATTTTGATAAGCAAATTCATCCTAGAAATATGCCTTTACCCAAAAAAAAAACATTCACAGATTCGCATTCGCATATCGGGTTTGCTGTCCGCTTTGCTTGCTTATCTCAATTTGCATGTGTTGCCCTTCAGTTTGTCACCGTCGTTTTTGGGGCATTTTTCTGGTTTTTTTGGAATGGCTTTTGACCCGCAATTAAGATTGTTGCCTTATCCTCAGCCTCGACGCGACGTCCGGAGGTCGCAGTGGAATATGTTGCGGTTGGCGCTGGCAGCGCTGCTTGCGGCGCCGCTGCCATTTCATTTGCATGCTTATCAGGCGCCGCTGCCAAAGCACGAAGCCAGCATGAAAGTTTTTCTCGCGTTTCTTTTTTTTCGATTTTAGGATTTTCCACTCCTTGTGTTTATCTTTTGTCACATGTGTGTGGGTATGAGCGGGTGTGAGTTTTTCATTTCTCGCTTTGCAGCTGTTGATTTTTGATATATGGGTCCCCGAAGCGCTGTTCGTGAATCTGTCTGTGACTGCTGCCGCTGCCGTTGTTGCTCAGTGCTGGTTGTCGCGTTTCAATGCGTTTGACTTTTTGCGCGGTTTGATAAGTGCGCTTAAGTGTGTCAAGTGGTTGAATAAAGTGCTGGCAAGGGGGCTAGGCAGTAGTGGGGGGCGGCGGCGCTCATAGCCCAGAGTTTGTTGTGCAATCAGAAGTGGGCAGGAAATGTGCGTAGCTCTGCGAGTTTTGTATTGCCACAGGCGCCACAGCCACAGCCGAAGTACAAAACAAATTCTCTGAAGTGCTGACATTTGAAAAGTGTCGCAGAAATGCTTGTAAATGATATGATAGAGTAATGATTGTAGCTTTACTTCGGCTTTAGCTCGAAGCCAACTGATGAATGTCGACGGCTTACATACATTTGTTTTATTTATCTTCCGAGTGACTTGGGCGGCAGTTAAGTTGTCTTGGGTATTTATTTTTGTAGAGAGATTTTTCAAAAATACTTAAACATAATAGAAACAAATATTAATTATGATTTTTAATCGAGAATATATTTACTGAAAATATTTACTGAAAATTTAATGTATTAATTTATTTTATTATTCTATTAAATATTATATTTTTAAAGTAAATATAAATTAAACTTAAAAGTGCAAATTTGTACTTAATTTATTATTTAAATATAAAGTAAATTTAAAATAGATAAGTTTTAATATATATTTTTTTATTATTATTATTATTATTATTATTAATAGTTTTAAATATATATTTATTATTTTAATAATTGCATTTTGCCATTATTTTGGTTGCAATTTATACAAGTTTTGATATTAAAAAAAAAAAAAAAATTTAAATAAGTATTATTTAAAGGATTTTCTGTATCAAAAAGTATGAGCATAGTATGAGATAAAGCAACTGAACTTGAATTAAAATAATAAATTCATAATTAATAAGTATATCTTCTAAATAATAAATATACTATCTATAGCCATACAAAATATATAAAACTTCAATTATGAAATATTGCTCATATTATAAAAAAATAATAAATAAAGATATTCATCCTTCACCCTATTAAACACAGCTCTGCAAAAGCCCACTTTGCTCATAAAACGTAAATCTGTGCAAAAACTGTGTTGGCGCCAGCTTCCGATTTGCCGAGCTTATAAAATTAATTGTAATTAAAAATTAAAATGAATTCCACATTTTTAATTATGCAATTTGCTTTTATAATAATTAAAACAAATGTTTGGCTGACTGGCTGGCTGCCTGACAAACAGAGCCCGGCACACAAATGAACCCACCACACGCCGCCCTCTTTTCTGTATTCCTAACTCTTTCGGCATTTGCATGTGTCGCCTCAACCATGAAAATGATAACAAGCCAAAATGTGCGCCAAAGAGTGTGTGGGTAGGAGGGCGTGCCGCTGGGGCTGATTGTTAGCCGCATTCAATTTGGCAAAAGATGCCACCAAATGTTGCCCAATTTGTGCGGGCTTTTGTTACTGCGAGCTGGGTGCTGGTTGCTGGCTGTTGGCTGCCAATTGGAGCCCTTGTCGCAGCCCTCTAATGAGTTTATTCGCAATTAGCTGCGTTTAACATGCAAATGCTTTCAATACGTATGACAAAAACAACAATGAAATGCCCATTTGAAGCTTATCAAATGCATATTTGCTTGCGACACGCTACCGAAGCCATGCAAATTAATTGTGTTTAATGTTTCCTGCTGATAAGAGTCCTCCTCTTCCTCTGCCTCTTCCCGTTCGCCTTTTCCTTCTGCTTTGCACAAACACAAATATATCATCAGCTCTTGTTTGTACATCCACCTCGAAGTGGCTGGAAAAATAAGTTAAAATTGCATTTGCTTGTGCATCAACACCTTTTCAGAATGCCTAACAATAATACTAGAGTGTTGACCACATATAAATAATATGCGAACATATTTGGATTGCATTCATCTATTCAGCTACGCTCGAGGCAGCAACAATGAAACGGCAACGACTACTCTGTTGAGATGCTGCCAGCGCTGAGCTCGGCATGCAACATGCGACTTGCATAACAATTGCAATTTGCATTTGTTGGCATAACAAAAGCTGCTGGCAATCTTCTAAGAGCCAGCAAATAAAATTTAAACCATATTTACACAAATAAAAATGCCTTAAAAACTGTCATAAAAGCAATAGCATGAACGCTTCGAGGGGGGTGAACGACTGGAAGATACCCTGTGAAAAGTAAAAGGGATTTGAGAAGATTTTAAGGGGAAAAGCTTACAAAAACTAATATGAGAATGATAATGATAATGATAATGCTAATGAGAATGAAAATGAGAATGAGAGTGAGAATGACAATGATAAAAACTATAATATTAACAAAGAGAATGATATGAATAATGGACCGTAATAATAATAATAATATTAAAAATAATAATAATAATAATAATATTAATAATAACAATAATAATAATAATAATAATAATAATAATAATAATAATAATAATAATAATAATAATAATTATAATAATAATAATAATAATAATAATAATAATAATAATAATAATAATAATAATAATAATAATAATAATAATAGTAATAATAATAATAATAATAATAATAATAATAATAATAATAATAATAATAATAATAATAATAATAATAATAATAATAATAATAATAATAATAGTAATAATAATAATGAAATTAATAATAAAAATATTAATTCTAATAATTATAATTTTAATGATGAAGATGACAATGACAAAGTTAATGGGATGGTTAATTTATTATTTTCTGTATATTTTATGAGTAATCACTATAAAACTATCTAATATACCCCATTAATAGTTACAATATAGGGTATATAAGCAACAATAATGGGAAACTGGACAATGGCAATGGTTCCATTGAAGTGCAAGGAAAATGCATTGGCCATATGGAAAACTTTTAGATGCACATACACTAGCATACAAATGGGGAATTCCAGTGAGTGTATGAGTGTGTATGTGTGTGTGTGTGTGAGTGTATGTTTGTGTAAGTATATGTGTGTATAAATATATTCGATTTTCTTAAACGCTGCACTTTGGTCAACAATTTCATTTGTCGTCGCTGTCTCGTGGCAGGAACAATGACACTTCGATTGCATATGTTGGCTGGGTTTGCTGGAGCCCCAACCAACTCCCTGATATCCCAGATGTGTGCCAATGTGGAGGAGCTCTCTCTCTCTCTCTGTATGTGTGTGTTCTGTGTCGTTTTTAGTGAAATTGCACAAAATTGTTATCCGTTTCGTTTCATTTCGTCGTCGATGTTGTTGCGTCTTCATTTGAAATGTGCATTTAAAATTTATTGCAGTCAAAGCACAAAATTAACTGCATACTGAATGTTGCCAGGACAGTGCCACGCCCTTTCTGCTGGCCTCCACATTGCTGTTGACAATTGAAATAACAATTTGCTGGCTTTGGCCAGGCCTGCACAGTTGCCAGTTGCCAACGTTCTGTAAGCACTGCCTAAACGGAGGCCAAGCTACCAGCCAACAGCCCACAGCCTACAGCCAGCAGGAAATGGCCAATGAACAGCTGGTCCTGGCACAAATCAATTGCACGTATATCGGCAAGTGTGGGTTAATGAAATGTTTAAAAATTGTTCGGCCTTTAGCTTGAGCGAGTTGACTCTGCTTCGTAGACTGTTGCCGTTTTGTGTAATTGTTTAAAATAGACTTTGATTGAATTGGATATTGTGATTTGATTGCAATAAATGTGGAAATTTAATGGTTCTATGAGTAACTGATTTGATTGTGGGTAGTAAAAGGGGAATATGGCTAGAGTTGGTATAAATTTGCATGGGAAGAGTGAGGAGTGATGGAAGAGACTTAAGGCAATATCAGCTGAGATCGTAAGCTGGCTTAACAGCCTTGCTCAGCTGAAGTTGAGATCGGGGACAGAGACAAATATTGAAAGGGAATCTACGCAGCTGATCTATACTATATCTTCTGTATCTTCTATATTTTCTATATCTTCTGTATATTCTTTATCTCCTATATCTTCTATATCTTTAATATATTCTATATCTTCTATATGTCCTATAGCTTCTACATTTTCTATATCTTCTATATCTTCTAACAACAGTTTTTCATGCAATTATTTTCCCCTCTTCAGCAACTTTCTCTAACAATTTCATTATCTATGAATTCATTTCCCTAACCACCTTTAAGCAGTACCTAAAAATCCTAAAATAACCGTCTGCCTTTTCGCTTTAATCATTCTTTGCGAGCAGATTTATCTTGTTCAGCTCTTTGTCACTGATTACACAACTCGTTAAGGAGAACTGTCAGACAGCTGACCTGGCTCATCAATAAGCAGGAAACCATTTCGCTAGGCAGTCAGGCTGGCAGGACCCCCCCCCGTCTAACCCTTTTAACCCCTTTTAGCCTAGCGGCCCCAAAAATATGACCACAGAAGAGAGAGAAACAAAAATGCAAATGGGTTTCTACTTAACACTTTTGAGTCAGTCAACAAACTGAGCCGAAGCAGGACAACGGCAATTGATTGATTGTGCCAGGCTGTGCTAAACGAAAACTTTGCCCCAGTTTTAATTAACATAAGCGGCTTACGCTGTTAAGATTTGTGTGGTTCGACATTTTGTACTTTTGCTGGCGATTCATAAATTACACAATATATAAAGAGGTGTCGGAACGTGAGCAGTGAGCAGTGCCCTGGGCCAGAGTGTCTCTTCTACGCTGCGCTGTCATGAACGCACTCAACTATCAACAAATCAGTCAAAGTCTAACTCTGAGCTTCTCTCAGCTTAGCAATTTGCAGCTTAGTGCGTGTCTGGGAGCTAAAAAATGATAACTGTGTGCAGTCAACTGTTATCATACGTACCACCCAACCCACCCACACGCCCGTATCGCACGTGCACACATGACCCGAGTCGAGGCGAGGCGAGGCGAGTCGAGTCGAGGCGAGGCGAGGAGACAAACAAGCATATAAATAATTGAAATGTTGAGCAACGCAAGAGCCACCCTCGCCCATTCCCAGTGGACTGGCACTTTGGCAAAATTGCAGCAGTTTTGAAGTGGTGCGGCTGTGGGTGGTGCTGACCCACGCTGACCTACGCTCTGGCAAAGCATTAAGCAATCAAACATTTGATTTTCATTTATCGCGTAATCAAGCGTAAAAATAGCTTCGTGACCAAAGTAACTCATCATCATCCTGGCCCTGGCCCTATTTCCTGTCACTCCATCTCTCCCAGCCTCACCCACTGGCTGTGTATGTGGTGTCCACTTATGGATGGTGTTGATGACATTACGACCATTTGATTGCTTCATTTTTTTTTCTGCCTGGCCACGTGTATCCATCAACTTGTCTCGTGCAGGAAAAAAGGTTTGCTGATTGCGTTCTCATCTTCACTTGGCCATTAATTGCTCGACTCTGATCCCGAGCTGTCAGCGAAATTGATGCCTGCCGTTCTTAGCTGATTAAGCGAGCAGCTCAGGCCTCGCTTGTGCCATTTTGGGCATTTGCAGCTGAAGCTGGCTTAGCGCTGATAACGTCATGCGACTAATCTAGCCTTTTTCTTTGGAGAGTTTTCCGTTTCTCTTTTGGCGTGCTCTGGCAGCTTTTAGCTAAGGCAGCTCTAAGAGAGCAGAAGCCGAAAGGCTCTCCTCTGGCTCGTTTTATTGCTCAGCTTCTGCTCAACAGTGGCACAACTATGGCTCAACTGTTGCTCTCCTCTGTCTCAGCTCTGGCTTGGCCTTGACTTGGCCTTGACTTGGCTTCTGCTTAACAGTGACAAAACTCTTGCTCCCCTCTGGCTCTGTCTCTATCTCATTTCTTGCTCTGCCTCTAGCTCAGCTTATTTTAAATAGTTTTTTTCGAGCACATATTCTAATTAGAATTAATGCAAAAAATACTAAATATAGTTAAATTGCCCCTAATAATTTTCTAAAAATTCTTTATACTTAGTATTTGTAGTAGTTCTAATTCTGGCTCAGCTTTGACTCTGACTCTGACTCAACCTCTGGCTCTGGCTCTGCTTTGGCTCGTCTTCTTCTCAACAGTGGCACAATTGTTGCTCTCCTCTGGCTCTACCTTTGTCTCAGCTCTTGCTGTACTTCTTCCTATCGTTCAGTTCTGACTCTGCACACAGAATCTTAGAATTAGAATTAATGCAAAAAATACTAGATATAGTTAAATTGCCCCTTACAATTTTCTAAAAATTATTTATACTTATTTATACCTAGTATCTGTATTAGTTCAGCTCTGGCTCTGCTTTGGCTCTACTTTTGCTTGCCTTCTTTTCTTTATATCCTTTTGTCGCTCACATACTTATATATACATAGTACATAGTATCTGTATTAATTCTAACTCTGGCTCAGTTCTAGATCAGCTCTGGCTTTGGAACTGGCTCAGTTCTAGCTCAGCTCTGGCTCTGGACCTGCTTCTGTGTCAGCCCTGGATCTAC
This sequence comes from Drosophila repleta, assembly GCA_018903745.1. Classification (NCBI taxonomy): domain Eukaryota; kingdom Metazoa; phylum Arthropoda; class Insecta; order Diptera; family Drosophilidae; genus Drosophila; species Drosophila repleta. Next base: position 16,191,843 of record JAEIGN010000497.1, on the reverse strand, counting down.
CTCTACCTCAGGCTCAGCCTCTGGCTCTGCTTCTGCTTCTGTGTTGCGCAGCTCTGACTGCTTTGGCTTGTCTTCTCCTCTTTTTTATATTTTTTTTCGCCCACATAATCCAATTAGAGTGCAAACAAATTATAAATATACTTAAATTGTCTCTTATAATTTTCTTTAAATTATTTATACCTGCATATAAATGCATAAGTAATTGCATTTCCCATTTCATATGCCAAGATTTTATATATTCAAGCCTGTAAATCGATTTTAAGCAAATCCAATGCTTCAGTTCCAGCTCAACACCCACCTGCGCTGACAGCGATATGTGGAAAGAGGGCCAGCTGGCTGGGCATTTGATAAATGCTTCAGTGGCGTTGACAATGCCGCCGATGTCTCTGACATGTTCACACTCGACTGATTCTCAAGTTCATCGTTTGGCATGCTCTCAGCTTATGTGCAGTTTTATTTTGGGTAAAAAAAAGGAGGGGAAAGAAGAAGAAGAAGCAGAATAAGTCGTATAATACACGATTAATCATAATATTTGGCACTGTTCAGAGTTTTAAAGTCGGCAGCTTTAAGGCCGCGCCAGACGACAGTTGTCAACACGCGCGTAGTTCTCGGCGTACAAAAGGTCGCAAATGGCCGCGTTGTTGTCGTAGCTCATCTCGGCCACCTTGAACTCCGGATTGATGGCAATCTTGAGTACATACGAGCCGCGTGGCAGCTCGCTGATGTCGACCCACTGGCAGTCCAGATTATACAGATAAACATCGGAGCAGTTGACCGAGATGCCTAAAAAAACCCGATTTAGGCAGAGGCTCCGAATGTTCAGCTGTTTGGCCTTACCCTGATCCCCGAAGTTGGCGCAGTTGTATTTGCGGGCCACGCCGGGCAGGCAGCTGCTGTCCTCCAGGCAGAAGGAGGCCTTGTGGCCCTGCGCCACTTTGCGGCCCTCCAGGTCGAATATGTCAAAGGTCGCGAACACCTCCATGCTGTGGTAGTGCCTGTAAAGCAATCAGAGTTATCATAGAGTCTGACCAGCCATCCTCTGCCCCTGCTTACATATGGCACATGTGCCACTCCCACTGGCTCTTCTCCTTGAAGGGCCTGAAGTCCGTGTTGCCCGCATTGATTGCCGCCGCCGTGAACTTGAGCAGTCGGCGGGTCTGATAGCGCCAGCTGGGACTGTCGCGCTGTATCTGATAGGCCTCGTTGGAGACGCAGTTCTCCTCCATGGCGCACTGCATCAGCAGCATGGGCCGATCCTCCAGGTGCGCCGTCTGCTCGATCTCATAATAGTCCACCACCAGATCGGGCGAGCGATAGTCACAGATCACAGCGGCCACATGCTGCCTGTTGCCGTGGCAGCTCACAATGCCCCGCAGGTGGTTGTGGTGCAGGCAGTCCGCCAGCTCCGTCTCGTTGCCGTAGCACTCGCTGCCGCTGAGCATGGGCCGCGAGATGTTGGCGCCGCCGAAGTAGTCCGTCTGGAAGGCCTCGCGGGCATAGCCAAGGTCCAGCTGCCGGCAGACCACGTTCGCCTCCAGCATGGACCAGCCGTCCGCACAGATGCTGCCCCAGCGCTGGCCGTCGATGCGCACCTCCACGCGGCCCTCGTTCCTGGAGCGACCGCCGCGCAGCCGCACATACAGGCGGGAGCCGGGGTGTATGGGATACTTGGGCAGCTGGCGATCGACGTCCTCAAAGGCGGCGGGCGCTGGCCAAACGGCGTCCGTGGGCGGGTAGCAGATGACGCCCGCTGCCTCGCTGGGCTCGCAGTCGTTGACGCCCCAGCCCTCGAAGTGGCACTCGGTCAGCTCCTGCTCGTGGCCCTCGCAGTACAGATTGTCCATCCAGTAGCGGCGCCGCGCGGGCCCAAAGTAGCCGCTGTGAGTGTAGCGACGTAGCCCGCGGAAGCCCAGCTGGCGGCAGACGATCTCGCCCTCAGCCGCATCCCACTCATCGTCGCAGACGGCGCCCCATTTGTTGTTGTGCAGCACCTCAATGTTGCCTGGAATAGAGAGGGATCTCTTAAGGATCTCTTAGGGAAGCTAAGGAATTAGCTCCGCTCCTACCTTCATATTCGGCATCGCCGCCCACCAGGCGTATGGCGCCCTCCTCCTTGTTTAGCGTCTTGATGTAGCGCTGCACGAGCTGCTGCTGCTCGCGTCGCGCATCCTGAATCGATTGGTGCACAGCTGCCGCCGCCAGCTGGGCGCCCAACAGGCCTAGACACAGTACGTGGAGGGGCGACATGATCGCGCTGATTCGCGTGCGCTCGAGAACTGAAACTGAGCCGCGTACGCAGCAAAGTTCAAACGAAAATTAAACGAAATAGCGAACGAAATCATTTAACTATGAACTTCAGGTATGCTCTCGGGCCCCATCTACTTGGGATCTGGCTACACATGTCGCTGATGCGCTTCAGAAGCTCGCTCAGCGCGCTCACAGCGCTCAACTGACGTCAGCCAGCAGACAAGGGCGTCGATTGAGAGCGCCCATTGCCATACAAATCGCCAGCATTCCGAAACCGAATTCGTGCACGCCAATAGAATGTCGTTGTAGTTGTAGTTGTTGTAGTAACAGCTGCTTAATGCAGTTTTTAGCCTAGTTATATGTAAATCCTAATCTGACAAATAGAAAATTTTTAATATGCCCGCAGCGTGTCAATTACATGCAACAAACTTTAATAAGCAAGACTTGAGTCAAGGGGTGTTGCCAGCTACGCAATGCTCTGTAGATAGATGGAAGAGGTTACCTGATAGAAGAAAGATAATTTTTTATAGTGCAAGCTGAAAAGATAGATTTTTTTATAGGTAATATATATAGAATTATTGCTAGATCTGCAAGGAATGATGTGCAAAGTGACAAGAAGTAGAAAACTAATTTTTTTAAAATTTATTTAAATTATTTTCAGGGCTAGTCAAGCACTCAAAATGGTAAAGAGAACGGGAAACTTAAAAAAAAAAAAAATATTTATATAATTATATAAAAAATTAATAATATATGTATATTAGCTTTTTTATATTTATATATATTTGTATATTTTTTTTAATATTTAAATATATACAAAACGAAAAATGAAAATAACTAAAAAAAATTATTTAATTGCCTTTCTTCACTAGTGGAGGACTTCACTTGCCTAAGAGTATAGGGAATTTTTTATAAAAAAAAACATTCTCATACAAAAAATAGATAAATAAATAAATTATTTTTACACATTTATGCTAAGGACTTTCAGTGGCATTTAAGGACCCGTCTTGTTCTGCAAAACTGTGAGCTTAGAATCCTTGCTGGCCATTAAGTCACCGTCACAACTTGATATTCAAAATTATTAAACTCATCCATAAGCTATACCCAACACTGTCAGTCCTCAATTTCTACACAAATTTCTTGCAGTGTACGCCAAAGTTAGTTGCGCAAATATTCACTTAGCAAACAACAATATTAAAAGGAAACAAATGGCAAACTTGTTTCATGTCTACTCCCATCGCGTTTGCAATTAGAATAATATTCATAGAGCAAAAATAATAAACTATTTCTCACACATATGACGAAACACTAAATGGGGCTTCCTGCATGGGCCTCGACGATTGCGAAATTTGAAAACCAAACAAAACTGAAATATGGAAAACTATGCCATAATTCAGTCACTGAGCACACATGTTGTTATAGTTGTTGGCATTGTTGCTGTTGCTGTTGCTGTTGCTACGATTATCTCTATCTGCATGCATAGCTGGCAAACTCATCAAGGGAAACCCATTATATTTGGCATGCAGCCATTTGTAACGCCGCAAACGGGCAAACATGCAACATTGAGAACTGAACTTGACACTGAAACAAATATCACAAGCAACAACAACGGCAACAACGGCTACAGACGGTAATGACATTTGTATTTGGCTTGGATGTCAGTTGCATGTGTGTGGGTTGGCCGTGTTGTGTGTGTTGGGTGTGCTTATTAGCCAAGTGCCAGCATAATCGTAATTGGAAATCTAACCCGATTAGGTCAGCGGAAAAGAGCACAACAGCAAATAAAAGAGAGAGCGAGAGAGAGAGAGAGAGAGAGAGAGAGAGAGTCAGTAAATGAGATCAAGAGCCACATGCAAATGGAAAAAGCCAAAGCCAATGAAGCGTGCACCATAAACAGCCGTTGGATACATTTTCAAGATCAATACGAGCACACATGCTACTAGCTGTCATAAACAAAAATCAGTGTACTTTTATAACATGTAGAAGCAAGTCGAATGCAAGATACTCTGCCAGAATAATAAAATATTTAAGTACAGCCTTAATCACTTTTCAAAATATCATAAACTTGTTTTGCAAACATTTTTAAAAATATATTTCAAAGTGCAAAATGTGAGAAAATAATGTGAAATTTAGAATAAATTAACTGGGGTAAAACTTTGAGATTATAAAAATGAAACTACAAGTTGGTTGAAGAGAATTGCTTGAGCTTGATAACTCTGGGAATGTCAGAATCTACATATAAGTATAAATAAATCTCATAATGATATTAGAAGTATTTTTTATTCATTTAACATTCTATATACTATTTTTATTACGATATATGTAAAATATAAAATTATAATATAAAGTCAAACAGACTGAAAAGGCAAAAGACATCGATCTACTTATGTCAGCTTAATATTTTTAAAGTTTTAAATATTTTAGATATTTTTAATATTTTTAATATATTTAATATTATTAATATTTTTATTTTTTTTTAAATATTTTAATATTTATAATTGAAAATTTTTTTTAATATTTTTAATTTTTAAAAAATATTTTGAAATATTTTTAATAGTTTTAATATTTTTAATGATATATTTAATAATTATTAAAAATTTTAATAATTTTAATATTTATTAAAATATCCTTTTAATAGTTTTCCTTTATATGATTAAAGAAGCACATTCTCTTCTTTTAGAATGATCTAAAAACTTTCTAATAATATTCATTAATATATACAAGAAAAATCTTCAAAGTACTTCCTTGGCAGAAGACCAATTCTAACTCAACTCTGCAGCTGCCTCATAATATTATTCCTTTGTTTTTGCACTCCTACATGCCCAGTCCCGCTGCAAACTTTATCGCAAAGTATATACAGAGTAAAACGAGTTTAAAGATCTACTTCTATGCGCATCACTACACGCACTGGCCATAAATATTACCAGTCGAAATTAATTGGATAAACGTTTTATGATATTGAATTATGATGGCCGGAGTTGGGGGTCAGTGCAAAGGAGAATTTTGCGCTACGGAATTCCCACACAATTCAAGCGGCCAATTTTATGAGTGCGTAAATTCCAATGGCAGTTGCCAAAGGCGTAAGGACAACGACACAGGCGCAATCCTTGGCGCAGCAGCGTCATGCACAAAGGTAATAAAATTCGATATAAAATCGTGTAATAAAATCATTACTGGCCCTTGCTTTGCGCTGGCCACTAAAATCAAACTGGTCTGGCAACGCCAACGGCGTCGGACAGAAACGTGCAGGCGGCCCAGGATATGACCCAGTCTTTAGCCCGATGCCAATACTACTCTCAAACACAATCCCGATACCGATACCGATCCCTATCCCTATCCCCATGCCAAGCTCAAGCCATAAAAATGGCAACGTGTGCCGCTGGCGAAGCGAAGCGACAAGTTAAAAGAGCAAAAGCAAAGGCAAAAGCAAAAGCCACAGCCACAGCCTCTCTGCAAAGGCGAAGAAGCTGTAAAAATAAGATGAAACCAGCGCGAAAATAATTTGTGTGGGTTCTTTATTCATTCACTGCGCTCGAGGGCCCGGCCCAGGAAGTGTAATAATAGGAAGTAAAAGGGCAAAAACTGCTTAAAGGATATTGAAAAGCGATAAATTGCTTTATTACTTAAGTGAGCCAGCTGATTAGGTTAGTGTTGCACTCGCCGAGTGGCTCATTAAAGAGCCCGAGCTCCGCGCTGGGTCGCCAAAAAGAGAGAAAAGACAAAAAAAGAGAAACAGAGAGTAACATAAATCCAATAAAATGCTATAACGATTGCCATTAAAACTTGTAATTAGTTTCGGCTTGAAAATACGCTGGAAAATGTTTTTTTTTTTTATATATATTTTAAGAGATGGGAACATTTGCTGCTATTCGTTTGTTGGATAGTGTTGAAATATTTGTTGATTAGTCTATAAGCCATCAAGACGGGAGGTAAGGTTTTCTCTACATGGAGAGCATTGGGGTCAAGTGCAATTAGCTGTGGGGTCAGCTGCTCAAATTCATTAGGTTTAAAATAAATTTTTTAAATTTTATTTCATATTTTTTATATATTTTGAATTTTTATATATTTTAGCTTACTATTTTTAATGTATTGGCATATATTATTATATTTTGTTTTTCTAGTTCTTATATTTTTTAATTTTATTTTCCATAGTTTTATTATTTATATATATTTTTATTATTTATATATATTTTTATATACATATTATTTTAATTTTTTTTTATGCATTTTTATTTATTTTTTAATATTTAAATATTTTTTTTATAAATAGATAAAATTTATTATTGAATAATTTTTTATTTTATATTTATATATATTATTTTTAGCTTTTTTGTATTTTCTATATCTTATTTAATTTATTTTATAAATTTGTTTATATATGTAATAAATTTTAATAATATTCAAATTTAATTTTTGTTTTATGTCTAAAAAGTTGTCAAATATTTTTTAGCTAAATTTGAAACAAAAAAGTTCTTTAAATAGATGACTCTGGTTTACCGCACACGCCCTCCACACAGAGGGCGGGCGTGCGTTCGTTCGTTCCATAAGTTCATTTCGCACAAAGCTTCCAAAACTGACATTAAAAGCTGTGATATCTCTTTATAATGATAGCATGTATGGCAGCTCATTTGAACATTAATAAAATTGTGTGCCGCTGACAGCATAAATGTCACCAAAGTGCTATTAAAACTAAATTATTGCCGGCATAACCATGATTCATTAGGACAAGCCGAGAAGACGCCGCCGCGCAGAAATCATAAAAAAATATATACGAAATGTGGCAATAACTCGCAAATTTGTAGCTAGCTTAAATACGAGGGAAAAAATTGTTTATTAATTTGTAATACGAAGGCGAAGCCCAGAAAAAATGCGCCAAGGCGTGTTCTGCTTTGAAAATGTGCCAAAAACAAGAAAAAGAGAAAAGAAGAAGCGCCAAAAAAAAGTTTACAATCGGCGAGTGCCTCGGCTTTAATACCCTTTTTATGCGCATTTCAATGGAAAGCGTGGCCTGAGACAAAGAGACAGTAGGTGGGAGCTGGGCAGGGCCGGGGCTGGGTCTGGGGCTGGGGCTGGGGCTGGGGCTGGGGCGGAGCCCCAAATGAAATAATGGAATTAAAATGCGCCTTTTGCTTTGGCAAACTCAGTCAGTTGGACACACAGAAAAATACGAAGCAATAAAAACAATAATGAAATCAAAAGAACGAAAACAAGGCAAAGCAAGCGCCGGAATGGAACCAAGGAGAATGGGCACTGAAATGGATCGGTTTTCGGTTGGAATTATAATGAGCTTTACTTTGATATTTTCCTTGCCTCTTTCGCGCCGTTGTCGAAAATACTTGTAAGAAGATAATGAAATTCAGTGCAGCAATGAAAATTGTCCGAATTATATACACATATATATTTCTTTAAATTTATAAAAAGGTTTATAGGATATATGCTGGCCATAATGAGATGGTTGAGGTTGTATGTAAACCCATATGAGCAATGCCAATATAAATTAACTTAACTCATTTACATTTGCCAAAGATTTTCATGTTAAAGTGAGTATTTATTTTTTAAAAATACATAAAAACGATTTATTCAAGCGTTAAAATTCGCTTGAACTTCCAGACAAACTGTCCAGCTGCTGCAATATGTATTTATTCTGATGACAAAATGGAGATATTGAGATACAAATAACAGGTGGCATTTCCGGCTTCGTGCACCATTGGACACACAATTTTAATGCAAATTGTTGTATGTAGTTGCTGTTGCTCTTGTTGTTGTTGTTATTGTTGTGTTTGTTTTTATTTTCATAGCAATAAATACAAAATACAATAAGAGCTTAATATCGAGACGGTAAGACCACGAGCAAGTGGCTTAAATATTATGAATAAAAACGTAAGCTGGATTTTTGATGCTGAGTGCCTGTAAATACCCTGGCTTGGCTGATACAAAAAGGGGATAATACATTACTGGAGCTGAAATATTATTAAATATTATTAAATAATTTAAAATATTTTTTCGCAGATTTTATTACCAGTTAATTTATATAAAATATTTATTAATTTATATATAATCAAAAGAAAATTTATTATTCAGATTTATTTTGGCTCATGATTTGATTTTATATTAATAATAAAGGCACTTTATATATGTATATTTGCAGTCCATTATATCTATCGACATATAAAAGAACTTTCTCAGAACTCTTTAATACTCAGAACTAATCAAAATCTATCTAAAGAGTTTATCCATAGGTGAGGCAGTATTGATGTTATTTTTAATTAATAATAATTAAACTATGTTTATTTTACACTTTATCAACAGACTGGAACCAGCTTCAAGCAGACTTCAGGGTATATCGTAGTTGTATACTCTCCATTTACGATACCATCAGACCAAATGGTTGCAACCGGGCTGATTTTCTTCTACATGCTTAGCTGCATAAATTATCAATGTGAATATTGATATTTCAGGCTTTGCTTAAATACACCGTTCAGGGTATATCCCAGTCATCTACTCTATATATTTTCAACGTCGGTTATATTTTAATTTCGCTTTGCTCTTTTCTGTCTATCGATTGCCTGCGGCTGGGCCATGCCGGGGATTTGCGACAAAACTTTCCGCTTATTTTGCTGTCTGTCTGCAGACACGGGCACAACAACGTCGACAACGTCGCCTGAACTTATGTGTGCAAATATTTATTTTAGGATTTTTATGAAGTTGGCCAAAGAGAAGAAATCAGAAAGCACAAACCGGCAAAATCTCCGTGTTGCGTCTTGGCTAATAAAACTCAACTTAGGCGGGCTCAGCCAGTTCATAGACGCCTTTTGCTTTAATAAATTATTAGAAAAATTCCAGCATAGAAATCAATTAATTTATGTTATTTTTATTTCACTTTCAGCAACATGCAGCTAATTGAATTTTCCATAAAACAAATATGTCGAAGGAAAAAACAATCCACTAACTATTGTTGCACTGGTTTTATTATGTGTAGCTGGCTGGCGTAGACCAACTGGTTCGGACTAAATGAATTATGTAACATGTCTAGCCATTTAGTGCCATAATTCAGAACAATCTACGCCAGCGCAGACACATCAAAGCCGGACGAAGTGGGCCTAGTTTAGGGCCGCTTTTCAGCTGGAAAGGGAGCCAAATTGCTCGGCAGCGAGACAAATTGCATTTGCATAGGATAATTGGAATTGCATATTGAAAAATATTTATGCCTTCAAATGGGATGCGAACGGAGAGAGAGAGAGAGAGAGAGAGAGAGAGAGAGAGAGAAAAAAAGCCGATTGAAAACTATAATTTGCTGGCGGTTTTGCGGCTTTGCCACAACTGCGCAAACAGTGTGGGCCTTTTTATCCACTCGCACGAAATGAGTTTGAAAAATTGAAATCTTTTTGCATGTCGAACAAATTGGCTTAACGAGGGAGAGGGAGAGAGAGAGAGAGAGAGAGCTTAGCTCTGATTATGCATGGAATGGCAACTGCAAAAACTAAATATTTATAAATCTGAGTTAGGTATATATAATATTTATATATTTTGTATTTTATATTTTGTCAAAAATTTCTTCGAACTGTCACTTTGCTTTAATTTCGGACTTCTATCAAAAAAGATTCAAAATTCCAAATATTATCAGATCGTTAATGTATGTAGGATGCCCGTCGCCGTTCACTTGGTGGAAACTCTGGTCATAGTCACGCTAATGGCTCTGATTACTTCCGTATCGCTCTGTGTCGTGATTGCCCAGCAATCGCTGAGCCTTGCTGTGACATTCATAGAGGTGCGTACGCTGCAAGTCGATTTGAGTTCTAGTTAGACACAACCTCCCTCAGCCAGCTGCGAATATACTCGATGTCGCGTTGATTATGGCCGAGAAAGTGTTAGTCGGTGCCCTGATATCCAGTGTTACCCTAATCAATACTGTTTGTTGTGCATTGCACATGATGGGAATTGCTTAGGCAGCTGACACTGGATCACATTCCCGATCTGATTATGGTGGTTGCAAAATCTAAACTTTTCCAAGTGTTGTTAATTAAGCTATATAGTTGTGTTTGAAATAAAGATTTGTTTTCAAGAAATTGATGAATATAAATAAATTTTCAAGAATATATAATATTGTTAAGTATATGAAGTTTACTCAATATCTGCTGTGGCACTTTCAAAGTTCTCTGTGGCTCTTTAGCAAGCGAACGACAGGAAAAGCCAAAGCAAGGAAAGTATATATATATAAAGGCTCAAACACTAATATTCAATCAAACAATTTCACGCCCCAATAAATTTTTTTAACCAGCCAGCGGCTAAGCACAAAATGCGCTCAATTGCAGCAAATATGCGGCTTGGAAAAAACACTAAAAAGGAGAGATGTTTTGGCAGAGAAGTGGCGAGCAGATACCCTATAGGTAACTGTAGATAAAGGTGTTAATTGCAGTATGTATTTAAGAATCAAGTATAAGGTTTTTAGCAAAGTTTTCCATCTATCTTAAACTCTAAAAAAAATGTAGTAAAAATATATGTAAAGATGTTCTATTTTTCCAGAATTCTAAAAAAATACTGAAATTTTTTTCAGCACTTTTAATATTCAGAAATTTGTAAAAACTTATAACAAAAATACAGAAAAATATATAAATATACCGTATATTTTTACAGAATTTTTTAGAGATAAATTTAAACCATGTTTAGAGCAGCTGAGCTATATAAATCATGTTTACACTCCACATTGGCTAATAGCGCCATCTGTATACAGACCCATACTCCATGGTCAACACACCCTTCTCTCTACATTCTCTTTTCACAGGGTATAGGAAAGAAAATAAAACTGAAAGCATGTTTGAAAATAACTATTTTTATGCCTCAATATACCAAGTTTGGCTTTCAGTAACCGTCATTATAAAGCCAAAAGGCCTCGCTCAGCAGCTCTGCTCGGTTTTATACGAAGCAAACACGTCAAAGGCCGCCTTTAATGTTTTAGCACCTTTTGTGCTGTTTATTCTATTATTTAGTTGTTTATCAATGTTGCAGGATCGTTGCCAAAGCGAATGCCAATGGGACTGCGTGTAGGAGTTGGGTCGCTGTTGTTGTTGTTGTTGGTGTAATTCGTGTTTTGATTTAGTGCCAATTTCGAGCAGAAAAATTGTTCAATGCCTCAGGGGCAAAGTTAAAAAAAAGAGAGAAAAACACGCAGATTACAGACGGAAATTGAAGCGGCTCGAGTTGCCAGTTAACAAGCGAGATAGATAGAGAGAGAGAGAGAGAGAGAGAGAGAGAGAGAGGGCGAACAATAACAACTGAGTCACCCGAGGGTCAGACTTGATGTTATGTATGTGGCCCGTGCGTGTCGCTCCAGCAACACCTCACCTTAGAGTGGACCAGCAAAAGTTAAACGCACAATTTTTATTTGATCACTTATTCGCTCTCAAATTGGATACATTGGCTGGTGGCTCAGTCAGCATCGCACGATACCAATCCGATATGAAAGTCTGCGGATTGCGCTTCTCGCTCAGGCTGATTGTAATGTTGTCTGAGCTGGCAAAATAATCGAACTGATAAACCGCACTCGCGTCGTCCAGCTCCATGACACTGCGCATCTGCTGCAGGAAATACTCCATGACAGTTATGCACGTTTCGCTTGACCAATTGTTCAGCTGTGAGTGGAGAGCGAGTCATAAGCCGAGCAAATAATATTTATATCAACAACTCACATTATCTTCGATTAGCGTGGTCAACGAGGTCGGGTTGAGGCGCTCCACATGCCCGGAACTCTCGAGTCGCGCTGTATAAATATCCACGACGTTCTTCAAGCAGCACTCGGACCACCAGATCAAAGCATCCTCTGGCTGTGGCTCCTCCGAATCAGTAAGTATCACTTTGCACTCCGCAAAGCTGCCTGCGTGTTCTCCAAAGGCTCTACAGATAATGAAAAGTAGATGTTAAATGATTTCTTAAGTCTAGCTAATACTCACTGATAGCCACCCATGAGGGTTTCGTAGACCACGCTCAGTTCGCCAATTTGGCACTTGAATACGCCGTGAAACTCACCGCCAGAACAGCTCAGACTGGATGACTTTTTGGGCGTGTCTGTGATCTGAAAGTGCATGACTTAACGGGTGGGTGTGTATTTTAATTGAATCAGTTGTACCTGAATATAAAAATTGCTTCAAATTTGCCTCCATCGAATGACAATTTTGCGTCGCTGATTGATTAGGTTCCTTCAGGCACAAGTAGAGTGTATTGCAATATCTGCTGCCCAATATGCTCCAATCACGTTTTAAGTAGGCCGACTGCAGCAGCGTTTCCAATACTTTACCCTGAGTCACAATGTGTGCCTGCACCGTACACCTGTCGACCAGCGCATCTCGATGATCTCTGATGAAGTACAGCATTTTGTCCAGGTATTCGTTATAGTCTTGGTCATTGCATTCAACTTGTTCGTTGTTGAGGTTCAAGGGAAATTGCTTTGCATTCGGAAACACTAGAAACTTCAACTCATTCGTATTGGAGCTATAGAAATGCTCGCTCGTCACACTGAAGCCTCCAATTATTTTAGGCTCTAGTATTAAGGCTTCCCCATTTGATTGATCTTGTTTTTGCTTTTGTTTCACATACACTTTGTGCTTTAAATTCGACTGTCTAGAAGATTTCATAATAAATTCTACGGCTGGGTTTCTCTTGGTATATGTTTAGTGGCTGAACTGTCAAACGACAGTGTTGAAAAGCCTATCGAAAAGTATTGGGAAATAAAGTAAAGAAAAATTTTAAGCATTAGATAAATAGGAGAAATATGTTATATAAAATAGAAATAGAAATATATATAAACCAAAACATATATAAAAAATAAAAAAAAAATAATATTAATAAAAAAATATTATTATGCTTATATATATTATATATATTTAGATTAAATTATATCAAACTTTATAGAATGAAATATTTGATGTATTTTGGAAAGTTTGATATAATATAAATTTTAAAAAATATATATATGTATGTATTTTTTATATTTTTTTTATATTATTTTATTTGATAGAAATATATTTAACTCTTTTTCATCAATCATGAAAACTTTCGGAATAAATAATATGTTCCCTAAGGTTTTCTTTGCTAAAAAATCTCTAAGGACATCGAAAATAAATATTTTTATTATGAATAAAAAATTGTAAAAAATTAAAATAAAAATAAAACAAAATTTTGTGAGCTTTGCCTTTATTAGAAAGAAATTTTTATGTATATAAAAAATCTTAAGCAAGCAATTCGGCTTCCTGCACTTCAGGATCTTCGGTGGTCTGCGCCGTGGCTGTCTCTGGCTGCTCAGTGGTTGTGGTGGCAGTTTCAGCTGGCGTCGACTCCTCGGGCTGGCCGCAGCCACAAGAGTCACGAGTGTTGGCCGCAATCCACTCGTTGAAGTTGTTCACGCGTGTATAGACGCCAGGTGAGCCGGGCTTGGCGCAGCCCTCGCCCCAGGACACGATGCCAGCGAGTTGATAGGTCTGTTTGTCGTCTATGACGTGCATGGGTCCGCCGCTGTCGCCCTGGCAGGAGTCCTTGCCGCCCTGCTCCACGTAGCCGGCGCAGATCATGTTGTCGGTGATCTTGTCGGCGCCGTAGTTGGTCTCGCGGCACTCCTGCTGCGATAGCACGGGCACCTCAACCTCCTGCAGGGTGTCGGAGATGGGTCCGCCCTCGCTGAGGGCGCCCCAGCCAGTGACCACAGCCGTCTGGCCAGCAAAGCTTTCCGTGGGCGTCGGCAGGCAGACGGGATGCATGTCGATGCCTAGACGCACAGGCTCATTGAACCGAATGAGCGCAATGTCGCTGTCGAAGTTGGTGGTGCTGTAGCCGGGATGGACGAGGACGCGAGCGACGCGTCTGTCCACGATCTTCACGTTGCTGTCCTGGCGATTGTGCTCGAGCAGGCGAACGGTGATCAGGCGATGGTAGAAGCCATTCACGCAGTGGGCCGCCGTCACGGCATACTGATCGTTGACCAGCGTGGCGCCACAGTAGAAGCTGCCGAACCACATCAGCATGGCCATCCAGGGATACTCGTGCACCTCCGTCTCCTGGCCGCCGACGATGCGATGGCGCGTGTTGATGTTGCCACAGCCACAGGCTGGGCACTCGCGCTTGGCGGGCGACACGCCCGTCTCAGGGTAGTCCGGGCCCAGCACGGATATGATCCAGTCCAGGAAACTGTTCTGCCGCAAATTGTTCAGCGACTCCAAAATCTTGGCTGGCTCTGAGGCGCTGCGCAGACTGGGCGTGGCCAGGGCAAGGCCCAGCACCGACAGCAAGAAAATGTATCTCATCTCTGGTAGCGAAGAACTCGACTGGCCAACTGGCAATTGGCAACTGAAGTGGCGATTGGCAACATCCTTGCCCAGCTAGAAGAACCCTGCAGAACCAGAACTGGCTAGACCAGCCGCCAAACCGGACCCCACAAAGGTTATTGCCATTCCACTGGAATGCTGCAGCTCTACAGATACTTTTTCTCTCTCAATTCTTTTTCTTTTTCTTGATTTAATAAATAAGGAAAATAAGTAAATAAAATATCTTCGACCTGGTCGAAGTCTTTGCCACACTTGCAGAGGCATTCGCCAACTTCTTCACAATTTAGATTAATTTTAACATAATTTACAGAAAGGAAATAGTTTTTCTCGTCTAAAAACTAAGCTTTCCTTATGTCTGGATTCTTTTGGGTGATATATCACGAAAAAAAACGAAAGTTTTCGCAATCAAAAACTTGAATTTCGTCCAATCAAAGCAATAAATAATTGTAGAGTATTCCTGCGCCTCAGATACTCTGCAAGTGTTCTGGGAGCGAACGGTGCACCATTTACTTGATCTTCTTGGTCTCCTGATGGCACAGACAAGCCTGTTTGGTGAGGTTCTTGATCCAGGTGCCGTAGCGATTCACTCGCGCATAGACACCTGGGTAGCCGGCCTTGGCGCAGCCCTCGCCCCAGGAGACGACGCCGGCGATTTGGTACTCGCGTGTGCCGTTGGGCACGATGTGGAGGGGGCCGCCGCTGTCGCCCTGGCAGGAGTCCTTGCCGCCCTCGTCGTAGCCGCCGCAGAGCATGTTGTCCGTGATCTTGTTGCCGTAGCGGCTCTTGCGGCACTCCTCTTGCGACAGAATGGGCACCTGCACCTCCTGTAAGGCATCATTAGCTAAGACTCACTCGCTTTATTCCCGGTCACTTACCTGGAGTGTGTCGGAGGTGGGTCCGCCCACTTTGAGGGCGCCCCAGCCGGTGACGACGCCCGTTTCGCCCCTGAAGCTGCGCCCGGGCGTCGGCATGCAGACCGGATGGAGCACCTCGTTGAACTCCACCGGCTCGTCCAGCTTGATGATGGCGATGTCGTTGTCGTAGTTGCGCGCGTTGTACTTGGGATGCGTGATGACCTCGGCGACCTTGCGATCGATCTTCTGCAGATGCGACATCTTGCGGTCGTGCTCCAGCAGCCGCACCGAGATGCGCTCCTTGCGGAAGCCGTAGACGCAGTGCGAGGCGGTCAGCAGGAACTCGTCGTTGAGCAGCGAGCCGGCGCAGTAGAAGCGTCCGCCATAGAGCAGCATGGCCACCCAGGGATACTGATGCACCTCCGTCTCCTGGCCGCCCACGATGCGCTTCTGGATGTTGGCCACGCCGCAGACGCAGTCGCTGCAGTTCCGCGGCGGACTCAGCGTCGGCGGCGCCGGCGTTGTGACCCTGCGCGTCGTGGTGGGCGCCGCTGTCGTCGTCGTTGCTGTTGTGGTTGACGATGACGGCTCAGCTGGCGTCTCAGTGGGCGCCGTCGCCGAGCTGCTGAGCGTGGCCACTGTGGCGCTCTCGGGGCCAACGGCGGGCCGCTGCGGCAGCAGCGACAAAACCCATTGAACGAACGTATTCTGGGACTGCTTCAGCACGGGCGACAGAGGCGTGGGGCCATTGCCGGAGGGCAGCTCCGAGATGCTTAACTGCTGCGATGCAGTTGATCCACTCAGCAGCAGCAGTAACGGCAGGCAGATCAGTAAACTGCTCCAAGTCATCATGCTGAGAGCTAAAAAAGTTTGTTCGGTGGCTTTCACTACGCTTAAGCGACACCACCAACTCGTGTGGCTCGATGCAAACTGAAAAGCCAGCCACAAATTTGAAAGCCAGCGACAAACATTTCACCCAAATTCACCAGGCAGAAAAAAAAGTGGTTCTGGCCTGTGGCACGTCCACTTTGCCAATCTACAGCTGAGTATGCATATACATATATATGTCTCTATATATATATATGTGTCTCTCTGGCTTTGTATTCTGCGCATGCGTAGGCCACGCCGGTTTGACCATGATAATAAGACTTCAACTCAAAACTTTTCGAACTTTTTACAACGGCTTTTTATACACTGAACACAAATCGAATAAATGCGAGGAATTCTGTTAGCTATAGAAAAGTTTTTATAATATTAAACATTCTGTTAGAACTCCGCTTTATAGACTTTCAGATTTATTTGAATTCTTTACTAAAAACAGGTTTTTTTTCTATATTTTGTTTATTAATTGCAGCGCATTTATTATTCGGCTAGCTGACGTTTTTTTTGGTTTTTTTGTTTTTGCCACTGAAGTAGCGAAAGTTTTTCTCGCTGGTGATTTTATTGAAATACATTTTGATATGCTGTAGATTCGCAGCCCGATGGAACGACGCGTCGTCATTTTACTTTCTTTTGATTTATTTTATTGGCTTGTGTTGAGAGTGAGTGTGAGTGAGTGTGTGATTGGCTTTTGTTTGTATAGGGCCAGTATTTGTTTATGTAAATATATGTATATTTTTATAAATATTTATGTATATATTTTAATTTTATAATTTCAATTTATTTATTTTCTTTTTTGCTTTGCTTGCCTGATACATTGTCTACCTTAGTATGGAGGCGTATTTGGCAAACGACTCTAGTTAAAGCTAATACTTGACTAATTTAGAAATTCATATATTTTTACAGCTCTGGAAATCTATTAGAACTCTTCAGTATGCAGTTACCTTATGCTAATGGCGGCGCTCGTAAAACTTTTAAGTGCACTTAAGAAGTAAAAAATCTGTTTAAAGCCCGATTTAGGGGCAGCGCCACACTCACGTCTGTCAGGCGCAACAATTGTGGAACGACGCGTGTCTGGGCGAGCGAGTGACTCAGTGACATGTATGTATGTGGAGAACTGGGTATGGCTCAAGTAGCCAGCCCTCGACTATAAAACTTAAAACGTAAAGAGTGAGTGGCTGTGTGTGGGTAGGGCTGGGCAGCTGCGACTGCGCCGTTTAGTCGGTCGGGCAGTTGAGCATTTATTGATAGATGGCCACAGTTGACAGATGAGCTCGCCACAAGTCAGTTGCAGTTGCAGCCGGGGAGAGATGCTTGGCTGGCTGGCTGGCTGGCTGGCCACTGGAAAAAGTCATTAGTATGCGCACACATAACACTTGGCATATTAATTGTTCGAGTAATGTGTGGAGAGAGAGAGAGAGGGAGAGGCAAAGGCATTTACCAATGCTGATGATGAACTAATGTCGAGCTCAGCTTCGCTCTCAGGCATAGTCATCAGGCCAACCGCAGTTAAAACAAAGTACCATTTGCATAATAGCCATGCTAGACAAAAAGCCAAACATCATACACATACATGCACACACACACACACACATACATATATATTTAAAATAGGAGTATTTTCATATGTGTGTGCGTTGGGGTTATTTATGCGCTGAGGTAGTAGAACTGCAGACCTGCACTTGGCGGCGCAATTATGCAAGGCTGTCTCGTTGCTGGCTTCGAAACGTGACCACCAACAAAGTCTGACATCGAGCCCCACCGCCGCCCTGCCTCGCTGGCATGGCCAGGGCAATAGCTGTTGGACACGTTGCCAGATATGTTAATAGGCTGTGTTAAGTGCGCTCTGGATGCTACCAGTGAACAGGCATTAAATAAGCTTCGGGACAGCAATTAGGGCGATATCCAGTGAGTGCGTCCAGCTCAGCTATGCGACATATTACAAATATAATGCATATTAAGTATTTAGATAATAGGGTTTGAGATAGAGTGATAGATATATGGGCGATTCGATTGGTGATCAATGCAGAGGCAGTTTGATAGGAGAATGAGAATATCTGTAGCGTATAACTGATGGGGAGATAGAATTAGAGTGAGCTTGAGAGAGAGAGAGAGAGAGAGAGAAAGAGTGAGAGAGAGAGAGAGAGCGAGAGAAAGGGAGGGGGGGGGGGGGGGGGAAGAGACTACAGAAAAAGGATAGAATTGAGAAAGGGGAGCCAAAGATATAAAGACACGTAGAGTAAGGTGAGGTAAGAGACAGAGAGAGAGGGAGAGAGAGAGAGAAATAGAGAGGACTGACAGCCAAATAAAGAGGAAGAGACATAACAAAGACACTTAAAAAGAGAGACAGAGAGAGAGAGAGAGATAGAGTTAAAAAGGGTTACGAGATGAGGTTCTGGTTTAAGAAAGCGAAGCAGATAGACAATATATATTCACAACATATTTATAGAAAGAGAGAAATATATTAGTAAAAAGATATGGAACTCTTATATTATTTTAAGTGCATAGAAATATTATTATAAATATTAATATAATAAATAATTTGTTAGAAAATCAGAAATCATATATGCACAATAATATTCTATGACTAAAATGTTCTATGCATAATAAAATAACATATATATATATATATATAGTAATACGCTTTCTATCAGGATCGATTACTGCAGATTATAGTTATTTATTATTATTATTTCTCCTATCGGGCAGACACATTTGCTCGCTCAAAGAGTCACCGGAAGAAGAGAAGGAAGCATTCTCAGCTGATTCAGAGCTTCATAAAACATTAAAATTAATACTTTATATTGTATATATGTATTATTATGATATATGTATTATTATGATATATATGTATTATTATGATATTCTTTTTTAATTTCCATACTTCAAAAACTCTATAAAAAATAATTTTGCACATGTTTGCTCTGGCCAGCTAGCTAGCTGACTGGTTGGGCAGGGCTGTGCTGTGCTGGGCAGTTGTCAGCCACAAAGGTTCGAGTCAGGGCGAAAAAAAAACACCGCTACGGGCTACAAACTGGAATTTAAATTACTCCCTTTGAATATTGTCCGAAAAACCTCAAAAAACAATTAAAAGCGTGTTGCTGTGACCCTTCAATTTGGCCTTTTCTGGGCGAGAGTCGAGTAAGCCGGGAAGCTGCGCGAAGTTGCGATATGTACATGTCGCGGTACACGAAAATGAAATTTTCCCAGACAGTTGGCTGCGTGTAAAAATTTCACTCTTGATTTATGTTCGGGGAGGGGCCGAACGAGCCAGCCCTTGCCAAGCGGATCGAAGAGGCTGGGGAGACTGCGGTGGGTGGCAAAGTTTCCATTAAAGCCAACGGCAATTGAGTGGCAACAGAGATATTGCAACATATTTGCATAGACAACCTTTATGGCCAACTATTATATCGCATAGATAATGCTTTGCTATGCGCGCTGCGAGTTAGCATAAAATTTTATAAGCCAAGTTAATTAAACTGGCAGTTGGTAGCAGTAGCCGTAGCAGTTAACAGCTAACTGTCTGACTCCTGCGCTCGCAACTCTGCGGTGGTGCAGCCAACTTTGTTCATTTGCAGTCGAAAAATTTAATTAGTTATTCCATTTGCGCTTTCAGTTTTATTTCAATATATATATATACACACGCTCGACTTTTTTTTGTGTTCTCTGCTAGCACTTTGCATTTCGGCATTCATACAAATTAAGGCAATGGTGAAAGGTGTGCGGTGGTCCAAAGGATTCCGACGTGGTCAGCGGCGCCGCTGGCATTTCGTTTGTATTCAGAGTCAAATAGAGCGGGAACCCGGCAGCATTGAGAGGGCAACTCAAAGTGTTATATATTTGAAGGGAAATCTAAAGAAAGGAAAGCCCTGGAAAAAGCTGCATCAATGGAATCGTGCAACGCATGTTGCAAACTACTGCAACCGTTTCTATGAAGGTCAGAGAACAGCCCAACGACTTGGCATTGCACGTTGCAAGCTTCGAGTTGCTGCTAAACTTGTGGCGCTTCCAAGCTGCCAGCACGCGAATTTTGTCGATTATGAGTTGTAGCTGCTGCTGGAGGATACAATTTTTGGGACATGCTCGAGCTGCAATAATTTGCATGCAACTCTCGAGTGGCTGCGGCATGCAACGCGACTGTCTCACGCAAGCCTCATAATAAATTAATTACGGACTCGTGTAGCGGCTAAAGGAACATGATATGCATAAAAGTGTTAGACGGTATTTATGGCAATCATTAAAGTTTTTAGTATATTTGAATATTTGAAAGGCCGAAAAAGGCTCCTAGAGAAAAGGTAAATTTAATTCGGGTTAAGATTAGGTAATCACCTAATCTCAAGAAATACATTGTTGACAGCGTTTAAATATACCCAATGAGATATATAAATATTTAATATATATTTTACAGAGGTTTCATAAACTTAAGAGAGAAAATCAGCTGTCGGATTAAATTTAAAAGAATATTATTTTTAATTAAATGCAATATTTAACTTATAAAAAATATAGTTTTTAAAAGAGGCTACGTTTTTTATGTGAAACAAAATATATGTATTTTATATTTATTTTTCAACACTAAAAGAAATATTTTCATTTGCGTAAAAGTTAAACATTGAGAGCTGAACACAAAAAGTTTGCAAGCGTAAAAATATTTTATCTAGTAAAGCTACAAAAAATATGAAATTTTGTATTCATTTATTTATTTATTTATTTCACTCTTTGTTTTAATAAATGTTTTTGTGAATAGTATATGTATATTGTAAGACACCATTCACAAAAAACAATTATTAGAACAAAGTTTAGACAAATTAAAATATAAAATAAACCTCTGTTTGAGCCACATTATAAAGAAAATATTTATATATATATATATATATATATTTTTTTTTAATAATTATTACAAATTTTTCGCATTTAAATATATACATATATAAAAGAATATACACATATTTTATTATATATTTATTTTATTAAATTGCATTTTTTTTTACTTTTTACTCATTTAAAAAAATTTTTAAAACAGAATGAATCGAATGTAGCTTTGATCAAAGTTTACCATCAATTATGTTATATTAAATGTATTTTATATATATGTATTATATTAAATTTATTTTAATCATTTATTAAATATCTAAAATATATTTATATTAAAATATTTATATAAAAATATATTTATATAAAAATTTCTAGAAGTCATATTTTTTTTATGTTAAATATATTTCCTTTTCAGTTTCCACCCAGTTGTTTAAGCAAACTTTTGTCTCCCGAAATTTCAGCTTGTTTTAAACTGTGATAAAGCCAACGGGCTTTATGGCTCGGGCTCAACCAAAATTAAATCGGGTTGAGTGCGTTTTTTTGTTGTATTCCGGCAAGGATGAGCAATTTTGTTTTTTTTTTCTGTTTGTCTGTCAACGCCGATAATTTCATTTGCGCTATTTTGGCGGCTGCCACTTCCGCTGACAATAAAATTAACTGCGGATTTAATTAATTGCGGTTTGCACTTTTCGCCTTTTAACCAGTTTGCTGTGCGCAGTAACAAATTGTTCCTTTATGCTTTCATTTTGTTGCAGTTTTTATATAAATATATATGTATATACGTTTTGTATTGGCGCGTTTTGCTGATTGTAAATTTGATAGGAAATCAGTTTTTAATGAAATTTGCATGAGGCATTCGTGAAAAGCATTAAATAAATTATTTAATAAACTTTTGCAGCGAACAAAAGGCGCATTTTCCGGTTATATGAAGAATGTAAACCGACCTTTGCACTTATAGTTTTTTCCCAACATTTTCTGTTCAAATATTTAATTTTGTTTTCTGCATAATATATTAAATGTTACATAAATATGGATACTTTTGCAGGTAGTGTAATTGGTTTTGAGTTATGTCTGTACTGAGGCTATGCAAGGAATTTCATGGTTATTGTGGTTAGAGCCGTGACATTGGGAATGTATATTAATAATTGTTATATTGATATTGATTTTATTTATAAACATATAATACATATATTCACTTTTGAAAATGGGCTGATGTCGTCCAACTCTACAGATTGAATAGAAAATCTTCAATATTTTCAAAAATTTAACAGAGAGTCGGAGAGTATTCTACTCACCCCAACTGAAACATTCTCATATATTTCAAATGATTCCAGCCATTAAAAATGTATTAGCATCTCGTCTCAGCTGCTTATCTGACAAGATAAAACTTAACATTTAACATGTAAGCAGCATATTTTGTTATCAGTCTATAAGAATACATATATTTACACAAATATATATATGTAAATAGTCAAATTCACCTACTTTCCTACTGCTAATGATGCACATTTGCATCAGATCAGATTATTTTTTATTATTTAATTTTGCGTCAATTAAATACCGACTCGAAGCATTTTATGGCGATTTTCGGTATCTTATAACGGGTCAGTTTTGCTGCCATGTTTATGACACAATTTCCATGAATATAATGAGTCTTTATGAGGCATAAAAATGCCCCTTGTCAGCTGGCCAAGGGCAGGGGCGAGGGGCAGGAGTAGGGGCACTAGGCGATGAAATTCCAATCACCTGTCTGCAGCATTTAATTCGATTTGTGCGCTCTGCTTTCGCCCTCCGTTCGGGACAATCGATTGAAATTCGGGCAGCTACAAGAGCCAAAAGACGTTCGCTGACAAACCTCTATTTTATGTGGTCCATAATGTTTTCGTTCTATGCCCGCTCTCGCTCTGCTTACATTTTCCACGGCCAGCACTCGAGTGCTGCGCTTTTTCTGTTCAAATTGATTTTGTTCTCTACTTTTTTTTCTGTTACTGTGAATTTCGATTTTTATGGTCGTCAACAAGCGCTCAAAGTGGCTAAACGTGTAACGCTTGGGGGTCTTGGGACAGCGAATCGGCTGTCAAACGGCTCGAAAGTCGCGTGGCTAATTGGAACAGCGATTTGATAAGCACAATTGCCAGGCAAACTTTAAAAAGCCGAGTTTATCTTCCACTCTGTGGCGAGCTCTGAGCTCTGTTTTAAAGATCTTCTATTGCTTAATAAGTGGTTGAAAAATATAGAATAAAAAATGTAAATTAAATAAGAAAAATTTAAAAGGAAAAAAAGGAAAAAACTTGCTTGAAAGAGTTTATATAAATGTATTCATATATTATATATTTTGTATATAATTTTAGGAAAGTTAATTTAATTCATATTTAAGTTAATTCACTATTTAATAAACTAAATATTTAAAGTACATAAATATTAAAAAAAAATAATCATAAGTAAACCAATTTTAATAGAAATGTTGAGTTCTTTTGGCCATATAAGTTACTAGTATGCAAGATATTATTTTAGTTTAATTTATCTACTAATAAGTATATCATTTAAATATATAAAGCAAAAGATTACTTTTATTATAATTTTGAAAATATAAAAAAAATAAAATTTAAATATATAAATATTTATTTAAAACATGAATATATAAATATATATATAATATAAATATATTATATGTATTATAAAGCGGAAAAGGCAACCTTCATATGTATATAAATATGTGCAAAGCATTTTATGATTTTATATTTATCATTTATATTAGCTTAGCAGAGTTTTTGCACTTGTGTCTTCTTCAGCACAAAATACACCTGCTCGCCTCCGCGTTTCGTTTCACACTGACTTACGCTCAAAAGTAAGCAGAAAAAGCCAGCTGAGCGAAATAG
The DNA here is from genome assembly GCA_018903745.1 of Drosophila repleta. Taxonomy (NCBI): domain Eukaryota; kingdom Metazoa; phylum Arthropoda; class Insecta; order Diptera; family Drosophilidae; genus Drosophila; species Drosophila repleta. The sequence goes on along the minus strand of JAEIGN010000497.1, from coordinate 16,167,864 downwards.
GGACAGCGAGTAAATAGGGAGCGTGGGCAGAGCGAGAGCGATCGCAGGGAGAGCCTCAATCTAGCTCATACACCATCAGCTGCAACTGCTGCTCTTACACAGCCAACTCAAGTGACGCTCTTACTACTTATAATAATTACTCAAACTAGAACAGCTTCACTAGTCCAACAATATTCTAATAGTAAGTGTGCTCGAACTTGCAACACAACCTGAACAAGATCGAGCGCTGTGAGCTCGTATGAGCATATTAAAGGGGGAGGGGACTTGTATGACAGCAAGCTCTTTACATCGAGCTGCAACTTAAATAAAGTGAGGTAGCTGCTGAGCCTAAAAGCTAAAAGAGTTGTATATTTTTAAATATATATATTTTTTTATATATATTTTTAAAAGCAAATAATATATAATAGCAATTATATTATGTAAATAATAAATATAAAATATAAATAATTTAAATAGGAAATATAAATAAAATATATATATTTCATATATAAATATTATATATAAAATATAACTAATATATTTAATTTTGTAAATATAACATAAAAATAATATATAATTTAATAGTTAATATATTATATAAATAATATAAATATATAGTAAATATATAACTTAGTCTCACATAGCTGCATAATAAATATATTAAATCAATTTAATATTTATTTACAGAATTCAAAGTACATATTTGACCCATAAACAAATATACATTTTCGTTACTCCAATTAAATATTAAATTGTTTGCTAAGCATTCATCACAGCTTCTTACATACCCGAGACATTTCAGCCCAGCAAATTTGTTGAAATGTCTCGGGCCTTGGCCAACTTCCGTTGAACAAAACAATGCAAATGTTGAGGCTAATGAAGCCAATTAAAATAATCAATGCAGCATATTATTTGCGCCTTTGAGCTCAATGGAGCAGCCTCAGGAAAGGCAATTGCCAATTGATTATATCAGTTAAGATTTCTCATTGATTGTCATTTCTCTCGAGGCGTCGTTTCTTGGCCAAACGGAATGCAATTAAAATTTCAACTGGCAAAGTTCTTCTTCGGTTTCAATCGGGCTAGTTAAAACAATTATGTGGTATTTAGTTAATGCAAAATGCATTACAGCACCGGGTGCAATGACCAGTTGGGTAAATGGCATAAGACAAATGGACAAATGTCGCCAGACGAGCTAACTAATGACATTTGGTGCAAATATGCAAAATGCAGTCAGCCAGCGGTTGTGGTTGATAGGGGCTGGGCTGGGCTGCTGCTTGGCTGCTTGGCTTGGCTGCTGCTTGGCTGCTGCACGTACATTTTCTTCATCAATGATTAATTGTTTTGACAATTTCGGTCTGGCAGACATCACTTTCGAATTCCTTGCCATGTCTGACTGACAGTGCGCCCAAAAACGAGTGCGTCGTTCAAAATATCGCGACTAAATGCAAACTCCGGAGCTGCTGCAGCCGCACTCACATCGGTTGCGGCGGCATTTGTTGTCATAGCAACTGGCAACGCCACGCCCCTTCACCCCCTCCCCGCAGTACGTGGCATTTTTGTGGCTTTTGCTGACGAATGCTTCAAAATTGATGTATGATTTTGCCAGCAGCAAAAGCTGCCCGTAACGGAACAATTTGTGTGCAAATGGGTCAGCTGACGGGGCAGACGAACTGCAAGCGCGGCGAGCATAGTTTGTCAGATATCTGAAGATTTATAATAGGGCTCAGATTTAAGGGCAGCTTGAAATTTATATGCTTTGAGTTCATTTCAATTTAGCCCTTCTGCACTCATACTCAAACTTAAAGACTGCCATTATGGGAAAGTCTCTTCTCTTCCCTCTCTCTCTCTCTCTCTCTCTCTCTGTTTAAGCCCAATTTGGAAAGTGTCAGTCGCAGTTGGCAGGTGATAAACTTTCACTAGATAAATCTATTTTGCTGATTTCCCGCTCGTCCGTTCCACTTAAACCAATTTCCTTTTTAGCAACCGAACGAATTAAACTTAAAATAAATAAAGTAAAACCCAACAACAACAAAACTTTCATTTGACCCTTGTCACGGCAGCACCCATTGATGACACCACCAACACCACCCAGCCAGAGCAGCCACCCACCAGGGGTGGTTAGTGCACACAACGCAACACTGTTGTCGTGTAATCAACAGAAAATTGGCACCCGTCTATGTCAGCATCGTTTAGCCCTGTCCACCAGGGGGATGACCAGTTGTCCAGTTGTCCTGTTGTTCCGTTGACCACTTGACCAGCTGACCGACTGGCTTAGTGGAGGGTTGTTTGTGCACTGTCCAAAGTTTACTTGCCCCCCATAAATTGTCGTCTTAGACGCATGACTGTTGCCTAGTGCCAGGCGCTTACATTAATTTTCTCTATGAGCCATTATCATGTAATCGCTGGCCCATTTACTTTATCATTTCGTTCCATAAATTATGCAGCCTTTCGGTCAGCGAATGCATTTTACTGACCACCGTGCACGTGTTTAGAATTTCATTAATTTATATGCACTGGCTGGCTGGATGGGTGGCTGGCTGGCTGGCACTTGATGCTAATTACCTGGACTCCAGCCCTGCCAAAGCTCGCACCTCGCCAGCTGTCGGCGCATTACGTGCGGGATAATTAAAACGATAAATGCAGTCGGCTCGGGTCGGCCACGGTTAATATTCAGCCTAAAGTAGCCAGCAACGCGTAGGCGGTTGGGTCAAGTTGCAAGCTGTTCCACGCGACACGTTCGCCAGCAGCTGCAACGAAACCTGAAGCTGGAGCGTTTTACGTGACTGCATTGCACAGCGGCTCCTAGGCCATAAATTAGCATTTGCAAGGGCTGCATAGCATTCAAGCTATTTAAATCTCTAATACTGAAGACTTAGTCCAAATCAATCCTTGGTCAGCCTTGTTCTTTGACTCTTTAAAGCGCCTGCTGACACACATTTCACACTCCTTGACTTCATTTATGTGTGCTACATTTTCCGTTGACCGCTTTTCCTGTACAGTTTTCGCCAGCTTGCACAATTTTTCGGTTAGTCAGTCAGTCCATTTCCTAAATACATTTATCTCCCATTTAGTTGTGTGCAGTCAAGAATTGTGCGAGCCGAATTTAAGGGGAAATGCGTGGCCAACGACCGGGTTGTTGGCCCATAGGCGACACTGAGACGGCGGCCCCTAGGCGCCAGCTAAACGCGATCTGCATTGCGTTGTTCGTTTTTATATGATTTTTAATTTATTTGTATACGTATACAAATATATATAAATATGCAGTGTACTCACTGCAGAGTGCAAAAAAGTGTATATTAGCTTCTTTTTCTTTTGGGTTGCTCTCTGACTGTTGCCAACTAATATAGATATCAGCTAAGTTGATCTATTTGTTTACTGATCTGTAAAGATGTGAAGAGGCCAGACTTGGTCCTAGTAAACTGAAACTCAACTTTTGTTCCTTGCTATCAGTGTGATCTATGAGCGCGCATCGCCCAGTCGCTTATGCCCGCTTCTGTTTGTTGTATTCTTCTTTTTGTTTGGCTGACCAAATGGTGCCAACTTGACGCTGCGCAAAAATTGTTAACGATTTGCCAAGTAAATGTAAATTGGGTGCAATGCACGACAGTGCGTATGCGTGATGTTTGCCAGATAGATAAAAGAATAATAAATAAATGAATAAAATAATAGGAGCCAACTTACAAGCTAATACAAATGTGCGCAAAATCTAGGCTAGGGTTTTAAAATTGTTTGGCAAAGGCTTTGCATTTATTAGAGCTAAAACATGGCGAGGCAAGAAATTGCAGGAAATTTAGGAATATATACAACATATATACAAGTTGAAAATAAATTTATATTGAAATTAAATGTATAAAAAAATAAATGTAATTAATAAAAATAAATAATAACAAAAATAAAAATTAATTTAAATAAAAGTGACATATATAAATTCATAAAAATAAAAATTATTTAAAAATAAATTCAATTAATTTTACAATATAATATTTAAACAAGTAAGAAAACTCTAGTCGAGACCGCTCGACTAGGGTATACCCTGAACCCTACGAAGAACCGCTATTCCACGCATTCTTCATTTCTTTTATATACACATGCATATGTACGTTCATTACAAGCAAAACATACACACACACACGCACAGGCGCAAGCACACACAAGCGCAAGTCGGTGCGTCAGCTGTTGTTTGGCTGCTTTGCATGGCAATGTTATGGGAAATTAAATGTTTAATAACTTTTTTTCTAGACGAACGATTTTGATCAAACTTGTTGGGCGTGATCATGTCATCCATATGTATGTATGTGCTATCACAAGTCTCTAGTATTTGATATACGGGAGTTACAAATTTGAGGCGAAGGGGGCGTGGCACCCAAAATTTAACAAAAACCGAAATTGTATAAGGCTCACATAACACTAAGTGCAAAATTTGAAGACTCTAGCTAGAAAGATGATTTAGATAGAATTTTATAGCTTAATTTAGATTTTCGTTTTTAATCGATAACAATAAAACGATAACAGTTATCGAATTTCTGAAACAAACTCGATCTTTTCGTGATATACAGGAACCTACATAAAAAATTTCAAGTCTCTAGCTCTTGTAGGTTCTGAGAACGACGCGTTCATACATACGGACAGACGGACAGACGGACGGACAGACGGACAGACGGACAGACGGACATGGCTATATCAACTCGGCTTGTCATCCTGATCAAGAATATATATACTTTTATGGGGTCTGCCACGCCTCCTTCTGCCTGTTACATACATTTCAACAAAAACATTATACCCTGATTTCCCATTTTCAATGGGTTCAGGGTATAAAAATGTTATTTGAATAAGGCAAAAAAATAAAAAAAAATAAAATAATATTAATATAAAAAAAATTAGTTTAAAATAAATTAAACCTATTTTTCAATTAAATATTTATAAATTGTTATTTATTTCATATCATTAAAAATTAATTAAAATCAAATATATTTAAATTAAATAAAATTAGTTTTATTAACTAAAATTGAAATTCGTTATGTTTGATTATATAATAAAATTAATTGGTTTAATGTAAGCCAAACAGCTTTAGAAGTTTTTCACTTGATTAACATAGCTTAGTTAACTCTCGTATATATTTGGGGCTCAGTCACATCTCTTGCTATCTTTCACTTATAATACCTATCGGACTAAGTTCAAATCGTCTACCACGCAACCATTTCCATACACTTAAGTCTTTCAATAAGTGTATTTTGCACAACTCAAGCTGAAGCCAAGTCTTAGGCTGCTGTCTGTCATTTGATAACGTTCGTTATTTAGTGACTATTTGCCAATTGTGAATTATTGTAGGAAGGCAGAATGAAATGCAATACGCGTGGCCATAAATCATTGAACGGAAATCCCAGTTACAAATTCTATGCATGCAAATCAATTGCTCGATTGTTTCAATTGAAGCGCAGTCAATACAATAAAATACGAATATGCCCATCCAATCCAATCCCTAGACCTGACACGCGGCTCAGCCCGGACGCAGCGGGCACAGCAAACAAGTCGCTGGCCATAAATAAATATAGCATAAGCCCAGCGAAGCCCTTCGTTAAAAAAACGTCGGCGAAATATAGAAAAAACGGCGAAACAATAATCGCACATAGAATATAAATTTCAGTGCGCTGCAGCACAATAAACTTAATTTGCAAATTCAATTTAAATAATACCACACAGCGACAGTAGAGAGCTACAAAATATATACCTATATACATACATATCTGTGCACATCAGCTACATATATGTACATATATATATATATTATGTAGGAGTATATTGCGAGTCTATATAAAACATCACCGCAGCAAATTCAATTGTCTGGATTTAGTTTGGTGCCAGCTGCTTCTTTTTTAGCCAGCACGAAGGATTAAATTTGTTTAACTCGCATAAATTGTTGGAATCGAAATTGTTTTCTATTGCAAGTGGAATGTGCGCTCCGAAAAGGAACTGAAAAAAATATAAAAAATAAAAAATAAATGTATAAAAGTTGTAGTTGAGCATATTTTAAGTATGCTTAAATGGAAATTTCTTTTGTCATATATAAATTGTATTTTATTTGAATTTTACCTTGATTCATTCATGGCTTCCTTTATTATGTAGATTTATGCAGTTTAGATTAGTCAAGCCAAATCAAGCTCCATTTTGCAGTCAATTTTGCTCCCAAGTTAAACTTAGCCAATCTCTTGTTTTACCAAAGACATATTCTCGATTCACACATATATAAGTAAAAAGAATAAATAAAAATATCTATAAACCGTAAAATAAACTTCATCTGTTTAAAGAAAAAAAAAACGAAAAACAATTCTCGTCCATGAAATAATCTCTTGAGTTTGCCGTAGTCGTAACTTTTTGCAGCTGCAAAAATGAAATTGAATTTAATGCTTGAGTTATTTTAATTTCCTTTGGACACCGACCGTGTCCAGCATAAACTAATAAACGACAAAGGCACGTACGCACCTCTCACAATAAACTTGCTACGGCAACGGCTACGGCAATTGCTGCAAATGATGAAATGCTGCACTGTCAGCCACATTGATGACATATGCGTGTGGCTGGCGAGTGGATTGCCCACATGGATTGACAACTTGTCGCGTTTGAGGTGCGAGAAAGCGGAAATTAAAAGATCGCTAGCACAATATGCCAAGGTGACTTGCACGAGAGAGGCAGCCGAAAGGCAGCACCTCTTGCTATAAATTTAAATTTAAATTTAATCTTTTAGTTAATATGGAGATGAGTTCAGAGAAACTATATACAGAATTGGGCAGAAATAAATTGATTGTGGTAGCTCCAGATTAATATTGATTATATTTTATTACACATTATTTTTATATTTTTTGGTTGTGAATATTTTGTTCTTAAACTAATTTTAAGTTTTCATTTTTATTTATTTTATTTTTGTACATTATTAAAATTATTTATTTTTTTATTTAATTTACATGTTTATTTAAAATTGTTTATATATATTGCAAATTATTTTTTTATTATTTTTTTTTTTAATAATTAAGAAAAGTTTATTCAATAATTTACATTTAATTTAAATTTTAATTTATATATTCTTGTATGTATTTTTTTGATTATTTATTGATTTTATATATGCCATCTGAGCTTTATAATATGTTTATACATATATATATTTCTTCACTAAGTAAAAGAAAATTAAAATTCCACTTAAGGTTATTTAAATAATTGCGATTTTCAATTATGTTTTGCATAATTCAAAATCTAGCAATACTTTTCAGTATAAATATGTCAGTTTGACAGACTTCTATTGAGTTTGAAAAATATGGCATAAATGTAAATATATAAAAAAACCAAAAAATGAACAGAAGATAAAAGTTTGCATTCATGAAAGGCGGTTCAGAGATAGACATAGATATCCAGTTTGTAGTGACCGATTATGAGGGATCAACGAAGAATAGTCTTTTCTAGATTATAGGCAGGTGCAGGTGCTCATTGAGGAGTCGATGCGGCTGCATGTGGATCGTTGGCGATATAGACGGCAAGTTCATAGATTTGCTCAGCATTATGCACCACTGCAGCTATCCGCCTGATGCCACATATCTCTTTCGGGAATCGGGGCTAGCATTCGTTGGAAAACATAACGTTTCTGTTGCCATAGATGCTTATGTATCCCTGTTAGGTATTTTTGCTGCAATATCTATGGTGCTTAAGGATGATGATAAAAGACTCGTGTGATCAAAGCTGAGCAAAGGTAATCATTGTGATGCCGGGCGGCATCTGTCAGTATTTATTGCCACTCACAACAAACAGTCAACTAATACAACTACATGCTGACACTCTCTTTTATGTTTCCCATCGGTCAAATTGTGCAACCCACTCAAAATCACGCCGTGTGCCGCAATAGTTGCGATCGTATCTGAGTCCAAGGTGCATTCCGGAATGGCGCATCAGGCGGGGTCACCAACAAATGACCCGATGCGTATGTCAGGCCTCGGCGACTTAAGCAATATCGATCAGATGATATTGACAATTATCGAGGTGCGTCGAGTTAAGCAATTGCATCTCACCGAAGCGGATATACGAACGCTCTGCGTGCGCTGTCGAGAGGTCTTTCTCCAGCAGCCCATGCTGCTGGAGCTGTCGGCGCCGGTGAAGATCTGCGGCGACATACACGGCCAGTTTACGGATCTGCTGCGAATGTTCGACTACGGCGGCTATCCACCAGCCTCGAACTATTTGTTCTTGGGCGACTACGTTGATCGGGGCAAGCAGTCGATCGAGACAATCTGTCTGCTGCTGGCCTACAAGATCAAGTATCCGCAGAACTTTTTCGTGCTGCGCGGCAACCACGAGAGCGCCGGCATCAATCGGATCTACGGCTTCTACGACGAGTGCAAGCGGCGCTACACCATCAAGCTGTGGCGCACCTTTGTCGACTGCTACAACTGCATGCCGGTGGCGGCCATTGTTGACACGAAGATATTCTGCTGCCACGGCGGGCTCAGCCCCGAGCTGAACGCCATTTCGCAGATAGCCAAGCTGCAGCGGCCCTGCGAGGTGCCCGACAAGGGCCTCCTCTGCGACCTGCTCTGGTCCGATCCCGATGGCAACATAATGGGCTGGAGCGACAATGATCGCGGCGTGAGCGTCACCTTCGGCGCGGATACGGTTGGCAAGTTTGTGCATCGCTTCAAATTCGATCTGGTCTGCCGGGCCCATCAAGTCGTCGAGGATGGCTACGAGTTCTTCGCCAAGCGCCAGCTCATAACTATCTTCTCGGCGCCCAACTACTGCGGCGAGTTCGACAATGCCGGCGCCATGATGTCCGTCGACGAGACGCTCATGTGCTCCTTCTTCGTCCTCAAGCCATCCAAGAAGGTGGGCCTACGGAAAGTGGTCGGCAAGTAACGGGATGCCATCAAATTAATTAGAATGTGAATGTGATATTGAAGAAGTCTTGTGTGAGCTACAATTACATAAATTATTTCGTATGTCTCCGCTTAGGAACTGTTTTTAAATCGCCTTTGTTTTATTGATATGGGATCGGCAGAGGTTTAAGGCATTGTATGGAAGGGATAGCTCTCTCACAGTAAATTCATTTAAATACAAAGAATTTTGTGAATTCTTTTACAATATTATCATGATAATAAATTATTAAACTATTATTCAATAACTTTCATATTATTTTATATTTATTTTTATATAATTTAAAAATTTACTATAGTTTAAAATTAAATTTATAGTAATATAAAAATATGTATATATTTTATATAATAAATGATAATAAATTATTAAACTATTATTCAATAATTTTTATATTATTTTATATTTATTTTTAATAATTTAAAAATTTACTATAGTTTAAAATTAAATTTATAGTAATATAAAAATATGTATATATTTTATATAATAAATGATAATAAATTATTAAACTATTATTCAATAATTTTTATATCATTTTATATTTATTTTTATAAAATTTAAAAATTTACTATAGTTTAAAATTAAATTTATAGTGATATAAATATATATATATATTTTATATAATAAATGCTAATAAATTATTAAACTATTATTCAATAATTTTTATATTATTTTATATTTATTTTTATATAATTTAAAAATTTGCTATAGTTTAAAATTAAATTTATAGTGATATAAAAGTATGTATATATTTTATATAAATAATTAACTTCAAATATATATTTTTAATAATATTTTTATTTAATTTATTTTTAGATTGTTAAAATTTTATATTTGATTATTTTATTATTATTTTATTATATTGCATTTTTTATTAATTAAGTATTATAATATTTATATTATAAATTATTATAAATTTAAAATTATTATTAATTTAACAACAGCCTGGCTTCACTCGCGTCTCTTGCGCTTAAAGTCTGCCACAGAATGTTGCATGCAACAGATTGGCCCGCCTTGCGGGCCGTCAGCGAGCAGCATCAGTGCAATTTATTTTCCATTGGCTGGCACTTAAACATTTTAATCAAATGACAGAGCTGAAAATAATTTATTTGTTGCACATAATTTACAGCACACGAATCGCCGGCGCTGCCTGGCCCAGCTCAGCTCCGCCAATGCTTTATTAAATTTGTTTGGTCTGTGGACAACAGAAAACGGGCTGCGCAGTAGGAGTTGCCATTCGGCAGTTAGCAATTGCAGTTGGCTGTAGCTAATAGATTTTATATGCGGCTGTCGCTGTCAGCAACTGGCCAGGCCGTGTCCAGCTACAAACGGGGCCAAATAAATTGGTCAACAGCAGCCGGGTTAACGGGCGGTTTGTTGTGACAGCTGCTGCATGCGGCTATCAGCTGTGATTGCGATTACAGCTGCTGCGGGACTGGCAGGTGCACAGATCGATTATGTCACTCAAGACGGCTCGAATATGTTGAAAATTCATATGAGCTAAGAGCTAATAGGGCTTACACTTTGACTTCAGCTTAAAGTTTTGTGAGTTCTCTCCTATATTTTGTAAATATTTTGTAATCAGCCTCGATATAATTTCAGTGGAATTTCGATAGCGTACCCTTACTCTGAGCCATCAGCTTGCTAGCCCTGTGCTTGGAAAAATTGTATAAATTTTTAGTCTATAAAGTCAAAATATTAAACGTCAACAGTTGCCTATATCAACTAGAGTATTTTCTAAAGTTCCCATAAAGTGCCTCAGGCTATCCCTTAAAATAATATCAGTAATCTTACTCCTCTGTGCATATCCGAAATGCTTACATTATTTGTTTACAGCCTGGCTAGACATGGAAACATTTCAGCAGAAACTCCTTCCGCTTAAAGTGCCTTGAGGGAATAGACAGAAAAAACCTTGTGCGTCTGCCACGTCAATTTCGTGCTCGAATAAAGTTGAAAAGTGAAATTTGCTAGCCAGGAACCACCAAACCAACCCAGCCCATAGCCCAGCCCAAAAAGTTTTGAAGAAATTGCCAAACGCAGCCAGTGGAAATAAAATGCAAATGGAAACTGGAAACTGACGCAGTTTAAGATTTAACTCATCATCGACCCATGGACAATGCACAAATTGAAATTCAGGTAGCGTAATAGAGAAACTTGGCTGAGAAACAAACGCCCAGCTTGCTGCTGCTGCTGCAGCAATTTGTCACTCGGCCTGGCCATCAAGATTAGCTCCGACTGACAATTTGTGTAGTCAACTGGCGGCACTTTATGAACTTATCGCCATTCGAATTAAATGGCCAGCGACAAACGAGTCGCCAAACAATTTGATTTGCTCTTAATTGCTGGACATGCCTGAAAGCAATTACGCTTAGATTTATGAACCCAATTTAGTGGTCAGCAATTTCATCCGAAATTACCACAAAAAAATGAAGAGAGAAAGAAAATCAGAGCGCCACTGTAGAGTATCGCGATGGGATGAAAGCTTAAGATAAATTTTATATTTAGCTGTGAGTAACATAAAACTTAGCTCTTTATTGGGCCGAAATTGCGGACTAACTTAATTTATATGAGACAAGCAGACACGAGTCTTTGTGGTACAATAGTGGGACCAAAATTAATGAAAATCTTGACTTCTTTTCTTGTAATAAATAAAATTAAATAAAAATATTGATTTAATTTTAATTTTTAAAGCTTATCCTTTTTTTAAATTATATAAAATTTTCAATTTCTTTAAAGAATTATTAATAATTTTTTTTTAATAAATTATTTTTAAATAAAAAATTTATTTGTTTTACCTTTTGTCTTAAAAAATAAATTATAATTGTCAAGATTAGAAATTTATGAAAAATCTTGACTTATTTCTTTATTAAAGTCAAAATAAAGTTTTATACAAAATACAATATTTTAATAAAAATTTTTAAATATTATAAAAAAATATTAAAACATATTTTCAATTTAAAAACTGTTTTAAATTTTAGAAAACATAGTATATTATTTTTATTTTTGAAAAAAAAAATTATGGTTAAGAAAAGTTTGTTCTAAAATTTATTTTTAATTTTTTTTTCTATTTATATATTTTAATATATTTTTAAAAATATTATTATTTATTATTATTAGCATTATTATTATTATTATAAAATTAAAAAACAACAAAAATTAGTTAAGTTTTAAAAAAAATTGTATTTTATTATTATTTTATAAAAAAAATAAAAATAAAAAAAAAATTGTATAAAATTGAAAAAATTTCCCAAAAAATAAACAAAATGCAAATTGTTAAATATTTTCGTATTAATTTATTTTATTTTGTGTGTTTTTTTTTCGTATGTACAACTATTTTAATTAAGAGCTATGTGCCATGGCATATGGCTGGGTGGCTCAGTTGCCTCTGATGGTGACGAGCAGGGACCAGGCGAGCGTGAGGGCCAGGCCAATGCCACCGAGGGCAGCGGCGCCGTTGAACTTGTCGGTGTTGCAGCTGTCGGTGTTGCACACGATGCAGTTCTCCTTGTCGTTGACGTCGCACTCCAGCTGGCTGGCGCAGCCGCGCTGGATGAAGCCGTCGGGGTTGCGGGAGGAGACACAGTTGTCGTCGGCGGCATAGATGGGGCAGATGGCCTCGTGCTTGGGCTCCTCATTGCAGTCGGCGTGGGCCACCGAGTTGCAGATGTGGCACTTGCGTCGATTGGCCGGGAAGATGTCGGCGTTGCACTTGAGGCCGGCGCAGCCGGCGCAGGTGCCGTTGGCCACGCAGGCGCTGCCCTCGGCATTGCTCAGGCCGTTCAGGCAGCCGCGTATGGTGTGGCCGTCCTCCAGGCGCGTAACACAGTCCGCCAGCGGGGCGTGGCAGGTGTCCGTGACGGTCACCTCGGTGGGCGCCTGGGCACAGGCGGGCGTCTTGCTCGAGTCGCAGGCTATGCACACCGAGCTGGTGGGCAGGCCGCTCAGGACATTGCAGTCCTTGGAGCTGCACTCGTGCAGCAGGTTCGCCGCGCGCCACTGCTCCAGCTCGGAGCTGTTCTGCGCGCTAGCACAGCCCAGCAGCTCCACGCTGCCGTTCTTGGCGTACTTGGCAATGCAGCGGTCCTGCGCCTGGTAACTGCTGCAGTACTCGGCGCGGCTCTCACTGCAGCCGCTGTTCGCGCAGACGTGGCAGCTGAGCCGATCCGCCGGATAGGCGAAGCTGTTGCAGTCGTCCTGGTCGCAGCTGGCGCAGCTGGTGCCGCTGCCATCCTCGCTGCAGACGGGCCGGTCGAAGACCTCCTTGTCGTCCAGGCAGCTGCGCACGAGCAGCTCGCCCAGCAGCGCCACCATGCACTTGCCCTGGCACTGCCGCCTGCCCACGTCCGCGTGCTCCGGCGAGCTCACGCACAGCGCGTTGTCCTGCGAGTTGCAGGCTATGCAGCTGGTCAGGTCGGCGGTGTTCCAGACGTCGTTGCACTCGTTGGACTTGCAGCTGACGCACAGCTCCGGATGCTGGTCGCAGTAGCGATACTCGTAGTCGTCCACGTCGTCGGCGCAGCCGCGCCGGCGCACCGTCTGACCGTCCTGTTCAAAGACCGTCTTGCAGTCCTGCTCGGGATTCAGCGTGCACTGCAGGGCCGGGCCCAGCGAGTTGTGGCAGTCGTCGCCCACGCAGCTGTGGCACTTGAGGGGCAGCGGCTGGAACCAGCCGTGCTGACCGTCATCCTTTCTATTGGCCAGGTCGATCGCGTTGCACTTGCTGCCCACGCAGCTGCGGCAGTTGCGGTAGTCGGTGGTGTTGCAGCCGACGTCGCTGCTGCAGCCGCGCGTCGTCACGTTGTTCGCCAACTGCGTCTGGCAGGTCTCCGAGTCGCTGAACCAGGCGCAGACCGAGGTGCGGCTGGGATCGGAGGCGCAGCTGCTGTCATCCGCTGAGCTGCAGCTGTAGCACTGCAGACGATCAGCAGGGAAGATCTAGGGTGGGAGAAAGGCTCAGTTTACACTCTCTGGTATAAACTCTTCAAACTCACCTCGCGATTGCAGCCATCGTGCGCGCAGATGGTGCAGTTCTCGTCGCTGCCCAGCAGACAGTGGGCGAACTGCGTCTGCTCCAGGTCGAACAGGCAGCCACGCGTTGTGGCGCCATCTGCAAGAGATCGAAATGCATTAGTCAGGGACTGGGAATAGTCTAGACCTAGATCAGATCTTACCCTGCTCCAGTTTGGTCACGCAGTGCGTGTGCGGCAGCTGGCTGCAGCTCTTGAAGCTGTCGACGGCAAGAGGGGTCGTGGCGCAGCTGGGATCCTCGCGAGAGTCGCAGACGGCGCACTTGACCGGCGTCAGCTCCGTCAACTGGTTGCAGTTGTCGCCCTGGCAGACCGTGACACGCTTCGTCTTGATCACACTGACCAGATCCTGGCTGCGGAACGAGCTCAGGCAGCCGGACTCCTTGAGGCTGTTGGTCTCGTCGAACCAGAGGAAGCAGCTGTCGTCGGGCTTGTAGATCTCGCACTGCCTGCTCGTGGGCTCCTCGCAGCTGTCGCCCTCGCAGTGGTAGCAGCTCAGCCGCTGCTCGGGCAGCATTTGGACGTTGCAGTCCTCGCCCGTGCAGGCGACGCAGTGGTCGTCCTTGCCGCAGCTCAGCTGATCCTGCGGCTCCTTGTCGTCCAGGCAGCTGCGCACCAGATCCAGCCCAGCCTCGGCGCTGCCGTAGAGCGCCGTCATGCACTCGCCCTGGCACTGGCGCCGCTTGTGCGCCGCACTCTCCGGCTCCCACAGGCAGGACTTGCTCCTGTTGCTGTCGCAGTAGACGCAGCTGTTGTACTGGCTCAGCGCCGTCGCGTTGTTGCATTCGTTCGACTTGCAGACCGGACACTTGGCGGCGTTGCTGGAGCAGTAGCTGCCGAGGCTGGCGTCCGCCTCGACGGCGTCCTGGCAGCCGCGTCGCACCACCGCACCAGACTCGTCGAACACCGTTATGCAGTCCTGCTCGTTGTTGTCCGCGCAGCGCTGCGAGCTGACGTCGCCCTCCTTGCAGGCGGCGCCGTCGCAGCTAAGGCAGCTCAGGGGCAGGTCCTGCCACCAGCCGTGGTTGTCGTCGTGGAGTGCGGCCAGATCAACCACGTTGCAGCCGTTGCCCTGGCACAGGACGCACGTCTTCGAGTTCGGCTCGCAGCTCAGGGAGCTGGCGCAGGCTCTGTAGGTCACGCCGCCGCGCAGATTGGTCACGCAGGCGTCGTCCTCGGCGTAGACGGGGCACACGGAGAGGCTGCTCGGAGCCGACTCGCACAGCTCGTTGGCATCAGAGTTGCAGATGTGGCACTGGGTGCGCTCTGCGGGGTAAACCTGCTTGTTGCAGGAGTCGCCCAGGCAGGCGGAGCAGTCGGAGGCGGTGCCGTTGTAGCAGCCCAGGAACTCGTCCTCCTCCAGGCTGGACAGGCAGCCGCGCTCCGTGGCGCCGTCGGCCAGCACGCGGCTGTAGCACTCCGGCAGACCCGTCAGCTGGCAGTTGGTGGCGGAGCTCACACTTCCAGGATTCACGGCGCAGTTGCGATCGGTGCGGGAGCTGCACAGCACACAGGTCTGCGGCTCCAGCAGGGAGTCGAGCGTGTTGCAGTCTTTGTCGGCGCATCGCAGGAGACGCTTCGAGCGCTGCAGCAGGTAGATCTCCTCGTGGCTGAGCTCGCTCAGGCAGTCCTGGGCCACCACGGAGCGCTGCTCGTCGAACTCGATGTAGCACTCGTCGGTCTCGCGGTAGCTCGGGCAGACGGACGGCTGGGCATCCTGGCACTCGTCGCCGCGGCAGCGTAGGCAGCTGTGGCGCGAGGCCACCAGATCCTCCTTGTTGCACTTGTCGCCCTCGCAGCTGGCGCAGAACTTGTTGGCATCCGTGCCGCAGCTCTGGCGATCCTCCTCCTCCCTATCGTCGAGGCAGTTGCGCAAGAGCGCGTAGCTCGGGTCGGCTTCGCCGGCGAAGCGCGGCAGGAAGGCGGACATGCAGCTCTTGTGGCACTGGCGGGTCCGGGTGATCTTTCCGACGTCCGTCACGCAGTCCGGATTCACGCTCGAGTCGCAGACCAGGCACGGCACGTAGCTCTTCAGGCTGTCGGCCACGTTGCAGCCATTGGAGTTGCAACGGGGACAGCTGTCGGGCTGCTCGTCGCACTGGTTGGCGCTGGCGGTGTCCAGGGCGGCGCTGCAGCCGCGTGCGGTGACCACGTCTCCGGTGCTGTCGAACACCGTGACACAGTTGTCCTTGCCCACGCACTTCTCCAGCTTGCCACCGCCCGAGGCGCACTCGCTCGAGCTGCCGCAGCTGAGGCAGCTGATGGGCGGCTCCTGCCAGGTGCCCGGGGAGCCGTCCACATTGACGCGCTGCAGGTCGATGGTGTTGCAGTCGTTGCCGCTGCAGACGCGGCAGGTGCTCGGGTTGCTGGGATCGGAGCAGCTCAGGCTGGAGCTGCAGCCGCGGTGGGTCACGTCCTTGATCAGCGTCGTCACGCAGCTGTCCTCCGCATCATAGACGGGGCAGATGGCGCTGCTGCTTGGCGCCGTCGCGCACTCCGCATTGCTCGTGGAGTTGCACTGGTGGCAGCGACGTCGATCCGCCGGATAGACACTCAGTCCGTTGCAGTTGGTGCCCGTGCAGAGCTCGCAGTGCTCGCCGGAGCCCGTGATGCAGCCGTAGAAGTCGTCGGAGTCCAGGTTCGAGACGCAGCCGCGCGTGGTCGTGCCCGCCGAGTCGATGTGCGTCACGCACTGCGTGTAGGGTATGATGGAGCAGATGCCCGTGGTCAGCAGCTGGTTGGGATTGGTGGCGCAGCGCGGATCCGTCAGGGAGTTGCACTGCAGACAGGTGTTGGGGTTCGGTATGATGTCCGGGTGGTTGCAGTTCTGACCCTCGCAGAGCAGCAGGCGCTGCTGGGCCACCAGCTCGTTGACCACCTGCGTCTCGAACTCGCTGACACAGCCCATGGCCACCACGCTCATGCTGTCGAAGGCGAGGTAGCACTGGTCCTTCTCCCGGTAGGCGACGCACTTGGACTTGACCATGTTCTCGCACTCGGAGTCGAGGCACTTGTAGCACTCCTGCGGCGTCTTGATGATCTGCTCGCTGTTGCAGAGGGCTCCGGAGCAGGCCGTGCAGCCGTCGTGCTTGCCGGCGGCGCACTGCTCGCGGTCGGCCAGCTCGAGGTCGTCGAGGCAGCCGCGGATGGGCAGCAGCGCGGAGTCCGCAGCGGAGCTGCGCGGATACATGCCCGTCATGCACTGGCCCTGGCACTGGCGCGTCTTCTTGGGCGCCTCCCAGGCACAGCTCTCGTCCAGCTCGGAGTCGCACTGGTAGCAGTTGACGTAGCTCGAGAGGCTCTTGGCATTGTTGCAGCCGTTCGACTTGCACTGCAGACACTTGTCGCCGTTCGCCTCGCAGTAGTCCACGTGCTCCGCGTTGACGGCGTCGCTGCAGCCGCGGGCGATCACCTGGCCCAGTTCGTTGAAGACGGTGGAGCAGAGCTGCTTGTTGTTGCCCTGGCAGCTCGTGGCGGCCGTCACGCTCTCGCAGCTGTCGACGTCCGAGCAGACCAGGCAGCTCAGCGGCAGATCCTGCCACTTGCCCGGCTCGCCCACGTCGCTGCTGCCCAGGTCGACGGCGTTGCAGTTGGCGCCCTCGCAAATGCGACAGCTGGCCACCTGGCTGACATCGCAGTAGAGCTCCGACCGGCAGCCGCGGCGCGTGCGTCCGTGCTCCAGGCTCGTCACGCACGCATCGCCAGCCTCGTAGATGGAGCAGTAGCTGCCGTAGGCCGCTGGCTTGCTCTCGCAGTCGGCGTCGTCGTTGGAGTCGCAGCGCAGGCAGCTCTGCCAGTCGGCTGGGTACAGCTCCTTGTTGCAGTTGTTCTCGTCGCACACCTGGCACGTGCTGCTCTCGCCACTCAGGCAATCGTCGTAGAGATCATCCGGGGTGTCCATGAGGCAGCCGCGCTTCACAACGCCATCTGTTGGGGGAGGGAAACTTGGATTTAGTACGAGTAAAGAAGGAAGAGTCGAGACCAGGAGATACTCGGCAACTGAGACTGACGGATGGATAGAGAGATGGACGGACGGATGGACGAATGGGAGCACGGACGGATAGAAGGACGGATAGAAGGACGGATAGAAGGACGGATAGAAGGACGGATAGAAGGACGGATGGACGGACTGATGGAAGCGCAGAAGGGCGGATAGAAGAAAGGATGCACAGACTGACGGATAGACGGAAGAACAGGAGGAAAGACGGATGGAAGGACGGATAGATAGATCGACTATAGCAACAGCTCGTCGAGCTGATATCCTGCATGAGCTCTACTCAAATAATGCCCTATAGTCCCAGTGACTTACCCGCTGTGATGTGGGTGTAGCATTCCGGATTCAAGTAGTGCTCACAGACGGCGGCAGTCAGGCCAGCACCTTCGATGCATTTGGCTTCGCTTGAGGAGTTGCAGATGTTGCAGGAAACGCCCACTAGATTCAGCACGTCCTTGACGTTGCAGTCGTTGCCGCTGCAGAGGTGCAAGTCGCGGCGGTTGGCCTGGATGAAGGAGCGCTTCAGGTCGCTGGCGCAGCCCATGCTCTCGATGCGTCGATCGCCGACGTGAATGTAGCACTCGTCGTTGGTCCTGTACGCCGTGCAGACGTGGGAGCTCACCTTGTCGCAGTCTGCGTCGTCGCAGTAGTTGCAGCTGAGGCGGCTCTCGGGCACGCTCTGCTGGTTGCAGGCAGCGCCGGTGCAGGCGACGCAGTTCTCCAGCTGGCCGTCGGCGCAGGCCAAGCGGTCGTCGTAGTCCAGGTCGTCCAGGCAGCCGCGAGCCATTTCCAGCGGGGAGTCCAGCTCCGTGCGGTTGCGCGGATAGAGACCCGTAAAGCAATTGCCCTGGCAAGAGACCTTGCGCGAGACGTCGCCGACGCTGCGCACGCACGCGGCCTGCTCGCTGCCGTCGCACAGCACGCAGTCGACGAAGTCGGCCAACTGCTTGGCGCTGTTGCAAGCGGTCGACTTGCAGAACTTGCAGTGGCCGGAGTTCTCGTCGCAGTACTGCGTCAGCTCGGTGTCGGCGTACAGCTGATCCGTGCAGCCGCGCAGCACCACGGACCCGTTGCTGGCGAAGACCGTGGCGCAGTTCTGCTCGTTGTTGTTGTGGCACTTCTGGAGCGCGCCCAGCCCGCTGCCCTGGCAGGCGTCGCCCGCGCAGGTGTAGCAGTTGATCGGGGGCGTCACCCACTTGCCCGGATAGCCAATGTTCGTCGCGGCCAAGTCGACAACGTTGCAGTTGTCGCCGCTGCACTGGCGGCAGTACTGCTTGTCCGAGTCGTCGCAGCGGAACTCCGTCTGGCAGCCACGGTAGGTGGCGCCATCCACCAGCTTGACGCTGCAGCCCTGGCTCTCGTCGTAGCGCGGACACACGCTGCCCGAGTTGGGCGTCGAGCCGCAGTTGGAATCGAGCACTGAGTTGCAGCGTTGGCAGCGACGACGATCCTCCGGATAGATCTTCTGGTTGCACAGATCTCCCTGGCAGACGTCGCAGTTGCCTTCGCCCTTCAGGCAGGCCTTCAGCGCAGTCGTGGCCAACTTGCTGACACAGCCACGTTCGGTTGAGCCATCTGAGAAGGAGGGAGGAGAATTTCCGTGAGTATAAGAACTAGACAAGGAAGGGAGCTGCTGTTGAGGCTATCTCGACTCACCCGTAAGAACTCTTGTCATGCAGGCCGTATTGGGCACCACGTTGCACGAGTCGAATCTCGTGATCTGGCCGGGATTGGTGGCGCAGTTCTCGTCGTCCAGGGAGGAGCACACGGCGCAGTCATTGGGCGTGGGCACGATGCTGAAGTCATTGCAGCTGTTGCCCTCGCAGAAAATCAAATTTTCAATGTTGTTGTCAATGAACGACTCGTCCAGGGCGGACGCACAGCCGAGGGCCGTAACGGAGGCCGTATCGTCGAACAGCATGTAGCAGCGATCGCTGGGGCTGTAGTTGAGGCAGACAGCGACCTCGGGCTCTTGACAGTCCACGTCCTCGCCGCAGATGTAGCAGCTGAGCGAGCTCAGGCTCAGGTCGTCCGTGTTGCAGGCAGCGCCCGTGCAGGCGACGCACTCCTTGTCTGCTCCGCTCGCGCAGAGTTCCTGGTCCTGCGGATCCTTGTCGTCCAGGCAGCCGCGCACCAGCTCGAACACAGTCTGGCCGCTCTGCGGCCTGTACGCGGACATGCACTGGCCGTTGCACTGGCGTCGCGTGGTCACAGCTTTGGGGTTCGTCACGCACTCGCTGTTCTGGCTGGCCTCGCAGTAGACGCACTCCGTGTAGCTGGCGAGGGATGTGGCGCTGTTACACCCATTCGAGTTGCAATTCAGGCACTTCTCGCTGCTCGCGTCGCAGTAGGCGCTGAAGGCGGCTTCCACCACGTTGCTGCAGCCGCGGGAGCTGACCGCTCCGCTCGCATCGAAGACCGTCATACAATATTCGTTTTTGCTGGCGCAGGCAACAGTCGCCAGGCTGCTGGCCGCGCAGGCCGCGGTGTCGTTGCAGCTGAGACAGCTCAGCGGCAGCTCCTGGGCCCACAGTCCAGGGCGACCGTCGGCGCGTCTGCCCAGATTGGCCGTGTTGCAGTTGGCCCCCAAGCAGCGCTGACAGTGTGAGCCATCGGAGTTGAGGCATGTCAACTCATTGCCACAGCCGCGCAGAGTGTTGCCCTTCTGGTCGAGGGTGGTCACGCACGTTTGGTCCTTCGAGTGCTGCACGCAAAGCGCAGCGGCATTCGGCGCCGCCTCACAGCTGCTATCCACACTCGAGTCGCAAATGTGGCACGTGAGACGATCCTCAGGTTGAAGCTGCAGAAGAATAAGGATTTATTAAATATTATTTAAGTTTATTATAATAATTATATTAATAATAAGTTGAAGCTGATGCATTAAGATTTAAATATAATATAAAATATAAATTAGTAAAATATTAATATAATATTTATAGAAGAATTATTATTTATTAAATTTTTTTTTAACTATTTTTATAATATATAAATAAAATTTTTATTTAATTTAAAATATTTAATATTATTATAATATTTTGAAAGGTTGAAGCTGAAAATATATACATCATATAATATTTTTTAAATATATTATACAAATTATATATAGTAAATTCGTGTGTTGAAGCTGAAGAATTATGAATTAAGTTATTATCTAAATATAAATATTAATAATAATAATATAATATAATTAAATAAAATAAAATAAAATATAATATAATATAATATAATATAATATAATATAATATAATATAATATAATATAATATAATATAATATAATATAATATAATATAATTGAATATAATATAATATAATATAATTGAATATAATTTAATATAATATAATATAACATACTATAATATAATATAATATAATAATACAACACAGTCTGGTATGAGCTGTAAGATACCATTCACAAAAACATTCATTATAACAAAGAGTGAAAGAAATAAATAAATTAAATTAAAATTATAATATAATAGTCATCAAAATTATTTACTACAATCTTTCACCTACGCTCAGCTCAATAATAATTTCAATAAATATCAAATTTCTTGCATAAACTTCTTATATTAGCAATTTATATCATGAGAAGTCTATAAGCATAAATATATACAAATATAAATTTGTATAAATGTATATATATATAGATACACGCTTTCAAAAGCTACAGCTTATCTCCTTGCCAAGCTCTTCAACTGAAATTTGTTTAGTTGACAGCCAATTCAAGAGGGTCTCTTAGTCACGCAGAATGAATCATGGGAAACTTTCTGCAGCTAAACGGTGCTTCCCCGCCAGATAGTTATATTCAGATTATAATATATAGTATAAGTATATCTAGGTTAATTTTCATATTCTCCTCTAAAACTGAACATTATCTATATTATTCAAGCTTAATTCTAAAATAATTTATGGAAACTAACTATGAATATTCAGAATGGCCGATGAGCTAAGGCAGAAAATGATTTATAAATTATTAAAACTCAGCATTTCCCATGCTTTAACTTAGCTTTACTTACTTTCACATTACAGTTGTCGCCATTGCAGGTGATGCACTTGGTAGCATTGCTGCCGCCCAGGCAATCCAAATAGTCGTCGCCTTCCAGGGTGGAGGCGCAGCCGCGTTCAGTGTGGCCATCGTCGCGGAGCAGCGAGTAGCAATCGGTGTTCAGGGGATGCGAGCATTCTGTCTCCGAGAGCAAGGCGTTCGGGTCGACGGCGCAGTTCTTGTCGGTGCGCGAGCTGCACAATTTGCAGTCTTTGGCTGTGGGCAGGGCCGAGATCACGTTGCAGCTCTCGCCGGAGCAGGTCCAGAGGCGTTTCTCTTGCACCAGGAGTGTGGCGTCGCTAACGTTGTACTGGCTCAAGCAGCCGTGCTCAACGATCTTGTTGCTCTCGTCCAGCTGTATGAAGCACTGCTCCTCGCCGCTGGCAGCGACGGCGCGGCACGTCTTCGACTCTGGCTTGTCGCAGTTGCCGCCGGTGCAGACGTTGCAGCTGCCGCGCACGCCGAGCTCGGCTGTGTTGCAATTGGTGCCGTTGCAGGCAACGCAGTTGGCCGAAGTGCCCGCTGCACAGGCATCCCTATCATCCAGGTCCAGATCGTCCAGGCAAGTGCGCACAATCTCCAAGGGCGCACCCTTGTCGCCGGTGCGCGGATACAGCGCTGTGATACACTGCTCATTGCAGACTCGTCGATCCTTCACCAGCTCAATGTCGCGCAAACAGTTCTCGTCATCCTGGGCATCGCAGAGCACGCACTCGACCATCTGCTTGTTGTCCTTCAGGTTGTTGCAGCCACTCGAGCGACACTCGTAGCAATCGGCATCCTTCTCACTGCACGTTGCCTCCAGGTTGTCACTGCAGCCGCGCTGCACCACTGCTCCAGTGCTGTCGAAGACGGCCACGCAACTCTGCGCATTGTTATTATCACATTTCTGCAGCTGGCCCCAGCTGGCGGAGCACTGCTCCAAGCTGGAGCAGGTGTAGCAATTTATGGGACCCGTATGCCAGCTGTGTGTCCAAGCATCTGCAAGTTTATCGATGGAAAATGTATAGAGATTAAGATATGATAGAAAAAACACCAAAGTACAGAAGTATCTTCATAGTATCTTGAAAGTCTCAGATAGAGTATAAGTAAGCAGCTCAAGCAGACATTGCTATACAGCCTGAATTACTTAATATGATTATTTGAAGATTTATTATATAAAACTTATATATAAATTGCATTTAAGTCTCTCTTCATACGCATTTAAAAATATATTGATATATTTCTTTATGTTTCCAATATCTGTGGAATATGAAAGAATAACCCTCCAAAAAGCCACAAAGCTTTTATCTGTGCTCCATCTTATTATTCTGTGAAATCTGGAAGAATTATATACATATATGTATATATATTTATATTTATAGTATATATGTTTTATACAACACATACATACACACTCCCCACATACATAAATTCTCACTAATCTCGCGGCTAGTTTTATCGGCGCAACACTATAGCCGTGTTATTTATGGCCGGCAATCAAATTGCTTTATCGATTTACAACGTACGAACGTACATTGCTAATTGCTGGAGATAGCATTATTTGTGCGGTTTATATAAGAGCATAAAAACCCCGAGAAAAAGAAGGCCAGAAGTCGGCTATAAGTGAAAGCTAAAAGCGGATTAAAGTCAAGCATGTTTGGCGCCACACAGAAATATTTGGAGAATAATAAAAGAAGTGTTTGCTCAACCAGCTTGAAATTCCCTCGAGATTAATCCTAATCTAATGCAACTATCAGCAGATAATCCCGCAATCAGTTCTTACGAATCTTAGCTTGTAGCACACGCTTTATACAAGGCCGATAGCCACAGCCAAAGTCCGAAACAGAAAAGAAACTAAATCAAACCCTCATAAACTATCCGCACACTAAATCTTGGTAAATCAGTTAGATTTCGTTAATCGAAGTACGTAATACAATATTATTAGAAATCACGTTGATTTCAACATGCTCTTTACGAAATACTTGAAGACTTTTGAGTTGAAGCTGATACTGTGCTTAATCAAATTAATTAATAACTTGAGGATTTTCTATTTAACTTAATCAAGTTGAGCAGTTGAACGAAATTTGATATTGGCAATATATTTTTTTGTATCTGAATAATTATTCTACATATTTTGAATCACTTTATGTCTTGTTTGCCACTAATTTAATTCTGTTTAAGAATTTTTTAATATTTATAATGAAATCTAGATTCTCTCTAAGTTTCCTAAAACTATTTTTTGACAATCCATTTATAAATTTTTAAAGTGAAATGAAATATTTGAGTTGCTTTGTAGGCTAACAACCTTAAGAAACAAATATACAAGCTTGATTGAGCACATCGACTGAGCTGTCAGGAACATATCTATCAAGGTAGTTCAACATTATCATTAATTATCAAAGAAATTTATATGAACTTGATTAACTCCCAGTAAAAGATACTCAATCAAGAGTGTCTATCCGCTGTTAAGCATATATCGCTTCATATTCTAGCGAATTAAAGACTTTGATATGATATGATCTGCATCAACAACGTAGTCCAAATACTCAATCAATTTTCACTGTCTGCCATTTGAAATATTATCTAAAACTTATCTGAGTTAGAGTAAATTTTGAAGTTGCATTGGAAACTATGGCTAGAAAAAGCTAAAATATAAATATTTATTTTTACAGAATGTACTATAAGTTTTGTTATTTGTTTCAGTTTAAATTACTCAGTAGAGAGAGCTAATGGTCTTAGTATTATCCAATATATCAAACAATTTGAAATAATTCGATTCTATATCAAAAACGTAGTTCTAAAGAATATTCTGAAGAATTTCAGCAAGCTTAACGACTATTAAACGTATGAGACTTTATTTTAATGATATTTAATTTTATATATATTGACATTTATATAAATTTAATTTTGTATATATTTAAATTTATATAAATTTAATTTTATATATATTTAATTTTATATAAATTTAATTTTATATATATTTAAATTTATATAAATTTAATTTTATATATAATTAGTTAAATATATATTTAATTGTGTATATATATTTAATTTTACATCTACAAAAATTTATTTATATTTAATTTGATATATATTTAATTTTAAATATATTTAGTTTAATATATATTTAATTGTATATATATATTTAATTTTATATCCACATCAATTTATTTATATTTAATTTTATATCCACATAAATTTATCTATATTTAATTCGATATATATTTGATATTCCCATATCACCAATTTATCTAATCGCATCCTTATTTGCCTTTCACAAAAAGAAACTTGCATAAATTCAATATTATTTATTTAGTTCTCAAGCTGTGCACTTTATCCATCTCTCAGTAATTTCCATATACATTTCCACATTGAGCACATTTTAAGCAGTTCGTTAAGCTACGTGACATTTTGCATCGATATTTGTTTATGGTTCCACAGTTATTGATAACACTGTTTTGCACTTTGATAGATTATATATAAATATATATATAAATATACTCTTTGCAGTTAAACACTATTGGATTGCATAATGTTCCGCGTGGAATAGTATTTAGCATTCGATTCTTTTTAATCCATTTATAGATTTTAAATTTTTGGTAGATTTTTCGATTAACAACACTTAAGCATTATCCTTGTTGAGCGCACTTGGGTTGACCTACCGCTTGGATTAGCCGCATTTAATACTATTAGTAGCAGAGCTATCCCTGCTGTTTTCAGTCTCATGATCGATGGTCTTTTGTTTTTACCCGACGCGTATTACCAACAAACGTGGAATCGGTCGACTAATTTTGTGGCTGGGTTCGGGGCGGCTTTTATAGATTTGTCGAATGTACGTATCATAGTGAGTCGTTCCGCAGTTATTGCCTTATATTAACGACTATGATTATATGATACTGTTGCCGAATGTCCGATAAAGTGAGTTTCTACTCGCCGTTATTTATAACACCATCACAGCACAGGCCCTTACCTTGCACCCCCTCCCCTCCTACCGGGCAAGTGCGTATTTAGTAAGGGGAATTAACATAAAAAGCAAAAACAATTTGGCAGATAAGCCGAGCAAAAGTTTTGTGGCCTAATCACAGAATCGGGCCCGATACACGCTTAGACTCGTGTAGTTCGATTCTCGATTTTCGTCATTTTGGCGAATTTCATGAGATAAGGCAGCGACAGGGCAGCAATTTAATATATGTGTGGATTGCAGGTCCGCACTTCGGCTATAAACCTATATATATATTTATATTTATTTTATTGGCATTATGTAGACGTTTATTATCATACTGATTCATTACACAGTTAGGAAATGCAATTCGAGGCGCAATAATAATAATAATTCCAATAACGCTGCACTCGAAGCTTATCAATTGATAAACTTGTTATGTGCTTTTGATCGCTTGAAGGGCTTCAGGAAGTTCTTTGTTCACTTCAGGCTGACCTCTTATTATCTTGGTCGAATTTTTCATGGAATTTCTGTCTCATTGCTGACTCTTCTGCTGTTGCCAGGCGATTTATATTCCGCGGTTTTCCCTCTACAATTTCACAATGCTCTTTAATCTCTTCTAATCATTTTTCGATTATTGATATTGGGTTTTTTTAAACACGAAACTGTTCCAATTCTATTAGTTAGAATTCCCGAGATAAGCTAACTTTTATTAAGACTAAAAGTTTCTTATAGAAAAAAAACTGAAGAGTTTAAAAGGGTTAACCCAACTAACTTTGAGCATGGAAAACCCTATAGCATATATATATCTTTATATATACATATTTATAGGTCTTATTAGGCACTTAATCGTTATTTATGAACATTAACAATCGCTTAATGATTATTAGTTAGTTTTATGGTTGAGGTAAGGTCGTGGGAACCCACAAACTAACGTTGGGTTTCTTTTTTTTTTTGCCAAATTATTTATTGGGGGCATAAAAATACATAACCAACTGCAAAGCCAACAGCAAAAGGGGAATGTTTTTCGTGTATAGGCTGTGAGCACTGCCTGGCTGAGGTGTGGGGGTGGGCGGCTCAGGGGTGGGACTAGTGGGTTGCGGTGTAGTTGTAGTTGTCGTGGTGCTTGTAGAGGTTGAAGTGGAACTCGAACTGGAACTAGAACTGGACGAGGTCGAACTTGAGGAGGTTGAGCTTGAGGATGTCGTACTCGTGGAGCTTGTGCTCTCAGTTGGTGGTGGTGTCGTCACTTGAGTCTCCTCCAGAGGCTGAGCATTGCAGTGCTCTATTTCCGAGGGATCGCAGAGCTGACAGTTGACATCGGCCAGGCAGTTGAGCTGATCGGCTAGTGTCAGAGAGCAGCCTCGCTCGACTTGTTGGCTCTTGATGCTCGCATAGCACAGGTTGCGTCCGCTGCGAGCTATGTCGCAACTCTGTGGTGCCAGCTGCTCCGGAGCAGTGCGGCAGAGTTCATTCTAAGAGAAAATTCTCTTTAGCTTGAAGTGTTTATTGAGTATCAACAGAGCTTACCTCCTTATCTCTGCACTGCACACAGGCGAGCTGAGGGGGCGTAACATTGTTGCAATTTTCGTTTAGACAAATCTCGCACTGCAATCGAGAGTGAGCTCCACGCTCGCATTGCTCCCTCCAGCTGTCCTCTAGCTTTTCAAGGCAGCCCTGCGCCTTGACCACGCCCCCCTCGAACACACTGACACATGCGTCGAGCTGATCGACACACTGCTCGGTGGCCTGATAGCCGCTCCTTTGACAGTTGATGCCGCGGCAGTAGAGGCACGACTCCGATGCCAGGACACAACTGGCCCCCAGCAAAGCCAATAAAGTGGAGAGAATCGCACACTTCCTAGTCAACATTGGAACTGATGCCTTGACCATTTGGATGGGCGATTAGGTGGCCTACGCTTTATATAAACTCCACTGCAATCAAGGGTGTTCTGCTCAAGTTGTTTGGCTTGGTCGGCTCTTTAAAGTTCGTACAAGTATCTGTCAGTACCTCTGGCAAAGTCAAGCTGATTGATAACCGAATAAAGCTCAGTGGATGACTTTGCGTAATTGTTTGCTTTGCTCTTGAGCAGTGTGTAAACAGCTGTTCAGCATTTGGCTTCTTTGGCATGGCTCATAAGGCCCAAAGGCACTTAAATACCCCTGTTAATGGTCGGCATTAGCTGGCCTTCCTTAGCCAAAAGCAAATAAACATGTTTACGGGTGTAATGGAAATTTTTTACCTCTATTAGTTAAGCAAGAAGAAGTTGGATTTGTGGAATGTGAGAGAGTCAAATTAGAAATTTTGATATAGAACTTTTTATAGTATTAGCTTGAAGATTAGAATGGAAACAGATAGAAATTTTCAAGGCTTGGCAAAATGCTTGCAGCCTTTATATATAATAATAATTCATATGATAAACAGCTGATCCATCAGCCAACATCTATAAAATCACGCTATTAAGTACCAGTTTATACCCATTTATTCCCAGCCTTTATTGCATATATGAACCTTGATACGAATTGTATATAGCTATACTCTAGCAGTTTTAAGATAGCTTACATATTTATCTAATCTCAATAAATATCAGTGCTATATATACATTTTGGTAATCATCGAATATATATATCCAAAAGTATTGCCAAATTATTATGATTAATATAAGCCCTCCACAAAGTCTGCGCTCATTCACACTGCACCCACTTTACTTCTCTCAAAGATATCTAATCTAGCAAAGTCTGCAGTTAGATAATTTCCGACTAAAATGCCTCAAAATTCCCAGATATTTATGATTCATGCTTGACAAAAGTTTATTATTTTTTATCGGAAATATGAAAGATTAAATTAGCGCAGGAAGCGAATGAAACGATTGCCAGCATTCGAATCGAAGGTGATGTTCAGGCGGTTGCAGGCTGGAACATCGCCGGACGAGCAGAGCAGGCAGTTGGCATCCTTGAGGCAGCTCTGCTGATCGGTCAAGGTGGTTGAGCAGCCGCGCTGAATGTTGCTGCCCGAAGCCGAGGCCTTCACGTAACAATAGGAATTGGTAGCCGTTGGAGCAGTGCAAACAGTTGGCTTCAAGCTGGTTGCGTTCTCAGCGCAGTCGGCGTCCTGTGAATCCAAATGAAAGTTAGTATAAATCTAAAAAATGTCTAGGCCATGCTTCATACCTTGCTGGAGTCGCACTGCACACAGGCGAACCTCATGGAGCCAACATTGTTGCAATTATCCGCGTTGCACTTGAAGCAGGAATCACCGTGAGGCGAGTCGCAGCGATGGCGCAGCTTAGTGGGTATCTCCAGAGAGCAGCCTTTGAACAGGACTTGAGCTGTGAGTATATTTAAAATAAGCATTAGAAGAGGGCAGGTAGAGGAGCTGCTTTTTGTAGCCTACACTTCTCGTATATGGTCACGCAGTAATCCAGCGAGTCCACGCACTTCTGCACCTGAGCGAGGTCCGTGCGCTGGCAGTTGATGCCGTTGCAGCTGTGGCAACTCGTGATTTTGTTGGCCTCGCTGTGGCCTGTCGCCAGGACGAGCACCAGCAGCGCACTCAGAGTTCCTTTGACTTTCATGATGCGCTTTTTTAACTGAGCGCCGACGGCCAATGCTTTTGACTTTTATACGCTCGCTGCCGTGTGAAGTGCACTCGATGTCGGCAAAACACTCGACAGGTGGCAAAGCCGTAGCACCTAACACCTAGCTACAGCTATACAGTTTCGTAATGGATGAGTAGTTGGGCGGAATTAAGAGATATTTTTTATGAGAATTTAATAAAAAGGGTGTCTAGATATGAATATTATTGTTTAATTATTTAAATATTATTATTATATATATATATATATATTATTATTTATTTATTATTATTATTTTATTATTATTTTATTATTATTATTATTATTATTTAAATATTATTATTGTTTTCAATTGTTTTGTTCTTATAATACTTATATTAATTTTATTATAGAATTTTGAATCTGTTGAAAAAATATAATTAGATGATAATGATAGCTTTATAAAGCTCTAAGTCAGGACATGTGAAAGTAAATTCGCTCTAGAATTGCAGCAATAAATTTTAGACAATATGAGCTTATCAGGATCATGGGCGGAACTGGAGGGACAAAAAGGAGTTTTCTCTTAGCCATAAGAGCTTCCAAAACCTGAGAATTGCCTTTAGATAGATGCAACTTAAGTTAAATTATAAATATTAAATCTAAGTTTTATTATTTGATGCAATAAGAAATGATTTCCAGTTCTGCCAGGCACAAAAAGGCTTGACCAAGCAACTCTGATAGTATTTACAATGTTTATATTTCAGCAACTATTTGAGTTATTATTAAGATTTTACTTTTAAAATACTGAATAAGCCTTGCCAATTCGGATAAAGTAAACTGTGGCATGTCAAGCATTCAATTTAACGAAATACCTTTGCATGCATGCATAAAACCGAATCATAAAAGTATGAACCCAACACAAGCATTGCTCCCAAGACCGCTGACAGCAAAGTTTTGGGTACTTTTGGAATAGAATTATACTTTATCCAAATTGGCATGAATTCAGCTTTAAAATGAAACTGAACTGATAATAATATCTCAAATAGTTTCCAATATATAGCAACTTATTTTCCTATCAGCCTTATGTGGTCAGCCTCTACAACAGCAGATTTTCACCTTGAAGCTCTAGTTTGACATACTTTGTACTACATATGATAAACTTTATACTATGTATACAAACTAAGCTGCTCTATTGCATTTCCCGTCATTAAACATTATCTCAAACAATCAAAACTGCTCTTAAATTAGCCTTTTCCCATTGCTTAATAAATGAAATGGGTCAATCGATAGCTGCTTCTGATAAGCTGAAAACCTTTAATTTGCAGTCAATTATTTACTTGTTTATTTAGCTTAGTTATGTTGATAATATGTTACACAATTTTCAGATTTAGACTAATTGAGTCCACGAATGCTAAGCAGAGTGACCAGTCCCAACAGCAGACCAAACACCTGCTTGCCCTTGGCTCCATTGGCACGGAATTCCAGAACGTAATTGTTGCAGGCGGAGGGACCATGTCCGTTCTCGGGCAGGCACAGACTGCAGTCGCTGTCCTTGAGACAGCTCATTTGCTCCTTGACGCTCAGAGAGCAGCCTCGTTCCAGGTGTGAGCCAACCGACTTCACATAGCAGTAGGCGTTGCTGCCAGTGGGCGCCGAGCACTGGGTGGCGCTGATGCTATCGCCAGCCAAGTTGCACTTGGAGTCCTGTATGAAGAGGTATCAGTATACTTTCATATAAAAGAAACGTAATACTCACATTGGAGCCATTGCACTGTATGCACTGGAAGTCGGTGCGTCCTTGATTGTTGCACAGATCTCCGCTGCACTTTTGGCACTGCGGATCGCGCGCTTGGCACTTGGATTGCGCAGCTAGCGAGAGTTCCAGCAGGCAGCCTCGCTCACTGACTCTAACTGTTGAGCATACTATATTATATATCCTTTATAATTGTCTTAGTTTACTTACAGCCCTCGTAGACCGTCACACAAATGTCCAGCAGATCGTTGCACTTGACAGTCGCATTTTGTCGCGTCGTTCGCTGGCAATTGATGCCTTCGCAGCTGTGGCAATTGCGCGGAGTCGAAGCATTCACGGCTCCCTCGCTTGCAGCAGCTAAGGAGCAGCAGAGCAAAAGGATAATAGCTCGCGTTGACAGCATGTTCGCAACACCCATTGACTTTGGCAACTAAAACTGAACTAAAACTTGCCATTGCGCTGACCGCAACAATTTTCTAGTCAATTGGCGGCACTTCAAGATTTTCCATAGAATATCTCTATACTTCAGCTTTTAAACACCGGTAAAAGCGAACACTCAAGAGCCAAACCTTTTCAAGGGGCCCTCTCATACCCTGTTTGGTTAAGTGAATGAGAGTTGTTTTGCTATAAAAGGGACGAGGCAACTGAAGAAATTTTTAATATATTTTTATTCAATTTATATAAAAATATTTTATATTTTTATTAGGTTTTTATTATATTTTTATTAAATTTTTATTATATTTTATTATTTAATTTTTGTTTGCCAAACAATTTCTTATACGAAAAATATAAAAATATTTTAATTATTTATTTAACACAAATTCAAAACACCCTAAAATAACATATATATATTTTAATACTCAAAATACCAGTAGATTACTGAGTATATAGATAGTCAATCGATACTCTACTTAAGATCATTTGGCTTGTTCCTGATACATTTTTGTGACTAATCGGACGGTGATTTGTTTTGTTTGCGTGTCTCTTAAGTTGGCTATCGTATGACAAGGCAATCGAGGCTTATCTGCTAAATACAGATATATACACAAATACATATATATTATATATGTATTTATATATATATAATACACCCTTTCCACCCTATTTACAGCTGACTCAAGCTAAAGTTCTTCAACCGCTGTTAATATATAAAATAAACTTTAGTTTATATATAAGGCAAAAGTTTTTCATTAGCCATTTATTTCGGGAAGTTTCCATTATCAAGTATCTTTAATCGCCAACTATGTAGTATTTACTGCGCTATGATCTATATCTAAGGCAGTTACGTTTTTTCCGTGAATCATTTGGAATTGGCCCTAGTTGACCAATCGGTTTTATTGGCCCAGTTATCGGCAGGTTATCTGAGTGTGCGTAAATATATGACGCTGGCAGTCCGAAAAAAATAAACTTTGCTCAAGATTTATAGACAACATGCGAGGCCGCGACGAATAACAGCTGTCAGCTAGTTTCAAATCAATTGACAGACACATGTTGTCCATCTTCGAGCAGTTGATGCGATATGGAATCACGGTGAAACCCAAAGACATTCAAAATGATTCTATGAAATTTGTAAATTATTTCATTTGGTTATCTGGCGGAATTAGAATTATTTATGGCGAACTTGTTAAGTTTATAAATAGATAGATATGCTGAAGGGATAAATGTTTCGTTGGGTCTGATTCAAGTTTGCCTGCGTAGAGTTGAAGTTTCTTTGCCTGTTAATTTGGTTTGCCTTTTCTCTGCTTCAAGTTGATATTCATTATTATCAAAAGGCCAAGCTTCAAGTATTAACTTCAAGTTAGAGCTTCACATATATATTTAAGCCAACTATGCATTCCTTTACTTACATATTCATATCATATCTCTTTCGGTTAACCTAACTATTCCATTCTATGACCAGCATCTGCTCACCGCTTTCATTTCTTTTCAATTTGCTTTTCTTTCCTCAAACACATTTTGCTTAAAGCCATGATATCCAGCTCATGTCTCATTCTCTACCAGTATTTGCCTTGCTGCCATTAGTTCCTTTTTGTAACTTTTCAAAGTTGGCGCAAAACTTGAATGCGAAGGTCAGACTCGAACTCAACTTTGAGTTCGTTCAAATTAAAGCACAAACTGTACTTATTTGCATATATTTACAGCAGATTTTTTGTTTTGGTACAACCTAGGCGGACGGACAAAGCATGCGGAGATTACATTACACAATCGTAAAGGAGCAAAGCTGCGGAGAGTAGAGAGAGAGAGAGAGAGAGAGAAATGAAAATAATACAAGCATAACAAAGAAATATGCAAAACAGATGAATTGGGGATAAAGGCGAGGCGCAGAAACAAAGAGCGAAAAAAAAATAAATGAAAGCAACAAAAAATGTCTGAAATCGTTATAAAAATTGTAACTTTATTTTACCGGCGGGAAAAATTTTAGATACGCCTGGAAA
Source organism: Drosophila repleta (assembly GCA_018903745.1). Lineage (NCBI taxonomy): Eukaryota > Metazoa > Arthropoda > Insecta > Diptera > Drosophilidae > Drosophila > Drosophila repleta. The sequence goes on along the minus strand of JAEIGN010000497.1, from coordinate 16,134,247 downwards.
ATGGCAAGGGAAATGGAAGTCGAGGGAGGTAAATGTTAAAGACAGTGACATAATGAAAATGAGAGTTGCAGCGGGGGTTGCAGCAGCAGCATCAGCAGGAGCAACTACTCAGCAAATCCACTTAAAAACGTATCAAAAGAAAACCGGAAATGGACTTTATGAATTCGGAAGGACAACGTCTCGAAATGGCTTAAAGTTTGTGCAGTCAAGTGAAACAAACAGCTGAGACTTGCAAGTTTTTTATGCGTAATTTTTGTATTTACTAAACATTGCTGTAATGCATGAAATAATATGAAGAAAATGTCAGTAGAGGAGGGATTTAAGGCAATTGTGTGGAAGTTGCGTGGGCTTAGCTGACGTACAGTAGTTGAAAGTTGTTACAAGAAGTAAGCAATGCTGAAAGCTTCTATACATTCACATTTATTATTTCTCAGAATTCAAACAAGAAGAAAACAGCACTAAGGTGAAGGTAAAAGGAGCTTAAGCCTTGGGCAAAATGACGGATTCCAGGTATATGAGCCTCGTGAAGTTTTCCGTTTGTGACATTTACCAAAGTCTTAATTTAATCATATAAAAACATCATAAAATTTAAATGAAGTACACTTAAATTAACTTTAAATAAATATTTTTAAATTAAATAAATTTTAAAAATATTTGAAATAAAAAGCCCTAATTTAATATATAAATATAATAATAATATTTAATATAATATAATTAAATAATAAATATAATAAATAAATATTTTTAAATTAAATAAATTTTAAATAAAGCCCTAATTTGATATATAAATATAATAATATTTAATATAATATAATTAAATAATAAATATAATAAATAAATATTTTTAAATGAAATAAATTTTAAATATATTTTAAATAAATCCCTAATTTAATATATAAAAGAATATTAATATTTAATATAATATAATTAAATAATAAATATAATACATAAATATTTTTAAATGAAATAAATTGTAAATAAATCCCTAATATGATATCTTAATATAATAATATCTAAGTGAAATGCATTTAAATTAATTTTAAATAAACTTTAAATAAATAAATTTAATAAAATTAAATTTTAATAAATTATAATTAAATACCAACCAATAAATTTATAAAAATTCAGAAAAAACACTAAATTTAATAAAATTAAATTTTAATAAATTATAATTAAATACCAACCAATAAATTTATAAAAATTCAGAAAAAATACTCCTTTAAATTTGGTGATAAATTTAGCGTTTGCAGCTAAGCAGATTAAGACATTTATATAGTAGTCCAGCCACACACACAGACAGCTGAATATACAAAGGGACACAGACCAGCATGACAAGCTAAGCTGGGTGTTCAGGAAATAATTGTAAAAAAAAAATATATATAATTTTAACCTTGAGCACATCAAAAGTTTTCCCAATTATAATGGTTATTTATATAATATTATATTATTTGTATTATTATATTATATATATTGTTAAACATATATTTATATATATATATATATTTAACAAATCTCTCACTAAACTCTGAGACCCACTTTTCATGCACTCAATTTCAGATTTAAGCTCTGCACAACTTGATGCAGTTTAATGCCCGTTTCACGTGTGTTAAGCATCTATACACGTTTTGATGATAGCCAAACATGGCTGTCTATCAAATGCACACACAAATTCGCTCGTCGCAATTTGTTATGCATTGTCTGAGATTGTCTGGGCCACTTTGGAGATGTCTGGATGAAAATTGATATGAAGTTTCGATTAGTTTTTCGACGCAAATAATTTAGTGGTGATTGCATGCTGGGCATTCGGCTGGCCCGCTGGGGACACTTATCGCCAACGTGGCTGGCTCATAATTGACTCGAATCATGTTGGCAATATGCAAGCGTGTGATTGAATGATTGATTGATTGAGCGATGGCTGGCAAATGCGGAATGAAATGCAGAGAAAGAGAGAGTGAGAGAGAGAGAGAGTGAGTGTATAGGTGTATAGCTGTGCGTGGTCCGCTTGGCTTTCATTTCCTTTGACGCGTTTTGCGGCCTGCGGTCAAACGCATAACGGGCAGACAACGTATTTCTCTTGAACGCCCACTAACTCTTCACCTGCGCGCCTCCTGGCTCTCTGCTCGCATGTAATTGCGTTTATTGTGCGTTTGAGATTTGTAATTCGGCTGGCTGTCGGTGTGTGTGTGCGTGTGAGCCGTGACGTTGCCCGTGTTGATTGAAAATGGCTTAAGTAATCGACAGTTGATTGGTTGATTTGATTGTTGTTTTTACGAGTGTTGCTGCACTCGAGTCTGCTGAATAGCGCGGATTAGTTTTATAGTCAAGCCCATGGTTGTGGGTTTTGCCTTAGCCCATTGACGCCGTAAATCTTGCTAAGATATCTGACTCTAAGTGGGCGGCACTGTGAACATTGTTTAAATAGAAGTAAAGCGTTTATTGTCTAGACCATGAGCGCATATTGTATGTGAAGGTCGGCTTTAAAAGTTAATGGATTATAAACAATATTTTATATACAGTCAGTCCATAGTCCCATAACATATCTCTATATAAATGATTCGTATATCAAATCAAATTCTTAGTCAAGCTAATTAAGCAACTTCTTCTTCGGCTGCTCTTATTAAATATTCTTTTTAAATGGAAATCGACTGAGATTAGCCTCTTTGAGATGTGTTTGCCTCGGCGAGTCTCAATCGTTTCGCACATTTCTTGAGCATTTCTTAGCATTTCTGTAGCATTTCTATGTCAGCGGCAACTTTCTGTGCGTCTGCCCCGGGAACCCTGACCCAAATGCACTGCGCCTGGCCTTTGGAACGTTGGCTACGTTGGGTGTTGGGTAAGCTGCAGGCGCTGCCTGGCGGTCTCTCTGTGTATGTGTGTGTGTGTGTGGCTACAAACATTTTTGCGGATGGACGCAGCCACGAGGACCACTTTGTTTCGAGCAGCTTAAAGAGACGAGGCAGGCGAAGGCAGCAGCAGCTGAAGCTGAAGCTGAAGCTGAATGCAGGTAACGAGTTGGGCTTCCAAGCAGGCAAACGGCAGCGAAAGAAACGTAAAATGCCGCAAAAATGGCGCAAAAGAAAATCCACTTTTACCGTAAAAGTTCTCTGTGGTAATGTTGTTGTCGTTGTTACCTTTGGAAAAAGGCAGCCATTAGCTGACCTGAAATGCTCGGCCCGGCTTTGAAGTGGCGCTCGCTCGCTCTCTCTCTCTCTCTCTCTCTCTCTCTCTCTGTTAGTGGCTTCATATGCACTTCAATATTTAACATAAACAAATATAAACAAACTACACCAAGTGTATAACAATGAGCATATGTATGTGTGTGTTACCCTCGAGTGTGTAAACATATGACTGTGTTGTGTGTGTGTGACTGTTTGCTTTTCTTTAGTGCCAAAGCTGACAGTTCAAATAGCAAATCTGTCTGCTGCTGCGGCTGCTTCTGTTTCGGCTCCAACAATGACGAAAATAAATTATAAAAACTTTCAAGTTTGCTTAAGCTAAATATTTAATGCCTCACAGCAAACAGAAGGGTATTTACCGAAGCAGATTAACAGCAATGGAAGTTCGTTGTTTTAAAAAATTAAAAATTTATGCAGATTGTCAGTCGCATGACAATGAAAAATTGTCTGAAATCAATTAATTTTGTTTAAAGAATATAATAATAATAATGTATATTAATAATTTATTAGTTTACATAATATATATTTAAATATACCAAATATTTCAATGAACAAAAATATTAATAAAGGTATATAATATATTATAATAAAATAAATATGTCGTATCTGTATGAAATTAGTGCGATAGTCATAATTAGTTATCATATTTAAATTGTCTCCAATAGTGTTGGAGAAGAACTAAATAGTGTTGAGAAGAGCCTGTGAGAGAGACAATGTAGTCCCGTGGGTCGTTGAGTGCAATCGATAGAGTGCAAGATAGAGTGTCTGAGAGAAGAAGTCTAAAATAGAGAGTCATGGTCAGAGTGTGAACGAGAGACAACGTAGCACGGGAATCGAAATATTAGTTAATTATGGATCAAGGCAAAACATACGACTTTCCGGCTTTCATGAGATGTGTAATCTATGAATATACGTATAGAATTGGTATTTCAATTCTTTTTTTCAGCTACAGATTTAAATCTGCACAGTCTGCAGATTTCTGATAATTTACTAATGGCTGGGTTAGTGAGGTAAGATAGACTTTCAGGCATATGTTATTGTATTTAATAATTATTTACACTTATTATTTTTTATTTATTTTTTTTTATTTATTAATACTTATATTTCAAAATTTTTATACTTGCTGACATTTTCATTATTTATATATTTATTATTTAATATTATTTATACTTATTTAAATTTTTTATTATTTTTATTTTTATTATTTAATATTAATTAAATATTTTCTTATTTATATAATTTATTATTTATTTTTATTATTTTTTAAAAAATTTTTTTCCATTTTTTTTTTTTATTATTTAATATTACTTATCTTTAATAATTTTTAACATTTTTTATTATTTATATATTTTTTTATTTAATTTTATTTATACTTATTTAAATTTTTTATTATTTATATATTTATTATTAAATATTAATTAAATATTTTCTTATTTATATATTTTATTATTTATTTTTATTATTTTTTATATTGATTATTGTTTATATTTCTGTATTATTTATTATTTTGTAATTTAAAGAATTGTTTTCACATAAATCTAAATTCAAATACAATTTCAACAGTATTTTTCTAGTATTTCTCAGCTTGATCAATCAGTCACAAATGCTTAAATTCCTTCAAGAGATCAGCGCTGATTGCATTTCTTGTCAAAATATCTTGTTTTGCCTGAGAGCCAGAGAACCAGCTCAGCGAGTGGATGGAGTGGCTACGCACAGCAGTGGCAGCATCGGTGGCAGCAGCTACTGCTGCAGTGGCAGTAGCGGACAGGCTGTCACCTGCCAGATAGCCAGATCAACTACTGGCTGGCTGGTTGGCTAGAACGTTGGGTGGCCAATTTTGAGTACTGGGCAACGTTGCGAAATCAAAACAGGCATGATTAATGTCAACACAATTGACATAAAGTGCTGAACGGCTGCAGCCCGGAAAAACTAGACGCGACGCGACTCGCCTCGGCTGGCAGTGAAGATGCAATTATTGATGGATTATTTACTGTCAGCGCTGTCCGTTATGACACTGAGATATGGGCACAGGGCGGTCAATCGCTCAGACGCTGTCTGGAGAATGTCTGCGTCCAATGACAATCGCTAGACAAGCAGATCGAGCGCCCGCTCCAGGCATGCCATGGCGTGCCATGGCGTGGGGAGTCGTTGCATTTTCATAGACATTCGGTTGACTCTGCAATTTACGGCCGCAATTATATGTTGAGTGCGGCTGGATGCCAGGCCGTGTGGCAGGCGTCATTAGTATTCAATATTCAATAACTTGCATTGATGCATTAATTGCGCGTAATCGTCCGCCATATAAATAACGAACAAATGATGGAACACACAACGCCCCAAGACGAAGACCGAGTCGCAAGTCCAGGAAGTGAGGAGTCTTCGCCACGTCTCATTTGCATAGACAGCGCATATTTGTGTAATTATGCGTGGAATTACAGCTGGGGACGCGTCGTAGTCGTAGTCGTAGGACTAGAAGGGAATCGCTTACGGTAGCTGTCGTCACACAGCGCAGGCCGTGAGACTTTTGCCGCCACTCGTCTCCATTTGCCGTTAATTATATTGGCAGCGTTTACATGACAGCAGAGACAGAGAGACAGAGAGAGAGAGAGAAAGACCACCAGCAGTGTCAATCGATAAGCGTGGAATCGCACTCTATATGATAATGCCCAGTCTAAAATTGTGATTATGCCCTCCTAATTGATAATTTGTGTTTGAGGTGAGTTTTTGATTTGGCCGACAGCCAAATCATTTAATATGCACAACATCAAATGAGAATCTGTCCCTCCCAAACGGAACTTTATTTTTTCTATTTTGTGAATAAATTTCAACAAATTTCCTTTTGGCTACTGCCTAACGGTTATATTATTGTGTGGGTGGGTCTGTAATAAATTTTAAAAAATAAATAAATAAGTCAAATTAATAATGAATACAAAATAAATTATATATAAATATTGTGAGTAAATTTTGGGTGACTAAAAAAGTCTTGAAGACTTTGAATTGAGCTGAGATGGCTAGCAGGGAGGTCTAGCTGCTTTCTATATAAAAATGTATATAAGTATGTATGTATATGGCTTTCGAGCCATCACTTCTTTAATTATTTATAAGTATTTAAGTATTTTACTTCTGCCTCTCCATGTAAACTCTACTTAAAATAATCATATTTAATTCTGAGAAAATGCAATCGATGGCGTTAAAATAACTATTAATTTGTTATCTTTATATACATTCAGTAGAATGCCTTTTATATCAACCTGATATTGAACTGTTGATAACAAAAGTATGAAATTAATTGACTGCTAATGGAAAAGCATTAACAATGTATAACAGCTGCTGAAAAGCCAATAAGCTCTAACATATTGATTAGATAATGATAAATATATATAAAAAAATATAAAAAAAATATTAAAAAAATAACTTTATATATACTTCAACATTATTTGGAGAATCACACAAATATCCATCTATTAGATGTTTTAAAATAAAAAATTTACTTGTGCGTCGGCCGGGAATCGAACCCGGATCAACTGCTTGGAAGGCAACTATGCTGACCATTACACCACCGACGCCGCTTGATGATCAAAATCAAATAACTGAACAGAAATCTAAAATATAAAATTTCAAACTTTCTAAGCCAGGTAAATTATACTTAAATTAAAAATAAAATAAATTAATTAATAAATAAAAATGTTACTAAAATTACAAATAAAATAGAATAAAATAAAAAAAAATATAATAAAATAAAATAAGTTAATGAATATATAGATATGTATGTTTATTTATTTTTAATTTAAATTTAATAATTTGTATTAAGATGCGCATTTTAATTTAATTAAATGATGCTGCCAGCGCTCAAAAAGTTTTATTCATTTCGAGTTGTTTATCTGCTTAAATAATTATATTTGTCCATATTTTGCGCATTTTGCACTTTGGCTCCTTTGAGTGAAGCCAAACATTTTGTTTGGATAAACAAATAGAAATGCTGCTTAGCCGGGGGCACGAAATAAAATGCAATTTATGATGATTGCTTATTTGCATTGCGAGTAATTTGTTAAATTTGTTTGCCCACTCGCTGGCAGTCAAAGTCTGCTGCGTCTGCGACTCTTGTAGGTGTTGTGTAGGTGTCAAAAGGTCAATCGCTGTTGCTGTTCCAGCTGTCTATGCTTAAGATTGTGTAATGTAAAATGCCAGCATCCAAATGCCTTTTTTTCATGCTGCCTGACAGCCCGACATGCTGTGCGAGTGTGTGTGTGTGTGTGTGTGTGTGTGTATGGCATTTTGACAAACTTATTAAAAAAGTTTTGCCGGCTGCAAAATATCATCATTAAAAGCAACGCAGCAGCTTCTCTGATGGAGCTCGTCATTGCCAGACATTTGCTCCGAAAGTTTTGTAGTTTTTTAATTAGGAAGTATTATGTGCGACTATGCGAATGGGCGTGGCAGCTTAATATGCAAATAGTTGGAACTGTTTGTGTCGTATATCGTAAAGAAAATAAAGGAGAGTTTTTTACAGCAATTTAGCAAATTTTTCTATAGAAGTTAATGTAAATAATCATTTAAAAACATTTAATAATTTTAAGTTAATATTATATTTATAGTTTTATTTTATTTTAAATTATCTTATTATATTCTTCATATTTAAATTTGTAAATATTATTTATTTCTGTTTTTTTATTACAAATTTACTTTATTTTATAACATTTTTAATCATTTTTGTTCTTCCAAATAATTAAAAAATATATATATAATTTGTAATAATAATATATATATTTTTTATTAATATATAGTTGCATTAAAATATTAAAAAACTTAATTGGAATTAGAATTTGTAAATATAATAATAGTTTCGAAATTCAACTATTTATTTATAATTTTTTCTTTTTCTTAAATTCAGTAAAAATAAATATAAAATCTTAAAAAGTATATTAATTCATATTAATTCAAATTTATATAAATATGTTCATATTTATTATTTATTATTACTATTTATTACTATTTAAGGGCATTTGTGTTTAGATTTATCTTCATTAGCTTTGGCACATTTTATTTAATTAAATGCGCTCAACTTTCCACACATTATTTATTCAAAATTTTAATTCCATTTTTCCTTTTTTTTTTGTAGTTAGAAATTTGCAAACTGTTTCAGTTATTTCCCCATTCCACTCCCCGGAATGTCCTGGCTCACTCATAATTGCCTTGCGGTGCTTTGGCTTTAGCTTTCTGCTAATAGAATTAGAATGCGCTTCATGGCCAATTTTCAGCGAAATTTGTTATGCAGTTTGTGGTGCTGCTGCAGTTGCACAAGCCTCGCGGCCTTACGGCCTGCAGTCCGTTTGGCTGCTTCTCGTGTCGCTTAATTAATTGGCAAGGCAAAGCGAAAAGCAAAAAAAAAACAGGAAAATAAAATAAAATCGGCCAAGCAATGCAAGAGCCATGTTAAAGCTGCTTCGACTTCGCTGAGGCTAAGGATGCCATCGGCTGTGTCACCAAAGGTTGATTGGGATCAAGGTGGGAAAGAAGTTGTCTCTTGTTTGTTGTTAGTGTGGTGCCGACAATGCCAACCGCCGACCGCCGGCTGCCGACGTGCCATGAATTGTCCACTTTATGGACTGGCCAAGTGGGTTACTTGGCTCTTTTTTTAGCGAAGATGTTATTTAGCTGCTGCTTCTTTTGGCTAGCTGGCTGTTGTAGTCTGGAGATAAGTGTGTACATGCTTTAGCGATTGGCCAATACTTGGCGATTGTTAGGTGGGCAGAGAGGAAATAGAAGTAAAGTTATTATGTGAGCGATAGTCTGGGGAGTAAAAGTCTTTTAATATGATTTATTTAAGTTAATTACTATGATTCTTTAATATTTTTGTTTTAGTTGGATTGTAAATTTAAATATTTATAATTATTTTATGCCACATAGAATGTGATCGAGACTTCGATTATGAAGTGAGTCTACTTCAGCAGTCGTTAGATATATTTTGTAAGCACACAGCTATAATTCTCATGAGATATTTGAAGTTTTTACTACATTTAGTCTGCCAATATTTATATATAGGAATAAATATACAATTGGAATGAATTTGAGAAAGTTAGTTAAGGCACAAGGTTAAACGTTAACTTCAGACACATTTAAATATATTGAGAGGCGATAGTTGAGTTCTATGAGGGAGCTGGGCTACACAGCTCTCTCAGCTGAGTGTGAGGCAGCCGTGTAGCCTAGCTGTGTAGCCTAGCTGTGTAGCCTAGCTCCCTCACACTACTCCATCTATCGTCTCTCAACATATTTAAATATATTAAATTATCATTCATATTTAAGCAAATTTCCACTCACATTTAATTTTCTATTATAACTCATTCTTACATCCCATATACCAACATACATCAGTATTTACTATATAGTATATGCTATGCATCAATTGCTTTCGGCTTTCCACATGCCGCGCATCAATAACTAACGGTTAAGCTCCGCACCATAAAATATTACAGCAAAATGCAATTAGGTAAGCACTCGTAGCAGCCGCCTGGTCCTGGCTCAGCTCTTCCGCCGACCGTCGCTAAAAATCACGACAATTAAACGTTAAAGATTTTAAGCCTAAATACGAAAATAACAACAACAACAGCAGCCACGAAAATTAAATTGCATGAAATTGGAAAATTATTGCCACGCACGCCAACACGCACACACACACACACGAACACATTTACATAGTGCTAAGGTAACTGTGCAATTTGGTCAGCCATTTAAGCCAAATTAAGGCCCCGTTGGAAGCGTTAGGCTGTGCCTCCTCCTCCTCCTGCTCCTATCAGCTGCTGTCGCTGCTGCTGTTCGTGCGGTCACATGCAATCAAGGCTGCAATTTTCTTAACCAGTTTCCTTTCAGCCTATTAGCCAGTTGACAGTTCGTGTGCGTAACGCGGCCTCCAAAGCATCCCGCGCTGCGTCTGCGGCAATTTTTCTAATGATGACACGACCAGACGACGACGACGACGACGACGACGACAAAGGCGACGCTGTCGAAGACTAAAAGAATATGCTATATAGACATACATATATAGTATATACATACATACAGTCGCTGCATACTCGACTGCATCGAAGTTTAGCTGAGCTGAGCCTTGTCCCCGGCCCCAGCCCCAGCCCCAAGCATTGGCAATCAGTTGGCAGTTTGTTTGGCTTAATCGCCTGCGTAATTGATATGCGTGTGTGTCTGTGTGTGTGGAGGGAGTGGAAAGGGTTAGGGAACTTTTCTTTTTAATTAAAACGAACAGCTCTTTGGCCATCGAACAGAGACATTATTACACCTGATTGCTGCAGCTGTGGAAAAGCGGGTTGGAAATGCTAAATGGAAGTGGAAATGGCATCGATTAGATGGAAATTGATGTTAAGATTGATATGCGTCTGTGTGGTCGCAGCCAAAGAAACAGGTTTGCACACTTGGAATAAACAGAGATAAACACGTGACTGGAGCAACACGATCAACATTGTTGTCGGCTGCAGATTAAATTGATTTTTGTAGGCTGAGATTAATGTAAATTATTAATAAACCAACTTGAAAGAGGCATAGCAAACGGGATTAGAGAGAATTGTGTTTTAGGCTGAATAAGATTTACGGGATGAATGTGTGGGGATTGAGTCTGATACGCCTGCTCACATCTTCTATGGTCCATATGCAGATGACACTGAGAGTAAATCATTAAAGAGTTAAGGCTTTAAGCCTATTTGTGACTATGTTAACTAGCTTTATTGTCAGTAGAGCTTTATCAATAGAGTATATTATTATATATTTGACATTATATGTAATCTGATAACACTGAGCATCTTCAGGATGGCGCACCCTTCTCATTCATCGTAAATGTTGAATATCTTCTATATCATTTGATCTAGAGTCTAAAAATTTTCTATGAAATTCCATTTTATTCTCTTTAAAATAAATCAAGATCGGAATCTGTATCATTTCAAGAAGTATTTTTTTAAATTTTTGTAAGAAAGTCTTATAAAAAAACGGTGTCTAAAGTCGTTTAAAATTAAGTTAGGATAGAATGTATGCATTTATACATATGTATATTTGATTTTCAGGGCATGGACTGCAATATATACTTCATATTCACACTTTAAAGTTAACCTTTGTTTACCTATATTTCTGCTACTTCTATAGATACATATTTATATTGGCAAGAAAACACGCAAAACCTTGCCCTACAACACCACAGCCACATATTGCGAATGTGTCGAAAATTACAATTACAAATATCTATTTTCTTTATTTTTGGGCAGGCTCAAAGCCTGCAGGCTGCAAATATTTTTGTGCTAAGGACCCAGAGGAGCAGCGAAGAGCTGACTAAACCGTAGACGTAGACAAATATTGAGTCCCAATCGCTCAGCTGTGAAGATGCCGCAGAGCAAATACAAACAGGAACAACAACAGAAGTGGGCACAAATAAACCGCAGAGCGGCATAATAAGTATAGCTGGTGATAAAGAACTATGCAGAGAGGGAGAGAAGGAAGAGAGAGGGGGCGTTAGAGGTCGTATTGTATACCTTATGGGCCATAAATATGCAGGCCAAACACAAACCGCAAAAAAGGAACCAACGGCCAGCAGCAGCAGCAGCAGCAGCGGCAAACAAATAAACAAACGTGCCACAGTCAACAGTTGTGGCAAAGGGGCGAGGGCGTGAGCGTGGGCGTGGCACGCATTGAAATGCCAAAAACGTAAAAGGCAGTGTTTCATTTATGCTCTTTTGAGGCGTGGCAGCCCAAGCAAATATTAGTTTAAAGTGGCGCTCCGGACAGCCACTTAAAATGAGCATTTTGAGAGAGACAGAGAGAGAGAGAGAGAGGGAGGGTGAGGCAGAGAGTTGAATTAAATGAAATAGTCAAACGAGCTAACAGACTCTAAAGCCCCAAATGTTGGTCAACCGCACCGAATTCCCTTGTTGCTGTTCGAGATACAAATGTATCTACAACTAATGCTGCCCGTGCTGTTGGCAGCTTGTAATTTACTTAATGATGCTCAAAGTGATTACAAATGCAGTCGAGCATGCTTTGCATATTGCACTTGGTCATGTTCATGTCATTCTCACACTTGTGTGCCCAACAACAACAACAACTTCTGAGACACTCTATGTGTGTGTGTGTGTGTGTGTGTGCGTGACCTGACCCCTAAGGATGCCTTCGGGGCAGACGCATAAATCGCCCGCAAATCAATTATGTTGCCTGTCTGGAAGTTCTTATCTGCTCTCTTCTTCTTCTTCTTCTTTTGCGCTTAATCCAAGGTCAGTTGACGACTCCTGGCTGTGCGTGAAAAAATCTGAAATATTTTACGCACGTTTCATGCATTAATTGATATTTGCAGTAATACGCATAAGTCAAGACATGCCACAAACGAAATGAATAGCAAATGAGCCCAGCATGAGCTGCGGCCAGTCGAGGAGTTCAGTTTGGCCACAGCCAGGGAAAAATGTTGGTAGGAAGTGGAAGATATAGTCAGGCTTATAAATTCATGATGAAGTGTTACATATATGCATTTGGCTATATGCTAAAATTATTTAACATTTTTAGTTTATAGACAGCAGCAGCTGCAGGCAGTCAAGGAGTAGAGTATAGGGCTTATAGTAGTATTCCAGGCAACTACTGAAAGATTTAAAGAGGCTTATTTAAGCTTGATGAAATGTAGAATATAGACCAAATAAAATGTTTGCAATACAGAAAGATATAACTAGGTTTAATATACATTGATTTGATTTGATTGCACAGCCCCAACTGAAGCTAATAAATACAAATATTAAAATATATTTCTAAAATATTATATATATTATCTATAATATTAAAAAATATATTATTAAAAAATTATAATATTTTTCTTTAATATTAGCAATTTTTTTTTTTTTTTTTGACGTATTTGTGAATTTATTTGCTGCTTGTTGTCAGAGACTCTATAGCGCATTTATCTTTTATCCTTAACATTTGTTTTTTGGCAGGTACGCCTGTTATAATTATTCTAATTTATATGTAGTTTTTTTTTTAATATTAGCAATTGAAAAACAGAAGCTGATAAATACAAATATTAAAATATATTTATAAAATATTATAAATATAAAAAAAATATATTATTAAAATATTATAATATTTTTCTTTAATATTAGCCATTGGAAAACAGAAGCTGATAAATACAAATATTATTATAATATATTCAGAAAATAATATAAAAACCTCGTAAGTTATTTCTATAATATTAAAAATATATTACTAAAATATTATAAAATTTGTCTTTAATATAAGAAATATTTTTTAACAATTTAACAATATATTATTTATATAAATATATTATGTATTACATTATAAATATATTCTAAGATTATTCAAATAAAATATCTAATATTTATATTGAATTTCATATAAAATCGCCTTCCCAACCTATGTATTACCAACTGAAATTTCTTTATTCCATACCCCACTCAAAAATCTCTTAGCAGCTCAGCCACTATCACATTTCATCTGCACAATAGACAAACATTTTCTGTGCAGGCTCCTGCAGCTCGACTTGTTGACCAAATCTTTAACAGGCATTCCATCCATATGGCCGGACGAAGGAAATTAGTGCAAACAAAGCGTTTGCCGTATGCAAACGGCATACTAATTAGTCAGCCGTCGGCCGTGTCTTCGCTGCTGTGGAGTCAGCGACCTTCGGCTGGTATGGCCAACAATATTATTGGCTTAAATATTTACTTGACAAGCGCATGGGCAGCATAATTTAATTTTGAATGCAAATATTTGATGACATGCAAAAATGTCGTTCTAAATTTCGACGAGAGTCCAATAATTGGATATGCATGAACTAAGCACGCCGACTAACTGTGGTCAACTGTTTGGTAATTGAAATTTAATTGAATGCTTTTAATATACGCCCATTCTGAATCAGTTAATAGCAGCTGTTGCAATCTCTCGCCCGATGCAAATTAAGCAATTTGTGCGGCACTAAATCAATTACGAAGGCAAATTAAAATCACAGTTGCCAAAAATAAATTCATCTGCAGCTGATTACGGTCACTTAGACTGAGTAAATATGAAATAATATTTATTTAAGTATTTTTAAAAATATAGAAAATATATATAGAAAATATTTGGCTGTACGTCGGCCGGGAATCGAACCCGGATCAACTGCTTGGAAGGCAACTATGCTGACCATTACACCACCGACGCCGCTTGGAATGCTGCTCAAAACTTCTCAATACGAATGATTTGGAAGTGGAACATTCGAAGCAGCCTCCGTTTTACTAGGCACAAATTTCACGCCTTTGATGCTTATCTAATTGGGTCAAAACTCGCCGAACAAAGGCTACCAACTCTTTTCGTTCCGTTATCAAAAAATATATTTTCTTGTGGGCTCAGCTAGTGTCACAGCTGATTAGACTTTCAATAATTTGTTTATTATTACATTGAAAACTAGAAAAACAAATTGCCATGAATTTAGTTTTTAGTGCGAGGTCAAGTCTGGCAGAAAACGAAACAGTCTGTCGTAGTTTATAGCCCGGACATATGTTATATATATATATATATATATATATATATATATATATATATATATATACTTCATATGTATGCATGTATATAAAATATATATTTACATAAATTTGTTATTGATGGAAAATATACATTTGAATAGATGTAGATAGCTTGCACATGAATAAAACAGAAAAAAATCTAAGTTAATAAGAACTTTACATAAAATTAAAAAAATGAATAAAAAAATATTTCTTAAATATATAAAAAAAGGTAAAAAATTAAAATATTTATAAAGTAACTTTAATAAAAAGAACCTTCATTTAAAATATATATTTAAAAAATATAAATAAAAAGTATTTATTTTCAATAGTGTAACAAAAATATTTTAAATTAATAAAAAAATAAATAAAATATTGATTATATAATAAATAAAAATATATATAAATAAAAAATATACATAAAAAATAAACAAAACTAATACTTTATGCATAAGAATTTACACTTTATGAGAATATTCAAAATATGTATAAGTCTGCAGCAAGAACTTGAGCTTTAAGTATAAAAGATCATTTCCATCTCATATACGAATGCTAAAGCTCTTCCTATGCACTCAATTAAGTGAACCTAAATATACATTTCAGCCTATTTCATACAACATCAAATACATATCTACTTTTCCTCAGCCCACATGCCAAACATAAGGCAAATAAAAATTCTTTAAATACATATTTTTCATGCATTTATAAAATACTCAAGTCTGGCTTAAGCTATTCAGAACTAGAAAACCTTTGTAAGCTGTATTTGTTATGCTTACTGTCGTTGTCTAAAGAAAACTGATTCAGTGCTGGCCACATTAAGCCCTTTATGCGTGTATCTTATTACAGCCACCCCCACTCCAGCCCACCGCCAACAAGTAGGCCCTAAAGCCGCATGCGGTCCACGAACTATTTATTATACTACCGCAGCAGCAGCAGCAGCAGCCGCCGCCCTTCGCAAATGAGCCGTTAAAACGAGCAGAAGAAGTTTCAAATTGTGTGTTGCCCGTCGATCTTCTTTCGGTTTTGGTAGGCCTATTTGGGCTCTTCGAATCGCTTGCACCATGTAGGCTTTTAATTAATTTGTACGATCTCCGCACAGCGTGTAGGTAATTTCCCGTATCGAAAGCATTCGCTGGCCTAACAAATTGCAGCAATATATCAAAAATAGAAGCACACAGCAAAAACCACAGAAACAGAAAGAGAAACAAAGCTTGAATTGTTTCAGATACCCTGTGGATGTGGGAGACACAGGTGAGACGGGTATGATGATATCTATTTTATGGATGAGTCTATAAAAGCTGGGCAAATTTCATGTGAATAAATATTAAATAAAATAAACAGAATTTCAGACTATACTTTTTTGGCATGCAGCTATAAATACTTATCCAAACTGAAGGGAAGTATATCAAATGTAATTAAATATATGAAAATTTAGCTTATTTAGAGGAAAGTTAATGTACCTCTGTCTCAAAGCTCAAAATCTAGTTCAAGTGAAGATATTTGAGCATGTCTAGCGGAAGAGGATTGTGGATTTGTCTTAGAACTTAGATCAGTGCAGGGTATAACCCAAGTCAGTCAAATAACAACAAAGTCTTGAATTTACATCTCATCTCAGCCCAGGGTATCTCCAAGTCAGTCAAACAACACAGAAAGCACTGCACATTTTTTGTTATTTATTTGAACTTGTTCAGATTTTACAAGGGACGCGTTTGCTACCTTTTGACCATTTCGCTGCGTCTCATAATTGATTGGCGCTGTAAAGCTTTTAGCCCGTTGTTGTTGTTTTTTTTTTTGTTTATTTCAATCCCTCGGCGACCTGCGACCTTTTTGGGTCAGACGAAAAAGTTGACACTGATGCCAAATGATGTCATTGCGCAGTTTGCGGTTGGATTTGTATTATTCCTTTTCAATTCTTGATTTTTTACCATTTTATATTGTTTCTTTTCGGTGTTTTGTTATTCATGGCAATGGAAACTTGTTGCTTGAAAACGTTTTGTGTAATTTATCTACGCTCATTGTTTTTTGTGAGCACGACTTTGAAGCCTATTGAGTTGTCTACTTTGCTTAATTGAGTCTATTATTTGAACTTAATCGCCGAACAAAGCTGTCTCTGAATTATGCCTAAGGCTCTGTTTTATGAGGCTTAAAATCAGGGAGTTGGGTGAAGCTGAGCGTGTTATATCAAGGCCGTGCTGGCGTGAGTTTAGCGTTTTGATGAATGGATAACGATTTGGGAATTGCCGTTGCTTACTTAAGGCTAAAAAATGACAACATTTTAGCGAAGTGTATTTAATGCTGAGATTTTGTCGAATGTTGTTTACTTTAAAGGGAGAGGAAAGAGCTGTGTGTGGGTATTTATATTCTAGGTGTCTAAAGTCATTGTGTTTATGTGTATGAAGCCTGGGTGTGATGAAGCGAGACATATATGTGATATATGAGTGTGATATGTCGTGTTTAAATAACAATAATAAATATAAAAAATATTAATATATATTCATATTTTGATTTATTTATTTATATAATATTTTTATACGTATTTACATTATTTTATATTTAAACAATTAAATTAATATCATATAAAAAGAAAATTTATTATATTTTTTAAATTTTTTTGTCATAGCTGAATCATTTTTTTATATAACAAAATTTATTTGATTAAAATTGAAGCATTTGTTGTAGAGTTATAATTTTTTGAACTCAATCGAAATTGAACAACTCTCCATATAAACAGTGTTCACAATAGCGCAAGACTTGAATGACAGTTGGGATGGGTGGACGAATAGGAAAAAGGAATATAAACTTGCTTAAGAAAGTTTCAAGCTTGATTCGTAAGAAAAACAATTCCTTGCTGAACTAAATAAATAACTAAAATGCTTAAAATATTACATTTTACCAAATATTAAATTTTATTATTATTAAATATAAAATATTATCAAAAACAAAACTCTTTAAATTTGTTAGCTATCAGTAAAAGCGTAAACCCCTTTTTAAAAATTAAAAATCAAGAAGATACTCAATCAAAAAATAAATAAATACAAAATATACAAAAAAGGGTAGCCAGCTGAGAGCTTATCAACGGCTCGGTTAACATATTAAATCGAGCTCAGTGCGCGCCAACGTGCAACAAAGTCCTTGAGCTGCGTGCCAGACGATCCAGCGAAAAAAGAGAAGAAGAAAAAAAAACAGTAAAACCAAAATTACATATGCAAAAAGGGAAAACGAAGCGAACGGAAACTGCATAATCAAAAATCACAGCAAGCGGTAATCAACGGACCATATATTTTGAAGACCTTCCTACCTACCTGCCGGCCAGCCCCAGAGCAGCGCGTTTTGCGTAGCCCAGCCCACACAGGCAACGATCAAAACAAGTCCCAGAGGCCAGAGCCGAAGATGTTTGGCCCAGTCTGGCTGGGCTGGCGAGTTTGGCAAACATTTGGCCAGAATGCCACATGCGGCGCCTGAAGCAGCCGCTGCCTCTGCCGGGGGATAGTAGCCGTGGTCGTCGTGGTCTTCTGCTGAAAGCAAGTTGTCTAAGGTTGAGGCAAACAGAACATTGAACTTGAGCGGCAAGGCAGCATATGAATTTTTAATTGCATGCGGCATGCGAAACTTGCCTGGGCAATTAATTACGCATCGATTTGTGACTGGGCGAGCATGTGCAGCATTTGCATTTGACGCGGCGGGGAGGCGACTCGAATTAATGAAAACCAGCTCAAACACACACACACACACACACACGCAGAGCTCCAACTCGACCTGACTTGGCAACTTTGCCAGAGAAATAGCCTAAACGTCAGAGAAAACCATTTGTTCTGTTTGGCCAAGCTCTGCTCATGAAGTCATCAATGTATTGAGTCCCGGTCTCCCTGGTCATTGTTCCAGCCAGCCACCTCAGTCAGCTCATTCATCAATAATTTCCGGGAAATGAGTGCTCGATGCCAAAACTGCATTTGACTGATTGACATGCGTGCTCTGACCTGGTTTTGGCATGCCTTTCGTTTCTTCCACTGTCCGATCTGACTGGCTCCGTTTGCTCTGTTGACTCCTCGCCGATTTTGCATGCTCATGAATCACGTCTCTTAACTGGTTGGCCATAGACTCACCTGTCTGCCTGTCAGTCGAGCGAGCCAACTTCATGAGCCATCAGCTCTAGCAACTGTCTACTAGTTGCTCGCCCTCTGCTTGACTACATACATATGTATCTATATCTCTAGCTGACGGCCCCAAGCTGAATTGCTGCTAAATAATTAATACTAAATTAAGTGCAAGCTCATGAGGGAATGCATTGGGAAGGCTCTGCCTAGGTGGGCTATGAGTACTAGAGTTACTTAGATTTGGATTGGTTTAAAGAGAAAAACAAAAATCTTACAGGCTTTATATTGTTATTGGATTATATACGAGATATTAAAAAATATATAGTAATTTTGTTATATAGTTAAAGAGCTGAGAACTTGGTAGGTTAAACCATAGATGGCGCTACTATGTAGTATACAGTTCCAAAAATTATTTATAATATTTATCAATAACTCTTTATTGATATATCAAAAATGATAGTCTTCAAGCAACTTGCTAAGCTGACTTTAATAATACTAAATTTATTTATAAAATATAATTTATATAGAATTTTTATTATAAGACCTTTAGTAATTAATAATAAAAATATTATTTATAATATTAATATTATTTATAATTTTTTTATCAATAACTCTTTATGGAGATAACAAAAATGATAGTCTTCAAGCAACTTGCTAAGCTGACTTTAATAATTATTATTTATTTATCAAATATAATTTCTATAGAATTTTTTATTATAAGACTTTTAGTAATTAATAATAAAAATATTATTTTTATGTTATAAATTTATATGCAAAAAATGTTCTATTATTAATAGAATGAAAATCAATCGTTATAAGAAAAATAATCTATAAAAAAAAGTAGCTCAGTTTTATTTAAACATATTAAATTCTAATTAAATTAAATTTAGAGAATTTTTAATAATGGAAAATCAATCAAAATATAAAAAAAAAACATTAATAATTTGAATAATAAATTTTCTATGAATATAAGAGTGAAAATCTATTTTTATAAGTGGCTCAGCTTTATTTAAAAATATTAAATTTATTTCTTAAATACTTTAATATATTATAGAACATTTTTAATAATTAAACATATGTATTTTTTTTAAATTATAATGTAAATATACATAAATAAATTCCAAGAGCTCTCAATAATTTCACGAATTTTAATGAACTACAATTCATTTGTTTGTATGTCTATTAGAGTCGGTGATGTATGAGGCGATGTTGATAATGGAATATGCGCAAAAGGAATTACAAATTACACACTATGCCCAGAGACGGGCCAGGGTAGGAGCAGGAGCAAGAGCCGGAGCTGGAGGAGAGGTGGAAAAGTTGGGAGTGCTTCAGTTGATGATTAATGTAAGTCGCGTACAAGGCAAAGTCAAAGACTGCAAAGATGATGGCAAGGATGACGGCGATGACTGCGTTTCCTGGAACTGCCAAGCACAATGGGCATTGGGCAATGGGCATTGGGCAATGGGCAATGGGCAATGTCATTGGCTGGCTGACAGTAAATAATCTATCAATAATTGAAGATGCTCGCTTTGAGGGCTCGTGCTGGTACTCGTGCCCATGGACCACACTTGGCGCTGGCAAAAGGATTTTTTTATGGTCTAGCCGGCAGTGCTGATGATGATGATGATGAGGCCGCTGCTGATGATGATAGCCATATATGTATAGAGTAGTAGTAGGCAGCAGTCGTGCCTCGCTTGTCCCTGTCCCTCGCTTTTATGCTCGACTGCCTTTGCGATCGATTCGATTATTTATGTCATTTGCTTTGACATTTATCATTCCACGATTCACGTTTTTGCCTTTGTCAAGGCCAGACCGGGTCCCGGCCAGACCGGACCTGGCTGGGGCTGGACCTTCTATCGGCGCTGTTGTCATCGTTCTCCATATCACAGCAGCCCATCCCATTATATAGCATCCCATCTCCTATTTGGCCGTTGGCTATTTATGGCCGCGCTACTTAACATAAATTTTATTGCTTTTGCTGTTGCTCATTTGGGGCTGCTTCGGTTTAGTCAGCGCGAAACACTGACCAACGGCCAGACTCCTGCCCACTGGTGCCTCTCCTCTCCTGCCTCCTCCAGCGGCAATCGAACCAACTGAAACTGTCTATGAATTGATGAGCGTTCATTTATTGCGTGATTAGTTCGCGTGGTTCATTTTTATGGCCTTTTAAAGGAGCAGCCAGCACAATTTGTACCGGTCGCATTAGCGCTTTTGATATATGCCAGCCACATCATATCATGTGGCTGTGGCTCTGGCTGAGTGAGTGTGGCTGACCTGAGCTCCAGGGCATTGACAACAGATTTCAGAAGTAAAATGGAAGTTGGAAATGGAATTAATATTATCATTTCTCAAATCATCAGCTAATCAATTCTTTATATTATATTAAGTGTAAATTATAATCATGAAACTATCCATCCTTCCCCCAGCCTGCTCTCAAAATCCCTCAAAAGCCTGCACCACTTAAGCAACTCTTGCATACATACTTATAGAAATTTAATTTTAAATAAAATACTTAAAAACTTAAAAATATATATACTCAATATTCGAAGCAACCGGGCCGTGTTTCGAGGTGTTTTGTGCACACCTTTATGGCTCATTAACGGACATGTTGCGGGCAGCCGAGCGACGATCGAGTTGAACGAGCCGAGGGAATCAGCAAGGAGCCAAACGGAGTGCCGACAAAACGAGCTCAATAAAAACTGTCGACTGAACAATAAAACAAAATGACAATTTACGATTTTATTTACGAGCCGCACAGAGATGAGGCCAGCCGGCCGGCTGGCTGGTTCGATGCTTAACTTTGCCAAAAAGAAAAGACAGCAAAGTTTGTCGTGTCTTCAAAGCAGCGCCTAGAAATTCGTCATGCCCATTGCGTGTGCAACAAAACAAATAAAAGGGCAAACTCAGTGCTCGCAGCTGGAACTAGAGCTGCATAAATTATGTGCGCTCAGCATGCCAAGCTGTCAGCGCTAGCGACGCCCCCGACCTTTGACTTCTTATCTCATTGTGAACTGGAGCAAATTGTTTTTATTTGTGCGCATCTCCCAAAGCGTTGCCAGCCTCACCTAGCCACACCCCGAGCTGGCCTGCAGCGCCTAGCAACCCTTGCCGTATTTTTGGATTGCATTAATTGAAAGTTTATTGGCTCAGGCTGAGGCTGAGGCTGAGACCATAATTTAATTTACTTGTAATGCGCCGAGCCATGCAACGGGTGGCCTTTTGTGGCTCCTGCTAATGGCAGCCATAAATACATCGAGTATTTGCTGGCGCAAGTGTTGCACCACATTTGGAAATCCAAGTTCCGCCACACGGTTTCAATTAAGCCCTGGGCGTGACAAGTCAAATGTGGGTGTCAACCGACGAGGGACGACGACGATGGCGATGGCTAGGAGGGGGCGTGTCCCAGCCGTTGAGTGCTTCGAGTGTTTTGTGACTGTTTTTGGTGGGTGGTCGGTCAGAGGCGTTGTAATTAGTGTGAACGCCTCTTTGGCTTCAGCTGAAATTGAAATGTCATCGTTTGTCAAGCTAAACATATAATGCTCAATGGGCATGCGATGCTATATATATTTATAGCATAAGTTGAGGTATTATTGATTCACTTCGATTATTGATTATATATTGTAGTAAGGAATAAATTATAATTATTTATTCCAGCAGCCTACGCCACTGCTAGACAGATAGAGACTGATCAACCCGAAGATGGGGTATACATATGTCCTCCTATATCTAACTTATTAAATAAAAAATCCTTCTTAAGGAAGCTTTATCCATCTCCTATCTGAAGCTTTATCTCTTTGTTATCTGCTCATTTAAAGAACTAATATTTCTATATTTAAAATTTATATAAAATATAATTATTTCAACAAAATTCTGTATTTACAACTTCATTATATATCCATTAAATTATATAGATATACACAATTCAGCATAACTTTCTCCTACACAAGCTTCTCCTCTCAAAACTATATTCCACTTCAACTCAACCTCTACTGCTTTCAAAACGCATCCTTTGATCTTCATTTGCACTTAGTTCACAAGGCTAATATTACCTTTGTGCGTCTAGCGTAATCAAGAGCTCTCTCTCTCTCTCTCTCTCTCTTTTTCGCACAGTTTCCCCAGCGGAGTTCCTTATAGATACATTTCACTTTATATTCGTATCGTAAAAACTTTCCAAATCTGTTTTTCATTACGCAGCTAGAAAAGAAATCTTAAAGTCTCGACGACAGCGAATGGCTGCCACTTGAAGGCAGGCCTGCAGCAGCCGCAGCAGCAGCCGCAGCTCTGCCTCTGCCCAGCCAATGCCAACGCCGCGTAATGCATCATAAATTCACATTAACACTTTGCAGACATGTGCGTTATGCGGGGCCCTTTGGGGCATACATGCTCAGTCCTCCTCCGCCTTCTCTGCACTCCTCTATTTCCACTACCTCTGCCCTGGCCCCGCTGTCTGAGTGTCTCTGCTCACATTTATGGCACTCATTTCGCCTTCCTAAAGATACATTTTGTGCGCTATTTGTGTCATGTGTAGCGATGCATCTGTTTTGTTAGAACTTCGGCTGCCCGCCCTAAGATACTCTGCAATAAATATTTCAGCTTATCTGGATATTTTGGGCAATAAACTAATTAGTAGCTAAATAGTGCCTTATGTATCTGGAGTTATTATACATCTATATAGACAAACAATTTGATTTGATTTGAGAAGCCTTTCTGGTAAAGTTTCTAAAATTATTTAATATGATTTTTACAGAATTGTTGTGATTAAAAAATATTTAAAATAATATATAGTTGTTTTAATTATTTAATTAAAATTTGTCTACATTTTCTATATTTAAAATAATACATTTGTTATTTAATATTCTCTGAGTGGAAAATATAATGATAAATATTATTATTAATTAATATTTTATTGAAATTTAAAATATATAAAAAAATATATATAAATTTTATATAAATGAAATAAATAAAATAATTTAAAAATGTTCTACAATTTAATATTTTATGAACATTAAATATAAAGAAAAATATATAATTTTATTTTATTTTTTAGGTATATTTTTTCACTGTCTACAAAAGAAACAATCATAAATAATACGAACTAAATTTTTAAAAAATTATATAGCTCCTAATATAGTTATATAGCCCTATACATATTATATTCTCATTTTAAAAAATGTTAAAAAAGTTACGAAAATTAATTTTATTTTTATTTTATAAAAATATAAAAGATTTTATTTATTTTGTAATTTTTATTAATTATTAAAAAATGTTTTTTTATTTTTAATTTTAGTATTATTTTGATAGCTATATTTTTAAACAACATTTTTTTTTAATTTTAATTACATTGCTATATTAAATATTTTAAAGCCAGTCATTGGGTATTTAAAATATTATTATTTTATTTTATTTTTATTTATTTTATTTACTTTATTTATTTTATATATTTTATTTATTTGAATTAAACTTTAATATTCTCTTCAATTTGTATAAAAATAATTATAGAATAACAATACATTATTATTATTTTATTTTTTATTTTATAGAGCATTTCCAGCTCGCTTAGCTCATCTCAAATATTTCCTTCTTGGCGTTTTGAATATGCAATAAAGAATTTTGTGGCCCGTGGTTGTGCATGTGTGTGTGTGTGAGAGTGTCTATGTGTGTGTTTATGCATACTTAAAGTACAATTTTTATTATTGTTATGTATTTTTTTTTTGGTTTTTTAATTTTTTATTGCCCATTTTGAGGAAGCTTTTGTACATTTGTCAAAATTTGAGGATTTACGATCGACATCATCATCAACAGATGCAGCAGCGGCAGCGGGAGCAACGGGAGTTGTCCATGCCCCAAGGCAGTTGCGTCGACAGACTGCCAAGATTTATGTTAATTTGTTTTGATTTATTGAATGGTTTTTATTGGGCATTTTGGGCGGACTTTATGGCGGCGCCTTAAGTGGACTGTCAGCTGGCCGATATTCAAAAATTCAAATGCAACAAGAGACCAGAGCCAAGAGACAAGCGACAAGCGACCAGAGCCAGCGAAAAATGTCATTCTGTGACTGTGGCATGTTTTGGTTAATTGAAAATGCGTTGCAATGCGGCACAGTTGGATATCCTGGGAGTCTGTGAGACAAGCAGCAACAGCAACGGCAGCGGCAGCAATGATCAATGTGCGACTGTCATGCAAATTTAAATTTGTCCAAACGGAAAGCCAAAACCGGCCTTAAGACTTAGCCGACACGAGGAGGATCTAGCCGGGCTGGGTGCAGGCCACGCAGACGCAGACGCAGTCGTTGCCGTGGCTAGACAAGCGGCAAGTTAATTTATGCGCTACAACAACAGCAGCAACACAAAGCGCCCAATAAAGGCTCAGCAGCAACGGCAACAACAACAGCAACAACAATTGGAAAATTGTTTATGCGTCTGCGCAGCCGTTGCGGTGTTTTGAGGCTGTGGCGCGTTTAGTGTTAAACGCTTGATTAAAATTCTTGTAACTGCAACACTTTTGTGGCATGTGTGTTGTTGCGCCATTGTTGCTGTTGTCAGGCACAACGGCTCTACGCGGGATCTTTATGGTGCGCTTGCTTTTGTTGCGGCTGCAACATGCATCACATTGTTGTTGCTGTTGCTTGCTGTTGCTGTGTTGCTTGTTGTACCTTGCGGCTATGGCATTGAGGCATGCGTCTTGGCATTGCATTGACTAGTTGTTGTCCGTGTTTTGTATGCTCTGTGGCTGCATGTTGCTCTTGTTGTTTTAATTGAATTGATTTGCATTTTTCACGCAGGCGTTGCTCATTCAGCCTGCTCTGTTTGCATTGTCTTCCAGATTGGCGAAGCCTGAAAGACTGGCGAAAGCAGGAAATACTTTGATTGAGACTGAGAATTTATGTTTAGCGCTAAGCGTCGCTTGATTGATGATTACTAAATAAAATTGAAGCGGATAGTTAGAGCTGAAGGCTGGACTCTTGAGTGGCGTGGAACGAGATGGAAGATGAGATAGGTCTTTATATAATATTAGTTTGGTTTAGAGTTGATCAAATACTGAGACTAGCTGAATCTGCCTTAGTCTTCTTCTGCAATCTCATCTCAGTTCGGTTCATATTTGACCTTAACTGCTTGAAGTCTTTATATATCCCTGAGAGCAGTCTTAGACTACAGATACAATTTGCTCTGCAAACTTAAAGCTCAAGGTTTCTTTTATGAATCAGACAACTATATCAACTATCAACTATATATATATATATTGATTTATATACTTATGTCTCCTTCACTTTAAATTTCGCTCTCAAATAAATCCATTGGCTTCTTTCGTTCATCAATAAATGTTCAGCTGACGTCCATAAACAGTCAACATATCATTTGTATTGGCAATCAAAATTCGTAATTGAAACTTTAATGCAGCACGCATTAACACCCCGAAAAATTGTTATTAATTAATATATAATTGTAATGGAGCCACGACATGACATGCCCACATTTCTTGCCAGCAGCAGCACCAGGAAAAAAACCCGAGCGCCGCAAGCTTAACAAATTAATAAACTGACCGTCAGTGCACGAGAATACCACATAAATCAATTTCAGAAAAACGCTAAACAATCATAAATAATAATTAAATGTCCACTGTAAAATAGCCAAATAAAACCACCCCCACCCCCACCCACTCACCCCCACACAATCCGAACAATGTAATTAAAAACTGTTCGTAATTATTGAAATTTGTGGTGGACTTTGGCAGATAAATTACTGAAATTACAGCCAAACTTAATTCAATTAAAGAGTGGCCAAGCGCAGAGCTCGAATTGGAGTTATGTGAATAGATTATACATATATATTTATATAATATAGTCTCTCTCTCTGTCTCTCGCTCTCTCTATAGAGCTGGCGTGCTGCTAAGCGTCGTTTGCACGGCTCGTTAGCTCCTGTTGTGCCGCCCCCAGTCATTTGTAACGGTTTAGTGAGCAAAGGGTAGTCATATCTCTGCCAAGGACTGTCATCCATACATACTCCACTCAAGGCCCCCATTCCACTCCACATTCCACTTCTAATTGCACATTTGTATGCCTAATCGATCTGTCCGTTTCCATTTGTTTCACCGTCCATCGTGGCCATGTTTAACGTTTTTTCTCTATATTTCCTTTTCCTGTATTGTCTCTATCTCTCTCACTGTTGACAGTGCTTTTCACTTGGCCTCGGCCAGGTGTCCAATTGAACGGGTTAGCCAAATGAAGCGTGACATTTCTTACAATTTTTTTTTATTTTTATTTTTTGGACGTGAGTTTCTATGGCAAACGGGCGAGAGGTGCGACATTTTTTTCCATGCCACTGCAATGCGCTTTTTTTTGGGTGTAGCACAAAAACTAAAGTTCAGTTGGGTGATATTTAACAGGCAGAGATTTGGGTTGATTAAATACGGGATATATGCCTCTTGGCAATCTAGGAAGGAAAAAAGCTTAACGCTTTAAATATATGTAAAAGAGATTTGGAATATAGATATCATCTTCTTTCATTTGTACTTGAAAGATATAGATATCATTTCATTTCATTTGTACTTGAAAGAAGACCCTCTCATACTTAGTCCAGTTAAAATAGTTCAGGTAACATAGTTCTGATAATATGGTGTAGTTAACATAGTCCATAGTCCATAGTTATGTTAATATAGTATAGTTAACATAGTTCAATAAACATAGTTCAGTTAACATAGTTCAGTTAACATAGTTCAGTTAACATAGCCTGGTTAACATAGTCTAGTTAACATAGTTAAGTTAACATAGTTCAGTTAACATAGTTCAGTTAACATAGCCTGTTAACATACTCTAGTTAACATAGTTCAGTTAACATCGTTCAGTTAACATAGTCCACTTAGCATAGTTCTGTTAACATAGTTCAGATAACATTGTTCAGTTAACATTGTTCAGTTAACATTGTTCAGTTAACATAGTTCAATTAACATAGTTCAGTTAACATAGTTCAGTTAACATAGTTCAGTTAACATAGTTCTGTTAACATAGTTCAGATAACATAGTTAAACTAACAAAGTTAAGTTAACATAGTTCAATAAACATAGTTTAGTTAACATAGTTCAATTAACATAGTTCAGTAAACATTGTTCAGTTAACATTGTTCAGTTAACATATGAATAATATGATATATTCTGTATTATACTTCTTGAAATATAAATAAAAGAAACTTATAAAATAGATCTCACTCCATATCTTTAATATCATAAAAAGGGCCTTTTCATAACCTTCTTTTCTAGCATAACTCGAAAACTTGATGAGCTTTCAATGCCAGACTTGCTAGGGAGGTTCTTACATAGCTAAGACTCTGTTAACATAGTCCACTTTTTAAAAATATTTATGAATTTTAGATATTTATATATAGATATGCTGCAAACTAGATCATAGGCTTGTAGTCCCTATCTCCAAATATGAGTCGAAAACCAATACTTAATTGTCAACAACTTCCAACTCTTTCGACAAACTATTCACAGTTAATCTAAGCAGATATTCATACCACTTGAGTATTTTTTTTTTTGGCTATGTTCAAAGTGAACTTTCGAAATGTCGAAAAAATGAAACCCGTCCAAAAAATATGTCGCTAACTAATCCGCTAAAATAAGTCCCACAGCAGAGTTGCATTAAGTTGAGCCTTTGAAGCTGTCATAAACGGCACGCAAAACGCAGGCAATGAGGCGGGCAGGTGGGCAATACCTGAAAACCTAAGCAGCTTACATTTGCTGGCAACGACTAACTAAGGCTAGGGTAAAAGTTGCTTTGCGTGTGCGACAAACGCTGTTCATGTTGAACAAGAGAGCGAGACGGGGAGAGAGGAGAAGGAGACGAAACTAAATTTGATTTGCCACAGCCCACATGCAACTTGCGGCACGCAATTAAAATCTTCATTAGCCGCGTTTAATTTCCACTTGTGATTAAAAAAGAATAATAATAAAAAACTAAAGGCAAATCGAAGTCGAGAGTCAAGAAAAAAAAAACAGAGAATAAGAAATAAATACAACTTGTGACATGTGTCGCTGACTTATCGCCATCGGCAGGACAGGATACGAAGTCGGAGTCCGAGTCCGGGCCCGGGTCCGGGCTGGACACCTTGCGGCCTGGGGGCAGACTGCCTGCCTGATTAGCGTTGGCCGTTCGATTCGCTGCATTCGGCTCGATAAGGAGCTATCAATGCGAGCCTAAGTGACAGTTGACTTGTTTATCAATTGACAGCTTTGCTGCGGCTAAATGCCAGACAGCAATACACACACACAGAGACTGTCTGACTACAGAGATTTACGCTGCGAGAAGTAACTGTTAATAAGCTTGTTGCTGCGGCCTGTGAAAATGTTGCTTTTAATTAAAAGTTGTTGCCGCTTTTGCAATTGTGCGTTGCACCCTCCTCGTACCCAACCCAGGCCAACCCCCCGCTCAATCTGTCATTTGTGAGGCGTGGCGTGGCGCGCGGGGGGTTGCCGGAATGTTTGTACATTTGTAGCCCATAGTATTTATACTTGTATTTTAAAGCCCGATGCTGTCAAGATAAAGAAGCCAACAGGCAGCCTCAGCGCATGTTCAACAAGCCAAGTATGCAATTGGGAGAGGCCAAAAGGCACCGCACACTCCACAACACACACACACAGGAGACACTCAAATGCTTGTTTTTATTTTTGAGAGCATGTTTAAAACGCCAAATCCTACGCATTGCTGCTGTTGCCTTAACAAATTTTTTGATATGCTGTTAAAGCGTTTTTATTTAAATTTGATCGAATTGATGGCGAAATTTAAATTTATTTATTTGCTTATGAAACTCTGTGATTGCTTTATCAGTAAAAGTCTAAAATATAGATACTCGGTAACTTAGAAATATTGAAAGAGATCTGAAGCACATTTTTTAGACTAATTTATTTGGCAACTGTGCAAAACCCACATCAAATTTAAATTAATAAATATTTAATAATAATATATTTATCAATAAATTGTTTTGAATGTTAAACATAAATATTTCAGATTTATAATTAATAAATTTAAATTATATATTTATAAATACATTGTTTTAAATGCTTGAATAAAATATTTCAGATTTATGATTAATAAATTAAATTTATAAAATGATTAGAAATTTTATTGTACATTGCCAACATTCAATTCAATTTATTTATTTATATTTAAATTTTTTAAGCACAATTTTTAAATTTATTATTAAATTTATTGTGTAATTTTATAAATTTAAGATTTTCTAAATAAATTTAATTTATAAACTTTTAAAATGTATAATAATAATTGAAGTTTATTTTGGATAATTTTCATTCATTAAATTAAATATTTAATTTATGAATTTAATAAATTTATTATTTATTTATTTAAAAATAAAATTAAATTAAATTTAGACAATTAAAAATGTAAAAATTAGTATTAACTTTTCTTCATAAATATATAAATTAATTTATAAAAATTTATAAATTAATTTATAAAAATTTATAAATTAATTTATAAAAATTTATAAATTAATTTATAAAAATTTATAATAAAGAAACTCTGCTTATTTTAGGAAATAATGAACAACAATAATTGAATTTAAAAATTAATTATGCATTGAAAATTTTAATTTATTTTTTTTTATTTAATTTATAAATTATAAAAATTTAATTTATAAATTTATTATGTAATGTAGATATTCTTTGATTTAATGAATTTTTTAAGCTACTCTTCGACTCTTTCCCTTCTGCCGTAATCCACTCTACAATTTGAGAGAGAGAGAGAAAGAGAGAGAGAGAGGCTTACCAACATTCATACAGTCACTACTAAAATCCTTTCTGCACAGCTTCACTTTACTGCATTGCCTGCCAGACTTAAATATTTCCATGACGTTTTATGAACTGGCATACGGAGCATCTTCAACTGCAGCCAGACAAAGTGAATTTCTAAAGTTTCGTCCGCTCGGCAGGCACGTCCAACATTGCTGCAATTAAACAATATTTGCGAGTCAAGTGCGCTGGTCAGTGTGGCAACTGGGATTAGGATTACTTTTGCAGTTCTTGCATTGTTCTTCTGCTGCGAACTTGTTCAGAAATAAATTTTGTTGAGGCTCAGGCTGGGGTTGGGCTGACAACAACTCCCAGAACATCTCATTTCGACCCTAATGAGCTGGAGTAGTCAGAGTCGGAGCATGTAAATCTTACAGATGGCTGCTCCACTTACGAACAACATCCATTTCCATAAATATCAATTAAGGCGAAGAAAAAAAATATCAAAACGGCGAGAGAAACACACGCGGCTAGCAGTCTACGCCAGCTACCGGCAATCAGGGCCTACCTGTGCAGCAGCCTACGCAGTGTAGTTTGCCCTCTGCGTCTCCCTCTTCGTCTTCGTCTTCCTGTTCTTTTTTTTATATAATTGGACAATTTAGGTGCTGCTACGTCGCATTTTGGTGCCCTGCTAATTAAATGAAAATAAAAATGTTGAAAATCTACCGGAAACTTTGCCGAGCTCCTCTTTTGGTGTTCAAGCGTAGCCATGTGGGCGTGTCCCGGCACAATTGAACTCACGTCAAGGTCCAATGGGCTGCGACAATAGTTGAGTACAATTTATGGATCAGTTGGTATCGCTCTTCAAATTCAATTAGTCCAAACTATGGACAAAACTTATCCAAAGCATTCCGACGCCGTCAGCGCATAAGAGGCTTAGAAAGAAAATTATTAATAAACTGCTTTCACTAATTTACAGGCTAGCGTCTCTCATTACGGCGGACAGACTGGAGGCGGATGACGGAGCCGGAGAGGGAGAAGGAGAGGAGGTCTGGCAGGGCAAAACATAACAACATTTTCAGAGCTCTATTTGGCAACACTAAGCGTCCACTAAGCATCAATATTTCATGCTAAGCCTATTAGAGATTATTGTGCCAGCTTACAAAGGCCTAAATGACAAGTGGCAACTGCTAGGCGAGTTGGGGGCGAGTCAGAGACTGAGGCTGAGGCTGAGACTGCTGGCCTCTGGTCTCGGGGGGCTTATTAAACGTTTCATTTGCATAATATGTGACACCCAAAAATAAGTTGAATGGAATATTTAAAAAAGCATTCAGCATTTCTTAGCATTTGAAGGAAAGGCTTAGCTTGGCTTGGCTTGGCTGGGAGCTAAATTGATTGAGTTAGGAAATTATTGGCTGTAGTGGGTGGTTATTGTTTGTTGATTGCTTGAGTTAACTTGATTGCAAGATTGATTGAGCTTTGACTTACTGGTTGATCAACTCAGAAGTGGTTGAAATTTGTAGAGATGTTTTACTGTAATTAAATTTTATATTAGTTTAATAAAGAATAAAACATAACTCTTGAAATATAAATTATATAATATGCAAATAAATATATTAAGTTTATAATATATATTTTAAATATTTATTTATTTATTTATTTGCTTATTTATTTACTTATATATTTTTTTTTATTTATTTATTGATTTATTGAATTATTTATATATTTATTTATTTTTTATATTTTTACTCTCTTGAAATATAATATGCAAATAAATATATTTAGTTTATTATAAGTATTTTAAATATTTATTTATTTATTTATTTGCTTATTTTTTAATTATGTATATTTTTATATATTTATTTATTGATTTATTGATTTATTTATATATTTATTTATTTTTTATATTTTTACTCTCTTGAAATATAATATGCAAATAAATATATTTAGTATATTATATGTATTATAAATATTTATTTATTTATTTATTTGCTTATTTATTTAATTATGTATATTTTATGTATATTATATATTTATTTATTGATTTATTGATTTATTTATATATTTATTTATTTTTATACTTTTATTTATTTATTTATTTTTACAATTATTTTATTATATTTTCTTACTATGTATTTAATTAGTGGCTTAGTTATTTATTGGTTGATTTATTTATTTATTAATTTATTTATTGATTTATTGAATTATTTATATATTTATTTATTTTTTATATTTTTATTTATTAATTTATTTTAAAAATTATTTTATTATATTTTTTGCTATTTATTTATTTATTGGTTGATTTATTTATTTATTTATGAATTTATTTTTTATTTATTTTTTTAAATTAATTTTTTTATTTATTTTATTTTTGCTTATTAATATTTATTTATTTATTTACTAATTTATATTTATTATAAATTAAAACAATTTTTTTTAAATTTATATAAATAATTTTTTAAAGCATATTTATCTATTTTTATATTTACAAAATATTTATATTTTATATTAATGACTATTATAAATTTTTTATATTTATTTAAAAATTTCCTTTGCTAAATTAAAGAAAACATTAATGATTGTACAGCAAATGATTTTAATAATTCCTTGATTTCCTTAGCTCATCAAGCTCTCAGCTAACACAATTCTCCAGATCGATAGCGTCAACTGAGTGCGAGGAACAATATTTGCACTGCAGCCATGAACACTGTGAAATACTTTGGCTGAGAGCCCACCTCAGTTGCACATGCGAATAATGAATGCTTTGGCAGCTCGTGATTATGTGAAAAGTGGTCGTTGGAGCTGGGGGCTGGCTGGAGGGGGCAAGGGAAATATTTACACACTAGCGTGCAAACATTTCATGAATCCATTTGCGCAGCAGCTTGGAAAATCGCTGGCAAAACGAAATGGAAAAGTTGGCATTTTCGGTGGCCCGAGACGACACGTTAATGAAAAAGAAAACTGGTCAAGTGAGGCAGGAAATGGTCGATAGAATTCAATGCATGATTAGTTGGAATTATAAAAAAGCAAACGCAGCTTAAAAACAGGATTCCAACAGTGGATGTGGGTCAGGTCTTCACTCTTGGCCTGACACTGCGGCCAGTTGAGTTCGGCTTAGCTGCAGCCTCTGTTTGGCGCTGCAGTAAGTATTTCGTGCTCAACAAGATGAGATTGCAGCTCATCTGTTTCGCGCTGCTCGAAACTTTTTGCCTCTGCTGTGCCACTGAGGCGGCCGCCGTGCACGTTATGCTGGGTCGCGGCGGCTTTTTCGAGTGGCTGGCCACCATACTGCTGCCCACAACAGCCAGGCCGGAGCCACAGCCAGTCGCATCAACAACTCCAGCCAGCCAGCCAGCTGAGGAAGCGCCAACTACGACCACAACGAGCTATCCGCTGGAGCGGGAATGCAGCAGCTGCCGCTGCGGACTGATCCACACGCTGGAGACGAGGCGCCATCACTATCCCTGGCTGGCCATGGTGCTGCTGCAGGGACAGCTCCACTGCGCCGGCTCGGTGATCAGCGATTTGTACGTGCTCACAGCTGGCCACTGTGTGGAGGGCAAGCCCACAGAGCTCATCGAAGTCCACCTCATCGAGCACAATCGCAGCTCCAGCCAGCCTCAGCGGCTGCAGCGTCTGGCCGAGCATGTGAAGGTGCATGAGCTATTTAATCCACGCAGCTTCGATAATGATATAGCTCTCATCCTGCTCGATCGGCCCGTGAGCTTTGAGCAGCGCCTGCGACCCGTATGCCTGCCGCCTTCCCGCACCAGCTTCGACGGCGAAGTGGGCAAGCTGACGAGCTGGACTGGCCAGAGAGAGGCAGACATACAGGTGGGGATTAGATCTCTATATATGTATCTTCTTATATAACCAGCCTCAACTTTTCTAATATTTCTTTATGCAGAGACTCAACACAATTCGCTTCAAACTCGCTTTCTCTATCAATTTCACATCCCCCATTTGCTGTTCCTTCAAACTCTCCTTGCTGCTCATATTCAAGCTCTCGCGCGGAAAGCCTTATCTAAAGCTCATTTTTTTCTAGGTGATCGACTTAACCTTTCTTTATCTATATCTGTTCCCTGGCATCATTTCTATTTATCATATATATATACTTTTTTTGCATAATCCCAACACCCCGCCCGAAATTCCCGCAGGAAGTCGACGCGCTCATCCTGAGCCAAGCCGAGTGCCGCAGTCCCAGCTCCAGCTACAGCCCCGCCATGATCAGCGACAACATGCTCTGTGCCAGCTACTTGAGTGCTGTCTGCAGCACGGGCAGTGGCACTCCGCTCCACGTGCTCTTCGACGAGCAGCTGGGCCAGCATCAGCTGGTGGGCATTGCCTCCTGGGGCGCTGGCTGCGCGCGGCCCCAGGCCCCAGGCGTCTACACGCGTGTGAATCAATACCTGCGCTGGATAGAGGCCAACACTGCTAATGCCTGCTACTGCACGCACTTCCTCGAGGAGGACTACTAATTGGACTGCAATGGGATGTCAAACTTTTGGCGTTGCATTTGAAAATAAATATTAGTAAATTTTGCATAAACTACTTTGGCTCACTTTGGCTCACTTTGTGTGCCATCCATTTCCCAGCAGCCCCCAAACAGATCCATAACTGCAGCCGTAAAACGTAAAACGTAAAACGCAACCATAACCGTATCCTTTGGCAAATAAAAAAGCAATTTGAAAGTGGGTTAGCTGGCGGTGCGGCAGTGTCCTTCTATCCCCAATCTTCAACTTTGCAAGTTTGGCAAATAAAAAACGGGGCCAGGGACGCACCTGGGCCAGGACAAGGCCGCTCCCCATGCTCATATAAATAAATCCCAATTCGTTGCATATCAACTGAAATATTTTCTGCAATTGAGTTTGTTATGCATTTTGCATTTGCCCAATCATAAAATCCCCCATCTCCCAAAAAAAAAAAGAGGACCTACAACAACGGAGGCAAGGCCGCATGCAGGAGCAAGTTTTTCACTCTAGATAAATTGCTCGAAATATTTGTGGCAAGTGAGTTCTTAAAGTTGCATTGCAATGCGATAAGCACAACTTTCCGTTATTGCCAACAAATTATTTACTTTGTACGAGAAACGGGAGAGAAATGGCTTATGCGCTGCGAGTTTTGATTGGCTCTAATGGAGAGCTACGAGACGACGCTGCACCCAGCATAAGAGATACTTTTAATAAAAATACATTTATAAAGTTCAAAATTGAGTTATCATTGCACGAGCACGAGCACAAGAGCAAGCTGACTCCTTGTGGGCGAAATTTCATTGGGAAACTGCTTTAGATTAGTTGGTAGAGAAGCTGCGATTTCGATGGCATTGTTCAGCGAATTATGGTAAAATAATGAAGTATTGTAATAGCTAATACTTTATATTTTCTTTTTATGTTTAAATGCATTTATTTTTAATAAAAAAAAAATTAATAAAATATATAAATGAAAGAATCAAATATTTAAATAATAAATAAATAAAAATAAAAATAAATAAATAACTTTTTCAATATTTATATTTCATATCTACTTCAAATATCTGTAGAAGTATTCCAATTAAAAAAAAATCATAAATTATAACTTATTTATATTTATTTCAATTTAACTGCTTTAATTTATATATATATATTTAATTTATTTATAATTATATAAACTTATTTAGATTTTTTTTTAATTTTTTATGTATGAATAAATAATTATAAATATAAATATAATGTATTCAATTTTTTATGTTTGAAATTTATTTATATTTTTAGTTTATTTACAATTATATAAACGTATTTACATATTTTTTAATTTTTTTTTATTTATTAAAAAATACATTTAAATATAAATATAAATATAATTCAATTTTTTATTTTTTTTTTATTTATTTATATTTTTTAAAATTTATTTTTATAAATATATTGTATTAATTTTTTATATTAATGCCAGTATAAAAAAAAACTTTTCAATGAAATACAAAATTTATTATAAATACAAAACAACTAAAATTAATTTATAAGAATTATAAATGTTTGAATAAATATACTTTGAAGCCAATCTACAGCTTACTATAATCCCAAACCCAACTTTGAATTAGGCTTTCCATGCACAGCTCTACAGCAGACTAACCCATATTCGAGTAAAAACCAACGACAAATTGCCAAATCGTGGAGACAAATAGTTTTGAGCAATCTCTATGGATCATTAAAAATTGTTTACGACTCCATATTAAAACTACACAAACTGTAAGCCGTAAAGAAATGCATTTATACTTTGCCAATAAATTCGTTTCACTTCTCTTTTTTTGTTTCTCTCTTCTCGGGATCTGTTTTGGGGCCAGGGCACACGCTCATAAAGATTTCCTACTCAAAGCCATAAAGCAGTCTCGCAGTCTTGTCTCAGAGTTAAAGTACTGGCTGCATGGCCAGCGTGGATTTCCAGCTAAACGACAAATAACTTGGCATTTAATAACTCTACGGGTTCGCTATACGTCTCTCTCGCTCACAAAAGCTCTTTCTCTCTCTCTCTCTCTCTCTCGCTCTTTCCATAACTGTGCTGCTTTTTAATTCCAAGTTCTGCGGCTGCTTCATTATTATGCGACGAGTCGAGCTGCGAGATTTCATAATTTTGTCGCAAAACGAATTTATGTTAAGGTTGGATATCGAAAAGGAGACGAAGTAGGTGAGAGCTTAAACATTTTATATACTTTTAAACTCTAAACAATATTTCCCAACTTAAGTTTAGGGAGTCAATAAAGTAGCTGATGTAGCCAGCTTCATTGCCATAAATTTATTTCTATTTAATAATCACATGTCATGTTCATTGCTAAGGGTCGCCCCGAGCGCTGATGCCCGCGATGCGATGAGATGAGATGCCACTAAAAAGCAGCCGTCACAGCAGATTCTTGGGAAGGCGAACATGACACATCTCATTATGATGTGGCTGCCAAATGATGAAGCCTCCTTTTGGGCCGCAAGCATTTGCATGAGCCCAATCCTCTGTCATGTGTGTGTGTGTGTGTGTTTCGCTGTCAGAGTATTTTGTTTATGATTTTGTAGCTGTCATAAAGTTATTAAAAGTATGTGACATTTTTATGACATTATGACGTCTCGACTCAGAGCCCGATTTCCCGAGTCACGACATCCCACAACAAAAATAAAAAAAATAAAACACAGATGAAAAAAAAATGCCACTTGCTTTTGTTTTCACTTGGGCCTTGCAGCTTCGAGGGCCTCCGAAACATGCCATGAAATATGATATCAAATAAAAAGCAAATTAAAGACGATAAAAATCGTGTTGCGCCTCATGCTGTGAATTGTATAGGCAACATTTTCGAGCTGACTTTGAAAGTATCTACAATTTTTAACATAATACGTAACCAAAGGAAACGGAAGTCTTTGGCATATTTGGAAATCAACATAAAGAGCAGAATATTCTTAGAAATAAATGTAATATATATGTATTAAAAAATATGAATATATGTATTAAAAAGTATATTGTATAAAAATATACATATATATATATATATATATATATATATATATATATATATATATATAAAAATATATATAAATATTAAACAAAATATATAATATAACAAAATAAAAAATACGTGTATTAAAAAAATATATGTATTTATTTTAAATTATATATTTTAAAATATATATATGTTTAAAAAAATATTTAAATATTAAACAAAATATATAAAATAAAAAAATAAAAAAATATATATATTAAAAAAATATATAAACATTTTTTTTAAATTATATATTTTAAAAAAATGTATATATGTGTAAAAAAAAATATATACATAAATATTAAACAAAATATATAAAATAAAAAAATTATAAATGTATATATTAAAAAATATACAAATATATATATTTTAAAGATAAATATATTTAAACAAAATTTATTTATTTTGTTTATAATTTTAATGTATTTTCCGAAAGAAATATTAATTTAAAATCTTTACCAAATGGCAAATCATTCTATTTACATCAATTCGTTGTGTCTATGTCCATGTCTGCTATGTGTTTATGTATTTAACTTCCGCATCTACAAATTCCTTAACTTCTTTAATTTCTATACTTATATACAATTTCTAATCAAAAGTCTTTATCAGCAATCATCTCGCAATAATTCTTCTAAATTCTAAAAACCCACCTCAGCAAGAGCATTCAATATTCAGCTTGCCCCAGCTCAGCTTTTTAGCTTCTTTTCTCCCTTTTTGTTTAGTTTTTTTTTTTTGCGAAATCGAAACCAAAAACCACTCGGGCGACCTGTCTTTGGGGTCTTTTAAAATTGGCCTCGACTTGAATCTGATCGCCGGGGCAGTTCTCGTCGTTGTCGTCGTCGTTGTTGTTGTTGTTGTTGTTGGTGGTGTTGCCGTTGTGGTTATTCGCCTTGTTATTTGGTGGCTCATAAAACTTGTAAACATCGCACTGATTGTGCCTCCGATGGTCTGAAAGCCACTGCAGCTGTCCCCGCCGTCGGCTGCCCCCCTCAAGCACTCGTCGCTGTGGGCGTTAAATGCAAAGATATTTTTTCGGCCAGCTTGTATTACAGCTACAGTTTTGATAGTCTCCGCTCGCCCCCCGCTCCACCAACCGCCAGGCCACTATGTATGCAACGTAATGAGGCGAAGGCGTGGAGATTTTGATAAGCTGATAAGCGTTTTAGTGTTTCTAGCCAGTATTAATTTCATCGAAGGGGACCGGAGCATTGCAGAGAGCTAAGTGAGCCCACGGTATTTATTTGTAATAAGCTAATATATTTATAAATATATTTACTGCTCTAGATATAGGTAAAGAAATGATCCATGAATAAAATTAAAATTAAAAAAAAAAAAATTATATAAAATATAAATTTACAAAAAATATTTTTGAATAAATAAATAAATAAATAAATACTTGAATAATTAAATAAATGAATAATTAAATTTATTTTTAAATAAAAATAAGTACGTAAATAAATAAATTTATAAATAAATAACTAAATAAATAAAAAATAAATATATATAAAAAAATAAATAAAAATAATAAATAAATATAAATAAATAATTTAAAAAATTATATAAAAACTAAATAAATAATGCAAAAACTATATATATATATATAAAAAAAAAAAAATATATATTCAAAATAAATAAATAAATTAATAATATAACAAAATATATAACATATTTATATGTATTTATTCAAATAAATAGCTTATAAATAAATATATTAAATAAAAACTATATTTAACAAATAAATAAAAATAATAAATAAATATAAATAAAAAAATAAAATAATTTAATAAATAATTTTAAAAAATATATAAAAACTAAATAAATAATGCAAAATAAAAATATATAACATATTTATATGTATTCAAATAAATAAATTATAAATAAATATATTAAATAAAAATAAAAAATATATTAACAAATAATTACTTCAGTTACTTTTAACAAATTATATTTCATTTATTATTATTTATTAATGAAAAATAGTTTAAAGCTCAGAGTTTCACACGACAAATTTCTCTATTCTAAAAGGGATTTGAGTATCAATTGTTCCATATCACAGAAGGAATATATCACTAGAAATTTAACATCAATTCCACTGTAAAGTATCTCTATAAATATTAATATATCTTAAAAATAACTATAATTTAAATGAGTAACTTCTTTTATTCTTTATCCTAATCGCCTTAGGTTAAACAATGTAGTGGCTTAAAAAATATTTTTTTAAGTCAATAAAAAAAAAAGGAAAGCATTCACCTGTGCGGCAAACGCTCTGCTCGGTTGTCAGCGAGGTCGCTTGGACTTGGAGTTGCGCAGATCGTAGCGACGTCGCTTGGAGCCGATCTTGGGGGCTGGCTGGCATTTCAGGTCCTTGTCGGCTTCGTTGATGCTGCCGCAGCTGACATCCTCCTCGTTGTCCTTGTCGCTGCCGGACTTGTGTTCGTCCTTGATGCAGGCCGCTGCGGCTGCAGCCGCCTGCAGCAGATCCTCCCCATTATCATCTGCTGGCAACTCCTGCTCGGGTTCCGTATCCGCAATCGCGCATTTTCTTGCCAGCTTTTTTCGCTTGAGCTTGGGCTTGAGCGGCGTCACTTCCTTCTTGTCGGGGTCCACGTCGACCTGTTCGCCACTAACGCCGCACAGCTCCTGCATGACCTGCTCCAGCTCGATGTCCTCGGGTGGCGGCTGGAAGCTCTCGCTCGTCGGCGAATTATCCTGTTCCACCACGGCAAAGGGCGTACTCGTGTCTTGTCTGTCCGGGTCGATGAGATCGTCCTCGTCCTCGGAGAAGACGACGCCGATGGGCAAGTTCTGCTGGAAGGAGTTCGCCTTGCTGGCATCCACGACGATGTCCTTGTAGCCACTGGTGCTGGCCCCGTAGCGCGGCAGATACTCCGCGAAGAACTCACTGATCAGCGTCGGCTCCACGCGCCCGTAGAAGCCAGCATATTCGGGCACCTTGCCGACCTCGAACTGCAGCACGGAGTCGCGCGGATTCGTGTGCTTGGCGGCCAGCGCGGGCGCCAGGGCCGACTGTGCTGTCGCCTGTCG
Source organism: Drosophila repleta (assembly GCA_018903745.1). Classification (NCBI taxonomy): domain Eukaryota; kingdom Metazoa; phylum Arthropoda; class Insecta; order Diptera; family Drosophilidae; genus Drosophila; species Drosophila repleta. The sequence continues at coordinate 16,093,173 of JAEIGN010000497.1, read as the reverse complement.
ACTGCTGCTGATGCGGCCGCGGCGCGGCAGGAGCTGCTCGATGTTCGGTTCCCGCTCCTGCAGCAGCCGCACATCGTTGTGGTAGTTCAGCAGGGTGCGAAAGCGAAAGCGGGCAAGCTGCAGCGGCGAATAGCTGCTCTGACACGTGTCCTTGGCCGTGCCCAGGCCGACTCCAGCTCCCCCCCTCAACAAGCACGCATTGCGGAACTTCGGCGGCTTCTGCGTCGCCGGCCGCTCGCTCTGGGTCGTGGGCATCTGCAGCAGCTGCTCCGTGTGGCATGGCTTGAAGTTCGCGTGCTCGTAGTACAGCTGTGGCCGGTCGTCCTGCTCCGGCTGCGGCTCCTGCAGCACGCGCTGGAACCCCAAGTCGCTCAGCTGACGGGTGAACTGCAAAATGCTGCGAGAGCGAAACATGCACTGGGCCCCGGTCAGATGCTCCTGCAAGCCCATGTAGTCCAGCTGCAAGTGCTTGCTGTCGGCCGTCCACTTGATGAACGTCACCTGGTCGCTGCTGGCCGCCAGGTGGAGCTTGTGTGTGAAATGATGGCTCAGCAGCGACTCCAGCGGCTGCTTCGTCGGCGGCGGCGGCGCAGCTGGCTCCGGCTCGCCTTCGTGCGGCGGCGGCGGAGGCGGCTGTTGCTGCTTGGGATCGCTGCTCGCGAGCTCTTCGGCTAAGAACTCGCAGTCATCCTGACTAACGGCGCCTATTTGGTGGGGCACCTCGTCCAGGGTCCTCAGGAACTGTAGGAACTCCAGCTGAACGGTGTTCTCCGCTAAACTCGGCTCCCCACTGCCCTCGGGCTGCTCATCGGCTGTCGGCTCATCGATTACCCTGACTGGACTGTTGCACTCTCGATGCTTGCTCTTACTTGTCGACATTATATTTTGTCTATTTCGTTCTCTTATTCGTTAGCTAATTCTAAATGAATAATACTACGTTTTTTTCCGGACTACACGCACACTTGTCCAGGGCAAATGTGTGTGTGTTTTGGGCCCCCCAAAATTCAGAATGTCAGCCTGTCAGTGTTAGCAAATGACGACGAGACGACACTGAAAACGATTCCAAAGCGTTGCAACTCAGCTGCGCTGACAATCGGCGGCAAATATTTGAAAAATAAGTCAGTAAGTCAGAAGTAGTTGGAATTTTGAGAGCTGAAAACTGATTCTGAAGGAACTGGAAATTTTTAAATAATTTTAGATAATATTTAATCATATTTAAATTAAATAATGCATAGGCTTACAGGATTTTTTTTAAAGAATTTATATTTATTTTATGTAGTATATATTTTACTTTATTTATATGTTTTTTGTTAAATATTTTATTAAAATTTATTTTATTTTAAAATAGTTATAGAGGATATTTAATCATATTTAAATTAAATAATGCATAGCTTTACAGGATTTTTTTTTAACGAATTTATATTTATTTTATGTATTATATATCTTACTTTATTTATATGTTTTTAATAAATATTTTATTAAAATTTATTTTCATTATTTTAGAAATTTGTAAATAGTTATAGAGGATATTTAATTATATTTCTATTAAATAATGCATAGCTTTACAAATTTAATGGACCAAAAACATTTATTTTATATATTATATATTTTACTTTATTTAAATGTTTTTATTAAACATTTTATTTTAATTTGTTTTCATTATTTTATTTGCAATATTTTATTTAAATATTTTAATTAAATTTATTTTGCATTATTACAAATTTTCAATAATTTAAAATATAAATTTTTGTATGCCTTCCATATATTTATATTGCATAGATAAATATTTAATAAACTTAGAATATACTTATACATATATATATATATATATATATATATATATATATATATATATATATATATATATATATATATATATATATATATATATATATATATATATATATAAGTATATTCTAAGTTTATTAAATATTTATCTATGCAATCACGACTTTTTTGTTATGCTTATAAAACTTTAATGACCTGGCAACATAGTCAATTTGAGCGACATGTCCCCAAATAAGTCAATAAAAATAAATTTGAAACTCGCTAAGCAGTCAAAAAAAAAAAAGAAAAGCAAAATGAATGAACAGGGAAAACGCCAAAAGCTAGCAAAGTCGTATGTGAAATACTCTATATATGTAAAATTATATAAATATTTCTATAAAATAATATTTGTAAATATACAGTTTTTTTATAAATATTTTATTTTATTAAATTTTGTTTCATTAAAAATTTTTAACATATTTATTTTTATTTCATTTTATAAATATTTTTCAAACATACAGAATATAAATTTTTTAGCAAAATAAAAATAACAAATAAAATTTAAGAGTTACTTTAATATATATATGTGTATATATTTTTTAATTTAATGAGAAAATTTTAAAATACATTTTACAAGTTTTTGAATAAGTTTTGTAAATTTTTGAATATTTTAATAAATGTCTTAACACTTTGATTATTATTTTATTTACTTTTTCAAACTGAAATCTTATAAATAAGTTTGTTAAAATGACATTTTAACAAGGAATTAAATTTTTTTAATTTAATTCGCCCCGCAAAATTTTTTTAATTTTTATAAATTTTTAAATAAATTTTTAATATGTTTCTTTTTATTATTTTGTCAAAAATAAATCAACTCTTTTCGAGCGTTCAGAAAATATGTATATAAATAAAAAATATTCAACAAAAATAAAACATGTATAAATATAAACAGAAATAGTCATTTCTTGAAAATATATAAAAAATATATATATAAATATACATATATATATATATATATATATATATATATATATACATATATCAAAAACAGATATCCAACAACTAACTATTTTTGTTCCATGCATTTCCTATTTTGTTACAAATTGAAAAGACCCTCGCTGCAAGCGTAGAGCCCACCAAAAATACAATATTATAAAGAACCAAACACATTTCATTCCATTCGAATGCACTTTATGTATTGTTTGCAATAAATCTATTGTTATTCAGACGCACCCTTTGCGAACCCCATTTGGCGGCAAATTTCAAAAGGGAGGACGTGGGGCTCTATCCACTCCCCTCTGCCTACCCCAAAAAAAAAAAAAAAAAAAAAAAAGGATACACCCGCAATATCAATAATAACAGCGACGGCCAACAACAAAAAAGCCGCCAACATTTGACACTCGCTCCACTGTTTGTTGTCGTTATTGTTGGGTATTCGAGAGCCCAAAGCACGTAGCCAATGAGCGGGCGGGAGGGTGGTCGGTCGGTCGTATAGGCAGCAGTAGCTTTAAATTGACATTTACATGAATATTTAATATACATCCTTTAATCATGAGGCGTTCCGCTGCGTGTTTGCCCGGCAAATAAGCAAGTTCCATGTTGGTTCATTGGCTGAATAAATGGATGCCCCTGGACAACGACATCAGCATCGACATCGACACATACATGACCATGGACATGGACACAGACATGGACATGGACATGGACACGGACATGGTCATTGGTTGCGCATTTGACAGCTTTACTCTGGTTCTCTGCATGCACTTGCAGCCATTAATGATTACAAATTAATAGTGATGAGAGCTCGAGCTGGCATTGAACAGAAAAGTGCTAAGACGAATACTAATTTGAATTTAAATTGATATTTTATTTTTTATATATTTTATATATATTATATATTTTAAATATTTTATATATATTATATATTTTTTAAATTTTATATATTTTAAATTTTTTATGTATTTTTAAAATTTTATATATTTTATATAATTTATGCACTTTATGTATTTTATATACTTTATATTTTTTAAATATTTTATTTAATTTAAATATTATAAATATTTTATATAATTTAAATATTTTATATATTTTTAATATTTTATATATTTTTAACATTTTATGTCTTTTTTAAATATTTTTTTTAATATTTTATATATATTTTTTATAATTTATGCATAATATAATTTATATATTTTATATACTTTATATGTTTTTTATATTTTATAAATTATATTTTTTACATTTTATATTTTATGTGTTATATTTTATATTTTACACTTTTTTCATATTTTATATTTTAATTCCCAGAAAATCCTTTTAATCAAAACTAAAAATGATTCTTAGGCAATTCATAAGTAAGTCTTAACGCTACATACAATGTATATGGCTTTGCTATATAGTTTTATAACTTGTTTCATTTTTATGGCCAGCGCTGACGACGGCTGGCTCTTGATGTCTGTCCCAACTTTATGACCAAGTTATGATGTTGCGCTCTTATTTGAACTGCGGAGCACAATAAAAGCCGCGAACAGGGCGAATGTGACGAATAAATTTACACAAGTCGACGAAAAAGACGACAAAAATGCGACACGCACGTGATTTTCACAGTGTTTCCTTTTTGCCTGTTTTCCCTGTTTTTTTTTTCATTCTCATTTTCATTTCAGTTTTTTTTTTCTTCTTCTTATTTATTTTTTCTCTCTTTTCGTATGTCGCACAGCGGAAACGAGCAAAGTTTTTATGATGTGACGACCATGTGACGCGCCCGCTGAGTCCGAGTTGAAATTTAGTTTCATTTTCAGTTTCACTTCCAGCTTAGTTTATTTGTTCTCTATATATATTTCGGAACACAATGACATTTGTTAAAAGTTCTCGAATGACCTCAAATAAAAGAAGAAGGATTGCAGCTGAAGCTCGTTTTTGTTCTCTACAATTTTTAGCCTGAAGATCATTTAAGTTTAAAGGTTTTAAAACTTAAAGTTTAAAGAATTTTTTATGATTTTCCATAATCATATGTATATATGTATGTATGTATATGTATGTATATATGTATATATATAGTATATATTTGTTTGTTTTTTTTTAATAGTTTTTTTTTATTTATAAATTTTTATATATTTTTTATATATTTTTATACATTTTTTATATATATTTTTTTTTAATTTTAAAATATTTTTTTGATATATTTATACATATTTGTTATATATAGTTTTCTATATTTTCTATTTAATTATATATTATTTTTATAAATTTTAATTTTTTATATATTTATGTATTTTAAATATTTATAAATTTTTATTTATTTTTTTTTAAATATATATAACTTATTTTTTATATTTTTTATATGTTTTTTTTTATATATTTTTCAATATTTTTTATTTAATTATATATTTTTTTCTATAATTATATAAATTTTTATAAATTTATATATATATATATATATATATATATATATATATATATATATATATATATATATAAATTTAAATATATTTTTTTATTTTATATATTTTTAATATTTTTAAATGTATTTTTTTACATTTATGTATATTTTGATATATTTAGTTGGCTTGCAGTATAAATCAATAGAAGTTTTCTTCTTAAACAAACAATTAAATGCCCTCTAAATGCGATTGCAAGAGGAAGCCTCTGCATACTAATGACTCTTAATTCAATGATCATTAACAATTATTAAACAAACTTAAACAATTTCTTAAAATTTTATTTATAATATATTTACTAAATGATATTAAATTTAAATAATATTTAAATATTTACCACAGCAGCAGAGGAGTAGAGGATGACCTCCCTCGATCGTCCGTCCAGCAGCAGATCAGGAATGCAACTGAAGATGCTCCAGCAAGGCTTGCCCCTTTTATAGGGGGGCCACTCTCCTAGCCCCAACATCGAACTTCGAACTAATCGAGCAAGCATTAGGCGACAATTAAGAGCAATGCTTGAACTTAATTTCTGCATGCAGTCGAACTGCTGCTCCATGCTCGCTGAGCGCAGTTGCCTTTTAACTCAGACAAATGAGCTTCGCTCCCATTAAGACTCAGCGCAGGCAACACCTGTTTGTTTGTTTGTTCGCTGTGTGGATTAAATGATGAGCAGATAAGACGAGTGACAGCAGCGCAGTGGGCGTAGCAGATCGATCGCTCTGCTGTTTGCTATCTCTGATCAATTTCGATATGACTCAAAACTGAATAAATATATCATATAGTCATATGTGTATACATATTCCACTCCCTACAAATTACCATTTATTTACTCTCTCAGTTGACCTAAAGAACAGTTTGACATATGTTTCTTATCAGTGGCAACATAACCCAAAAAGAATTGATGATCAATTTAATTTCGCTTGACATTTTGTGCTCTGACAGCTGCTGCTCACTCACTCACACACACACACACACACTGACTGAGTGAGTTTATGAGCTCAACTGCTCTTAATGCAGTCCTCGATCTGTATCGCTGATCGTTTCGCTTCGCTCGACTTGATAAATTGCCAGCAGCAAATGCCAAACGTTTTGTGCGTACTTTGTCTAAGACTCTTTAATAATAATATAAATATGTTATGGAAAAGGCGATCTACCGGAAAGTATATTAAATGCATGTTTATTGCCTTGAGCAGCGACTGCTGAATGCTCTTTGAAGTTCATAAAAACTGCAAGCAAAATATAAGTAATAAAATTAATTAATAAATATTAAAATATATTAGAAATCATGAAATGACTTAAGCAGCTTAAATATATTTTAAAATTCAATATATATCAAAAATAAGCTTTTATATGCACTATTTAATTTTGTTTTACTCATTATATTAAATATTAAAATATTAAAAATTTTATTTGACGTTTAAAATTTTAATTTTAATTATTAGTATATAACAATAAAAATCTGTATATTAATATTTAGTGTTAGCCATAAATAAATATATAATAAAATTATTTATTCTTAAATAATTATAAATAATTTATTTTGTATATAGTTTTAAAACTCTTGGGCATATTTTTTATTAAAACTATTTATCTAATATTTTTTATTTTCTATATATTTGAAAAAGTTAAAGTTATATTTTAAATTTAAATTATTTATATCTATACAATTTATTTTTAATAATAAAAAAAACACAAACATTATGAACATTTCTTCTATTTAAATATATTTAATTTTTATTTATGTTTAATATAAAAATTCTAATATTGTATTCTGTTATTAATTTTTAAAAAGTTTTTTTTAATATATAAAAAATATATTAGTTAAGTTTGAGTTGTAATAAAAATTATTTAAATATAAAAAATATATTTAAAATTATTTATATATTTATTATATGTTTAAAATTATTTAAATAATTTTAAATTTATTTTTATGTATTTAAAATTATTTAAATAATTTTTATCACATTTCAAACTTATGTTTAATATAAAAATTCTAATATTGTATTCTGTTATTAATTTTAAAAAAGTTTTTTTTAATATATAAAAAATATATTAGTTAAGTTTGAGTTATAATAAAAAAGATTTAAATATAAAAAATATATTAAAAATTTTTTATATATTTTTTATATATTTAAAATTATTTAAATAATTTTAACTAAATATTTTTTAAATATTTAAAATATATTTAAATAATTTTTATCGCAATTCAAACTTAATGCTTCAGTTATTATACTTCCGAACGCTTTGCCCACATGCAACTGAAAACAAATACGTAAAACGGCAACGTTTTGCCTTTTTAATGCGTGTCAAGTGGGCATATATTATGGGTTTTTATGGTTTATGGGCGCTACTTATAAGGCACACACAGAGTGTCTGCCTGCCTGTGTGTGTGTGTGTGTGTATGGGTGTGTGTAAGTGCGTGTGCGCATTTGGGTTTAACTTGCATATTTTTCAAATAATTTTGGTTTTGAGTGCAATAAAAAACGAGTCAGTGGAGGATGTAACCGACTGCAGAATATCCGCTAAAAATATATAAATAAAATCTATATCTAGTTTTATATTTAAATATATACATATTTAATGATTTATATTTTTAAAAATTTTATTTTAAATTCTTTATTTTAAATTATTAATTAATTTTAAATTGTTTTCAAAATATTGTGCTTATTTTTTAATAATTCTTTAATATTAATAATAATATTTTAGCATAATACAAAAATACTGCCAATATACCCTCTTCACTTACTGAGCGAGTATATTTTTTTAAGACGTTCTTTGTTACGCCCCGCCTCATGAGCAGCATTTGGCTCTCTTTCACCGTTTGACAGCTGTCAAATTGCTTTCCTATAAACTTCCGCTTGGGCACAAAGTCCAGCTGAACAAGTCAAGTCAATTGCATTTTTATGAGCCTGTTCTGAACTCTCTGATTTCTCTTTATCTTTTAAGTACAATACATATACATACATATATAAATAGCTCATGAGTCAGTGAGTGAATTGTTTCTTAAAGCAACTCGTTTCATGAATTCTTGACTCTTTGAGTCATCAAAGCAAGCCGTGAACAATGTCAGCCAAAAATCCATCAATCACTTGACAATCCCCGGACCAAGTCGAACACCAATGCACGAAATCGCCAACTAATTATTATAAATGATTAACTTTCGTTTAGTAACTATAATTAAAGCGCGTTTCTCGGGTTAATTTTCTTGAATTGGAGTTAATTTCATTTTTAATTGTCTGCGCAGTAAATGATATTCTATAATGAACATGATTCATGGCGTGGGGTCGAAAAACAGAGTTTAGTTATATTTTATTATTAATAGCATCTTAATATAAAAATTATCTTTCTTTTTAAGGCAGTCAACTTTTTATTTTTATTTATTTAATTTTTTTTTATATATTTCTTTTAATTTATTTAGGTATTTAAAGTTTATTGATTTATTTTAATTGCTTATTGGGTTTTTTCTTTTTTTTTCCTATTTTGGGTTTTTTTATTTATTATTTTTTTATTTAAAAATTATTTTATTTATTTATTTTTAAATTTTGTATTATAATTTAAAAAATATTTTATTTTAATGTTTTTAAAAATATTTCTTTGTTTATTTTTATAATAATATTTTGATTTTTTGTTCATAATATTATTTTTATTCCTAACTATTTTTTACTTATTTCATTTTATTTATTTATATTTTTTAAATTTTTAAATAACAAGTATCTATATTTCTTTAAAATAAAATCAATATTAAACTTCATCTTGCCACATTCCGCTCCCCGTTCTACTCACATCTGTTCTTTGCCCAAAGTTAAATCTGACTAATTGCATTCGCCCTTAAAACGTGCCCATTTAGTAATATGATATTTTGTTTTTCAGCGCTGCAACAGATTTTCTTTGGCTACCCTAAAAGGAACTCGAAATTTTGGTCTTACTTTCGCCACATGCAACCCCGTGCAGAGTGGAAAGTATTTGAAAAGTATTTTTCCAACCGGCCAGGCGAGCCGAGGCCAGGACAGGCCAGACTTTTGCCTAATGAAGCGTTAAAACTCCCGCTTCGTTCTAGCAGATAATTAACACAACTCCATTTCAATAGCCGTGGATCTCATTAACCCTTGACATTTGTCACATCCACACACAAAAGCCAGACTTCAAAAGAAAGTGGGAAAAACACGGGGCGGATGTACACGACTGCAGAATATACTATGAAATACTAGTAGATTTTAATAGTAAATTTTATGGAAAATTAAGATATTTTAGTATGTGTTTCGATGATTTTATTTTATAGTATTTACTTATATTAATTCTTATTTTATTTTATATTATTTAATTATATTAATTCTTATTTTATTTTATATTTTTTTTTATTTATAATAACTATTTTTTAAATTTTATTTACTTATATGAACTCTTATTTTATTTTATATTATTTACTTGAATTAATTCTTATTTTATTTTACATTTTTTTTATTTAATAACTATTTTTTAAATTTTATTTACTTATATGAATTCTTATTTTATTTTATATTTTTTATTTACTTATATTAACTATTATTTTATTTTATATTATTTAATTTTTTAATTTTTAAATTGAATATCTTTTATTCATTAAATTTAATTCTTTTTCAATGTATATCATTAATTATAATATTATATTTTTACAAATATTTTTATTAATTTTAGATATTTTTTATATTTTTTTTTTTTTGTATTTATTTAGTTTTTATATTTTGTTATTTATTTTTAAATTGTATTTAATTTTAGATATTTATTTTATAATTTATTAATTTTATTATTTTTATTTTTTGGATATCTTTCAATGGCTTTTTATTTATTTATTTTTTAAATTATTTTGTTATTTATTTTTGAAATACATTTATTTTACATTTTTAAATATTTATTAAATAGCTTTATACATTTACTAAACATTTGAATTATTTGTTTAATTTATTACATAATTTATTAATAATTTAAAAGATATAGAATTTCCAGATTTTTCATATCCATCCAAACATTTTTTATATAAAATTCCAAATATTCATTTATCCAGCCAGCGCAAGCCAATATGCTCGCTTCACTTAATGCCAGAGTAAGTAAGGAAACGAAAGAGTTTCGAGTTGCCTTTACCGAGGCCCCTTTCGAGTCCTTCTTTATTGTTGCTGCTGTTGGGGACAAGTCAATCTACGTGACGTGGCGTCCTTTTTGCTGCTGGTTGCCTCATCGACTCGACTCGAGCAACGGAATTGTTGAAACAGATGTCAAATTGTTGAAAATTTTGTTTTTCTTTTCTCTCTTCTCTCCTTTCCCCTCCTCTTTTCTTTCTTTTTTGGTATTTTTACTTTTATTTATTTTCCTATGCGTGTTTGTTCAGCAGTTGTCGCTCGCCTTTTGTTTTGGTTCATTGACTATGCGGTCTCGAATTTCTGTGAAATATTTCCAGCTCCCTCGGCTCGGAGACCGACTCGATTTCACGTATGGAATGCATCTACTTTACAAGTCTATCGATTTGCTCAAATGACGCGAGCAAGTGCAGCAGCGAGGGAGTAACCCGATATTGCAGCAGCAACAATCGCCATAGAGCCAAAAACCCCTTTTTTTCGGGCAAATGAATGAATTTTAACAAATGGGTAAATAGAGTATTATCTTAGGCTTAACTACGGCTTACGCTAAGTGCAATTGATTTTGTATTTAGTATTTTATTTTAGTTGATTGAAAGATAATATTCTTGTGATACTTTGAATATGCATTTTAAGAGAGAGGAGCGAGGCATGGAAGCAGAACTTTGTTCATTTAGGAATCAGTTTTTGAGCTGGAGTTAAAAGTTCCTTCTTGGAACTACCCAAACTTAATCAATTTCAGTAGTTCTGAATAATTCGATCAAAAAGCAAAGTTCTGAATAATTTTACTAATTAGTAAACATTTTAATGAATTACTAAACAGAACTTGTCAAAAAAATGAATGTTAAGTAAAGTTCTTAGCTAGTTTACTGCTCGCTGAACAAGTTCACTAGTTCATTTGAATAACATGTTCAATTGAACACAGTTCACAAGTTGATTGTAAAGAATAGTTCAAGCGAACTTCTACAAGAATAGATCATTAAATAAAGATTGAAAAATAAAGAAGTCTCAGAATATAATCTTTAGTATAAGAATCAGTTATCTATAGCTAGAAATCGGATATGATTTTATAATCTAGTTTAAAAAAAAAAAGGATTTCGGATTGGATCTATCAGTTCTTTAACAAAAAAGAATATTTGCAATTTCAATATCAAAAATATTCTAGAATTTTTTTATATTTATGTATATATAAGAAGAGATAATAAATTATTAAAAAAATTAACAAAAAAATATAAAATATATTTATGTTTATAAATTTTTTTTATTTTTAGTTTTTAAACGGAATTTATAATCTCTTCCGTTTATTCTCCTAGTCTAAGCTCCCAGGTGTTCCATTTCAAACGTTCCCTAATGATCAATTCCAAAACGTTTCCCTCGCAATTATTTAACTCTTTGAACTTCAACTTCAACTTTCAGCTTCAGCTGCAGAGTGCGAAAATTATTTGTGATGAATAATACAACTTCATCAGCTTCGGCTTCGACTTGGACTTGGACTTGGACTTGGGCTGAGGTTGCGCTGTCGCCCCCGTCGCTCAGCCGCTCGGTTTCCTTCAAGCGTGCATAAGTGAAATGTGCGCCAGATACTCGCCAAAGATACAGCTACAGATACAGATACAGCTACAGATACAGATACAGATACAACTGCAGACATGGATACGGAGCTAGAGATACGCCGGAGTCAGCAAACGGCAGCCGGCAACGGCGAGCAGCACCCGAAAAGGTAATTAATCATCGTCATGGGGCGTGTGCACGATTCGCTTAACGTGCGCCGCTGGCGGTGGATGGAGCTGGAGTCAGCCAACGCGGGAGGCGACGAGGTGCAAAGGGGGAAGGGGGGTGGGGGAGGGGTAGGGGCACCAACTGCTGTTGCTGTTGCAGACATATTACTCAAGGCGCATAGACAAACAAACAAACAAACAAACATATATATTTCCATATGTGTTGGCTCGACGACGACGTTGACGGAGGGGCGCAGGGGGGCGAGGGGGGGGCGTGGCAATAATCATAACGAGCCAGATTAATGCGTTTCTTTCTACATGGAGCAGAATTCCCGTGCAGAGTTTGTGACACATTTGCTGATTTCGTTGGGGTGGGCAGATGGACGGACATACGGAATACCCTGTAATTGTGTGAGATACCCTGTAATATAATTATAGATAATGTGGTTGTGAAATATACTGTAAGCATAAGATATTTACTTATTAGTATAGTACAATATTATATACCCTGTAATTATAAGATACCCTTTATTTATAAGATACCCTGTAATTATGAAAAATAATTTAATTATGAAAAATAATGTTAATATGATTTACCCTATATTTAAGCGAAATATTGTACAAATATACCCTGCTAGATACCCTGTAAATGTGACATACCCTGTAATTATGAGATATATTTATGAAATATATCAGAAATATTTCATCTATGATATACCCGGTAATTTTGTGATATATTGCAATTACGATATACCCTGTAATTTATATATACCCCGAAACTGTGACATACCCTGAAATTATGATAAATATTGTGATCAGATATTATCATAATTACAATATTTCTCAAGTATGTTTAATAAAATACACTGTAATTATGAGATACCCTGTAAATGTGACATACCCTGTAATTATGAGAAATATTTCAATTATTATATACCCTGTAGTTATGGTATATGATAGATATAATCATAATTACAATATATCCCATCAAATATTTCAAATAAGATACCCTGTAATTACGATATACCCTATAAAAAGTGTATACCTTGTAAAAATAATATACACAGCATGATTATTGTCTGTTAATATTGACAGTTCCAGCCATAAACTATTAACATCCGATCAGCAGATTACAGGGTATTCCACATATGCGCCTAAATGTTTCTAAAATTTTATTGCGTTTCATTCTCTTCCGTCTCTTTCGCTCAATTTTAATTGATTGTGCGCCCGACTTCAGCGATTGCGCGTGCCATTTGTTGGGGTCAACGGGGCGTGGCATTAGGCATAGGTGAGCTATGCATGAGTATTAGCAACTAATTGGATGCGCAGCTAATTAGTTGCTTGGCCTGAGCCAAGTCTTCGCCTTATTTCTATCATCAAAATAAATATTCCCATTCAAACAGAAGCGGAAAGTGCCGCTGTTAAGGCTTAACAGGCACTGTTAACAGTGCGGCAACAGCGACGTTGACTGCGACAGCGACAGCGACGACGGCGTCAATTCTCACCCGCGCACAGTTAGTGCCGACAATCGCCGACAATAAAAACACGTGCTTATCACACACACACACACACATACACATGTGCATACAGACACACAGCAGACAACAACAGAGAGCATGTTTGAAATAAACAAAAAACAGCTGTTGCCCGTTGCTCTTCCAATTCCAGTGAGAGCGCAGCAGCTGAGAAACAAGTTCTGTTGTCTGCAGGCAAATGTAAAGAGAGTTGCTATAAAATGAGAGTCAAGTTTATAGCAAACATAAATATGCGCTCAAAACTGAGGAAAAATATATCTAAAAATTTGGCAAAAATATTACATTAAATTATAAAAAAAAAAAAATAATTAATTTGATATTTAATAAAAAGCAAAAAACTTGTTTTATTTTACTAAATATTCATATACAAAACTCGCGTGTGAGCATTTCTCGCATGCGATTTGTATGTGCGCTCTCTTGCCACGGACAAGCCGAAACATTCGAACGAGCCCGATGGCCCGAGCACGAGCAACGACAGCAGCTCGGGCAGCCGAAGCATCCATACAGCCACCCACAAACGCACGCACGCAGTGCCTGCGACTACTGACTCGTGCATACGCATGCCGTTACTTATGCTTAGTTCGACTGCTGGCCTGGCTCTGGCTCTGGCTGTGGCTGTGGCTGCTTCGCTTCCAATTGGAAGGCGCCAGTTGTAAAGCGAAACTCGTCGCGAGTGGTTGTGGTCGGAGCGCAGTTCTGTATCGTCGCCGTCAGCAGCGTCGCCTAACCGCCATTTTGCGTAAATATTCTAACTGTAACGGGAGCGTCTTTATGCAAATGCGAAAAGAGCGTGTTGAGGCTTAGCGCAAAGTTGTTAACATTAAATCCGCAAAGCCATCAAAGTGCCAGAATTCGAAGTCGAAAAGAAATCATAACGGAGTTTTCGCTGCTTCTAATTGGAATTGCACTGATTGAATAGCGGCAAAGCGAATAACGGTTTGCCCACTGCGCGAATATGCAAACAAAGCGAAAGTGCGAAAGTGACGAATGTGCGTAGAAATGCAATTTGAAAAGTGATTTCGATTGTTCCTGTTGTTTAATTAATTTTTAAACACACACACTGAAAGCCAAAACCTCACAAGATTTATATATATGTATCTGTCTGTGTGCGTATGTGTGTGAGTGAGTGCGCGCGTGTGTTGGTATTAGTGTGTGCATAATGTGAGCAGTCGAAGATACTCCTTATAGTCCAGGATATACATATATTCACATCTAAGCGAAACAATAAATAAATAAACAATTTATTTGTTCGACGAAGCGGAGAAAATATTCAATTTGGCTAGAAATATAAAAGGTGAGTCAACGAATGATTTATTTAAATAAAAAAATTATTAAAAAAAAATAATAATATAAGTAGAATATTGAGCAAACATAATTTATAATTATACACTATTTTATTTATTTAGATTTTGTTGAAATAAAAATTATTTACTATATTTTGAAGTATAGAAATCTCAATTTATAAATAAATATTAAATTTAAATATTCAAAAATAATATTTTAAAATATAAAATAAATTAAAAACAAAATAAGAATTAAAGGAAATTTATAGTATTAAAAGCAAAGATTAAAATAATTAATATGTTGTGCCACAATAATTATTTAATTTAGTTATTTATGTTAATAAATTTTTTAGCTTGTTTAAAAATATAATAAATAATAAAATAATAATTTTTAACTATACAATAAATAGTAAAAGCAAAATATTATTATTAATTAGCATTAATTTTTAAAAATATAATAAATAATACCAATAAATTGAAAATTTTAACAAATATTGTAAATATAATAAATAATAAACATAAATAAATCTAATAAATATAATTAATAATAAAATAATAATGTTTACCTATAATGATATAATAATAAAAGCAAAATGTTTAATTAAATATTAAATTAAATTTTAAATTAATAACCATTAATTGTTTTTCAATATAATAAATAATAGCAATGAATGGAAAATTTAACAAATATTGTAAATATAATAAATAAAAAATATAAATAAATATAATAAATAATAAAACAAATTAATAGCGCAATAAAAATAATAATAATCTCTAGAAATAAGTCAAATTTCTCAGTGAATCAATACGTTGAGCAATCTGCTTAATGATGCCTTAAAGAAGTTCGTTCATTATTGTAATATAAAATATAAAAGAAGGCCTTTCCGAGCCAAACAGGTATATACAGGTATCTCGACGCATTCCCGCTAAATGATCGTATGACGAAAAATCTAATTTTACAGGAAGTTTTTTTAATACCAATTTTAATTTTTAATTTTAATTTTTTACTTTAATTTTTAATTTTCTCAAAATATAGTGGCTTTTTTGCAGCCATTTTTTCATTTATTCTATAGTTATAACTATAGTTGTAAAGTAGTAAACTACACTTAGAAAAAAAACGTACATACATATATACATACATACGCTCAAATTAAAATTGATTTTTATCCCGAAACTAGAGCGAATTCTGAGACAGACGTTTTCTAACCGTTCAGCATTTAAGTCTCAATTTCACAAAAAATCTACATGCGATCTTTTCGCGGGAATGCGTCGATATGTACATACATACATGTATTCCAGAGAACTTTCAACAGATTCTGCTAACTGAAAAAATATTCTAAAAAATTGTACAAGATTTTTGCGAGCAGCTACAAAAGTTAATAGTTATTTATATTTCCAATATCTTCAAGAAAAGTGTGCTAATATTTTGAATTTATTTTGTTATTAATTTATTTCTTCATTTACATATATTTATTAATTTATTTATTTAGGTATTTATTTAAAATTTTATTCATCTATTATAAATTTATTTTGGTTATTTAAATTATTTTAATATTTCTATTCACTTATTTATTTTCCTTTAATTATTTTTAAAACATTTTTTTATTTATTATAAATTTATTTTGTGTGTGTTTTTTTTTAATTATTTAAGTATTTTTATTCAATCATTTATTTTTTTTAAGTATTTATTCAATATTCTATTTATTTATTATAAATGTATTTTGCTTAATTCATTAATTTTTAATGTTAAGGTATTTTTATTCACTTATTTATTTTCCTTTAAGTATTTATTTAATATTTTATTTATTTATTATAAATTTTATTTATGTAATTTATAATTTATTTATTGTTTTTCATTTATTTATTTTCCTTTAAGTATTTATTTAATATTTTATTTATTATATTTATTTTAATTATTCTAGTATTTTTATTCATTCATTTATTTATTTAGGCATTTATTCAATATTCTATTTATTTATTACAAATTTATTTTGTTTATTTTCATTTCTGGTTCCATCGTTAAATATTTATTAATACAATTAACTTGAGTTTTCACTTCTAAATTTTCATTTTAATTGGAATTCCCCCACACTTCTGGCTCATTTCACATTTTCTTTGAGGTGTTTGAACAGTTCCACGCCTTATTTTATTTTCGAACTGTACTTTTTCACTTCTGCTACTCACTCATATAGATTCGATATGTCTGGCCCCAGACAACTCCTTACCAAAAACAACAAAAAAAGACTACATTATCGGCAATTTCAAATGGGTCACGCTTTGCACTAGGCTGATTATCGATTTGAATATGCATGGCATGTCTATCCGATTCGATTCTGACTATGTATATATATGTAGATATATGTATGTGTATATATAGAGAGAGACTCTCCTCTCTCTCTAGCCCACTGCCACCCGCATCCGCAGGCTTTACAATTTCTGCCTTCATGTTATTAGCATTTTGTTAGACGCCGTTAACAGTTGTTTCATAGACCTTTATTTGTTGTTGTTGTTGCTGTTGCACGAGTTGCGTTTGGCATTTAATTAAATTTGTAGTTTTTTCCAGTTGCTGCCGCCGCTGCTGCAGCTGAGTTGCATTTCAATTGAATTTTGTTGTTGTTGTTATCAAACTCTTGTTGTTGTCTGTTGTTGTCTAATTATGCGGCGTGAAAATGCAATCCATGTACAAGCAATTGTACAAATATTTGACACGCGACGCTTGCCAGTTGCTGTTGTTGCAACGTGCAATTGTTTAAACAAAACTCTGTAAATATTAAGTAAATATATAGAAACATATGTCAAATATTTCTCATTGTTGATGCACTCCAAAAATTATAGAAAAAATTGATAAAAGTGCAGAAATGCATTTAATTAAAAAAAAAAAAAAAAACGTAAATAAATAAATAAGAATTTTAAGTTGTGAAAGCAAACGAACGATTGCAAATTATTAAATTAAAATAAATTAAATAAATAAGAAAATATTTCTGTATATTTTGGCAAACAAAAGTATCAAAGTTTTTCAATTTAAAAAATAAATAAAAAATATAAGAATAAATTACTTTGAAAAAGTTCATGAAAAAACCGGTATAAATTTAAAAAAAATGCAGAAATGCATTTATTTAAATAATTAAAAACAATAAATAAATCAAGAATTTAATGCTGCAATTTCTAGTAAACAAAAGTATCCAAAATTTTAAATTACAAAAATAAATAAATAATCAAAGTGGACGACAATTCAAGCTTGACGCTTGAATTGTTGTCCATTTTCAATATTTGTAATTCAAATTTTGTTTGCAAAATAAATAAACAATATGTTTGCAACTGCAAACTTTGTTAATAAAATTATGAAATAAAGTAAGTGTAAATATAATAAATAAGTATATAATAGTGAAAGTATTTAATATAAAAAGGTATTTAATTATATATAACAAGTATGTATATAAGTCTGAACTATAATAAGCATTTAATGTAAGTATATAAATAAAATATAAATACAATTTTCTTATTTATAATAATATGTGAACTAAGTACATATAATAAAATATAAAAATATATTATTTAAAATTATTTAAGTACTTTTCTGTAGATGCAGAGCTATAAACAAAATTTCTTCATTAAAATATTTTTAAATTTAAATTAAATTATATAAAATATAAAAAAATTATTCAAGTACTTCTCTACAGATGCAGAGCCTATAAACAAAATTTCTTCTCATTAATAATATTTTTAAATATAAAATAAATATCAATTATGAATATGCATATATATTATATATTTTGAAATATATTATATAAAAATAAATGTCAATTATTAATACACATCAATATTTTTTTTATTTAAAAAAATAATTATATATATTTTTAAATACTGTATATTTAAAAAAAATATTTTTCTTGCTCAAAACTAAATTATAATATTTTTAAATAAATTTTGTATTTTTAAATATTTTATAAAAATAAATAACAATTATTCATACACAATACATAAATATTTTATATTTTCAAATAAATTTTACATTTGTTTATATTTAATATTTTTAAAAATAAATTTTTCTTGCTCAATATTTCATAAATTGCTAATTCGTTCATAATATATTCATATTTTTTTGTTATATTTATTTAGCTTTGATCTAAAGCAGCAAGCAGCGAGAGAAGTATCTCTTATATTTTTTTTGTATATATTCATTTCAAAGGCTTACGAAAACTGAGTTTTCTTTGACATTTTCTCTCAGTGAATGCCAAACTCTTTGATATCAAATGCTGCATAAACACTTCAGACTTCAGCTGAGCATAATTATGAAATTAAGATTATGAAAAGTTTGGCTCTTGAGCGCAGCTGCTTAGAATTTTGCACTTGATTCAGTTTCACTGCAGCTTTTCTAGCTGAATTCATAGAAACTCATGCAGGCATAGCAATGTATATATGTATATATATACCTAAATCTTATCAAAATGTAACTGAGACAAGGTCTCAGCCTCTCTCTCTCTCTCTCTCAGTGCAGCCACTTCATGCTAAGGAAAAACTAGTTCAAGTGCGTGGCAAGTAATTAGTAGGTGTGTGTGTCTCTCTGTGTGTGTGTGTTTTTACTGCATTTGTCAAGCTGTCTAGAAATTGTGTAAGAATCTACCACAAATATTTACAAATAGAGCGCAAACAGTCGAGACGCAGTTTACCTTAAGTTCCCCACTCAAGTGGGCTTAATTAAAACCAAATTCCGCAGCGAAAGGAAAAATGTTGAAAGATTCGAAATTGCTTTTTAATATTTTCAACAGGCCTGCACTTCAAATGGAAAAACAGATTTCCACTTAAAGATTAGCCCTAGCCCTAGCCAGAGACCTAGCCCTAGCCCTAGCCTTAGCCCTCTCACTGTGTGTTTCGGCTCTCGTCTGTCAGTGCCCTGGGGCAGATTCCTCTCTCAGACTGTGTAGCAGCGCCGACTACCTCCTATTGTTATGATATTTGTATTTTTAGTACAAATTTCGATTGTTGTTTGTCCAAGTACAGCTGACAACTGCTGCCGCTGCCAAGTGTGAACTGTCAACCCGCCCGCCCGACTGTGTGGGCTGCATTAGTAAATAGACCAGATAGTCTCGAACGTGTAGGGGGTTTTAAGTAACTGAATCGCTTCCATTATACTCACGCGCTTCCGCCTCGCACTGAGTGAGCAGGGCCCAGCCGCAAGACCTTTTCAACTCTGCCGAGGAGCTGCTGCCATTTCCACGGAATTCTCAAATGCAGCTGCTACCGCAGATCCGGAAATCTATGAACTTGGCATACTAATTTTACTCATTTCAATTTTAATTGAAGTTGCTCAATAGTTTAACAGTTGTCGATTAATCTGCATTTAAGATCAGGGAAATATTTCCTTTTGATAGACTTGAAAACAAATTTTATATAATAAATGTAAATAAATATAAATATAAATATTTTTATAGAATAAATATATTACATAAAATATATACAATATACAAAATATATACATAAAGCAGGCTCTTTTCAATGAATTGTGACTACTATAAATTTGGGGGGAAATATACGATTTTTTTTTAATATTGCCAGATTGCGTTCTTTAAGTTACTAAATGTTTTTACTTTTTCCAAAAATACCAAAAATTAATTAATTATGACAAAATACCCTAAAATATTTTGGTGTACTTATTATTTTCATCATGAACGTATATAATATATTTTAATATTTTTGTTTATAAATATTATTTAAATTAATTTCCGCTTTATTTAACATTAAAAAGCTACAAAAAATTTATTTTTTTTAGAAAAAAAAATTATACAAATTATAAATTAACAAAAAAAAAAAATTTTTAAATTCAAATTTGTTTTATAATAAATAAGAAAAAAAAACATATTTTGAAATAAAATAAATATTTTTTTAATTATTTTTTGCTATAAATTATTTTAATATTATTTTTTTTAATATACTATTTTAATAAAAATTTTCTTTAAATTTCAATAAATATTAATTTTAAATAAAAAAAGAATATTATTTTTAATATTATTTATTTTTAAATTATTTTATTATTATTTTTATTTATTTTTTATCAAATTCTTTTATTATAATTTTTTTTTTATCATAAATTATTCTCTCATATTTTAATTATTATAAATTTTAAATAAAATAAATATTAATTTTATTGTTATGTATTTTTTAAAGTATTTTATTATTTTTTTAATTTTTTTTTTATAATATTATATACTTTTACTATATATTTTATTATTATTATAAATTATTCTTTATATTTTAATTATTATGTCTGGCTCTAACTGAGCCTCTAACTAAACATCAAATTCGGTTCCATTTTTGCATTTTATATAAACTTAATAAAAGTCTCAAAAAAAGTTTTCAATATCACAAAAATAGTTAAAAATTTTTATTGAATTAATATTTCTGTTTTAAATATTTTAAACATATTTTAAAATTATTTCTTTTCAATTGTATCAACAAGATTCTAAAGCAAGATTTATTTACTCAACTTCTATAATTCGCACAGAAAGTCTTATCACACTTTACTTTACTTTACTGCCACAGTCGAGCATACCCTTCTCTGCCGCTCACTTCTCTGGAGCAATTCCACATGCTAAGCACAATGCTTCAGATTAACAGATCTTCCTGCTCCTACTTCTGCCTCAGCTGCTGCCCTCTCTCTCTCTCTCTCTCTCTCTCTGGTGATCTTCTGTTGCATCCACCCACACAGACTCCACAGTCAATTGCCATGGAGCCTGTGACAAATGCCGCCACATTAGCCACTTTGTAGCGCGCTCGCATTTGGTGTGGTTCAGGAGCGGTTGCAGCGGTTGCGACGGTTTCGGCGGTTGCGCCAGTCGCATTCGAAAGTTGATTTGTTCGAACTGATTATGGAGCCATGTACATATGTGCGGTCGTGTTTGCTGCGGTCAGCCAGTGCCCAGATAATAGTTTTAAATAAGTTCCAAGTCCAGTTTAATTGGCCAAACTAATGGGCATGGGAGGAGGGCGGGAGCAGGCGGTAGATCTGCAGCCAAACGAGACGTGACTTATCAGCGAACAAGCGACAGCAAGACAAACACCTGGCCAAACACACACCGAGAGAGGGAGAATCTGTCATCAGTGTCATTGGGCATTAAAACTAAACAAAGTGTGTCACAGTCGTGTCTGTCAGCCTGTCCACCCACTCGACGCAAAGTCAACCTATTGGGTTTCATGGGAGCAGCACACACACACACACACACACACACACACATCCACTATCTCCCTCTCTCTGCCTTGCACAATCTCTGAAAAGTCATCTTCATCTCAATCTTCTCACAGCTGCCTACACCTGTCGCCTGTCTAATTTATGCCCTAGCCAAAGCCTTCAATGACATATGGTATAGATATATGTATATACAGGTTGTCTATATATACATACATATATATTCATGTTTATGGCCATGTAACATCATTAATAGCCCCAACGATGACGACAACTAACAAATTAGTTCGACTTTCGATTTGCATAATTGAGATTTAGTCTCGAATTTCTCTCAATATTTTCCGTTCCCATCCTTAAGGTTGGGCAATTTGTTAATGCTAAGAGATCGCCCGATTAGCACCGAATACATATAGACACACGGCTAGAAATTGATGCGACTCTCCGCCTGTGCTCAATGCAAAGCTGGGAAAAATATATATAAAAGTCATTTTTTCCCGAGAAACAAATAAAAAAGTTATCATAGCTCAAAAGAGAGAAAGAGAGAGAGAGAGAGAGAGAGAGAGAGTTGGAGCATAAAATAAAGTTGGAAATAAAGTTTGGCTTTAAAGAAAATAATTTCAAACAATATTCTTATAGCTAATGGCAGTTTTAGGAGTGCTTAACTTTAAAGAAAGGTTTTTAAGGTCCCTTAAATTTTTAATTTAAATAAATTGTGGAAAAAATATAAGTAAACCTTATTATATACAATAATATATACAAGCTAAAATAATAATATAAACAACAAATAAAAATATATTATACAATTTAAATATATTTCAGCAAATTCATAAAAAAATGTTTTAATTTTTTGGTTTAATATAAATTAATATATATATTAAATTTACATAATATACATATGTCAATTTATGAAAATATATTTGAGTTATATAAAAACTTTAAAATATAAAAAATATTGTATATATGTAAACAAAAATTATTTAAATATTAATATTATATAAATATAATTTTTTTTATTTAGTACAATTTTATGTACATTAAATTTATATGAATTCAAAAAATGAATATAATTATTCTATAAATTTGGTAAAATATATTTGAATTATATAAAATGATATAAGTAAAAAATATATCTAAATATTAAAAAAAAAAAATAACGTAAATATAATATATATAAACTTGTAGTGAATAAAGAAATGTTTTTAAAATTATAATTTTCCCAAAAAATTTTTTTTAATTTGTGGAAATATATTTATGCTTTGTAAAACATTTAAATATAAAATATATAAAAATATACTCAAAAATATATTATGAAAATAAATATGAATAAAATTCTCTAAAATAAAAAATTATAAAATTAAAATTAGCCATAAATATTATAATTTTTTTAAGCCAAACAAATATTAATATAAACTACAAAAGAAAATTTGTCCTAAATTAACTTTTTTATATTTATAATTTATTTTTTTTTTTTTTTTTTTTTTTTTTTGTGAATTTATTTGCTGCTTGTTTTCAGAGACTCTATAGCGCATTTATCTTTTATCCTTAACATTTGTTTTTTGGCAGGTGCGCCTGTTATAATTATAATTTATTGTATATCATATTTGTTATATTATTATTTAAACACAGTTACAAAATTACATTTTCCACCTTCGAGCTCCAGCCTTAGTCTAATTTCCCAACTCAATCACTGCCCATCCCCACTCCATGTGCAGTTACATTCCCCATGCTCCCAATACAACTCACAAAGAGCCGAAAAGTCTCAGAGATATTCGCAGAGTTATGTACATAGATCGTGGTCAGCCAGCAAATGTTTACCGATTTCTTTACTATTTTTTTTTTTTTTGCTCATATTAATGCCAGGTAATTCGCCAATTTAATTTGCGACATTAATATCGACTGGCATATGGGAGGGGAGTGGGGCCCGGCCTGGCCTGGCCTGGCTAACTATGTCTTGGCTACGTTTTAGAGAGCGCAGCTGTGCGTCGCAGCCAATTACAATGGATTTTTGCTGCATTTGTGAATTTTCGCTGCATTTGCCTGCATTTTGTCAATTGCAATAAAATAATCAACATGCAACGCTGGCCGCCAATCGAGGGAGGGGGAGGGAGGGGAGAGGTAGATGCGAGCGGTTGATGGGGCATATAGTTTGGCCAGGCCAGGCTTTATTTATTTTTGAATACCCTATGAGCATTAAGAGTTGAGCAAATGTGGGGTGTATTGGTTGAGGGTTTTTGAAGGGGTAAATGGTTAGATATAGTATATATCTATATACATATTCTTAAACTATATCAAAAAGCTAATTCAGTCTAGTTTCACTGGTTATCTCTCTGCTAATCAGACCGATTATAGAATTGCTTTAATAAATAATGAGTCAAAATTAAATACCATCAACATCTATATACTTAATTACAGGGTAACTACTAGTCAGCTAATCTCAGCTAAGATTTTTCTTAGGTTTCTCCCAGACATTTATGCCTTTTATATATTTTATATACTCTTAAGTCCAACATCTGACACTCATTACAACATTTATTTATAGTCTAGGGTATTTGGCAGTCGAGCAAGTCCACAGCGAAGTCTTTCAGTTGCCCCACAAATGATTTGCAGAGATTTATATGACTTAAATTCTATATATGAATATATCCAACATATATAAACAGCAACAGATTCGGGTGTGGGATGTCCCATAATTCACGCAAGAAGTAATTTTGATAGAAAACGCAGATTTATTTTTAACAAAATTTTATTTTTTATTTATTTTTATAGTATAAAATATCTGCTTGATTAGCGTTCCTTTTTTAATAATCCTGAACTGTCAGCTGCGCAAAGGGCGCACGATTGAAATATTGCGTGATTTTTGGGACATATTGCAGACGCGGTATTTGGCAGTCGAGCATGCTCGCCTCGTCGTCGCCTTTCCTTAGCGCGCAGCCTGCTGCTTGCTGCTTGCTGCTGTCTGCAGATTTACGACCCGCATGGACAACACGTTCCAAGTTGCAGTTGCAATTGCAACTGCGACTGCATTTTGTTGCCATTAACATAATAATGCGGCGGCTGTTGGACTCACAGCCTGCCTCCCTCCCCTCTAGCTCCGCCCAGCTCATGCCCCCACTCACCACACACACACACACAGACAGAGCGAGGCAAAGCAAATAATCAACTTGCGCTAATCTGCAGCCAAACTGCATTTAGCAACTGTCTGATTGTCTCTCTGTCTCTTTGTCTCTCTGTCTCTTTGTCTGTTTGTTTGTTTGTTTGTTTGTCAGTTTGCCAATTGGCGGCCAGCTCATTCGGTCAGTTTGCGGTTTCTTTCGTAACGTTTATGTTGATTATTTAGCGACTTTTGTTGCTGCCTTTCTATCATCAGCCATACATATGTATAAATACTATATATATATATGTACTATACGGCCAGTAATTCAATCCGGACTTTAACTCTCAGTTGGCCTTTAGCTCATTTGCATTTTGCATGATTTGTTGACTGCTTTTCGCTGTTGGCTAACTGCGTTGCTAGCGCCATAAAGCCAAGAAATTGATCCTTCAAGCGTGAGCTGCATGAATGAATATATGGATATATATAGAAGATATATATATAATATATATAAACATATGTGTAGAGTAGATATGACAAGCAAATATACTCATTTCACTTTTGAGAATGAGCATAGAAACATATCAACAGAGAGCTTTTGCCTATGTTCAATGTTCAGTACTCTTTGCTTTATAATAACTTTCTATGCTGATTCTCAAAAGT
Source organism: Drosophila repleta (assembly GCA_018903745.1). Lineage (NCBI taxonomy): Eukaryota > Metazoa > Arthropoda > Insecta > Diptera > Drosophilidae > Drosophila > Drosophila repleta. The sequence continues at coordinate 16,067,388 of JAEIGN010000497.1, read as the reverse complement.
GAAATGAGCATATTGGCTTTGTCCGTCCGTATGAACTCAAAGCTCTTGCTCTGGCTGCCTCTGCACTGCCTCAACTATGGCCCAACTGTGACTCAACTGTTGCTCATCTCTGACTCTGCCAATGCTCCTATGCCACAGCAGAGTTCTGGCTCAACTCTGGCTCTGCCCATGGCTCTGCCTGCCCTTGATCTGGCTCTGCTCTGGCTCAATTCTCATTCCGCCTTGGCTCTGCTCTGCCTCTGCTCTGGCTCTGCCCATGCGCTGCTCATCCGTTGTTCGCTGCGTATTGACGCAAAACTTTATTCTTTACATAATAATTTTTTTTAGTTTCCTATATGAATTTAAATTAAATTTTTTACAATATTTATTAAAAACCAAAATTTTAATATTAATTTTTAAAACAGTTTATTAAATTTTAATGCAAAAAAAAACTTTTTTTTAAAATTTTTTTAAATTATAATAAAAAAAAAGTTGTTTGTTTAGTTTTTGAAAATTTAATGCAAAAACTGTTTTTTTTAAAGAGATTTATAAGTTTAAATAGAATTTTATTATAATTTTTCTTTTTTTAATGAAAAAAAAAAACTCTTAAAAATATTTAAATTAAAATTTCAACTTATAAAGAATTTTTTTTAATTTACATTTTTTTAATATTTTATAATTTTTTGAAATGCATATTTAATTAAATTAAAATATATAAAATAATTAATATAAATCATGCCGCTTATGCTTATAGTTCAGCATAAACCTAACCTAAATGATTAATTATGTTAATAATATTTGCATATTTAGCGTAAGCGATGCATAATTAATATCAAAATTTCAAACTCACTCCAATTGGCGCGCTTTTTGCAGCGCAGCATCGACGCCCGCATAAGAACAGCAGAGAAAAGAGGAGAGAAAAAATAACTGATTTACGCTGAGTCAAGATAAGGCGCTTGGGTGTGAGCGAGCGAGATAGAGCAGGCGGCCATGTGTGCGTGTGAGTGCAAACTCTACACTCACTGGGCAAAGTGTAGCAAAGAAAGCGAGACGGAGCTAGCTGAGTAGGTAGCTTGGAGACGGACGACGTTCACTGTGTGTGTGTGTGTGTGTGTGTGAGTGCTTATCTTGCCTGGGTAATCGCGCTTCGATTATTAACCCTCATAAATTGAGAACGACGCATGTGTGTGAGTGAGTGTTTGTCTGCTGAGCCTGACTTATGTAATCCTGCTTGTAACGGGTTCCTCATTTTCATTAGCATGCGCGCATGGCTCTCGCCCTCTCACTCTCTCACTCGCTCTCTCGCTCCCTTCTAATAAATGTTTTTCAATTTTGCTTGTGGTCTGCTGCTGCCTCTTCTCGTTAGCTGAATTTGCTCTTTTCCCGCTGCTGCTGCTGCTCGCCTATTGTTGTTTGTGGTTTCTGTTTATTTTTTTGGGCTGGAAAATGCTTTATCATGGCATTTGAGGCACAGACGCGCCTTTGTTGGCTTATTGAGCCATAACTGCAAGTTTGTTTATTATTATTGTTACTGTTGTTGTTGTTGTTATTGTTGTTGTTGTGGCTTTAGCTTCATCCATTTTCATTTTCACTTCGGTTTTCCCAGTTTGCCTTGCTTATTTAACTGATTAATCATGTTACTTATGCAGCTGCTCAATCGAGAATAGAGAAAGTAGCTCGTATTTTGACAAGACTTCTCTAGAGATGTACTTGACCCATTAGGAGAAGGTATTTTCGAAAAAAATACCAACTTTAAGTGGTCTGCAAGCTGAAGCACTAGAACAGCTTTTTTTTTAACTCTATTCACATAAAAATATTGATCTAAAAGTAATTTAAAGTTCTTCCTTTGGAAATATAGAAATTTTTAGCTTCTATTCATAATATATTTTGAAAATATTTTTCTAAATTTAAAATAATATTTCAAAAATATAATTTATAATAAATGAATCTTGAAAATATAATTTTGAAAAATATTTAAACAAATATATAAAATGTGTAGTACTAAAACTTATATAATGAGTATAATATTTTTGTATATTTATATATATTAATTTATGTATATACTAGGAAAATATAATTTAATGATACAAACAAATTTTAACATTTGTTTATTAGCTGCAGCTATTTTTCTAAATTATTAAATTAAAAAAAAAAAATAAATAAAAATATAAAAAAAAAATTGATTAGTCTGAATATTAATTTATATTTTTTAAATTTTATTCTTAACATATTTTTGTTTTATTATGCATTTAAAAAATTTTAATTATATATTCATGATAAATACATTTATTTTTGCGATTTATTTGTCATGAAAATATAATTTAATAATTAACAAAATCATTCAGATATAATTAGAAAGTAATATTCAAAATAATATATATTAAATAATATTTTTTATATATAAAAAAATATATAAGACTAATATATACTTTATAATATTTTTAAAAGTATGTCTTTTTATCTTTTTTAATTTTTTATATTTTTAAATACTTTGTATATTCTAAAATATATTTTTATTATTATATTTTTAAATTATTATTATTTTTATTATTATTTTTATACCCTGAACCCATTGAAAATGGGAATTCAGGGTATAATGTTTTTGTTGAAATGTATGTAACAGGCAGAAGGAGGCGTGGCAGACCCCATAAAGTATATATATTCTTGATCAGGATGACAAGTCGAGTTGATATAGCCTTGTCCGTCTGTCCGTATGTATGAACGCGTCGTTCTCAGAACCTATAAGAGCTAGAGACTTTTTATGTAGGTTCCTGTATAGCACGAAAAGATCGAGTTTGTTAAAAAAAATCGATAACTGTCTTAATATTAATGTTATCGATTAAAAACGAAATCGATGCTCAGTTATATAAGTCTATATAATTCATCTTTATAGCTAGAGTCTCCAAATTTTGCACTTAGTGTTATGTGAGCCTTATACAATTTCGGTTTTTGTTAAATTTTGGATGCCACGCCCCCTTCGCCTCAAATTTGTAAGTCCCGTATTTCAAATACTAGAGACTTGTGCTTTGGCACATATACACATATGGATGACATTGTTACGCTCAACAAGTTTGATCAAAATCGTTTGTCTAGAAAAAAAGTTATTAAACATTTAATTTCCCATAGCATTGCCATGCAAATAGCAGCCAAACAACAGCTGACGCTCCGACTTGCGCTTGTGTGTGCTTGCGCCTGTGCGTGTGTGTGTGTATGTTTTGCTTGTAATGAACGTACATGTGCATGTGTATATAAAAGAAACGAAGAATGCAGGGTTCAGGGTATACCCTAGTCGAGAGGTCTCGACTAGAGTTTTCTTACTTGTTTATTATTATTTTTATTAATTTTATTATTATTACTTTTTTTTAACCTTTTTGATATTTTTAAATAAATATAATTTTTTTAAATTTAATATTAGTAGCCACTAAAAAAAAATAATAAAATTTTTAACTTAGTCTGAATTTATTTAAGTTTTTTATATATTTATATATTTTTTATTTGATACATACTCTTCAGTCCAAGCCCTTATTATGTACCTCCTTGTGTACCCTGTCATTGGCCCCTTTCAATACAATCGACAAGTCATCATTAACCGCTATCTGCCCTTCGCCTTCAACCCCCTTAATTTAGCTGAATAACCGTGACTAAATCATTTTTCACTGTCATATGGCCGCAGCGCCCGCTTATCCTGTCCAAATTTTTAAACACTTTTTTATCATTTTCTCAAAAAAAAAGGAAAAAATGAAATAAATTGGAAACAAGCCTAAAAGGTGTTCACCATAATTCCCTACCATTATAAAATGCCTTTTATACTTCCTTTTTTGTCGATTTCTTTCTTTTTTTTCAGCCTTTTTTCGGTCTTTTTTTCCAGCATGAATTTCACTTTTGTCCTTCGCCGAGGGTACGAAAAAAAAGTTATAAATCATTTGGCTGGGCATATTTTTAATAGAGTTGTTACTTTTGTTTATTATGTTGTCTCCCTCTGCCACTCTTTGTGGTTGGCTCAGTTTTTTTGGCTCTTTTTGAAAAGGGTTTGCCAAAAATAACAAAAAAAAAAAACCATAAAAAATCAAGTTAAATATCTCCTTTTACGCCTAATCTTTTAATTAATAAATATAATTTCGTTTTTTCCATCTCATTGCAGGTGAGTGCGCTGCTCAATGCCCAAATATAATAAGGTAAAATTAACTCAATATATATAGATATATATATATAAACTTAGATCTGTTTAACTGTTGCTAGTTGCATTTGGCTTCCATTTGCGGCTAGGCAAAATGACTTTAAAGTTCTCTGGTTCAATGAAAAGCAAACTAAACCAAGGGAAGCAAATAAATCCCCACAGTTTCCAATTCAGCAACAACAAGAACAAGTAACCAACATCATCATCATCATCATCACCATTCTCGTCCTCATCATCAGACGCCCAACATTTCCTTCCGCTGGGCTTTGGCTTGTTGTGGGCTAAGAGCGTAGCACGGCGTGCAGCCCTGTCACATTTGACGCCTCAAAGCCACAAAAGCATTACAAAGAAAAGCAGCTTGACTTGAGCTTGCCCAACTGATAGATACCCTGTAAATGCATTGGATATAAAATGAGAGCAAAGAATTGCTGGATTTTGGGAATTTTGGATATTATCAACCTATATACAGGGTATATGTTTAAACATTTCATAATATTACAGGGTATAAATAATAAATATTTAAAAAAATAGACAGATATATATTATTTTATACATACTTTATATACTGGGCATATTTTTTTAATATTTTATAATATTACAGGGTATATATTACTAATTTTGTTAAATACAGGGTATATATTATATATATGTACATATTATTTTGTGTGTATTTTATGTTAGTAATTCTTAAGCTTAACTTTTTATGGCTATAAAGAGTATAGAATGAGTCAGTTCTTAAAGAAAAAGCTAGACTATATAATACCCTGCATTTATTCAACTCTTTATTATACTCAATCATTTCATACACTAAATTATAAAATACTTTTTATATAGTATATAGTATATAGTATATAGTATATAGTATATAGTATATAGTATATAGTATATAGTATATAGTATATAGTATATAGTATATAGTATATAGTATATAGTATATAGTATATAGTATATAGTATATAGTATATAGAATATAATATATAGTATATAGTATATAGTATATAGAAAGCACTCTCTACACCAATATACCCCTTTGCACGCTCGTTTACAGTAACTAAGCAACTAAGTAAGTCTTTCGCCATAAAAAAGGGGTGGCACTAACCTCTAACTACCGTTAGCATATGCTGCTACTGCTGTGGGCGTGGGTGGTGCGGACGGGGCTAAAGCTCATCCATGTTGTAAAGCCCCATGATTGATGGCTCTTCTATGCCGTTTGCTACTTTCCTATAGGCATCTGCAGCTGCTGCGCACCTGTTGTAGTCGCATTTGCTGAAAACGAGCTTAGCCAGGTCCTGACTTTGGTGTTTTATTATTATGTATATTAGATAAGCATTTGTGTGTAGAGTGGGAGAGCTGAGGAAGGCGGGAACTGGAGTTTAAAGTAGAAAGACTTTCCTATAAATAGAAATAATATGTTAACTTTCCATGACAAATTTAGAAGTTGAGAATGAACTTGAGAAATGAATAGCTCTTCTATATATACAAAGAGATTGAGAACTTAAGATGATCTTTTTCTATATGAAACGGAGAACTTAAGATTAAAGTAAAAAGATATTCTATAAAAGATTGAAATAGAAGGAAGTAGTTTTTCTTGGAGATAGATTCTATGAGAGACTTTCAGTTTTCAATATATATATGGATAACATTCTACTTTCTCTGGGAGATAGAGAACTTGAGTTGAAAGCTAAAGTATTTTTTTTTATTAGTGAACTTTCTATCTATATAGAAAACTTTCTATCTTTGATAAAAAGATGAGATTAAATTAAAAATTTTAAACTATATACCTTCACTTAGCAATCAAACTTATATTAGCAAAAATGACTTTTAGATGAAAGTAAAGGGATTTTCCGACATATAGATAACATTTTATGTTATACAATCTGTTATCTATAACATACTATATTCTACAATCCCATCCATTTACTATAATTTTACTATATATAACATTTTATGTTATACAATCTGTTATCTATAACATACTATATTCTACAATCCCATCCATTTACTATAATACATATTGATATATTAAAGAAGTTTTATCTCAAGTTTTTAGGCTTTATCTCGAGTATTTTTCACCCGATACTGTCTGCCCTTGAGTTTACTTAAAGGAAAACTCAAGAGCTTGCTAGTCTGGCCAACTTTTCTTTAAGATATCTTGCACATCTAAGAAAATAGCTTAAAGCTGGCCACCTTTCGGCAGGTACAAAATGTGACGAATGCAAACAAACGAATTCGCAAAATTCTGAAAGTTTTCACTTTCTGGCGCCGTTGAGTTGAGGCAACATGAAAAACAGCTAAACAGTTGCCTAAACAACGCCACAGTTTTCACTTCCGGGACTTGTGCGTCAATGTCAACTTTGACAGAAGCCAAAGAAAGCGACAGAGATAGAGTGGAAGAGTGAGAGAGAGAGATGACAGGCAGCAAAGCATGGATTTACTTTTATTTTATTACTGTCATTGTTGGCGAACTGCTTCCGCCCTCGCCCTCGCCCACGCCCACACCCTGTCCAGGTCCAGGTTAGGAATTCCAGTTACTTTTTGGTGTTTTTTTCTTTTTTTCATTTTGGGACTGCACTCGGGGTTGGCAGAAGTTTTTGGCCTTGCTGCAAGGCTGCTGTCGTTATCCTTTTGCTCGACTGGCGCCTTTATCGTCCATCTGTATTCAGTGTTCCTCCAGCGTTCGTTATCTGCTGTTTAGCCAGGCGCATGTGTGTGTGGGTGGTTGGGTGGTTTGGGCAGCATCTTTTGGCTGCTTTCACTGGCAGTGGCATTCGCTTTTTCGGGCGAGTCGTAAATTAAAAATGGCTTAATATGTAAATCCTCGCCTGCACTTTCTTCCTTGGCCGCCTGCAGATTAGTTTTGTGGATATTTCAGCTTATGTATGTCCCTGTCTACATGTCGCCGTCTATCTAGCGTCTATCTATCGCAGCACAATTTATGCGCATTGACTTTGAGAGAGAGAGAGAGAGGGGGAGGAAAGCAGACAAAGGTCGAGTCGACTCGAGTCGAGTCCTGTCCAGGACACAGTTGCCGTTGCTGTTTACTTTAGCTGCCCGTCCACTGATACGCTTTTGTTGTCGTTACTCAGCCCAAGAACATGACAACTCCTTGTCCTTGCTGACTTTAACTAACCCTTAGATTCTCAGAAAACTTCGTGTCGTCAATTGTCGTTTCTTGCGCGAGTTGGCTGAGGCTTGGGAGGGTATATAGATGAGATATTGGCAATGTTGAACTGTAGAAAAAGTGAGAGAGAAGTAGGAATGCATTTATTCCAATATAAATTCCTTTGGCAAGCAACTGATTATCTGGCTTAAAGATCAATTAAATATATCTGCAATGAAAAGTATTTATTTTTCTGGTATAGATTTCTTTTTAATATTCCTAAAAATGGTAGTTTATTCTTACATATATGATGAGCTGTTATAAAGATCTATTAAAAATATATAAAATATTTCTTCTAATATAGATTACTTTATAATATATATTTCTTTAAAATTGGAGTTTTTATATGATAAGCTGTTCTAAAGATCTAGTAAATATCTGTAAAATATTTTTAAAAGTATTTTTATTAATATTTTTAAAATATTTTTAATAGTATTTTTTTTTAATATTTTAAAATATTAAAAAAATATTTTAAAAATATTTTATACATTATTTTAAATATATTTTAAAATATTTTTAAATATTTTTAAATATTTTAAAATATTTTTAAATATTTTTAATATTTTAAAATATTTTTAAATATATTAAAACATTTTTAAATATTTTAAAATATTTTTAAATATTTTAAAATATTTTTAAATATTTTAAAATAATTTTTAAATATTTTAAAATATTTTTAAATATTTTTAAATATTTTAAAATATTTTTAAAATTTTGAAATATTTTAAAATATTTTTAAAAAAATATTTTTAAAAATATTTTCAAATATTTTTAAAAATATTTTTGTTTTTATATATTATTAAATATTGCCATATATAGAGCAGTTCTAAAGATCTATTAAGTAAATGCATGTAAAATATTTCTTTTGATATCAATTTCTGTATCATATTCTTTTAAAATTGAAGCATAATACATACATATACAGATATAGGGCAACTAAACCTATTACTAACTGCATACTACTACTCTAACTATACTTCAGCACTTGTTTTCAGTCATTTATAATGTATAGTTCTCGAGATATTCCCTATTTACCCTAACTACCTACATAATGAGAATATTTCTTGAATTTTACATAAATTTTAAGACATGTACATTCTCATAGCCTAAACTGATCAAAATATAAGAATTTGTCATATATTTCTTCAGTTATCTCCACTCTTCATAGGCTGAGAATAAGTATCAGACAGTCAGCTATGCCCGAACGCACTGCTCGCTCGTCTCTCACATTAGTTAAAGTGTTGATTAGTTGCTTTGCTGATTTGTGATTGCATTTTCTAATTGCTCCCGCTGCGTTTGCTCTACTTTTCAGTTGATATATATACATATATACATTTTTTATATGTATATATCTATTTTAATAACAATTCAGTTCAAGGCTTTAACCACTAACTGCGCTCATCCACTCACAGGCATTAGCATAAGCGAAAGGACATTAAATAATTCCCTTTGCAATTTGCATTTTCACTTCATTTAGCGCAATTTTCATCACGTTTTTTTGTTCGCTCTTCGGGTTTAATGCATTTTAGTAATTATTTTAGCTCAAACTCCGTTTTCTGTTCTATTTTTTATTATTTTTTTTATTATTATTTTGTTTCATTAGCTGCAATTAGCCCGGAAATGGTGGAAAATCCGCTGCCCATTTGGACTTGAAATAATTTAATTTCCTTTATGACTTTCTCTCTCTCTCTCTCTCTCTCTCTCTATCTGCCTCTCTCACTCTAATTTAGCAAATTAATCAACTGATTGTTGTTGATAATGCATCAATGCAAAAGCTTCAAACTCTCGAACAATGTTAATTGCTATTGACAAAATTAATTATTCAACACTGGTAAACGCATTAACAGTGTTGTTAAGGATTTTCTATTGACCATTTACACAAAACTAATTAAGCAATTAAATTTGTAAGCCCCTAACTAAATGGGAATGCAATCTAAGGGGTATAAAAGTGGGCGTGGCTGGGCTATATATATAGATTGATCCGAAAACTATATATTGTTGTAAAATTTAAAAAGTATTTTTAATTTATTTATGCCTAACTTTGTCAGTTACATTCTGGGCTTTTTACGCTAATTTTTTCTTTTTTGCCAATTTGATTTTCGGCATTACACAACACTGTACACAACACTAAACTTTACGATTTGGCATTCACACAGACTGAATTGCGTTAACACGAGAAACAAATGAATTTTTCTTGGCTAGATTCAACTCGTTTTTTGCACGAGTTCTAAAGCATGCTCGATATACGGATATACGCTTTACGATATACGATTTACGATATTCGTGTTACGATATACGATTTACGATATTCGTGGTACGATATACGCTTTACGACATACGCTCTAACTATATTCGCCTTACGATATACGCTTTACGATATTCGATATACGATATAAGCTTTACGATATTCGATATACGATATACGCTTTACGATGCATTGGGGGACTTGTAGAAATTGCTTTGTGCCGTATTCAGATAACGTTTGCCACTGGACGTCGGCTTCTGGATGCGGAAGGTGCACAGGAGGTTCTCGTCGACACACATCATGGCGCCGGCATTGTCGAACTCGCCGCAATAGTTGGGTGCCGAGAAGATGGTGAGGAGCTGGCGCTTGGCGAAGAACTCGTAGCCATCCTCGACCACCTGGTGGGCCCGACAGATCAGGCTGAGGCCGTGCCGCTCCAGGAACGAGCCAACAATGTCCGGGCCAAAGACGTAGCTGACGCCTCGATTGTTGAGGCCCCAGCCACTGAGCCGGGCATCGGGATCGGACCAGAGCAGATCGCAGAGCAGACCCTGTTCGGGCACCTCGCACGGCCGCTGGATCATCCGTATCTGATCCATGTTGACCAGACTCGGGCTCAGTCCGCCGTGGCAGCAGAAGATGTTGTCCTGGACGATCGCTGCCACCGGCATGCAGCTGTAGCAGTCGACAAAGCTGCGCCACAGCTTCACCGTATAACGGCGCTTGCACTCGTCGTAGAAGCCGTAGATGCGGTTCACGCTGCAGCTCTCATGGTTGCCGCGCAGCAGGTGGATGCTGTCCGGATAGCGGAGCTTCAGGGCCAGCAGCAGCGTCAACGTCTCCACGGACTGCTTGCCCCGGTCCACGTAGTCGCCGAGGAACAAGTAGTTCGCATCCGGCGGATAGCCCGCCAGCTTGAAGTACTTGAGCAGGTTGTGGAACTGGCCGTGTATATCGCCGAGGATGTTGATGGGGGCTCGCAGCTTGAGCAGCATCGGCTCCTTGAGCAGCACCTCGCGTGCCTGGGCGCAGATCGCGCTGATCTCGTGCTCCTCGAGCAGCCCACTTCCGGCCCCTAAGTTCGGCTCGGTCAGCCGTGCGATGATCTCGTCCAGATTGAAGGACAACAGCTCGAAGCTGCTGCTCCTGCCCGATAGAGGGGTAATCGCTGTCTCCGCCTCCTGCTGCTGCTGCTGCTGCTTCGCGGCCAAAATGCGGTTCCTTCTGACCATGTAGTCCATGCAGTAGCCAACGGCGGCATCCTTGGACAGGTAATTGATGGAGGTGGGTGGGTTCGTAGACGTCTGCTTCTGATAGGAGGACATATGATATGATATATCCTTTTCGACTGTTCTAAAGTTTTTTTGTTTTCTTTGTGGGTTTTCCTTTTCCCCAAGTCCAAGGATTGCAACAATTTGGAATTTCGATGGAACCCCGTTACGGATGAAGTCTGTGTTTCGGTTCGATTTAGTTTTTTTGACTCTCGATCTACGGGAAATAAAATACTTGAACTACTATGGAATTTGAGGGGAAAAGCTAAAATGTGATGAGATTTTCATAAGGGAAAATCCGTTCAGCACTTCGCCTGAGTGCTCTTCGCATAGTCAATTACGCCGTACTAAGCTTTTGTGCATAGTTAAGTAGCTGTTTCTCTCCCTCTCTTTGTTGTCTGTTTGATTGACAGCTGCTAAATCAGTGTCTCTCGTTCTCCCCCTCGCCGCAATCAGAGCAACGTTCTCTGTCTCTCTCTCTCTCACTCTGACAAATCTCCGGCTCAATAGCAAACGGCACAAAGCACGCTTCTAACTGTCTTTCAATCAACTAAATTTCTAGCTCTCTGTCTCCATCTCTCTCTCTCTCACACTCACTCTCTGCTTTTATTTTTCAAATCAACATAATGGACACTTTGCCCGGCAGCAACGGCTCAGCGCGCCGTCTCTTTTCCCCTCTCCTTCCGCTCTCAGCGACAATGGGCCACACATAAAAATACAAAGGCAAACTTCACTTTTGGCTTTGACAGCTGACACGAAATGCAAAAAGCAACGCATTTCGTGTGGGTGGCCCAAGGGTGGCTTGCTCATAATCACACACAGAGATACTCTCTCACTCTCACATTCCATTGCATTCCAGTTCTGCTCGTTCTAACCTACCACAGATGCAGATTTCTGCTTTGGCCTGTCACTCATTAAGCATTTTGCCAACTGCAACTTAGTTCCGTTGTTTTCATTGTTGTCCTTGTCATGCCAAGTGTCACAACAGTCGCCTGCATTTCGTTGATTTTACCAGCGTGTGACAAGTAGCTAAAAACGATTGGGAATTCTGCGTAACACAATGTGTAACTGTGTGTAAGACTTCGCTCCCGATTAGCCATAGACGTGCCAGCAAGGGGTCGACCGAAAAAAAAAGAAACGAATAACCTAACTAATAAATGCCAAAATAATCATTCTTGCATTATAGATTACACAATTTATATTTTATTTAAAAAACTCAAGACCCCTTTGACCCTCATCTACGCCTCTGCGGCTCAAGTTGACAACATGTTGCCCACATCCATACATGCTTAGCGCGGTTGCTGCTCTGATTGAGTATTTGTCCAAGAAATACATTTCGCTCTCTCACTCCACCGCTCTTTGTGTTGCTCTCTTTTGCATTTTGTTTTGTAGGCAAATATTAAAATATTTCACACGAGTGCTTGTGAGTGTGTATGGCTGTGTGTGTGCTGCAGTTTTGTGCTATTTTTAACATCGCTGCGCTGCGGCAGAGCAAATACAGCTGGGCCTTTTACATTGAGTGCGTGAGCAGAGGGGAAGCTGGGCCACCGACTGCGTCGCTTTGCTTATCTAATGGGCTGCAGTTGCAGCGACGGCGACGTCGGCGACTGCTGCTTATCGCTATTTCCATTGTTGTTGTTATTGTTGCGCCCGCACATGAGTCGAGCGCGCAGCCTCTGCCGCAGTGTCACTCTTTGAGCTGCTGCTTGCTGTCTCCGACTCTTTCTCTTCTACTTTTTGTTTGCTGTTGTAGTTGTTAATTGCTCGTCGCTACTTTCTTGCACCCTTCACAATGCGCCGTTAATCACAGCAGAGCTGTGGAGTGGAAGAGTGAGGGAGAGACCGAGAGCGAGAGAGGCGCACACATCAATGTAAAAATTGTTGTTGGTTTTCGTTAATGGGTTTTTATTTGTTTATATGAGCGTCTAGAAAATATGATGCGTCTGCATATGAGGGACGTCGCTCCCCTCTCCCCCTCTGCCTTTCTATTGACCATTTGCGCTTTTAGTTTTGCGCACTGCTCATGGGAATTTTTACAACTGTTTTCCATGACAAGTGCTCTTTGAGTAGGATTTGGAGTTGGGCGAAAGAGACAGAGAGAGAATGAGAGAGAGAGAGAGAGAGGAAGAGGGAAATTTCAGTTGTCATTTTTCGACTTAAGTCTTTTCGCTCTTTGTATGTTATTAGAGTAGCCAAAGTTGTGAGTGGACATTTAAGTGGGCGTGTTCCGTGCCTTTAACTAGACAATTGAAGCTTTTCAGCTCTTTTTTTTCTCGGTCTATTATTAATTGGGAATTTTTAATGGGGAAATTTAATGTTGTTTACAGTAGGGTAAGAGTTTTTAGTTTTTTTTAGATTTATGGGCGTGGAATTAATAATTTCTTCGCTCTTATTTTAGAAATGTAAATATTATCCAAGATTTATATATTTTTGGTAGTTTTTTTTTATAATTTTTTTGTGTTTTTAAATATTATAAAATAATATTTAAAAACTAAAAAACTTAAAAAATTTATATACATGTATAAACAAATATTTCAAATATAAAAACATATTTTTAAAAATATAAAAATATTTTTAAAATATATAAAAAATTTTTTTAAATGTATTAAAATATTTAAAAATTAAAAAAAATATTAAAAATATTAATTGGCACATATTTTTAAGCGTAAAACATTAGACTTGCAAATTGCCTTTGAATTTAAGGCATATCTTTTATAGTTCCGATTTTATAGATGCCCAAAATTTGTATGCTGTGAACCACTGTGCAAGTGTTTCCCGTATAGTTTTGAGAGCAGTCCAATATGTTTTCATCAATCAATGTCACAGCCATCACATATACATAAAAATATATATGTATATTCAATATATATTTATATTCAATCAAAAATCAATTAAATATTTATTGACGACAATCTGAGCTGTCAAAAATAAATCAAAAAAATATTGAATTTCTCTCATTTCCGACAAATGAACAAAAATATATTAGCTAATCTAATCTGTCAAAAACTAAAAGCCCCAAGAAAAAAAATATTTTTATTGAGATAAATATTATTAAAATACCATGTGCAGGGTGGTTCATAGCTATAAGAGCTAAGCTAAATGAGATATCCACAAAATTTAAATGCAAAATGTTAAAATAATATCCTAACTTATAAAATATAAACTCATATATTTTTTAAATATTTTTAAAATATTTTACAAAAGCTAAAAACTAAAATATGAACAACAGAACACAAAGTCACTTATAATCCACTACCATATCCACTTACACATACATATATATATATAATTATATATATTATTATATATTAACCGTAAACAACATTTGGAATGCAAAATTTCCATAAATTCAAAATTTTGATTGCAAATGCTTTGAGGATTATATTTGTTGTGCGGACTAATTAACACTTTTCTGATGTGACATAATATGTCACTATGGGCCCACATGGCAGATGCCCCTGACCTAACAGTTGTTGCTGTAATTACATATGTGTTGTAAATGTGACTGTTGACATTCAGAATTGTCGCTAATTAAGCAATCATAACTGTTGAACTGTGGGTTCAATGCGTCTACATTGTTGAAATATGTTTGAAATAATTACTGCAACAATTTTAATAGCAACTAAATGCTGTTTAATATTTTTAAAAATTACCATTATTAATTTACTTATTTATAAAAATAAAAAAAAGTAAATTCCCAATTTGACCCCGACGTGATTTGAACACGCAACCTTCTGATCTGGAGTCAGACGCGCTACCGTTGCGCCACGGAGTCATATGCTACGATCCGCCGCTAACTGCCAACTAGTGCTGCCAGCTAATCTAATTGTTGTTGCTTTTGTTCGTCCAGTTTAGCGAGTGCATATTCTTGGCATGCAACAACAAAAGTACAGCTAGCCCAAATGTGTGTGTGTGTGAGTGTCTATAAATAAACTGAGCACTGCAAACACGTTATCTTATCATATGCGCGCACAGTGGTATGGGCACGATATCGCTTGCGCTAAATTCAAATTGTAATTTCTTATCGCTCAACTACAATTAACAAGTGATTTTATGTGTTCTAATCATTTAGTTCGACTCATCGCTTGTGTTTTATTTATTTATTCAAATGCATTTCGGTCGGCGTTACAGATTTATTAAGAGCTCCACCTGATGGCTGATGGCTGGGGCAGACGTGTGCCGCCAAAGCTTTTAGCTGTCGCCGCTGCCGTCGGAATTCACACAACAAGCCCAAAATAAATATAAATCACGGCGGAGGAAAATGAATGAAAATGCTGAAAAAGAGAAGAAAAACAGGGCCAGCAGCAGCGGCTGTTGCTTGGTTCTGTTTATTTATTCACTGATTTTTATACACTGGCCAGAGCTCGGTATCGGCTCGGCGTTCTTGTAAATGGAAATGCATTTCGATAAACCCGGCCCTATAAAATGCATTTTGATTTTCCTTTTTTTTTTTCCCGAATTGTGACTAATTGTGTGTGCGACTCCTCCACAACCTCTGGGTGGCATTCACTTCTCCAGAACTCCAGCTGCTTTCCATTGTTTAGAAATTAATTTTCCAGCAAATACAAACGTATATAGGAACATAGATTTATGTATAGCCTCCACGGGTTGTCTTTTTTTTATGGCTATTTTTATGTTTTAATATTTATGGTTTTTAATGTTCATATTTAGTGCGGCTGCCTACATGGGTTTACAGTTTCCGTGCCAACGGAAATCGATCGTAAAGTTTTCACTCTCTAAATCTCAAGAGTTGACACAAAGTTCACACGGGTAAAAGCCACTAACTGAAACTGAATAATCAAATAAATCTGTTTGACTAACGGGTCTTAAGGGGACTTAGCTGTTGGTTACTTTCGACAGTCTGCTAGTTATGGCCTTAATTATCTACTTAGTTTAGGCTTAGACGATATTTGATATGTTTCATTGATTTGATACTAAGATATTGATCAATTGTGAGCTAAAATACGGATAAAGATGCATATAATATGTGCGTAAAATATAGGAAAATTTAGTATTCAAGGTAACGAAACTGAATCTGAAATAAAAATAGATATATCTTTTCTAGTTTTCGAGATATGCTAGTTGAGAGGCTTTAACAATGTGTGTTTTCTGGCATATTTAGTGCTATTTAAAGTAAAAACAACAATTATTTAATCAAATAAAATTTATAGCAACTAAAAATACTGCTTTCTGCCTTTGAAATACTTTTTTAAATTTATTAAAAATATGTTATGTATATCTTATATATATATTATATATGACAATTATTATAAAGATTTTTCAAAAATTTTAAAATTATTTAAAAATATTTTCCTATAACAGATATTATCTATCGAACAATTAATTTTAAGATTTTTAAAAAATTTTAAAGTTATTTAAAAATATTTTCCTATAACAGATATTATCTATCGAACAATTATTATTAAGATTTTTAAAAAATTTTAAAGTTATTTAAAAATATTTTCCTATAACGGATATTATCTATCGAACTTATTCTGTTTGAGCTTAAATGTTAATGGTTACAAAATTATATTTCTCAAAATATTTTTATATACAAAGAGAAATATATAGAATTTCTATATAGATTAAATCTATTTCCTACTTCTCAGCTTATATATAATTCCTAAATATTTTTCTTATTTTTAAGAAAAATAAACTAAACATTTTAATTATTATTATAGCCAAACTTAAGCTCAATCAACTCGAGCTGAAAGTCATACTCAATTATCAAACAGTTATGAGAACCTACTATATATATATATTTATACATGTGTGTATGTATGTGTGTATGTGTGTGTGTTGCATTCAAGCTCTTCACACACTCTTAACGACTCTCGAACATTGCACTTAACCAAGTCGAGTGTAAACAACGTGTTAAAGAAATGAATGGAAATGGCTCAAATAACATAGACGTGTATGAGTGTGTGTGTATGGATATATATAGTATATATATAGTATATATATATCTACACTCTGTTGCTCGTGTTGCCAACTCTCTTCTGATCAGCTTAGGCCAAACAAAATGAGGAACAACATTTGCAGAGCTGTCGCTGCTTGAGTTGGACAAGTCAAGCCAAGTCCAAGTCAAGTTAACTATGGACGGTGTTAGAGGGGTGGCAGGGGAGGGTGTGGGAAATTGCTATATGATGGTATACATACATATATACTTTTCGAGCATTATAGCACTTTACACTTTTCACACGCTAAAATAATATTTTTTCTAGCCAAAGCATGTTCGCTGCTTCATTGCTGGCTGAATAGGCGAGGGAGTGGGTGGGGGTGGGGGAGAGGGAGAGTGGGTGGTGGTGTATTCGCCCGTTTGAGTGCGTAAACAGCAGCGCAAATGTCAAGTAGCCGTCAATTGGGTGGGAGCGAGACAGCAGCAGCAGCAGCAGCAGCACAGGACAAGACAGCGCATAGCTCGTAAACCACAATTGGGCAGACAAAGCGGAACTTCACTTGGCCTCGCCCCACCCACCCCCTCGACACTTTCACTGCAGTCAGCGCTAAAAGTGTTTGCATTTTTATCAACACTCTCTCTCTCTCTCTCTATCTCTTTCCCATTGCGCAAACACTTCCCATTGACTTTTTGCCCGACTCTACACTCGGCAGTCTCCACTCTCCGCCGTCCTATACAAAAACCGCTTAGCATGTTTACCGTTATGTTCGGCACTTGAATTCGCCGTGTTGCATTAGTTCGCCAAACCGTCTGCCCCATTACTCACGCTTAAGTGCAGACAGGTGCGCCACCGGCCGCCATTTTGTACATAAGAATGTTAAAAGAAAAACAAATGTTGCCGGGCTGAGAGGGTAGTGGAGGGGGTAGGGGGTAGGGGGTAGGGGCAGCTCTGCCACGGTAGAGATCGCTAGGAAGTCCGTGCGGCGTTCATGTTTGCTCTGCTTAACCTACAAACGTGCCTAAAGGGGTTTTTGCGCTCTGCACGTGCGTGTGCGTCAGTGTGTGTGTGTGTGTGTGTGTGTGTGTGTGTGTGTGTGTGCGTGCCTTTGTATGTGTGTAAACATTCCCGCTGTCAAAGAGTCAGGCATAGTGCTGTCATATCTACACGATTTCGAAAAGCCAGATCAACTAGTCCAAAAACAAGCTAGAAATAGCTAAAAAAAATTTGCTTTTAATTCTAAAAATTCATAAAAAAAACTTTTTTTTTGGTTTATAAATTTTAAAATGTTCAGAGATTGATTTAATATGTAATAAGCTTTT
The DNA here is from genome assembly GCA_018903745.1 of Drosophila repleta. Taxonomy (NCBI): domain Eukaryota; kingdom Metazoa; phylum Arthropoda; class Insecta; order Diptera; family Drosophilidae; genus Drosophila; species Drosophila repleta. The sequence continues at coordinate 16,049,337 of JAEIGN010000497.1, read as the reverse complement.
TATCAGGAGATTCTACTTATTTATTACGATTATTATTTCTTCTGCTCTCTCAAAGCTTCACCGGAAGCAGAGAGAGAACCATTCTCAGCTGATTCAGAGTCGCTTCTCGATAGACAATCAAACTACTTAAAACAACTTATCGATATATCGATAGAACTTAACAAAAAACACTAAAACAAATACCTTACATATATTATATAATTTAATATATTATTTAATATATAAAATTAATTTTGAGACAATTTTAGCATAGTTTATATCAATTTTATTCTATTTCTTTTCTTTTTCAAATACTTTCTGAATATTAGCTATAAAATAGCCAACTTGCCAGCACTGGCACTGACACTGGCTTCCCCTACAGCAGCAGCAACTCTCCAAGCCAGTGTTGTCAAGTGTTTGCTGATAAGTAACTGTTTTTTAAGTTTACCAAATTTCTTGTGCTGCGTGCAGCTGGGACACAAAAGCCGGAAGTGAATAAATTATATATACTTTGTATACTATATACTACATATATTTAAGTTTAAATTGCAGTTTGATCTATACAAATTTGGCTGAAATCTATAAAAAAAAGTAACAGTACTGTTACTCTTGGCTAATTAAATCATAAAATCCCTGACGAAATCCCTTGCAATTAATTGAGGCTCTCGCTTCAATGCGTGTAAAAACAGTTCAATTACACAAGAGCCAAAAAAAAGAAGGCAATGTAAAAGAATTAATTAAAGGAAAACAGAGAAAGAACAATCGGACTGTCAGTTAATGCCCGTGCTTAGGGCCTAATGCAGTCAAAGGCAGGGAGGCTGGGGGCGGGGAGGCGTGTTGATGCCCATTTAAGTTAATACTGATTAATGCTGACAAATTAACTATGAAATTAATCAATGTCCGAGTCGTTTACATGTAGAGCAGCGACAAACAACAGAGAATGGAACAAGAGTGGAAAGCCAACACACATTTGAGGCCTACATTGATAAGGCGAGCGCCAAGTGGCGACATCTAGCGGCTGTGTGCGGGCGCACTTTGTTGTTTGTCACTTGCGGCGATTTGTCAATGCCAGCCAAGAGGAGTGAAAGAGAGGGAGATAGTGACTGAGTGCACAGTGGTGCAAATATCTCGAATTTAGGCAGAAATTAAATGAAATTATATACAAAATTATATTAAATTAAAATGAAATTAAAAATTAAAATAAATTCAATTAAATTAAAAATAAATAAGACTTAAATTAAATAAAAAATGGACCTTAATTAAATTAAACTAAAAACCAATAGTAAATAATATAAATAATGTAAAATTAAATTAAAAATTAAATTTAATATGGTAATATTAATATATATTAATAATATATATATAATATTAATATAAATGTTATATTTCTTAGCTATATTTCACATGGAATAATAGTCGGACCAGTTGAAAGCTTCAGTTCTGTAGTTAATCTTGAAGCTCTGCTATTGATCTGTGACTTTTATCGCTCTACAAATAGCAGCATATTTCAAGTAATTATAGATTAAGAATTGCTCATATTATGTATTTAACTACTTATTAAATATTATTTTTATGAATTCTTATTAATATTTGATTAACTAAATAATTTAAATATAAATTTTTTAAATATTATAATAAATTACTTAACAAATAAAAATAAATATTAAATAAAACAAATGTTTTATATTTAAATACAAAAATAAATAAGTTTTTATAATATTTTATGAGTAAGTAAATACGTGAATAAATATAAATAATTTACATTTATTTATTAATTGATTTAAGTAAATACCTAAGTGAGTTTTAAAAATTAAATAATTACTTATTTATAGATTAATTGTTGTATGTAAATATATAAATAAATAATAATAAATGAATATTTATTTACTTATTTGCTTACTAATAAAATAATATTTATTTATAATAACATTTATTAACATTTATTTAATATTTGCTTAACCATAAAATATTTGTTTTATTTAATATATATTTAAATTTGTTAAATAATTATTTATAAAATATTTAATAATTAATTAATTGTTAATATTTATTTACTTTTGAAATATTTATTAATAATTTTATTAAATGAATTAAATAAATTAAAATTAATGATTTGCATAAATGCAAAAAATAAATATAATATAATATGAAATATATCTAAATAAAATAAATATAATTAAATAAATTAAGTATAATAATAAATATAAAAGATAATGCCTTTCATAAATGAACTAAAATGTATATAAAAACACATTTTGATCATATTTTGTTTTGATCTAATATATTTATCACACTTTCTATATGTTATGACCACAAGGTCTACTAAGTTTACAATCTGTATCTAAATTTGTCTAATTTCTGCCAATATTGTTGTCCCTTGCACCACTGTGCAGTGTGTAGAGTATTTCATCAAAGTGTCTGAGAGATTATCAAACTTGACAGACGACCACAGCCTCTTGAACTGAGCATAGAAAGGAAAAAAAGTTCTATCTACATATATATATATGTACAGTTAGAGAAAAGAGAGACAAAGAGAGAGAGGGAGATATAGAGCATTATGTGTTGCCTAAAGACAGGTCTGAAGCTTTGTGCGTGTTTGCAGTCCATCAAACAACATGTGATAATTCAGGTTCATCAACATTACAATCAACAATAAACACACACAGACACACACATAGTCATAAAAGTCAATGTTGTGCACAAACTATTTACTTATTTATAAGCACAGGCTGAGTGAGCGAGAGGGAGACTCTGAGTGAGATGTCGTCCATTTGGCATGCAAAAGTCCATGATGTCTGCCTCTTGTGGATGAATTGATGTTGTTGTTGCTCATGATGATGATTGAACAAAGACACGCAACAATAGCGACAGGCGAGCCGAGTGTGTGTCTTCATTTTTGGCATGTGAAATTGCATAATTTATTGTGTGACAAAAATCATGAGCAGCTGTGCCCAGCCGGAGCCCAACTCGAGCATAACTCAACGTGGCCCATCGACAACAGGTCGCATAGCTAATTAAGTTGCATGCATGATTATCTTCTCCACCTGGGTGACAGGCATAGTTCACTGCCTGCTGAAGTGTCTGATAATTTATTTATCAGCCGACGACAGTTCGAGTTGTGAGGGAGAGCGAGAGAGAGAGAGAGAGAGAGAGAGTGAGCTGGGCGGAGCTGGTGTTTAAGTATTAATGTTTGGCAGGAGAAAAGTTGTGCAAGGTCTGAGGTGAAGTTTGCTCCATTTCTCTGTCAGCATATGATTCTATGTCTCTATTTCTCTGTCAGCATATGACTGCATGTCTCTATTTCTCTGTCAGCATATGACTGCATGTCTCTATTTCTCTGTCAGCATATGACTGCATGTCTCTATTTCTCTGTCAGCATATGACTGCATGTCTCTATTTCTCTCTGTTTCTCTATGGGCGTCTCTACAGGCATTTCTGTCAGTAATCTCTCTTGCTCTCTTCTATTTGCCTCTATTTCTCGCTAAAATAATCTCTCTCTCTGTCTCTGACTTTATTTCTCTAAACTTAGATCTATAAATAAATCTGTTTCTCTTGATGAATTTGTCTCTGCTCACTCCTCTAGCTCTGTATCTCTATCTTTATCTCTCTCTCTCTCTCTCTCTCTTTTTCTGTCTCTCTCGTTCTCTTTCCCTCATATATATTTGTTTTTAAATCTCAATCTATCTAGATATCTCTGTGACTCTCACTGCCCGTAGGCCTCCCTCTGCCTCTCTACCTAAATCTCTCGATATCTTTCTCTCTCTCTCTCTCTTTCTATAAGTTAGTTTATCTTACTCTCTCTTTCTCTTGTATTCTCTCTATCGCTCTCTCTCTCTCTCTCTCTCTCTCTCTCATTTTCTCCATCTATCTGTTTATCAATCCCATTCTGTCTCGCTCTCATTCCACTATTCCACTACATAAATATACCTCAAACTCGAAAACTCTGCCACTGATATGCCCCTTTACACAGTCTGAATAAGTATTTATGTATTTCCCAACTATGACTGACATTTTGAGCACAAATTAAAGAAATTATGAAACTCTTTCAACAAGCTGTAGCGAATCGCAGCGTTGATAAGCGAATCGACTTCCTCTCAAAGAAACCAAATCGATTGCATACAAAAAACATATTTTAATAAAAGGAAAAAAACAAAGAAAATACAACAATAATATAAATAATATTACAATTAAATAAATATAATATAATATATATATTATAGATCATATATTATATATATTATATATAGAATTTAGCTAAGTTTTCCGTAGCATTTAAATCTGTCGCACATTGAGCACGATGCCGCCTTGGGACTGCAGGAAGAAGCTGGTCTTATTGATTTGCAGTGGTATTTCCGTGGCCTGCGCGGGCGAGAAGCTGAAGTTTTTGAGCAGCACCGCCAGACCCACCAGCGTCTGCATTTCGCCAAAGCGCAGGCCAATGCAGTTTCTGGGTCCCGCGCCGAAGCCCAGCCAAGCGGCCGAGTGGCGCGCCTCGATGGCCTCGGGCGTGAAGCGATCCGGATCGAACTTCTCCGGCTCCGGATAAATATCCGGATCGTGGTGTATGGCATCCACAGGTATGACCACGGGAGTGCCAGCCTTAAGTATATACTCAGAGTCGGGTACGGGAAAATCCTCCAGAGTTCTCCGTATCAATATGGACGCAATGGAATATTTCCGCAGCGTTTCTGTAGGATGAGCCAAAAGTCAGTTAAATGTGGTTTTACAGGGTATATCTCGAGGTATCCCCGACTTACCCTGCACAATTTGCTTGAGATATTTGAGCTCCCGCAAGGCCTCATAGTTGAGCTCCTTGTGCTTGGCGAACACCTGTTGCACCTCGTCTCTGGCCCGCTGCTGCACCTCGGGATGCGTCGCCAGCAGATGCAGCGCGAAGCCCATTGTGCTGGAGCTCGTCTCGAAGCCGCCCAGGAAGAAGACAAAGGCCTGAGCGGCCAGCTGGTTGAAGGTCAGGCCGCCACTGGGATCACTGCGCAGCTCCATCAAGAGATTGAGGAAGTCCTTGCGGTGGACCTGGTGCTGATCCCGATAGTCGACGGCCTCGCGCACGACGCGCATGTAGAAGCTGCTGACGTCGTCCGGCACCATCTTCACGTGCAGCCGCTTGGCCAGCTTGGGGAACGTTTGCAGCAGGGCGAAGGCGAGGCGGCCGTGGCGCCGCTGGGTGAAGACCTTCTGGCCCAGGCGACAGAACTCGACGTTGGGATCGCTGAGGCTGTTGCAGTCGAGGCCGAAGGCGCAGCTGCCAATGATGTCCATGGTGAAGCGGGCCAGCAGATCCTTGACCTCCAGCGGCGACTCTGCGGCGTGCTCGAACTCTTGCACCTTCGCCCGCACCACCTGGACGAAGCGCTCGGCTATGTCCACGATGGTGGGCAGCATTTGGTGCATCTTGAGCGAGGTGAAGGTGGGCGTCAGCTTGTTGCGCATCTCGCGCCACTCCGACCCGTCCAAGTTGAACAGATGCGCCGATATGGGATCATCCTGCTCGTTGTAGTAGTTGCCGCGGTGCGAGAAGTTGTTGAACTCCTTCACCATCACCAGCTTCACCAGCTCCAGGTCCAGGAGCACCGCAGCGCCCCGCAGCGCAAAGTAGAAGCCGCCAAAGGGCGCCTGGCCCTTGTACTTCTCGTAGAAGCGGCGGAAGGGCTCCAGCACCGTCGTCGTCTGGCCCACGCTGCGCAGGTTGCCATAGAACCAAACGGGTTTCTCGTGCACCACCCCCTCGCGCGCCCAGTGGCTGTAGGTGCGATCCAGAAAACCGTAGAGCAGCGCCAGCAGCACCAACACAAGTCCGAGCGTAAGCCACCAGAGCGACATGATCAACGGCTCGCTGTAGACTGAGCGTTCGCTTTGATTCTCTCAAACTCTCTGCTCTGCCGCCCTCTCCCCTCCCCCCTCTCTCTCTCTCTCTCTGCCTCCCTTTGTCTCTTTGTTTTTTCATGTGCTAAGTAGCTCGATCGACGGTGAGTGAAATTACGCTAATTTCATATTTTCCAGTTGACTAGCGGCGATAAATGTTTACATACAGTATATATATATACTATATATATAAGCGCCTCTATATATCTGTATATATATACGATATTTAATTTTTCCCTTTGTCTCGTTTTGTTTAGTTAAAAATGCGATACGCGCTCGTTGCAATGCAATTGAAGCTTTTCTGTTTGAACTTGACTGTGTTCTCAGATATGGCATAGCTCTCTGCCTCCCTCTCTCTCTTTCTCTCTCTCCCTCTCTCTCTTCCACTTTGAGTTTTCTCTCTCTCTCTGGAATTAAGCTTTAGCTTAACATGATATCAAAGCTGTTGTAAATTATTCAGAAAATACATTTCCGTATACAAAGCCAGAGGCTTAGTCGGCAAAGTGTGCTTGGGGGGGATGACTTAACATGTATATATATACTATATATATAGATGTATTGATTGCCTAGATATATGTGTCGCATTTGGATGAAAAGTTATTAAATATATGATAAATCAATTAAAAGTGAGATATATAAAGAAGAAAAGTTGTTAAATATATGATATATCAATTAAAAAGTGAGATATATAAAAAAAATTAAAAAAAATATATCAAAAAAGTTAAATAAAAAATATAATTAAAATATATTTAATATATAAATATATGAATATTATGTACAAAATACATATCAGCTTTTCTTGATTACCTTAGCACTCTCATTAGGGATATGCTTATGAAGACTTTTCAAAGAAAAATTAGGCCCAATAATAGATAATAGCTGGAAAGGCGTCTTCTTAAAGCACTTTTTGCAGAAGCTTAATATAAGCATGTACTATAATATAAGCATGTCTCTATGCATATACGTACTATAATATTGCTGTTCTTGGAGAGTATTGCATGCATGTAAAGACTTATCGTAGAAACATTATGCCCAAGAAAGCAAAAGCAATAAAAATTCCCATTTTCCAGGGGCTGAGCTATCAAGTAATAGGTTCTAGAAGGGGTTATCACTTAGAGACATGCAATTATAAACCCTCGAACATTATGCCCAATAAAGCAGCGGAAAGAAAAGGACTATCTGAAAATACGTTTTCCCAGCGCTTCAATAAGAATTTTGGAAAACATTTCAAGCTTCCCTCTGAAACTTATAATAAATTTTCGTAATGCCAACACTACTTCAAGTTAATAAACCTAGAGTCGACTCCTCAGCAAATACCTACAAATAGTTTCAGCTACATTTAAGATACTGCCCCCCTCTTTCGGCACGCCACTGCCTTTTGATAGCATGACTTGCACTTGCCTGAGACTAAGTATTTGTCAACAAAAAGATAATGTTTTGCGCTTTGACGCACAGTTGCTAAATTTCCTAGTTGCTTAACCCAAATTGGAAGCTGTGAATTTCGTTAACGACTGCGAAAGGAATTAACACTTTGCGGTAATTAACACTAAATGCGCGCAGGTATTTAATGATTATGTCTCAGATCATAAGGCCAGATCATTCATCGTTTCGTGCTCATCGGCCTGAGATGAAGACATTCGGAGTAACTCGCAATCGCAGCGATGCGTCAACGACTGCTCGAAAGCTCATCGCATAAATAAAGCGTTGGGGGCATCTTAAGAGCTCTCGATCGGCTCTCGATCAGAGCTCGTAAATTGGGGAGAGCACAAAGTGTCTTACTTAGCGTGTCACAACAACAGGTTCGATAGTCGTGGCCATTGGAGAGTTGAGTTATGAATCCATACCTAGCTCGAACTCGAAACGAAATAAACATCTCAACTTATGGCCTGGCTGCAGTCTATGATCTCGGTAATCTCAGCCGCTGCATGCATAAACTAGGCGAATTATGCCTGATTGCGGCTGCTCGAAGACATCTCTCTGTCTCTCTTACTGGCTTATCAAATGTTTGAGAGGGTATTATGATTTGGAGACTAGGCTTGAGACGTGCAGAGTTTTTTGTGTGGAGAGATGGAATAAATGGAGATATTGACTGTATGATATGATCTTTTGGGTTTTAGCTGGAAGTGAGTCAAGCTGAAGCTTTGGAGACTTAGCTGTGTAGACTTTGGAGACTTGCATGTATTGGTAGATCTATATATATATACTCTTCACTACACACTCTTCATGCCGTCGCTATGCTGGCTTGAGATACTAAAGATTCGTCAAGTAATTAGTCATACCGGGTATTCAGCAGTCGGATAGCCCTTCTCTGCCTTTTTCTACAACTTTTGTTTGGGCTTTTTTGTGAATGTTCTGTGAAAATCGGTCTATAGCCGGCCTGCGGCTATGGGCCAGTTCAGCCGGCCAACATCAACGAATTTTCCCAGCTAATTGAACCAGTAAATCGCAGAGAGAGAGAGAGAGAGAGAGAGAGAGAGAGAGAGGGGTCTTAGTAAGCTCTTCACATTCGACTTCGACTCGTGTGTAATTTGTACCTTTGTTTTCTATGGCCTGCGGTGGCGCACTTTTCTGGCATTACTTTTCCGTTTTTCGTTTGCTTTTCTCTCTATTTTCGCCATTTTCCTTTGTGGCGCATGCAAATTCTGAACGAAAGTTAGTATTTTGTGGGCGTGGTTGGGCTCACCTGGCTATGACATTGCAGTTGTCCACAGAGACTGCAGGTGAGCGAAGGCCGGCCAGTTCAACTTGAGCCAGTCGAGTTCAAAGGTAACTAACTAAATTATAATCTCTGTCTAACTTAGTTCGAGCTGATATAATTTTCTGGCAAATTAGGCAGGCAGCAGAAATTAGCTCAGTGGGCCATGAAGCGGGCTAAACAGATATAGATTAGCTGCAGGTAAACCAAATATGAATTGCCAAATGAGATGCGTATCCTAATGCCAACTGACAGCAGACAAATATGCCGTTATAATGGGAACAGTTACATATGATGCTAACTGCTGCTCGTGTGCGCTGTGGCAGGAGCGAACATGGCAGACAATTAATAATACTTAAAAAGGCAACGTGGATAACAGAAACAAAGGCCCAAGTCATATATGGGTGTGTGTGTGTGTGGGTGTGTGTGGGTGTGTATAGGGTGATATGCCCTTTTTTCGCTCTCTCTCTCTCTCTCTCTCTTTGTAATGGATAATAACATGCACATCAACACGGCACGCCCAAGCACAGGACTTAGTCGAGGGGTTGCTGCTTTTGGTAATGAATAATGCGCACTCACCTGGAAGCCGCCTTGAAATATGGCCACATTTTCACTTTGTCGGCGCTTGGAAATATACGAAAAATACGAAAACAAAACGGAGCATTACAAATGACCTAAAGTTTTATTTATTTCGTTCATGCGCCCACCAAGTGGCTGCAATTATTTGTTTCTAAATTGAAATTAGGTGCGACGTTTTACTGCACTTTTTGCTGATAACGAAAAGTTTTCATTGCCTCGACGAGGGTCAGCTGCAAGCTGAGGGCGTGCTGCAGGTTCAGGGCAACAGCTGTTGGCATTAGTTGCACTTTGATAGGGTCAAGGGTCACATTTTGTGGTGGGTCAACATGCTGAAGTTGCAGGGCTGAGTAGGGTGTGAGTTTGTCCATAATCATATAACATAGCATATGTAGAGAGACATACATATGCATATTTATTTTTTTAATAGATAAAATTTAGTGAATTAAAGTATTTTTTATATATTCAAGCGAGAAAAAGCTTAAAAAATTTAAATAAAATTTATAATGTAATATAAATTCAATATATAAACACTGTTTTCTTGAATCTGCGTAGCAATAGGTGGCAATGAAGCAAGTGTCAAGAAAAATTTAAAAAAATATATATTATTATAAGAAAAATTATATTAAATTAAAACCTTATTTTTAAAAAATTCTATAACTTAATATATAAATATAATAATCATTACTTAAGATTTTATAAGTATATGAGTTAAAGCAGTTGCCAAAATTCAGTTTTATATTATATTTTATTCAATTTTCTTATATATTTATATTAAAAATTTAAAAAAAATTATTTTAAAGTTGTTAAAAATTAGTTTGTACTTTACTTATTTAAAAAAAAAAGAATTATAAATTTACCAATTTAATATATATATTTTTATATTAATATTTTAATATATATATTTAATATATATATATTTAGATATTTATGTATTTTCACAATTATATATTAATATATTTTTATAAATATATAATTTGTTTCCTTTCCTTATTTTTAAAAAATTCTATTATAAATTTACTAATAAATATTTAAATATTTATATATTTTATTTTAAATATATATGGTTGTATATTTATATATTTAAATTTATTTTATATACTATTTTTGCCTAATTTTAAAATTTATATATATTATATTATTTTATTAGAATTTTTTTAAAATAATTAAAAATACAAATATTAATATATAATAATTTTTTTATTTACAGGTAAATTTTGGCTTATTTCCCCAGTGGTTACAGATGCATAAACACAAATTGTAAGTTGCTGTAAATATCCATAGCAAAGACGGGTTAATGAGAAGCGCTTTAAATACGCTGCAAATGCATATGGGTAAATTCAATCAATGCAAATGCATGTGCATGCCTGAATCTGATTTTTATAAAGGTATATGTATGTATATATAAAGCTATATATGCATTTGAGTTTGGCAGCGCTTTGATCTGCTGCCGACTGGCGTCAGTAGGAGTTGGAGCTGGAGCTGGAGCTGTTGCTGCAGTCAGATTCAATTCTCGCTTACCCATGGGAGTGGCAGCATATGCAAACGGCATTTTGTGGCTGCATCATTAACACACACACAGAGAGGGAGCGAGAGAGAGAGAGAGGGACAGAGAGAGGGAGCTGAGGTTAGGCCAAGGGAATTGGCAGTTAAATAAACTGAGTTGGCAACGGCTTTCGGCCCTGGCAAAACAATTACATTTCAATTTGCCTAATGTCAAATTCAGCCCCCCGAAAATGCAGTCGGTTTGAGGGAATACCCTCAATGCCAAAACAATTATTAATTGAAAATTGTTGCCGAAACAGAACAGAAGAGCAGCAGAAAAAAAGCGGCAGAGCAAAAAGGGCTAGAAATATTTATGCATTTAACAATGCCAAATAAGAGAAACAAATATTTATGCGCAAATATTTGGCGGCTGCATTTGAAAATTCCCCAAGCAATTCTCTCCCCCTCTCTCTCCCTCTCTCTCTCTTTGTTGGCATTTATGTATTTCCATAATTTATGCGCACAGTGGGTCCTATGCGGCTGGGCTGGGCGGCTGTGGATTCATAAATTTTAATTGAAAATTGCGGCACAGCCAGCGCCTACAATCGAAATACGCGCAATTAAATGCCAAAAACATGCGAAATATGACATATGGTAATGGCAATACACAGATCCACCCAGCACCCCCACCCCCACCCTTAATTGATTCGATTCGATTTGCGCCGGGCTCAGCCAGTGACAAAAAGCCGCGAGTTTCCCCAATGAAATATTCATAAACTTGTCAAGTGTTTGATTTGCCTTCCACTTCGTCGCCCGAAAAGCCGCGCGCAAAAAAAAAAAAAATCAAATAAAACCAAAATATTTCAATGACGATGATGATGATGATGATCCACAGTGATTATGACGTTGTCCGCTTACGCAAATGTTTGGCTCAATTAACGCGCCTTGTTGTGTGCTTTAATTGTTTCATTTGCACAACATTTTTGGTCACATTGCAGCTTGGAAAGTTCATTAATTGCAGGTGGAAAACTGGACAAACGGAAAGAGTATCGGGCGTATTTGTGCATTGACCATGGAGATATATTTTGTGGTCATTTAATTGGCGGTTGAGCGGGTTCTCACCCGCTGGAAATAATTAATAAAATATGCAATTCAATTGGTCAGGGAAGGGCGAAGCATTTGGAAGACTGTTTTAACAGAAATCGTCTTGGTGAGTCTTTTTTGAGTCCCCTTTGACGATTAAAAAACGACTAGTCTCCTGGGCAATCGAAAGAAGACTCATAAATGAGCCTTCCATATGCTCAAAGTATGGATTGGTTTGAAAACGATCGCCAAATGAGCATGCAGGTGATTAAAATATGATCATTGCTTGGTTTTGCTTTGTTACCATGCACTCATATTCTGCTTGCTTGGCTGATCCTAAAGCGATTCTTATCTAAGCTTAGATCTAAGTTAAACGGCACTTTTTCTTCAGCAAATTATTGAAAATTTCATTCGAATATGAGTCAGAAATGATTAAATTATGATTCGTGGAAGACTCTCTTATGATTTAAAATGAGAGTCATAAGCAATTGATCAAGATGAGTCGCGGCTAGGGTACCATTTTCTCCCGACAGAACAGTCTTTTATGATCAGAAAATGAGCGCAAATATGACTATTTTCAATCGTCGCGCGACTCATAAAAGACTCAATTATGCTTTGTTAAGTTCAAAAATGCTTAGTGGGTAGTTAGCAAATCAAATGTTGCAATTTGTAATCTGAAATCTGTAATAAAGTAATATACATATGTATCATGTTTATAGTATATGCAATCTATCTGAAATATTTTGATTAGCTAATCAATCTGATAAGTCAAATATTTTAAACTTAAAAAATCAATTATTAAGTTGTAATACTTTGAATTATTAAAAAAAAATTTAAAATGGGTTATTTATAATTATTTTATATAAATTATACTATTAATAATTTTAAAATGGGTTATTTATAATTATTTTATATTAATTATATTATTAAATTTAATCATACTTCGATATACGTAAAAGTAGAATCTCTGAAAATTCATTTTATTAAATTGTTTAGTATCAAATACATTAATTTGAAGTCCAAAGAAAAATAGAACTTGCTTTGGAATAAGCTTAAGTTTATTTATCTTAAAGATAAAATAAATATAAAAATAATTTATTTATCTTAAATATAAATAAATCATATAAAATTAGAATTTATTATTTTATATTATATATGTATACATATATATATATATATATATATATATATATATATATATATATATATATATATATATATATATATATATATATATATTTTTTTTTATTAACTTTAAATATTTTTTAATATTTTAAAATATTTTGAAATATATTTCAATATTTTTTTTAGCATTTCCAAGTATTTTAAAATATTTTTAAATATTTTTAATTATTTTTTACTATTTTAAAATATATTTTAATATTTTTTAACATTTCTGAGTATTTTTAAATATTTCTAATATTTTAAATACTTTTAAATATTAGTAAATTATTTTTTATTATGTTTCAATAATTGTTAATATTTTTATATTTTATCTGGCTTTTATAGAGTCAGCTTCTCATATAGATATACATTATAAATACATTAAATTGCTTAGACTTCTTCATACCAGCTCCATAAACACTCGCCACAAGAGCGTGTGAAAATACTCTCGAAAAACAATTAACTTAACCCAATAGACCTTGACTCTCATTTTCAGCTTCAGCTCATTATCTAGCTAAAATCACTTAGGTCACCTTTCGCCCAGAGCTACAAGAGATTAGAAATTATTTTCCCAGCTGTGGCTCTGATCTGTTTTCAAAGAGAAATACCTAAAGCAGCAGCAACAGCAGCAGAGAAGATTGATGATTTACTAAAGTATACACCAGGAACTCACTCTCCCTCCCTCTCTCTCACTCAGTGCAAATATTAAATAGCAATTAAAGCAAGAGTGAAAAGTATTTGCATTGCACTGAGAGTAAAAAAGTGTATCAAGCTCTGGAGCTAATCACCAAAATCATCAATAAAACATCAAAGAGAAGACGCTGCGGCTGCTGCGGATTCCTAATAGAGGATGAAGTCAAAGAAGGCAAACGGGTAACTAATTAACTGATGCTGCAACAGCAGCTGAGCCAGAGAGACAGCAAACAAAGAGCTTGCCACCTGTTTTTTGTTTCTCTCTTGGCTTGGCTCATCATCATCTCTTGGCTTGGCACATTCGAAGTGAGCTCGGCTAATGGTCTTTAAAAGCGCATTTAAAACGCGTTTGCTGCGTGCGTGTGTCCAATGGGATGCACTCCCCCCAAGCCCCAGCTGCTCCAACACATTTTCCTAATCACACATCGTCATCGATTAAATTCCAGGCGTTGGCCAGTGGTATTTGAGTCTATAGAAATTGTAGTCCTCCTGCTCCTTGCGGCCTTCTGCTCAGCCAAAGTCATAATGACTTTTCATATTTTCCTTAGCTTAATTTAGGTCAAATTGAGGCAGACAATTTTAATGCAGCAGTTAATCCTCTGTTCGAGCATAACTGACTTGGTAATGCCCTGTAAATATGCACCTTGAGCTTTGCAAACAGTGCATTAGATATTTAGGCTTATTTAATTTTAAGGCGATTTGGTTAAGAACTTTAAGCTTGGACTTTGTATTCGGTTTGCTTTGGATAGGAAAGGAATAGAATTTTTAAATATTTTTTTTTTTGCTGAACTAAGCAGCTTAAGTTTTGCTTTTGGGTTTAACTTAGAGTTAAGTCTAATATACTTAAATAAATATCTGCAAAAGCCAATTTAAAAAAAATGAGTATGAGGCATGTGGCATATAAATAAAGATATATATTTAAAATATTTTTTAAAAAAATTTAAGAAGGCAATATTTATTTTGTTAATTACATTTAAATATTATATTATATAAGACTATGTTAAAATTGCCTTCTAAAATTCTTAACAAAAATATTAAATTATATAATTATGGTCTCATACATTTATTATTATTAAATTAAATTAAAATTGTCTTCTTAAATTCTTTAAAAAAATCTATGTGAGAGACAGATTTTTTAAAATTTAGAAAATATGTCAAATCAGTAAACATGATTGATACAGGTATATAACAAGATATATTATTTGTGTTATATATGTAATGTATAATATAGATTAAAAAAGGTTTTAATATTAATTTTATTTTTGTAATTCTTTAAAAATTATATTTAATATTTATTTATCTATTAGCAGCTAGAATTGACGAAGAAATTATGATTAAAATCTATTGTGAATTCTCTGCAACTTCCTAAAAATATATTTAAAATAAATAAGTTAGAAATTATGAAACTTATTTCGTTTGAAAATATTTTGTATAATTTTATTTATTATATTTACGAAGTAGATTGGTATTTTTTATTAAGTTTAAAGAGCAATTTAGTTTTTTGAAATGTATGCTCAGTTTTTATAGTATATAAAGTCTGATAATAAATATCTGTAAATAACATTGATACAAGCACTTTTCAACCTACATACCTTTATCTATATATATATCGCGGTCATATAAGATTGGATTACGACCAGTGCTTCTTTTTTGACCGTATCCATCCGGGTTTTTCAAAAAATTGGCAATAGCAGTGCGACTACGACCAATTTCTCGGGAAATTTGGCTAACAGTCCAGCCAGCCTTAGCAAATGCTAGAATGGAGCTCTTTTTTTTCGACTGCAGCAGGCATGAACGCCCCATTTTATAAAAATTAGTTAATTTTAATATTATTGATACAATTTATCAAGAAATAATACGATCCAATCATTTTAACTTCACTTTTACTCAATGTGTCTTATAATTTTGATACGCTTGCAATCACTCAAAATTCTTGCACTTTGAGGAAAAAGTAACGGTGCATTTCAACGCATAGCTAAAAATAGCAAACAATGGTTCTTCATCGCTGTCTATGCTTTGCTCTTTCATTCCTTATACTTAGTTTTCTTAAATTTTGAGTAACAAATTTTTTACAAGCAAAAAAACTCAAAATTTTGATGTGTCTTATCATTGTGATAAGCGCTGTATATATAAACCACATATCACTCTCTTTCACTTCCGAAACTGATATGCAGACTGTCATTAGCCTTAGCCTCAGCAACGACAATAGCCCAAAGCTTTAATTAAATTATGACTATGTTAATGTACCGTTACAAGGGCACATTACGCCTCCACTGCCCAGTTACTCGCATATAGCTCAACTTCTCTCTCTCTCTCTCTCTCATTTTTTTTTGGTGCCAACTGCCAAGTTTAACACATTGCATGACGCAGCTCATCAGGACAACAATTACCCATGTGCCACGTCTCGTAGTCAGGCAAAGCGAACTGAACTTGCTGTTGTTGTTGTAGCTCTTTGTTCTTTTTCTGTTTCTTTTAATGCGGCGCAAAATATAAGTGTGATAAGTGAGGCTTGACGGACTTGTAGACTCATTTTGGCATGCATATGTAAAAGATTTGATTATATTTAAATTTTGTGTATATTTTGTTTATGTATTTAAAAAATATATAAATGCATAGATATTCTTTTAAAATTTTATTTTTATATTTAAATAATAATAATATAAATACTTATATATTTTATTTATTATTATAATTTTTTTTATTATTATATTATTTATTATATTATTATTATAAATTTTCCTTTTTTTCTTTTTTTTTTCTTGCTCCATACACCTATTGTATATCACTTAATTTTGTCATACAGGGTATTTTCTAGTTGATCATTTGCTTCATTTTTCGCTCAGCTTTTTGCGCTCCCTTTTTCCTTCCATGCGACGTTAGCTTCCGCTATCCTGCTTAATGCATGACGTCGCTGCCTGCCATTTGGCGAAATGTAAATAAAGTAATTAAAGTAATAAAATTTGTTTTAATGTCGCGAGATAGACAGGGAGGGAGATAGAGTGAGAGTGAAGGAGAGAGATAGAGGGAGGCAGAGGCTATGCGTGCCAGCGCCTTGTGTAGTCACGTCAACGTCAACGCTGCTGTCGCCACTGGCATTGACGTCGACGTCGCCGTTGGCGTCGCCGTTGGCGTTGGCGTTGGCGTTGCTTTCGTCGTCAGCGTCACAGCATAAAGGTGATAATTACGCTTATTTAATCATTTATTATGGCTACTTGCTGTCTGCTGCTCCCCTCTCTCACTCTCTCCCACTCTCTCTGTCTCTTTTTATGCATTGCTGTCGAATAATTTGTTTATAACACGAAATTGTCGCGTTTATCACGTACCTCGCCTCAGCCTTTTATTTGCATTGTTTTCCCATTGTTGACTTTGGTTTACTTGCGTCGCATTTCCTTTTTATTTATTTATTTTTTTTATTTTATGCTCACATTTTTCACCTGTCCGTGTTGGCCTGAATTTGCTAAATTTGTTATCCGAGCACTTCCTGCTCCACCTGCCTGCACCGCAGACACGAGAAATCAATTAGTTGCGCTCTTTCATTTCGTAAACTTTTCATTTCTGATATTTCGATTTCGATTTTGAAAGCGAAATATTTATAGTGGTGGCTGCAATCTTGCGTGTGTTGAGCTTAAAAATGCACAGATTTCAAAGGGAAGTTAGTTGTATTGCAGAAGAAATATGTTTTTGACTGGCAGATACCCTGCAATGAAGTCTAAGATATTTCTGCAAAGGAAAATGGAACAGACTTAAAGATTTTAAGTTAAGACAACAAATTTTAGACAATATTAGATTCTCTGGAATAGTTCTTGAAAACATATCATTTATCTTAATATAATTTTAATATAAAAGTATATCGTATATATAGTAATATGAGCTGAAAACATTATAATAAGTAAGATTAATATATATAAGATTGATGTATATAATAATTATAGATCTAGAACTAGAATTCATATAGATTGTCGGGCTCTGAGATCTTTGAGATTTTGTTGGGGAGAATAAAGATAATATGAAGAGCTTAAAATGAGGCTTACTTAGAAATAGTCGAATGTCAATCTATTAAACTGCAAACTCTATGAAAAACCGAAGAACTTATCGATTGAGTTGCTGATCCATCTGTTGTCCAAGTCACCCAAGTATTCAGCCTGCCCAGCACAGAGAGCAATCGATGCTCAAATAATATTATAATAGAGAAGTTTTTATATATTATTTAGACTTCGAGACCTACTTCGTATGATATAGGTATATATGTATGTATGTGATATATATGATATCCATTAATTATAATTTTAGAAAAACTTTATAAAATTTGAGCTTTTCTATAATGTGTCTTATCTATATATCTTATATATATATATATCTGCTTTGGCGACTTCCCTTAATCACTTTATCCACACCAAAAATATCAGCTAAATGCTTTCAAAGCGTCTATCTATACCTGAGCCCAGCAGCCGGCAGCTTCAATGGCTCTGTAGACTCTGCTGCTGCCAGCCACGTCAGATACCTCTCAAATGGCAGCCATAAAACTTGAAAAGGCACAGCTCCAGCTCGGCATTCGAGGGGCAGTCAAACATGCAAATTCGTGCGATGTATTGAGCGAGTGTTGGGGCCACAGCTGTTGGAACGTTGCGTTTCCATTGACACTCGCTCGAGCCGAGAGGGAGAGAGAGAGAGAGAGATGAAGAGGGAGAGGGAGAGGCATTCAGATACGTGTATCCCGCTTGGCTATGGCCGTATTTTTAATTCTCTTACCGTGGCAGCAACGTGCAGAAAAATACGGCAAAGAAGCCGAACAAAGCGAGCTGCTGCGGCACATGGCTGAAAACCACACCTAAACACATTTGGCAATTAAGCCGAGAAACAAAGAGAGAGAGAGAGGCGGGGTAGGGTAGCTATGGCCAGGGGACTTGGCCAGGACACTAAACAGGCTGGCAGTCAGGCAACCGCACGACAGGGCTCAGACACATGAGCTGGCTCGTTTGATATATGGCAGACATGAATGGAGCCAGCCAGCCAGCCAGCCAGCCAGGACACCAGACCAGGACTAGTACATGCCAGGACTTGCTGCTATCGGGGAAAGAAAAAAAAGCAAAAAAAATGTTGTTTAGAAACTTGAAATGGGCGGCTGATAAAAATGGAGCTCTGGGACGCATAGAGCCGGGCTGGCAGGAGCTGAGGACGAAACGTTGTTGCCCATCGCCGAACATGTTTAATGGCGTTATTTATGTAGGCACCCCCACCAGACCCCCCCAACATGCCTATGGATGCCCGGCTCGGTTTCAATTTGTCGAGTTTGGCGGGGGCGGGCGAAAAGAGAAAAAATTATATGCCACTTGAACCTGAAAATTATTTACTTCTATGAACCGAATACGTAACGGAGCGCAGAGCAAAGGCCCCAAGGCGCAGACAGCAAGGCAGAAAAAATGAGAGAGAGAGAGAGTGGGAGAGAGAGAGGAAGAGAGCGTGCGCACGTACAGTGAGCGCAAAAAATGGCAACTATTTAATACGCGCTCAACATTTTGTTGGTATTTTTGTGTGTGAAGTTCTTTTGTACGCACGAAGTGAGAGAGTATATTGGTTTTGCAGATGAACCTACGGCTGATGGCTGTACGTCCGTCAAACCATTTCGTAGCTATTGCAGCTAGAGACTTGAAATTTGGTTTAAGTACTCGAGCGTAACTTGTCTAATAAGGTATTAAGATTATAGCCATACGCAAATAGGAAAATACTATATGTGGTATATCAGAAATGATGGTACTTAAAGTAACAGAGACTCACGTTGACAAGCCAAGCTCTATAACATATATATTCACTATATATAAGCCCATTATGGGTGTGGCAAATCGGAATGAACTATGTCTACCTGACTCCCAGCTAATTTTTTGTATCAAAAATATAAAACAATAAGTATTTGGCAGTCGGCAACATCCGGTTACTAATTTTTTTTCATTATGTACGCAGCTGAAATGAAAATGGGAAAAGCGGAAAAATGGTTTGGCAAGCAGCGAAGTGTCCAGAGGTCCCTTGCGTGCCATTTAAATGAAGCTGTTTTTTGGGCTGCCAGAGACCGCACTCTCCACCCCCTCCCTCTCTCTCTCTCTCTCTGACTGTCTCTCTGCTCTCATGTTTTTATTGCCAGCGTCTGGTATTTAATTCAATTTTTTTTTTGGCCTGTTTGTCTGTTTGTCCGTTTCCATTGGCATAGTTTCCATAGCAATGCAACAGAGTTGCGTATTTTTAATTGAAATAATAATTGCATTTTTGCTTTTTAGTTTGTTTCTTTGTTAATTTCTTTGATTAGATTAAGGCTCGTTTGTTTGATGAACTTATATATTTCTTGTAATTAAAATTGTATAACGTTTATTCAATAAACACGGCTCGGCACACGTGCGACTTGGGCCCACGCAGTCTAGACACAGGCCCTGGGATAGCCAGGTGATGAGGCGGCGGCTAACGGAGTTAATGAACTAACGGAGAGAGGATGTCAGGCATCTTGGCAGTGTTCCTTCCGTCCGTGAATTCCACGAAAAATTAAAACTGAATGCAAATTGTCTGCAGCAATGCTGCGACTTCATTTCGAGCAGGGGAGCTGCCTCCGACTGCCTGGCGCCGTGTCGTGCGCCCAATATGTGGGGGATAAATTATGAAACTTGGGGCGTTTCACTTGTTAAAACAAATTATAGGCTTGTTTTGATTATAGGCACTCGCTCTCGCTCGCTTGACATTGATGAGAGAGTCATAGGTAGGTCGGTCGGTCGGTAGGTAGGTAGGTAGGTAGACCCTGGTGCATAATAATATAAATTCATTTGCATATTTCATTAAATGGCATTTAGCTTGCGGCCTGATATGCTCACTTTCCACAAAAACTTTCTGATGACTTTGGAGTTTTATTGTTTTCGAGGTGGGGGGAAAGTTGGGGGGAAAAGTTGACTTACATTTTGGGGGGAGCTGTTCACATCTCATTTCGGGACATATTTTGAGGTGAGCGAATATTATTATGAAAGTCAATTTGTGTTTGAGCATATATTGAGATGGTGTGGGCGGAGAGGGAGTGGAGTTCTGTTGAGGTTAAGGAATGTTATAGGATGTTCTTCGGAACAGAATTCTATATGCCTTAAGAGACTTTAACTTTACTCTATGTAGACCTAAGTAGACTTCAGATATACTCAATGAGGCAATGTAATGAAGTAACGAAGCAATGAATCAGTGAGGTAATGAAGTAATGAGGTATTGAAGCAATGAAACAATGAAGTAATGAAGTAGTAAAGTAATGAAGTAACAAACCAATGAAGTAATCAGGTAATGCAATAATGAAGTAATGAATTGATGAAGTAAAAAAGTAATGAAGTAATGAAACAATGAAGTAATGAATTAATCAAGTAATGAAGTATTGAATTGATGAAGTAATGAAGCAATGAAATAATGAAGTAATGAACTAATGAAGTAAAAAACTAATGAAGTAATGAAACAATGAAGTAATGAATTAATGAAGTAATGAAATAATGAAACAATAAAGTAATATAGTAATTTATTAATGAAATAATGAAGTAATAAAGCAATGAAGTAATGAATTGATGAAGTAATGAAATAATGAAGTAATGAACTAATGAAGTAAAAAACTAATGAAGCAATGAAGCAATGAAGCAATGAAACAATGAAGTAATGAAGTAATGAATTAATGAAGTAATAAAATAATGAAACAATGAAGTAATAAAGCAATTTATTAATGAAATAATGAAGTAATAAAGCAATGAAGTAATGAATTGATGAAGTAATGAAGTAATAAAATAATGAAACATTGAAATAATAAAGTAATGAAGCAATGAATCAGTCAATAAAGCTCTGTTCAAGATCTATTCTTAAGCCTCTCAAGCATTCCTTTAGTCTCTCTCTCTCTCTCTCTCTCTATCTCTCTCTCTCTCTCTCTCTCTCTCTGTTTCTTTTCTTCTCGCTTATAGACACGATCAGCATGCAGCTCTCACTGATGCCCAAATCAACTCTCATCGAAAACACATTCAAGTCTATTCGCAGTTTGCCAATCCATAACTCTAATAACTTCTAATACCCGCCCACATTATCATTGGTCTCAGCTCTCACCCGCTCTACATTATTCCCAACAAATCACAATATATTCGAACTCTTGTTCATTGAATCACATTTAGCTCGTCTGCCGATTGCTCTTGTAGTAGATACCTCCCCCACTTGCTCCCAGCTCCCATTCAGTTGTCATTTTAATTGTCAGTCAACGACTTAATCTTGCTAGCATTAAGTGCATTAGCCGCGCATATGACCCATAATTGAGTTTGTAGAACGCCCTCGGATGAAACTCATTTCCTCAATGGGCGACATTTAGTGGGCATTGATTGACACTTGTGCCAGGCAGACAGCCAGCCAGCCAGCCAGCCAGCCAGCCGGAGGAGCAATCCGATCTCGCTGTCAGTCAGGCTGCCCACAAAAGTGTCAAACTGAAGTCGGATCAGCGGCATTAAGCGTCATATTAAATGCAAACCCATTGAGCAGCAGCGAGTGCAGCGTTAGTCAGCGAACCAGAGACGACGACGACTCATTTAAACTCAAAATGTCAGATTATTAAAGTTCGATAAGAGCGAGCCGTGGGCCGTGTCTTGAAGATGAGCATGAGAAGTTATAGAGGAGAGTGAAGAGAGGGGGAAGAGCTACGCCAGTTGAGGGCGTCGTCTCACTTTCTGTTCTGCTTAGCTCAGATTTCGTTATGGCTTGCGGCTCAGAGATGTCGATTACAATGCCAATTTCAAGCCGTCTGACGCTGATGAGGATCATAAAAAATTACCAGCACGTAGTGAGCTGAGATTTCCTCAAAATGATAACAAACATATGCCGAGTGCATATCCCGGTCAAATATATTTGTATTAAAGGCTGGCCACAGGTGAAAGCCTTTCACCTGTCATGTGTGAGCGAGCGCTCACAGCTAGCCAACCAACAGAAATGCATATCAATCAAGGCAATTACAGTGCGTGACGCCTTTATGGCCCCGAAACACTAAACTTAATATAAATGCAAATTCAAATCGGAAAATCTCGAAATCGATGCGTACCAAATTCAAAATCAAATGAAACGAATCCAGCCAGCCTTTTTCCATAGAAATAAATAAAGTTTGAAAAGAAACTAAGAAAATATGCGCACAAATCATTTGCTTTGCCTTTCCCATTGCCAGCGAGCTGGCAGCTCTTTCTGTGCGCATTCATGATTTTAAGATAGTTTTTTATCTCTCTCTCGTTTGGCCAGCAGGTAAAATTGGCTTAAAAGCTCAAGCTATGCTGTGAGTTCAATTTAAGTGGTTACAGTAAGGCCTGTTGTAAGAGCAAATGCAAAATATATTTTAGAGTGGACTTTTCATAAATTTAATATTAGTTGAGCCTGGAGCAGAAATAGTTGATGAAGGGGAATAAATAAAAATATATAAAATGGGCTAAAATCAAAAATAATTTTTAATAAATAATAATTACGAATAAAAAGTTATAAATAAATAATAAATAGTAAGAAGAATATAAGAAAGAAAAAAACTAATATTTAATAATATAAAAAATAATAAAAGCTTAAAACATAAAAAATGTATAAGAAAAATTGTCTAAATTAAAAAATATCATTTAAACAATTTCATAAAAAATAAAATAAATCAAAAATATTTTAACTATTTATTTTTATATATTTAAAAAAAGTAAATATATTAAAAGGTCTAGAAAATATGACTTAAATAATTTAATTAAAAACAAACATTAAACTGATTGATTAAATAAATAAAAATAGTAAATACTTATTAAAAATACAAGTCTATTAAATAAAATGTAAAATAAAACATATTTAAATAATTACAAAATACAAAAAATTATTTAAAAGCATATGAATACCAAATAATATATAACTATTACGAAAATATATGCATGTGCATAAAAAATTTCTAAAATAAATAATATTCTACAAAAAGTTCAATAAAATAAAAATAATAAAAAAATAAAAATAAAAAATACATAAAAAAAAATTAAATAAACAATTAAATAAAGTAAATAAAATAAATAATATTAATATTAATAGATTTCCTGTAATTTGGTTTCTCTAGCAGTCTTCCCCGCAGCTGCTGCATTATATATGCATATATCAACTAAATTTGGCTGCAGCCTCTCTCGCAGTCTTCACTGTACCGGGCGCATCAAATATATCTGATTATGCCGCCCGCCACTTGGCCAGCATTCATTGTCTTGCCCCGTTTCGTTGCGGCTCCATCTTGAGCAGCTGGCTACAGCTTATGGCTTTGGCCATGCTTTTGGGCGCTTTGGCTGGGGGTTTTTGTGAGTTTGTTAGTGTTTCTTTATGATTTTGTAAGCAGCTCCAGCCCAAAAAAAAAATAATAAGCGCTGCGGCTGGGCATCGTTAACGTTGCCTGTCGATCAAAGTGCAATCAAAATTGTGCGGGCTTCGAGTCGGATTCGAACTGGGGACTTGGACTCTGCCTTTTTGGTTTGATTGTCTGTTTGGTCACAATAGTTTTTTTTTTTGGGGCTCGTAAAGATTTCTATCGGCGGCCTTTTACACTCTCAGCTGCCCTGGCTCTGGCCTTTATTATTTATGGTAAGTGCCAGAGTCTCTCGGAAATTGTAATTGATTTTTACAGTTGGCTGCGGTTTGAGTTGGTAACTTGGTTTATGGAACTTAATGTGGAGACATAAATAAGATTTTAAGTTTATGTATAGATAAATAAAAAAAATATATATGTATATATATATATATATATATATATATATATATATATATATATAAAAATATTTATGTATATATAGCAGATCGAGAACTTTATTCAAATCATGTCTTGTCGCAGTTTCATTTAACTAAAGCTCATTAAGAATTCGGCGGAGCATAAATAAATAATAAAAAAAATAAGTAAAAAACGATATAATCCAATTAATCCTTAAACGTTTTTTAAAAGCATATAATTTAAACACACACCGACAACAATAACAACAACAACAGCAACAACAACAATGACAACGGCAACGATAAAGGCACAGGCAAAGGCAAAGCTAAAGGCAGCCGAAAACAACACACCCAAAAGACAGGCAACAGCGACAACAAGAGCACGACAAACAATGCCAAATTCGAAATGGGTTTACGTAGCATCTCCCGCTCTATCTTCTCCTCTCTCTTCCTCTCTCTCTTTCAATCTCTCCCTCTCGCTCAGCTTCAACTCCAACGCAGCCGCCTTTGGATCTTTTGGCTGCTGATTTCGATCAGAACGCGCATGCGACACGGCCAGGCCAGGCAGCGGCAGCGGAAGGTGCGTGAACAATGGCAACAATCGAACATAATTAGGCTTAAGTGCTGGCAGTCAGAAAGAGCGAGGGAGAGAGAGAGAGAGGGCAGACTCGCTGTGCAACTGGAGGCGGCATGCAGCTCTCATATACATAAATAAAGCAACGCAAATAAATTGCTGCGAATTTTTATAATTAATTGTATTGTCGTTGAGCTCATTATGATCATCATGATCATCATGATGATGATGATGATGCAGTGCCTCAGATATGGCGACAGTAGGCGAGCCAAATTATGGTGGCCACTGTGACTCTGTGTGTATTAAAAGCGCATTAACAAATCCTCTAATCAGCGCCGGCAAATCAACGACTCTCAGTGTGTGTGTGCGTGTGTGTGTGTGTGTAGGTAGGTGTGTGGGTGTGTGAGCGACTTTCCGGCCCATCAAAATCCCTGGCCAACGCCCCCTGCGGCTACGCCCCTCGAGCGACTCGTGCTCGGTTTCCGTTGTGCGTTTTGTTGTTTGTTTTATTTCTGCAACCGTTGAGGCTTCAACTAGTTGTTGTTGTTGTTGTTGCTGGATACCGCGCTGTGTGAAGCATTTGTGGAGGGGCTTACAGTGTAATACACTGCGACAAATTAAGCTAGACTAAAGACTGCAGCTTAAGCTCCATGAAATTAGTTGAGAATTTATGGAAATATGTGCAAAGTTTTTAAATGTTTGAATTCATTTTAGTTTGTTATTTATGTTATTATATTTTTTTTATGAATTTGTAATATAAAATTATATAGAAGGTATGAATTTTTTCTTTTTATTTTCTTATGCTTATCATTCTATATTTTTTTATGAATTTATAATATAAATTTATATAGAAAGTATGCATTTTTTATGAATTTATAATATAAATATTTATTACAATTTATTAAATTTATTATTTTGCAATTATTTATATTTAAATTTTGAAATTTTTTAAAGAATTTTTTCTTTTTATCTTCTAATTTATATCATTATTCATTTTATTTATAAATTTATAATATATAATTAAATTATATTCTTGGCAATATTTTTATATTTTTCTATGAATTTATAATATATAAAATGTGCTGAGAACTTATGGATACTTGTACGTACAATTTTAGGTTTGAATTCAATTTTTAAATTAAATTAAATTATTTTTTTGTTATTGGATAAGTTTATTTATTAAAATTTTATTTTTTATATATTTATATTTTTATATATTTTTATTATATATTTATAATTTAAATTATAAATTTACATATCTTTTCATTTATATTAAAATTTTTTTATTTAATATAAATATATAATTATTTTTTATTGAGTTTTAATTAAAAAATAATTCCTATTGTATATTTTATGAAATAATAATTAAAATAAATGAAATTATTAATTTTTTAATTTTAATTTATTTATTTTTAATTTATTTATTTATTATCATTATTCATCCTCTCATAATTCTCTCTCTAAGATATGTACGCCCTCAGCTCTAAGTCAATGCCTCGCTCCACATCTTTCTCTCTCTGTGTAACGCCTTGTTTTCAATTTACGAATCGCATATCTTGGCAGTCGTCGAGTCGAGCGGGCCCAGTCGGGCTATCTATTAATAAACCATAATAATTTATTGATTTCCCTTTAAAGTCGCTATTGACCCAACTAATCTACACAGCATTATCGCAAGACGGCCAAAGCGAAAGCCGGCAACACAGGAACTAGATCTTGGGTCTTGGGTCTGGGCTCACAAGCGAGAAAGTCAAAGTCAGAGCGGAGCAGGGCAGAGTGGGAGAGTGGGAGTGGCAGCAGTTGTGCATGCTTAACAAACTATTGTTTAGTCTCAAGACTCAAGACTCGAGTCTCGTGCTGCTCGTGCCCGTGGCCTATGGCCGAGGCAACCTTTTGCGGTTCGACTTTGCCACCTATTGACATGCAGAGGGAGAGAGGAGAGGCAGGCAGTCGGATTGGACTGCTCTCATTATACGAAAGTATATTTAGCTTCTGCTTGGCTGCTCTTTCAACTTAAAGTTCTGGGCATAGTTATAAGCTTTGGCATCTCTAGTTGTGTATAGAGCATCGCTTTGTCGTTCAGGCTCAACTATATTCATTTCATACTGAATTGTTTCTCTCACTCGTTTGCCGTGTTTGGCTTAGTTTCTTGCCTGAGCGCGTTTCTGCCGTCAAAGGCATCCTTTGAAGTTAATCGTATGTTGTGCTAGAAAAATTACACACACACACACATACACATATAGATACATACACATATAGATATATATATATATATATATGTGTGTATATATGTATATAGACATCCGTAGCTAGCTAGCTTCACTCCTGTTACACGCTCGAATCGTTAACATATAATTGTGTTTTAGCATTTAACTTTGGCTCCTTTCTGACTCTGTCGCAGCTGTCGGCTGTCGGCTGTCGGTTGTCGGAGCTCGTTGGGGCTGTTTGCCCATTTTGGCTTGGAGCGCTCCACTTTGACTTCAGCTGGCTGTTGAGCTTCCTTTCGGTAGTCCGCTTAGCTCTTTGGCTCACGGCCCCATTGTCTACCTAATTTTCTGCTGCTTAAGCCATCGACTTTGGCATGCTGCCTGCCAAAGCGCCAACCGAATGCATTTTCTTATTAATTTTTGTAATCCATTTGCCCAAAATAGGTAAGGCCCAAAGGGCAAAAGACTTAGCAGCAGCCCAAGCAGCATTTTGCATGTGAAGTCTGCTCAACTTGGCAAGAGATTAGCCCACAGCCAACTACAAAAGAGTTCAAGAGGGAGAGAGACGAAGGCAGGGAGTTAGGGCAAAATTCCAGTAAAGAGCTTACAGCTGTAATACAAGGAATGTGTGTTATAGTTGGTCTGCTATCAAAGCTATTCCATGAATATATATTGATTCGTATGGCCTGCATTGTTAATTATATTAGCTTAAATATGTATGAAACCTGAGCTAAGTTGCCTCAAAAGCTTCACTTATACTTGAGCTTATTTAAGTTGCATCCAGAATGGGCAAATTCTTAAAATGACTAAAAATAATTGGTTTAATAGTTTTTAACTAGCTGCTTAAGCTTTTAGTGTGATTAAAAATGTAGAACAATAAATTTTAGTTCTATGAGGACATGTAAAAAGGCTGATATATAAAGAGATTTGAAAGCGATAAGTTTTGTATTAATATAAATCAGTTGCCAATGGACTCAACTCAATCTTTGACTCACTCAGCAGCTTCATATGAGCTTTTCCTCCACTCTTCTCAGTCTTAACACTAAGGCACTCAGAAAACTTAGTTCTACGCCTAAAGAGCGCAAAGCTTCTGCTGCTTCTCTCTATAACTTCTTCTAAGCTCTCTTTCTGCTTCGCTCCATAATCTTCTGTTGCTTCCCTCTCCAGCTTCTTCAACTTCTCTCTTCATTTTCTTCATCTGTTTCGTCCTTTAAATATATCAGCTTAACTTATAGTGCATCTCTCTCCAACATATGTGCTTATCTCTCGAACTTCTCCTGCTTCTCTCTCTCTGTACTCATCTTGTCTGCGTCAGCTTGTCTCTGCATCTCCTTCAACTTTTCTCTCCACCTCCTTCTGCTTCTCTCTTCATTTTCTTCTGCTTCTCTCTCCGTCTTCCTTCTCAACCTCTCTCTTTAACTTCTTCAATTTCTCATTCCAACCTCTTCTGCTTCTCTTTGCATCTCCTTCAACTTTTCTCTCCATCTTCTTCTGCTTCTCTCTCCAGCTTCCTCAACTTCTCTCTTTTACTTCTTCAATTTCTCTTTCCAACCTCTTCTGCTTCTCTCTCTCTCCCCATCTTCTTTTGCTTCTCTCTCCAATTTATTTTGATTCTCTCTCCATCATCTTCAGCTTCTCCCTGCATCTCCTTCAAATGCTCTCTCCACCTTCTCCAGCTTCTCTCTCCATCTCCTTCTTCATCTCACCCCACAGCTGCATACCTTAATTGCCTTTAATAGCAAATACTCCGATACCAGAGACTCACACGTAGCCACACCCACACCCAAGCTCCACGCTCCCCACTCCCACCACACACACACACACACACACACTCATACTCTCTCGCAACCGCAGCTGTTGCCAGAGAAACATTTTGGCAAATGCCGCGCGCGACAGCCTGCAGGTAATTTATCTAATAAAATTATTATTACCATATATTACAATAAATGAGGCTTAATAAGTATGCCACAAGATTTCTGCCTCGCAATACTTTCACTCGTTGCCACCGCCAAGAAAATAGAGGAGAAGCAGCAGAAGAAGAAACAACAACCGACGCACACAGCATCTATTCTCCAAGGAGCTCGAGACGCCGTCGCCGCAAATTGCGTGTGGCACGTGACCGGAGAAAATGTCGTCGACTATGGCGAGAAAAGCCGCACGAATGTCGCCCGTGTCTCGCCAGAAATAGCTAAACAATTCGAGAAGATGTCGCGCAAATTTAAATTCGCGACGGCGGCGCATTTTAAAGGCAGAAAATAGGCGGAAAGGGGCGTGGTACAGCCAGCAGACACGCTTCCCGCCTAAATGACAATATGCTAACAATATGAACTGATATCGATGAAGGCATATAGGAAAATATGCTAGATTTGAGGAGTATTTGGAGTGGAAAAAGAAGTGGAAATTAGAGAGGGAGAGAGAAAGAGAGAGATAGGGATTATATAAAGTTAATATAAAGAAGAAATGGAATGAACTGGAGAGGTATAGGGGGAGAAATAGAGAGAGAGAGAGACATATAGACAGAGCGAAAGGGAGACAGAGAGACAGAGACAGAGGGACATAGAGACAGGGAGACAGAGAGACAGGACTACAGAGAGATACAGAAACAGAGAGACAGACAGAGTCACAGGAAAGCAGATAGAGAGAGAAAGAATATGGAAAGACTTTCGAGATTGAGAAATGGAGCCTAAGAAGAAGTGAAAAGACAGAGAGAAAGGTATTTAAGTAGAGGATGGCTGGAAAAGGCGACGGAGCGAGAGCCAGATTGATTTTCTGTATAAATACATGAATTGAGGCAAATTTAGATCAAGTTACTTTCGTTTTTTATCAAAAAAGCAATCCAATTGTTGATCAATCGATTGCTTGAGAGCAATTGAGCCCTTTTCTTTAATATGACTCGCCGACACAATGGGAAATAGCTCATCAGGCTGTGGAGCTGTGGAGCTGGGGCGGCCTTAACTCAACTGGCCTACAAATTGCTTCATTTGTTCGAGTGGCTGCGGCCCAAACAAATGGCCGCAACATCAAGAACTAAACCCAACAAATTCTCGTATTCATGTTGAATTTAATGCAACAACAACAGAGGCTGAGCGGGAGGAAGAGAGTGGGGCAGAGAGAAAGAGAGAGAGAGAGAGAGAGAGAGAGAGAGAGAGAGAGAGCGAACTTGGACGACAATTGAAATGGCGCTTAATTTTTTATGGGCATCGCAAACACTCAAGTCAAACAGGCAAACAGGCGGCCGCAAGTATCCTTGACAGGCCAAGGAGTGGAGGTTGGGCTTTTGTTTTTTGTGGGTGCTATGCTCGCATATCCTTCTAACCGCAACAATTTTGTGGTTTTGTAAAACTTTTCCTCGACTGCGTGTTGTTTTCCTGTTTTTTTGTTCGTTTTTCTCTCGCTGTTTTTTTTTTTTGGTTTTTCAACTTGTTTGTGTTTGCTGAGGCCTATGCGTGGTGGCCCCACTTGTTTTCCATTATTTTGTTTGCATTTGAATTGAAAATTAGTATTTGGGCACTTTAGCAGCGACCGTCTGCTAATTTATCATGCAACTTTTCCTTTTTCTTGCCCATTTTTTCTCGGTGGCTTCCTCGTTGGCTTTCGCTCAAGTGTTTATTTAGGCGAAGGTTCGAGTTCTTAAATTGAGCCGGCGTAATTTTATTTATGACATGTTTGATTGGATTCCTCGAGGATTGCCTTCGATGTACGAACTACAAATACAAATAGTCGCAGCACGTGTGCCGAGAGCGAAATGCCAAACAAATTGTATTGCCGCTTAGTGGCGGCTTTGCTCTTATTTATGCTGCCACATGACTCAATTGCAGCCACTTACCCCATTTGGGCTACTTTACAATGTAATAAACTGGCGGCAAATGGAGCACGGGGCAGCACGCTGCCAGTGACAAAGGTAGACGCCAGGCAGCCAGCCAGCGAGGGGCCCAGCCAGTCGTAGGTGGCAGCAGAAAGGAGCCGAAGCCGAAGCTGAAGCTGAAGCTGTAGCTGCAGACGGCGGCGTTGCCAACTAATGAGTTCCTAATTTAAATAAATTTCTACTCATAAATTAAAATATGTGAGACACATAAAGCAAACGCAACGCAACGCAACGCAGCGCAGTTGGGGCGCCGCCAACTACAGCATGTGGCTGACAGACAGATTTGCGAGTGGGGCGAACGAGCGGGGGACGGGGCCGCGGGGGCAGCGTGCAGGCAAAATGGCGAACATTATTTGCTTGGCAGCAGACGCAGTACGAAATGTGCGAAATTATTTAACTTTTCCGCCTGAAATTTCCATATTTTTTGCTTGCTTTTTTTGCAGTTTTAAACGGGAAGTTGGCTTTAAAGTTTTTAGCTTTTCGGCTTGAAGGCACTAGAAGTATGGAGAAATGTATTTAAAGCTGGTATGGGTGGACTTTAATATGCATAATTAAATATGGCATCATATTAGTTGGAGAGTAGAAAGTTATTTTATATATCAATTAGGCTTAGCAGGCATTAAATGGAAAGTTTAAGGATAGATGCTTAACTGATTGATTGAATGATTGGTCTATTATTCTCAGCTCAGCAATATACCCAAGGCATACAGAGAAGGAGAGAGAGAGAGAGAGAGAGAGAGAGAGAGAGAGAGAGAGAGAGAGGGGAGTCTGAAGACTAGAGAAATTCAATTGGCTTCTTCAAATTTGTATTAAAAGCATTTAAAACTTTTATATGTTCAAGTGATGTCAAACCTTAAAATATTTATTTATATATTTAATTTATTTTATATATTTTAATTATGAAATTTAATTTATTTTATATATTTTATTAATGAAATTTATTGCATTTATGATATATATATTATTAATTTTATTGTGTTTATTTATTTTATGTATTTTATGTATGCTATTTATTTAATTTATTTTATTTTATTTTATTTTTTTTATTTTTTTATTATGTTATTATTTATTTGAATTATGTAAATTATTTTTTTTATTTATTATTTATGTTATATTACTGTTTTTATTTATTTTATATATTTTATTTATGTTATTTATTATATTTATTTTATATTTTTTATTTATTTTATGTATCTTATTTATGATATTTATTTTATTTGTATTATTAATTTTATCTGTTTCATTTATTTTATTTTTTTAATTTATTTTATTTAATTATTTATTTATTATTATTATTATTATTTATTTATTTATATACATTTTTGTTAAATTTTTCTTTATTAATCTATTTATTATTATTAAATTTTTATATTATATTCAATCAAAATAATATATTTATATAAACAAAGTTTTCCTTTAGGTAGACTAGTTCGAGTTATATAAATAAAAGTCTTGTATTAGTAGAGGAGCATCATAACTTATAAATTTCTTCTCACATTATTCGTAGTTCTATGAAACAAGCTTATATAAAATTGCTCTAAAGTCCGCTGCTGACCCTCTCAACTTGTTCAATTTGCAAATGGGAATTCAGTTGCTTGCGCAACGCTCATTCATTATCTGCAGTCAATCGGGGAATGGCCAAAAGTATTTACAAATTTTACGGCTGTCGCGCTGCATCGGGCACATCATCAGCAACATCATCATCATCGTCGTCATCGTCATCATCAGTAGTTACCCTTTTTTTATGACTCGCCACACAATTGTCTAACCACATAAATCAGTTTCTAGCCAGGGCTCTACGCTAAATGCCGTGGACAGTCTGAAATATACAAGGCAGTCGGCAAACTAGCTACGTGAGCAACAAATAAATATAAAAAAAAAAAATAAAGGAAAGAAAGAGAAAAACTTGGCGCATACCAAAAGTCAATGAGGCATTCAACGATCGATCCGCAGAGGCGGCTGTTAGCCGAGTGGCCAATGAGCAGTGGACTTAACTTTTGGCTGCGAGATGCCGAGATGCTATCCCAAAGATGGTCAGCGTCGTCTCTGTCTCTCTCTCTCTCGGTTCACGTCTCAGCATTTTCGCTACGCCGCATTTTTAGCCAATTTAAAGTCTAATTTAAGCAGTGCATTTGTAACGCACGTAAGGAGCAGCAGTGGCAGGATGGGGAGCAGGAGTCTCGCTATCGAATAGTAAAGGATTGATCGGCTGGATAATTTTGAGCACGTACGCATATAAATTTCATCAAAATTCCAATGAAATATACGCAGACCGTTTAAATACGACAATGCACATACTCTTTTTTTATTCGCCCGCTTTCAAAGGACACAAAAGACAAACAACAACAACAACAGCAACAACAACGACAAAGTTCATATTAAATTATGGAATTTTTTCTCGCAAAAGGGATTTTTTTCCTTCTTCTTCGTTGCGCATTTTCATTTTCCACTTGTTGTTAGTCGTCGGCCGCATAATAAACATGTTTATTAGCATTTTTGCCGGAGCAACAATAAATTAAGCAGCAGACAACTTGCAACATGCTGTTGCACGCAACAATCAGCCCGAAAAATGAAAAATTCAGCATGCAATAAATATTCCTTTTTGGCTGCACTGAAAATAATTAAGCAAAAATAATTGAAGGCGAGTAGAAGGCAGTGAAAAGTGAAAGATTTAGCGTAACACTGAATAGGGAATACACTTTTAAATTTATATAAATTAAAGTAAATTTATATTAAGCAATGGCTATGAATTAGTATTTAGTTTTAGCGAGAATTTATGAACGGTATGCATTGGAATTATTAAATATATCTTTCTGAAATACTCTTTGTGAACTGCTCTATCTTTAATACAGTAAAATTTCAGAAATTTTATTTTTATAGAATTTAATTCAGGCCATAATTCAGTTTCATTAATTATCTTACGATGTCTTTTCATATGAAGTATGGAATAATATGGAATACCACTATGGCATAATATAGTAAATGATGAGTAAATGAATCTAGAATATAGAATAAAGAATATAGAATATAGAATATAGAATACAGAATACAGAATATAGAATACAGAATATAGAATATAGAATACAGAATATAGAATATAGAATATAGAATATAGAATATAGAATATAGAATATAGAATATAGAATATAGAATATAGAATATAGAATATAGAATATAGAATATAGAATATAGAATATAGAATATAGAATATAGAATATAGAATATAGAATATAGAATATAGAATATAGAATATAGAATATAGAATGTAGAATATAGAATATAGAATATAGAATATAGAATATAGAATATAGAATATAGAATATAGAATGTAGAATATAGAATATAGAATATAGAATATAGAATATAGAATATAGAATATAGAATATAGAATATAGAGTAAAGAATATAGAATATAGAAAACTCTTCTTTTAATATAATAAATTAATTGAAAATTTAAAAAATACTTCACTTACATAAATAAGTTAAGACATTGCTTCAAATATTATTTGTTCTATGATGTAACTTGGCCATAATTAAACTTAATCAGCAATTTAAGAAGTTGCTTTATATAGACCAGGACATACTTCTATGGAATACTTCTTCTACAATATAATACAATTTTCCTAAATCTAGAATATAAAATAGAAATGGCATTTGAGCTGCTGAGCTGAATACGAACTAAAGAAGATATTTTCATGTTGAGTTGAGTCTTTAGACTAACTTCTATCTGAATATCTTCTTTAGATTCAAATTCAGCTCAATAGCTCTCTTCATTTACATTACAATTCATATTCCCATTTCTAATCAATATTTGACCAAAAAATATATCTAAAATACTTTAAAATATTTTTTTAAATTTGAAATATATTTTTTCTCCCTTTATTAGTATAAATAAATAAATAAATAAATTGGTATAACTTTATCATGAAAGACTAAATTTTAATAATTTTTCTTTTTCAAAACCGAACTAAAATATATAAATTATAAATTACTTCAAAAAGTATATTAATATTATTTGACAATAATATTAGCTTTAAATTGCTTTCAGCTTATCAATAAATTTAGCTACTCGAACAAGTCAGTTTCACTAGAATTTCCATCAACAATTCCTCTCAAACAATGCCAAGCTTATTAAAAAAGAAAGAGAAAGAGGAAGCTCGTCTCGGTTGCAGTTCATTAAGTTGCGTTGAAATGTGTAAGGAACGAGCGCTGGCATTGGCATCTTGGCAGACGCAGCTCGTGTGTGCTTTGCATTAATTTCACATGCAATTTACGCTGATTTATTTGATTTGCAAGCTGAATGCAGCATGTTGCAGTGGCCGCGCGGCATGTTTGTCACTCCGTTGGCTACGGGCGGCGACCCGCTTACTAAATTGGCCAGGGGCAGCAGAAAAGAAAAAAAAGAGCAAAAACAAAAGCAAAACCCTCGACAGACGTCAGTGGTGCCGTTCGATTTGATCGATTTGTGTTGATTGCCTGTCAGTTGTTTGGCCGGCCAATACAATGGCTTCTGGGCAGCAGCAGCCCAGGGCACCAGAGCAGCGCAGAGCAGCCACATCTTGTTAGGTGTCAGGCGATGCAGTCAAGTGTTAAATATATGTACCCACAATACAGAGCGAGGGTGAGGGAGAGCCAGACGTATGTAGATGCGCAGAATTTACGTTAACTAAAAGTGCATAAAACCTCAAGTGAGCTGAGGTCAGCTCAGCTCAAAGTCCTGTCTGTCAGTCAGCCATTCACTCACTCTCTCACTCATGCGCTGGACTTTAAGTTGAGATTGCGAGCTACTGATGTGGGCTCAAGTCTACAAGTCTACAATGGAGTCTCCAGCGGCTGCAAGAGCTGCTGCTGCCGACGCTTTGATTGGCTTTCTTGAAATCCACACTTCAAGTGCTGGAAATTTAATGTTGCTTCAAGGATGAGTCGCATTTGTAGTGCTGATTTAAACGCCTTTTCGTATGCATTTATGCGCCAAATGATTTTTCATGGGAAATCGCTTAAGCCAAGCGCTGAAGCGATGCTGCGATATACGTACATATGCCCAGCTTCTCGCCTTTGTATTCTGTGAGCAGCTACATTGTGTGGGCCCCTTGAGTGGGTAACCCGATACGAAGCAACATTCAATGTATTTATGGCTAATGCCCGCATAAAGATTAGCGCACTGAATATCTCATTTGGGGCTACCTTTCATATGCAGATGATGGCACATAAATGATTTATAATACAGCCATAATCAATTCAAGGTTTCAGCTTTACA
Organism: Drosophila repleta; assembly: GCA_018903745.1. NCBI lineage: Eukaryota > Metazoa > Arthropoda > Insecta > Diptera > Drosophilidae > Drosophila > Drosophila repleta. Next base: position 16,013,154 of record JAEIGN010000497.1, on the reverse strand, counting down.
GATTTGCGACGACTGCATTAGCGCACAGCGCCCTCTGTTGCCCGTTGGCCGCTCGACTTCAAGTTGGAGTAAGAGTTCGAGTTGCTGAAATTGAAGCTCTGCTGTCTGCTGCTGTGTTTCTGTGTTTCGGTTTCTGTTTCTGCATTTGCCTGGGCGCTGCTTCAATGCATTTCGCCGCCTTATCAGATTTGAAGCTACTATTTTCGAGCTGATAGATTTGCTCGACTCGACTCGAGTCGAGTCGAGTCGAATCGAGTACGTTTCGTTACGCCAAACCCATTTTAATCTATTTTCTATGCGGCAGCAGTTGCAACTCCCATTCCCAGACATCATTTGCTACTTTAATAGTTGCCAATTGTTGTTGTTGTAGCTGTTATCGTAACATCTGCCCCGACCCCAGTCGACCCTTTAGACCAGTTAGTTAGCCAGTCGCAGTCGCTGTCGCTGTCGCTGCCCTCCCCTGTTGCCATATTAAAAATGTATATAAAGCTCTTAAGCGAACCTGTCCAAAAAAAGAGAGAGAGAGAGAGAGAGAGAGAAGAGCAGAGAGGAGCTGGGGCAGAGGAAGTTGCTTCAGCTCTTTTATAGATTTCAATAATAGATTTTTCGAGTTGGTTTCCTGCGTGGCTGCAGCCGCGCACAAAATTGTTTTCTTCAACTTGGCCATGAACCCGCTGACGATGGCCAACAACCAATTGCAGTTTGGTCAGCAGCAGCAGCCAGAGCATGGCCATGTCCAGGCCTCGTCGTCGTTGCTGCTGCTCGTCTAATGTATTTTCTTTGTTTAGCTGGCCGCAGCTGTGCGTTGAACCTTTTTGGCCCGGAGTTGTAGCCAATGCAATTGCTGTTGCTGTTGCCTCTTGCCACAATTGAAGTGCCACATTTGGAATGGGCCAAAAAATGCCGCTGCAATGTGCATTTTATTAGAGAATTTCGAGCTTTTAAATTCCGTTTCATAAACTTGAGGAAAACCTAAAATTAATCAGCTGGAAAATTGCAAAGGTAGAAAAGAAAATCAAAAGGAAAATCAAGTAGTTCATAGAGATACTTTAACAAGAAGTTCGACCCTAAGCAAGAAAAAGGTGAAAGCACCTGATGAAGATTAGCGCAAATATAAAGTAAATGAGTGCTGAAACTACCAGAGAGAGAGAGAGAGAGAGAGAGCGAGAACGAGAGCCATCATCCACAGTGAAAAGTCAACGGAAATGTGCGACTTTTGCCTGAGGGACAATGAATAAAAGTGTAAATGATGCCAGCAGAGATAGATAGAGAGAGAGAGAGAGAGAGAGAGAGTGAGAAAGCTAGAGCTATCAGCGTGTAATGAGAAAAGCTCAACGAGCTGCATACTTATGATTATCAGAGAACTGTCGCCCTTCTCATTATTATCCACGCGACATTATCAGCAACGAAGCTACGGAGCGCCACATGCTGGTGGTCAGAGCCAGCCTCCGGCTCTAGGCGAGCTGTAAAACTTAAAAGCATGCCATAAACTTGGCCTGGATAAACTTGAATGCGTCTTGGCCGCAGCGTCAATGAAGCCATTTAAACTGTTTGCCAGTTTGGTAACTTGGACTTGTGGCTGATACTTTTATGGCCAACTCAAATGACACTTGGCCACATACCCGCATGGCTGCTGCAAGTGGCTTAAAGCCTTTTCTTTTTGTGTGAAACTACAAATTGGCTTTGAGAAATGAAATAAATATAATTGGTTTGTAATGAGAGTATTAGGAAACTAAGGTAGTCCAAGTGGAATTCTTCGCCTGGAAAGTTTTCTTGTTAATTGCAATCAAGTTATCTATACCATATCGTCTTATTACATATTGGTTCGACGCCAAATTGGCTTTTTGAAGTAATTCAAGAGTCTGCGTGATGAACACATTATTAATTAACATTTACAAGTTCTAATGGATATTTTTATTATTTTTTTTTATATATTAGTGTATAGTGCGCTTGATTGAGCTTCGTTTTATTTAGAATTTTTTTTTTATTTTCTTACATTAAAAGTTTCTCATTAAGAAAAAATCTTTAAATTTGTTGCTCTTAACATAAAGCGAATAGAAATATGTGATTTAATATATAAATGCATAAGATTCAAAATAAGCTTAAAAAAGAGAGGGCTCGAATATTAAGGAAGTCGACAATTTTAGTTAAAATGGAGTGAAGAAAACTAGCAGCTAAATTATAATAAATAATAAATTAATAAATATAGTTTAAAATAAAGTGAAATACAGTTCCTTAAAAGACAATGTATTTTTATTCAAAAAAGCTCTTCTGTTACTCATCTAATATTCTGCTTGTAAGCTACTTAAAATATGGGAAATTCTTAGGTAAATTTTATTTAGCAATGAAAAATAAATTGTGGAGCAGCTGCTCTGCACGCTCGCTCATCCTCTTCACAAAAGTCTGTCTCTTATACAATCTCGTGTGTATTTGCTAGCACAACTTTTCTAAAAATAAATGTACTTTTATTTCATTCTCGGAAACTTGTGTTCTACTCTAGTTCTTGGTACCTTTACTTGCGTAATTACTCATGCTTCCATAAGCAACTCGAATTTATTTATTTGGCAGCAATTTCTCTTGCTCCTCAAATCTCTCTCTCTCTCCTCTCGGCACTTCATAAATGAAAGTTACTATCATATACTATGCGCAGGTCAACTTATAAGCAATATAAGTGTGTCAATGCCGTTCAGCCCGCAGTTTCTCACTAAATCCCTGCTCAAGCAACACTTAGCAGATTCGCTGCGCCCACGACTCGCAATTCACTTTCATTTTGGACCGACCAAAGCATCTTGGACTGCTCGTAATTGTGCGATGTATTACATACGTAATTAGACAACGCGTGCTCCAATATGTTGGCGCTAATGACAATGCCACACGGCGCTCGTCAAAGTGTTGTGCAACTCGAAATGGATTTCGGCTCGCAGCGCACAGAGCGCTTGTGGCTCATTATACGGCGACTGTTTTTGCCACTCGGCGGACATAAAATCAATTAGCCACAGTTCTCTCTGTGTCTCTGTGTCTGTCTCTCGTCTCGCCTTAAGCTGCGCCCAGATCATTAATAAAGGGCCAGCGCCAAAGCTACGGGAACAGTGACGGTCGCAGTCGCAGTCGCAGTCGCCGGCGCAGTCGCACTCCAAATGCTGAAAGCCGCAGATGGAGGCCAAGTGGGCGCGTCTCCCATGTTCGATGTATGCACATTAGAGACACATGTATTGTAGCTCTGTGTCAGAGTTCAGGCCCATTGCTGTGCGCTTTAAACAGGCAAACATTAGTGGATAATTAACACGCCCACAACCAGCTCTGGGGCCGCGACGCGACGTGGAGCTCTTTTTTTTTTTTTTTGGCCAACTTTGTCATGCAAATGAGCTGAACATGGGCCAGCAAAATTTATGTGCCGCGCAGCTGGTGGTCCACACACTCCACCTCCCTCTCTAAACCCTCTCTGTCTCTGTCTGCTTGTCTCACGCTGCGTCGCATTTACGAAAATGCAACCAAATATCACTCATACGCCTCGTACGCAGCGGCATAAACTATGTATTAAAATTATGAAAATTAGCTTTACCTCACAGGCGTAGCCATAAAAATTAATTGACTCACACACACACACACACACACACACACACTCGCGCACTCACTCAAATTTATTATAAATTGTAAATAATTTAATTGGATCTCTTGTTATCTTTGCAGGTATATTGGTCGCATTGCAGGTGCCGCATAAATCGCCCGATTTGTTCGACTGATATAGAAAAGTGAGTTTGAATAGTTTTCAAGTGATTTGCATAAATTATGTTTGCATTTGGAAATAAAATCAGCATAAATTTGCATATATGTCTGTATGCCAGCCGTATCTAATCGACTTGTGGGCGTCGACCAGGTGTGACATGTTGTGATGCGAGCAGTCAAAGCATAAATTGACTGACAAAGAGCTAGAGCAGGCGAGTGGCGGGAGTGAGATATAAAGTGTTTTAATAATATTTAGGTATGCTTTTAGGTGGGGTAAACAAGTTATAAGCATCTCTTCAGATTGTAGTTATATTTTACGAGTGGAACGAGCTGTTGGTGGTAAAAAGAATATTTATAAAATGTGAACACGTAGTGTACCTACGTATGTTGGCCGTAATATGCCAAGATAATCCATGATTATTGATCAAAAGACTAGTTTATTAGCTACATACAAGGAAGATTAACTATTCTAGAAACACAACATGTAGCATTTGGGTTTTTTGATGGATAATTAGAATAAAGTTAAGATCTTGACTTTTTAACCTTTTTACATTTATAAAAGAAAACTTTTGTTTTGATTTTATAGAAAAATTACAGCGAATTCTGAAATATTCGATGTTTTTGGTATTTTTTCGGTATATTTCTGGTATTTTGTTGGTATTTTTGTGGTATTTTTAGCATTTTGTAAAATATTTTATTGCCTATGTACATCTGTGACAATATTGTAAAATAATTTATCAAATATGTCCTCTAGTGTTCGAGATATTTTAATATTTTCTGTATTTCTGGAGTATTTTTTGGTATTTTTGTAGTATTTTTCACATTTTCTCCATTTCCAATTCTCATATTTCACATATGCCCACACTGCGCAGCCAGCCATATCGAATAGACAATTGGAGACGCGTAAATGATGCACGTATTAATGTTGCCACAACAGCAACAGCTTGAGGCGACTTTGCGAAACAAGTGAGAGACTTCTTAACTGTTGCTGGTAGAGGCAGGGGGTAGAAAGAGGTAGAGTTGGTGCCTGTGGAGCTAAATCAGCCGCGAAAGCGACTTTAACTATTTATTGCTAAAGCAAATCACTCGAGGCTCAAGGCCCGACAACTGATAAACTGACGCGCTGCGTGACTATTTGACTAACTGTCCGTATGTCCGTCTGTCTGTCTGCCTGCTCGGCTTGTCTGACTTCGTGAGCCTGCTGCCCACAGCCAGTCCGATCTGTGGCTGGGCTATAAGCGTTAACCCAGTTACGAACGCTTATTCAAATGCATTAGCGCCAAATGTCAGATATGACAGGCAGACATTGAAATGGTATCTGGTTCGGGCGTTTTCGGGGTGCCGTTAAAAGTAGCTGTCGGATGCAGTCCGTTCGGTGGGGCCAACTGTCAGATGGGAAGCTGCTACGACTGCTCAGGCTACTCCGGCTGCCTTCACAGTTACAAAAAGTCAAATTAGCGCCTCGGGCCGCGTTGAGCTAGTCTTTGAAAAGGGTCTAATGGCTGTCGGAAAGTTTGCGGCTGTTAATGATGCTGCGGCGTCTGGAATTTCGAAATGTTAATCGATTTATGATGTTTCCGAAATTAAATGTGTCTGGCAGCGCGATAAGGCGCAACAGTAGCTGCGGCGATACCAGCTATTTCGATACACTCAAAACCCTTTAAGAGCCCACACAGGGCGACAGAGAGCTTTTAACTGATCAGAGAAACAAAATCCATTCAAATATTTCAAGTCTTAAGCACCAAATAATCATGTTGGAGCTTTTTCTCTCCCTCTCCCTCTTTCACTTTCTTCCCACCCAATGGCAGCCAATCATGTGTAAGATTGTTGCCCTTGTTGTCGCGTTGCCAACTATTTTACGGCTGTTCCTTTAGCACTTGCTAAAGGTTGGCAAAGCGCAGTTATTGACAGTCGTTAGCTGCTGCTGCTGCTGCTGCGGCAGTCAATGCTTTCAAATGTCAGTGTCAGCGAAAGTGGCATTGGAAGGCAAACGATGAAGCAGAAGCAGAACTAACTGTACATCTGTATGAGCATGAACACACAGAGAGAGAGAGAGAGAGAGAGAGAGAGAGAGAGAGAGAGAGGGCGAGTGAGAGGCAGAGAGATGGCAAATAACAAACTGAAAGCTTGCACATTGCTTGGGCTGTCGAGCGCCCGAAAGAGTTCTCTTGGTAACTGTTAACAGAGCAGCTGTCAAATAAAAATGGCAAACTTCAACTATTTAAGTTTGAAGTTTTCATATGCTTTACGAGCTAACCGAAATACGCCAAGAACTCACAGAAGGCTCTTTAACAAATCTGCTAAAAGTGGCGTTCATAGTTATTTAAGTTTATGATTTAGCTAAGCGGAGCAAGCTTAAGTAGCATTTTCTGGAGTAGTAATAATATGTATTAATATGTTGAATTAAATTTTAAACAATTTTAAACTCTTAAATAAATATTTAAAAAAATAGTTAAAGAATGAAAAATATACAAAAAATATCATAAAAAATTTAATTTAATTTAAGTTTTGTATTTTTTCTTTTAACAACATTTTTTTTTTGAGTTTTAGAATAATTTTATAAAATTTAAAGTACATTTTTGTTATTTTTCAAATTAAAAAAAAAGCTAAAAATGTAATAATAATATTTTAAATTTAAAAGTTTTATAATAATTTTTAAAAATTTAAAGTTAACTTTGTAATGTTTTTAAATTAAAAAAAAATAGTAAAAAATTTAAAATTCATATTTTAAATTTTTCTAAAATTTGTTCAAGCTTTAAAAACTAAAAAAACAGTTTTGAAAACTATTTTAAAAATCAAATTTAAAGTGTTAGATTTTATTCAAATTAAAGACTTTTATATTTTTTTTTTTTCTAAAATAAATTATTATGATTAAAATAAATACTAAATAAAGGCTGTGAAATTTGAAGAAAAAAACATATTCATTTTTTTGATAATTATTTCTCAGCTATACAAATTACTTGCTTAGGCTTAAACTAAATTAATTTTTTGTTTTAATTCTTTAAGAATTTACTACAAATTGAAAACATAAAATGAATTGATTTCATGTTTTTTCCTAATTTTTCTAAATTTTATACACATTTCGTCTTGACACAAAAGTTTCTTAATGTTTTTCGTGCATTTCTAATGTTGGCTTGAGTTAGGCGACGGAACAATGCTTTTGCTTTCTAATTTTATTGCTTGTGTGTTCTTTCGGCCTGAGTTTCTTTTCAATTGGAATTGCTCGCTCTGGTTGACAGCAAAGTTTCATTCAGCTGCGCTCCGACAGCGCCACTTGAACCAAATCTTTGGCTGAGCCCAAGTCAAATACGTGAAAAGCCGCCGCCATCCACGCTGAGTAACTAAGGCAGTCGGGAAAATCAGGCGCATTAGTTGTGATTATCACCCAGCGACTTCGTCTAAGTCCAGCCACATGCGACCCAACATACAAATGTGTACAGATGTATACAGATAAATGTATATATATAATATATATATATATAGGCAACTCCAGCACTGATTCAGCTTGTGTGCTGCGAATCTGACGTGTGGGCGTTGATTTGTGAGCTTTTGTTGTTCTCCCCATCGCTGTCTGCGTCTGCGAGTGCTTTCTGAATTGAAGGCAATTGAATGTTAAGTAACATATGAATGACTTTTCTGCGGTCTGGCGAGTTGTTGCCCTTAAGGCATACGGCATGGAGCATTTAGCCCACAGCATGTGTCATAAGTAGATCTTTAAGCCAGGCGGCAACTGAAATTGGATTAAATTCGTGCGGCATTGAAGTGTAATCAGTGTAAGCCAAATGAGTTTGATCAAATATGTAAAGCAGTATAATAGGGAAAAAAATGAGAGAGAATATGACGACTGCAGTAAGGTGCGCCCCCAATTAGAATATATATATATATATATGTGTATATATATAATTTTTGGCAAATCAATAGAGCAGCTCAACAGTGCCAGAGTTGAGTGAGAGCACAAGCATGAGCGGTGACGGAGACGGAGACGGAGGCAGATCTAAAGCACAGGTAGAGCGAGAGTAGATTGAAAACACAGCAGAGCCAGAGCCAGAATGAAGCCCAAGTAGAGTGAGAGTTGAGCCAGCGAGAGCCGGAGCAGAGTCATAGGCAGAGCCATTGGCTGAGCAGAGGCGGACTGAGAGTTGAGTCTGCCGAGGCACAGGCATTGGCAGAGCCAGAGCAGAGCAACAGTTGAGTCACAGTTGGGCCAGAGTTGAGTCAGAGCAGAATCAGAATGCAGAGCTAGAGCCAGAGCAGAGCAGAGCCAGTGCCAGAGCAAAGCCAGCGCAGAGCCAGAGTAGAGCCAGAGCAGTGTCAATGCAGAGGCAGAATTGAGCTAGAACTCGGCCAGAGGCAGAGGCACAAGCAGAGCCAGAGCAGAGCAACAGTTGAGTCACAGTTGGGTCAGTGTTGAGCCAGGCAGAACCAGAGCAGAAACATAGGCAGAGCCAGAGAAGAGCAGAGCCAGAGCCATGGGCAAAGTCAAAGCTGAGCCAAAGTTGAGCTAGAACTCAGCCAGAGGCATTGCCATTGGCCATTTTTAAAACAAAATATCTAAAATAAAATAATTAAATACTAACAAATAATTATGAAAATATAAAAATGTAATACTCTAAAAATACTAAAAACTTCGAAATTTAAATAAATTTCAGTAGCTGACCAATTGGCACAGTTTACGTAGCTCAACGAAAGTTTGATATCAATGACAATAGATGGCGCAGGCACACACACCCACACACACGAGCGCGCGCCCGCTTCGAGTTGCCTCTGGGGGCAGCATCATTTTGACAGCGATTCCATGGCCATTACGTGACGCCATCCATCCATGCACATGCCCATGCCCATGCCCATGCCTGTGCGGCTACCCCCAATCAGTTATTCCCAGGGCCAGGGCCAGGGCCAACACTTGCATCTGCTGTAAGCCATCATAAAACGCAACCAAAAGTGCGGCTAAACTTTGCGATTGAATTTGCATAAATTGTGCTAAGGATCAGCTTCAGCTTCGGCTGCAGCTCCAGCTCCAGCTCCAGTTGCTGTTTCGGTCTGGTTTTGGTTAGCTTCACTGTTGTGGTCTGCCCTTGCTGGCTGCGCTTGCTATGCAAATGGATTCAGTATTTTTTTTTTCAGTTTTTCTCTCTCTATTTTTATTACCCCCGCCAATGGTATGTGTGTGTGCACATTTGAAAATGCATAAGATTTGGCCAAAGATTGCTGTCCATTAATTCAAGTTGGATTTACTTTTAGCATATTTTACATGCATGCGAATTGTGGCTGCGGCTGCAACTGCAACTGCAACTGCAATGACGATGGCAATGGCAACTGCAGCGAGCCCGCCGTCCGTTCGATTCGCAGTTCGATTGCTACGCAAATTTTTCGTTGCAATAAATTTGCATTTACCACAAAATGTTTTGAACTATGGGCTAACCCATTCGGTTTACCTGCGTTCGATTTATTTGTGGCCGCATTTATTCAAATCGTTTCGCATTCTCCGCCGTCCATGCAGCCGTATCGGCATTTCGAGCTATGTATGTATATTGATTTACTTTTGATTGGTTGGCATTTCGCATGCTAAATTCCGGTTATCATTTAGCTGCTAATTTGGTGAGCCATCGACAAAAAGCCAAGAGAATATTTGATTAACTGCCAGCTATGATCACAATTTATATCCAATATATCTGTGGGCAAAATTATGCGGTTTTAATTTGAAAATTAAACGGAATATCTGAAATGCGATATTCGAGAATATTTTGGCAAATTCCATAAAGTTCCTTAAAGTCTTGTAACATTTAAACAAATATTTAATTAAAAATTTTATATACTAAAAGTATATTAATAAATGCTAAACATTTCGAAATTGTACATTTGAAGGAAAGAAAAAATATGTGTAGCCATATTAAAATATTTAAAAATATATATAAAATATACTAGAACACTTTAAAATAAAATAATCATTTAAAAAAAATAATTTTAGAATTTAAGTAAATATATATATAATTTTTTAGTTTCCTCTAATATCTTCTTTGGCCTAAAATATTTTGAGAATCTGAACTAATGAATGAACGAATGAATGAAATAAATCAATTAATGATGGAATGAATGAGTGAATGAATGAATGATTGAATGAATAATTGAATGATGGAATGAATGAATGCATGATGAAATGAAGAAATGTATTAATTAATGAATGCATTTTGGAATGAATGAATAATGAAATGAATAAATGAATGATTGAATGAATGAATGCATGCATGATGGAATGAATAAATGATGGAATGAATGCATGACGAAATGAATGAGTGATGTAATGAATTCATGAATGAATATATGAATGTATGATGGAATGAATGAGTGAATGCATGATGGAATGAACGAATGTATGATTGAATGAAATAATAATGTAATGAATAATTGATTAAATGAATGATGGAATGAATGAATGCATGAATGAATTAATTAAGTAATGAATGCGTTCTGGAATGAATGAATGAATGCATGCATGATGGAATGAATGCATGATGAAATGAATGATTGTATTATGGAATGAATGCATGATGGAATGAATAAATGAATGAATGAATGAAGTAATTCATTCATTCAATGCATGAATTCTACACTTAGTTAAACAAAGTATGCCTCTTACTTACTATACCCAGTTGCCCAGTCAAAAATAAAGAGCCTTTAACCTGCTTTAATTGCTGACTTCGTCAATAAATCTTGTTAGTCGAAAGTCTAGGCGTTTTAATATTCATGGCCTATACTTTTGGTGAATTGTTGTGACATTTTCAACTTCTCAAGTTGGCTCCGAAGTCCAATTGACAAGTTGTCAAACAGCGCAAAGTTTCTGCTCTAAAATGTACATAATTCGATGTGGAAATAGCCAAATTGGTGACTCCTCTGCAATGGGTTCATTTTAAAGGGCCAATCCCGGGCAGCCGTTGAGTTGCGGCTGTCTTTGGGTTTATTGGAAAAAGTACAATTGAAGTGGAATGGCCTGGGACTGGGACTAGGCCTCGTCTGCTACAGTTCCCATCATTAAATATTTAAGGCATTCGCCGCCAGTAGTCGAAAGCTGAGCAAACTATGCGAACTGTGTTAGCCGTAGTCAGGTTCGTGCATGTGTAAATTAACAAGTTTATTGTTGTGACCCAAAGGCTGAGCAGCAATGGGTCAGCAGACTAGCCCAAAAATGTCAGCCTAACTGCCAGTCTGTTGAGCATCGATTGTAGAGCCTACATCCACTCTGCGCCTACTATCAACTATTTCCAGAACATTCCTTCTGCTCCCTCTTTCTCTCTCTCTTTCTCTGCTGGTCAGTTTTGTCTGCTGTTGTGCTTTGTTTATTCAAACAAGCCGAAAGTTTGACCGGCCTGCGGTCGACCGTTAAATCCTTAAAATGCCTCAATACTTTCAAGCCCAATGACAACAACGAAGGACACACACACACACGTAGTCCTGCACACACATCAATGCTGCTCATAAATTTTGCATCATGTTGGTTAGTTAATGGTTTTCAATTTGTTTAGCAAGCAAACAAGTTTTTCGAGGTTTCTGCGGTTTGCTCACTTAAATGCTTTGCCAAAAATTTCTCGACAATTTGCCAACTAAAATAATAAGTTTAAATACTTTCCAGCTAGCAGAAAATGTTATGGTATTTATTATAGATTATTATTATGGTTACTATACATTTAGGCTAGGGCTAACCTCGGCCTTTGCCTTTGCTTACGTTTCAGCTCTTTAAGCTTTATCGAGAGTGTCTTTAGTCAATCACATCTTCTGTAACGCCATTCATTTAGCTTGTTTGACTCGACTCGCAACTTAATTAAGTTCAATCAAAGCGCGCACACCATGGCTTAGGCCGCAGACAGCGCTGCGGCGCAGACGCCCGCACACTCGTCGCGCCTACACACTCTCAGGTGTAATTTGCACAGAAATTAGCGACACTTTACTGAGAGCAGCCACAAACACTCAAAACCAGCCGCGTCTCCTTGTCGAATCACTCAGCCAGAACTAACGCGATTCATTTTCGTGTAAGCTAGCGAAACGCAAAACTTTTACTTTGGCTGCAAAAATATATAAATTTAGCTGCAAAAAAAAAAAAAAAAACTTAAAGCAACTAAATAATGTTGGCGAATGCATGCGAAATTTATGGCTGGCCATAAATTTTGTATTCTTAGCCATTGAAATTCAATACCGGCAAAATGCAGCTCACGATTCTCAACAAGTGCGACGACTAAGTGCAAAATTTGTCACTGCACCAGGGACAGAATTAACTTAAGGAAATATAAAAAAATATCAGGAAGTTGAAAGGATTTGGTGTGTAGAAATAGCCTGTAAATATATAAAAAAGGTATAACGTAAGTGAGTAGCTGTTAGAGATAGGAATCTGGCTTTGAACTTTTAGTATTATCTGAACAAAGTTTCTCCTTTTTACACTTCATACACTTTTTTATAGAGCTCTTTTTCATATATTAACTCAACTATATTAAAATATTTTCTAATTTAATAAATAATATATATACTTGATCAGCATTAAGAGTTGATTTTTAATATTTATCAAATTTTTAGACTTATAATCACTCCTCTATAAGCAAGCTGCCTCTAGGGTACCCCATTTTCGCCAGTTTACGAAATATTATTTTAAGTTTTTGTTAAATTTAATTTTTGTCAATTTTTTCCAGCTCGAGTCTTGTGTGCCTGCAGCTCGAATTACAATTTTTCGCTTTGATATGTGCACAATAAATTTGTTGGCCAAAAAATTGTGCGATGGGCGATTTCGTAAATATTTCGTTGGCTCTGCAACATATATATTCTGCTGCAGTATATTGATGGGGGGCGAGACTTGGATTTACATGCGTGTGTGTGTTTGACTTGTTTGTTTTTAGCTTTAGGAAATTTGTCAAATTGCGTTTTGCTTCAAAATTGACATTTGATGTGGCGCATTTGTTGCCGAGGCAGTGGCAAGTTTGTGAGCGGTTGCAGCTATGCTCACATCATGGGAGCACAGATATTTGGCTTTCGGAATGGGGTCAACTGAATCGAAAATAAATTGTATACACAACTATCAAAATGTGATGTAGTTGAGTGCCGATTCGAATTTGTTTTTTCTCTCTTTAATTTGATAAATCAATTTTTATGAATTGCTATATAAACTTGTAAATTTGCTCGCAGCATAAACAAAATCAAATCAAAGCCAATATATAAACATTTTATTTGGGCTCAAATCATTCAAATTTTATGGCAAAATATTCAAATAAAAAATGCTTTGTGAACGAAAATTTGGATAGTCGTTATATATGATCAATTTGCATAACTGTTATTTGTTAGGCGTTTTCGGGAAATTAGATTTGCTTGAATTTACAATTTTTGTAAAATAAGGTTTCATATTTGGATTGAATAACAATTAAAACTAGTAAAAAAATTCTTTTTTTGTGTGAATATTCATTTATTTTGTTGAAGTTTATCAAGTTTTTAGTTTAATGTTTCTTTATAAATAAACTTCAACTAATTTATGCAGCTATTTTTTACAAATTCCGATTTCAATTCTTTTAATTTAATAGGTAAATATATTTTTAAAAAATATTTAAAAAGAAATTTCAATTAAAAAATTAAAAATACTGAGTTTATTTATTAATTTAATTTAGTATAATTTAAAAAAATAAGAATTCATTCAACAATTAATTCAATGAGCTCATGCTGCACACTCTGTTGGCCTAATGCTTCCAGCAATTTTATTTTCAATTTATAATTACATATTCAGTCACACTCTAAGCTCTGCCAAAGTGTAAATAAAAATGAACTTTAATAAATAAAAAATATATTTATAAAATAATTATTAACCCAGCTTTAACTCCAGCTGGCACTCGTCACCCTTCAAACACTCATTTGCTTTGGGAAAACTCCTTTTGCTTTCATCGCAGCTGACATATTTTCACTTCCATAAACCCTCGTGGCCCTAGACGAACTCTGTTATTCATGAGACCAGTTGAGTTGACATCTGCGGTGCAGTCCCTGTCTACACACATATCCTTGAAATTATTTCATTCTCATTTTTTTTTGCTGCCGTCCTCTGCTCGCCTCATATTTAATCAATTAAAAATGTGTACGTGCACATTTGTTGCCAGGCGGCGGCCGAATGCAAACAACACGAATGCGTATCAAGCCCCAAACCGTCGGCCACAGCCAGCGCAGACAGTTGGCTGGCTACCAAACTGCACACATGTGCACCCACAGCGCACAAAGCTCATAAACAGTCGGAACTGGAGGTGGCTGGGACGTGGGACAAGCATTTTAATTTGAAAATAATAAAACCCGACAAAGCAGCAGCAGCAGCAACAGCCCAAGCCCCAAAGCTGCCCTGACGCTCTGACAATGACATGCAATTGAAGCCCGAGCCCTCAACGGGCATCGTCGGGCTTTTGTCTAATTGTCGCCGGCTTCCACGGGGCCGTCATAATGCAGCTGCCAGCTACGAGCTCCAAATGGGTTCCCCAAAGTCATGGATGGCATGTAAAATGTGCGCATATGTTGCGCCTTTTTAGTTGTTCCTCTTGCCTCTGGAGTGGGCCCTGTCATTCGCACATCCCCTATGCACCCACGTCCCCCACGTCAGACAGCCCTGACCTGCCAGCTGTGGCTGAATTCATATACCCATGCTCCTTGACAACTTCAGCCGGATTCACGCTCCTTTCGCTCCTGTTGTGTGTGTTGGCAAACAAATTACGACTGTTATTTTCAAATCATTTGGGGCCACTGCGTGCCAAGCCCTTCACCTGGTCACCTTTTTGTTGGCTCTCGGCGGGCGGAGTGCGGAGAGCAGAGTGCTCTGCTCGCGTTAAAATGCCGTCAAAGTACATTTCTGGGTGGCAACTCCCAGTGGCCACACATCTCACAGCCCAATTAGCTATTCGCTCTTAATTACAGGCGGCCATCAATTAAATTTTAAATTATTTTTAATATATAGATAATTGTGACTTGAAATTATAATTTTTTGGTTGTCTTAAGTTTATAATAAATTTAGACAAATTTTAATTTGAATTAACAATTTTTTTATATTAATTTTTTAAGAGAAAATTTAAGTGAATTCAACTAAAAATAACTTTTAAAATTTCTTAAGATTCTATAGATTATAAAATAATTTTAAAAATATTAAAAATGAAATTGCAGTAATAAATAAGTAAATAAAATAATAGAAATAATTTATTGATTTAAAATAAAATGATTAATAAAATAATAAATAAAAAAAAAAATTTAATTTAAAATAAAATTAAAAAATTCCAAAAAAAATAAAAATAATATTATTGCAATAATTTTGAAAATATTAAAAACAAATTTGCATAAATAAATAATAAAATAAAATAATAGAAATAGTTGATTTAATTAAAATAAAATTATTTATAATATAATAAAAAAAAAAAAAAAAAAAAAAAAAAAATATTAAATTGGAATAAAATAATAAAAAACTAAATAAAATAAAAAAAAATATATTACAAAAATAATTTTTAAAATATTAATAATTAATTTGCATTAATAAATATTTAAAAAAAATAATACAAACAATTGATTTAAATTAAATAAAATGATTAATAATATAATAAATAAAACAAACAAATATGAAAACAAAGTAAAATAATAAAAAACTAAATAGAATAACAAAAAAGCAAATAAAATAAAATAATTCAAAAATAAATAAATAATAAATAAAATAAAAGTAAAATAAATAATTAAAATTTAAATAAAATAACAAATTCAAGTTTAATATAATTCTTAATTACAATAACTCATAGATTAACATAAAATACTTTCAAATATGTTTCACTCTATATACACTCTTATTCCGCTACTCTTTTAACGCACTTCGTCGTATTGGCTTAAAGACTGTTAGCCATTTGTAGCACAAAATAAACTCGAATATTTGTGTTTCCGCTTTTCTCTTCGTTATTTATTTTTGTTTCTGCTGACAATAACAATAGCGAGCAAGTGTAAATGGCAATATAAATCAAATATGCGGCAGACGCAGCAGTTCACCTACATGCCACCAACACAGGTGACTCTGCAGCAGCAACAGCAACACCAACAGCAGCAGCAGCAACAACAATGGCAACAGCGAGTCGCATTCGTGTTTGCCATTTCAATTGAAATGTGCGCACATTTGCACTGGGCGCAAAAAGGAAACATAAATAAAATGAAAAAAAAAAGAAAATATATATATGTATATACATATATATATATATAAATTTATATATCTACAAACACACGCTTCAATTTATGCTATAATTTTCTTGTTTTATGTGCTTTCTGGGGCGTGGCAAGCCAAAACGAAGCAGAAAAAAATTAAACCTCACACACACGCACATCCATTTGCTCTGTGGATGATAACAATCATTTTGAGTGTTTGCCTCATTTTCAACGCACCCATTTCGCTCGCGTGTGTGTGCGTGTGTGCGTGTGTGCCTATCTGTGCTTTTCCTTGCCACTCATTTATTTTCCAGCTGCCTTTTGCTTCTGCCACGCAGTGTCAGAAAATGCATTAACATTAACGCAGCTCACTCCTAAGCACACAAATTTCGCTGCTTTTCTTTTTTTTTTTGATTTTCTCTTGTTTTTTTTTCTCAGCTTTTTTACATTACACAAAATTATTTAATTTCCTGCAACGCCTGTTCGCAATTTGATGAGCCACTGTCAGTTGTCCGTCGAGGGCTAGTCGGACCCGCAGTCGCTGGCACGCCCTATGCTCGCTGCTCGCTGCGTGCCTGCAAAGTTATGATGTTTTGCTGTTCACAGTCAGGCAGAGGCGAGTCTCTCTACCTTTCTCTCTCTCTCTCTCTCTCTCTCTCTCTCGCTCTCTCTCTGTTTGCTCTCTGTTGGAAAATTTCTTAATTTTTTCGTACACTTTTTTTTTGGTATATATATTTACCAACGCTTATCGCAGCCAAGTTAATGACTATGTGGGTCATTAGCATTTTCAGCGTGTGCCGCTATACATAAATATATATATATATTATATAGAAGCTGCCTGGCCTCATGCAAATTTAAGCTGTAGCTTTAAGAGCGAAGTAAAATGAAACGATAATTGGCAGCTTTTGATAGCAGCTGAGATAAGCTAAGTTTGTTTCTCAGCCAGCGCTCAGACTGCATTGAAATCTGTTTGCAATAATAATAATAATAATAAGAATAATCAAAAGCAATAAAAAATGCAAGGAACACAGGCAGAGACTCCGCCCAGATGTTGCTGCTGCTGATATGATATATATAAAATTGCATTTATAGGCAATCATGTCAACGCCCAAAAGAAAGAAAAATATATGAAAAGATGTTGTAGTTGCTGTTGGCTGTCAGACGTCGCAAGTCAAGTGCCAAGTGGCAAGTGGCAGGCTGCATGTGCAGAGGCGTCAATGAAAGGCCAAAGGGCAGGCAGGCGGGCGGGCGGGCAGGCAGATGCCTGCCTTGCGCCTACACAGCACTCACTTCACACCTACGAAGACATTGCCTGCGTTGTCATAAAATAGAAACGGAAGTGTAAGGCACACAGGAAGTCGTTTAGGGCAGACTCAGACTCTGGCTGAAAGTAAAAGTATTTGAATAAAATATGACCCATGATAGCTTATGCTGGAAACTGCATTTCGATTGTTTAATAAATTACAATACGTTGGAGTTGAGTAATCGCAAGCTATACCCATAGATATTCAATCTGTCTGAGGCAACGGCTGCATAGCGTCTCTTGTCCCTCCTCTCTTGGAGTCGTTGCCGTCGCTGCTGACAGTTGATTGAACACTTTTGGAATGACAAAAACGCCCCACGGGTGACATTTCTCAAAACACTTTACCGTGTTGCCCCGGCCCGGCCCGGCCAGAGCCAGGCGGAGCTGGGGCTAGGTGTTGCAACCTTGATTTACGGCGCTGCCTGAACTTGGCCGACGGCTATGCAGGGCTCCAGATTATGGACTGGGCTTTGGCATTTGCATCGCTGCTGAAGCCCGGCGGCCAATCATTAAAACGTCGACATGATGAGTTTGTGTCCGAGCTTGCAGTTTGACTGGAGTTGAAGTTGGAGTTGGAGCTAGAGCTGGAGCTGGAGTTGGAGCTGGAGCTGGAGTACTTTGCTTGCTGCTCTCTCGCGGTTTTAAATTACCATTTTAATGCTGCCGAGTGCCGTTGATTGATGTGCGCTGCTCAGGTCGGCTCCACTCGGCCAGGCTCTGCCTCTCTGTCGAGTGCCAGTTGGCAGCCAAAATGTAAATGGCTTTTCTGCAGCGTTTCCCGCTAACAAGCTTTTGGCATTTTGTTGCCGACTCTTTGCTTTTTTTTTTGCTCTCTTGCTTTAAACGCATAAAAACTTTAATGCTGGCCATAAAGTAACAGAAAATACGTCAATTGCCGCTGCGACTTGCCTCTTAGAATATATATATATTAACAGCTACTTTGAGACACTTCATTAGGTTCTGTGCCGCTGCAACTGCTGCTGCCGCCGCCGCTGCTGCTGTCGCTGTTGCCCTGTCGATTGGAGTTTTGTGATAAGCCACTCGCCCACAAGAGCTCTCCATCGGCTCGCACCTCTCCTGCTGCTCCGCTCTTTGTTTGCCACAACATTTTGACGGGGCCGAGGCTGCTGATTGAGCGCAAGTGCCGCGTTCTCTGACAGCCTGACAGCCCGACAGAAAGACAGAAAGACAGCCTGACAGCCAGATACTTTAGGCTTTTAAATGCGCTGCTTCTTGGCCCCGTCAACATTCATACATTTGGGCACAATTTCTTGGAGTGGGCTCTTAAGCAGCTTCTGAATGATGCGACGCGCTCGGGCCACGTCAAAAATGTCGTCGTCTATCTATCCCCCCTCCCCCATCGCTGCTGCTGTCATGTCTGCTGCCGTGTAGCGAATGTTAATGAGCTGTTAAAACTCAGCGTCCATCGTGGCCGCATCTTCAAATTAAAACTGCAGCAGCAACAGCCTGAACAGGCCTGAACAGCCTGAACTCTTAACTTGTTTTACATCTTGTTTGTTGCTTCCTTTTCTCTTCTTTAATTTTTACCACTTTGTCCGTTTGTCACGGCTATAAATAGTTTCATTAGTGGCACTACAATTGCCCAATAAATGAGCTCGGAGGCTCTGAGAGTGCGTAGGCCACTGATTGCACCTTCAGTTTGGGACTCCACTGAACCCATGACTGCTGCTAATGAGTTGCTCTTCGCTTCGTTGGCTAATTAAAAGACAGTTGCTCTTAATTCAAAAAATTAAAAGCTAACATTTAATCCAATTATACAAACAAGTTGTCAACTGTCTTGCAAGAGGACAACGCTCATTTATTATTAAAGCAGAGGCAAGCGCGTTCGACTCGACTGTGCCTGACTGGCCAATTAAGTAGATCAGCTCTTCAGACTGATCAAGAAATGTAAATATTTATTCATTTAGAGAAATAAAGAGATTTGTATGCGAAATAAAACAAATTAAGTTGCTTAGTTTATGAGGTGTAGCTGCTAGCTTTTGCAGTTTCTTATGCTTGGTGAAGATTGAATATATATTCAAGCATCTATTGGGTTTGTCCTCACTTAAAACCATTTTCTGTATGAAAAGATTATGAAATATGCAGAAAATTAACTTAAAAACAAATTTATAACAGCTTTAAATAAGTAAATAAATAAGAAGTGACATTTTTTGTTTTGTTTTAATATTTATAAAATATTTTACAAAAAAAAGATTTAATTTAAAAATTATTGTTCAACAATTTTCTTATATATTTACACAGCAATATTACTTTATATATGTATATATATAATATATATTATTATTTATTTATATATACATATGCATATCAATTTATATTATTTTTAGCTCTTTTCCTTTTACTTTAAAGTAAATTCAAAATTTTTTAAGCATTTTTAAGTGCCATAAAAAAAGTATTGGAATTTATAAATATAATTAAAAGTCCAATTTTATCTATGAATTTATTTTCTTATTAAATAGTGTTCTAAATTTTATTTTAAATTTTTATATTATTTATTTTGGTTTTTATAGCTCTTTTAATATTTATTATATTTAAATTTTAAATTAAAATTTATATTAATATTTGTATTATCTAAAATAATCGAATGTATCAAATAAAAAATAAAAAAACCTATAATATAATATATATAAAATAAAATAATAAATATAAATGGTAAAATATGATAATAATATAATAAATTTATTATATTTTACCATTAATATTTTTATTTTATTTTAATTATTTATTATGTATATTACATATATATATATATATATTACATTTATATATATTATATATTATTTATATATTGTAAGTTTTTATGTATATTTATATTTTATGTAATACATTATTTTAATAATAAATAATATTCCCATCTGCCACATCTTTTCATTGCCAATAAATAATATACTCTGCGCTAGCCACATTCGCCCATCGCCACTCTCGCCAGAGCATCCTCTGCATCTCCATGTCGGTTAACTGCTTCGGGCCGCTGTAAGTTATTAGCACTTCACACTTGAGCCTGTCAGCGCTAATAGAGGCCACTTAATAGGCTCTCAGCATTCGCTTCATTTAAGTAAATCACTGCAAATGAGCCGCTCATGCAGTTGATTGTGCTTCCACTTCCGCGTCTTCTGCACACTCACACACACACAAAAAAAAAAAGTGTTTGCCAGCGAAGTTCTAAAGTTTCGCCCCCGCGTTACGATTTTCTCAAGTGTCTCGCATGACAATAAGCCGCTCCCCGGGCTGAAGTGCAATTGTGACTGGGAGTGAAATCCAATACGCATTTGATATTGTTGCGGGGTGCGCTTAAGCGGCTTCTGGCTGTCTGCATGTCAAGCTCTCGTTGGCCCGGGTAAGCAAATACTTTGGCGCCCGGCGAGAGCTCATATTACCCACGGGCCTGGGGCCTGGAAACAATAATTTATTGGTAGCCAGCGTTATGGCGCTTGGCCGATGGGAAAACGCCGAGACTGAAGCAATGCCAGCTCTAACTGGCTGAGGGACCAGCTCCCCAAACAATTTGTCTGCTCTACGAATTCCGTGGCGCTGCTCTCTAGCAATTACTTGTCTAAAATAATTGGCTATGCCGCAAAAATCTCTCTCACAAAAAAAAAAAAAAAAAAAAGCGAAACAAAACAAACAGAGACTGAAGCAGTCCACAACAGACCAGACCAGACCAGACGTCAAACAATCAAAAACGAAAACTGTCTGCTGACTTTGACTTTGGCTACGGCTTTGATGGCAGCTGCTCGTTAGGGCGGCGATTTCCGTTTCCGCTAGACCTGAGATTGAAAGAAAAACAAAAGCGTGAAAGGATTTAGCAGCAATCACAGTTTCAATATTAATAGTTGGCTGGACCTCGACCCGCCGGACTCCGCCTCTGGACTCCGCCGTTAACAGCAACTGCTGCTGCCCTTGCTCAGCTGCTCAGCATTTTTGCTGCGTGGCTGATTTTGGCTTTCCCTTTCGACCACCGCAGACATTGGCCTAAACGGCAACAATATAGCAGCAAACAAAGCGCAAATCGAAAAATTTGGCCACCTCCCACATAAAAGGGCGACTTTTATTTGCCGTCTATTGATGTTATTGACTGACTCTGCCCCGAGGCGGAGAGCGGGACGAGGGCCCAGCTTCCAGCTGTGACCAGCACAGCAAAACGACGTCGTCTGCGGCGGTACGCGACATGCCCGTTGCCAATATAAAAAGGGCGCATAAAAATAAGTAATATTCGCTTTCCTCTCTTTTCTGCTGCTGCTATTCATTTTCCCTTTTTTTTTTTGTTTGCAATTTAACTTTCATTTTCAATTTTCATGGCCTTTTCTCTGGTTTATTTGCGGCCAGCTGAAAATGATTTCAGGGCGCTTTTATGCTTCCGTTTCTACATAAAATACGTGAGAGCGTGTAAACTGCACCTGAGCTGCGTTTAGAAATACCAGACAATGCCCAGACAGTGGGGGGGGCTGAGAGTTTAAGCCATAAACAATTGCTAAAAGGGGAGGGGAATTGGTAAAATATTTCTGACTTGGCCAAAAGCTTTTAGAACTTGCCAAATCTTGAATAGAAAATATTAAACTAGAATCAGTTGCCATTGGCGAAGCTGTAATCAGCGGCAATTATAAACTAAGGGAATGCTCATTAAAAAATTGAGCATAATTTGATAGCCAAGGCAGAGAGGTGAATACAAGGGCGCTCAATGTATTTAAATGGAATTGCTAAGAGGCAGCAAGTCCCTCACTCACTCAGTCAAGCAGTCAAGCTGCGTCAAGCCTCGCTGCTTATCGATTACAACAACTCAACTCAAACGCCCACGCAGAGTGGGAGAGAGAGAGAGAGAGCAAGCGGGTGAAGGCCATGGCCCCCAGCAGCAGGGGCTTAGTGTTTTGGAGTGTGGAAAATAAATTGACATTTATCTGTGTGTAACAAGATCAAGTATACGCAACATTGCCCACGCTCGAGCTGCGGCTCAGCTCTGATTTTGTGGCCGGCGCGTTGATACACATTCGGCTTCGCTCTGCAGCTCGATTGTAATCGCAACATGGCGTATGAGTAATTTATATTGCGTAGCCCGACCTCGGCGCACGCAAACAAATTAAAGCGGAAACCAAAGCCTGGAACTGGAGCTGTGCTGTGCGTCATGTTCTGCTTTGGCAGCGACTAACTAACGACAGCTACTTGACATCTGATTCGCCGATTAGTGCGTTGCGAGTTGCCAACTTCTGCATTGAAATTGCAAATTTCGTTTTTATGGCAAAGTTTGACAAGAAAAAGTTGAAGAACGCTGCGGATGGCCGCAGCGAGGGCTGCACTAGACTAGAGCTAGAGTCGGAGCTGAACTCACATAAAAACTTGTGCACCTCCAAGTGAACTAGTTCTTTTCGAAGGCATCTTTAGTCGAGCTGGAAAAGTCTCATTGATTCATATGCAATATTTCTGCAGCCCTGTGTCCATCCATGCATGCGTGTGTCGCTTATCAGCCATCGTGTTGCACGTTGCACATGCAACTCAGCTCGAGTTGAGTTGTTGCCCAACTTGACAGCGCTGAAAACTTTGCTGACAGGCAGCAGCAACAGAGGCAACTGAACGTAAGTAGCTGCTAAGTAAGTTGGCAAGAGGCAGACATATGGTTAGTTAGTTCGACTAGGCCATGCATAAGTGAGGCGCCAATCAGAAAAACTGTTAACCTTTCTCCTGTTGAGAGACCTCACGTATATGTGTATACAGATAAACATCGTGTTTGCATATGCAACTAGTCTCTAAGCTAAGCATAGTTCAGTCCTAAGGGCAGCATTTAAGCTGTCAATTGGGAATTATTTCTACCTCTCGTTCCCTCCCTCTCTTGCTTTATTCAATTAACACTGCTAACCTAGTTTTCTTCAACTCTTTTTCTATTTGCAGAGCTATTCCCAGCTGAGCAGCAAAGACACAAGAACAAGCACAAGGTGAGTTGCAGTTGTTTCATTTCCATTCCATTCCATTCCGTGTCAGGCCAAGCCAAGCCACAACTGCCATAGAACGTAATTAGACTACGGAAATCACACATATAGAAGCAATTTGTAAGTTGCTGAGAGCTTTGGCAACTTTAAAGCAATTCCCATCAAATTTCCTGTGCCCGAAAAGCTGATAGGATTTTAATGCAACACGGAAATGCGCTCAACGAACCAAAGACCAGGCGTCAGCCAGTCGAAACCTAAAGAGAGCGCAAAAACCTAGAGAATTGCAGTGAAAAGTGGGAAAAAGCACGCAGATGATACTTACCTAGGGTAGATGTCCCTCACCTGAACTAGTTTTCTGTATACTTAGCCTTGACAAGGCAACAGTTGGTCGTCACAGCTTTAGATACCTTTCTTTGACATTTCATAGAGACAGCTCAGGTTTTGCTTCGCTTTGACCTGTGGACAGTCTGTTCCTGCCTAGGACCTCTCTTCCAATACTCCTTTGCAGCTAGAGTTAAAAGGGGGCTATTGTAACTGCCTGGCCGTTGCCTGGCAGCCTGACGACTAAATGAATTTAAATTACTTTTACGTGCTTCGGCAACGGCTTCACATGGCCCGCAACTTGACGCAAATCATGAATAAATAAATTTTATGCGTAAATATAATTCAATTGCACGACAAAAAGCAGAAAATAAACGAACTGAGATCGCCCAAGACTGGCATTAAATATATATATAAATATGTATATACATATATATGACTGCCATTTCTCGCTCGTTGTCAAGCAGCCGCTTTTAGCCATTTTAAAAATACTGCCAAAAAATATGCGGCAATCGCTGGCTCTTTATCCAAGCTGAGAACACTTTATAGGCACCTCATTGATTTTCATTGATTTTGCGTGAGTTATTTTTATAGAGGTATTTTCTCCTTATTTTCTGCTTTTATTTTGTCTACGCCTCACACCTGCCTAGCCTGGATGGACAAGCAATTTATTGATCTGCCTGTCCTTAGGTATTTATGGCGTCGTTTCTCTGGAACCATTTTGTCAGCTGCAGCTTCGCTCCTCCTTTTCAAGAAAATAGGCTGTAAGTTGAGCTGAATATATCTATATCTAAGTCAGAAACTCAAACTGAAATTGAATACAATTTTTGTATTAATTTATAAACAATACTAAATATCATAGTAATTAAATTTTAACAATATATATATTGAATAAGTAATCTAAATATAATTTTCTTTAAATTTTATACAAATATTTTTACAATTTTAGAGCTCAGACTTTATTTTCTGCTATTTTTTTCTACTATAATAAATTAATTTTGTAGACATTAAACTTCAAACATAAAAATTGTGTTATAGAAAAATATAAATATTTTGTATATTATTATTACATATTTTTATAATTTTTTATACTATTATTATTATTGTTTTATATTTAATAATCAAACAAAAAACTCTTAAAAAATTAAAATAAATTCTTATACTAATATCTGAAGCATCTCCCAGGAATTTAAGAACTCACAACTCATATTCTGCCATTTCTGTTACAATTTCAATTCAATTTCAATTTAAGCATCTTTCCTCTAATTACTCCACTTCAATTGTCTCCTCTTCTCTCATGCTCCACTGAAGGTCCCGAAAAATTTCTCCAGACTGCAGATTGCAGTCTCAGCAGTTTTCATTGTCAATTCTTTTGGGGTAAAAGTTTCATAAATCACTCAGCGGACTCAACAGGTTGCCATTGGCCCAGTCAGCTCCAATAGTCTGCCCATTTTTCAAGTGCCTGCATTCAATTAACAGTAAAATTTATGTATGGGGAAAACGCTGGATTCCCCTCACACACACACACACACACATTGAGCAGAGAATTGTTCGTATCAACTGCCAAATGCAATTAAAAGGCAATGAATTTTGCTCTCTCTCTCTCAGTCTCTCTGCTTTGTCCATCTCGCTCGCATTTGACTTTGCTGCCCTGCCAATGTGTGGGCGTTTCGGTGGTAGTTTGTGGCAGGGGGGCGTGGCACTGGTGCGCGTATGGCATTCGCCTTAAAAGTAAAACACTTAACTTAAATTGTGTTCAACAGCTGGAAATGAACACCAGCAGCAGAGGCAGTAGGAGCCGCGCATTGCTTTAATTTTTGGGCAGCTTCTCCTACTCCTCCTCCTTCTCCTCCTCCTCCTGCTGCTGTTGTCTCCTGCTCTGCTCGCTGTGATTATAATTTATTGATTCCAGGGCCAACGGGCAACATCTGTCCGGCGAGTGTTTTAAAAATAGTTTGTCCATGTTTTATGTACATTTTATACATTTTATTTACAATTTCTGGTCGCACACAAGTTCAAACGGCTCTCTCCCAATGCTGCCACGCCCACAGCCCATGGACAGCACATTAGCAAAGGCTGGCGTTGTATCGTCCCCCCCTTTTGGCAACACACTTCACATTTTTTATGATTTCCACATACTTTTTGACAAAGTGGAATTTGAAAATGTCTGCGAGCAGCTGTCACAGCCACGCCCCGACGCCCCAACGCCCCCCCAGCTGTCGCCCACTTGCAGCAGCTTGCTAATAAAATTATTAACGTGTAAATTCTTGCGACTTATTTAGCTGCCAATTAATAAATTTTATATTCAGCTGCGCGTCGTTAGCTGTGCCCCGTCCACTTCTTTTGTTTTTTCAACGCATTCCACTGGAGGATGCCAGCCACCCCCACCCCCCAACTCATGCCCAGCGCCTGGCTGCCACCCGCAATATGTGTCTGGCATATTAATGAGCATTTGTTACACTTCTCGACGAAAATTTATGTGTCCAGGTTAAATTCCTGGGATTGCTGAGCGCTCTTCATTCGGTTTGTTCATTTGTTAAATTAATTTATATTCCCCTCCGCTGAATTTCCAACAAAATATCTTGTGACATTGCCAAACAGTGGAAGGCATTTGCTTTTCTACTTAATATTTGTGTGTTCTCAACCCTTTGATTTAGTCAGGGGATAATGATGTAAGAGCTGAATATATATACATATATATGTTTAGGAAAATTAATGAAGTATATTTATGTATACAGTGATAATCAACTGAATAGTTGCTGAACAAACCTGCCTATATTTTTTGCTTCACTTTTCGCCACGAGAAATATTTTAATTGTTAACCGAGGCGTATACTTGATATTAATGGAGGACACAATTAATATTAAATAATTTAAAATTAAATTTAATATTAAAAATTGATATTTTGTTGTAACAAATTTTTAAAATAATTATTTTAAATATTTAATAATTTTTCTAAATATTTTAGTCGCGAAACCAATTAATTTTAGGGTATCTTCATGCAAAATAATATATTTAAAATATAATAAAATAAAATGCACTTACCGAACACATTTTCTCTTCATAACTGATTAATTTTTGTATAAAATAAAATTTATTTCATTCAAATCGGAGTTTTCACTGAAGAGAAATAATTCCCCGAAGTTTAGTAAAAAACTCAAACTTATATAGCTGAGCGGCTCAAAACATATTTGAGGCTTAGAGTATTATTATTTAATATTTAATACTTCGCTTAGCGTATGCTAACTGTTGCACGAGCCTATGGCACGTATAGCCATCGATCTATATATACTACTTCCTTCCCCTCTCTCCCTCTCTCTCCCACTCACATTAGCATGCCAAACACGTTGTTCGCTGCAAACACTTTAATATCCCGAAAAAATGTTGCTGCTCTGCTCTTAAATAAGTAGAGCTGCTCGCAACACGCCTCCACACACATTAAACTTTGACCCATTTCATAGTGGCACATTTGCATAACGACGACGGTGGTTGCTGCCACAGAACCCTTTCGAAATAAATTAAAAACGAAAATCTAGCTAAATATTTAATTGGCACACACACATGATATTCAAGCTAAAGCAGTCCCTCTCTCTGTCTCTCTCTCTCTCTCTCTCTTTCTCTGGAGATTTCATAAAAATGAAGACTGAGCACTCTAATTGTTATACGTTATCCGCAGAGCAAATATGGAGTACACTGAACTGGCCGCAACAGCCAGCCAGCCAGCCAGCCGAAATCTGCCTTGCTCAAGCTGAGGTCGCCCGGCGCCATTGTGTCCCAGTGCCTGGCTCCGTGTTGGCTTTTTGGCGAATTTTTAATGTGCGCCACTAGCTGCACACTGTATTTCACTTCATTTTTTATTCACGCGCCCTACGGCTGCCTAAAAAGCACAGTGCCCGCACCCCGCCAGCCCCTCCGGCTCAAGCCTCAACCCTTGCTGCATGAAAATGTTTGCCTTGGCGTCCGAAAAAAAAGGTTTGCGTGCCAAATTATTGTGCCAGTGGCCCAAAGTTTTTCTTTCTCTCTCTCTCTCACTCCTCGGCTGCGACTTCTATTTTGTTGTATGTTTTTTTCTTTTTTTGTTCCTGTTGCTGGCATTTGGCAGCAGCCGAAACGCAAAGTGCGTTGTACTCAGCTCGTTTTTAAAGGCTGCCACTGAAAATCGATATTGTTCACTGGCGTACAACGTGGCGTATGAGCGATGTGGCGAGGTACAGGCCAATACCATTATGTTAGGGGTACTCAAAGGTAGTTAGATTGGAGGTAGGAGACTATAAAAGATGGAAAAAATAGAGAATAATTATTTATAAATAAATATTTACTATTTATTTAAATAATATTTTTATTTATATTTATGTTAATCATTTGATTTATTTTATTTACTTAATATATATATATATATATATATATATATATATATATATATATATATATATATATATATATATATATATATATATATATATATATATATATATTAAGTAAAATAAAATAAAATCAAATGATTAACATAAATATAAATAAATAAATATATATATATATATATATATATATATATATATATATATATATATATATATTTTTTTTTTTTTTTTTTATTTTTTTTTTTAATTTATTTTATCTAGTTTACCTAATTTATTTGATTTAATTTTTATATATTTATTTATATATTTTTATTTTATTTTAATTATTTATTGATTTAGTTGTTTATTTATTATTTATATCTAGTTTTTATTTCTACCTCAATTAAAATTAAATAAATGAATATATGTGAGTAAGGAAATACTGTAGACTCCTCCCTCGTTCAGGTATTAGTTGAAGAAAGTTGAAGCTGCCTGGGAAAATGGTAAACTCTGCGCACATGTGCCAGCGTCCAACGTCCGAAATTATATTTAATTTTTTATGTCAGTTTCTGTCTGCTTTGCCATCCATTCCATTCCATTTATGTATTTTTGTTGTTGTGGTGCGCTTCAGTTGATTTGCAACAGGGAAAAAGATAAATAGAGCAAAAGAGAGAAGCGCAAATGCGGCAGCGCCTTTTCAAATGGCTTAATAAGCGGCCACAACAAAAACAACAACAAGAGCAATAAGAATAAGCGGAATATCTAGAGCCGTCTCGCTGCTGCAGACGCCGTGGCAGACGCAGCAGACAGCAGGCAACGCGCAACGTGCAACGTGCGACGTGCTGCCTGCAGCAGGCAACGAGCGAGGCAGACGCCATGCGGCAAAATAAAAACCCCAAACACCATAAAATAGACACAAAAAAAGCTGCGAACTAGGTATTTAAAAATATATATCGCTCCGCTGTATGAGGATCGCCAAGTGGCGGAGCCCAAAATAATGCGACAATTGCATTAAGTGCACAATGGATGGATGACCGAGCAGCCGGCTACAGGCAGCAGGAAGAAGAGAGCAGCAAGAGTGGGGACAACTTTGGCGACTGCCTAGCAAATGAAAATATTTTATCTTTATATGCAGTTTGCAGTTTTTGTCGCTCATTCTTTCTACTTTTGTCTGCTGCTGTTGCTGGAGCTTTGCTGCACTAAATGGCAAGAGATGCTCAACTGGTTTTTATTGTGCCTGGGTTATGGTCAAATAAAGTTTTAGACTTTATCTACCGTATGTTTGCCGAAGGGGTTAAGAAAATAGAGACACAGAGAGAGAGACAGAGAGAGAGAGAGAGAAAACGTGACAGCTTAAGTGCGAAGTTGGCCAAAATGCGCGTGAATGGCTAGCGATTAACTGAGATAGCGATAACAAACGCAATTAATAGATATACAGATAGTGCTTTTAGCCAAACAAACGATATCAAGTATAACTGTAAGTTGGCTTATTGGGCATTAGATTGGATCTATCCAGAGTAATAACTTGGGCAATTTCCATTTCACTTTAACTGAACTAGTTTTATGGCGTGATAAAACTATTTATCTATATGTGAATGTGTATGTAAGAATAGCCAATTTATTGAAGTGTTTTTTTTAGTATTTTAAATAGTTTTTTAGTATTTTAAATATTTTAAGTATTTTTATAAGGTTTTCAGTATTTTTAAGTAATTTTATTATTTTTTTTCTGTACTTTTAAGTATTCTTATTATTTTAAATATTTTATTTGTGTTTGCTTAAATATAAAGCAACAAGAATACACCTTAGTTAGAAGTTAAGCTTATTCATTTATTTTATTTTTTATTTTATAGTATTATAAAAGTAATAAAAATGTAAACTGAAAGAATCTTTCATTCCATGCTCTAAATCAGATTTTATCTCAGTTTCAAACTAATTCTAATTATTTTTATAATTATTTCCAATAATTTTCTGCTCGAATCAACAATTTCTTAATGAATATTCACACATAAATAACTAAATAAAATTATAATACATTCAAATACAACACAAATTTAAGTTCAAACCCTAAAAATCCTTGGTTTAACTTGAGATTTAAACTCTTTCATATTTTCTATACCAGGCTAAGCCTTTAAGCTTCAATTTATATCCCAAAAAATACTTGAAAAATCCATGTTAGCTTCTCTGCAAAATTTAAATGACAAATAAAAGTTATTAAAAGCATTCCGTGTTCTGTGGAATGCAGTGACATGCAGCAGGCGACAAAGTCTCTGGGAAGAACACAATTTTGCGTTTAGCTCTCTGGCAGGCAGACAACAAATTTTTGGGGCCCCCGCAGCTGACTGACTGAACAGATCTAAGCAGAACGAAACAAAACAAAACAGAACAGAACTCTGTCTGTGTCGGAGCTGGTGGCTGTGCCAACAATTGCATTAATTATGCGTGCGGCAACATTTTGTGGCAAAGGCTTTTGCCAAATTGCCACAGCGGAGGCACTTGAAAGTTTTGCAGACACTCAATTATATGGTCCAAGCAGCGCAGGGGACAGCAAATGGAGAACTGCCGCCTGGTGACAGCGACGACATCAACAATTCATCTTTGACGCTGGCTAGGAAATCTCAGAGAGCGACAGAGTGAAAGAGAGCGAGGGACAATTTGTGCGTGCCGCACTTCAAAGCGAGTCTCGGGGCAGCGAGGCATCGGAATCGGGCTAAGAATCTGCAGCATTGTCTGTCGTTCCATGTCGACGACGTTGCCTTTTCTGTTTGCCTATTCAATAACTGAGATCCGCGGGTTGGCTGGGGGTGGCTGGGAGGCTGACAGACGAGCCAAATGCTAATCTTGATAAAAATAAACGCACTCGGGCACGTTGAGGTGGAAAAGTTGGCGCGTCTCACGTTTTTCGTCGCATTTTCAATTTGCTTGGCATTTGCCTGGCCATTGTCAGCATATCCCACCCATTGCCCCCTCTCTGTCCTCTCCCCCCCTCAGCGTGTTGGACCTTTGCTAAGTGAATATTAATATTGACTTTTTGCCTGTTTGCTTTCGCATAGTTTGCAAAGTTTTTCACCTTTGATTGCTACGCTTCCACTCGCTCTGCCGCTGCCTCAACCTGAACCTGAACCTGAACCCTGACCTCGCCCGCTTACCATTTGTGGCCTTAAAGTCAACGCAGAGTCTCTCCTCCACGCGCAGCTCTCATTCCCAGACTCTGCTCAATGGCTGCTTTTAAATTTATGTGCAAAGTTTTATGCGTGGCAAGAGCCTTGGAATGGGAGATGCTCCCACTGCCACTGCCACTGCTGCTGCTGGTGGTGGTGTTCGCTCTTTGAGTGGAGGCGCTTTTCCATTATCAGCATTTGATGCTGCTTCCTTGTCGGCAGTTGCTATTATTTTCCATTTTTATGACATTTAACTGCACGTCCCGTGCCCTGAACCGGAGACCAGCTCCTCTAACTAGGTGCCTACCTCTGTGAGACCTGCCACACTCCACTCGACTCCAGGTACTCTCCGAATCACGCTTGTATTAAAATAAATTGACAAAAAAAAAAAAAACAAACAATGTCAATTTAATTAAATGAAGCTTATAAAAACTGAGCAAAGGCGGCAACATTTGAATTTTTGGTTAAGCAGCCGCCATAAAGTCAATGAATATGCGAACCGAACTCGGGTAAGACTCATGACCACATGCGCTGGCTGAGATTGTGTAGAGAACAGGGTTGAGTTTAAGGAACTGCCTTAGAAAGGCCAAGAACTCTGTGGATTTTGAGTTGGTTTCTAGTCAGTTTGGGTTTGCTATACATATCAGCATATAAATATGTAATATATATTGAAGATCTATATTAAGAGTCTGTTTGAAGTATGGAAATTCCATTTTTTTTATATTTATAGATCATATATATAAAGATCTTTTGACACTTGGACACTTGATCTGCTAGAAGGCCATCTAAAAGCCCAGCTTGAGCTTCTTTAACTCTTAAGAGCTTAAGGCTGTAGTCCTCTGTCTGCATGCCTAGCTTAGTTTCCTTAGCTCTTGACGGCTTGAAGCTTGAGCTAAGAGGCTGCTGGACATGCTCTGTTTGAGCTCTTTAGCTCGTAAGAGATTGAAGCTGCTCCCTTAAGGCATTGATGCCAGATCATATTTAGTTAGAGATGCTTTCAAATAGATATATATACTCATATATATATATACATGCTTATGTATATCTACACTACAGATTGACGATGCTTAACTCTTAAGAGCTTGAAGCTTTAGCTAAGGTGCTGAAGAGTTCAAACTTATTATACATGCCCAGCAGATGCTGAAGACTTGTCATATTAGCTTGAGATCTTCAGCTCTATAGAGATTTAAGATATTTTTGAGTTACTTCATTTAAGAATCTAGGCACTGATTCCAGACCACATTCAGCCTCAGAAGTGCTCAAATAGATACTCAATCATACAGACTAGCATGCATACAAATTACCTTAGAGTAGGAGCTAAAGCAAGCCTCAGTTGCAATCCTTTCAGCTCATGTTCGTTCAGCAACAGTTGACCCTAACATATCTCTTAATATATATATTTCTATATTGAACAATAATATCTATATATTATATGCTCGCTATCAAACTTAAAGTTTGCTTAGTATCAGTCAACCCAACAGAACTCTCAACTCTTTCATTGTAGCTATGAGCAGCAGCATGATTTATATCTCAATTATGAAATAAGTCGACTTGAGCATTTTTCTTCATATTCGACATACACACACAGAAAGAGAGTTAGAGAGAGGGAGAGAGAGCTCTCTCACACACACACACACCCACTCAGATGGCCCATCAGCCGCCGGCTTACATACACCTTTTGAGTTTACGTAGATATTTAAGCATTTTATAAGCCTATTAAGGATCAACTTCGATGATGTTGGCCCCATTAAAACTACCACAGAATGAAAAGTGGGCGCCGAAAGTGCAACAAAAACAACAATTTCACAAACTTGTTGGCCTTTGACGGCGCCTCGCCTCCACAGCTGGCTCGCTCCGCTCCAATTTGGCTGGCCCGGGCACTTCTTAACTACCCCGGCCGGCACACTCCCGCCAGCAAGCAACCGCAAGCGACGGCGTACTATCAAAATATTTGCCACAATGAAATCATATTTGTGTGCCCTGCCAGTGCCACGCCCCCACTTAGGGAGGGTATGTGTGTGTGTGTGTGTGCACACTGTGAGCCGGAGAGAAGGCGCTCAAAGAGCGGGCGCCGTCGACTGGGACTTGACTATAGTCAAGTGAGGCTGGCGTGCGAAAGTTTATTAAAAACTTTGTGTGCCTTTTGCTTTACTTTTTTACTCATATTTTGCAAACAAACAAGCAAACACACACACACACACACTAACACACACACACACACAAAATGTTACAAAAAGCAACAGGAGCGACAGCAACAACAACAACGGCCATGTGAAACTTAATAATTCACACAGGAGTGAATTTTTCACAATTTTCACTTTTTTTTTACCGCTGCCATTGAGTAGGGGTTGTGTGCTGGGGGTTGACAGGCAGCCCCCTACCATGCCCTAGTCGAGTGGAGGGAGGGGTTAGTTGACTCTGCTTGCCTTTGCTTGTTTTTCACCAAATTTTATTGAAGCGTAAAATATGATCCAAAAACTGCGCTGCCAGGAAAAACAAAGAAACTGTGGCAAAAAGAGCAAAAGTAGTTTGCAGATTGCGTGTGTGTGTGTGTGTGTGAGTGTGAGCCTTCAACTTTTGTTGACAGAACGAAACCTCAAAAGTTTGCGCTTTGCTTTTATTATTTGTTTTACAGCTAGTTAAGAGCATTGTGCAAATTGCTGGCGTGTGCACTGGGAACAGAGCTCAAGGGGTTTGCTTTAATGAGACGCTGGCTGGGAGTGTCTTGACATATGCAAATCGCAGATAGACAGGCACACCAGCTTAAAGTGGCACAAAATCAGCAAGTAATTTGTTAATTACTTAATTGAGTGTTGGCCAAAGGGCAAACATTTCATTAAAGTTCAAATTTTAAATTAAAATGCCAGCCTGAAAGTAGGCAATGAAAAATGATTAAAGCCACGCGCTCCATTTAAGCTGCCAGCCTGAAAGTAGGCAACACTTTGTGTCTCCCACTTGCAGTCGAACTTTTAGTTGAACAAAACTTGGCAATTATCTTGTACTCTAATAAATATTTAAAACGCATTTAGTATGCAAATCAGTTTGCACTTCTAGCTGCTCCCTTAAAGACTTCCTCCTTTTTTGTATTTTTTTCAAAAGAAACTTTTGCGGCTGCTGCCAGTTTATTTAACACACTCGCAATATTTTTTGTTTCTGTGAGACAAGATTTATGCGCATAAGTTGCTCGCTAATATTTCATAAAAGTCGAGACCGACCTGAGCCAAAGCACAAGTCAAAACTCGTTTGGACGACCGAAAAGTGCTGACAACTCGCACAGAAAGTTGCTGACTTTCCAGACGGCCAGCGGTGAGTCAAGTAGGAAATGAAAATGATATTGAGTTAGCTCTGCTGCATTTTATGGCTCCAAATGCAAAGCCAGCACACAGAATTGTCGGCACTTTCCACTAATGTGCATAGTCGAAAAAAAGAAGAGCTCAGTTTTGTTATGCAAAATTATGAAGGATCATAGACTTGGCCTAGGCTGCAGCTTAAAAAACGTTTCTAATGCATATTCATAAGGCGGGATTGGGCTGGAAGTTCTTGTAATATAATAAAGTAAATTTTAAATATATATAACATATGGATATATATTTAATATAGATAAATATTTATATTTAAAATTAGCAAATATTTATAACTGTTTTTTTTTTTACTTTTTTTAAAGTTTGTAAAATAATATCTCGTCAACGAAAGCTTCGATTTTATTGAAATAAATTTTACTAAATCAAAAAACTAATTAGCTATAATGAAAAATTACTTAA
The DNA here is from genome assembly GCA_018903745.1 of Drosophila repleta. Lineage (NCBI taxonomy): Eukaryota > Metazoa > Arthropoda > Insecta > Diptera > Drosophilidae > Drosophila > Drosophila repleta. Next base: position 15,978,435 of record JAEIGN010000497.1, on the reverse strand, counting down.
GACTGTAAATTTTCAATTTATATATATTTTGAATATATTTTTTCTACAACATATAACAAAATTTAGTTATTTTTGGTTTATCTGAATAAGTTTGGATATTAAAAATATTTTAAAAAATTATAATAAGCTAAGTTTAAAGTCTCTTTTGCTCTCCTTTCACTCTTCCTTCCTTAACTTTCAATATTAAATATTTAGTATTGCCTAAGCAAGTAATTAGGCAGAGCTCAAGCTCAAATATATATATATATATATATATATATATATATATATATATATATATATATATATATATATATATATATATAATATAGCTATAACTATACTCACATATATAAAATTAATTAACTAATATCTTCTATCTCTCTCTTGCTCTCCATTGCAGAACTCTGTCAGCCATGACGTCCAATAACTGGTGATTCTACCCACCTCAAATCACGCCACAACAGCAATATCAACAGCAACTAGAAGAGAAGCAACAACAGCCAGCCAACCCAACAGCCGCTAAGGCTCATTCGAACAGCCAACAAAATGGAAACCGACACACACAGCAACAACAACAACAACAACAAGAGCAACTCGAACAACAACTCTAACAAATGTAACTCACACACAAAGTGGCGACAAGATAGCAAGCCTCCATCTCTGTCCGGCCGGTCGACAACTTTGTCGTGGCTGCTGATGCATATTCCCCTGCTCTTGCTGCTCTTGCTGCTGTTGTTACCTGGCCGCACCGACGCCTTCTGCCCCTCGAAGTGTCAGTGTTTGGGCGGCGATGCGAACAGTCGCGCCCTGTGCGTGGACGCAGCACTGGAGGATGTGCCCATTCAGCTCAATCCGGAAACAAAGTACATAAATCTCACACTGAACCGCATACGCAATCTGGAGTTCACGCTGCCCTTCTACATGAAGCTGGAGGTGCTGGATCTCTCCCAAAATATCATCGAGACGCTCGGCTCCAAGAACTTTGAATACCAGACGGAGCTGCGCACCCTCAACCTGAGCAGGAATCTGGTCAGCGCGCTGCACAAGCACGCCTTCAAGGGCTTGACGAATCTCCTGCTGCTCGATCTCAGTTACAATCGCATTGAGACCGTGCATCCCACGGCGCTCGGCGATCTGGCTGCCTTAGTGGAACTCGACCTGACCAACAACAATATTGTGAGCCTCGAGGACAATTGCTTCAAGGGCATGCTGTCGCTGGAGGTGCTCGTGTTCCGGAACAATCGGCTGCTCGATGTGCCGGCCAGCAATCTGTGGCATCTGCATGCGCTCAAGAGCCTGGACATGTCCGATAATCTGGTGGAGTTTGTGCGCAACGACAGCTTCGAGGGCCTCAAGGAGCTGCTGGCCCTCAGCGTGCGGGGCAACGTGATGAGCGAGCTGGACGTGGGCGCCTTCGAGGGTCTCATCTCGCTCAAGCACTTGGATCTATCGGATAACAATTTGACGGTGAGTGTGGCCCATAAACAACATGCGGAAACATGTCGTATACTTGTTAGATAAAATAATTTAGCATGAAACAGGCGCAGGTCCTGGCAGGCTCTGCATACGCATACATCGTATACATCCACTTGGCCAACAGCTAAAATATTGCGGCTGCCTTTTAGGCACACTCACACACACACACACTCACACACATAAATCAGACACTTTGCTCTGTTGCGTTCGTAGTAAATCCTGTGGCCAACACTTTGCAAAGCGGATTGCAGCAGTCGCCCATGTCCTGCTACGACATGGACGCCAGCTTAAGCTCGTCCTTCCTGTGCTGCTGCCTGCTGCCTGCTGCATACGCAAAATTAATAACCATAACTTGTTGTTGTAGTCGTCGTGTGCTTAGAACTTCACACACAGACACACACACACAGACACACATGCACATGGACATGAACAGAGTCATATATAGTGCGTCCTTTGGCCATGTCCTTTGCTATTTATGCATGCAAACATGTCCGTGCCGTGCTGATTTCTGTTGCGTACACACTTTGCTTAGGGCCAGCCCTCGGCCATTCGTCGACATTTTGCGTTCGTTCGTTAAATGCTGCCTCTGCCTTCTCGCTGCCACGCCCCTTTTGCCTGCCACAAGTCCCTCTTTTTTTTGGGGGGGGGCCAGCAGCACTTTAAGTTGCACACAGCGAGCCGTTCTCAACCAGCTTAAACGACGTTCATAGTTGAGTGAGAAGCATTTGTTGCTTTTTACACCAGCCACACACACGCACACACACACACACAGTTGCTGCAACTCTGAAAAGTATGCTACACGAAAGTGATGTAAGATATCAGCGTGGCTTGACGGCTGGAGAGTATGGGCGAAATTTAAAGTTGAATCTATGTGGATTAGTCAACATATGGCATAGATTGTGATTGAAGAGTATTAGTAGCAAGATATATGTATGCATATATAAAACAGATTCATTCGAGTTTGTGTTTACCCATAGTAGAAGTTAACTTTCGAGACGTGAGACACTTGCTATATGTGAACTAACCAAGGTCTGGCTAATATTTCTGTATGATGATTTGAAATTGGAATTAAATAAGAATAGAATAACTTAGCTTTTTACTACTCAGCTTCCTATATTACCTTTAATTGAAAGCTGATATCTCTGCTATGTTTTCTTTTTTAACGTAATATTGCATAAGGTCAATAATTTAATTAATATTATTTAAAAAAATTAATATATTATTTATTTATTTTTTAATTCATTTATATGTAAATTTATAAATAAAATAATATTATTTAAAAATAAGATAATACTATTTTTTTTTAAAGCATATATAAATTCGTCTTTTATTTAATTTATGCTATAAATAAATTAATATTATTTGAAAATAGAATATATAATATTTATTTATTTCTAAAATTATATAAATTAAATTTAGTAAATGATATATAATTTTTTTATTTTTATTATATATTATATTTATTGCTTCTTTTATATATTATTTATTAATTTGCATTATTAATATTATATATTTTAATTTATTTATAAATTAGATATCTCTATATAGTATATTCATAGTATTTCATATCTACTTCATCAGTGCACTGTTCCATAAAGTTGTACCTATTTAATCAGCAGCCAAGACAGACTGGCAGACAGACAGACATAATCGGGCTAATACTCCACTGCCAAAGGGAAGAATTTGGAAGATGCAGGCAACATTATCGTGGAGCAAGCATATAGAATACGTAAAGGGATCAGGTACACACTTGAGTGGAACCTATGCTTATGGCTGCATTATAACAACAGCCATCATGTCTGCGCATAATAAAAGAAAACAGAAAGGGGACAGAGGAGAGGGAGAGGGAGAGGGAGCGGGAGAGAGGACAGCAACAATGGAATGCAGTTTAGGAAATAGCAAAAACATGCTACAACGGCTAAAAACAAAGTCGCCATGCAGCTCAAGATGAGCAGCTTCCAAAAAGCAGTCAAATGAATTTTTTCCTCTACTCACCAAGGGAGAGAGGGAGAGAGAGAGAGAGTTGGGCGAGGCAGTTGGAAAAGTGCAGTTGCAGGACAGAGAGCTGCATGCCATTGCATAGTTTGCTGCACACGGCCAGAAGAGTATTAGGTGTACAGGAGTGCACACGGCCAGACCCCATATATTTCAGCTGCAAAATGCCAAAAGGTATTTTAAGTAGTTTCGAACTGATTCCGAGCGCCATAAATTCTTCTGTCCGTTGCCGTTGACTACGCTCAGCAGCAGCAGCAGCAGCCAACGAGCAGTAGCTCCAGCTGCTTAGCCTCGACCATGCCAGGCATTTGGTGCTTAGCGCTTCAGTATCCTTTATCCCTTTTTAACGACCATAAATATATGTGTGCGTGTGTCTATCTGCCTGTGTGTGCGCGTGTGTTTTGGCCAGACCACCAGACAGTTAGCTAGACGTGCACCTGGCGAGGTGCGCAATGTATTCGTCAGGCTGCGGCCATGTTGCCTGTTGTTTTTCATCCCAAAGCTCCATTGCCAGTTTGCATAAAACAAAGCAACAACAACATAGTCTGTGATTACATGGTGCATAAAAATGCATTCAGCTATGCAGTCCGAAGGCAATACCAAGAGGTGCTCAGCGCTCCAGAGCTCAATATCTGCTGGCTTCAACTGAAGTCAGCTTTTGCCAATTTTAAAGTGCACAGAATGCGGCTCTTTGCGATGAATAAAATGGAAATATTCAAATATATAAAAAATAGGTAACTAAATATGCAATCAAAATTATAAAGGAATAACTGAAATATTATATAAATGTGTTTAAATAAATTGAATATTAGAATCAGTCAAAAGAGAAGTATTGATATTTTTATAAATTGAATATTAATTTTATTAAAAAAATAAAAATGTGATCAGCTTATTATCAGAATCGATTAATGTAGATAATACTCTTATTTATTACGATGTTTTTTTTTTCTCCTATCGAGCAAACACATCTGCTCTCTCAATGCGTGTCCGAAAGAAGAGAGAGAAGCATTCTCAGCTGATTCAGAGTCGCATCTCGATTGACATGCAAAATGCTACAGCGTTGCTTGAAACGACTTATTGATATATCAATTAAGCTTGACATAAAACAATAAAAGAAATACTTTACAATTGTTTAAAATAATATAATATAATTGCTTATATATAAGATATAAAATATAATAGAATATATTTATTATAATATAAATATTTATTCAATATTTTTGTAGGCTATAAATTTTTTCATAAATTATAAAAAAAAAATACTTTTCGAAGAGATACAGAATACAATTTTTTTATTTTAAGAATATTTAAAGAGAGTCTAAAAGCAAGAAAAATTGTGATATAGGTATTTTCTACATTAATGTACAACATGAAGGGACTTCTCAGATATCTAAATTTAAGCAATGATTTTATTAAAGTTTTTTTTTTCGATATTTTTTTAAAAATACTTGCTGATATTGTACTGCACCAATTTTTAAAAATTTTAATAAGAGTCCAATGGGGAAAAAATTGTAGGACTATAGCTCGAGTGATATAGAACATATCAGGCTATTATATTGGCAAACAGTTTATCTTTTAAAGACACTAAAACAAAAGGAAAAACGCTTTAAAATATTCCCAAAATTCTTTTATAACTTCGTTTTTTTTTTAAATTCTTCTGCTGCTCTACTAATGCTTTCAAATACATTATAGGCAAAAGTCTATATATATGTATATATATTTCTAAAATTTTATTCAAAATCAAAGGAAAATAAACGCCCATAAATGTCGTTATTTTTGCCTTGTCTGGACTCAGCCACCTTTGAATCAATGAAAATAATAATTAGATTTTCAATATTTTCACAAAATTTGCTTGGCTTTTGTGTAAATTTTCAATGTATTTCACAACAGATGAAATTTGTGGCACATTCTGTTGTTTTTGATTGTGGATTTAAGTTGCATGAACATTGATTTTGCATATTGCGCACAAATATTATTGCATTCGGCATTCTGCGAGTTAATGAAACGAATGAAATATCGGAATTTGCATATAATCAAATTATTTAGCTCGGCACAATTTCCATATTTACACAAGACTCAACAATGGCTGAAATTTGCATAAACTAAAGTCGTTTGGGCTTTAAATTTCATTGGCATTCAAGAGAAATGCGGTTCGGCAGGCAGCCGAAAGCACAGAAAAGGGAAATTAATTTGAGAAATCAAAGTCAATATAATTTCGCTTTCTTTTATGCCACTCGTGGCAGTTTACCTTGCCTCAGACCCTGCCTCAGTCCCCTAGTCCCAGCCCTTGCCTCGCTTTTTCACGCTGCGCTGCGCTGGCCAGCCTTTCACCCTACTCTCACCACCCACTACCCCCCCTCTCTCTCTCCCCCTCTCTCTCTATAAAGCACGAACCTTTTAATTAGTCAGCCGCCCGCGCGCCCCTTTGGAGTGCTGCGCAAACAGCGCGCAAAGGGTTAACAGAACAGAACAGAAAATAAAAAGAGAGGAAAACCCTAAAGAAAAACGAGCTGAAAATTGCCATTAGGTTAAACAATTGCAGCGCTTGGCCTACATTGCGTATGCGTAATACTTTTAATATTTTTTTTTTTTTGTTCACTCTCTTTGGCTTATGACTTTCGCAGCGCCGCGGGCCAGGCGAGGCGAGTTCATTACGTTATCGCAGGCGTTTCACGTGTCCGGACGCTTGGCACGTCGCTTCCGACACGCTAGCAGCTGCGGGGGCGGGGTGGGTGGAGGTTGGTTGCTACAGCTACAGCGCTGAGCTATGGCCAAAATGAAAAGCGAACCTTTTGCCGCGACTTTTCCCTTTTTGCTTGTGTTTGGGCCACTAACAAATTTGTTGCAAGATTGATTGTATTGCCAACATGCAGACAAAGCGATTTGGCCAGACATCACAAAATGGCGCACGGATGTACATGACGTGCATGACGTTTCCGTTTCCGTTTCAGCAGCCGCCGCTGCTGCGCTTTTTAAGTGTTTCGCATTTTATTGTTGGTCTAAAAAAGGACTTGCGGCCAGCTTAGTGCAGCCCCAGAACGCTTTTCGGATTTTCCGAGTGGTTCCCATTAACATTTTATAAGCCCCAGCCCCAACTTAGCTCAGCTGGCTCCACTTGGTTTAAACTGCTCGAAATTAAATGATTTCTTTCATCCTAAATCTCTTATACTCTATCTTTCTCTCTCTCTCTCTCTCTCTCTCTTTGCAGGTGGTGCCCACGCAGCAGCTCTCGAAACTTTCAAATCTCACTTATTTGAACTTGGGCGGCAATCGCTTCGCCCAGCTGCCCGCTGTGGCGTTTTTGAACTTGTTTCATTTGCGCGAATTGCACTTGAGCCGCCTCGACTATTTGCAGCGCATCGATTCGAGGTAAGTTTTCAGCCCCAAGTGAAAGTTCAGCTGAAATAGCTGCCACCCCCCAACCAGTCGCCCTCCCGGCCAGAGATACTTAGCTCAAGTATATATATATTTTGTGTCTTTTACGGCTGCTAACTGGGTCAGCGCCATGAAATGTGGACACAGCAAATAGTTGCCCTCAAACTGAAACTGAAACTGAAACTGAGAAATCAGCAAAGTGGACAATGGCAAACAGTTTGGCCCACAGTGAGAGCAATTCAAGGGAACAACAAAAGTGTATACGGCGCATCACAATTACAGCTGTGTCGCCGTGTCGCTGGCAGCATCATAAACAACTTTCTCGACACTCAGCGCAGACTTGACACAAGCAAAAGAAGTTTATTTTTAAGGGAAACTTCCCAAGGACTTGGAAACTTGACGCACTGACAGTTTCTTAAGCTCGGCTGTTAAAGGCATGTTAAACACGTTTAAAGCAATTGATTGGCGTACAAGAATATAAGACTTTGACTCTTATATTATTAAATGACTTTCCATTCGGCTGTCTCCACATTCACCGTCTCTCTTGCACTTAGTGCGTTTGCAGACTGCTCATTTCTCACTACGCTCACTTTGCTTACCAAAATCATAACGATCCTATAGTCATCTCGCTCTCACGGCAACAGCAAATGCTAAAAGGCTCCATCTCTCTCTCTTTTACTCGAAGTGAGCATAAGCAAATGCTAGGAAGTGAGCAGCGTGCAGCTGAGACACGAAATGCACTTCACTGATATTTTTAGATCAGCTGCATGCGAAGTGCTTAACCGCTCACTAATACTAATGCAGCAGCAACTGTTAAAAGACTCGAGCGTAAGGGAGAGCAACAGCCAATGTTAAAAGACTCAAGCTTGAGCAACAGCCAGCTCTGTGCAAATGAGACTGCTGCTTGCAATGCAGACTCACTCAACTCATATTTTTAGATCAGCTGCTCATCAGCGGCTCACTAACACTACAGCAGCAGCCACTGTCAAGCGTGAGCAACAGCCAGCTCTGTGTAAATGAGACGGTTGCAGGGGAATGAGCTGCTTGCAGTGCAGACTCACTCGACCGATCAACTGCATGCAAACTGCTTAGCCGCTCACTAATACTACAGCAGCAGCCACTGTTAAAAGGCTCAAGTGTGAGTAATCGCTACTGTTAAAAGACTCGATTGCTATTTTTACCTCGCTCTGACTCTTGGAGTGAGCATGAGCCGATGCAGGGGAATGATCCGCGTTCTAAAAAGTTCTAAAGCGAAAACTCACTCGGCTAATATTTTTAGATCAACTCCATACAAGTTGCTCAACCGCAAAATTTAACAGAATTAGAAGACTGTTAACAGAGTTTGCTTTGACATTTTCTATTAGTTATATTAAAATGATGTATGTATGTATGTGTACACATTTTGCTTACATAATGATAACAATGAATCGTAAATCTTCTTATATCGTGCCAATAACTGCTTAATTGAATTCTACTGAACTGACTCGGCAGCTCTGCACTTTCACTTAACAGCTTTGGCCTCAACCGCTAACATCACTCAAACTATGCAATTATTTTTTCGCCCCGAATAATCTTGTGGCTCAATAGGCATAGTTGAGGCACAAAGCGCCCCTTTGTGCAGGCGGGCGAGCCAGCCAGTCATGCAATTCACTTTCACACACTTGCACGTGACCTAAGCACACACACACACACACACACACACAAAGACAGACAGATGTAGCTGAAGCACACATTTGGGGGAGACACTTAAACATGCCTCGGCTACAAATCATTATTGCTCAATGCAATCAATCATGTCTAATACGCTTTGGTAATAAGATGCCATCACACACACACATACACACAGAGACATACACACTCGCACACACACAATCACAAAGTCAAATTGCCATTGCCCTGGCCTGGCTCTGGCTCTGACTCTGGGGCAGACATTGAAATGCTTGAGCTCAACTCGAGCATATGTTAATTCAATAATTCCAGGCAATTTTCATATCAAATCATCATTGAACGAGCCTCCGTCTCGTCTGTGCTTGTCAATCAGACATCTGTGTGCCATGCCACGCCCCCACCGCCTCCAATAGAAATAATATTGATATGAGAAATGTTCGAGGCTCCGAAACATGTAAATGGAGCTCCGAGTCGAGCAGCTGCCATTAAATCAGTTTAATTTTGTAATTTCGTTTGATTCTCTCTCTCTCTCTCTCTGTCTGTCTCTGAGACTTAGCCACGCCCCCTCTGCCTGCCCCTCTTTTAGAAGTTTTGTAATTGCTTTTGCTTTTGTTTGATTTCGGTTTTGAGTCCTGCTGCAAACTGTTGCCCGCTGCCATTGTTCGCTGTCTGACAAATTGTTGCTTAACTCAAATTTACATACCACTCACACACACACACACACGCACACACACGCACACGCACACACATGCTTCCTTATTTGCAAACTAAGTTCTGCGTTTGTCTGCCTCTCTTTTTTTGGGGGGGGCCATTCAAAGCGTTGCCACAAAATCTTATGCTAATATATGAAAATTTGAATTTTCAACCTCGTTTTTCAAGCTGAAGTGTGTGGCAGAGGCTGCAGAAGGACTATGGCCTTATTTTTATACCCTGCACGCTAGCAGAAAGGGAAAATAGGGTATAACAGGTGTGTGAGAATGTATGTAGCAGGGAGGAGAAGGCATGACGAAGCCTATAAAGTATATCGATAAGTATGTCGATATAGGGCTAGTCAGTCTGACTGTTTGTCCTTTCGTCCGTAAAAATTTAGTTATCCCGTAAACTTGAAGAGGTAAAGATCTGAAATTGTATACATAAACTGGTGTATTTCATACGGTAGTATAATTTTTACAATTTATCGATAATTATCGATAACTGTACTTGTACAGATCTGCAATTTTATATATAAACTCATGCATATCCACCGCACTACGTATTGTAATTTGTTGAAGTAATTGATCGATAATTATCGTTTACATATAAACGCATGTATATCATACACACTTGGTTTAATCGTTTTTGTAAATAATTAATCGATAATTGTACTTGTAAAAATCTCAAATTTTATATATAAGCTCATGCATATCAAACACACTTGGTATTATAATTGTTTTATAATTTATCGATAACTATCGATCATTTTACTTTCTTTTTTAATCGTATTTTGAATACGTTAAGAGCTAGAAACTTGCTGTGTAACTCCATATCCGTCTTATATTGTGTAGATTTTGAATATGCTTCGTAGGAATTAGGGTATCCCCCAGTCGAGCAGTTTCCACAGTTTCGAGGTTTATAAATGGTTTTGCCTGCATTCGCATGTGTTTGAAGCGAAGGCTGTTCTAGAGAGGGGAAAGTAAAGTATTTTTAAACACAAACTTAACTCAGACTCAGTCGTAGTTTCAGCCACAATTTTTCAATCAAACAGTTATCAGGAGCAGCAGCAGTTCGCCTCTGCACGCATTCGCTTTGATTTCATAGCCAATCACGCATTTCTGTTGGCAACACATAGTCGGAATTTATTCCCGTTTCCTTCCGTAGATTAAGAATGCGCACAACAAGCAGGAAATTATATTTCACTAACTTAAGACTGTGACTCGAAGGGGCGAGAGTGTCAACCCTCGAGTCGACTGCTGGCGACAGACAGCGTAAACAAGTCACTGGCTTTGCCACGAGGGCTGCCAGACAAATTGTTAGACACCCTTTCGCCAGAAAATCAAAAAATGGGGACCAAACGGAAATAGCGCAACATTTTAAAGTTTTGAGTGGGAGACGAGCCCCACACCTGTACCTGTGCCGCTGTGCCGCTGTATGTAAATATTTATGCAAATGCGTTAATGGAAACGCACCCCGAAACGAGCCGGGAACGTGCGACGATGGCGACACGTTGATAGCCAAGTTTATGGCAGATACATTTCGAGCTGCCAGCACGACACACATGTGTTGTTGTCTCTCCGAGCGTGTCTCATTACGAAAACCTTACACCCGAAATTCATTAGGCTGCGGCACGTTTGGAGCAAGGAGAGCAACCATACCTGTATCTGCACCATCAGGAAGCCAGCCCCAACTCCAGCTGGGCATATCAAAGGGAATATTAAGTGAACATTTCTGCACTGAGGCTGGGCGGGTCTGCCATATGACTTAATAGCTAAAAGTCATTTGCTACATTAACACTTGAATCGGATCTGGCCGGAGAGGTGTTGCCCAACTCGTTTGGGGTTGTCGTTGCGGCGTCCAAAAATTGAAACTAATTGTTTTCAAATTTATGCATTCCGAGCGAAGTGACTTCATTTGACTCGTTTGCCGTGCGGCTGAGTCGTAATGCGATTTGCATTGCCAGTGGTTTGCCGGGGCACAGACAACATTTGTTTTGCGGCAGCTTTTTGGGGTTGTAATTTGCTGGGCGGACGGGCGGATCTGTGGCAGCTTATGTAGATATCATTTACCTCATGATATTTGCAGTGAAATCAAATGGAAAGAGATATATTTAAGGGTTAAGTTTCAGGGAATGAATAGATGTTGAAATAAATAAAATAAAATAAATCATTTAAATTAATAAAATAAAATATATAAATTATAATAAATTAAGTTAAATATTTAAAATTCTTTTTTGAATGCCTTTAAATTTAAAAAAACGTATCAAATGAATAAAAGAAAATTAACTAAAATAAATAAATTGAAATATATAAATAAATATAAAAAATTAAATTACATAAAAAAAGTAAAAATATAAGAAATAAAATTAAATAAAAAAATATAAATATATATAAAACATAAAATAAAATGAATAAATGAAATAAAATATTTAAATAACATAAAATAAATAAATTAAATTAAATAAATTGAGTATATAAATTAAATAAATGAAGAAAAAACAAATAAAATGAATTAAATAAATAAAAGAAAAATAAATAAATAAAATAATAAAATAAAATAAATACAGGAAATAAATAGAAAATAAATAATTAGATAATAAATAAAATATGTAAACTAAAAATATTTAAACAAAAAAAAATTTTATTAAATAAAATAAATTAAATTAGTATAAAAATAAAAACAAACAAATAAACTAAAATACAACAAAAAAATAATAAATGAAATAAAATAAATTAATAAAATTAAATAAAATATATACAAGTAATAAATAAAAAAATAAAAATAAAATTATACAAAAAAATTAAATTAAATTAATTAAATAAAATAAATAAATACATGAAATAAAATAAAATAAATAAATTAAATTAAATAAATCATAAATAAATAAAATATAATAAGCTAAATAAATTAATTAAGTAAATAATAAAATAAAATAAATAAAATAAAATAAAACCAAATAAATAAATTAAATAAATAAAATTCAATATATGTACATAATAATAATTATAATAAACTAAGTTAAACATTTCTCAGTTCCTTTAGAATATATGTATATATCAGCAATTAAAGTCATACTAAATAGTATAATAAATCAAGCCAATAAATAATTCTAAAATAAATAATTCAACAATGCCACAACTTTAATAAAGTTTTTAATGCACTCTCTCTCTCAGTCAGATAGTTCTGCACAGTTATTTACATATCAATATAAATTGTTCTACACTTTTTTCTACTTTTATTTCATTCTAATTACATATGCAAATGCCAAGTATTAATTATTGAATTACCTCATTTATTATCAATTGCTCTTGGGGCATTGTTTTGCTGTTTGTCAAAGTGCTTAGCGCGTACTTAAAACGCTCAGCTCGACGAGTGCCACTCACGACAATTGCAGCTGCACTTTAAATTTAAAATTGAATTGCAATTCAAGCAGAGCTTAGACCAGGGGAAAGACGCCGTTGCTGGCAATCCTGCATTGATTGTTCCTGTTGCGGGACATGCGTATGTAGCCCCTGTCGCCCCAGCTGGTACCCCAGGAGTTCTTCACCAGCCAATAGTCGCCGCCCTGGCTGTCGTGGCCGAAGCCCACGACGAGCACGGCGTGATTGGCTGCCCGGTTGCACAGCTTATCATTCAAGACGCCATGGCGATAGGCCTGGAAGTTCTTGCTCGCATAAATGGCCACTGAAATGGGACCTTTGGACGCAACGGCAATGGCCAGCTGCGTTTCGTCGTTCCTCTTTAAGCCGACCACGCCGCTGACTGTGGCGCCAATATGGAGTGGATTATAGCGACACGACAGCTGCTTGGCCTGGTAGTTGTACGAGCTTTCGGTGTCGATTCCCTTGTTGTCCTGCACATACTTCAAGGCGCGATCAGGACTGCCACCATCGCAGCCTTTATTGTGATAGCGCGTGGTTGAGCAGTCCATCAGATTCTGCTCGGAGAGCGAGACTAGCTGCCTTGTCTTCACGTAGTGCATGCCCTCCAAGGTGCCCGTGGTGGAGAAGGCCCAGCAGGATCCACACTTGCCCTGGTTCTTCACCGGCGTCACTGCGCCCTGACTGCGCCAGTCGATGCTGCTGGGCAGCTCGTAGTCGTCCGGTGGCGAGTACATCAGGTCTGCCTCGGAGTCCATTTCCGTTGTGTTAAACCCGCTCAGCATCTGGCTCTCGAACTCCTTGTACAACATATCCGTGAACTGATTCACGCCCATTTCGTAGCTCTCCAAGTTCCGCTCGTAGCGCATGTTGTGGCGGTCGATCTGCTTCTTGTTGTCGAAGAAGATGAGCTTGCGCAGCAGCTCCTCCTCCTCGCTCTCGTAGACCTTCTCATAGTCCATCTTGAAGCTCTCCCACTCCGCCTCCAGCACGTCCGTATAGGAGAGGGCGTGCCCCAGCCCAACCAGAGCCAAAACTGCAATTACTGCTCTCATGTCTAGCGCCCAGGGAGTATTAAAGAATAACCAAGTGCGTTTACCTGTTTTATAAGCAACTCAGTGAATCGAAAGGCATTCTGTCGCTTCTTATCAAACAAACCTGCATAACTGACCTTTAATTCCGAGAAATATAAGCTACGATTTAATGACGGACGCCTATCTCAATATTTGCCAATAGCCCAAGTGCAGTAAATAAATTGCAGCGAGAATCGTTATCGAAAAAGGTTAATAAACGGGCGTAGAGCGGAAGGTGTAGCCGAAGGTAAAGAAGAGTGCGGAGATAAAGGTATAGCCGCAGTGTATATGCTCTAACTAGAGGAAGTAGATAAGAAGAAGAAGGTGAAGAAACTGAAGATAAAGAAGCAGGAGAATATGATTCTGAATTATAGGTATATTGCATCTTCAATAGTATTTGAATAGGAATTTATATCATATGAAGCTTCGACTGAATGTTGGCTACAGAACAACAGAGTTTGTTGTCTAAATTCATATGAAGTTAGAAAATTTGTTAAAATTATTTTTACATGTTTGGCACTTAAAATAAATTTATAACTAAATGGCAAATCTTATTTAAAGTTTTTACAATTGAATGTTGTATATATCTTTTATATATCAATTCAAATATCACCCTAAATTATGACAGCGAGTATGGGACAGACGTATGGGTCAACTGCCAGGCGGACATTGCATAAGCTCAGTATAGTCTTGTACTTCCTGTGCAGACATATCAAGTATCAATATAAATAAGAATAAAAATACCTAGAAATAGATATAGATAGAGCATATAGAGCAGGTCAATTAAATATGACTGCAGCAAGGCATGACTAACAGCTCAGAAAGCAAGATAAGACTTTTTTTTTTTATATTTAATTTATTTGTCGCTTGTTGTCAGAGACTCCATATCACTTAATTTACCTTAACTATACTCTAATTAATCTATATACATATATTAAATACAATTTTACTAAATTTAAATTCCACGACGATCGCGGGGATGGAGTCTCTTTAGGCTTCTCCTGCTTCGGTTGTTGGCCAGATTAGATGCGAGCTGGTTTGGGTGCGCTTCCAGGCTGTCCGCATACCTTGAGCTGTAAGATAAGGCTTGTTTGCTATTAATCGAGTACAAAGACAGCGCTTCATGCGAACTCAGCGAGTGCAAGTGCCGACAAAATGGTTGTAATTAAACAGGTAAAGGCCAACCGCATTAAACAGAAGGCGCGTTAAAGCAGCAGCTGCTCCAGGTGCTGCTCCAGTTGCTGCTTCAGCTGCAGCGCACAAAAGTATGCAATGCATAATTTCACGTTTATCAGCATATTTTGTGAGTGGCAAGAAAAAGTGGTAGTCGCAGCCGCAGCAACAGCAACAGCAACGGCAACGGCAACATCAACAGCTGCAAAATGAAAGCAGGAAGAAATTACGGAAACAGGAAAACATAAACATGCTGCTGACTGCCTAACTGCTCTGGCTGCCACCCTCGCACCGCCAGGCCCACAATTTCTGGGCAAACCGGCAATTTTTCCATAAATTATGAGCCTGGAAATATTTCAAGGCAGCCGCGTGAGTAGCTATTATGCGTGTGTTTTTTTGCGCAAAGCGTATTTGCATGCTCAAGAGACAGAGCTCAGATCAGACCAACGAGAAAGAGAGAGAGAGAGGGAGTTGCGCTCGCTACATTATGCATATGCATGTCCTGCTGGGTAATTGCCATCGCTCACTGCATTGCACTTGAATTTCAAGACAATTATGAATTATGCAGGCGCCACAGCAACTTTAAATTACATAAATTGCAGCTTAATTAGCTCAAAATACTTCAACTTAACTTTGTATGCCTCTGCACCGGCCCCTGCCTGCATAGGAAATGTCCTCTCTCTCATTGTGCGCTGTCATTGGGCTGCTTCGGCTGCTACATTAAACATAAGCTTAATACGATATTTTGTGCCTGTCATTTGAGTCGCGCAAAATTAAAGGCTCAACGGGGCGTATGCGCAATTTAAAAACGTTTAAAATGCCATTAACAAATGCCTGAGGCATATCATTTGATAATTTGTCGCGAGCCTCGCCACAACTTAGACACGCTACTGTCTCTCTGTCTGTGTGTGTGTGTGTGTGTGGCAATTAGTTAATAATTGCCTGGGCGTGATATGTCTCGAGTGTGCTTTAAGCTGGCTCTTTAAGGCCAGTTCAACAGCCAGCACAGCGCAGCACTCAATAAATCAACAGCCAAGTCGGGGCTCAATCGTTTGCCCTTTGGGCGCTATCAACTGTCATATCTCTCTCAATTTATTGTAGTACAAAAAATGTCAATCAAGTGAATAGAACGGATTTGCAAGGGGAGAGAGGCGAAGGGAGCGAGAGGTGTAGACAGGCATATGCCAAATTCAAAAACTATATATGCCAATGGCTTCACATAGCCTTTGATTGACTGACTGCCTGACTGCCTGACTGACTGCTCTGACTGGGCTGACAAACTGTTTGACAAACTGATTGACTGTTCATCAGTCGGTAATAGCTGCTCGAGTGACTGAACTCCCTCTCTCTCTCTCTCTCTCTCTCTGTCGTCGGCAACGGTAAACGTGACTTAACCCCACGAACATGGACAGCAAACATTTCAATCCGATTTTCAGCAATTCCAATTCTGACGCCACACGAACTCACACACAAAACAATTTGCATATGAGCTGGCCATAAAAGAAAACATTTTCGACTCTGCACATACTTATACACACCCACACACACACTCACTCGCACACACACACATGGCAACCATTTCCGTTTCCGCACGCTTGAAGCTAGCAGAAGCTAAAAAAATACAGCGTACATATGTATATAAAAACAAGTGGAGGGCTGTAGACTGGCCTGACTGACTGGCGAAATACTCTGCAAAGCAGTTGGAATAGGAATTTGTGTGTGTATATATATATATATAATAGAATATATATAATATAATTTAATATATTATAATATATAATGTATAATATACTTATAATTGATTACAGATTTACAAATTTATTAAAATATTTTTAAAATTGATTTTTGGCTTGAAAAAAAGTTTAAGAAATCAGTCTCTTAAACACTTTTTTATTTGTTTAGAACACTTACAAAAAAATAATAATTTAGGCTCATTTCGAGCTAAAGAAAAAGCTTTAAAACTACTTTTTTATTTGTTTACTGGTTTGCTTGAAAAAAAGCTTAACAAATTAACCGGATTTGCAGCTTAAGAACAGATAGAAATGAATAACTAATAACAGTAGAAAAAAAAGACCTAAAAAAATTATTAAAATGCTGAAATTTGCTGAAATTTTTGCTAAAAAGCAGCGTAAAAAAAAAACCCGAAAATCTAGATTGTTGGTATAAAAAGGGTTAGAAAATAGCTAACAATATTAAGCGATTGTTGGTTTAAAAATAGTTGGAAAACTTGCCTAAAAATCTTCAGTGATTGATGGCTTTAAAAAGAGGTTGCCTGACAGACTTTTCAGACTAAGCTGATTTTGGCTAACATAAACCGCTAATATAATATATAAAATTCAATAAAAATGTTATATATATTATTATACTATATTATATTATATTGTTATATACAATTTTGTTGCCTTAATATTTAGGAGCACATCTGATTGCCAGCCGCACTCGCCTTTTTCCTAGGGTATATTCAAAACAGCGGCAGCCTTGTCTGCAAATGAAAATAAAAGAACGTTATACAAAATGAAGTTTGAATCTGGCCGGCGAACAGCAAAAAGGCTGCAGCTGTAGCTGTAGCTGTTGCTCCTGCTATTCCTGTGCCTGCCAGTCGCAAGGGAAAGAAACTGAAGCTCAAATGTTTTTTTCCCTGCAGCGATTCGCTCGTTTTTGCTGTTGTTGTTTGGCTTGGGGCTTGGGGCGTCGCCAAAGCGGCATTTAAAGAGCGTTCAACAGCAGCAGGTAGCGACCTGTGGAGTCGCCTCAAGTTGCTGCCCCTTGCCTCAGCTCCGATTGCCAAAGAAATTGCCGCCAATGTCACGTTTTTTTTTTTTTCTCCTTTCCATTTGCGGTCAAGTGTTTCGGCTGCCTGCAATAGTTATTTGCATAATATTTGCACAAATAATTGAATTTGTGTTCTTAGCCTCGGCCCGCTAAATTGTTCGGGTGAAGTTTCGCCTCGACTCTGTGCAGATAATGGCAAACATTTTTAAGCGCCTGCAATTGAAGTTTCTGAATGTTTAACTTGCCATGAAATTGAACGTTGAGCAGCGTCAGAGACAGAACTGGAGCTGGAGCTGGAGCTAGAGCCTCATTTGTTTTGTCTAGAAAGTTTAGCGCGCTGTGCCTCAGTCTGAGACTGTGCCTGGGCCCGCACAATAATACGCAGTCTTTATCTGGTTAAGAGTCTTTTTTAACTCTTAAGGCAGTTGCTGCCAAAAAATTAAAATTAATGCTGTGCGTGGGAAATATATATACTTGAAATAGGATTTCTTATGCACTCTGCATATTGAGCTGACTTCATACATGAGCTGAGGCTGTCAGAGAGCTATAACTAGTTGCTATGTCAGCATGAATATATTTCTTAGTCAGCAAATATGCATAAATATATAATATGAAACAAAATATATAAAAAAAAATTGTATTATAATTTCTATAATTATTTTATTAATGAAAATTGTTAATTTAAGCAGCTGCTGCAAAACTCAATAAACAAGTATTGCTCTCTGAGTCGAAAAATGTGAAAAGTATTTGAGTTAAGTGCTAAGAGCAGCACTTGAATTTTGATTTGCAAGAGCGAAGCTCGTACTCCCTGTGCTCGCTCTGCCTGTGCTCGCTTGCTACAGCTGAGCACAGGCAGAGCAAGCACAGGAGAAGCGATCAGAGCGAGCAGTGCCAGAGCGAGCAGAGCCAGAGCGAGCAAAGGCAGAGAGAGCACAGACAGAATGAGCAGAAGCAGAGCGAGCAGAGTCAGAGCGAGCAGAGCCAGAGCGAGCAAAGGCAGAGCGAGCAGAGACAGAGTGAGCAGAAGCAGAGCGAGCAGAGCCAGAGCGAGCCCAGGCAGAGCGAGTACAGGCAGAGCGAGCACAGGCAGAGCGAGCAGAGGAGAAGCGATCATAGGGAGTACGAGCTTCGCTTTTGTCATTTTTCTTTTGCAACTGCAGGCGATCGGTCGTTTTATGCTTTGCTGCTAGAAGTGTGGAAAGAATCAGCAAGTTGGAGCTCAATCAAAACACAGCTGCTGGAACATTAAACCTGCAAGCGTGGTTGAATGCATTTTGAGCTGATTTCATAAATGAGTAGAAGCTCGCAGAGAGAAATAAATATAATTTACTATAATCATAATAATAATAAATACATATAAATATGTTTAACATTATAATAAAAAACTAAATATATTGAAAGGAGTGAGAATGTCAGTGGGTTTATTAATTCTCTATTAATAATAATATATATTAAAAATAAAATGTAATAAAATATATATACTTATTTAAGTATAGCAGAACCAAAATATGTATATTTATATATATGTATATATATATACATATGTATATACATAATATAAATTCATATATACAGTGGCTCGAGGCCCTTTTGACCCACCATCAAATAAAAATTTAAAGATTTTTAAGCAATTTTAACACAATTGTTTTATTTTTAAATATTTATTTAAATGGAAAACATGATTTTATTATTTAATCTAAAAAAAAAAACAATAACAAAATAATATAAATTTAATAAAATAATAAACAATAACAAAAAAATATAATAAATAATAAAATAAAATAAAAAAAAAACTGAAATAATAAATAATAAATTTAATAAAATAATAAACAATAATAAATATAATAATAATAAACGTTTTTCAATATATACTTATGTATATATAAATTTAATAAAAAAATACCAAAAAATAAACCTTGCAAAGATATATTATTTTTCAAATTTACACAATTATTTTAGTCCCAAAATTTATCTTTAGTTTAACCCAAACTACTAAGCCATTTGCTCAAGCACTCTCAATCGAATCAGGCTCAAATCCTGCACCGCAAGTCGAATATATATATATAGGTTAATATATTCCGCTTGCGACTGCAGCGAATTTAAGCACGAACCAAATTCCATGCGAACATGTGAGCCCAACTGGTGGCAATCAGTTGTAAACTAACTGCTGCATACAAATGGGTTAGACATGGAGAGAGTGAGAGGGGAAGACTGAGTGTGTGTGACTAGAAAAGATTGGTACAAAACGTCGCCACTTATCAAATCAATGCTCAGCCAGAAGGTTCGTCAGCGGAGCGAGCGCGCAGCTCGTATAAATGCGTTCATTTAACACGAAATGCAACTTAAGAGCGCGCATCAAATCGAATCAAACGCAATGTTGTTGGCTAGTGTAAATGGGAATGGTAGAAAAATAATGTATATCGCTTAAGCGCGACAAATTCGCTGTGTGTGCGTGTGTGTGTGTGTGTGTGTGTGTCAGTCGTCGCCTGGGCCGTGGCGCAGAAGTTGCTAAGTTGCTCATACGCCACGTTGCACTTATTTCATGCTGCGACTGGCGGCGGGTGGTGGGCGTGGAGTGAGCTCTAGGTAATGCACTGACTGCCACTGACTGCAAGAAGTGCAGTCAGCGACTTTGCGACGTTGACTTAACTTGGCAGGGATTTACGGCAACGCTTCTCGGCGCTTGCGACACGAAGCTCGCAACGTGCCACATGCAGCATGGGAGTAGCTTTCGTTTCTTTTCTTCTGCTTCTCCCTGCTTCTCCGACCCCTACTCCTACTCCTTCTCTTCTCTCCTCTTTTCTATTATTAGGTTGAAATAGACGCAGGCTAAATAAATCCACGTCGCTTAAGACGACGCCATGTGGATAAAGGGCTAACGCGAGCACTGCCTCAGACTGCAAGTGTATATATATATATGTGTGTGTGTGTGTGTGTCTATTCATGTATTTCGTTGCCTGGCATTTAAGTTTAACGTTGATGCATAGCATTCTGCATAATTAAAATGAACAACCAACAAGAACAGACTCTCCTATATCCACAAACTATATTACTTATCCATGTGTGCGTGTGTGTGTGTGTGTGTTGGCTTGACAAGAGCATAACATATCAGCCTGTCTATGTGTGTGTGTGTGCCTGACAGCATGCATGCTATGCACATGTCGCTAAGTTGTCTTAAATCCATCAGGAATGTTGGCTTTAAGCGAGCTTTTGAAATTAGAAAAAAATAAGGCATGCAAATTGAAGTTTTTACAGTTAATATAATACTAAGAATGTTAAATATAAGATATAAAAAATAAAAATAAATTTTAAAAATAATTAAATAAATAAAATAAATAAAGAGTTTATAAAATTAGAAAATTATTATGTCAAAATAAATTTAATAAATATATAAATATAAATAAATATAAATAAAATTGCTTGGAGGTTTACATTAACCTGTTTTTAACTAGAAAAAAATATAATATTAAATAAAATAAAATAAATAAATATATAAACATAATAATAAACTTAATGTAAGCCAAAAAGTTTCTGTTGCACCAGTGCTAAAACTTTGTGAGCTGACAAAGCGCACGAATGTGTCAGGCAATTGCAGAGTGTTTGATGTGAACTGCTTGAGTTTCTAGTAAATTTGTATTATTCTCTTAATATATATCTTATAAACTTTCAATAATTTATAATTAAATGGCAAATATTTATAAATATTCTAAAAATTTAAAAACTATCAATAATCTAAACAGTTGATTAAATACTATTTGCGAAAAGTATATCACTCTTGTTGGGTCAAGCATTAGTTGCAGTCGAGGCGTGTTGCAGTGCAGTATGTTAACCCATAACAGTGCTCTGTTAAGTTAGCAGCTCGAACTGTTAAGCTGAGCAGTTCAGCTGTTAAGGGCAGCAGCTGATGAGTAACAGCGCTGTAGAAGATGATCAAAGGCTATATCCATGGCAATATCTACAGCTATATAGATGATGTTCATATGTAGGCAATTTCTTCTATAAAACTGTTGATAATATATTATTAAAAAATCAAAACAAATAAAACTGATCAATAGGAACAATTCATAACTTACTCAACTGCTTCACTCACAGATCTCTAAATTAGGTATTTAATTGCTATATTATATCTGAATACTCTCTAATCCCACACAATCTCTACTCTTACTCATCTCCCTCGCTTCTCTCTTCCTCTCTCTTTGCAGAGCTTTCGTGGACAACACGCACCTGCAGACGCTCCACCTGAACTTCAATCCGCAGCTGAGCGATATACCCATGCGTCTTTTCCAGGGCAATCCCAACATACTCGAGGTGTACATGCAGAGCAACAGCCTGCAGACGCTCTACTCGGCCCAGTTCCCGGTGGACCAGCTGCAGAAGCTCTACCTGGGCGACAATCCGCTGCAGTGCAACTGCTCGCTGCTCTGGCTCTGGCGCCTGGTCACGGGCAACTTCGAGGGTACTGAGCCGGCGCTGGAGCATGCCCAGGGCGGCGCCGTGGCGGCGCTGGCCAAGGAGGCGTCGCTAGTCAGGGAGCAGGAGGACGACACCACACTGAAGGCCGACGATGGGGTCTCTGCCCTGGCTGCCTACATCGCCGAGCAGCACATTGCGAACGCCCTGCAAACCACCGAGCCGAGCGCGTATGAGCAGCGCCTGGAGGCAGCCGGCAGCGCCAGCTCGAGCAGCTCCAACTATCTGCGCATGGACAAGCAGCAGATCGGGTGCGACATTTGGCGGGACGCGGTGCGCACTCGCCGCCAGCTGCTGGCCATGAGCGAGGGCGAGATCACCTGCCCGGCGCACATCGTGACCGTGGTCTGTGCGGTGATCACCAGCCTGCTGGTGCTCATGATCGGGATCAGCGTGATCTACTATTTGCGCTTCGTGAAGCGCCGGCGCAAGCTGCTGCACGAGCGCGGCCCGCTGCGGACCAGCAAGAGCATCATCAACGTGCACGACCGCATCCTGCAGGGCCACCACCAGCCGCTGGGCGGTGGCGCTGGCATGAGCATGACCCTGGGCGGCTCGGGGCCCGGCGGCATGGGCATGACGCTCAACTATCCGCACCACGCGCAGACGCTGCAGGCGCACCACCACTACCACCAGGCCATGCCGCTGCAGGCGCACGGCGGCCACGAGTACCAGCAGACGACGCTGCCGCAGCTGGACAAGCTCGAGCTGGAGCGCTATCTGGCGGCGCAGAGCATTGCCAACGAGTACCGGGCACTGAAGCCCTGGGAGCTGCCCGTCAAGGAGGCGGACGACGAGCCGGAGCATCTGTACGAGCGCTTCGATCACTACGAGTACCCGGACACGCACACCATGACCAAGCTGAAGCAGGCCGCAGCGCTCCAAGGCGGCGCCGTGGTCACAGCTGCCAATGCCGGCGGCGCTGCCAACGCCAAGCCGCACGTGGTCTACGTATGACGTGGACGAGGCGTTGCTGGCAAGCAGAAACAACAACAGCAGCAGCAGCAGCAGTTGGATCTGGGCATCGAGCTGGTGGGCCTGGGCCTGACCAACAACAACTATCGCAGCTATGCGCAGTGCCAGGGCCAGGGCCAGGGTCAGGGCAAGGCGATCGATCACTTTTGAAAACAGGGACATTCGCAGCGGAAGTTTTATGTTTAAATATCCTTAAGACTTTTTCAAATTTGAGTTTTGAGTTTTGAGAATTTGAGAACTCGCAAAAAAAGTTTAACAAGCGTCAAATGAAACAAGGGAAATATCTACGTGTATAGCAGCAAACTAAAATAATATTATTAGCATTAAAAAGAAAAGAAAAATAAAGTAAAAAATAATAAAATATAAAAAAATATATATATATATTACAAATATGTCATATTAGTGAATAAGATTGAAAATGCAAAGAAATATTAATATGAATAGCAATAGTAATATTTCTCTTAATATCTCTCTCTCTCTCTGTATTTCTCTATCTATCTCTCGCAATCCACTCATAGTTAAAGGCAAACAGCATTAGTCTAGCGTCTAGTTAGTAAGCGCATTTAACTGAATTTAATAAATATTGAAGCGAAAAGTGTGCAGCGTGAAACAATAAATAAGTTAACTATTTATTTTTATTTTTTTTTAATTTTTATTAATTAATATTTTAATTGCAACTTTTACTTTGCTGAGCGCGCGACAAGTAACCAGGCCAAGGGGACCAACAGCTAACACAGTCCAATACACTAAGAACTCAGAGGAAAGTTACTCGCAGCAGCTCCATTTCGATTCTTAATTAAATAAAAAATTTAAAATATATATAAAATATAAAAACACACAAAATAAGATGACAATATATATAAATAAAAAAAAAAAAGTGTAAATTTAAGCGAAATTCAAATTTTTGATTTGTCCGAGCAGCGCTCAAACTCAAAGTTGGCCTAAAACCTAATCAAAATTGATTTGTAAATAAATATTAAATTAACATTAAAATAAAATATAATATATAAAATATATATATAAATGAAAACTTAACTCAAGCACAAACTTTAGCTTATTTTGCCTACATTTTGTACATAATTTATTCTTACATTTAAATTTAGTCAAACTGTATATTTAACTAAAATTCCGAAATATAAGCAAACAAAAAGAATAATAAAAACACATTGAAAAGCAATTTTTGGAAATTATTTTGAGTTCTTTGGCTTCACGGCTGAACAGCAAAGCAAATATGTAAAAGCCCAGCTGCAACTCTCGTTTGCATAACAAATAAACAACAGTTAAACAAAAATAATAAAACAATAAATGAGAAAAAAATCGATTTAAATTAAGGCAAAGCGAGTCAAGAGCGCAGAGCTAAGCGAATGCAATTGGAATGCGTTTGTTTCGAGCTGAATTGAAATTAAAATTTTCAAATTAAAGTAAAAGCTAAACAAAACATCAAATGTGTGTATAAAAACATATATATATATAATTATAAAATATGCTAAAGTATTTAATTATGTATGTATCTGATAGACACTGGAAATTGCGGCAACAACTAAATTCACAATACACAAATGCAAAAACAAAATGTTATTTCTTATACGAAGACTGAAGAAAATGATGATGCAAAAATAAAAATAAAAATTAAAAAAAAATATAACGAAATCTCTTAGTTGCTAGAGCTTAAGCGGATTGCACTCTGTCTGCTGTGGAGTAAGTATTATGAGAAAAATCTGTAAATAAATAAACTGAAATGAGAACAAAGCTCTTTTTTGAAGGGCCAAAAATGAATTGGAATACCAAATGAAAATGAGTAAATAGAGAGCAGCAGACTAGTAATTACGTAGGAGACAGAGCATAGTAAAAACTCTTGAATGTAGTAAGAGTGCGACGACTAAGAGATACCCGGAACAAATGAGAATTACAAATAGAGAAAGAGCTTAGCATCTACTTATATGCACATTGATACCTACTCAACTCTTCAATAGCTGCGGTGGGCCTAAGCAGTAAGCGAGTGCATAGCACAGCAGCTGTTAAGGGCAGGCAGGGTAACTGCCAGTCAAGCACTGCCTACTCAAGCGCTTTTACTTAATTTTGTGCTGCAAATTGCTATAAAATCTTATATAAATAAAGCTTTTATGAGCTGTTGTAAAGTATAGAAATATGTATCTATATGATATTGTATATGGTAAATATGTATCTTTACGATATGATACATAGTCATACATACATACATACATCTTTATCATGCACATACTCAAATTTATTGGCATTCCATAAAAATTCTATTTCAGTATTTCCTTCAAGCAATCAAATAACCATGTTAATTGAGCCAGCAACAAAAACCCTGTTGACTAGTGTAAGCCACAGCAGCTGTTGGCGCATAAAGAAGTTTAACAGCTGCAGTCAAGTAGTCTCCCTATGTTGGCATAATAAATCAGAGAGCTTTAGGGTTGGCCTGCTTGTGTAATACATTTGTGCGACAACTCTATGCCAAATAGAGGGGAAAAAAACCTAGAGAATAACTAAGAAAGCCATGTTAAGCAAATAATGAACTTGTTTTGCTCAAGAAGTGGCCAGAAATATTTGCAGCAAACGAAATAAACTGCGCCAGAAATGACATAAATCTAGCGCTGGAACTTGAAACGCCCACAACACACACTCAGAGCAGGACAAACACACCAACAACAACAACAACAACTGATATGTGGCACAGCAAACAGAAGTAAGGATGCCATGTATTGCCAGGCTCTAACTGGGTCAGCAAATATCGTGAAAAGTCGGAGTTGGACTGGGAGCAGAGCTAAAACTATTATTAACAATGCTAAATGTATACAAAATATGTCTTCATACTGAAGTTGGGCATTATATAGTCATAGTCTCAGTCTCTGTTAGATAATTGCTTTATGCAGCTCTGCAGCTTATATGACGCATCGCCTGGGGGCCCACACGTACTTACGAACAAATAACAGTGAGTGGAGCTCAAGCAGAGTGCAGATATGTACATATAACGAATATTAAATGCCCTAACTGAGCTTAAAGTTACTGGAGATATAACGAATATTTGATACCCTAACTGAGGCTTGAGTTACTGGAGTAGGAGTAGATATAAATTACCATAAGCAGAACGCAGCTTGGAGGCATCGGGTTAGCATGCATGATCTACACTCACAGTAAGTATTGAATATTTTCTATATCATATAAGCTAGAGCCTTGAAATTTGTTTTCTCTTTAACTCTGTTTTATGCTTCTCAAAATAAGATAAGATTGGGCTCTGTAGTGTTTCAGGAAGTATTTTTAAAGATTTTTTGAAAAAAAGCTTAGCTAAAGCTGCGCTCTCAGAATAGCGAAATATTTCTATATTATGAAAGAAGACATAAATGAAATTTGAAAGCTCTCCAATCCATCTAACCCCTGCTGATACACTCTAAAGTACAATAGAAATTCAGCAAGCAAAGCAAAAACCCAAAAATGTAGCTCAACTCTCTAAAGGAAAAAATCTACAGCTAACCCCTAACAGGGTATAACGTGATACTTGGCACAACAAACACACCTCAACAAAAGCGCAAACAATGAGAGAGGGAGAGAGAGAGAGGGGGGGGTGGGAGAGCGAGAAGTAAACTCAACAGTTTAGTAAATAAATCTGCATGCTCTCTAAATAATTAACATGCTCGAGGCCTGTGACAAGGCTCAAGTCCCAGCCCAACACAGCTCGCTTCGCTTGCATTCTCATTCACTTTCGTTCGCTCGCCCTGCCGCACTCATCGAGTTATTCAACCCGACAAGGGATGCAAAGCTTTGACTGATTGCAGCGCAATTTGTTTGGCACTGAGAGAGAGAGATCCCTTGGCGTGGCCATAACACCTGGTGTTCCTGGCGTGAGAGTAATGACAGCTAATTAATATTATCATAATGCATATTCGAAACAGGCTCGCATAAAACTCAAAACGTTTTATAGAAATTTCTATACCTTTTCACTGCTCAATAAGTCATAAAGTGCAGGAGACGTTGACGAAATCCATGGCCATAAAATGCAGACCCAAAGACGTGTGCCGTGGCCCGGCCCGAGCCGTAAATATCTGTCAGATATATGTATATATATACGGCGGAACATTTGAGTTACGGCTGTGGCAGCATTTTAATTGCCAAGGATATTTGTTATAGGTGCTGCCCTCCCAGAGAGACAGCTACAGCTAGAGCTCGAGATACAGATACTTTCAGCTGTAGATACATCCACGGAGGGTGCGCTGCATGGCTATAAATTGAAGTGTTGCTGCCACGCATAAACAGTTGAATCCCACAAATTTGGCTGCCAAATACAATTGAGCCAATTCAAGTGAGCCTTTTTGGCTCAGCTAATTAATGCGTAGCCAAATTAATTGATTTGAGGGAGAGGTAAGTGGGTAAGCGGCGAGCCAAGAGAAAATCTTTATATAAATATATATAGAGTTTTAAAAAATTTTATTTGTTATATATCTACACTAATTAGTCATATCTAACGCCATATAACTTCCCAAACAAAATCCCAATTTTTTTTCAGCTTTAATTCTAGCCAAAGACAAAGCAGTTGAGTCGCAGTCTCAGTCCGATTGGGCCAGCTTCAGCTCGTTCATTTAAAGCAAATTGTTGGTTAGCATATCCAGCATCTCTAGCACATCCTGTGTATCCTGTTTATCCTGCTGGCAACCCGTGCTTTGCGCCCCACTCGAATCTGGCGAGTGAAACTAATTCGCATGCACTCGTAGGGCGACCGCAAACGGTTTCCGCTTATCTCCGACTTTCTGTTGTTGTGAATTATAGCGGTGGCATGCCAAATAAAGAGACCAATAAAAGTGTGGGCCAGATAAGGCCAGACACGAAAACAAAGAAAATGCCAAAGAAAAGCACTATGATTTGTGCAGGGCCAAAGCAAGAGATATCCTTGACAGAGCTGCAGCTGCTGCTGTTACTTATACTGTTACTTATACTGTTACTAATACTGTTACTGTTACTGTTAGTGTTAGTGTTAGTGTTGCAGCTGCTGTCAGTTTTAACAAGCAGATGAAACATCTTGAAGCCGTTAATGCCCGCCTGAACAACTTTGGTTTGGACTTAGCTTGGCCTAGGCCACGCAGACACTCAGCCAGTCAGCCAGTTGGCGTCGACTTCCCTTTCAGTAAGATGAATGCGTTTGCTTATCTGCGCTTGCCCGCTGGCCACTCTGTTTGTTCCGGCAGCGGCAGGGTTCGTGGCTGGGACGACTCCCGGCTCAGGTTCTCTGGCTCTGTTTTCTATTTCGATTTCCGCCCTTTGGTTGCCTGTCAAACGGTGTATTGGCCCACAGATACAGATGCGGAAGCGGATACCGCGCCATATGTATCGTTCCTTGAAAGCGATATGTCTGCACTGCGGTTAAGTTTGGGCTCACTCTGGCTACGCCCTCCTCCCCTGCGATCCACTAAGCCCGAAGCATGCGATATCTTTCAGCTTGACAGCATCTTAACTAATATAATGCCCAATTTTCTGTGGTTTATGGCTTACAACTGTCAATAGCTCGTCGGACCATCCATCTAAGCAGTGCGAGGGTGTGCATGTGTGTGAGGGTCCTTCTGGCTGCCCGCCTCTGGTCAGTCAAAGGACATTTTCCTCTTTCCCTCGCTCAAAAGGTGTTTTGTTGAGCTTTTTAAGCATTTGATTAAGGGATTTCTCATGCTTTGCTCTCGGCAACATTGAAAGGTCGTTATTTAAATTGATATAAATGATATGTCTTCGTGTGTGAAGCGGTTCCCTACCTCTCTCCCTCCCTCTCTTTCTCTTTCTCTTACTTTCTCCGTGTCTTTTCTCTGTCTTCACGGCTGACTGATGCGGCCGCACACTGTGCTCGTTGACATTTTGGTTTTTGGGAGTTCTCAAAGTGAATTACCAACGAACGCTAAGTGACGTTGATTTATCATATGATATATACACACACACTTACACCTACGCATTGCCCTTAAGTAAATATTACCCAAGAACGCCCTATCAACGTCTCGTCTCACTCAATGCTGGCCAATTGTGTGCCCAGCTGTTGGCCCGCATCGCCCGGCCGAGACAAACAATTATTGAAATAAGCACAGGTAAATAATTTGTTTGCTGACTATAAACAGCTGTTCTATCCGATCTATTGTTGGCCTAAAACAGAATTTCATTCCGTTTCTATATATACATACATCAGCATCGACCGGCAAGGTAGTTGCCTGAGCGCTCTGTATTTATATTCGCTTTTAGCTGCCACAGTGTTCACCGCCTCAGTGGCCTAATGGATAAGGCATCGGCCTCCTAAGCCGAGGATTGTGGGTTCGAGTCCCATCTGAGGTAAAGTTGTGAGTTCAATTTTTATTTATTTTTTTTTGTTTAATACAGACTGCAGATAGTACGTATCTTAAAGAGACTTTATCATTTTTAGAGTAATATACAATTGAAACTGATTTAAGTGCAAGTAAATAGGAGATTGTGTTTATTAAAGTTAAACTTTATCTATACGTAATGTAAAAGAAACTGACAAAAGCTATACAAATTTAAAACAATAAAATGCAAAAATATGTAAAGCACTAAAAACAAACTATAAATACGCACACGAAGATATATTTATGGTGAATATATTAAAACATCGAATCTGTGTATCTCTAATCTATAAGCGATTCATTTTCCTACAGTCTGTCTAAACGTAAACGAGAATCGAACACAGAACTTGGCGCACGAGCTTCCAACATGCTAACAGCGACGACAACGCAAGCAATTTGGTATTAATAGCCGTTGCTGTATTTAAGCTCGTGATTGTAAACTCGTAACAGTTATTTCTTTTTGTTAGCGCAGTGTGAACGCACCAGCCACTGAGCTGACAAATATAAGGTTCGATTCCGTTTAATGTTTTTTAATGTTATTAATATTGAATGACTAACTCTGTTTTGTTATATTTTTTTTTATTGTACGCGGATTATTTATATAATATTTAGATATTCTCAGATGACGTTTATTCATTATATAAAAATATAATTATAAATATTTATATTTATATAGCTAAAATTAAGTATTCTTCAATATACCAAAATTCTTGCCAAATATTTTTACGAAGCTGAAACCTTCTGATTAATCAAACTGATTCGTACATTTTCAATACTTCAAAATATATTGTTGGATTTGTGTGCTTATAAATAATACAAGATTGATCACATCTGCTTTTCTAAGCCATAGTAAATTTATAGGGAAATGAACAAATTTTTAAAATACTCTGTACGAGCCGTCAAAAAAGTTTTGCGTGCCGCAAAAATCAAATTTCAAACTCAAAGAGAGCGCGGGATACATAGAGAGAGGGGGAGAGTTTTTGTCGGGATGCTCAAATAAGTTGTCCAAATTTTTTGTATGTTTTCAAACATGACACCCAAAACTTGGCGCTATAGAAAATAAATTTATGGAAATATTTGCACATCAATTTGGCTGCTCCGGCAAACGGTTGCAGCGCGGCCCACAGCCCCGCCCTCAATGGCAATCACTAACACCAGAGGCAGGGGGCAGGGGGCAGGGTGAGGCAGCGTAACAAGCAAACACCTTTGGCTTCATTGAACTTGCCGCTTCGTGTTACAAATGCCTCGCAAAGTTTGCTTTCCACATACGTAAACCGAATCAATTTCTGCCAAAGGTGGGCAAAATATTTTTCAGCGATAAACTCGAGTTACACCTTTCGCAGCGGCGAAACCATCGACTGCAAAATGTTGTGTAAAATTTGCAAATGCAATAAATAAACTCGTTTCGTTTCGTTTCGTTTGCGTGCTGTGGTTAAGGCTAAGGGGATGGTTAGGGGCTGGGGCTGGGGTTGGGGGTTGTGGGTGGCTCGTCTTCTGTTTGCACCCAGCCGGAAGCATGTAACGGCTTGTTTTTAGCTTTTTTCACACTAAACCAAAAGTGCGCCACATGTGGCTCCAACTGCTTAAGATGCCCTAACTAAGGGTATATTGATAAAGGGGTTGCATGTGGAAGGGGGAGGAAAATTGAGAAGAAATCTTGAAGTGAAAAGCAGAGAAGAGAAAAGAAGGTGAGATAAGAGAAAACAGCAGAGAAAAAAGAGAAGGGGAGCAGAATGGAGAATAAGAAGAAGAACACAAAATATAATCGACAATAAAAGTAGGGTAGAGAAAAGAAATCGGAAGAAAAGAAAAGAAAAGAAAGAAGAAAACAGAAGAAAAGAGAAAGCAGAAGATAAAGAAGAGAATGGAAGAAGAATGTGCAGAAAATGAGCCAGAAGGGATATGGAAATGAAGCTAAGAAGGGAGATCAAAAGAAAGTAGAAAAGAATAGGGAAATGAGAAGAATGCAAAAGTGAGTTCCATGGATCACAACAGAAAGCAAATGAATATAAAAAATCTAGCCATCAGATATTATCATAAAGTAAGGGTATTCCAACATCGTCATTTTAGCCACGACTTTTCTTGTTGCTTGTTTCTTGTTGCCTTTTGTTTCGTTGAAGTTTTTTCCCCGTTCTTTTGCCTAGCATCCCCAGAAAGTATGCAAATAATTTTTGTACTTCGTCTGGGCCTTGGCTCATATTTGATATTCAGTGTCAGTTGGCGGAAGGGTTACGAATATAAGTTATTGAAATTTGCATGCGAGCGCCGAGTGGCTCCAAGGGTGGCAAGGATGGAATTTACAACACTTGTGCCTCTCCTTCTCCAAGGCTCCCCCGCCTTGGCTCGTGTTTCCCTTCGGCTGGGATTGACAGGGCCCTGAGTTGCTTATTGCTTAGCCATATATTTCTGGCATAAATCTGTTGTGGGAGTGTGGAGAGTTATATGTGTATGCGTGTGTCTCTGCGGACGTAATTTTTTAGTAGTATATACCTGATTACATGCCGATTATTAGCTGTGAAATGTAAAATAAATAAAGTTCTCTCTCGGCAATCGACAGTGGAATAAGAAACTATAATTAATTTCGACCAATTTCTGATCTTATAAAAGCTAGCAACATTTATTTATTGCGTTACGTTGAAAAATATTACATTACGTCAAAGTTAAATTGTTACGTAGACAAATATTACTTTACGTATTTTGAGCTAAATGTTGCACGCTCAGAGCGAAGTGAGTTAAGCAAGGCGAACGACATTCAAGCAGTGACTGCTCTAAGCGAAATGTGTGCATGTGTTAGTGCGAGAATTGGCTGGCCGAGTGATTATTATTAGTTGCGTGCTCAGAGCAAAGTGTCTAAAAGTGCATTAGTGTGAGTAGAGACGAACGATTTCATTGGCGACACGCAAACAGTAAGAACTGAAGGCGCACGAGAGGAATATTAATTGAGCTAAATCTGCACGCATAAACATGTATAAGTGGGAGTGGAGTGCAGCAGCAGCGAACAAACGGGAAGCAAGCAAAGTGAGCACGAATGTTCTTGTCCGCGCTGCCAACTCCCGTGTTCAGCGATAATGCACTCAATGCAAGCAGAGGCTGAACTGTAGATGAGAGGGAAATTAGAGCGAGAGGCTTAGCATAGCGGGCGCGCAGGTCAGGCTGGACTATTTAGTTTGTGCTGGACAGCCGCGCTGATCGGACGCAATTTCGCCGCGCGCCTTTAAAATGCTTAATATGAAAATTATAACAAAAAGCAAGAAGAGGCAACGAAAACGCTTTAGTATGGGGCAGCAGTATTAACTGGATATGGTATTGAAGTGAGTACATACAAACATTATACTGTTAAATTATTATTACAATTTTCTTCATATATGCAAATAATTTATAAATTACGTAAAACAAATATTGTAACGTAAAGAATTCAAATGTTACGTAGAAAAATATTATATTATGCAGAAAATATTACGTTACGTAGAAAAGTATTTCTTACGTGTTCTGAGCTAAATGTTGCATTTCCAGAGCGAAATGTCGAGAATTGCATTAGTGTGAGTAGAGGCAAGCGATCTTGTCGGCGACATGACAACAGTAATTGCCTGAGCAGAGCTAACTGTTAGTGAGTACAAGCTAGGCGAATAATGCTCAACCAATGACTGCCTTGAGCAAAGCATGCATCTGTATTGGTGGGAGTGCAGGCAAGGCGAACGATTTGGGCAATGCGTGTGTGTAAGCGAGAATATATGCATGTATGAGTGCATTTCTGCGCTGCTAGATCCCGTCCTCAGCGCTCCTGCACTCAATGCTGGCAGAGACAGAACGGTAGATGAGAGCAAAATTAGAGTGAGTTGTTAGCTTAGCGGGCGCGCAGGTCAAGCATTTAGTTGGTGATCGACTGTCGTGCTGATCGGACGCAATTTTCGGCGCGCGCCTTAAAAATGCTAAATATGGAAATTTTGGACAAAAGCTAAGCAGGGTACGCGAAATGACATCATCTGGGGCAGTAATATTAACAGGAACTATTCGATATATGTGCTAGTGTGTAGATATGCAGAGATATCAATAAAATCGCCTCGATATAAGCACTGGAGCAGCTTTTTCATTTATATCCAGATGATTGCTGATTTTATTTCTGCTGTCTGCCCGCACAATGGCAGTCAGCTTATGGCTCGTGGCTTATCAAAGTTTTAAGTGCAGCCGCACGCGGGCAATGCGAGGCGAGTGCTGGGATTTGCCGGCTCTCCAAACTCTCAATTGCAGCCATTGAAAAAGCCCAGACAGTGCAAAAAGGCGAAGTAATTCCGCTTTTTATTCTCCATTTGCGAAGTTGATGATGCCACCGAGTTTCATCATATGCCACTGACCCACATACGACGTTTATCACACACGCCCCGCCCCGCCACGCCACGCCCATGCCGCCAGCTCCGTTGCCACTCGACTGACGCAGAGAACTTTTATTTGGCCATTATTAATTTTATCCGCACCCGCAATCATTTCCGCACACCCTACTGAGTAGTTTTTGCTCTTTTTTGCCTTTTTTTGGTTAAAGTGCCTTCTTTAACTTCCCCTTTCGGAGCCATTTGAATTAGACGCGCCACATCAATTTTCCATGCCCTAAGTTTGGGCTTTGGCTTGACTTTGTATTATAATATTTACAGAAAATATATAGAGAGTTTTTGTCAGCTTAAGACTTTGAGAATCAGATAATATTTCCAGCCATGAAATGCTGAAATTTTTTATTTGTGGAAATTTTCATAATTATGTTTATTGCTGATCCACAAGAGCTGATATATACATAGATATATCAGCCTTTTAAGTGCCTGATTGTGGTTGATTGGGCATAAGCGTCATGTGGGGTATATTGGCTTTAGGAAATGCATATTATTTGGGTAATTCTGTGAATTTGTCTGCATTTCTGTTTATCTATTCTTGATTTAAAATAATAATACTGTTTACAATATTTTTAAGTATAAACAAATATGTATTTTATTTTTTATTGTAATTTATAATCATTTTACACTTCAAGAAAATATTTAAAATTAATATTTTTTTTTAAATTTATAATAATATTATAAATAAAAATGTTTAATTTTAATTAACTTGGTTTCTAATACTAGTTTAAAATATTGTATTCTTTTTATTGTAATTTATAATAATTTTAAATTTCAAGAAATATATAAAATAATTAATTAATTTTTTTATTTATAATAATATTTTAATAAGTGTTGTTCAATCTTTAATTAAATTGATTTAAAATATTGTTGAAAATATTATATAATTTATATAGTATTATTATATATTAAAATATATATATATTTTTTTTTATTTTTAACGTATACCAAATATCTTACAGACTAAAATAAGAGTTAATTTTGTTTTTTTATTAGAAATATTACATAAATTATAATAAATTGCAAATCAAACCAAAATATTATATTAGAAAATAAATTTTGTATATTTATAATATTTTTTAAGACAATCAATTATTTAATTTATATTTTAATTTATAATATTTTTATACTCCAATAGCTCTCAGAGATATTTTATTTCCTATAAGAATTTTTCCATAAATAAATATAAAATAATAAACTAAATTTTATTTATATTTATTATACTTTCAATAAACTATTTTTGTATATTTTAATTTATTATATGTTTTATTTAAAGCTATCTATTTTTTAAAACTTATTTTATAATATTTTTATTGTATACATATATTTTTAACTATATTTGTTTTATATTTATTTTATATTTTTATTTTATATTTTATTTAAAGCTATATTTTTATATATTTATTTTATAATATTGTTATATTTATTTATTCTTTTTCATTAATTTTTTTTATTTGTTCTGTTCTCTGTCCAAGTTCACTAACCTTTATCACACATCTCTAAAAAAAAACCCCAGCAAATTAGCCATTAACCAAAGCCCACTTAAATTCCTTTAATTTTCACCCATTTCATAAACACTTAGCCTTATCTCCTGCTCATTATTCAAATCAAATGAATTACAAAGTTTTTAATTCACATTTTCCCGTATCAATTGTCATTATCAGTCGCTGAAGTCGTCATGGGCGCGGCGTGTGTCATGTCAGAGCCCAATCGTATGTCAAACTGTGGGCGATTCCCTAGGCTACGATAAGGCTATCTTTGCCTATCCAGGTTGCCATGGCTCGTGTCGGAGACGTTCAGTAGACGAGCAACTGTCAAGCCGTCACCATGAACAGCCGGAATCAACTCATCCACTGCTGCTGGCTGCTGCTCCTGCTGTCGCCGGTAAGTTGGCACAAGTTGATCACAGGTTTCTTTAGTTGATAATTGTTTTTACACCTGCGCCACAGCTCACTTTGGTTGACAGCTATGGGGATCATGCCCGCAATCGCTTGACCTCCCAGGCGGAGCACAACTTGGCGGCCATAACGAAGCGCGCCATGGAGCATGCCACAGAGCTGGTGGATAGCGTAGTCGACGATCTGCTCGTGCTGGACTCACAGAATCCCGTTATACTCAGCTACCTGAACAGCTTCGAGGTGTTCCTGCGGCACGAGCGGAACTACACAGCGGCAGCGCTGCAGTTGTTCTATGAAATCATTGACGTCTACCTGGACGCGGATGCCGCCGAGAAGACGTCCAGCATTGAGGTGCAATTGATTTCCCTTTGCCTGCAGCGCACAGGCTTCGATCGCTGGAAGCGCACGATCCAAATGCGTTCGACGCAGTTGCTCAAATCGTTTGACAAGAAACTCAAGCGCTACATGAGCACCCTGGACGAGGAGGAGCGTGTGATCGTGGCGCAGCGTTGGGATTACGTCTCGGCACGTGGCGGGCAGAGGAAACTGGACAAATTTCGAGAATTCGTCAGCTGGCTGGCCAGGTAGCTGACCGTAGAGCCAAAGCCAAGTTAAGCCAAGCGATCTAATTATTTATTTCTAGTCATAAGATATCGGACACATTAGCTCTGCTTCGTTTCTGAAATGTATGAAATAATGAAGTGTAGAAGAAACAACAATTTACCGAATGCACAATAAATTACTTTGTATACCCTGTTAATATACATTAAAGGCATATTTGTTGGAGGCCGAAAGTTTATGAATACACATTTTGTTACAATGAAATGAGAAGGCTTCAAAGCTTCCTTTATGCTGTTCTAATTCCACTTAAACATTGACTTAGGTTTAAGATAATCTTATATCTCTTAATATGACAAGTTTAATATAATGTTCATACATAGAGTATGCTTGATATGTTCTATGAACAAAGAACTGTTTTAAAGTGTTTTAAATATTGCTTTAAGATAATTCTATATACTTTAGTAATTTCTAAAAATAAGCATCAGCAAAACAAATAAAAAGTTTTAAAATAATTAATAAAAAAATTTAAAAAAAATTGAAAAAAAATAGATATAAAATTTATAATGGAATGTAATCAAAAAAAATATAAAGCTGCATGTAAGCAGAGTATGCGCTAGTCGTGCAAGCAGAACAGCAAAAATCATTACTACTCTATGTATATAAATTGCCTCATGGGACACATTAAATTCTGCTTTATATATATACAATATATAGTGGAGTAAAGGCTGAGATCATTGAGTATGAAAGATAATCTTAGACTTTAGACAAATATCTAAATTAATTCCACATTATTCAATGACTAAAAAGTTATTTATAAATAAACAATTATATATAAATTATGTTTATATATAAAGTCAAATATTCATCATTATACAAAATATAAATAAAATTAAGCTCTATGTTGTCTTTGATAAGGAAAAACAATTATCTAGCTATCAAGTCAGAGATAAGGCAGGTAATTGATCAAAGCAATGGACTTAGAAATGAAGCTAAATGAGTATGGCAAAAGTCCTGTAAGAAAAGCTGCCAAATGTGTGTAGAATAAGAACCTGAAAGATAGAAATATATATGTATATATATAAATATATATTCATATACGTATACATATTCTTCACACTCTAAGTGCACATGCACTCCATGCCAAAACTCCGATGAAGCATATAAAAACAACCCGAAGAAAAAAACTTTTTCCTGTGGCAATGAAAACTTTTTCATGCACCACAAAAAACTTGCGCGAAAAATTATAAAACTGAATATGGAAGAAGCAACGAAAATTTAGACAAAACAAAAATAAAAGTAAGAAAAGAAAGCCAGAAGAGAACATGAGCTCGGGCGGGCAGAAGTAAAGTGATACTTTTTACGCTCATGCAGACAGACAGCCAACCACCCGCACTGCTCCCGCCTGAAAGAAGAGATGTAAAACTCATGTCATCTTGAGTATATGACTCCAGTATATAGTGGAGCAAGTGCAGCGACTGGCCAAAGAGCAATGGCTGCTGATGCTGTCTGCGAGCTGACAAAGTGCTGAGTGCATTTACGGCTTTTGCAGTCGCAGCTGGCCAAAAGGCAGACGAGCTGTTTTAGCCAACTGTATCGCATTTGTCACATAGCAGCACAATGGCCAGAAGATATCTGAGACAAGGCAGCAGCGATGCCTTAAGAAACGAGTTAACAGATCAGTTTAAGGCAAGCTTTATAATTTATAGTTTTTAAAATAGACACATACTTTTGGCATTCACTGTTTGAATAATTTACAGCCTACTGTATCTGATGAGAAATTCTTTTTTTTCTAGATTTCACTTTGGGAGCCCCCCTCCACAATTGACGCTCTGTAGCCTGCTGCTGTAAGTATTTCAATCATTTTATTCATATTCAATATATTCTTCAGCTCTCTACTCACCTGTTACCTGTACGTTTCGTCTGTGGTGCAAAAGCCCAGGCCACAGCAGACGCCAATCGCGAAGGGCAGACAGCAGAGGCCAAAGAAACAGCAAACGGCCGCCAGAGCGATCAGAATCGCTGTTCCACTGGCAATCGAATCATCGGCTATCTGGTCTGCGGACCGAGTTGTCGGATTATAGCCAACTCTGCTCTCCTTGTAAGCATCCATCACGATTTTTTATATATATTTTTTAATGCACATATATCTAAAATTTTTGCTGGAATAATACAGATTTTAAATAAACAGCATGCTATTATTTTAAAAAAATATGTGGAATGTATTTAAATTATATTATGAAAGGAAAAGAAATAAGCAAATTAAATTAAATAAATGCAATGAATAAAATAAATTAAATAAATTTAATAAAATAAAATTAATAAAATAAACTAAATAAAAAATAAATAAAATTAAAAAAGGTCAAAATAAATAAAAATAAAAAAAAAAAAAAATAAAATGCACAAAATAAATAAAAATAAATAAAATGAATAAAATTAAGCAAATAAAATAAAATAAAAAATGAATAAAATAAAACACGCTAAGAAGTAAAATAAAGGAAAAAATAAATAAAATAAAGAAAATAAATGAATAACAAAAAAATAAATAAAATAAATGAATAAAAAATATAAATAAAATAAAATAGAGTAAATAAAAAAAAAAAAGTAAATAAAAAAAAAACAAACAAAGTAAATCAAATTTATAAAAGAAATAAAATGGAAAAAATATATAAAATAGATTAAGTAAATAAAATTAAATAAAATATACAAAATTAATAAAATAAATAAAATGAATAAAGAATAAATAAATATAATAAATAAAATAAATAAATAAAAAAATAAATAAATATAATAATAAATAAATGAATAAAAATAAAAAAAAATATACAAAATAAAATAAAATAGAGTAAATAAAAAAATAATATAAATAAAGTAAATAAAAAAATACATCAATAAAATAAATTAATAAAAAAAATAATATAAATGAAAAGAAAATATATATCAAGAGTTATCTGAGCTAACTCAGGGATCTTATAGTACATTATGTGTAATTAATGTGTAAATAAAATTATATAATTAGAAATTTTATTTTAACTCATTTAAGTTTATTTAAATATTTATATATATATTAGTATATAAAATGCCATTTTTTGCTATATATGCTCAATGGCTTAGCAAAACCCGAACAGAGTGCTGAATATAGAAATTAAGAAGCTCAAAGTCAAGTGCGACACTCTCAACTCCTTCTCGAGGGCAGAGCTTTGTCGTGAAGTGACTTCTAATGATGCCGATGGCGATCCACTCACAAAAAGTGCTCGTAAACTGCCAAACACACTCCCTCTCTTTCACTCTCCCACACGCATCTCTCTGATGATTCGCAAAAAAAAGGAAAAAAGAATAAAGAAAAAGAGAAGAGAATTGTATACAAATTAATGAAATGCATTACGGGAACTAGATGGGAATTGCGAGCTGGGACTTGTGCCTGGGTCGCCCAAGTACCTGCGCTCGTTAGCGCTTCACTCACACAGAGAGTGGAGAGCGAGCCTCAACCCTCTCCTGCTCTCACATACACACACACACACACAAGCACTCGCCGTTCCCATCATTATCATAATTTGAATAAGTTCTCTGAGCGAGTTTTTAAAATATTCATGCGAGCTGAAAGATTTTCAAGTGTTCGCACGTGTGTGTGCATTATGTGAAGCTTTGCATATGTGAACAGCTGTGAGAGAGAGAGAGAGAGGTGGGAGAGAGAAAAGGAGAGCATTGCAGATGATTACGACTGTATTTGTGCCCTAATGGCAACCCCAAGCAAATGCTTAATGGATAAAGCCCACATTCTACAATGGAAATCGAAAACACT
Source organism: Drosophila repleta (assembly GCA_018903745.1). Classification (NCBI taxonomy): domain Eukaryota; kingdom Metazoa; phylum Arthropoda; class Insecta; order Diptera; family Drosophilidae; genus Drosophila; species Drosophila repleta. The sequence continues at coordinate 15,938,419 of JAEIGN010000497.1, read as the reverse complement.
TGAATCAAAGTACGTAAGACACAAATAACTGTTAATAAATGAATACAAATGGGCAGGTAGTAATAGCAGTGCAGTAATAAGGGCATTTAAATGGTATTTTATTCTACTTTACATTTCATTTTTAAATTAATTTTGCCTTCAGCTATTTTTAAACAATTATTCAAATTAACTTGAAAGCGTTTTTTTAAGGTCCTCAATTTTCTGCTAAATTTAATTCCAGATATATTAACAAGAATTGCTTATTATCATACCAGAGCAACCAGAGGGAAGTTTGTTAAATTGCTTGCGGCTCTTATTTAATATTTTTTGAATTTGTTTATTTATTTTTTCATTATTCAAATATTTCAAATATTAGCAACAGGCGGATTCAACTTAAAGCTTCTTCTGCTAAAATGCAAACAAAGTTAGTCCGTTTTACTAAATTTTAAATTACATTTTGCATAGCATTCAACATTAAATTTTTCATTAATACTAGTAAATATTCAAATTTAAATTTCAAAACAAATATTTTAAATATATTTGATAAATTTATATTTATTTAAATTTTTATCTGTTTAGTAAAAAAAAAATAAAATGAATAAAAATATTTATTGTGAAAATTATGAAATTTGTAAAATATATTTAATTAAATTTAAATAAATAATTAAAATAAAATAAATTCATAAAATATTTATTTTAAAATTTTGTTCGCTCAAATAGTTATTTAAATTCATTAATTAAATTTAAAAAATTCAGAAAGATAAACAGATATATTTTATTGATTAAGTTATTGGTATTGTTACCCTAACCAATCCTTATTTAGGTTTCTAAAACATTATCTGCAACAATGAATATCCAGAATATAATAATAAAATTTAAGAAAATAATATAAATATAAATATAAATATATATACTATTTTTAAATTTATTATTATAATTATAATCTATTTATTATTATTTATTATTATAATCTATTTATTTAATTTGTAAAATATTATAATAATTCTTTAAAAAAATATATATACATAATATAAAAATATGTCTGGCCTTTTTAAAAGTGGATATTATTATGGTATTACGAAATATGTTATGCAGAAAGGATTACAAATATACAAATATAAATATATATTTATTTATGTAAGTAATAAGTATATAAATATAAATATAAATAAATCCTCTCTGCATTATAAATATACAAATATAAATTTATATTTATTTACATATATTTATATTTATATACTTATTACTTACATAATAATATCCTCCTCTAAAAAGGCCACAAATAAAGAGAGCTTTGTAACATCATTTTGATCGCCAACTATTTGAGGCATTTGGCATTAGTTTGTTAGGCAATGGCAAAGCTGTGCAGTTGCCACTGCCACTGCCAGTTCGGCAGCTGCATTCAAAGCGAATGTCAGGCAAAGCGCAAACGAATGCGCATTCAACTCACAAACACTCACACTCACACCCGCACTCACACTCATACAACATAGTCGTACACGTGGCTGCATGTCAAAGTGTAAAGTTTTGCGGCGCAAAAAAGTGGCTCGAAGCTCACGAAAAAAACACTATGTAGTGGCTGCCAGAGAGAGAGGGAGAGAAGGAGAGGAGGTGGAAGAGGATCATTAAGAGGCAAAAGGCTGAGCGGCAGTCAAAAGCCTCGCTTGTCGATTTCCAAAGTTTCGTTTTGAATGTTGTTGCTGCTGATGTTGTTGGCAACCCTTTTAGCTGGCGCAGTTTTTACCTCACTGCCGTCCACTGCACTTTCCACCTGGACTTATGTCGAGGGGAGTATAAAAATGAAAATGAAAAACCCCAACTGAGTGTTCGTTTGGGTGTTGAGAGTGCGTTTGGCTGTGAGCGAATGCATAAAGAAACCATGAAACGGAGTCGTTGAGCATAAAAGGAGAACAAAGTGCAATTGGCAGGGTAAGGCAAGAGTTTACAGCTGCAAAGAATGTAATAGCCCCACGGAACAGCTAAAATCATTTCGGCTCTGCAGCTACAGCAAATCTGGGCGCATCATCAATGTCAAGATGCCAAATCTCAGAGCATCTCCCCAATACGCAGCTCTGAGCGCTGAGCTCTGTGACGTCACAAAGCTGCAAAGGCAAGAGCTGATAGGGAATAGCGAGAGAAGTCGAGTCGTTGGAGAGTGTGAATGGCTTAAGCGTTAATCGAAGATAGAAGAGGGAGGGAAATACTAGAATTTGTTGGTATTAAGGAGGGATTGTAGATGGACGGACAAGGTATGTATGCAACCTACATAAAAAATTTCAAGTCTCTAGCTCTTGTAGGTTCTGAGAACGACGCGTTCATACATACGGACAGACGGACGCACGGACGGACAGACGGACAGACGGACAGACGGACATGGCTATATCAACTCGGCTTGTCATCCTGATCAAGAATATATATACTCCCCCTTCCGTTACATACATTTCAACAAAAACATTATACCCTGATTTCCCATTTTCAATGGGTTCAGGGTATAAAAATGTTTAATTTTAATTAACTTGGTTTATAATATTAGTTTAAAATATTGTATTCTTTTTATTGTAATTTATAATAATTTTAAATTTCAAGAAATATATAAAATAATGAATTAATTTTTTTATTTATAATAATATTCTAATAAGTATAGTTCAAACTTTAATTAAATTGATTTAAAATATTGTTGAAAATATTATATAATTTATATAGTTTTATTATATATTAAAATATATATATTTTTTATTTTTAACATATATATATACCAAACATCTTACAGACTAAAATAAGAGGTAATTTTGTTTTTTATTAGAAATTTTACATAAATTATAAATAATTGCAAATCAAACCAAAATATTATATTAGAAAATAAATTTTGTATATTTATAATATTTTTTAAGACAATCAATTATTTAATTTATATTTTAATTTATAATATTTTTATACTCCAATAGCTCTCAGAGCTATTTTATTTCCTATAAGAAGTTTTCCATAAATAAATATAAAATAATAATCTAAATTTTATTTATATTTATTATACTTTCAATAAACTATTTTTGTATATTTTAATTTATTATATATTTTATTTAATGCTATATATTTTTAAACTTATTTTATAACATTTTTATTGTATACATATATTTTTAACTATATTTATTTTAAATTTATTTTATAATATTCTTATTTTCATTTATTCTTATTCATTATTTATTTTTTTTTATTCTGTTCTCCGCCCAAGTTCACTAACCTTTATCACACATCTCTAAAAAAAAACCCCAGCAAATTAGCCATTAACCAAAGCCCACTTAAATTCCTTTAATTTTCACCCATTTCATAAACACTTAGCCTTATCTCCTGCTCATTATTCAAATCAAATGAATTACAAAGTTTTTAATTCACATTTTCCCGTATCAATTGTCATTATCAGTCGCTGAAGTCGTCATGGGCGCGGCGTGTGTCATGTCAGAGCCCAATCGTATGTCAAACTGTGGGCGATTCCCTAGGCTACGATAAGGCTATCTTTGCCTATCCAGGTTGCCATGGCTCGTGTCGGAGACGTTCAGTAGACAAGCAACTGTCAAGCTGTCACCATGAACAGCCGGAATCAACTCATCCACTGCTGCTGGCTGCTGCTCCTGCTATCGCCGGCAAGTGATGGGTGATGTATAGGTGATGTATATGTATCTGATAGATATTTTTAGCAATTTTTATGATAGTTACAGTATTTAAATACCGAATATTTGAGGGTACCTATACCTCCCTGGTATCCGCTGGATATGTCGGGTATCTGCCGGGTATCTGCCGGGTATCTGCCTAATATATGGCCTATATCTGCCCGATATCTGTCCGATATCTGCCCGATAACTGCCCGATATCTGCCCGATATCTGCCCGTTATCTGCACAATATCTGCCAGATATCTGCTCGACATCTGCCCGCTATCTACCCTATATCTTCTTGATATCTGCCCGATATTTGCCCGTTAACTGCCCGATATCTGCCCGATATCTGCCCGTTAACTGCCGGATATTTGCCCGTTAACTGCCCGATATCTGCCTGATATCTACCCGATATCTGCCAGGTATCTGCTGGGTATCTTTTGTTTATTTGCCTGGTATTTGCTTGTCTAATACTCCCCTCACTTTCTCTCACATAGTTTTCCCTCTTAGCTTAAAGACTTTCTAGCATTTCAACCTTTGGCTAAGCCAACTTCTATGCATTATATTTTCGATGTCTATACACATACTCCGCCCCCTATCTCTCTCTCTCTTCCCAGCCTCTGCCTGCCATTTTCGCTGATTTTATAACCGGAAGAGAGCCAACACAATCATCATCATCGTCTAAACGGCTGATCATTGCCCGGCCATCATCATATTCATTGGCACTCGGGCAATGCGCCGAAATGGCCCTCGTAAACTTGATTGTAATAGTATAATTTTTTACGGTAAAAAAGAAGAATGAAACAGGCCAACGTATGCGGCCCCTTTTGGCCCAGTTACAGCAACTGCCTATGATTGTGGTGCGTATGTGTGCGAGTGTGTGGGTGGGTGGATGTCTTTCATTTTCATGCAATTTTTATGGACGTGCGCTCTATGCGCTGCTGTAAGTGAGCTTATTTATAAGCCAACGCATAATCCGCCCCCTCGTAGACCTTTCGCAAAGATTGCCAGAGAAGTTATTGTTATCCTTTTGTTTTAGTGTGCATTTGCACAGATATATATATAAATATACTTTTTTATGCCAAACTGACAAGCTGACTGCCCTAAAATTCATAGCCATGGCCAGTGCACAAAGCTTCTGCACGCTACACGCATTGATTCATAATACATAAATACAAATATTGCGTATACGCAGCGCTGCCCTCACATAAATTCTTATAAACACGCACACACGACTGTCCAGCCAAGACACAGACACGCACACACTCTTTCTCTCTCTCTCTCTCTCTCTCTCTCTCTCTCTCACACACACATAGAAAGACGCCGAGTCATCAATCTTTTAGCATTTCACTTAGGTATAGGAACTTGCCCCAGCTCCAGTCCAGCCTTGCTCCTCCATCCAGAGTTTCTTTCAATATTTGTGCATTAATATTAATATTTCATGACCATGTTGATTTGTTAGCTCAGCAGCAGCAGCAGCAGCAGCCACGCCCACCCAAGTCAAGCCGCCCTGCTATGTAAGAGAGATTTTCGCTTAATCTTTGTTATTTTATCAGAAGCATTGAACAGTGCGTGGAGTTATTCACTAATGTTAAGTTAAAGCTATATTTGGGCTTGGGCTTAAAACTGTTTAGCTTTTTAAATATAATCAATGATTAATTAATATTAGTAATAAATGTTTATATTTGTAAACATTAAAGTGAACTTTAAGTCATGCTAAAAGGTACTAAATCTTAGATAAGCTGAAATTACTAAATGATGAATCAACAATGAATCATAATAAATAGTAAATAAAAAATAAATAATAAATATAAATTTATGTTATTTTTTTATTCTTTTTATTATTATTTTTTTATTATTACACATTTCTTTTTTTATTATTTTTTATTTATATTTTAATAACTATGTCTCTAATATTTTTATATTTATTTATAATTTTTTAATTATTTAATATTTATTTTTTTTTATTTATTTATTATTATATATTTATATTTATTATTATTATTATTTATTTATATTTTAGTAATTATTTATTTAAATTTATTTATTTATAATTTTGATATTATTTAATATTTATTTATTTATTATTTATTTATTTATTATTAAATGCTTATATTTTATTTATATATTTATATTTAAAAATTATGTATTTAACATTTATATATTTAATATTTATTTATTTATTACTTTTTGCTATCATTTTTTAGTTATTGACTTAAGATTTATTTATTATTATTTAATATTTATTTATGTATATATTATAAATTTTCAATTTTAAAAGTACATATATATTTATATCTTTTCTAATATTTTTTATTTATTGAAATATTTACAGATTTGTGCGCTGCTTCCATAAAGGAACCTTAAACAAAACAAAAATATGCCATACACACGGATGGTATAGAGGAGGCCAGGAGATATTCTAGATTTATGTATCCAGGTCAGAATGTATCAGGAAATCTATAGGAAATGGTTTCAGCTTAGCACGTCAGCTTCTTCCAACTTGTTCTTTAGGTAAGCATGTTGAGCTTATGCATTTATTAATATAAAAAAAATGATCTTTAAGTACATTTGCCTCGCTGATCCGATAACCATGCCCTAACTACCCAAGCCATTGCCTAATTCAGTTGCTTAATTTAGTTAACTTGTTCGTTCCACTTTGACAGCTAATTTAGATATTTTTATTACCCTTACTAAACAGATTTCTATATTTTATTTTACACTAATGAAAATACGCTCAAAGAGCTGAAGGCTTGATGAGGCAAGTTGTCTACTCTCTTTTAGATCTATCCTATCTCTTTTGCTCTCTGTTTGTCTCTTTCGCTCCTGCTGCTCTCTTGCTCTCTTCTCTTCAGCTTCACAGCTTTGGCCTCACTTATCAGCTTTCTATATAGAAGTACGCATAAGATTAAATCGAATCTACAATATATAGTGCTCCATCTTAATACCTGATATTCCGTCCTTCGTGTTTACCTCTCCGATTTTGTTGCTTCAAAATGCTTTTCGTCTGCATTTTCGAGCATCAAAATTGGAGCGGCAAACGACAAATCCGAATATCACGGGTGGCCGGACAGCCATCCAGTACAGCATATCACGAAGAGGATGCACAGTACGGCGATCATGCTGACGGAGAGCAGAAGGCCGCCAGCAACATAGAGGCCCATTATGGGCACTTGATTGCTATGGACTTTGGACGGCTGCCGCGTCAGCTCGATCTCATGGGAGCGAGCTGAAAGTCTTGGATCGAATAACAACTCATCGTAATCCATTTTGGATCTGAATGTTTTTATACTTTTTTTGTGATTTTTTCTTAAACTTTTTTTTCATATTTTTTATGGTTTTATGTTTCATTCAAATTTCATAGTTTCCAAATGTATTTTGATCAGAATTCGGTTTCTGTAAGGTATACAGAATGTCGTTCAGCCTAGACAAATCACAGCAAATGTTGGCATTAGCTACGAATTATGGCCTAGACCAGTCCATGTGGGCAGGGCGGACATCGGACGACAGGGTACATCGGGACAGACAGGAGAAATACAAACGACACATTTTATTGATGTTAATTTAATGCAAGAAATAAAACAGGCGGCGCTGCAGCGAACGAACGAAAGAAAGCAAATCTGAAGCCGTGCCAAACCAGGCGCGACCGAAATAAAAGATTTGCATATAAACAGGCGTCGATACACACACACACACACATACATTTACTCTCCTCTCTCTCTCACTCAAACATATGCAGTCAGAGCCGGCAAGGACTACGAGGACATTTGCATAACAGACGGTCTCCCCGAAACTGTCATTGCCAAGGTTTTACATCCGCTTTCCGCAATCATCGTCGTCTGCGAATATGGGCGTTGCCCCGCCCATCAATAATATTTATGGCGTCGACTCATTCTTAAACTGTCCGCGCGCGACATATGCAAGTGGATATTGCTCTATTTTCAAGTGCCCCAACTGCCCCAACCCCAATAACAGCCACAAAAATATGCAAAACTCCCGCCAAATGTTCGAAAACTCGTTGTGGGCCAACACAAAAATTTATTGGTATGTGTAAATGGCCCGCAGGGATGTCTTGCAGCCATTAACATTTCAATATAATTGCAAATAACTTTCAATCGAATGCAAAGTGTCGCCTATAGATATATATATATATATTATCGATATATATGTTTATATGTATTATAGCTATATATGTGCTGCAATAGTAATTTATTGCCATTCACTAATACAAAACCCGTAATGGCTTCGATTCGCACTGAATTTCATTAGAGACAGCAATTGAAACAATGGCAAATATATTGAAAAGAACTGAAATGAAATTTGTTTGGCTTATTGTTGCTTATCTATATAAAACTAAAACACTTAAATGAGATTTATCTAAATTTATTTTGTTTTTAATCTTACTTTTCCATAATCAAATGCATTTTGCTGGTCTTTGAAAATATATTAACATTTATATTATAAATTTATATTGCTTAAAGTAATTTCTAAGTCATTCACAAACATTCTTGAATCTAATCTGAATCTAATCTGCAATTTATATGTGCTTAGATATAAGTATATATTTATTAAAGCTTATTTGTCGGAGCTCTGTCATCTTGAGCTGAAGGCTCCTTAATTTATATATATATAATTTAAATTAGTTGAAATGTCTTAAACTAAGTTGAATACACTTAAACTAGTTTCGTACTGAATCTTTATTCTTCAGAGGCAGGGATTTTATACCCTGACTCATGCATAAATCATAATCAATGTTGGTCTCTTGTACCCTTAGCCCATCGCTGAGTTTGTACTGTTCAGCGTGCATGTACTTATATTTACTGTCCACTCATGTGGCCCTTGTTTATGTTGTGCTGCCTTCTAGCCGATAGGTGCGTCGGGGTCATTTTTTAATTGGTTTCTCTTTCAGTTGTTCTGTATTTTTTATGTTCATGCTTGAACATAAGACTTGTTGTCAATCAACCACATTCAGAGCCATCTATGCTTAGACGACTCCCTCTTAGTAATTACATTGTTAATTGCATTTGTCATCAGCATTTAAAATTTAAGGAACAGCTGCCGTTTGCTCTCCTGCTTTAAGTCTCCTGTTCTAAGTTATGTCTATATTCTGAAAAGCTTTGTCTGATTCTTGTTTACTTAACTGCATTGCTAATTATATATAACTTATATATATATTTATTTATATTTTATAATATATAATATAAATACATATTAAAGCGAAGATCTCTACAGAATTGTTTATTGCAACAATACATTATCTAGCTCAACTATATTTATATACTACCCAAAAATGTATTCAAAAACCGCCCCAACTCTCACCCAAACATATGCCCACTACTGCCCACTGCCTTCCTGACATCTTCAATGATTGCAGGGTAGCAAATACCTCAACTTCAAGAGGTTGCATTTCCCATAAATATATATATATATATATACCCCCATTGTCTGTCAGAGCTCACGCGCATTAATGCATAGCTCTGTGTCCCAAATACAGTATATAGCAGAGAAAGATGGTAGATTATTTACACACAAGTCCCACTCTAAGCCGGCTGCCGTGGCTCAGGGCAGACACTGCAGCCATCAATTCAGCTCGTCCGTTTGCTCAAGAATTCCACACATTTTTGATAGATTTGCTGGCATGCAGCGCATGTAAACATCGGCTTTCGGTTAATCAAATTAAGTGCAAGTTAATGGCGGTGCACGAAAAACCAACCACCCAGCCAACCACTCAACTACGTTTCAAAGTTTTGGCCCTGGGCTGAAGACTTATGGCGTAACATCATTCGATTTTTCTCGGCTGCCTGGGTTGGCGCTTTGTTTGCGCACTCGAAAATGATGAATAATAAATTGCTAATCATAAATATTGCGAAATCAGGCGATGAAGTGAGCATTCAGAGCCAGAGCCTTGGCTCGCGTGAAAAATCGTTGGCAGCCACCCACCCAACCCCCCTCTCTCTCTCTCTCTCTCTCTCTCTCAGCATTTCCTGGGCTGCCCGCTTCGCGCTCTATATAAAGCAAAACAATACGAAAAGTACACATTGTTAAATTGAAAGGAAACAAATGTAAAATTTATACAGCTGCAGCGCCCCAGAGAGAGAAAGTCTGGACCTGCCCTATAAAATCTGCTCATGCAAAATCAAAGATTACACAGCAATGCCAGCGGAGAGGAGGAGAAGGAGGAGCTGTAGTGGCAGTGGTGGCTGTAGCACAAGTTGAAGTTGAAGTTGAAGTAACAAGGACGACTCTCTCTCTCTCTAATGGTCTACAAAGTTTGCTCGATTTGCCAAAAGGCAAAAGCGGTTTTTTTCGTTGCTCATTATGAGCAGCTAAAGAGGTGTTTCAGTTAAATGATTGCAGCTAGGCGAAACTTTCTTGTCTGTCTGTGCATTTATCTAGCAGTTAGAGAGTTCTTAATAGGTAAACATAGATCCAATGATGAGATCCTCTATATCCTTATATATATTTAGGAAACATTTATAAATCTCAATCAACTCTTACAGTTGCTAAATGAAACATATACATTAGCCTACAGGCTAAACATTAATAAGATTATAGAATACTTAAATACTTAAATTTAATTTACTTTTTTTATTATATTTTTTTTATATTACTTTTTTATCATTTTTTTTTTTTTGTACATATATTGTTTTTTATATTTTTTTATATTATTTGTTTAATATTATTTTTTGAATATTCTATTATTATATTATTTTTTATATTATTTATTTAGTATTGTTCTTTATACTTATTTTTATATAATTTTTTTTTTAATTTCTTGTATATATTTTTAATATTTTGTTATATTTATTTATATATATTTTTAAATATTTTTTTTTATTTTTTTTTTTTTTATATATATTTTTTAATATACATCTTTTTCATATTTTTCAGATCCACAAAAACTTGGAGCAGAATGAAGGCAAGAAGCAGTTCAATGTTAAGCTACAGCTTACAGCCTGCTACAGGGTATCTCCCAGTCAGTCACGCTCACCTAGACAATTCTTATTTTCTTATTGCGTTTCTCAATGCGGCGAATGAAATATTAGTTTGCTTTGCTGCGTTGACCCATTTCACAAGGTTTCTTTCGCCAAGGTTGGCTATGAGTTAATAGGTACTAAGCATAAGATATTGTTTACAAATCTAGAAACCTTTATGTACAAGGAAAAATAGTCTAAATGCTCAATTTACTGCAGTGAGACTGAATTGGCAAAAGACAAGATATTTGATTTAAGTTGAGTTTAAATTGTTTTTATCTTATATTTTTATTATATTTATTTAATTTTAATTTTTAATACAACAATTTTTAGTAGTTTTATAATTATATTGTTACTTATTTTATATTTATGTAAATATTTTTTTTTATAAATAATATTCATATATGAATATTTATTTTTATCATTTCATAAATCTCTCACTCAAATATTTCTTATTTCTCCTATCGACTGGCACCAACAAAAGAATATCGACTAACTTTCATATTTTCCCCACCTTATACATAGGTCTCCTAAAAAACAAAAATAAAATAGACTATTATACACCCTTCACCCCCATTAACTTCTCATATTTGAAGCCTCAAGCCCGCAGCCGCAACAGCGATTAGTCAAGCCAAAACGCAAAATCGTGCGGCAATCTTATCGGACAGCAACAATTAGGCAGCTTGGCTGGTACGTCAATACAATGCCCCACACTCACACACACACACACACACACTCTCACATACACACTGGTAATTAGCGTTGAAAATCAATAGATTCTGAATTGTTGCAAGCATCGCAGTCCGGATCGGGGCCAGACAATATGCCATTGCGATTGTTCCGGAGCAATCAACAGAAGTCGTGGCCGGCAGCAGCTGACAAGTTTCTCATGAGGCGACCCAAAATGTCGGCTAAAAATCACAACAGCGGCCTCTGGCCATTGGCTGGCCAAAATGTACTAAAGTTAAGTGCAGCAGTGCGCTGATTGTAGTCACAGTTCGTTAGCTCAGCCGAGCGGTGGACGGCGGTGTATAAACTTGGCAGTGAACAGCAACCAGTTTCAGTCGCTGTAAGTTGTGGTCTCTACTACTTATATATATATAATGGATATATATATATGTATATCCTATATTTGAAGTCGTGGACAAAGGCGCTTTTAATTAAATTTCCTGTTCGATACAAGCGCAAAGCATTGCCTACTTTTGTGCGGCCCGCAAGAAACTGTTGCACCAATACACACACACACACACCCACACCCAGAGAGAGAGAGAGAGAGGGCCGCACTTAACCACAAAATGTTGACTAAAACAATGGCAACAACAATAACAGCAACAAGCAGCCAAGCAGCCAAGCAATTTGCAGCATCTAACCAAGAAACAGCTGCGCACATCGAATACTCAACTAACAAGAATAGGAACAAGACAGAGTCAAGGCGGCCAAAGGCAGAAGCCGAAGTGCGAATATACTTTATTATAGTGAAAAGAGTAAGAAATATAAAAATATAAAATATTTAAATAAATAATAATAAATAATAAAAATTTAATGAACAGAAAACTAATTACATAAAATGTATAAATAAAAAACAAATAAATAAATAAATAAATATTTTAAATTTGCAGTTAAAAGTACATAAAAAGAAAGAAAGTTTAAGTCAAATATAGTTACATAATAATTTATAAAAATAAATAAGAAATAAAATAAATATAATATATAAATTATAAGATATAAAATAAATATAATATATAAATAATAAGACATAAAATAAATATAATATGTAAATAATAATATATTAATAAACTAATATTTAAATAATGCGTCCAAAGCAAAAATTGTGTAGAGAGAATATAATCAATTCTGCCAGCATTTGCATAGGCGAAAATCAATTCATACTTCACAAGTAATTTATAATTGAAAACTTTTCTAGTTTATAATATATAAATAATAAGATATAAAATAAATATAATATATAAATAATAAGATATTAATGAACTAATATTTAATTGTGTAGAGAGAATATAATCAATTCTGCCAGCATTTGCATAAGGGAATAGCAATTCATACTTCACAAGTAAATTATAATTGAAAACTTTTGTAGTTTATAATTTTATTTCAGGTAAAAGTTTTCAATTAGAGTTTATTTGTGAAGTATTATTTATTATTATTATTATTTGTTTGACAAAGGATCTGTAATATGCTCATTTAATTATATTATTTGTCTGAAGTACTCATTTGAGCTGCTTGCGCTAGTAACCATTATAAAATACCAATTTAAATATAGAAACTCTACAGATATGCTGTGAAATACACTAAAATAATTTTTTTTTATAATTTAAAATAAAAACTTAAAAGTATTTTAGAGTAAAGACCTGAATTGCTAATGATTTTTAAGTATATGATATACATGTATCTCCAATAAATAAATAAAAAAATAAATGGACCACAGCAAAAGACAAATTTAGTTATTTTTAGGCAAATATTTAGTTTCAATTTAATTTTTTTTTTTTGTGTAAAAGCAGAAGAGAAATCAAAGCAAACCAAAACAAGAATATTTTTACATTTTTTAAAATTCTAAATGTATTTTTTGCAAAGTAAGTAAAGGCCTAAAAATGTTCTTTTTGCTTTTCCATTTGCCCGTGATTTGCCTACAGCTGTTCACACGCTTTCACTTCTGCTCTAGCATGTTTTAGAAATTTTTTAACTGATTTTATTATTATAATAATTTAAATTAGATAATCGCAAAACTATAAATTTGTTCCATTTAACAGCCCATTATTTGTTGTATAACTAATATATTTATAAACTAACTCTTGTTAATATCTTTAACTAACTACTCAGAATCTCACAATCTTAAGGAAAAATAAATGCAGGAAAAGCATTAATATTTAAGCCAACTGTAAAATCGTCATATCAATACCTATAGTAACAGAAAAATTGTCCCCATTTTAAGTAAATCTAAAATACAATAACAGAAAAGCTGATGCACCTTAGGAGGTGGCTAGCTAATTGGGCTGCCTCAACAGCAAAGCATGCACTAAAGACTCAGCCAATGATAGTAAAAAATAGTTAAAAGCGCATTATCTTTGTCAATAGAAGTCAGCATTGTTATGTTCATAGACAATAACACATTTAATATACCCGCCCACACAGGGCAGTAAAACCACGATGCTGCTGCTGCTGTGGACAACAAAATGGCGCTGCGAATTGTTGGCGCATAGAGCGGAAATGCAAGCTGAGTTAGTTGCGTCTTGTTGTTGTTGTTGTTATTGGAGATGCTGTTGTTGTCGTTGTTGTTGTAGCTGCTGTTGTTCACAGTGGCATGGCCCATGAATATTCATGGTGGCTGCCGGGGCAGTCATTCATTCATTCGTGATTTCACGCAACCTACTGCAGACCGGCAGCAGCAGAAGCAACTGAAACTGAAGCTGAAGCAGCAGCAGCAAAACGACGGCAGACAAAACATGAAAGCAAATAAATAAACAAATGTCAGCAGCGTCGTCGGAGGCGAACGCCAAGAAATTGGCGTGAAAATAAATCAAGAAACAAATTGGAAAATTTGTTATTTCGCCAACAGACAAACTGACGGACGGACGGACGGACGGACGGATGAACGGCAAAGACAAGGACAAAGGCAGCGACAAGCCAACTGAAATAGTTTCGAAATACATTCATAAGGACTTGATTGAATTGCAAGCGAAAGCAATATATCGATATCAAATATTTATAACAATAGGAGATATCGAACGGAGCAGGGGAAGCCTGTGAGTTAACTATATGGATGTGGGTTTAGGATTAAATTTATTGATAGTGATCAAGCACAAAGAAGCTATAATATAATTTCCTTATTCATAAGCGCCTATCGATATGCACATAATCGAAAAATATAGATAAACAAATTATCGATTTTAAGAGACAGTTTTTTTAACCGAAAATCTTAAGTCAATATACATTTTACTTATACTATTATGCCAATCAACAATATGAATTTAAAAATATCGATAACACATGTATCGAAAATGTATTATCTGGCGGCCTCTCCTGAACTAAGCTCCTATGAACGTGCAGTGGAGTCAATAGTCTATGCAAAAGAAAAATTATACAATTTATTTTTGTTTACTGAGCAAGCGTGAAAATATATCGATAACTATATAACTAACTATACAACTTTATATGTAGATAGATAAGATAGATATATAAATTTACTGAATACGTTTTGTTCTTATGCTTTAAAAACTTTCAAAATTATATTTGATAGAGCGATTTGCAAGCATTTATAAATATCGACGACTGATGTATGTATATATCGATAATCTATTTTGGACTTATGAATTCAACTTCAGAGAAGTAGAAGTATAACCAATTTTATTATAAATGATATATACATTACACTTGCAATCAAATCGAATATATCGATAACAAAACATATCGATAATTGATTACCAGCAGCAATTCTATATAATATACCATAGACAGAGAATTGGAATTGTAACTGAGACTGGGCTGCAACACCAATGGAGTGTGCCTCAAAGTAAAGGCCAATTAAAGTGTCCTTAAGGCAGTTTGGCAATTTAATTAACACGCAAAGCAGAAAATACATACGAGTCCTGGCATGGCTGGGCTACCTGTAAGGATTCCGGTGGCCGGACAGCAGCTGAAATTGGAACCGGGCGCCATAAGAGCATAAAAATCGTTTATTTAATTGTAAAATATACATATTTAAATAATACCCATTAAAATGCAGCGGGAACAGGCAGCAGCAGGAGCAACAGCAGCGGATCGCTCGCTTAAGCCCACGCGCCACGCCCCGGCCAGCGCCCATATCAGCTGCCAAAGGTAATCAACTGAAACTGCAGCTGCCAGTAGAAATGTTGCGTGAAAAAAGGCAAAAGGGAAAAGAATACACTGCAAAAAAAAAAGGAAACAACGAGTTTTTAATGTTGCCCATGTGGCAGCCTGAACCTGGGACCTATCGAAGTCTCCAGCCGGGATGTCTCGGTGTCTCGATGTCTGGGCCTGGTCAGCCCTTTGTCCTGTGCTTAAGTGAGGGCATTTACTTTGAGTGCGCTGGGCTCATTTAAATGCAAATTTAAATGAAATTTTAATCCATTTTAAGGACTGTGTACTGTACGCGCAGAACCTTTTGATGTTGCCCCGCCTCCCCCCAAACGACAACGCCCCCAAGAATGTGACCCCAATCTGTATGCTCCAAACCGATTACAATGAGCCGCTCTTAATGCACCCACTCGGCCGCATGTAAGTTGCCAAATGGAGCAGGGATTGAACTGGGGATGCAGCGCTATATTTGCGAAGCATTTTACTTTACAGTTCAGTCGAGGATATGGCCGAGTCCACAGGGCCTTTAGTCCAGGAGGTAGCCATCCTCTTCTATGCCCGCTGCTGACTTGATGTCCTTCCAGCGCTGCGCCATGGAGCGATCGCGTGGCGGTTCGAACAGCTCCGGTTCCATGTCCGAATCCAGATCCAGATCCAGTTCGAGCACTGGCGGCGGCGTCGTCGAGACGTGCTTGACCAAGTGGAAGTCGCAGCGCTTGCAGTAGAGCTCCGAGCGATCGCGCGGCTCGAACTTGCGATCACAGATGGCGCAGGACTGCAGCGGCAGGCGACAGCGTGTGCAGCGATGCTCCTGGCTGGACAGCTCGTTCCACAGGCAGCGCCGGCAGCAGTTGCTGCACAAATACAGCCGATAGTCCATCTTGCTCATGATGCAATTGGAACAATTGAGAGGAGTTGAGGTTTAGCTTTGCTTTTTAATTATTTTTTCTTTTAATTTTTTAATTCCTTAAAAAAAAAGGAGATATTAAAAACTGAAGCAATTCATTTTGACAACTACTGTATGGGCTTGCTTTATTATTTGAATAGTCTACTTTGGCATATTGTATCCAATTAACGCTTTATTATGATATATAGTTAAGGCTCAGGGCACTCAGCCATTCAGCCATTCAGGCCATTCAATCTCTCTCTCTGGGCCTGGCTCGTCTCCATTCATGTTGCAGCTGAGTAAATGTAATCTTAACCAAATTATGCGCAACTTTAATGCCTCATTTCTGATGGCAGTTGTGAGGTTTATATACCAACTATATATACATTTATATATATACCACTTCACTGTCCTGCGCTACATATTGATTGCCTTTTCAATGGCTTTATACAAATTACACCCACACACACTCACACAGCTGCAACGACATAATTTACATCGCATTAAAAAAAAATTGTTATAATAATTTATTATTGTTGTTATTGTTGTTCGCGCCAGGAAAACATATTTAAAACGACGTTTTTCTGCTTAACGCAGAGAATACTGAATCGCATAATAAACGCTTTATGCGATATCCGCATAAAGCAGAGCAAATTGCAAATTGCAAACTGTAAATAATTTAAGCGAGCGAACAAACAGCCAACTACGCATAAGAGCACTAAATACACTAGATATATACATATATATAAATATTAATTAATGTAGACTATAATATGTGTTAATATGACTGCTTAATCAGCTGTTTTATGTGTCTAGCTCAAAGCTACTTTAATCAGTTTCAGTTTGTTTCAGTTAGATTTTAAATGAGTTGTGGATCAATGGTCAGCAGCTCATGGATAGGCAGCTAAAAAGTGTCCCAAAACTCACGCAAGGAGTTCAGGCTTATTAAAAATTAAGTCATATACAAAAAAATGTCGTATACTATTAAATAGTATAGTAGTATCAGTCAAAAATGTACAATTTTTTAATCATAAACCTGAGTTTTCTACCAAAATAATTTCATGCGTGAGTTCTGGGACACTCTGCATATCATTTGCTCTATTAATTTTAAGAAGCTTTAACTATGTATATCAATTGTTGGTTTCAAGGCAATTCATATTGAAAAGATAAAGCTGAGCTTTACGCAAATTAACTTTAACTTTATGCCGAAGATTTTCTAGGCAACAGAACTAATTCGCAGCTTCATAGACAGACATCTTATGATCGATTTACTTTGCTTTCAGATAGTGTAAAACTCGACAGGATAGCGCCGTTGTAAATGCAGTTGAAGACATTTTTATTAATTATTATTGAACAAATTTTATTATTATTTATATTAAAGATTATATTATTATTATTATTTGGAACTCTATACAACCAATCTCAGTTAAAATTTATTTTATAATATATTTCTCTCTATATGTATGTGGATGTGTGAAATATCTTGATATAGAAGATGTAGATAGATTAAATTAGATATATATAGATTAGATAGTGCATATAGATAGATATAAATACTATATATATAAATAAGATATACTATATATAAATAAATATAGATATCTAGATATAGTAGCTTCTTTTTTGAAAAGAACTCACTCAAATAAAGTAAGTTTTTCATAAATTTACAAAATGAAACGGTTTCAACTAACCTTCATTTCTTTTTCTTTTACAGAGTAACTCTAACAATCTCATTCAATCCCACCCATCACTTCAATCAACGCCCCCAAGTATGCAACACGAAGAGAATCAAAGCTTAAGCCCAACCTCAATGTCCAGTTGGACTGACACCGATGACTCGCGCACCGCATCCACCGCCTCGCTGGTGCAGCATAATCTCCGGAGCACGCCAATTAAATCAGGCTCTCGCGTCGGTCCGGGTCTGCTGCTCTTTCCAGGCACTGCCCTGCGAGCCGACCACAGTCAGGCAGCTAAAGATCGCAAACTAGAAAAGTCAACTGCAAGTGCTGATGATGCGGATGAACATGGCGCGCTCAATCATCGTAAGCCCTTTAGCATACGCAGCTTTCGACGACCGCCGCTCTGGCAGGCAGCTGCCGTAAAAAACGAGCAGCTTGAAGAGGAGCAGCTGCAGCTGGCTCCAGTGCCATATCTGGCCAAGCTGCAGGCTTTCATCATTGAGTTTCTGCAGGGATCCTCGATACATGGCTTCATCTACTTGGCCAAGTTTGGCCTGAACTTCTTGGAGCGGTAAGTCTTTATGCATAGAGTGTTGCTCTGTAGGTATCTGAATGCCTCTGAATGTCTATGAATGCCTCTGAATGTCTCTAAATGTCTATGAATGCCTCTGAATACATATAAATGTATCTAGATATGTGATTCACTGATTCAAGAAAGTATCCATCTGAATACGTTGGTTTTCTCTGAATATTTCTAGAGATATGATTCATATGATTCCAGCTGTGTTTGGCGCAATGCAGCAATAGCAAACATGCTTTGCTGGCTTTGTAGTTGAGCTAGGGGTAGTTAATGGGGCTGGAATGAAAAAACATATCTTATGATGTCCAAAGATTTGGCAAAAATATTACTAGAATATTTTAATCTATAGTGGGAGGGAATTTCCCAGATCTCTGCTGAACTAAAAGCACTCTTCACTCCTTTCATTTAAATTTCTTATGAGAAAACTCTTAGCTGAACTATAGCTGAACTACTCTCATACTCCGTGTATCTTATCACAGATAGGAGATACTCAGAGTCCCTCTAGTAGCTAGATGGATGAGCTACAGCTATATGAGCTGTACTTCCATATATGTATCTGTTTTCTCTTCTTACAAATAACTCTCTATTTATCTGTATTGAAACATTATTGGAGCAGCGGGCACAGCTGCTCTACGCACATTCCTAGGCCCGATCGTTACTAAATCTTTAAGATTCTTTCACTTTTCTCCCCAACTTCTCTCTGAAGTCCCTGAGAAAGTACAAGTTAACAAAACTTTTTTAATCAAGCCAACAATTGAAAGCTCTTTCTCTCCCTCTCTCTCTCTCTCTCTCTCTCTCTCTCTCTCACACACACACCTCTCGCTCTCAACCCACCTCTCGCTCTTAAACTTCTCTCGCTCTCTCTCCCACCAATTTCCTAATGAAATTAAACTAAAGCCCAGTAAACTGAAATCTGAACTAAAACTTTCAGCCCAGCTTAGCCTTCGTTTGGGTTTCGCCTTCGAGGTCTAAACTAAACTCCAAGTCAAGGGTTTAAATTGCGGCCGTCGCACGTGCAGCCTAAGCCAAAACACGGCGATTATAATTCCGATCTCGCTGCCATATGCCCGGGCCCGCAGGGAGCAGTGCGTGTCCATATAAGAGAGCTCTTCTGACACTCACGCTTGGGCTGCATAAAATTAGACATGAGCGGGCCACATCTTGCTGGCTTCGACGGGGGAAGTAATATTTTTTGCTGCTGGAATTTGTGTATTTGTTGTATTCGGTGCGAGTGAAGCGGCAATGCAATAAATCCTGAAAACTGACATGACATGACAAACAGGATTACACGGCATGCCTGGCAAGGCTTAAATTGGTAACACACTCCACTCCACTTCACTCCGAGGCTGGGACCTGGGCATGTGGCAAATGTTGGCATAACGAAAATGGACCACAGTCAACCAGCAGCTGAGGGTTAATTAGTGGATAACACAGCCAGACTTTATCCAAATCCTCTTGGCCCGCCCCCCCCAATCCCCACAAGCTCCATTACAATTTCAGTGTTAGTTTCCTGGCAGAGAGAGTGACAGGTGTGCCCCACTCCCCTTCACCCACTGTTGAAGGCAAGGGCAAGGTAAGCGCTTGTGTGCAGCACGCAAAGCTCAGCTCAGCTCTAATTAATACAATATATCCCAGACACCACCACCCCCAGCCCTACTCACACGCGACTAAATGATTTGTGCTGCCCACATTTTTATTTATTCATGCCCATTTTTATTTCTGCACTTCAGATTGATTTATTTGCGTTGGCCGCAGAAAAAATATAAGAAAAATGCAGGCGGGTATGATTGACTCTGATATACTCTGCTCAATTCATTATAATATAAGAAAAATGACTTTAGGGTAGTGTGTCTTTGCTTATAGTCGTAACTGGTAATTATGGATTGGATAAGGCTTGCCAAGTACAGGGTGGGGCAAAAGCAATCAGCCCATTGCTATATGCTTTTGCAGGTATCACTTCAACAAACGTAGAACACAAATTGAGAAGCCATGAATCGACTTGCAAGTGGATTCATATTACTAGATTTTTCTCTGTCAAAGCAAATAATATTTGAAATACTTTGCAAAGTGCGAATGTTTTTCAAAAATTACTTAATTATTCTGGAACATCTTTGCTTTTTTCCAATAAATTTTTTTGTATTATTTTTTAATTATAATTATTTTTAATTTTGCTATAATTCATTTTTTTATTATTTATTTCTTTTTAATATTTAATATTAAATTTTTTTTTTTTTTATATTATTATTATTTATTTTTTTATTGTTTATTTATTTATTTAATGTTTTATATTTTATTTTGTTATTATTTACCTTTTTATTATTTATTTCATTTTAATATTTTATATTTAATTGTTTTGATTTATTTTTGTATTATTTATTTCTATTCAATATTTAATATTTAATTTAGTTATTATTAATTTTTTGATTATTTATTTCATTTTAATATTTAGCTTTGCTTTTATTTAACTTCTATTATTTATTTCTTTTTAATGATTAATTTAGGTATTATAAATTTTTATATTTTTTATTTATTTTTAATATTTAATATATAATTTTGTTTTTATTTATTATTTATTTCTATTCAATATTTTTATCTTGCAATATTTTTTATGACTTTAATTTTGTATTATTTTCTTTCTATTTTTATTTTTTATTTCGTATATATATATATATATTGTATAATCCCCATCAGACATAATGTTAAATTTTAATTTAATTTTATTTTATTTATTTTAAGTAAATTTTTGTAAATTTAATCCTCATTTGATCAACAAATTATATTCAAACCCTCTAAATTTTGTATAAAAACTAAAACTAGTTAAGTTCAGCTCAACTAATCTGATCCCAAATTTAATGAAAACAGAGCTCAAACACAAAGAGAAATGCTTGTTCCATTTAGTGTTGCGTGCAAAAGCATTCAAATGAATGTGTAACGCATAATATTTTTGATTTAAATAACTCTCAAGGGGCTTAAGTCTTGCAGTGGAAATATTTCAGGTGAAATATGCATAAATCGCTGGAGTCTGTGCTGCTGACATGTGATAACCTCAATTCGTAGAGCGCGCTGTAGGGAGATCTGTGGTGTTTTGGCAGAGGGGATGGCATGGCATGGTATGGCAATGCAATGGATGGGAGTCATGCGACTGCATAATCCGCAGCCGGAATCAGAGAACGAACTGCGAATGCAAAGTACGCAAATGCATGTGCAATGCGGATGCTGTTTGGAGAGCATGCCAAATGCGGCGACTGCCAGAGCTAAAGTATTGAGGATGCATTAAGTTTTTGGGTTGCATTCGGGTTCAACAATGGCATAAATGCAGCCAGAAATATTGTAGTTTACTTATGCATGAGTTTATTGAACTGCGAAAGGGGGGTGAGTGTGTGTCTTAATATTTAGGTAAAGTCTCATGAATTTAATGAGAGCTGATTAAGCAGGGCTTTGTGATTAATATATATTATTATATTGTATATATGATTTTACTAATATATATTTAACTTCTTTAAAGTTATGGAATTAAGCTCTTAATATGAATATATAAATATAAATAATAATTAGTAAATAATAAATAATCAAATTTAAGTTCCGTTTAAATTCGAAATTATAGAATAGTTAAAGCATTAAATTTGCATATAAATATATGCATATATTTTATATATATATATATATCCATTCATATATCAAAATATTTCTATTATTCCCTCTCACATTCTCGCACACATTTGACAGTTTCCCATGCCTTAACGCGCCTCATTCACGCACAGCAATTTTATTCATATGAGTGGCAAAAGATAATGAAACAAAGCAAATCTCTAGCTGACAGCCAGACAGACAGACAGCCTGGCAGCCAGACTGATGAGGCGAGACTGACGTTATATGATGTCCAAACAATTTTAGCACGCAGACATTTTCGGAAGCCATAAAAGCACCAACAATTCCAAGTTTTGCCATAAAAAAAAGCAAGGCGTGCAGTTAGGTATATTCATATGAAGTATGATCTGCTAGGAAATATCCTGTAGCCAGGCAATGATATTAATGCTATTCATACTAAGTTTGCACTGCTAGCAGATATTGTATCTGGAATTTTCTTATCTTAGAAGTTGATTATAAAAAAAAAAAAAAAATAAAGACCACAATTTAATTATGAATTAAAATAAAACTTAAAAAAAATAACTATAAATTAAAAATAAATATAAATTTAATTATTAACCCAAAAGAAATAAATATTTAAATTCAATTAAATTAAATTATCAATAAACAAAAAATAAAAATAAATTAAAATATATTATTAAATTTATAATAAACTTATATTATTGACTTTTATTGTATCTAAATTTAGTTCCATAATTTATTTAGTAATATTAATTTAACCATAATAGTTAGACGCACGAATTCTGGATCTAATGAAGCAAAATTTATCTAATTTTTTATATCTAAAGCATATTTGACATAAACAAATTTTAAATTTTATTTTTTTGTTTAATTTTTAATTTTAAAAAAATTAATTTTTCAAAATATTTTATTATATATATATTTTTTTTTATTTTTATTTATTTTGGCTTATTCTAATTCAGTTTAACTATTAAATATTTTATACCCATATACCCCTTCTGCCATTTTCGAAAATCCTTTCAAATGGCGCTGCTCAAGTGGCGAATTTCCCAGACAATTTCAAATTATAAATGATTCGGTGCAGAAGCGGAAAATTCGCAGCATTTTCCTAGCGAAATGTTTGAAAATTAAAAGCCAAGTAGCTGTTACAGCAATGAAGTGCCCACGCACACATACATATATGTATATATGAGTGTGCGTGTGTGGGTAAGTGTGTGTTGACAGTGCTGAAGGCTTTATGAGCCATTGCTGGCGTCAAAATGTCATCATTGTGCGGTGCGACACTAGCAAAAGGGAGATGTTTCAAGGATTTGCCGGCTTTTGTCAGACTTGTTATGGACACACACACACACACTCTCTCTCTCTCTTGCTCTGAATGTGTGTGTGTCTTGGTGATGCGTCCATTTTGGCTGTCGTCGCACTTGCAGCCAAAATAACATAAAAATGGGGCGTCTGCTAAAGGGTTGCCACTGCCGTCGCCAGCGTCGCCTCCCGTTCATTGACTCTTCCCTAACTTGGCCATAATTCTTCTGTGTCGCATATTTCGACTGATGCTTACAAAAATTTACACGCAATAGATTTTTATGTGCGCTCACAGCATGGACGCCAAAAAAAATGTAGAAGTAACTGCGCAGCAGAGGCCAGTGCTAAACGAGAAGATACCCTGGATGGGAAGTTGAAGCTGTGGCAGAAAAGGCTTGAAGCTGTTGTTATATATGTTATTTTATACAGAGGAAATACATATGACTCTATAGCTGTTGCTAATCTCCTTCATTTAAATAAAATATGCATGTATATATATGGCACTCAAAGTTGATTGCTATGACACTCCGACTGACTCGGACTGAAAAGTTTCTTAATCTGCGTAGATTATCAACTTTATTCAGCTATGCGATTTTTTAACCGATATTCAACTTATTCAGAAGAGGATGATATATGTAGATAATATAATATATTATATATAATTTATATAATTTATTTTATTATAATAATATAATCAATATAGATGAACAGATCTTATCCATTTCAAGAACTCAACAGCCTAACAAGTAGATGCTCTGATCCATCAGATCCTCTAAATTCACTTCACAAGCCTAACAGCCTTTTGTCCTAAACAAGCTACCCCAGTTCCCGCCCTTCTCATTTACAGGGCATACAAAAAAGAAGTCTTCATGCGCCATATATCATTTACGTATGTATTTTTTTCTCAACTGCTTTCAGCATGCTTTGGTTTGCCTTCATCTGCGTGGCACTGTTCAGCATCATCTCGCTGAGCCAACGCACTTGGCAACGTTTCCAGACCTCGCCCATGGTCATCTCGATGGATCGCAATAAGCTGGTGTGGAATACCAGTTTCCCATCGCTCACCGTGTGTCCGCACAAGCGCATCGATGACATCAAGCTCGAGGATTACATAGAGTAAGTACAAAGATATTCCATCGAAGATATATATTCTATTTCTATATATGGCTTATACAGTGCCCACAGCGAGCAGTTTGTCGACGAGGACGACAAGGAGTATTTCCGGGATTTTATTATCAAACTTGCGAGTCTCACATACGACAACTTGGAAACTCTGCCACTGAACAAATCCTATGGCATCGACAGCAGCGACTATCTGAGCTTGCTCTACGAGCTCAAATGGCCCTTCGAACCGGAAATCAGCAGCGGCGCCGCCGTCAAAATGTTTATATACGAGACGCAAACGGAGTTCGGCATTTGCCACTCGGTCAACTCGCTAGTGGCGCGCTATAATACTTATAAGTGAGTGGAGATATTAAGTAGTCAGATGAGATTTGTATAGAGAGGAGAGCTTTGACCGAAAGAACTATGGAAGCAAGAGTTACTGGAAATATTCTACAAAGAATCTTAATTTCAGATAATTTATAACATATACTTCTCTATAATATATATTCCATGTTCCATCAGATATTGGCGCTCTGGCGATTGGAGCATTTTGGATCATGGCGATCGTGTCACAGTTCATCCGCTCGATGGCGAGATCTATGCGCAGATCATTAATCTATCGACTGCCTACGATGTTTACTTTCATGGCGCTGGCGATGTGCCCAGCATATCCAAGCAGCGATACACCTTTCCCGAGAGCGACTATACAACGGTGGAGCTAATTGCGCTGGAGATCTATACGAACGAGGATGCCAGAGCGTGAGTTTAGAGGAAATATATACATATTTCAGCTGTTGCTATGAGTGTTTATATTTATATATTTATATGTAGTTTATATTTTTATACTTATACATTTTTATTTTTTATATTTTTATATTTTTTATCTTTTCATATTAATATATTTTTAATTATTTTTATTTTGTATATATTTGCATACATAATTATAATTTATTATTTAATTATTTTTATATTTTCATATTTTTATATTTTTTATGTCCTTATATTACATATGTTTATACTTTCATGCATTTATTGATTTATATATCTCTATATTTATATATTTGTATATTAAAATATTTTTTAATTATTTTTATTTTTATATATATTCTTATGTAATTATAATTTTTTTATTTTCTTATTTTTATATATTTTTTATTTTTTTTATTATTTACATTCTTATATATAATTTTTTTCTATTCATGTATTTATTTATTTTTATATACATATTTGTGCTTTCATATTTTATTTTGTATTTTTGTTGTATTTTTTAGTATACATATTTTATTTTTTATATTTATATATTTTTATATATTTATTTTTTTCATATTTTGATATATTTGTATTTAAATGTTTCTATATATTTTTCTATATTTATATATATTCTCATATACATATTTTTTCTATCTTCTGCCAGGTTCAATACCAAACAGCGCCAATGTCGCTTTCAGTACGAGGCCGACGAGATGCAAACGGTGCCCATTTACAGCTTTGGCTTGTGCCTCTCCGAGTGTCGCATGTTCTTTGCGCTGCGCGTTTGCGGCTGCGTGCCGCACTTTTATCGCAATACACGTAAGTATGCTCGCTTATGAAGCTTATGAAGGAAGTATATTGGCTTTGTGTAACGAAGAAGAACGACTCTCAGCTATTTATCAACCATTTTATTCGACTTGAAACTATTCAAAATATATAATTATAAAATATTATTATATTCATTAATTTTAATATCTTATTTAAATCTTAAGTTAACTTTACTTATGCCTCAAGAGCAATTTGGTTAGGGTATCTACTAGTCGCGCATGCCCGCCCAAAGCACAACATTTTATTCAATTGTTAATTGTCTAGTGTAATTATAATTTTGAGCTTGTCATCATGCCTCATACTTATCATCATTGTCGTTCCTCTTCCTCTTTCCGTTCCTGTTCCTGCTACTCTTCCTGTTTCACGCTCACGTTCCCGTTCACATAGTTGCACTTAATTGGTCCCATTAAAGTTTAACTTTTATGTGTCAACGTTGATGTCGTTATCCTTGTTGCCGCTGTGCATTTTTCTCATAAAATGTTTAAATAGTTCCACTTCAACTTTCACAACAGACTACCACCCCCCTCCCTCTTTCTCTCTCTCTCTCTCATACTCTGTTGCTATCTCTTTCAGTGCGCAATGGTCGCCGCTTGCCAATATGCGGTTTGGAGGGCATCGGCTGCTTGGTCAAAATTAAACGTGAGCATTTTTTGATAATCTCCTTTGCGCGCATGCAAATATTTGGCTTCACTTCGTATTGATGCCAGAAATTTCATCAAAAAATATTTCGGCATTTACGTGACCAGCTCTTCGCATCCACTTAACATTTATAGTTCTAATCACTTTCGGTTTTACAGGCGAGATAATCTCCCTCAAATCGGATACCTACAAAATCAACTGCAATTGCCTGGCCAACTGCGATGACTCCAACTTCTTCGTGCAGTCTTATGTGAGTAGATGACAAGAGAATTAGAATAAGAATTTTAGGCATTAAAAGTTAGTAAAGTGCTTTAATTAATATAATATATAATAAATAATAAATATAATAAAATAATGCCCTATATCAATTATAGTCCACAGCAGAGTTAAAGCAAAGTTAAACTGGAAGAAAATCAAAATTTTAGGTAGTTTTGTGATTTTGACTGCTTAACACTCAGTCAGCAATGAATTGAAATGTATTAAAGGGAAGAATATATAAGAGTTCTTAGAGATATAGTTATTTAGTATATTTTATCCATTAAATTTAGATGGATATTTCAGAAAGCTAATATGATTAAAAAGAAGCAGAGAGATTGAGGTGATGAGGCGTAGGTCGTGGGTGCTCAGTAAATTTAACAAATAATATTTCAGTAAAGAATTAAAATTTTAAAAAAAATTTAAATGTGATTTTGAAGTACCAAAGTAGTAATTTTATTTATTAAAAGACTCATCTTTATATTTTTGATTAAATCTCAAATTATATATACTATATTACTTCGTAAACTTTGAATTTACCTCTTCTATCACACTTTATAAAAATCTTATAAGTAATTTCAATCTTCTTCTACCACACTTTATACAAATCTTATATATAGTCCCATCATATCCCTGTTAGTGTATTTCTTTTAAGTATTTCAAAATGTACTTTAACAATGTTTACAGCACTAGCGCCATCTAGCGCTCGTTAGCGCAGCGGGATGCTCGTTTGCAGTTGAAGTCAGGCAAGAGAACGTCTGCTGCTCTTCTGTTCTGGCTAAGGTCTCGGCCATTTTGCCGTGCACAAACACTGAAATTGTTGACCGGAGCCGTAAAAAATAATAAGCGCAAAAGTTGTTTTGCCAGCGAACGCCTTGAAATATGCAATTATTTTCGTTTTCGGCCCGCAAAAAAGTTTTTTCTTTGTTTAACTTTTTGTTGTTGTTTTTTTTTTTGCGGCGAAAGTTTTTACATTTAATAATAATTTCAGTTTACTTGAGCTGTTATGCTGATGTTGCTATTTCAAATGGCACTCTATCCACCTCTCCCTCTCTCTTTTCCAGAGATCTCGCGTCTGGTTTCTGGGCGCTAATCTACAATGGGGCATTATTGATTACCCCAAAATGCAGCTGCGCCGCGATGTGCTCTTCTCCTTTGCTGATGTTTTGGGTAAGTTTTCAAAATTCCCCCAACTACTCGACTTTAAGACTAACTTTTCTTTCTTCACAGTCTACATAGGCGGTCTGGTGGGCTTCTTCTTGGGCTGCAGCGCCTTGAGCTTTACGGAAATCATTTACTTCTTCACGGCACGCCTGGTGCGGCGCATGTTCTGCAATTAAACTGACTTCTATATGCATATATATATCATTATCTATATATAGTACTATATATATTTGACAATCCTTAATAAAAATAGATTTTTGCAAAGGTTCGCAAATATCTCGGAGTGAAAGTCCTAACCTAAGGCTGACCCCATTCAGTCTACGGGCAGCGTCGTTTGGCATTTCAATGAACTCTGTCTGTCTGCCTGTCCTTGTCTGCCGTTAGGTCTGCAGTTAGTGGACTTTGTCTACAAATTAGGCGTATTTTTCTATTTTTTGCTAACCTTGTCGATTTGTATTGGAAATCCCAACAATAACAGCAAATACAAGGAGTCAGCGTAGCATTGCTCGACTAGAAGATACCCTAATCTCTAAAATTTGAAATGATATCTCACTCAAGTGCATAAAATCGTAACCTGTGGTCAAACAGACGGACGGATGGCTGAACGGACTACGGCTGAACGGACTACGGCTGAACGGACTACGGCTGAACAGTCTACGGCTGAATGCACGGACGTAGGGAAGGACTAACATAGCCACATAGACTCAGCTCATATTCCTAATCAAGAATATATACGCCCCACCTTCCACATAGATTTACACCCCACCAATATACCCCGTTAGGCAACCCACCATAAGTACAGGGTACAAGAGCAACCCAGTCACATATCGCATTTAATATTTTCGTTGTCTGCTCATTGAATTGTTTATTTTGTTTTATTTCGCTGCTCGCTTCTCGGGTGCCTTGAGACATTCGCCATAAATAGTTTGGGCTAACGAGGGCAACTCCAGTAACAGCCCTCGTTACGCGCTGCTCGTGACTTTTGTTGTTACACATTTTGCACATATGAATGAACCCGAATTGTAACTGTCAATGGAGAGTTAGCTCTTCCTTCATCCTTCACATTCCTATTTCGCCTCGTCATCAATAATGAATTTAAGATGCGCACAGAGTTCTCGACTGAGGCTGGAACCACCCTTGGCATGAAATCACAATAGAAAATCCATATTTTAACAGATTTTAATATATATGTTTTTTTTTTTTGTATTCAGTGCAAAATCAAGCCCTTCACGCTCCCCTTTGCAGCAATCAAAGCTCAAAGGAATTGTCAACGTGCAAAGCTCTTTTGCACCTTGACAGAACTTCCGCAGCATCAATGGCAACCGCAATCCATGTGGGGATTGTCGCCACCGACGCATGCATTATACATATATTTATCTGAAAAGGGGGATGCCTGCTTATTGGCCGCTGCAGAGAGAGAGAGAGAGAGAGAGGGAAGTGTGGTGAGAGGGGGGAAGCGGACAGTGCAGACTTTGAAGTTGGCATTGCATAAACGCAAAAGGGTCGCATCATTCTCCTTCCGCATAAATTTTAGAATTATTGAAATTTATTGTTGAATTGTGTGCGGGGAAGGGGGAGGTGGGTGGAGAGGGGTTTGCCTGTGGCTAATGCGGCCATTCAAGAGGGTGTAATACGTCACTCTTCTGATGACCCTTATTGTTTGATAATCGCATATTACGACAGTAATTTTGGGTTTTTAAAAACTAAAAAGGAGCTGCTTAAAGAAGTTGAATTGTGGGATTATATTTGAAGAAGTCTTTATGCTTTTACATAGCGCCATCTATTGTTCATGTATTCTCACAAAACTTTAAATTGGCAGAACTTGGTACTTTAACTGCATAAATATGAAACATAGATGGCTCTTTTAGTAAAATAATATAGATATATGTAAAATTGAATTTATCTTAATCATTTATTGAGAATAAATTACCTTTTTTATTTTATATACAGCAGCAATTTAAGCTAACAGAAATGAATCTTAACATTACTTTAAATTGGCGCCAACCTTCTGTTATGGGTCTGTTAATTTATTTTGTGTCACAGCTGACTGGAAGTATTTCTTTATTTTAAATAAAACAACACATATGCAAAGGCTTCCATTAAAAATTATAAATTACGTTTATATTTTAAATTACTCTATAACCATATTTATTTTATAATAAATTATGAAAAAAAGTTAAACATTTGCGCGCTGTTATTAACATTTTAGTAAATGTTATTTTTTCTGGGTGCCCACAACTTAACATCTGCGAGTGCTGTCCACTCTGTGAGAAACAATTGACAAAGAAGAAGACAAACAGAGCAAAACTGAGCAAGGTGGAAGTTTCCACAAACAAAAATAGCTAACAAATTCGCACAGAATGCACAAAAGTGCGCCACCTTGGCAGTGTAATTGCACATCGGCTGCCACGACAGCAGCTGATGAGACAGCAACACAAACTCGCGACGCTGCCAGCATAACAACAAAAAGAGTGATAAGGTCTGCAATGTACGCAGCATCATTATCAGCCAAACCAGCAGCAGCAATACCAACCCCCGCCTCCCACAATATACCATGGCTGGTGCTATTGGTGATGCTCGTACTGCACACGCCGGCGGCGTCGACGACACACATCAGCGGGGAATTCCACACGGCTGACTTCTTTCAGTTCCTCATCAAGTTTGGCTTTCAAAAAGCCGATCTGCCCACGCCGCGCACTGGGAAATCCTATGGCTATATATTCGGGAATGTGACCTCCCCGGACACGTACAGTGCCCCCGTCACGCTCGTCGTGCTGGACAAGTCTATGTTCGTCGACTTCTACAGCAATCGCAGTTTTCACAACAGGGAAAGCGCCTGCACGCGCATGTTCGAGCGCCTGGAGCATGTGGTCTATGATCCGGACTGCAATCCCCAGGGCAAGCGTGACTTCCTGCGCCGCGTGCCCTGCCCGCGCAATCAGCTGTGCATCGACGAAGATGCACCGTCGAATGTCATTGGCGGGCATCAGTTCACCTACGTCATAGACCTGGAGGCGGAGCCACGGTAGGTAGCCCAGATATCAGCTACTATCAATTGCCTGATAAGCGGGCCAGTATAGATATAGCTACTGTTGTGCTTACTTTTGTTTTCTCTGTGAATCGAAATTGTTTACTGATTCATGAAATTTAATCTATATATCGAATTACCCGAGTGTGTTTATCTTAGCACTAAATTTCTTCTTCTCCTCTTCAGCTTTTGGTATGTGGCTTTGGTGGCTTGTTATCGCAATCGCAGCACATGCGAATGGCACTCTCACGAGAACTTCGCCAGACTGAGCAATCGGAGCAGCAGCCTGTTGACTACTCTGCGATACGACATTAATTTGGTGAATGTGCATCCGAATAACTCCGTGGCACATCCGCTGACGTATCAGTATCCGTACGATCAGCAGAATCTGCTTGAAATGTATCTCATCTTCATGCTGGTCTACATTGTGCTGCTACCCATGCAAATCTATGCTGTGCGCCGGCAGAAGCATCCGGTGACCAAGCTCTTCACGCTCAGCCTGCTCAGTGAGTTCGTCAGTTTGGCTCTGATCACGGCGCATCTGATTCGCTATGCGGCCAATGGCGAGGGGGAGCCCAATATGCAGGCAGCTGGCGATGTTCTGGACATACTTAGCCGCACCACATTCATGTTGATTCTGTTGCTGCTGGCCAAGGGCTGGGCGGTGACGCGACAGCAGATCAGCCGCACCGGCTGGATCATACTGATGTCCATCTGGGTGCCATACTGTGCATTCCATGTGTTTCTCTACATCTGGGATCGGGTAAGTTCCAAGGAATATACATATATAGTGCTATGTATAATATTATTGCAATTCATTCTGTTGCAGACGGAGGTGGATATCATATCCGACAGCGATGAGTACCAGAGCTGGCCAGGCTGGATTGTTTTAATACTGCGGTGGGTTGCTAATCTAAACTATTTCTATTTTCAATTTGTTTATATTATAAACCTACTCGAACCAACAGCACTTCGTTCATGATGTGGTTTCTTTATGAGCTGCGTAATACCATGAAGTATGAGCACTCCAGCAAGAAGCTGGACTTTCTGTTGCATTTGGGCGCCTCCAGCTTGGTGTGGTTCATCTACTTGCCCATTGTGGCCATTGTGGCATTGCAGGTGAGTCCCATGTGGCGGTACAAGCTGCTGCAGGGCATCACCAACTCGGCCGACTGCATGGCCTACTGTGTGATGACCGGACTGTTGTGGCCCAATCGTGCCGGGCAGTATCTGCTGTTGGCGGGCACCAAGTATGCAGGTAAGTGGGGTTACCCAGATGCTTCCATAATCAATTTAAATATTGTTTTCTTACTCTTGTCAGGCATGGATGAGTTAGACGAGTTCAACGAGGCGCCACATATTGTGCGTGAGCGCGAACGTCGTCGCAACTCGCCGCCCGATGATATTTCCATTGGCACAAGCAGCGCGGGTGGTGGCAGTGTCGGCGGGGGACGCGGCATGGTGCTCTCGACTAGCATTCCGCATTCCCTCAACGGCGATCTGCTTGAGGGGGAGGATTTGAATGCCGAGTTACTTACTGATCTGAACAAGAATAGTCATATTGTGGCATAGTTGGTCAGAGATTAGGAAGCGCAATCAACGGCAGCAACGGGTTAATTACTAAGCTTAGTAGTCTAAATGTGCTAAATGAAGAAACGCATGAATGTTGATCGTACTACACCCACATACCTACGTATATATACATACAATTCTTATTATTATTATATACAATTTACTTACATATATAAATTAGACGTAATCCATATAGTTTTTAGCCGCCTACAACGAAGTTAGTGAGAGTGCAAAGTGCAGCAAAGATTGTTGTGTGATTTATCTAATATGCTTACAATTAAATTTAAATTAGTTTCGTTCGCAAGTTAAGCAAAGGCCCTAGAGATACGCATATATGTAGAAGAGTTGGACAAAGAGAAAACGCTTGAGAATTATTTCATTGTGGTACCATAAGGATTACATTTTAAATTATAAATTATCATAAGCTCTATAGATGCATGAACGACATTATCATTCGAAGCAAACTGAAAAAATATGAATATTTTGATAAGACAAAAAGTAAAATTAACAATAAGACAACAACAACAAAACACTTCACAAATTCACAACAACAAAAAATTGAAATGAAAGCGAAATAAATCAATCATTTTTCGATAAGCTTAGAGTGAATGAATAATAGATTTTTAGATTTTTTAAATAATATTCTTTTCATTCTTATCTATAGGAGGATTCTCCTCCTTTTGGCTATCCATAAGATTATTATGTGTGACTGGCACCAACTGCATAGTTGGACTATTAAAGAAATCAGCATCGGTGAGGGGTGCACCATTCTCCAACCGAGCTAAGTCGCAGTTCTCCCCGGTCGGGTTTCCGGACTTCGTTTCGTACGCTTCCCTCAGCATTGCGGACGTGTATGGATAAAACTTTTTCTCCACCTCCTTTGGCTGCGCCGGTTGCGGCTCCACTTCAGACGAATTTGACGTTGGCTGCTGCGGAAGCCCATCCGCCTCGGCGGGGCACTCGTCATTAGCGGCACCGTCAGCATCGCCGTCTTGCGAGATTTTCTCGTCGAGCTCTGTGCAATTATACATGTTTACCTCCTCGTCTACTTTCGACTTGCGATGCGATTCGATAGCGTTCCTTATGAGCATCATCGTCTGCGGCCTGAAGTACATCATATTGTATTTGCGGTCGGTGTTGCTGCCGGATCGGTATTCGGACTGCTCAATGATGTGCATTATATCAAACATAGCGGCGGGGAAGAGTTGGTTGAACTGCTCCCGGATGGTTTCACGCTCTTCCTGGCTAATTCTGTTCGGATCCATGTCGTCGGAGTCGTCTTCGTCGGAGGACTCGGACAGATTGGTTTGCGAGCAGAGACCCTCGCAGATGATGTCAGCGTTGGCAAAAGCCGGCAAAAGCTGCGCGCTGTAGTCCAGATTGCCCTCCTGTTGCTCTCCACGGCGAGACTTGCCCAGATCATACTTGAGGCAGGTGACTACATCATCCAGAGCGTCGATTATGCTGTCCTCCCACTCTAATGAAGGCTTCTGACATGGAATCACGCCGTCCAAGAAGTCATCTTCTTTGCTATCCTGATCATCTAGCAGTCGATTGGTCTCGTAGTCGTATTCATCCAGTATCCGCTTCGCACGATCCCTGCAGTGCTTGAGGATGGTGTCCAGCCGCGTCTCAAAGTCATCCAGTGACTTGATGCTATTACTTTTTAACACCTCAGCCATGAGAAGCCACTTGGCGCTGTAAAATTCCTGTGCATCCTGCTCCAGTGCGTCGGTGGTCTCCTGCAGCTTCTTTAACCTATATCGACATTGACGCTTCATTATTGATCTTTTGCCCTTCTCCATGTCGTAGGGCACCTCCTCACCTTTTGGCAGCTTGTCGAGCACCCTGTTTAACAGCGATTCCAGTTGCTGCCCGTCGCGATAGACAATCGAACCGGGCATATTGAATGTGTAGCAATTGCTTATTATAAGTCTCACATCGTCGATGAGCTCATTCACGCTCATGTAGTATCTGTTCTGCACGCGCATATTAATCGTGCTAATGTCCATGGGATGCTCGATGATCGTGTAGTAGCTGGGCACATTGAGCGCCTTCGTGTCCACCGGCTCCATGAAGGGCAGCGAGTAGTCGTGGTGGGGCAACTCTTCCAACAGATACTTTCTCATATGGTGGATTTTGTTCGTATACTGACCAATGCTGCCCGCCAAGGGCTCACAATCTGGCTGGATACGGGTAGGGAGCTTGATTCGAATCGTTAGCCCCCGTGGGTTGGGCTGCAGAGCACGCATCGAATACAAAATAACTCACAATGGCATAACCCCACACTTACCATCTCGAGGCAGTCTCAATCGGGCAACAAGAGCTGCAAATTGCTACTGACCAATGACAGCTGACGGGTGACAGGTGGCTGGTGACAGCAGTGACAACTAGATCAGAGATATATCAAATATGCTGGCATTTAGGGGGAATCATTTTTTTTTATTTTCATTTTCTTTAAAACTTATGCACGCAACATAATCGTGAGCGTGAACTGATATCATATATATAATATATATTTTATGAGTTGTATTCATAATGTATTTGGGCTAACATTAACATAATAAAATCGCAAAATATTTGTATATTGCACACGTTTCCTACTAATTGCGGCAATTCCGATAAATATACACACATATATAATATATATTTAAGTACTACTTAGCAACTGCTATACACATTGACGGCTTTTGAATTCAAATTGGCACTAAGATTCAATTGCTAGAACTAAAAAATAAACATATTGATTTTGAAAAGGAAATTCGCAATCATAACAAACATTTGCAACAGAATCGAATTATAATAATTTAAAGAAAAAAATATAACAAATAAAGTTTTGTACTTTGTTGAAACAATAATATAAAACATATTCAGCTTTTAGCTCAAGCTGAATTCACATCAAAAAATATGATTTAAAAACTTGTTTATAGCTGTTGTCGCTGATCAAAGCAAACACAGACTGAGATGGCAAAGTAAGTTACAGCTCGAACGGATGGCATTAAATTGGCTCTATGGTTGCAAAGCAGCAGCCACATAAGATCTGGACATTTAAGTTGTTTGGCTAAGCATGCGAGTATTTTGTAATTTGTTGTAGTTGCTTATGCATATGGCTAATACGTAGTCTACATGAGCATGTAGGAATGATCACGTTCCAGGCGCGACTTGGCGCGCATTTGGATATTCCCAATGGGATCCGAGGGCGGTGGTATGCCGTTGATCTGATGCGTGGGCTCCTTGTAGAAGAACTCGGTGCGTCCGCACTTGTAGCCATAAAAGACAGAGTCATGCGAACTATAAAGATAAGTCACAAATTAATATCTCATTTGTATTTTTTGTATTTATTTGCAGTTTCTCTACCGCAATATCAAGTCGGTGAGCTGGTCGCTGCGCTGCTTCAGATCGCTGTGCATGCTCTCCAGCGTGTTCAGCTCCAGCGGATTCCAGGGCCCGTTGCGCTGCAGCGCATCCCACTTGGCATCGATGCACATGAAGCTGTAGTTGCCGCAATCGCGCTTGTCGCCCTCCACATTGACGTTGAGCGTCTGATTCAGCTGAGATTCCATATGAGGAAATTTCGCTACACAAATATCGAACTGCAAGTCGAAGGAAGACATTAGATAAGGATCAGAAATATATATACATATATATCAAGCTCACCATCTTCTGCACTATGGTCTGCTGAAAGCAGGAGCCTTCCTCCATGAGCAGCAGCAGTGTCATGTTCTGCTGCCCGCACACATAGAGCTCCGTGCGTTGCAGTCCATCCGCTGTGGACGCTGCTGGAGCTGGCTGCGAGTTGGAGAACACAGCCAAAGCATCGACGGCATCCTCGCATTTGAGCGAGCTGCGACGCGAGAAACCCTTGCTGCTGGTCAGCGGAGTCTGGATCTCGATGGGCGTGCTCTCGCTGAGCGCCAGCACGGAGAGCTTGGCCATGAGCGGTGTTAGGGGCACGCCAGCTCCTCCGTTGCGACGCTGAGTGACTATGGTCTCCACATTGCCGCACTCACCCGCCGACTTGAGGGGCAGACACATAGCGCGTTTATCCGACGGCGTCTTTGCCGTTATATTCAGATTGCGATCGGCTGCTTCAGTGGTCTCGGAGGTCGCTGCCTCGCCTGCCTGCTGTCGCATGAGCTCGTCCAACTTTTGTATTTCCATGTTGAACTCCTGAAACTCGGCAACGAGCGCTGCCAGTTCGGCATCCTGTGCGGCCTGTTCGCTGGCCACGCCCCACAGCTTGCGATACTGCTCCAGGAACTGTTGGAACAGGCTGCGTGAGATCTGCTGGCCATTGGCATTGAAGACCGGATAGGTGGGATCGCTAATCGTCCGTGAACTGCTGCGCTCATCGTTCTCTATGAAGTCAGGAGACGCATCGGAGCTGCCGTTGGCGTGGCCATTACCATTCCGGTTCTCATCCGTCTTGAAGCCGTGTGTGATGTGGCCCAGCTTCTTGGAGATGGCACGCAAAGCATCCTGTAGATCGGCGGAGGACTTGCGACGCGTTAACTGCTTGTGCGGATTGCTGATGAAGTTCTGGAAGAACTTCTCCACATCTTGCTTGAGCGAGTTGCGGCGCGACGACGAGGCCGTTCCTGTGCCCACCTTGCCATTCGAGTTATGAGCATCTGCATCCTCGTCTTCGGGATTGGCGCATATGGACATGACACTAGCCACCGGTAGCACCTTGTTCTCTGTCATAGGCGTATTGCAGACGCTAGTGCGGCCTATGAACTCGGGATAGGAGTCCGTTTCATCGAAGTTGATGGAAGCAATGCCCGACTCGGGCAGCTCCTTGCTGTGCAAGCTCTTCAACCGCAACGGTAAGTGAGTTGGCCGCATTGACTTCGGCCTGGCGGTCGGCAGCTCCACCGGCTCAGACGTCGACGTCGCCTGCTCCTCCTCAGGTATGTGGGTAAAGATGAGCGACTTGTCGCGCTTCAGCTTACGCTTGGCATATTGGAATGGAAGCGCGCCTTGACCCAGCTGCGTGGTTGTCGTCTGGAGATTCTGAGCACGCTGCGCCTCCGTGAGCAGCTTGCGATACTGCTGCTGCTCCACATAAACGACCAGCATTTGGACACCGTGCGGAATGTGGAACTGCTGCATGTTCAGCTGCTCGGCTGTGGTGCGCACATGACGCGGATCCGTAAGCACCAGTTGCTTAGTCACCACATCTCCCAGCTGGGAGGCAACCACTCTGAAAGCAAAGTCGGGAGATTAGTAAGGCTCTGCACATGTTTACCGGTCCACTTACTTGTTGTGGTAAAGAATGGCGCCGCCGAGAATTCCTTTTGTCTGCTGGCAACTTTGCAGTGTCTGTATGGCCTCCAGGTAGATATGACTGGCGGTCTGTGGGCGCGAGGTGGTTAAGTGATTCATTCATTCCTTAATGGTTCACAGGCACTCACCTTGGGCATGCGCAACTTGGGCACATTCTGGAATGTGTTTCCATTGCGTTGCAGCATGGGCAGATATGTCTCGAATATGTGATATAGTTTCTCGTTGAGATTCCGGTTGTGCTGTTGGGCGGGCTGTGCGTACTGATCGTGCAGTGACTGCAGGTCGCGATGGAAGAACTTCAGGAGCGAGCTTAGCAGATTCGCCCGATGCTGCAGCAGCTCATCCCCAATATTACGATCAGTGCCCACGGCCTGGAGGAGGACGAAGATTAGCTGACTATAAAGATCTCTGGAGTTCTCTGGATTACATACCAAAGTAAAGCGACCAAACTCCTTGAGCACGAATTTGCCATTCTGCAGGGCCAAGATCCGCGGCTTGAAGAAGCAATCCTTGAGGAAGTACGATGTGCCCATGAGCTGGCCACATAGCGCTACCTTCTGTGTGTCCGATACCCAGCTGGGATGGAAGTAGAGCACCGCGGCAATCGGATCATCCGCCTCGTCCTTCAGGCACTCCGTGTCGTAGACAAACACGATCATCGTCTCTCTGTGGATGATAATTAAGAAATACATGAAAATCACTTTTACAGTTGGAAATCACTGGCTGCGGCACCTGTCGAGCATGCGACGCTGCAGCTTTTGTTTCTGTTGCTGCTGCTGATGATGCTGCCAGCGTTTGGGCTTTCGCCACTCTTTGAACATTTTGACAGAGTTTGAAAGAGCAAGAAAGACAGCGAGAGAGGGAGAGAGTCGAGCAATTGCTGGAGAGAGTCGAGCAATTGCTGGATAACTCAAGCCAAATGCTGCATCGTGGCGGCTTATCGGCTCCCGCACTACGTATGTAGATGATAAGTCGGTCAATACACGAGTGCCACGGAAAGTCGACTGAATTGCCAGCTGGCTGGCTGATAAATATGATATGAGGTGCCAAACAGCCGCGCAGCATTGCTTGATATTTTGCTCACGCTTCTCGCAACGGGCCCCGAACAGGTGGCGGGGATAAGGTGACGCGAGGTGAAATCGCTACGTCTACTACGCCGTCAATTTACGCTCTAATATATGTACAAATATCAGTTTGCATGTCAAATCAAGCGTTAATTATTTGAATGCCACTTAACTGTTGCGAGGGGCAATTGTAATCGATATCAATAACAAACACAATTCAAATGTGCAGTCGCCAAGTGAATATCGATATTTGCTGATTAGTGAGCGTGAGAGGAAATAAAGTATGGAGATTTATTTCGGTAAGTCGTAAGCGTATTTGACTTTCAGCATGAGCAAAATTTAGTTATGCTTGAATTATTATAGCATACTTTTAGGCACAAATGATAAGTTCTAAATAACATTCACAATATATGCACACGCACCTAAAATATTATCAACAATAAGCGTTAGCACTCAACAATATATCGATATGAACACTAGTGTCTAAAATAATCGCACTGGATTGTGCATACCTCTAGCTTGTAAAGAATTTCATGAGATTCAAAACGTAAACAAGAAATATTATTCAGCCACTTGTTCCTCTATCTTTTATTATGAAAAGCGATATTTAACCCGCTGTTGCCTTTAGAAATGGCACACCTAGAAGTATTTCATATACCGGCCGTGCGGGCTGACTATTGCTTCTATAGCTGTACTTGACCACATTTCCGTTAGGTCCCGCCTCATAGGTAAGCAGCAATGTGCCGCCTCGGTCATCGAAAGCCTGATTGAGTGTACCCTTAACCTGCGGCACACCTGGTGGTATCAGTTGCACCGTCTCTTCGCGCCAACTCTTGCCATCCGGCTGTCGTATGCTAAGCGAACGAATCTATGTTTTAAACTAATTGATTATATTGGACTATAGGCATACCTCAGCGTATACTGATCATTCTTGGGCTCCAGCTGAAAGCCGTTATCGCTCTTGATGCGCGGCACAAGCGTCGCAGGTGCCCCAAGCACCACATGGACCACTATCAATGCCACAAAGGACTTGGGATATATCTATATATGGGTATATTAAGCCAGGTAAG
The DNA here is from genome assembly GCA_018903745.1 of Drosophila repleta. Taxonomy (NCBI): domain Eukaryota; kingdom Metazoa; phylum Arthropoda; class Insecta; order Diptera; family Drosophilidae; genus Drosophila; species Drosophila repleta. The sequence continues at coordinate 15,898,171 of JAEIGN010000497.1, read as the reverse complement.
AGTCGAGATCTGCCGCTAACTCACCGCTTTCAGCATTGTATACCTTTGGCAACTGACTCTCTCGGGCGCAGCTTCTCATATTTTAAAGACCAAAAGCTGCGAAAACGAGTTTCGCATCGCGCTGTCAGCTGTGAGTTAGCAAAAAAAAATCACATCTCAAATCTCAAATTAAAACCTAATGATGGCTTCGCATCCTCCCACCGAAGTATTATTAATTTGAATAGCGAATTACTCATCTCGTCAAATCGGACCCGATCTCAAGAGGTGTTCGTTAGAAACTACTACTTAATGGCTTACAAGCAATATTTCAAGCATCGACACGTGATATTCTGACCCTGGGAATGCTGCCGGATTTACTCAGCTGCGATTACGTGCTGTCACCTGTGTGTTAGGCTAGGCTTTTAAGCAAATACGTAGGCAGACGTCGCGCAGATCGTGGGAACTGATTGCAATACCGAAACTGGGCAATATATCCTTGAGGGCCTGCTTCGTAGCTGACGGTCAGTCGGCCATGAGCATAGTTCACGATTTGCTGACCATTTATCAGCAGCTCCTCGGGCTCCTCGATCTGCCGTACGGTCTCATTACGTGTTCCGTCATTCTCTTCAATACTAGGCGATAAGAAACTGATAAGTTCAAACGATCGAATTGATGGATGAGTGAGTAACCTATGTGAGCTCATATCGATTCTCGTAAGGTTCCAGCTGAAAGCCGAGACGGTCTTCATCTAAACTGTTTACGGCCGCCACCAAGCCGTAAAGCGCCGCAAGGACCAAATTGGCCAACAGAAATAAGACCAGCTGGGCATATATTAGGCAGTTTCTATAACTAACTCCAATCATTATCAAGCAATGTGAAATCAAAGGAACTCTCAAAAGCAACTAACTAATTTCTGATAGAATTTAATGATTTAGTAAGAGTTATTTGGTAGTATAAAGTCCGGTTAAATCATTTTGGGACAATGCGCCAAAAAGAGTTATCACGATTCCTTAACTGAAGTTTTTTATTTATTATATATATTTAAATGTATCAAAACTTGAATTATTCTTGATTCAAACTGACAGTTCCACAATTTCTCAGGCATATATAGATAATCAACCGATAAATTTACATATATATTATATACGTATTGTTTTCAAGTACCTGTTCTTCATAAACTTAAGCTGAATAACATTCTTTCTTATATGACACACATACACACACAAACGTACCCTTTTGTATGCTTATCAGCAGCTTATTATTGGTTTCTTCTTAACATAATGCCGTTCGTTTGTGTCAGTGTGTGTGTGTTGTAGCGACTGCAGCTCAAAACAAACACAGTGAAATGCCCTCACATACGCTCACCCACACAAACAAATACACACATACACAAAGGCAAAGGCACTTGCATACACACACATACCCACACACGAAAAATTCACCGCAGTTTTTGTCTTATTTCTATTAATTATTGAATGCACTTACTTTGACGTCATTTCGGATACGTAGTATTAGTATTTGTGTTCAAGTGTGTTACACTTTATAAATTGAAAAGATTCATTTTAAGGTAAATAACTTTACACTTCTCATTATCGGTGCTTTTCTGCGGGGGTGGCTGGGCTAGCAATATCGATGGTATATCGTTTAACATTAAGGGGGACCATATATTCGATAAGTTGGTGGGCATGCCAACTCTGCTCAACCTTACTATCGCAGCCGATATGCTATCGACTCATCGCTGCCATCACTAGATGTATACCAAACAATCCATAGCAAAATGGCCGCCGTAGTGTAAAGAGTATAATTTTTGTAGTTCGTGTTTTTCGCTTAATTTGATAATTATTTGAACATTTTTTATGAATTTTGGTGAGTTAAGTGGCGACTAAGAGATGCACTAGATGCATGCATAATGCAAAAAATAGATATATTGTGAGTTTTATGTGTAAAATATGTGTTTTAAATCAAAGCTGTTGCGCTTACTACGACAAAAAAAAACTACAAGCCAACTCAAGCGTAGCAACCCCCGCGCCGCGCCGCGTTGCGTTAACCCACACCTAGAGTCAAGCAACAAACAGGTTTTTAATGTGTACAGACGTGTGTTTTTCTCTCTTTTAATTTATGCACATACAACAACAACCAGCAGCAGCAGCAGCAGCACACATGTATACACACATCTAAACAAACCAAACATGAAGCAGCATAAGCTTAAAAACGAGTAATACAAGAAAATACATAAATTGTAAAAGTGCGCGCGTGTGTGTGTGTGTGCGAGAGTGTGTATGCGTGCAGTGCTGTAAACAGCGCAGCAGCAGCTAGCCAAGTGCTAAAGTGGTGGCCAAGCAGCCAATTCGAACAGAAGCGAAAGAATGAGATGAAGACAGATAGAGCGAGATAGAGATAATATAAAAAACAACAAACTAAACGACTCGCTACACAGCTACAGGTGAATTTGTGGACTTGTTGCCCCTCACTCTGAACAGTGGTCGAGGCGGTGGCCCAAGTGTGAGCGTGTCTGGCTAAGAACTGTAAAAGGCAGCAGCAGCAGCAAAACGAGTTGGCTCTGAGTAGAAAATCTAATAAATTAGCAGCATAATCAATTCGCGTCGTTCTACAAATAAGTTGTGCTCGAGTGGAAGTGGAAACTTAAACGCATATCAAAAGCTAACGGTGAACGCTTGCTCAAATTGAAATGCAAAGAACAGCAACGCCCAAGCGAAGACCGCGAGAGAAAGAGAGAGGGAAAGCAACAACAAATTCGACTTAGAGTCAAAGTGTCAAAAACGGCAGCAGCCCAAAGTGGAACGCGCAGTGTCCCACTTAACCTCAAAAAAATACAACTCCCTCCCGCTCCTCTCTCTCTCTCTCTCTCTATCCATCACGCATAAATGCAGCTGTGTGCGTGAATGCAACTGTGTAAATACATGTGTGTGTGTATTAGAGTTGTTTGATTTATAAACACGTTTGAAAACTGAAAACAGACAACCAGAAAACTTCATAAATAGAAACTCCCACGCTCGTTTTACGCGCCATTAGCTACACTACTATTATTAATTTATATACATACATATAGTTTTTTTGTGAATGAAAAACTTGTCGCGCCTTATACGTATTAAAAGCTCTATTTTGTTGTTCAAAATTATTAAGAGCTCATTTGTTGTTACACTTTGAATGGCAGGCGCTTCTGAATCATCTACACTTCCGCTGAAGCCCGACTGAGTATCGCTGCTTAATTAAACTGGTTTAACTACGATATACATATCTATGCTGTGTATGTGTATGTGTGTGCGTGCGTGTGTATCTGAATCATGTAGGAGTTGGGCCCAAATCGGAAGTACAGCAGTCAGTCCCCACGATTCTTCCGTGGATATGTGATGTGAAAAGCAAAGTGAAGACTCGAAAGTGCATTGAACTGAACTAATTATAAGACGAAGGCGGCACGAAAGCAAGTAAGACTGTTGCACTCATGTGAGACCGACTGCATAATAATACTCCTACGCCGAGAGCCAAGTTACCACACGTTATTTATTAGGGCATATTTAGTTTCCCACATTTTTACGACTTCTGTTCTGAACTTATCATTAAATGGGGTCGTAAATTGTCTCTATACTAGATAAAGTATATTGACAAAACATATACTATGCTATAAGTTGACTATATCTCTATTTATATAGTCTCAATACTATATCTGCTTATGCTCCAATCTGCAAGCCCCCCGATACACAAAACTAATATACCCTTTTCAAGCTCGTAGCAGACCCATTAAATATAAAGCCTGCAACTATCAACAGCAAAACGAAGAAAAAACAGCGGCAACAAAGAGACTGTATTGAATTAATCAGTCATTGATATAAATTCAGACAATAAACAAACTATATGCATATATACATATGTGCATATATGTATATAATATATAATAACAACATATATGAGCTTTACAACACGTTCGACTTTTATCAAATTTTTTATTATTGAGACATTTATAGCTGAAGTCGATAAATAAATGGTAAACAAACAACATGAAGTTTACAACAGTATCAAGTATATGAACTATAACTTTGTACTATATGTTTATCGAACAAAGTTTATAACGGCACTATAAGCAAGTCTATTTGCCAGCTTGAACCCGTTACCAAGAAATATCAATATCAGTATCATCTTATAGTCGTATGAAACTCATATCAACAAATTTGAAAAGAAATTAGGAAGATCAGAGTAATATTATAACTTTACAGGGTATGCTTTGATCAGTCATAGACTCTGATGCTACCTATTTGGATCACTGCAGATTACAAAACATCGCATAAAATATGCAAAATCTTAGAGATTGCAAAACAGCTTCGACAGCAGAAAGCAGAACTGGAACCAGAAGCTTGAGCAGAAACAGACGTAGGCCCCAGTCAGTCAGTCTACGAACTTCACTGGAATCTCTCTATAAGGCAAAGGCAGAGCCGCAGGTGCCAGCACCTGCTAGCTTTGGACTAGCTGGACGCCCACTTGCCAAACAGGTTGCATAGTAGCACCAGCCGCAGCTCAGGGAGATCAGGTTTCCAGCTAATATATGTATGTATATACATATATATACAATATATGAGTGGTCGGTGGCACTACATTTGGGTATATCTAATATTCATAGACAGAAATCAATGTTAATTATGGAGCACGTACGGGAAGAGCGCTCGACCGATTTATCTATTAACACGCTCACGCGCTTCCCACAGAACAAATGCGGCAGAAGCGGAGAGCGTCAGACGTGACATACATTTCACCGTTATCTTGATCAAGCTGCTTATCTGTGCATCACAAATAGACGAAGTAGAAGAAGCTGAAGAAGACAGACAAACACCAATGCTTATCAGTGAAGAAAAACCGGGAAAGTGTGAAACGAGTCGAGCGAGCGGCAGCTGTACACAGACTCAAACAGACAGAGACACAGCAGTCTGTTGACCGATAGATAGATTCTAACTGACATTTGAGCTAATTAATTAGTAGCGTATAAATATGGTAGACTCGGCATTTAGTAACTGGTCTGTCGAAAGCGGAACGCACTTCCTGGCATTGAACTAAATGTGGCTTATGAAACTTTAGAGCTTAACAAAAAACACAAAACATTTAATACTTATGTGCATATATATGTATATCTGATATGTATATCTCGTATATGTTTTATGTATGCTTAGCGAGGGCAGCTCCAGAAAATAATATGTTTGTTTGAGCGCCCTTCCGTATAGCTAAAGAAATTTGTTTACTGATAGCTCTAGACTATACCCTAATACCATCTGTAATTTATGCAGCTGTTCCCATTTCAGACAAAATATGTCATAGGCTAGCTATAAAACTTAACCTTTTTTCAATAGCTGATTTATTGATCGTTTTTGTTTTTCTATTAAAAGAAAAAAACCTTGAAGCTTCAATCATTTCTATTATAACTTCAGATAATGCTTGCATAAAGCAGACGCTATTGTAATGAAGTGTAGAAATGTGTAAAAATACAGACAAAGCTCTTCAAACACCTAAAAGTTTATATATAGTCATATAGTCTAGGGAGTGGAGTATATATAGAGTCTTTATAAAATTTACATGGGTCCGTTAAGCTATTATTGTATGTTGAAATAAACTGTGATATAAGCTTGTGCCTATTATGTTTCATTAGAACAAATAGATTTAGAGCTTGAAAATGCAATGCTTTAACAGAGATATATTATAACTTATACAACAGATCTGTTACCGAATCAGAAGGTTTTCTATTGATACATAAAGCTTAACTGATGCTCTAGAGATTTTCCTATAATATATTTAGACCCATGCCGCTACTCTTTAGAGTTCGAAAAGATCTGCCCATTTTGTACTTTATCTGAAACGTCCCTCGCAATACACAGTTAATACAATTCTTAAGGTTAATTGTGGACCCCTATATTTTTGAGCGTTTACGGCACATATTACAAAACCGAGACGGCGAATGGGCCAAGAGTCAGACTCGGGTCACTCGACCTGCAAACCACCTTCAAGCTGGTAAAACGATACCCGCAGACAGGCAGAGGGACAGACAGACAGACACTACACAAATTCATTGACCAAGACAAGAAGACAACAAGTGTGACCTTCAATTGGCCAATAAAGCAATTTATTGAAGATCATCTACCATCGCCGTCGCCCCTCGTAGGTAAAAGTTGTCCAAGTGTGACTGACGACGCGAGGCGTGAGAAACTGTAGCGGACTTTTCCCACCTTTTCCCCTGCGATCGTCATAAAAAGAAAAAACCTGAGGCCCACACATGGAAATTACGTGTGTGTGAACGTGTGATGAACAGCATTTGCAGGACGACACGTTCTGATATATATTGAGAGCCTCTGTCTATCTAACTGATTAGAGACAAAATGCTGACAAGGAAAATCAGCGGAAAATACTGCACGTGATTTCCAACAAAAACAGGAAAAACTCACTATGAATCATACAAAATACCGCTGAGCTGAGCTGAGCCACAGGACGGCATGAAACGGTGCGTGACACTTTAAGGGTGGTGCACCAGAGCGAATAAACAAAGAGACTGGGAGAGCGAGAGAGAGAGAGAGAGAGAGCGCGCTAAGTGCAGTGCTGCTCAAACTGCTCGGCTATGTTCAAGCAGCTCTCAAACTGTGCTCGAGAGTGTAGGCGTAAGCTGTATTGTTGTTGCCTTAGCTACTGCTCTGCTGTTGTTGTAGTTGCTTTGTGTTTTTTTCTGTTTGCTGTTCGCTCAGTTGGCAATTTTGTTGTGTCTCTGTTTCAGTGCTCGACGAGTTGGCCTAACGTGCGGTTCGGCTTGGTCGATTTTAAAGCGTTTAGCATAGAAAGTGTGAAAAGTGTGTGAAGAATTCGCCAACAGTCGGCGAAACAAGTTTGATTGTTACACAAGTGAAATTAGTGTTTCCATTCGGTAATAATATGCCAACACTGAAGTGAAAACTATATAGAGTTAGCTAATAATAAAAAAAAAAAACTGAAAAGAAATAAATTATAATAATTGCAAAAATGAACAATACACAGGGAGGAGAGATCTGTAAATTTTATTATACAAATTGAAGCTATGCGATAATTGCTATTTGAGTAAAGGTTAAGAGCTGCGGAAGTCAGACTATGATATACTATAATCGTACTGCGGGCGATTGTTTAAGGTTAAGCTGAGTCAAGCGATCTATATAGTGTAATAATAATATATATTAAGTATAAACATATTTTAAGGAGTTTATAGTATGCATTCTCAAATGCTATAAACCTCACTGACTGACTAACCGACCTATCCAAAGTATGTCAAATCATATCATAAGCAGTTATAGAGAAGCCCATTAGCCGCCCCACATTGTCTGCAAGTTGACCACAAGCAGCAACCAGGTCTAGTGAAATTCCAGACATTCCGACTTTGAATTAACCAACAATCTTTTTCCATCTCATTGCAGGTTTTGCGTTTTCTTCTTTTGAGCACATCAACTAATAGCATTGAGAAAACAAACAAGCACAAAAAACAAATATATATATAAATAAAGAAATCAACGAGCAGAGAAGAAAATTATTATTGCGCTACAGCAAAAACTGAATGCAAGAGCTATGCTAGTAAATAAGCAGCAGCAGCCGCAGCAACTACAGAGGCAACTGGCACGAGAACATGGCAGCAATCAGAATGACAAACTGCAGTGATTAAAACCAGTCAGGCCAGGCCCGGCCAGCCAGCCAGCCCGCCAGCCTCATTGGCACCAGCAGCCAGCTAGCGAGTCACTCAGTCTGTGAGTGTAGCAGCAGCTGCACCAGCACACCACACCAACTAGCACCACCCAAGCGAGAGTGGCAAACACTGCTGAATCATCAGAATTTGAGCACTAAAAAGCCAGGCTCAACACAATTTCAAGTGCGCTACATCAATTGCAAAGAGACTTTAATTCTAGCCGAGTGCTGTCAGTGCACGGCTAAAGAACACGTCAAGAGACCTTCAGCGTACAACGTCGGCAACAATGCTAATTACTGACCGGAGAAGATATCAACCACACAGTGGCACCACCATCACCACCACCACCAGCGCAACAGATGTCAAGTTGCGTACGTGCATCTGCCTTTGGCTCTGCCTCAGCATCGCGGCCGTCGGTGCTTGGATGCCCGATGTGCGGCCCGATTTACAAACAAGTAAGTTCCAAGTTCGCCAACAATTACACTGTAACTCCCGCCCCCACTCCCTCTCCCGCTTCGCCTTCTACAGCTTCTGCTTGCCATGTATTATTGTTGTTTATTTGTGCCACTTGTTGTTTGTTTTGCTGTTTTGTTCTTTGTTTCTTTATGCTGCTCTTTTTATCAGCATTCGTAAGCAGCGACCGACTGGCTGAGCTCAACTGAACTGAGCCGAACTGAGCTGCTTATCGCGCCCAATTTTTCGCAATGCTTGCAACAAATTAGCGTTTCCTCTGAAGCAACTCGTAAAATGGGCCATCTAATTACGCCCATTTATTCTAATGAAATCAAATGGCTGCACTCAGTTGACTAGGTTTCCCTTTTGTGAGAGAAATTTCAATGTCATGGCAAATGTTTTAAAATACTTAAAATTGTAAATAAATATGCATTTTTTATGAATTTTTATTTTTTTAATAATTACTAAACAATAAATTATCTTTTGGTAATTTAATATATATTTAATATTTTAAATGTGTACATTAAATACATAATAAATGAATAATATAATATATTATATAATATAATATTTTAAATATATAAAAAATGAATTATACATTTTTTTTGTGTATTTAATATATATTTAAAATTTAAAATATATCAATTTGATAATACATAATTATATTAAATTTTAAAAATTAATCATACATTTTTTTTTTGAGCTAAAATATATATTTTATATATAAAAAATATATACATTATAATATATAATTATATTAAATTTAAAATCTAAAAAAAAAATGTATTGTGAGTTTCATGTATAATTTTATATATAATATATATATATTTTAAATTATATAATTTATGTTCAAGAAATTAAAAATACATTTTATTATGAGTTAAAAATGTATATTTAATATGTAATATAAATCTATATTATATCTGCCCTTGAAAAAATATAACCATCAATACTTATTCTTATCGCAGCTTATTTCCAGTTGGCCATAATCTCTCTCTCTCTCTCTTTCTCTCTCTATCAGCACAGCTGCTGAAACCATATTTCTTCCGCAATTACTATAATATGTATTCCCTTTAAGGCCCAATTGCTTTTGGCTTTCCCTCGCAATCAAATAATGCATATATATATATATAATTTATATATATATATATATAATAATTGACTTTCATTTGGATTTGCAGAGCCAGACAAAGTGACGGCCAGTTTCTTTGGCAATACAACGGACTATTATAAGATTTTGGACTACAATGATGAGAGTGTTCTCGTGGGTGCCAAGTAAGTACACAGCGAATGCCTTATTTTAATTGATATGTATTTGTATGTGGTATATATGGGACGCTGCTGAATGCCTGAAGGTTTTCTGCGCATTGCCATTTACGAATTAGCAAAACAATCAATTCAGCTGCTCTACCTGAGCTGCATGCGAAAACACTCATTTTTATTGGCACGAGCTAACTTAAATATTTATAAATAAGAAAAACAACTAGAAACAATATATGTATACGATTCGCGGAATAATTAACGCGCCATTGGCATTACGAGTCTGCCTCTTGCTCTTTCTCCTAGCAACTATTGTTGAAATAAGTGTTAATATATCAGTAAATGAATATACTATATGTATACATATACATATGTATGTATGTGTTGATAGCCAAGTGCAAATCTTGCATTTCTCATTTGCTTTCCTGGAATCACGTTTGTATATAGCAGCAGGCAAATATGTTTATTTGCGTATAATTCTATTCAGCATTCGCTTGAACTGAAACATGCCAAAGTGCAATTAACCAGATCCAGACAGCAAAATTACAAAAAACAGAAGAACAAGAAGATTTTATATTAATAAACATAAATTTGATTAATCATTATGAGGGTAATTAAAGAGTTTAGATTTATTAAACATGTTTCGCAGCAACAGCTTATATGTATATGATTCAATTAGTCACATTTAATACAAGTTTTTTGTTTGTTACTAAAAATAAACATTGAAGCTACAATGGCTACATATAAATCTTAGCTTTAAATAACGCCAAGGCCGAACATTTTTTAGGAAATGAATTAGGCTCCAAGCAGGTAGTTTCGCTATGCCATCAACTGTAGAGAAACATCGTGAACTTCATAGCTGAAATGTTGACAATTAAAACGCAATTGCATGTTTAAGTACTTAATACAAACGTTGCTCAGTTCTAATTATTTGCGACAATAACCTTGGCGAACTGATGCTCACTTGCTTTGACTGTATGTGTGTGTGTGTGGCTCATTTATTTTGGCTTGCTTGGCAATTAGCTAAATTAGCAGCCTGCACCACACACATACATTGGCAGGCGTGGCAATTGAGTAAATAATTTGATTATCGTCTTTGCAGGGACGTCATCTACAATGTCTCGCTGCGGGGACTGAAGGAGAACAGCCGGCTGGAGTGGCGCAGCTCGGGCGCCGATCGTGAGCTGTGCGTGCTGAAAGGCAAACACGAATGGGATTGCCACAATTATTTGCGTGTCTTCGCCCGTCTGCCCAATGGCCAGATTCTGCTCTGCGGCACCAATTCGTACAAGCCGCGTTGTCGCCACTACACCACCGTCGATCAGGCGGCAGAAGGCGCTGAGCCGAGTGCAAGCGCCGCCAGCGGTGGCAACAGCATGTTGTACGAGATAACGCGCGACGTGGAGGCTCAGGGTCTCTGCCCGTACAGTCCGGCCCACAACAGCACCTATGTCTTTGCCGATGGACAGTTGTATAGCGCCACTGTGGCCGATTTTTCTGGCGGGGATCCGTTGATCTATCGCGAGAATCTGCGCACCGAGCAGTACGATCTCAAGCAGCTCAATCAGCCAGACTTTGTGGGCGCCATTGAACGCAATGGCTACGTACTGTTCTTCTTCCGCGAACTCTCCATGGAGTACATGAACTTTGGCAAGGCGGTCTATTCGCGTGTGGGTCGGGTCTGCAAGAACGATCGCGGCGGACCCTACAATCACGCCAAGAGCTGGACTTCGTTCCTCAAGACGCGACTCAACTGCTCGGTGCCCGGCGAGTTTCCATTCTACTTTGATGAGATTCGTAAGTGCCGATATGCTAATACACCCCCGCTTAACAAATTGATATGACATCACTATTTGAATCTCATTATAGAGGCTATAAGTCCGGTTGTGGAGAGCGGCCCCAACGCTTTGGTTTATGCAGTCTTCACTACACCGGTGAACGCTATACCTGGCTCAGCGGTGTGTGCCTATCGCGTGGATGACATTTTGGCTGCCTTCGATGGTGCCTTTAAGTCACAAAAGGACTCTCAGTCGCACTGGCTGCCAGTGGAGCAAACGCAAGTGCCTAAGCCGCGTCCCGGCCAATGTGTGGACGACTCGCGCACTCTGACTAGCATTGCCGTGAACTTCATTAAGAATCATCCACTGATGGAGAGCGCTGTGCCTGCTGTGCATGGCCGTCCACTGCTGACCAAGGTTAATCTGCATCATAGACTCACGGCCATTGCGGTGGATCCGCATGTGCGTGCCTTGAATGGCAACCACTACGATGTTATCTACAGTGGCACCGATGACGGAAAAGTGACCAAGTTCATCAACACCCTGACAACACATCAGAATAGCAGCGTCGATCGCTTGCGTACTGTGGTCATCTCAGAAATGCAGGTGCTGCCGCTGGGAACACCTGTCCGCGAGTTGGTTATCTCTTCCAAGAAGAACACTCTCGTCGTGGTCAGCGATGGACGACTGGTAACGGTGCCCCTGCATCACTGCTCATTGATTGTGGACTGCCTGGGCTGCCTTAGCCTGCAGGACCCTAACTGTGCCTGGGATCTGCAGACGCACGAGTGCAAGAATCTGGCCGCAAGCCAGCACAAGTTCGGCACCAAAACCTATCTCCAAAGTCTGAATACGACGAAAAAGGCGGCAGCGTTCTTGTGTCCGAAAACTGCCGCGGATCCCGTCATTGTGACCATGGCCCCATCGCAAGTGGAGGAGGTACAGAAGCTCCACTATGCCAGTGTGAATGGTGCACCAGCAGAGGTGCAACCCGGACAAGAACAACAGCCAACGGGCAACGGTGCTGATTTTGCGCTCAATGACTACATTGATGAGAACAAAATACCGCAGGCATCCGTAGACCCAGAGCAAGTTATGACCAATCTGCATGGTAAGGAACACAGTCAGTTCAGTCCTCTTCATTATCTCACTTTGCTTTGCTCTTTACAGATCCCCAGAAATCCATTGCAGTTGTCAATGAGGTGCAGAAGGCTTCTGCTTTAGCAGACAACACAATTATTATCATTGCTGTTGTGTCGTTTATGGCATTCTTTTTGGGCGGCATGGTGGGCATCAAAATCAAGCAGTGGTGCAATCAAAACCGATTGGATGCCAGTCACCACAATCACTTTGGCAAGCCCATGTAAGAACTAACTTCATTGCAAACTTTAAGCTATCCAAACTAAGCTTTTTCATTTCTGTTTCTTTTTTTTTTTTTTGTTATCGCAGCCAATTCAAGCATCAAAACAGCGGCAAGGACATTAATTTATTAATCAAACCGAATCCATATACCACGACACAGAAAACACCGAATCTCGATCTTGAAAAAGATCGCAGCCACGAATGCAAAAACTCCACAGAACATTTGGAAAAGGAGCTGCCTTGCAAGACGTCCACTCTGACAAAAGTGAAGCGCACTTACATATGAGTTGGGAAACATCTCATCAGTTTTTTTGATGGCCAGTTTACCACAAAATTAGTCGAATTTTCGTTGTTTATGTTGATGTTAGTTGTAGTAACCCCGCCCTGATTTGACGTATCAGCAGTTTTTAATTGGCGTGTTTGAAACGCGTCTTGGCGCATCCGAAACTGTTGTGCTTATATATTTTTAGTTGCATTTTTTGTCAAGTTTTAGTTTAATTTATCGCTTAAGCGTAGCGTCGTGTGCTACAACACAGTAGCGAAAGGGCAATAACATTAATTTAGCATTGTCTAAATGCGAGGGCGGCACGTCTGTTTATGTTTATTTGATAGTATAATTTGTAAGTGCAAAACTTAGAGCTTAAACGATTGCATATCACCTGTAGAAAGCTGAATCGGGCTAAACAAAAATTGGCTATAATGTTTTATTGAACAAAAGTTTTTGGTCATGCCCAGAAGTCTTGAACCCACCCATGAATCAAATATTTTTCTCGAAATTCTCGAATTCAGACGATTATTATTATTCTGTACAAGTATTTTGTTAGACTGAAAGTTTTTCTATTTTCTTTATAGTTCTTCAATGTGCATGCAACAATATGCTATTTAATTATAAACTTTCTGTTTTTGTGGCTAAGCAATGCAATATAAATTGTATCTAACATAAAGCTCAATAAGGAATTGAATATAAGAGAATGAATGTATTTTTGTAATATTATATATATAATGCGATCTAGATTTAAGCTAAGATCTAAAATGATTATTTAACGTTTAGTTCTGCGGTCAAACATAAATGAGGCTGTTTCGTACGAACTGAGATCCCTTGACACAGCAGCCCTTAAAAAGAACGCACAAATAATTATAGAAAACGCCTTAAAAACAGAAAATTACAAAAAAAAATCATATAACAATCAATTTATATGCCTATATTTAGGCCTTAAATGTAAAGTAAAATATTTAGGCTAAGCATTACAATAAATTTATACTTGCTTGCATGTATTTTAAAGCAGAATCAGCATTTTATATGTTTATGTTTATCGCTTAAGATGTTGTCCGTCCGTAACGAATTCGAATTTTTTATTAATAATAATTATAATATATTTTTATATGTAATTGTATCTAAAAATTTATAATGTCTAAGTACAATTTTAAGCAAAATGCAGAACAATTTTACACGAAAAGAATTTTATAAATCAGCAAAAACTAAAATATATATTTTTAACAAAATATTTAGAATCAGGAAATGGTTGTGCTCGGTGACTCGGAAACAATTCTTTATAATCTTATCACAATCGAGCAATACCACCTCCTGAAATTCTCATATTGTGATAGATTTTATTGAAATTTTAAATGAAAACAAAAATTATATGCCTTTTAGGTTGGAAATCGATAATATATATGTGAAATGGAGTCTCTCTGCATGCAAATATTTTCGATTATACAAAAAAGTCGATATAAATTTTATAAAATATGTGTATTGTACTTGATATATTGTTGTAAAGGCATTCAATGAGCTATGCTAAATTTAATAAAGTCGTCATTTTTAATACAAATTTCGTTGTTTTTCGCTATTCTTGCTAATTTACTTAGTTTGTGTCAAATTTCTCTTACCATTAACAGTCTGTTAAAATATAATAGGTAAGTTCAAGCACTGTTAACATAACAGTGTAACTCACTGTTAAGCGAAACAATTTTTCTCAATCGTAATTTCCACTCATAATGTTAACGAACATTGCTCAAAGATTTAACAGAATATTGTTAAATAAATTACTTTTAGAACTCACAAATGCTATACGTTAAATATATTCTTTAATTTTTTTGTAACTGTAGCTAAAAGTTCTACACAAATATATCAAAATAATTATGATTGTTGAATCTTTTATAGTGAAATGTTAATTAATGCAGAGTTGACTTTTTGGTATTTTTTAGCTGTATAAAATATTGCTTCATAAACTTGGGCACACTGCTATTGAGTTTCTTTCATTTCCTGCGCGCTTTCTTTGGAATTGGGTTGTCTGCTTACCTCAATCGTCAATTATTGTGTACATCAATAGTTTTTATAAACTTATTATTACCTAATTTTACTTATTGATATGTGATCTATACGGTAGCATAAGCATTACTATGCTTTGGTTGAAATTTAAATGAAATAATGGTAAGTTAGAGCTGAATAAGCTAGAGCGAAATACTTGATGTATTGATGAATGTTCTTTTGCTGAAGAGTCGGATGCTAGTGCCTTTGCAAAAGGGTTTCTAGCATTCTTATCTTGTAGAAAGAATAAGAACGGCCAACTGATTGTTTTATTGAAATTAATTCTCTAAATTTGTCGTATTATTTGAAGACTAACCTATTCATATTCATATTGTAGCTGCCGCACGTGCTCGAAAAGCCGGTATGTGGAAAGGGATGCGCGTCTCGACTTGAGGTGAGTTTGAAAATAGAATTTTATTTTAATATAAAATTTCTTATGATGATAAGTTCAAGCTGAACAAAGTGCTGTTGATTCATAACTTAAAATTAAACCAAAAGGATTCTGATAATAAATTACAATAAAATTAAATTTCGAAATTCCTTTTAAAATCGCAATTTTACTAACGCAGCATTTTCTTCTTACAGTTAATGTTACACAATGCACGTGCTCACAGACCGGTTGCTGCCCATGACCAACTCTTAGGTAAATATTTGAAAAATTTGTATGGGAAAACATGGTTTACTTATGATGATCAGATTAATCTGAACAGAGTGCTGTTGATTCACAACTTAAAATTAAACCAAAAGGATTCTGATAAATACAATTAAAATTAAAAATTTAATATAGATAAAAGAAGAAAAATCTAACCAATTTCTTGATACTTTCAGAATTCTTGGAATACTCTTGAAGGCTACACAAACAGACTGAGTAAGAATGGTAAGTTATCGTTCGCTTAAATAGTTATTTGTATTATAAATAAATGATGATAGTAATTACCGTATGATTTCCGTGCTTAAAAACCCCATGGCTGCATTATTTGCAACTGATGCGTATTTATTAGAAAACACAAATGTTAAATGAGAAGAATTGTTTGACTAACTATAGCTTTCTTTGCTTTTTAGGCATTCGTTTCCTGTGTGGGGACAGGCCAGTCCCAGCAGATGGCAGCATACATAACAACCTCTAAATGGTAAGTCGAACAAAAAAGTTATATATATTTAAATTGTGTTTTTTAAATGATGATAGTAATTACCGTATGATATCTGTGCTTAAAAACCCCATGGCTGCATTATTTGCAACTGATTTAAAGCACAATTTAAGGCATATATAAATTAAAACAAAAATTTAAATAATTTACTATATTTCATTTTTGCAGTTGTGCCTAAACAATCAAAAAATAAATGAAAGTTGATGCTATGGCTCACAAAAGGTATGTTTTAATCTGTTCAAACTTAGTTGATCATTAGCTTAAATGATGAATACTTTTATCTACAATAACTTTCGTTCTACTGAGTCGAGAATGCGGAGAAATGTAACTGAAGCACGCATACTAAATATTTGATAAAAACCTAAAGCGCTTCATATAACTAAAATCTAGTATTTATTTCATTTAACAGGTTTGTCTGTGACTTGAAGGCTGGAAAACATTTTAAATGGAGTTTATATAGGTAATTATATTTTTATTTATTTTAATATATAAAGAATTTTTCTTGATGATAAATTTAAGCTGAAAACTATGCTGAGCAATCAAACAAATTAAACCAAAAGGATACTGATCAAATAATTTGTATTCCAAACTATGAGAATCTTGCTCGAACTGCAGCTTATCCATGTTTTCCTTTACTTACAGTAAATGCTTGAAAAACTAACTCCTACATGGACCCCCGTCAACTACTTCGTGTTTTCGCCCAGGTAAGTTTCTATTTAACAATATCATCAGCAAAAACTTTTAAAACTTTTCATGATGTTTACTTCATAGTATAGTTCATTAGAATCAAACATGTTACAAATTTTTGAAGCTGATATTTAATACACATGAATTAAAATTAGATAAATTTAAATTATACTAATATATAATTTACATTTTTGCAGCTGTTTTGCTGCGTTGTAAATTCTGCTGGACTAATTGACAACTTTTTAAGGTACGTTTTCATTTATTTAAATTGCAATTAAAGTCTTATTTTAATCTGATGAACTATCCTTAATCAGGATCCCTCTACTGAGTCGAACTCACTAAAAACCATGCTGTCAATTATTTCCCTGTCTGATTGTTATATTTAGATATATTCATAAATTAAATGCTTGGCAGAATATTAAAATTATATTCTTTATTTTACAGTTCAGCAGCAACTGGAAGAAGCCTAGAGCCAGTGGCAACTGTTTCAGCTGATGTAAAAGGTGTGTTAACTATATTCATATTTATTTAAATATAGTAAATGTTAACTGATGAACTATCCTTAATCAGGATCCCTCTACTGAGTCGAACTCACTAAAAACCATGCTGTCAATTCTTTCCCTGTCTGATTACAATAAAAAAAACATTAGTTTTCGCTTTTAAATACAACTTTAATTAATCATTTTGAAATCTTTATATTTGCAGTTGGCCATCTACTCGATATGCGATCAGTTTTAAACAGGTAAATTTCTTACTCCTTCAATATATCTATACTAGTTGTACTGCATATGATGAATACCCCGATTGGGACCAACCCCTGAGTAATAAACACCGTGCTGTTTTGTCTTCTTTCCCCAACTGATGCATCCTACTATATAAGCACTTACACCTTGACTTACAATATAAACTAATTTGGCGTTTTTTTTCCTTGCAGTTGACGACTTAAAATGGGATCGGAAACAATTTATAAAAACAATTGAATAAAGCAGCAAATTATAAATTAAAATTTCAAATTATGTTTTTATTCTTAAGTCATTCACTTGAGTTCGCCACAGGCGTAGATGATGATCTTTTGGGAGGGGGTGCCGGATTTGTTGCCACAGCGCTCCATTTTGCGCACGACGTCTGCGCCGCTGATGACATGGCCGAAGACCACGTGCTTGTTGTCCAGCCAGTCGGTTCTGCAAGAGATTTTATACATATATAGTATGCCGATAGCTATGCCTGGCTTCGATTCTTACTTCGTAGTGCATATGAAGAACTGTGAGCCGTTTGTGTTGGGGCCCGAGTTGGCCATGGATAGCGTGCCGAAGCTGTTGTGCTTCAAATTGAAGTTCTCGTCGGCAAACTTCTTGCCGTAGATGGATTTGCCGCCGGTGCCATTATTGTTTGTAAAATCTCCGCCCTGGCACATCTGGAATATGTATATATATATGATTCGATAAGTCGGATTGGAGAGATTCTGGAGGGACTCACAAATTCTGGAATGATGCGATGAAATGTGCAGCCTTTGTAGCCATAGCCCTGCTCGTGCGTGCACAGCTGGCGGAAGTTCTCCGCCGTCTTGGGCACCACATCGGCGCGCAGCAGCATCACAATGCGTCCAGCATCGTTGCCACCGACGCGTATGTCGAAGAACACCTGTGGATTTCGTTTCTCCGACTTCTCAATCACAGCCGGGCCTGTTGATGGCGTTTCTATCGTATCCTTCGGCGCTTCGGCCTCGCCGCCCTCCGCCTCCAGAGTGGCGCCCGCGTGCTTCTGCAGCCAGTCGTCGTCCGCCCATACAGGCTTAAAGCTGTCCTCCTTGACGCGCACCGGCTTTGCTAGATTGACGCGTATCGTACGCCCGCAGAGCTCGGAATCGTTCTGAAATAAGGAGCGTACATATACTGTTTGTTCAGATAATTCCCATTCCTTTGGCTCACCATGTTGTCAATGGCGGAGGCAGCATCTTCGTAGTTCTCGTACTCAATGAACGCAAATCCGCGATGTTTTTGCGATTCGTAGTCGACCGGCATTTGAATGTCCGCAATGTCGCCGAATGGTATAAATGCATTGTTCAACAGCCGCTCCGTAACCTCGTCGGCTAAGCCACCAACATAAACAGTCCGTTTGTCATTTGACATTGTTCACATAAACGTTTGTTTTTTTAATTACAATTGTAAATAAAATGCGGCCAGCTGCTGCAAAAGCATTGCTGCTTTTTTCTCTACCAAGTTGGCAGCAACGCTTGTGGCAGAGCTGCCAACTTATTGAAGATATTCGCCGGGTGGCAGCATTGATTAAATGTTAGCGCGCGCTTTAAAATATGTTATCGTTTAAATTTATATTTAAAATAGTCATAAAAACAAAATAATTATATATATTTGTAAATCGAAATAAATTCTAGTGCAATATGTACAATGTAGATGGTTGTAAAAATATATTTTAGTTTTATTTTTGTTTCCAATAGTTATAAATGCTTTATGAACTATAATTACTTAATAATGTTACGTAAGGTAAGATTCACTGCTACTGCACATTCCGTCTGCTGCCCCACACTTAATAGTTTTATAGGTATCATTTATATTCATGGCCACCGGCGGAATCAGGAAGCCAACAAGCCGTAGACAGTAGCCGGGCACATACGCATACGAGGCATACAGAATGAGGGACATGCAGCTGCCAAGAAGTATGTCTGTAAATATATAGAAAAGGTAAGGAATTAGCACAAATTACATGAATAGTAAATTGTATAGTAAAGCATATACATTTTCTATATATGGCACCATTCAGCGGCAGTTAGTCATAGTCTCTACGAGCAAATACTGACCGAAATAGATAAGATACCACCTGCAGGCAGTGAGTGCGAGCGAGAGAGGGAGTGGGAGGGTATAGATGGCAGCCATCAAGTTAACGATTGGTAATCGCTGATTAATGACTGCTGCACTCTTCAACTGGCTACTTACGGCAAAAGACCTTCTCCCATGGCTCGCAGATGGCAATCTGTGTGTTCAGCTCGTACAGCCTGAAGAGCCAGAGCACATATCGCTTGAATTTCGCAAATTTGTCAGCTATTTTCAAAGGCATGGCGATACCATACCATACCAATAGACGATGATGGGACAAGGTACGACGGTGCACGATCCAAACGTACCGAAGGCGCAAGGTGAACTAAAACTGAACCGAAAATGAACCTGGCCAAATCGGGTAAAGAAACAAACCAACCGCAAACACGCCACAAAGGAACGTTATCATAAATGTTTGTAAATCGAGTTAAATACTTACTTTCCCGCTTTCCGAGCGGTGATAAAGAATTTTTTTTGTTTTTATTGATTAGCGCTTTGCGAGCGGGCGGGCATTATCTACGAAGACAGCCGTTTATCAGCCGAAGCCGGCGTTGACGTTATTTAGCGCGCTGCATTGATTCATCGACAATCAATCAGGCGACCAGTGGCACTATTGACAGCAGGAACACCCAAACGGACAGCACATCGTTTGCATAGGCATTTATGTGCACAGCCACACAGAACTCGACGACGGCATTGTTGTTGTAGTGTATGCAGCTGGTGCGAATGCGCTCCGATATCGCCGATAAATTGGTGTACGCAAAGTTTATGGTAAAGCCATAAAGCTGACAGAAAAACAAAAAGAAAGATTGTCAAACAAACAGTTCACGCCCAGTTCTTGCACCCACTCACCCTGTAGTTGGGATACTCGCGCTCCAGCTCCTCACTGAAGGCGGGCTCATCGTAGCGACTGCCGGAGCACATGCTCAAGCTCTCCATTTCACTCAAAATCTTCATGAGTCGTGGCTGAAAGGCGCTGCAGATGCACAGTGGATTAGCTTTACTATATACTATATTTCCTAAGGCTTTGCACCCACCGATTCCAAAAGGTTTTGCGAGTGGTGCGCCAGGCGCTTATCTTCTTCATAATCTTGCGCTCGATGTGCTTCTGCAGCTGGCTCAGATCGTAGCTGCGCTTGTACGCATAGTCGAGCTTCTGGATGCCGCCCTGGGGCGCCGCCTGGCGCTTGGTGAACACCGGCAGCCAGCAATCGCCGTTCAGCACATCGAAGTTCGTCATGCTGACCCGCTCCTCCGGCTGTATATTGATATAGATCTGTTGGAGGAATGAATTCATTATTCATATGCAGTTGTCGTAGGCTTGCTTCACTCACATTCTGCGGCGCCGCCATTGCGTAGACTCGTGTCAGCGGGCAGAAGATATCCTGCAGCTGGTAGCGCTTGCCGGTGGTAGGTGCTAGGAGCAGCAGCTCGGCGCTGTCCGGATGTCGGTAGAGGACAAAGGTGGACTCGCCGTAGGGACAGGCCAGTCCGAGCAGCAGCCAGCAGTCGAGGCCCAAGGACAGCATGTAGTTGCAGAGCAGCACGCCCAGATCCTTGACGGAGCACCAGGTGCTGTCCAGCAGCGTCTGGTTGTCTAGCCAAACGCCCTGAAAGCCCTGACAAGCGTCCAGCGGACTGCGCACCGGACTCAGCAAGGAGACAAAGCGACAAATGCGCTCCAGCTGCGTTTCACTGCTGGGCAGCGGCACCGGCTCCAGCAGCCGGGTCAGGCAGACGCGCTTGCCCTGGGCCGTGCAGATCAGTGGCTCCACGTATCGTTGCGGCTGTGGCAGCAGCTGCTGCACCTCCAGCCGGCGCTCGCCGAGAAACTGCTGCAGTTCGGGCTGCTCGCCGCAGGCCAGGCCGTCCATTTGCAGTGGCGACACCTGGACCTGGCTGCCCGGCTCAATGCTCAGGTAGAACCACAAGTGGACGCTCTCCTTGAACTCCGGATACTGCTCCACGGATATGTTTGTCACGGAGTCAATCAGCGGTCGCTTGTAGCCGACCAGCACCTTGGGCATGCATAGCTCGATGCAGCCCTCGAACTGCAAGCGATGGAATATATGAATCAATTCGAGTCCAGATCGAGTTCGAGTCACTCACCTTGCGACTAGCCAGGAGACTACTCAAAGGCACTCGGTATTCGCCCAGCCAATTGCATTGTACGCGCTGGTAAAGATCGGACGCCTCGTCCGTATACTGCTGCTCGATCAGCTCGTCGAACAGGCTGATCTTCAGATCGTCGCGCAACTCGCTCAGTTCCCCTGTCAGCTGCAGCTGCAGGTGCTCATTCCACGTGGGATTCGACCCCTCAGCGGTGCGACTGCGGCACAGCCTCTGCCCGTAGCTGAGCGTTATGAATGGACGCACATTGGAGTACATCAGCGCTGCAACAAAGGAATACGAATCAATTACAGTCAGCATAAATGTGGTTTATCTTGATATATTATCTATATCCGGCAAATAGTTTGCTTGATAAGCTTATCTGGACAAATTTTCATTCGACTATTCGGACTTGTACAATCCAATTTGTCTTAACACTTTCTCTATAGTAATTACTGGTAGTTCAAGTGAGTTCATTTTACAGATTTATATACATATATGGGATTGAGATTAAGTATTTCCTGGAAACTATACCGTATAATTTGTAAAAAGGGGCTTAATAATCTTACAGGAATGGGCAGATCTCAAGAAGTACATATGTACATACAGGGTATTTAATAGTCGACCATACATATATTTATATACATATATAAATTACAATAAAGAGCTTTGGAAGCTAATATGCTTTTGCTCGCTCGACACATGTTACAGGGTATTTGATAGTCGACCATATATATTTATATATTTAAATAAATATATGTTTATATAAATGCATATACGTAAAATTACAATCTAGAGCTGAGCAAGCTGATATGCATAAGTTCACTCAACACGCATTACAGGGTATTTGACAATCGGGTACTTTCTTTCCGCCAGCACTTTCAGCCAAACAGAATTATACTTTCTATTCAGTGTGCATTCAGTAGCCAAAGGTTGTGGTCAAGTAATCCACATTTGTCGGTAATGTTTAATATAACTGTTAAGGAATAAGAAGGCTGGTTCTTTCCTTTCGCTTATTTTTATTGAATTGCAGACCGCCTTATGCGCGTCTGCTCTTCTCTGTTGTCAAATTTAAAACTAAGCCGCAGAAAAATCGATTGAATTTAAATCGATGCATTTCTCAACGATAACCATTATTAATCGTTCAAATTGAAATTGATTAAGCGTTGATCCCTTGGCAAATTATCAGACCTTTCTCGGAATACAGACATAGGCGTCGAGCAATTAGTGTTCTATATGTTCTGCATATGTGTACTCATATATTTATATATATACATAATACATATTATTCCCAGCGATAAGTCATGCTGCCTACGTGCTTACGTAGAAAACATTTAATTGTGAAATTTCCAAACGGATGCCCATGGTTTAATGCCAGACCAGTCTACCAGACTGATACGGTCACTTGCTGGAGCCTGTTCACTTATAGATTACTCTCTCTCCCTCAGTCACTTTTACTATTTCCTTGCTGGACTTGCACTATGACTGCCAAGTGCGGTTTTCTTACGTGGCTCGCTCTGCTGGCATCCTTGCAGCTCCAACTGGTGAGCAGGGCTGGAGGAGACAAGGTGTTTAATCGCTGTACCCTGGCACTGGAATTGGATAGACTGGGCATACCACGGCATGAGATACGCAGATTTGTTTATATTGCGCGGAAGCTGAGTGAATATCGCACTCACGTGGTGAGTCCAATGAATATCGAAGGCTTTAGGCACTACGGAATTTTCCAAATTGGTGACCAATATTGGTGCAAGTCGGCCCAGGGCACTGAGAATATCTGCAATGTGGACTGCAATAAGCTGCTATCGGACGATATTCGACCCTCGCTCGACTGCGCTAAAATAATACTGCAGGAACAAGGCTGGGGTGCCTGGGTGAAAGGAGAAGTCTCCATTGAGGATTGCTTCGAAACAGCAGTGGAAAGCGTAAATAGAACCGCAGCTGGCGGTGCAGCTGGAGGTGCAACTGGAGGTGCAACTGGAAGTGCAACTAGAGGTGCAACTGGCGGGGTATCTGTACTAGCAGTTGAAGGAATTAGTGGAGGAGCAGGTAGCTACTGCAGAGTGCCAGAACATATGTAAATAGTCTCTACAGAGTGCTCTTGAGAAATTTTTAAAGAAAATAAAAAGCTTTATAGAGAAGGCCAAGGGTAAAGTTCGAGTTATTCACTTACTTTGCGTAACGAACAGGCTGGCGCTGAGGTCGCTGCTTGTGCCGGCACTGCTGCGTCGTCGTCCCTGCTGCTCCACGTTGAGGATGTGGCGACTACGCACTGGCACGCCCGTGGCGCGCACCACCTGCAGCGAGACATTGAACTGTTGCAGCGGATGCGAGGCAGACGTTGGCTGTGGCTGCCACGGGGTCGGCTCACGACTCACGGGGCCGGTGGCCGGTGGTCCAGCAAAGAGGGAGCAAAGTGCACGCCAAAGTGTGGACCAGCCTGTCGCCTGCTCCAAACTATCGCCCCAGAGCTGGAGCAGCGGTAATGGGGCGTGGAGCAGCTTGGCCCGTTGGGAGCACTGGCTGATGATGGTCTCGTATAGCATTTGCAGGAACTTGCGCCCTCGATGCTTGTGCAGGTCGATGGGATTCCAAATAGTGCCCGGATCCAGCAATTGGCCAGCATTGGCATTGGGCCTCTGCTCCTCCAGCTCAACGATCTCATGCTCCAAGGCGGGCACAAAGCTCAGCTGTTTGGTCTGAAAATTGCGCTGCTGGTGGCGCGAGTACAGCAGCTGGAAGCGTTTATTGAGCAACAGTTCCTCGACGCTGCACAGCAGCATCTGGCGTTCGGCAAAGATTAGCGGCGCCGCGGACGCCTGCCTGCGTGTAGCGGGCAATCTACTAGCTAGAAACGTTTGCCTCAAAGCCGCCGGCAACGGCTGCACATCGTCCAGTTCGCCGCTGCTGCTGCTGCTGCCGCCGGCGCCATCCGGGCAATAGTAGTCGACGTGCACATAGAGATCGCCGGCCAACTTCGGCCGCAATGCTGTCATCGAGGACATCGCCTCGAAGCCCAGTTTCTCCTCCGACTTGCCCCTTTGCGTTGCCTGCAGAGGAGCGCTTATCAGCGCCAGCCGGCGGCTGTGGGCCGTAACAGTCGATTTCTCATAGAGCTAAAATTATATAATATGAGTCAGCTCACGAGACATAGCTATAATATATATATGGCACTTATGGCACTTATGGCACTTTTACTTTTCGATATAGGCTTATCGATACAGATGAGTGCTTTGGTCGAGTGTGCACGACTATCAGATACCCATTCTATACTTATCTGCTGCATCTAAAGCAGAATGGGTAGAAACTAAAGAATACCATTGCAGATCAATGAAAGGAGAGACGATAGGACGGACATGAACAGCTAATCTTAATCTTTCTGCCTGCCCAAGACTATGTACGCCTCCTCCTGACACCCCGACACTCGCCAGTCACTCGCTTATGCCTGCTATAAATCAGAACATGCAATGGCAATAGTAGTCGGGACAGTAGTCACGCCAGCTCATAGCTATCAAATTGATACCTGTTAATTGCAACACCCATAATATTTATGGGTTTCCCTATAGCCACGTAATTTCGATAGACCTGAAGACCTGAACTGGTGCTACACTAGGATATATGTATATAGGAAAGCAGATTCCCACGTTGTTTTGATTCCCAGCTTACCCAAATGTTGAGCTCTTCTGGGTTGGAGCGATTCAGCAGTACGCCAAAAGTCTCATTCATGTCCACATGCAGATCCGGCTCCAGGCGATAGGTGCGTGACTGCGCCACAAACTGGCTGTCCAAGTAGACCTTTAGGTAGTAGTTGCGATCCAAGTTCAGCTGATTGCTGACCGTCGCATTGGGATCGGGCGTTGCTTCATCAACCGACAGACGCTGCACAATCAGCTCCGGCTGCTCCGGATCTGGAAAGGCACGTTCATACTCTGTCTTCAGTGAGTCCATGATTTCCGTAAACTGTGGCTTGCGCGGCGGTTTCGTGTGCGCCTCCGAGGACTGTTCGCTGGCATTCCAGATGCGACGTCGCTGATAGTACAGCTCCAGGTGCTCGCGATATACCTCGGCCAGGTCGGACTCGAAGCGCTGTTTCCAGACGGAGCAGGCGGCGTCCAAATCAGCCGGCGGCACCAGCCGCAGGCTCAGCTTGAAGCGGGTGCAGCGAAACTGTTGCCGTTTGCGCAGCTCCTTCAGCTTGGCCCAGTGCGTGAGCAGACGCTGCAGCAGCATGCGCTGCGCCGTGGACTCGGCATAGTAGCGTCTGCGCAGCTGCTGCGTCAACTGCAATTGGCGCTGCACGTGCTCCGCCAGCTGTGACGGCTGCGATGGCTGCTGTCCACTGGCCTCGATCAGCCGGGCAGCCACATTGCGAGCTAATTGCAGCTCCTCGCGCAGCTTATTGCAGATCTGATTGTTCACGTTGTAGATGTAGAGATCGTAGAGGTCTTCCAGTTGCTGCGCCAGCCGATGCTCCTCCAGCAGCTGCGGATGTTCGCTGAAGCGCAACTGTCGGAGGCACAGTCTCAGGCAACGACTCACGGGCAGGGCGTGGCACTCGGCCAACGGCACAGGTGCCAGAAAGACGCTCTTAAACCGCCTCGGACAGTTGCTACGATAGAGCGTGCCGTCGATGACGAAACGTCGCGATTCCCAGTCCGTGAGCTGCGCGACGAGCGCGGCACTCACCTTGCCGGACTTTTGATTGGTCTTAGCCTCCTCCTGATACCGATTGAGCATGCGTATCTGACAGGGCTGCAGCTGGGGCTCACATTCAGTCAACTGCAGCGGCAATTGCAGCCGTTCGCTGGGCGCATACAGCAGCGTTTCGTCGTAGTGATGGCGCTGCTTTTGCAGCTGGCCGGACATGAGTGGCGGATCGGCGAGTTCGATTTGCAGGAAACTCGCTGCTAAATTATCTGCAGATGCGCCTCCACTTGTGCTGTCCTTCTTGACAACACTTTCGGTTGCTTCGACATGGTGGAAAAACTGCAAACTGCGCGCTTCCAAATCGTCCGATGACGTTTTAGCTGCAGCGACTTTTTTCTCCTTTTGACACAGCAATTGTTGCACTTCTCTTTCGGACTTACGATATGCACGCGTTGTGTGTGTTTTCTGTTTTTTCTTGCTGCGCATGGTTTTTATTGAATCTGTTTCGGGCTCCATGTTGATTTATGATTTGACAAGAAAAAATAACCGTTTGTTTGGATGCGACACAGGGTGGCACGGTTGCCAAGGCAGCCAAGATGTATCGACTATCGATTATTTGGAATACGCAAAAATACCGAATAAGACAATTTCATTTCATTCAAATGTCGACTATTTCGAAATATACAAAATAAGACAATTTCAGTTCACATTCAAATATCGATTTTTTCGAATATTCAAAAGTCTCAAATAAGAAAATTTCAATTCACATTCAAATTTAAAAAATAGCTCAAAATAACAATAAATTATAGATAAATGATTATGAAATAAATAGATAATAAAAATGACGTGTCGAACATACAATATAATATAATTCGATAAGCCATATCTTATATTATCAGCATTATGACAAAGCGCTGTATAAACTTGTTTACAAATTGATCCAGATTGAGGGAATATATATGCTATGTAAATGCCAATCAAATTTTGCTCAAAACAATAAATTTCCGTGTAATGCGAATTGATTCGAATGGTAGTTGGGTTTTTATTTCAGTTTCGATTTTCGCCACAGCCCCTGCCTCTGCCCCGCCCTCAATAAAAACGTTAAATGCCTTTTCGTTTTCCTTTTCTTTTTGCTGTTCACATACAAATACAATGCAAATTTACTTCTAATGGTTATTAATGTGGCTTCGGTCATGTTTTCTTTTTATGTTGTTTGCTTTCCTTTATCAAGTTACAGTTGTTCGTGAGCTTGACTTCTAGTTGCTATAAATTTATATGCGACGTTACTTTAGTGCTTAAGGATCAAATTTATATGGATATTTGAATAAATGTTATATATGTGTGTTGTGCATATGTATGTAACGCAAGCTAGTTAATATGATTACGCTTATTTGTAATATTAAAGATGCGCGACGTGCTCGTTCAAAGGGGTGGCGTCCCGACAAGTCGAGCTCTCCGGGACGTCGTCACGTTGCGACTCAGGCCTTAAGACACCAGCTTTAAAAAAAATTGTGAAAACGGAGGGGGACGTGGGCGCGAGAGTTGTGGGGGGTCGTTTACTCTAGCAGGGTTACTTCTTCCTTGACTAAAAATTCAACAACTTCCTCATCGACTTCATCGGTTTCCAAATTATCCGTATCCACATCTGCAACGAAAAAATTGAAGCAATTAAAGCATATTCGAGTTGATTGTTGACTGAATTTAACTTACGCCCTCTGAGCATGACGCGACGGCTCTTTTGATCCTTCCATTCTGCAATGCGCTTGTTGCGGTATTCCATGAAGGTCTCGCGCAGCTGCGAGCGCTTCTCGAGCAGCTCCTTGGAGGCACGGGTCAGGCGTAGACGATCCTTCTGCTCAAATACAGGATAGTATTTCTTCAAGTTCTTCTTGATCTCCTTCTGCTTCTCTTCGCCAAGTAGCGTGGGGGGACGCGGGCGCCAGAGGAACTGCACAAAGTTCTTCAGAATAGTGCGCTTGATGATGCGTCCTTGGAAGGTGTACATATTGAAGCCAGTGTCCTCCTTGACCTTCCAGGATGATACACCAGTGACGACATAGCGACCAGTCGGATCCCATTCGACCTCCGATGCACGGAAATGATCCGGCGATGCGCTGATGATGTAATCGTTGGTTGTGTCAACGAACTCAAAGGTGCCCATGGTCAGGTTGGCCATGACTATGAATTGGCCACGTGGCGACCAGAACAGATGAGTGCAGGACTTCTTCTCCAGGCGCTTAACCAAGCTGGGCTTGACACCCTTGTTCACCTCGTAGAAGCTAACATTGGAGGAGTTCGGCTCGCCGTGTATAATCGAAAACTTATTGCCGATTGGCTCCCAGGCGAATGCCAGGATTAGCTCACGTATCTCCACCGAATCGACGGGGATTTCCTTTTCGCGCATGTGGAATATCTCAAAGTTGTAAAACATGCCCAGGAACTTAACGTCCAGTTCCTTCTTGTCCTTCTTCAGCTTGGAGTAGCGATCGACCTTAACGCACAGATAATCGCCCGACTTTTGCCAATGCAGCTTACAGTCGGCCACATGGAAGAGGTTCTTGTTGCGAATCTCCCGCTTCTTCGGAATCTCCATAAGTGTGACACGTGCGGGTATTTGATTCTGCTCCTCCACCCAGTAGGCAATTATATTGTCCGTTGGTGACCACGAGAAGCCACGTATGCCAGAAATCTTGATGGATTTCAGGTCGAGCAAATAAAACGATGGCGTCTCGTAGATGTGAACCGAGTTTTCGCCCATGCGTGCCACGAATTTGTCATCGTGCGACCAGCGGAACATTGACAAAACGGACATTCCATCGCCGACAAACGAACGCTTCTCAGCACCGGTGCGTATGTCCCAAATGATGATCTTCTGTCCAGTTGGTGTTGGTCCATAGGTAACCAAATAGTTCTCACATGGCGAGAATTCGACGAATTGGGTGCCAGGATGTGGGAACTTTTGAATTTTCTGGAAGCTGCTGCCACCCCAAATGGCGACACCGGGCTTATGGAAGGTCACCACATAGGTGCCCAACGGCGACCACTTAACAAACGTGTCCGTGAAACGCTCACGGGTCTCCAGTTCATTCGGCTCCGGCAGAGTGTTCTGCCAGAAGCCCACCTGCACGCAGTTCGGTGCTGTCTCCGCCGCCACGCAGTACTGATCGTATGCATCGGGATCGTTTATAAAATTATACAGATCACTCTGTACTTTAAAGGGCTGCACAGTCGGCGGCTCCCACTTCTCAGGTATGTTTTCATACCTAGAAAGCAAATTATATGATTACTGACTTTCTTATTGTTTTTTTTTTTTTTTTCAGTAAACTTACTTTTGGAAATCTGTAAACAAATTGACTGCAAAGGTATAATTCTTGTCCAGACGATGGTTATTCAATTTCTTGACCGCATCCTCGGCTTGAGTGGCCGTCTTGTATTCCATGAATGCATAGCCTTTGGTTTTGCCATCCTCATCCACGGGATAGACAACGTTGACGATTTCACCGCACTGCGAGAACAGCTTATTGATAACCGATTTTAGTTTTTCGAGGCGGCTCGGCTCCACTTTCGGCATATTGTCAACTACGACGACACTCTCGACACCATCGGCTTCGGATGGGCGCTGGGCCAGCATATCACCAAGCAAATCTGCAATAAAATCAACATTATTGCATTTCTCATATCGAATTGAGGTTATGTTTGTTTTTTGCAATTGTCGCCGCTGACTGGGTAGCGCGTGTGCTGCGCTGGCACCATTCAACTTACCATCGTCGCTGATGTTGTCCACGAAATTGGGCGGATCGTCGAAATTTGGCTCCTCATTGTAGTCGCTATCGTTTGCGTCCGCTCCCGAATGCTCTTCACTTTTCTTTTTAGCCATTTTCAGCGTTTTATTTGCAAATTATATACGGCAGCCGATTTCCCGCAGTCATCAAACACACACACGCACATAGAAAAGGAAATGTTAATGCTAGATATGTGCGATATTTACTTACCTGCTACTCGTAGCAAGTATATCAATGTATCGATTTTTATGCCGTGCTAAACGCTTACAGCAAATATATCGCAGTTACTTAATCGAAATCGAAAAAATAGCTAGTGAAAAACATTAAATATAGCAAAGTATTTAAGTGATATTATATAAAAGCCGAACAAAAATCAAAAGCCCCTCATTTTTATTAATTAGATAATTGGCAATACGAAATGTATTAACACAACAGCAATCAAAGCGTTGAATTTATAACTATCGATAAACTTAATATTGATGTAGTTTTACAGTGTTTTTAAATTTGTTTTTCTTTGCAATTAGCAATAATAAAAACATTTTTGGATCATCAACTTTAATTCATAGTATTGGACTTATAGTTTTTAGCCTTTTTGACTTCACGAATTGCGTCGATAACTTTTTTCCTGCTGTTATTAACAGTTATGGAAAATGTGATGTTATTGTCCAAGTTATGTTAAGTAACATATCTGTTTGGAAATTCATTCTTTTTTTTCCAAACGAAGGAGAAGTAGTAGGTGTAAAATCTGCATAAAACTAATAAAAATGAAGACAAAAATGAAACATTTAATTTAAGTGAAGCGATTATAAACACAATAAGTGATAACAGACTGCAAACCGGAACGCAAATAACAAATTTCAATGTCATACGCAGTTGCCACCTGAGATAAGAATTGCTTTTGTCTCCAAAGAGACAGGTTGTAAAAAAAAGTGCAAAGAATCTAATAAATTGCCACAAATATAACTGGTATAATGTGTGTGCCATTGCGAAAACGTGATAAACGGCATAAAATGCGAAAATCTGTTATCCAATAGAGAAAAATTCCGATACAGACACCACGTCTCCCTCTCAGCTCCGCACGCATCCGCGCCCGCACCCGCACCTGCCACCTCCTTCACGGTCGTTATGTCTGTGCTAAGTCAAAAATCCAACATATACTAACCTAAATTCATAGTGCAAAAAAAAGAAGAAAGGAAAAGAAGTAATGAAGTTAAATTATAAACTGTTAAGCTGTAAATAATAATTTGTTATGGTATTCCAAATGAAATACTTGAATGTGAATATAATATATGTATGTCGCAAGCTGCAGGATATATGTATTTTTGGATGTATGTATTTATATATATATATATATATATATATATATATATATACTATGTGTATACATGGAGAAATCGCCCAAAAAATGTTCTACCTCACTTTCTGCGTGGCTGTGTGTGTGTTACCTTTTTTTGTATATGCGCAAACGACGCTCTCATAGCAAGCAGCAAGTGAGAGTCCAAGAGAGCGAGCGAGTGAGGGAGAGAGAGCTACCAAAGCGCCTGTAGCCTTGATAAAATATATGAATGAAATTTTCGTTTGCAATAGAAAATGTTTTTTGTTTGCTGTTTGGCTAACTGGAAAAAATCGAAAAACAAATGACAATTGTCCAACGCCAATTGGCGTATTTAATTAAAAGTTAACGTCAGTCCAATAGGCGCAATAATTTTGTATACAGCAGTTTTGTTGTTGTTTTAGCTGGGGCTGGTGCTGCTGTTGGTGCGCTCTCTCAATTTCGCACAGGCTCAGCCTTGCATGCGCTCTCTCTCTCTCTCTCTCTCTCTCTCTCTCTTGCTCTTTTTGAGATGCCTGTTACATCTTTGTTGCTTGGAAAAATTCGGACATGTATTTGCTCCGTGAAGTTTTTCCACAGTGTTTGTCTACACGCCCACATAGTGTAGTGTGTGTGTGTGTATATTGAAAAACTAAAAGTCGCCCGTTCGTCGCCGTCTGCTGCAAAAAAGAAATCGCATTAATTAAAATTATAACATAATTTAGTTAAATATAACGGTTTTCGTTCTCTACTCGCAGTTTAAATAACAGTTGCAAAGCAGTTCGAGTCGTCTTTCATATTGTGCCAAAAAAAAACCAAAAAAGAAAAGCAAACGAAAAGAAAAGAAAAACAACAAAGCAACGAAGCGCATCCCCAACAACAACAGCAACAACATCTACTACAATAACAAGTCACCTGAAGCGAGCAACAACAACAACAATTCAAGTACTCCAATTATCTAAAGTCCATCTCTAACGTCAGCGCAACTGTAACATCTACAGTTACACGTTCTTTTGTTGTTGTTGGCACTTGTTTTTCGGAAGTTTGTGCAGCAGCAGGCTCTGAATGTCTTTATGCTTTAATCATGGTGTATTTAGCCACCAACAAGAACAACACCGACACTATTCGCTGCTATATTAGAATCTTTCTGATAACGAATCATGACAGAAGGACATGAAAGGTAAGCCCAAATGTATACATAGTTTAAGTAATAATTTGAAGTTGACAGCGTTGCCAGATTAATAATAAGTCTAAGGCTGGCCATATATGTGCGTGCCTTAATTGCTCGCACTCTCAATTTAATTTAAACAATTGTTGCCAATTTATGGGGCGAAAATGCAATTTAATTGAACTAGAAATACGATCAAATATGAATGAATGAAATACACGGCATGTTAGGCATGAATGAAATGTGACTCATTTGTCTGGTCAAACCAAGACGACATCCGTATATCTAAATACATATATACACACACATGTATAAACATGCAGGCATACATACATATATATGTATTGTGAACCGCCGTGTCAATGTCTCCACGTAGTCTGTCTGTCGCCACTTTTAATGAATGAAATGGAATGCCAGCAACTATCTTGTTTTGTTCTAATTGTTTTTCTTGCTGTTTAAAGCGTAGCGCCCCCCATTGAAAATGATGTCACTTTGCTGATGCCCTGCGCGTTTCTTAGCTTCTTTGTGTGCCGCATATTGAACAATTTACAATAGGCAGTGGCAGCGGCAGTGGCAGTGGCGGCGGCAGCGGCAGAGACAGTCGAAGCCAATGGCTAGAGCTAGATCTATAGCTAAAGTACTTTGGCTATAGCTAAAACATTTTAGCTTTAGTTACAGCTCTAACTCTAGCTATTTTCTTCAGCTAGCTATAGCTATAGCCGCAGTACTTTTAGCTATAGCTCTTTTGCCATTTGCAATTTGAGTGCCACCAACGTCTGCGCAACAGAAACAATAATAACAACAATACACACACAATCAACAGAATCACGGTTCCTGTAGTTTCATTCATTCATGCCTTGCCGTCGCAGATTTTGCCAACTTGGATTGAATGTGATATTTGCATTTTGCATTGAATTTCCATTCTATTTCAAAATATACAGTTCTACATGAATGGTCTTTTGTCAACTCGATTTCGCATTTATTTGCTCATTAATATTCGCATGCATTTTCCAACAACAACAATTTGCAATGAGCTGGACAACAATTTTATATGCAGCAGAATATAAATGAGTATAAATACATATGTATGTGCATACACAGTATACATGTGAACAACTGTCGCGCATATCATATCTGTATTTAACAAGTATATTTCTGCACCAGCGTACACAGCTACTAGCGTACATTCATACACGCACACATGCACGCATGCAGATCATAGACAAATACTTGGAACGCTTGACAGCTCGCAGCTCAGAGCTCCCGTTACTTTGTGCACATACAGACACTGAGTGGCCGCCGACTCTCTTTGTCTCT
The DNA here is from genome assembly GCA_018903745.1 of Drosophila repleta. Taxonomy (NCBI): domain Eukaryota; kingdom Metazoa; phylum Arthropoda; class Insecta; order Diptera; family Drosophilidae; genus Drosophila; species Drosophila repleta. The sequence continues at coordinate 15,864,337 of JAEIGN010000497.1, read as the reverse complement.
CTCTCTTTTTTTCATGCGCATGCGCTCTGTTCGGAGTTAGTCAATTGAGGATTTGATGCTGATTTTGGGACTTTTAATTTTTGCTTGAGGCAGGCTTTGTCGACTGTCTGCAGTGGAGTTTTCATGAATGTATGTATGTGTATGTGAATGTGTGTGTGTGCATTGTCTCCATTTGACTGTATTTATATACATATGCATATACTTGTATACATATGTATATGTACACATACTAATGTATTTATCATAGTGGCAACTCTAAAGCAGAGTTTTGTTTAAAGCTGCCACCAGGGCTGCGCCAAGCTAATTTCCAAATTTCAATTGCACTAATGCAGCTGTGTGGCAGCCCTGGTAGTAGAAACTGCAAACAAAACCTGTTTCATTCATGGCATAAGCAGCCACATTAATATCCTTGGCCAGACATGCTGACGTGTGCGTTCTACCTTGAGTATATACATATATAAATGTTTGTATATGTATATAGATATGTATGTAGATAAATATATAAATGCGCTTTGTCGCATTGCAAGCTGCTGTTGCTAGTCCTTGACATAGCTATGACGTAGTTTTTCGTCTACTTTGGCAGACCCTGGCAGACATATTCATTCTGTAAAATGCTCGCCAAATCTAGGACAAATGTATGTATGTATACAGGCACACAGGCAGGCGGGCAGACAAGCGACTGGAGTCAGCGGCGACTGGTTACAACTCCTCCCTAAAAGCTTTTTCATTGAGTAACTTTACGCTTAAAACTCCATTTCAAACTTCTGCGCAGGTCGTGAGTTGCTTTGTTCGCTTGGCTGGACGGGCGCTCGAACCTGTTTTGTGTGTGTAGAGCTGCGTTATATTTTTTTAAGAATGGAAGTTTCACAGGTTCTTGATTCAGTTATTTTTGCTACCCTTAACACACAAGCGGAAATTATACATCAATGAATAAGAGCTTTTGTGAGTGTGTGTGTATTGAGAAAGCCTTAATTAATGCTAACAGGTTAAACTGGTAGGCATAACAGTTAATTGTATATATATTTTTCACTATAAATAAAATATAAACAACAAAATCGATACGTCCCACGGTGCGTATGAGAATATGCATTAACATTGATCATAGAGAATTTAAAGAATCATCGATAACTTTGCTTGTATATGTAAAACTAACTGTTGAGGGTGTTTCATTGTCTGCCTCTCTAGACTTTTCTGGCTTGCTGTCATGGAAAGGTGCGATATAGGTGTTGCACATGGAGTCCGCTATGGCTTCGTTGGCCGAAAATTGAATTAAGCAAATTAGCGACACTTTTAGGTTATCAGTTGAACCATATAGAGCTTATGCCACAGTCTAATGCAGTCAGTTGGCAGCAGCAGCAGCAGCAATGTCCACAGTTTCCTATCACAAACTAAGCTTGAAGCGCACATTTAGCAGGTGGCTTAACAAACTAGTTCCAGTTCACTCATTTTTGAATATTATAATATTTATGATCTCATCTAATATTGTTTTTCTTTTCCTTACTACTTACAGCGACTTCTTAGTTACAGTACGCGCACAGGTAATGACCAGGGACGAGAGCACCGAGGGCTGGCTACCGCTGGCTGGGGGTGGTCTGGCAAACGTTTCGATACGTAAACGTGCCAGACTATCCCCTTTAACATCGGGTCATGACTACATCATCTACGGGCAAAGAATCTCCGATCAAAGTGTAAGTGAAGAGAGAGAGAGAGAGGACATTAGATCTATATATATTTTAAATTTCCCTTCTCTTCTTCTTCCAGGTAATTTTAAGCTGTGTCATCAATCGTGATCTGAAGTATTACAAAGTAATGCCCACATTTCATCATTGGCGCGCCGGCAAGCAGCGCAACGGATTAACATTTCAAACAGCAGCCGATGCGCGCGCCTTCGACAAAGGTGTGCTGCGCGCCTACAATGAACTAATTGATGGTATGAGCACTTGCCCGATCTATCTATTGGATCCTTGCCCAAAATCCCATTTAGCTGCATGTTGCTATAAAATAAAACACAATCAATCTATTTACTGTCCTCTCGCTTCTTTTACCTATGCATATACGTTTATCATTTATATCTCTTTATCACACACACAAACATACACTCACACCACACACCCACTCCCACACACACACACACCTTGGCTAAATTACACTTCTCCTTTAGACGTTGCATTTAGAATTTTGTCGCCTTCATTAACTAATACAAAATAAATGTTTTATGCTCTTTTTTAAAAACTTGCTACAAAATAATCAAAACAAACAAAAAATTAAACATTTAATTGGAATTGTGCAATTTGTTTCAAAATTAAAACAATCATTAAACAAAATTAACAAAAAAATATATATAATTTCAAAACAAAATTGGTAAGTGTTTAAGGAGGTTTCTTTTTCAAACGAGTGTGTGCGCTGCTCTTTTATTTTATTTTATTAAATAAAAATGAAACAATTTTCATATATTTATCAGAGAAAATTCATTTTAAATTTATTTGATAAATATGTAAATCTTTATATATTTATGTGAAAACATACGCGAAGAGCTCAAAAATTATATAGATATATTTTTAAAATATAAAATTACGTATAATAAATAAATAAAATATAGAAGATATATTTTAAAAATTTAATAAATAAATAAAAAAATATAATATTTAATATATTGAAAAAAAATATAAATTAAAATAAATATAATAAATTAAATAATACATGTCATTTAGTAAATAATATATATACATAAATATATATATTCTTGAACATTTCTCGTATATGATGATAACAGAAAATATGTACAAAGAAATATATCTATATATTGATTTATATCACAGTTAATCAATCTTAAATTCTTAACGTCTCATTTAATATACAAAAAATTGCAGCGCAAACCAGCTATCTAGAAAATTCGTAGTATTTTATTTTATTTTGTTATTTAACTAGTTTACACCAATGAAAAACATTCAGTAAATGAAATTTATGTAAACTACAATTGCTTAAACACACTCTCTCAACTCTGTATATTATAATATGCTCAACTTCGACAGAAATAGACAATGCTCTCTTAATGCTTCATATTTGATTTGCTTTAGTGCCTTGTACTCAAATTTAGCGTGTGCCTAACTAATGTTTATTTGATATAACTAATCAAACTCTTTTTCGATAGGACTGGCCAAATCTAATCCCACTATAATATGCCCACCATTGACCAAATATGATTCGGTTGGTGAAGATGATGTATTCATGGTGAGTTCGGAATGTTAACTTAATGGAAACTCTTACTAAGTGATTTACACATCTTACAGACCCTGGACTTACCTGTGGAAAGCGAAAGTTTACAAAAGATACATTCAAGCCCTGAAGGCAGCGAAAAAAGTCACAGTAAATTATCTAGAATTGTCATTGTCTTTATTTATGTGTAATTAATCATTCTGTTTGCTTGCAGAAAGCGTCAGCGAGCGCCACAAGGATAGCTACAGCAACAATTCCGATTCAGAGAAACTACCAGCGGCTACCATACACTACATATCGACGGATAAAACATCAACGGGTCCGGGCTCCGGCAGCGGCAACACTGCAGGCGGCTCAACAACAGATGGGCCGCCGCCGCCGCCGCCTCCACCTGCAGGTCAAATAGCGCCCAGCGAGAATTACTCGTATGTCACGCTGACGGCTGTTCATCACGACTATAACTATCCGGTTGTGGAGCAGCCAGTTGGCGCCCAGGTGCTGAATGCTCGACGCGAGTCAATCAGTGCGCTGAAGAAGCGCAATGCTTTGGAGGCGGCACAGGCGATGGCCGCTGCGCAGACATTGGCAGCAGCTGGACCCAATAAGCCGCTACACAAACCCAATGTGGCCGATATACTCAAGAGGGAGACGCGCCTGCGTTGCCGCTACTGTCACGAGCTATACAACGAGGATTTCAATAGGCGTGGCGCATGCGAGTATGCACCAGATCCGTTTCGGAGCGGCTACGAGTGCGTCTCGGGCATGGGCTGTGCACGCTGCATGATCTATCACTGTATGAGCGATGCGGAGGGTGAGACAGGACAGCATCCTTGTGATTGTAACGTTAGCGAAGCGGGGTGCACCAAGCGCTGGTTGGGCCTGGCGCTGTTGTCCCTATTCGTTCCCTGCCTATGGTGCTATCCGCCGTTGCGTGCATGCCATTGGATGGGCATACAATGCGGCCTCTGCGGATCTCGCCATAAGCCACATGTCTGACATTTGGAGGCTAGATTGCAAGGACAGTACGATGACGACCCCAGCACCAGGCCCAGAAACCAACAGCAACCTCACTCTGACGAGAATACATATAAGAGCCAACTATTGCGATTCATGCAGCGGCAGTCGCAGTTGCAACTGCAACCGCAGCCTCAAAGGCACTTTTATAACTGGGAGCTCTCCCACAGTCTGGGCGCGCCCCAGCAACAGCCGCCGCAACCGCTGTATCTGATGCAGCCGCGCAGCAACAAGGCAGCTCAAAACGATTATGGTAGGCTTTTATTTTGAAAACTGACGCCAAATGACAACGAGAGTTCAGTTGCTGTTATAGTTCTGCTACTGCTATTGCTATTGCTATTGCTATTCTATCATTGTTATCATTTGCCAACGTTCGTTTCGTTTCGTTTTTATGTTGTGACACCCATATGATTTGCCATAGATTATTGTATATAGTAGAGAGTAGAGGGCAGGTGATCCACTTGCACTTACCATCTATAAATCCATTGAACTTATCAGATTCAGCATTGAGATAATTGTAATTTATATTTAGAACTCTTTAATTATTAATTATACTTTTGTAAAAACCGGGCTAATTGTTTTGATATATATCTTTTTGCTTATATATTATACATATATATATATATATATATATATATATATATATATATATATATATATATATATATTCGTATCTTATAAATTGTAGTTGATTTTTAGTTGTTTAAGTTTTTGCTACTTACATTTTGTTTACAATTTGAAATTGGAGAACAGTATTAAAGCCAATGTCAGGCGTGAAGGATATATCTAGATGCCAATATAAACAATTTTGTGCGTAATTCCAATTCGTTTATAGTTTTAAACAGAGCGTTTTCCCCCACTCTAAGAAATTACGAATCCAAAATGCAAACTGAAAAGGAAAATTTATTGAAAATGTTGCGGGAAAGAAAAACAAAGCAAAACAAAAAGAGAAAGAAAAAGAAAAAAAAAACAAAATACAATAAAAAGAAAAAGAGAAAAGCGTAAAACAAAACGAAAACTAAAACAAAAACCAACAACAACACTTAATTAAGAACTACAAATTGTTTTTAAACCCTTTCAAAGCGAACAACGTCAACTGCAGCAATTTGCGTTTTCAATCGTTCAACAAGAATTCACTTAAGTCAAACAAATTTAATTTCGCAAAAAACTCTTATTATATTTATTTCCATTTCAAAAAGAATGTTTTTGACTCTTCTTAGGGCTCATGAAGATTCAAAATATTTCTTTTGCAAAAAAAAAAAAAAAACACGAACCTCAGTTCAAAACTTAAGTTCAAATGAAATATAAAAAACGAAAAAAAAAAAACTAAAAATGTTGTAATGAAAACCCAAAATTGTTGCAGTTGCGCGCGTGAATCGCTTAAATAAAACTTTAAATGAAAACAATTTGTAATTTAACCCATTTCAACAAATGGGGCTTCAACAAAATACTTAAAAAAAAAAACAAAAACAAAAAACAAAAACTCATATATGCAGTTATAAATATATATAAATGTGTATAAAACGTATTAAAGAATGCAAAAAAAAAAGAAAAGAAAATAATAAATTACTTATGTGCAAAGAACCTAAGTAATTTTTTGTGTATTAAAAATGAAATTAATAATAATAAAAAAGCATTAATTTATTTCTTACTATAAATGCATATTTATTCAAAAATAAGCAAAGGTTGTGCAAACACACATTAAAAAAACAAAAAAAAAAAAATATTAAAAACAAAAACCTTTAAGCGGGCAATTGTTAGTAAAAAAAAATACAAATGCTGTATCTAAAATATATATAAAAAAAAAAACAAAAACAAAATGAACAAAAGTTGTTTAGATCAAGTAAAACCTACCACAAAAAATAAAAATAAAAACAAAAAAAAAACTTTGAACAAAGAACAAACACTCAACAAAAAGTACAAAATGTTAAATATACATGTTTAATTTTAAATTACTTTTATTATTTAGTTAAAGCTACAATAATTTTTAACATGTAAAATGATCCACAAGCATGCCAACATACAAAAAAACAAAACATAAACAAATATAAAGTATATATATTAAATGTATTTCAAATTTTAACTGTGCATAAATAAACAAAAAAAAGCAAAAAAAAAACGAACAAACAAAAATTAACTTTCAATGCGCAACAAAGAAAAAACGAAAACACAAAACTCAAAAAATAACGGACAAACTAGAAGTCAGCAACAATAGTAAACATTTCGCTACATTAATTATTAACCAATTATCACAGCAACAACAACAAAAAATAAATATTCTAGAGATTAATAGTTAATGGCAGCAATTTGTTGAACACAAAAAAAAAGAACAAAACAAAATAAAAATTTTCAATCAATATTTTGTTTATTTACCGTACATAAAATGAAAACCACATAAATTTATGCATAAGTAGCCGCATATAAAAGATGGCATTAAAAAGTAAACAAAGTAAATGATATATTTATTCATATAAATGTATTTGAAAATGTGAACAAGAAAAATACAAACAAATAAAACACAATTTAATAAACAAAAGCAAACTAGTTCCTTATTGCAACGGTCTGGCAGCACTGTTGCCTATGCTAGCGTAAAATATGAGTGAATGTGTTGTTGTTTTATTGTATAAGGTAGAGAAGCATAATCTGTGCTTACAAAACATGTTTGCTGCTGATAAAGCGATTTGCTAAGACGTCAACCACAAGCATCGGTGGTTCAGTGGTAGAATGCTCGCCTGCCACGCGGGCGGCCCGGGTTCGATTCCCGGCCGATGCAAACCACCTTTTTTTTACCTTATACAAATTTTATTTTTACTATTACACAATTTTTATTTAATATTAATTTATTTTTTTTTTTATTTAGTCAATTGTTATTTTTGTATGTATTTTTTGGAGTGACTGATAGCTTTATGTTTCCTATATTTTAAATTAGTTTTAAATTTCCAACTGTTACCATATGAATCAAAGCTTAGTGCTACTATTCAACACACAAATAAACAAATATTTTGATTTTAAAACGTAATGGATGCCATAATGAAAAAGCATCAAGAATCAGGCGAGACACAGCCAAAACCAGCAAGTTCGGAGCTTACGTGCAGCGTGCACTTTGTCAAGTAAGTGTCATCGCTAACCATATATGTAGCTATTAATGGGAGAACAAACATATGTATGTACATATGTAGCTGAGGCTGTTTCTTGCACGCTCAATGAGCATAGGTCTTGAGTGTCATCACTCTTTACTTAACGGCAAAGCAATGTATGCAGCAGAGGCACTTCACTGCTAGCACTCAACCTGTAACGGTTCCTTTTCGTTGTTTTCTATTCTTACTGCTCTCACTCACTCTCATAAGCGTGTGTTAGTGCGCGGAAGATTTTGAGTGCATTTTAGAGAGGATAGCCATAGCAGTGACCTTAGTATGTGTGAGGAAAGTGCATATTGCTAGAAATGAGAGAGCAATATTAATACATATTAATATTTGAATATAATCAGCCCCAGGTATGGACCGGGAAGCTCGTCCGAAGACGAACTCGGCTCGGTGACGCGATTGGTTTCGAAAGCCGAAGATCTGGAGCTCGAGCAAGTGTTCAAACGACAATCTGCAGGCATAGCCAAGAGTCGTTCATTGTTCGAGTTCGGACACAACTTTGAGGATGTTCGCGACTGGCTGAGCATCGAGCAGCCAACGAAAGTTGGCCTGAAGACCGTTTTGCGCTATATGGTGGAGAATCATTTGAAGACGACCGTCAAGATCGAGATCAATAAAATGTACTTCAATTGCCATTTGATTGTGCTGCAGGCGTACTCCAAGTACTTCATGGAACTCGATCCGGTACCGCTCGTCGTGACGCTGCCCGAGACGAAGGTCTCGCAAAAGGCATTCCTGCTGCTCTACAAATGGATGCTCAGCGATGAGCCAACCTTGGAGCGCCAGAACATTATCACAGTCTTCGTGGCAGCTACGTACTTGAGAGTGGAGGACTTGCTGCTGCACTGCTGGAAGTACTTCGATGATACGAACTGCTTCAACGAGGCCTCCGCCTGTGTCCTGTACGTCAACTCGAAGCATAATCTCGCCTTGGATATCGTGCGCAATCTGATGCTGACGCGCATACAAAAGTTTTTGCTCACCTTTGTGGCCACGAGCGATTTTCTAGAGATGCCACTGAAGCATCTCGTCTACCTGCTCTCCTCAAATGAAATCTGTGTCAACAGTGAAGTTGAGGTGAGTTAAAATTGTAATTTAATAATTTTTGAAATTCATATTTAATATTTTACTTCCTCTGCAGATACTTTTTATTGCCGTTCGCTGGCTGGGACACGACTGGCAGCGGCGCAAACCAAATGTGGAGAGTTTGATTAACTGTATTCGCTTCAGCTCGATGCCTCTTTGGTATTTGCTGTGCGTGCGACGCATGGAGACTCACAAGTTGCTCAAGGAGCTGCTCAATACGCCCCATGTTGATGAGCTCATCAATGAGTCGATTTCACAGATTACCTCCAAGATGTATGAGCAGAAGCAGGAGGGATTTATCTTGGATTGCGACGGCATTACGAAGAGCTTGCAGCAGTCGCGCCGCTGGATCGTGGATGAGGCGTGTCCCTATTATCATCACATTTGCTGTCCGCATACGCGCGACATCACTTTTATGCAGTTCGAGTCTTATTTGGCAACGTTGCAGCAGCAGCCGACGGATTATTGGAGCAAAGTTGAACTTTTGGATATTGATAAACCGAGAAAGTGTGGCTGCGTACAATAACGGTTGATTCAAATTAGCTAGAAAATCAAATTTGACATTCACAGCGAAACGTTGTTGCTTGGCAAATAAGAAAACAGTCTGGCAGCCCAGGCAACAGCTGTTCCGTTCTGTTTTTTTCGAGGTGTTTACTTTATTCGACAATAAATAAAATGGAAAAGCTTGAAGCACTAAAAATTTCGTCAATGCGACCGCGCAGCAATATACTGGATCGTCCACTATCCAAGGGCAAATCGGAGGTCTCACAAAGCATTGTGGCGCTGCTCTTCAGCGAGATTGTTCAATACTCCCAGAGCCGAGTCTTCACAGTGCCCGAGCTACAGACGAGGTATTTAGTGTTTGCCTTGAGACGGACTGGATTGGAATAATGAAATCTCTTTTAGATTGCACGATTTGGGCCAGGATGTGGGCACACGCATCATTGATTTGTACTTTGTGCGCGAGCGGAGCTCCAAGCGCGAGACGAAGCTGACGCAAATGCTGCTCTTTGTGAAGACGACCGTGTGGAAGAACCTGTTCGGCAAGGAGGCCGAGAAGCTGGAGCATGCTAACGACGATGAGCGCACGTACTACATCATAGAGAAGGAGCCACTGGTGAACACGTTCATCAGTGTGCCCAAAGACAAAAGCTCACTGAATTGCGCCAACTTTACGGCGGGCATCGTCGAGGCGGTGCTAACGCATTGCGGATTTGTAAGCTGAATCAGAAGATATATATGAAACATAGTTACATCTTCTCTCTATCTTGCAGCCCTGCAAGGTAACGGCGCACTGGCACAAGGGCACTACCTATATGGTCAAGTTTGAGGACTTTGTCATAGCGCGCGACAAGCAAATGGAGGAAAAATAGAAATAAATTATAAATCGTTAAATAAAACTAACTTTAAATTATATATATATACACACACGATAAATGTATATTCTTACAATTTTTGTTTAATTTGAATTCGCAGAGAATGGGAGAAACTTAAATAAACTTGAATCGGCGGTCCTTGTAGGCCACCTGGCCGGTGCGATATTTCTCCTCACGGGCGTCGCGTTCGCTCTTCAGCATCCAGCCGTAGATGACAATGGGCAGTACGACGGCGAACAGGCCCGTGCGAAAGGAGTGTCCGGTCGGGCGGAAATGCTCATAGTTTGAGACGCGCATGGCCTGGAAGCGGGCTAGACCAGCATCAAACTGTAATTTAAGTAAATATTTGTCTACAATGCTGCCAGGTGATGACATAACCATTATTTATTATAATACGTACCACAGTGCCGCCCTCGCCGGTGGCATGGCGAAAGGGATTGGAGCTCTGCTTGAGAAACTCGTTGCGCAGCTTCAGTGTGAGCTCATGCTTCCGACAAATGAATGCCTCCTGTTCCTTCGTAGAAACCATTTTATTCTGTTGCAAAATCGAACTTCTGCTGGGGCAACAGAGCAAATGCTACAGCTGATTGCAAACACTAAGAAGCAGCGTGTTTTTGGCATTCTCCACGGAACGTGAACGTTTGTCAGCTAGATGGCAACTCTGCGCTAAAGCGCTTAAATAAATTACAGCTGGCAGTGCTGTCAATTCCATTTTCAAACTGTTTTCGCTTTTAACTGGAAAAGCCGGTGTGCTGGTAAGCTAAAATTACTAGAATTGTGTTTATCAAAAGCTAAATTTAGCTTAAGTAATTTTATTTTCACGCTCCGTTTGACTAGTGTTATAAACATTTAATATAAAGTCTTCTGCTTCGTTATTGCACCCTGACAACGCCGTTATACGCACGCTCAGGCTCTACTGCTCTCGCACACACACACTCTCTCTCTCTCTCTCTCTATCTCTCTTTTGCGCTCCCACTCTCTCAGCTCACTCAACTCAAGTGCGCATGTCCTGCAAAGTGTTATGCGCAGATCTCGTGTCAATGTCCTGTTACACAGACATTTCAACTAAATCGAGTTTTGATTGGACGAGCGGCGCTGGGTATGTAGCTTCCAGGTGCTATAACGGCACTTTTTAGTGAATTAGTATTTGTATTAGTTAGTTAATATTGAGTTATATGCATTTTAATCATCTTTGGTTATAAATCAATATCCTAAGTCGCCACTGCGCAAGACAAACTTCGTCCTCGCCGTCCCACGAGCTGCTAGCTGCGTGGGTGGGACAGAGAGGGCAACAGTGAGAGCAGCCAGCAGCGAGCGAACGCGCATGTTCTACGTAGTTGGGCCGTTGGTGGTGCACTTGGCTTAGCCGTTAGCCGTGTGTTCGGCTTTGGGGTTGGGCCGGGTGGTTTAGCCGAGGCGACCGCGGCACGCTTACGCTTACCTGCTTTAGGGGTTGTTGTTGCCCCGGAGTTGCGCCGTAGTCGCTTTCATCGCGCTTTCCTTTCACTTGCCGTCGGGCGGACGTAGCGTAAAGTTCTCTTTTGTTGTTATTGATGTTGTTGGTTGTTGTTCTTGCAGGACGGATTCGCCATTCACCTTAAATGGTTTAGAGTACCAAACGCAACGTGCTCGTCTATTGATTTTTGCGCCGACAAAATATATACATATATATATAGAGAAGTCAACCGATTTAAGCAGTTGGCACAATGAGCGTCAAGTCGAGTGCACGGATAAAGAAGCGACGCTCAGCGGAGGCAGCAGCGGCAACGGCAGCGCCATCCTCCGGCGCCTTCGCTGCCATCAGTAGCGGCGCAGGACAGCGCGCTGCTGCCAACAGCAGCGGCAGCAACGGCAACGCCAACGGCAGCAACAGCGCGGCCAGCGGCAGCAACTCGACGGCCAGTCAGAGTCTGAGCAAGAAGCATAATTTCGTCGGACGGAATCCGAACTTCGATACGGACGAGACGAAGCTGCTCATCCAGCTGTGGGGCGATCCGAAGCTGCAGCGCACCCTGATAACGACGCACAAGAAGCACGCGGTCATCTGCCAGCTGGCGGCCAAGATGCAGGAGTACGGCTATCATCGCTCGCCGGAGGAGATCACGACGCGCATCAAGAACCTGAAGTGCTTCTACAATCGGCTCAAGAAGGACAAGGAGTTCGGCATGTCCGGCGACACGGAGCCCAGCTGGAAGCACTTTGCCGAAATGGATGCCATCATGACGCGTCCCATCTTCAGCGTGCGGCCGAACGAGGTGCCGGCGCCGTCGCTGAAATACCAACTGGAGCAGGCACTGGAGGAGCATGCGGAGCGGCGCAAGCGCCGGCAGGAGAACGGGGAGGATCCGTCGGACAGCGACACCGAGGAGGACGACATACTGCTCTCCACTCTGGTGCCCCATGGCAGCAACGGCAAGTCCAAGCCGGACGATAACGACGCAGACGGACAGCTGGAAATAGATACGGCTGATGTGTCGCCCAAGCGGCGCAAGCTCACCTCCGAGCCGGATGTGGAGGAGGAGGAGACCGCCGCAACGGAGCCGCGCATCAAGACTGAGCCAGCCGCCAGCCAGCTGGAGTCGGTGAGCGAAGCGGCCGTAATAGGCCCTGATCCGGAGGAGGACGACGACTGCATGCTCCTGCCGCTGCCCAAAGAGGAGCCTATCGATGTGGACGCCGTCGAGGACCCCCTGCCCGTATCGCCCAAAATTGCCAGCAATGGGAATGGGAGTGGAGTTGTGGTCACGCCCGCACGTTCGGTGATGCCAACACTGACGGACATGCTGCAGTTGCCGAAGACCACGAATTTGCTGCCGTACAGCGGCGCCAATGTCATCATTCCGGCGAATAGCATTAGCACCAGCGTCTCCCAGCTGACCGGCAGCAGCACGACGGCCAGCAGCAGTGCGTCCGGGGCCAAGCTGACTCCGGGCAAGATCTCCCTGGTGCCCACGAACTTCCTGATGCAGCCGAAGCAGACGACGACGGCGACAGCAGCCGGCAAGGCGACGGGTACGCAGCTGCAGCTGCTCCAGAGCGCCATCAATCAGGGCGCGCGTCTGATGATCAGCGGCGCGGCGCCAACTCCCGTCCAGGCGGCGCCCAACTCCGGCCTGGTCACGGGCCCCGGCGGCGTCAAGTTTGTTCTGGTCAATGCGGAGCAGGCAGCAGCGGCCAAGGCGGTGGCAGCCGTGGGCAAACCGACTGCGGCGGGCATGGCCACGGCAGCGCTGCCGCAGCCGCAGCAGCAGAAGATGCAGCAGCAAACGGATTACCTGGCGCAGCAGCAGCAGCAGCTGCAGCAGGCACAGCAGCAGGTGCAGCAGCAGGTGCAGGTGCAACAACAACAGGTGCAACAGCAACAACAACAACAACAGCAGCAGCAGCAGCAAAATCAGCAAATGGAGAAAAAGGAGGAGAAGCGTCGCGCGCAGGAAATCCTACGGGAGGAGCAGCAGTCCAAGCGGCACATGACAAGTGAGTCTTGACCTAACCAGCCTCTAGTCCAACCTAATCCCCGCCCTTTTCCTTCCATTCAGCAATGAGGATCATGCTGCGGCAGCTGCTCAACGCCCAGAACGAGGCCAATGAGATCCAGCACAATCGCCTGTCGCTGGAGCGCGAGCGCCTGGACTGGGAGAAGTCCATTGGGGAGCGTCTGCTCACCATGCTGCCCAGCCTGCTGCAGCCTACAGTCGCCACGGCGGCGGCGGCAGCAGCTGCTGCTAGCGTGGTGCAGCCCGGCGCGACACATCAGTCGCCGCAGTTCATCGTTTCGGGTGCCGCTGTGCCGGCTTCGGCGGCGCAGCGGCTGCAGCCGCCCAAGCTGCTCTTTACCACCGCCTTGCCCATGGCCAATGGCACCGTCTCCATGCCGCACATACTCACGCCGGCCACCACTTCGCTGCCCAAGGTCATTGGCACGCCGGTGGCGGCGGCGTCGAGTGGCGCCAGCAACGCTAGCGCACCAAAGCCCGTAGATATTTCCACAGATATTAATGATGTACAGCTAGTTACGCCCAAACTGGAGAAGGATTGCTAATTTTTTTCGGATATTACCAAAAATACCAAGAAAATACTCAAATAAACTAAAATACCAAAATGTTTATTGCTATCTAAATATATATACTTAACTAATGATGTACTTATAATAGTTTCTTATAATGAAATTCACTTGACAATCCAACAATGTCCTAAATATTTAATAATATTTTCTTAGCGAATTGCTCGTCAAATGCTCATGTTTCGTTAAGATCAGCGTTTCGTTAAGCTTTTTCAGCATTTAGCCTTAGTGGGCACGCTCTCATCTCTAACAAACAGAGCATTCCCCGTTTCGTTAAGATCAGTGTTTCGTTAAGCTCAATAGGATTTTTCTGTGTACGACTATTCATGGAACGCACTCATGCCTAACAATCAGTGCATATTGAGTCGCTCCATATCACGTATTTCCATAATATCAGTTTTGAGCCGCTGCTTCACGATCTCCCGCCAAATGGCCTCGCGATCTCGATTGTCTGTCACACCCATGCGCTGCAGGGACGAATCTGTGATGCGTAGCAGAGCTCGACCGGTAATGTCATGCTTAAAAGAGGGAGTAAATACAGATAATTAGTAGGCCAAATGCTTACAATATTTAAATTCAAATAAATAGACGTTGGCTATTGATAAATTGCTAGTTGTTCTTGTTGAACTAGGAGCGGAGAACAACAGGCGAATATGGCACAAGTGCTTCGGGAGTATATCAAAAAGGATCAGCAACCGCATTGGTGAGTTCTTTTCCCTATAAATCTATATATCTTTATATACGCATCTATAGCTGGTACTCACTTCTGCGAACAATCCCACGTATTTAGTGTATTCCCCGCAATGTCGGTCATACCATTTCTGTACGTCGCCAACAGTCCATTGGTGCACAGCCTTTGGTCTTGTTGTTTTGGCGCGCACCTTGTTTTGTGTGACGTTGCCGGTTTCCTCACCCATCTTTGCCGTCTCAATACAATTTCTACTAGGTTAATCTAGCAGATCCTTTTGCATCCAATTTGTGCTAGGCAACAAATCGACTTCTACACTTTTCCATTTTTGATTGTTGGCGATGTCTATCGATAATTGCGAACCAGAACTAGTTTGCAGTATTTATTTCGACCGCGCCACATGTTATTGCCAAAAGCCTTTTTGTTCCTCGTTTTTATTTATTTGCTAAAATAGCTATTTTATTAAATAAACCCTTTTCTGCTGCATTTAAATATTATTTTGTGTGGAGCAATAAAATACTAACTTTATCTGTAGTGTTGCATGTAGTCTCATTCGATAGGCATCGTCACGTGGCTATCGCCAGCCACTCATCTCGAATCGTGACTGGCGCTTAATAACAACGACAACTGAATTTAGCATACTACAAAAGGTGTGAGAAAACACACAAATACGCAATAAATACATTTAAGCGTAGCTGTTAACTCAAAAATAAACTTGCGTCTAAATAGTGCACTAGTTAATACACACTTATTCATTTGATTTGCCACCGCGTGCGTTTCCACAAGAAAAAAAAAACTCAACTTCCAATTTTCAATTTGCAATCGTCGCCGCAGCAGTAGCAAAATGGCCGGAGCTACACTTTTCGAACGTGCCCAGGCGCTGTCTAGTGTGAATCGCGAGGAGGGCATTTCCCTGCTGAATAAAATTGTGCGTGAGCAAGAAGTGGCCGAGAACGATGAGGAGCTCATACGCATCAAGGAACAGGGCATCATGCAGCTCGGAGAGCTCTACAAACAGGAGGGCAAGGCCAAAGAGCTGGCCGACTTGATCAAAGTGACTCGTCCATTTTTGAGCCTGATCAGCAAGGCCAAGGCTGCGAAGCTGGTGCGTTCGCTGGTCGACATGTTCCTTGATATGGATGCTGGCACTGGCATTGAGGTAAGTTGGCCATATAAATTGGTCCCTTTATAGAGATTAATCCAATCTGCTCCGTCTGTGTGACAGGTTCAACTGTGCAAAGACTGTATAGAGTGGGCTAAGCAGGAGAAGCGCACCTTCTTGCGTCAATCGCTGGAAGCTCGCCTCATTGCCCTCTACTTTGACACGGCTCTGTATACGGAGGCGCTTGCCCTGGGCTCCCAGCTATTGCGTGAGCTCAAGAAATTGGATGACAAAAATCTGTTGGTCGAGGTGCAGCTGTTGGAGAGCAAAACCTATCACGCACTTAGTAACTTGCCCAAGGCTCGTGCCGCTCTAACCTCGGCGCGCACCACGGCAAATGCAATCTATTGTCCCCCCAAAGTGCAGGGCGCTCTCGATCTCCAGTCCGGCATTCTTCATGCAGCCGATGAGCGTGATTTCAAGACCGCATTCTCGTACTTCTACGAAGCATTCGAGGGCTTTGACAGCGTTGACAACGTCAAGGCGCTCACGTCGCTGAAGTACATGCTTTTGTGCAAGATTATGTTGGGACAGTCGGACGATGTCAATCAAATCGTGAGCGGCAAGCTGGTAAGCAATAAGGATAAACTATATGTAAGAGTAGTAATATATATAATATGAGTTTAGGCCATAACCTATTCCGGTCGCGATGTTGACGCCATGAAGGCCGTGGCGGAGGCTTCACACAAGCGCTCGCTGGCCGACTTTCAGCAGGCGCTGAAGGACTACAAAAAGGAGCTGGCCGAAGATGTCATCGTGCAGGCACATTTGGGTACGCTATATGACACAATGCTGGAGCAGAATCTGTGCCGCATTATCGAGCCATATTCGCGTGTACAGGTGAGTTCAAGTTGTATATAATTGTTAAAAAAAATGTATATATATATATTCGATTGGATCTTGTAGGTGTCCCATGTGGCTGAGAGCATTAATCTGCCCATGTCACAGGTGGAGAAGAAGCTCTCACAAATGATATTGGACAAAAAATTTAGCGGCATTTTGGATCAGGGTGAGGGCGTGCTCATCGTGTTCGAGGAGACGCCAGTGGACAAGACGTATGAGCGTGTCCTGGAGACCATACAGAGCATGGGCAAGGTGGTCGATACGCTCTATCAAAAGGCCAAGAAGCTGTCATAAGCATCCTCTGCAGGTGGAATTTGCATAGAGACCGAACCACGCCCCTCCCCTCCCCGTACATCCATACATCAATAATTAATTAATATCTGGCGAAGTTAGAAGACAATTTTCGGTTATTCCCATATATTCTGAAAAATTACCCTTTTAAAAATCATATACCATGTTACGGCCACTTCTTTGTACGTTTCGATACAATTAACAGCTAGAAAAACAAAACATAAAACAAAACGAAATATAATAAACATGTATTGGTGGTAATAGCAGTAAAAATAATGTGTAAACCATAATTTAATACTTCTAAGCGTAATTAATTATCCCATAAAACTAAAAGAAAAAGAAGAGTGTGCGCAATATAATAAGCGAAATTATTCAATTAACTAATAATAAAACGGATAGAAAAACAAAACGAATCTCCAAATTATTCGGGGGAAATGCAAATTCCCAACTTGCGATCCATAATCAAAGAATTTTTAATAGTTTTTCGTTTATTTTTCTATTATAAAAAACATTTTCAGACTTTGCTAATTAACACTAAACAAATTCATAAACAGGCTGATTTTTATATATTTGTTTTATTATGTAACGAAAAAATAAATAATTTGAATATTCATATATCTATATAGATTTAACCGAACAGATGAGTGAAGCCCAAGCCGGCGCCAAAGTTGGTTTTGCCACTGAACTGGCCGCTGGTCCACTTGTTGGCATTGCCGGTGAGGTCGAGACGTGTGTTGCGATCCTGCGACGACCAGAGATTGGCGCGTGCATCCAGACCCAGCTGTTTGCCTAGGCCGGGAATATTGCTGTGCGTCAGGCTGGCGCCGTGGCCATTGATGTGGGAGTAGTCCAGGCCAGCGCCATTGCGTTGGAACTGCAGACCGTTGGCGAGCTTGTTCTGCGAGGCAAAGACCTTGGCGTCCAGGCTGTGTTTGCCGTTGTTGAACAGATTGGCGTGCGCCGATTGGGTGAAGCTGTCCTGCACGCCGGCCGTGTGGGTTCTGGTCAGATCAATGCCATGGCCATGACTGTGGGCAGGCAAATCCAGCATTAGCTGAGTTGATTAAGAAGTGGGCGAGGCGTGACTTACTTGTTGTAGGCCAGTGATCCTCCCGTGGTAACAGGTCCCTTTTGTGTATTGCCCGCGGCAAAGACTTGGCCAATCACATTGTGATCGGGTGTGCCAATGCCTTTGCTGAGGTTTATGCGTGCATCGGAGCCGCCAGCCGGATTCGAAGTCAACGAGCCGCCCAACACCTGGCGACGCACTCGTATGGGACGCGGCGGTGGCGTTGGTCGAGGATAATATGGCAGAGTCTGGAAGTGCTGTGGCATGGCCTCCACACAGGCGCCAATGGCAACAATGGTCAGGATGAGAATGCTGCTGCTGCTGCGTTGCATGTTGCTTCGTTGAGTTTTTGCTGTTGACTGATGATTGAATGTTGCCACAGCTGGCGCTTATATACAGCAGCCACAGCTACACTTGGGGAAGCACAGTGCGAGGCTGGCCTAGGCTGCTGGCTTAGGTGATTGCGATTGCGATTGTGATTCACCCGCGCTGACATCGCTCCCTGTTTGTTGTCTTTTTTTCTCCCGTTGTCTTATCATCTGCAGCGTCTTCTGTGAAAATCCCCGCGCAGCCATAAAAAATTTTGCTGCCTGCCTCCACTTGTTGCTGTCCACAGTGCGGTAGGTTGTAAGGCAGCGGGAATAGTTAACATGTGCCTGTGCATAAATATTAGATTTTTCTTTGAATATTCAAAAACTAATTAACTGAGTGTGCAATTTAATAATATTTTCTTTAAAAAAACTTTTTTGAGTGCAGCAGTTTCAGTTTTAACGAAAGCTTCAACGAAAGATCTGAACGAAAGTGATGCGTGAGCATGCATCCTTGTGTGAATGTGTGTGTGTGTCTATCATGATTGAGTAAAATTGAAATAAGTGTGCATGTGTGTATGCATGTGTGGATTTATGTATTTTTGAGTGTCTGCATGTCTACTTACTTCGTTAAGCAGTAAATTTAGAGCAGGCAAAGCAAGATGGAAAGAGAAGTTTGAATAAAGAGAGCGTTTACACTCAATGTGAGTTGAGTTTTTTTTGGGCAAAAACTTAATTCAATGCGCAGGTCCAGAGAACATAAGCAAAGAGTAAAGGAAATAATGAGCGAAAGCTAAGTCTAATTTAATAACTTTAAGCTTAAACAAAGCACAAATATATGTTAAAATATTTAAAATTAATAAATAACTAAATAGTCTAGCTGTGTAAAAGTCTTTATCAGCATAAATCGTCATGACGTCGTAGGAAATATCATCTTAATTGGCTTTGCTTTCAAACAAACATTTTTTTGCGAGGGGAATTTCTGGTTTTTCAAGAAATTGAATAACAAATAAAAAGAACCATATGAGTGACATAGTAGCTATGGCTAAAGGCTTTGGGCTCTATGTGGTTTGGTTTATTCTCATTATATATATATTTATATAGTATAGCAACAGCTGCTAAGCGTTGATTGATGACACAGCCAAATGCTTATCAATTGCTTAGCTTTAAAGGCGCCTATATCAGCTATACAAAATGAGAAAAGTTTAGGGGCGAGCAATTTATATTTTAATATACATATTTAAATAATTTATTTGTTTATAATTATAATAAAAAAGTAATAATAAATACAAATAAAAATATAAATATAAATTTTTATTTATATATATTTAACTTTTATGAATAAAAATAAAAAGTTTTAAAATAAATCAAATATTAAATTTTGGTAATACTAAAAAGAACCATTTTTGTATAATAATATTAATATATACATATTTTGATATTAACTATTATTAATAATATTAATATTAATAATGATGTACATTAAAAGTTAAAAGAAAGTTCTTTTAATTAATTTATTTTGTGATTGAATCGATCAATTTTCTAATAATTTGTTAATAACAATTATATATATATATATTGTTTGTTTTTTTTTTTTTTTTTTTTTTTTTTGTAGATTAAATTAAAATTTTCAAAGCTCGCCCAATATTCGCTTTCCAAAATTATATTTAACACAAATTGAATAATTTTAATATGAAATTTACTTAAATAAATTAATTAAATTTCTTTAAATATTTTCGATCATATTAAAGTTATTTGAACAACTCCCACAAATATATGCTGAAAATCTCATAAAGTCCTATGGCACCCCGCTGTCAGCTCTTATGGTAAGGAAACTCTCTTTGGGCAGCTCGCAACTCGCTCTTAGCCGGTGTCGCTGGCGTCGCGAGACCTCGTATGTCAGCGTTGTCGAATTTCATTAGGTTTGGCACACGAAACGCGCTTGAGCGAGCTTTTCCGTTTTCCGCTTTTCTTCGTTCTTGAGCGTTTTGATTTCTGTTGTTGTTGTTGTTGCTGTTGGTTTTTTGGCTCTTGGAAAACTGTGTGTGCGCTGAACAAATTGTCAAATGCGCGTATAGAGGCAAGACGCGATTTGTCTGTAGAAAAACTTTGCTTATCGATTACGCACGTAACACAGTCCCTCAGCTATAGCCGTGAAAATTTTTGAAATTCAAATAAATGTGCTAACAATATTGGTGTGTAAAATAATCAAGAAATAAAAGTTTGACTAAATATCAAATCAGTTTTAAGGAAAATATAATCTGATATACATATATACATATTTGTGTCTATCCGTAAACTGTGCTGTACCAAGTTTTGCTGTGTCTTTAATGTTGGCCTTCAAGTCGAATATATACAGCTATATATATATAGATAGCTGAGCCAAGAATAGTCACTGCCAAGTGGTCTTTAGAACTGTTGTGTAATTAAAGCTCTAAAATAACTGTATATCCTGGGCAGTAAATAAATGTATATGTATAAGGTCTATAAATAGCATATGGCAAAGCTATATTAACATAAAATTAAAATTAAAAATATATAAATATATATTTATTTTCAATAAACAATTTTATAGAAAATACAGAAAAAGTCCTATGTACAGAAATTCCTATATCATAAAACAACAACAAGTCTGCTCTATATACACACACAGAATATGTGTCTGTCCATGTATACACACGCACTCAAACTCTCGCACACACACTATTACATGTTACAGTACCTTTCGCAGACAAACCCACTTACCTACATTCAGAACGTGCCAACTCTGCGTATGTGTGATAAAGCAGAACAAAATAATAAAAAAAAAAAAAAAACGTTGCCAGGCTAAAAAGTGTCAAGAAAAAAAACAAAATTCACTCATTCGCTCAGTTGAACGCGACGTGAGGCGACGCTCAAAGCTCAAAGCTAATGCAATACTCACTCAAGCCAATGCTCAGTGCCCTGTGCCGTAGTTGCTCCCATCTCTCCCTCTCACTCTCTTTCTCGCCCACACACAAACCATTAGGCAAGCTACCCTCTCGCCCAGTCAGTGTGCGCTCAAGCAGTTTTTTATTGTGTCATTCGCTTTGTCATTTATTATGAAATGTGCATTTTCAATGTTAAGTGCGTCAGTTGAAATGTGCAAATGGGAAATGGGGAAAATGAGAAAATGCCAGCCGTAAGGCGTAATCAGGATATATATGAAAGGCAACTGGCAATTGAAAGAGCAAATCTTTTAGCCTGATTTGTAGCTGCGCAATTTGTTGCTGTGTCTTAGTTTGTTTATACATATACATACATACATATGTATGTATATTATGCACAGTTATATATATATATTTTATACTTATATGTACATATGCAGTATAATAATGCAACAGGTGGTATGGAGTTGAGTAGAGTATGCGTAACATATAAATGCAAATAAATTATAAATACAGAAATATATATGTATAAAGTATGCATATTTGTAACTTTATTTACATACATATATTCGAATAACGATTGCCAAAACAAAGTCTGAGCTCACAGTTGCAGTTCGATGTTTTCGTTACAGTTGCATTAAAGTTGCCTGCTACTGCTGTCCGCTGGTTTCACTCAGTTTTGCTCTCTTTTCAATCATACCATTCTCAAATGCTTAGAGCATAGTGAGAACAGCAAGGCAAGGAAGACGGGCAAAGCAGTCGATAAGATCATGAGACTCTAGCTGCAGCAGCCGCAGCAGCTATGAAGGGCATTGAGTAAACACACACACGCACACATACAGTTAGATGGACGCTGGTTTCACTCTATTTTGTTCTCCTTCTAAGCTGCTTGCAGCTTAGTCTTAGTTGCAGGCAAAGAAGGCGAGCACTTCAGTCGATCGCGAGCTGTGCTGCTGATAAGATCGGGGTTTTTTAGCAGCAGCAGTTATGCAGAAGGCAAACTGTTTGCATTTTGTGTGTTTGGCGCTTCTCAAGAAAACAAGTTAATTATTTATATTAATAATATGTAGAAATATTATTATTATTAATTAACTTTTTCTCTATAAACATTGTTTTATGGCTGGTTTTATTACTTATACATTCAAGTAAATGGTTTGAAAATTTTATGTAATTTCAAATATTAATAAAAAAAAAACAAAAAAAAAAATTAAAATGAATAACATGATAAAAGTTTATATAGTTATCATTAATATAATAGAATTTGCTTCATTGTTAGTATACAAAAATCAAAAAAATTTTAAAATAAAAGAAATATTTCAAAATAAATAAATAAACATAAATTTATTTTAAAATAAATATTTATTTAATTTACACTATAAATATTTATTGAATTAAATGTATATTCTTATACATATAGAAACTTAAATAGATTATAGTCCAATCTAATTTTCCACTTAGTAATCATAATCCAGAATAAATCCCCACTTTTGCCACACCTTCAAACATTCCTTTATGCTTTCTCTACTAATTCGTGCTTTGTCTATTCCAAGCAGCTGCTCAAAGGATAATAGGAGGCATGATGCTGTAGTTGCAAACGGCGCAGCGAACGCACAAAAGGATAATTGAAACAAAAGCTCGCCGTAGGCCAGGAAGTGTCAGGGAAAACGGAAGCAGTTAGTCCGACTAGACAGCAGACAAGCCACGACTCAGACATATATACGTATATATATATACACATATAAATGAATCCGTATAATACAGCTGGTGGTGGTGGGGCGGCCAATCCGTTTGGCGCGCCCGCCTCGAGCGCAGGCTATGGCCAGCCGCAGCAGTCGAGCATGGGCTATGGCTACGAGCAGCAATCGACTGGGGGCTATGATCAGGGCGGAGGAGCTGGCATGGGCATGGGCTACGGGCAGCAGCAGCAGCAACAGGCAGCGGGCTATGGACCACAGTCGGTCAGACCACGCGTGGATGTGGAGGCCAGCGGCGAGGTGGATCCCAATTTGTAAGTAGCCAAGGACACTCAATGCCCAGCCAATACTTACTTGATCCTTGATCCTTGCAGATATCCGGAGGCCAAGGATTCAACGCACAAAGTACGTGGCACTTCGGGCATCCTGGAAATGTTCTTTGGCGGCACGGAGCAGGAGCTGATACCAGTGAAGAGTTTCTACTTCTTCTTCTACGCCGCCTTCGGCTCGCTGTTCCCGCTGATGGGCGTCTACTTCAAGCAGATGGGCATGAATCCGGGCCAGTGCGGCATCCTCGTCGGCATGCGTCCCTTCGTGGAGTTTCTGTCGGCTCCCTTTTGGGGCTCCTATGCGGATCGGTGTCGGCAGGGCAAGAAGCTGCTGCTCGCCTCGCTCGCCTGCTGGGTGCTCTTCACCATTCCGCTGAGCTTTATCCGGCCGGAGGCCGTCAACTGCATCGAGCGCCGCAACGCCACCGACTTTGTGCTCACGTATACGCGCACCAAGCGCGACACCTCGGCCATGTACGATCCGATGAGCCAGCTGGAACTGGACCAGGAGCAGGCCTACTACGACGCCCATCTCGCCAAGCCGGAGCACAGCCGGCACAAAAGATCGCTGCTCCTGCCGCGCATCGATGCTGGCATCTCGCCGGTCCACATCAACTTCGTGAGCAACTACGACGACAAGCATCACCGGGACTATGTGACGCCCATCTTCAGCTCCATGGTCTATCGCACGCCGGTAAGTGCACAAAAGATGTTGATGATTTAATTTATTTATTTTATTTTAATATATAAAATTTAAAATCACAAATTATAATTAATTTTAATTTATTGAATTTACAATTATATATCATTTAAAATTAGAAAATTTAAAATAATATATATATATATATATATATATATATATATATATATATATATATATTATTTTAAAAATTATTTATTTATTTAATTATGCTATATTCAATTATTTATAATTCTAAATTATAGTTATTTATGATATATAATAAATTTGTAATTATTGAAAGAAAATTTCTTTTTTTTTTATGATTTTTTTATTATATAATTTAAAAATATATATAAAATAAAAGAATATATCATTTGAAATTTTATATTTTGTATAAACTTAAATTTATATTATATTATTATTATTATTTGTAATATTATTTATTATATTATATGTAATATATTAAATTTTAAATTATGCATTCTTATATAATTTGAAATTTTAGTTTATTATAATATATTTTTTAGATATTAAAGTTTAATTGCAAAACATTTGTTAGAGTCTTTATAAAAATAATATAGTTTTAAAAAATATAAAAATGAATCATTTAAATTAAATAAAAAATAATACAATTTATAAAATTCAATATTTAATATATTAAATTATTACAAATAATTACAAAACAAATATCTGAGTCTTTACAAAAATAATATAATTTTTTTAAAATATAAATTTAAATCATTTAAATAAAATAATAAAATAATACAATTTTAAATTTAATATTTAATATATTTATCATTTATTTATTTATTTATTGTTATAATTAATGTTTTTGTGAATGGTATCTTACAATATATTAATTTATTATTTTATTTAAGTAATTTTTTGTTGATTAAATTTATAACTCTAAATTAAATGTTTAAATGTCTTTATAAACATTTTAGATTTTTTTATTATTATAAATAAAATATATTTATAATATAATAAATTTGTAAATTATAAATATTATTTTTATAAAATGTTTACAAAATTTTAAAAATGTATATATTATTTTTATAACAATTTAATTTATTTTATTAATTTTAAATTAAATTCCATATTAATATAAATATACTTTTATAAATATTAATAGATATATTTCAAATGGACTTTCTAATTATTATTATAATTATTATTAACGACTAATATTATAATCTCTCTAGCTCTTATCTACAGCACAGTTTCGAAACTAAGTACTCGCACTCTTTCCATGATTTCTTATGAGCATCAACTAATCCATGTGTTTATCCTTTGCAGGACATACAGAAGGCGTTCTTCTTGCTGCTGCTGGTGATCCTGATTGGTGAGTTCTTTAGCGCTCCGGCCATCACATTGGCCGACTCCGCCGTCATCACGCTGCTCGGCGAGGATGCGGACAAGTACGGGCATCAGCGCATGTTTGGGTCTTTGGGCTGGGGCATCTCGATGTTTCTGGTCGGCATTGCCCTGGATCACTCCACCTCGTTCTCGAATCATCCATGTGGAGCTGGCAACAAGGAGAAGAACTACAACATTTGCTTCTCCATTTTCTCGGTGCTGATGACGTGCGCCATCATCTCCGCCTCGAAGATTACGTTCAAGTATGAGCCGGTGGACGAGAGCCAGCAGCAGGCAGCCGCTCAGTTCGTGGATCCGAACAAGAAGGCCGAGGAGGAGTCCATGAATCAGCTGGCCGCCCAGCTCAACTTACCATCACTGGCAGTGGGTAGTGGCAGCGCCGCTTCGGGTGCCTGCGCCGGGGGCATGAGCAGCTTTCTGGGTGCCGGCCATCAGCCGCAGCCGCACATTGGCGCCGAGTCGAAGGTGTTTGCCCAGACGGCGAAGGAGTTGCCCGAGTGGATGACCGTGCTGACGCATTTCAAGGACCTGAAGACCGCCTCGTTTCTGTTCGTCGCCTGGTTTATGGGCTTCGGCATTGGGCTGATCTTCACCTTTCTGTTCTGGCATCTGCAGGACTACGGCGGCACGCCCACCCTGTTCGGTGTGGCCTCCGTCATCAACCATGTGTCCGAGATCTTTGCGTACTTCTTCAGCTTCCGCCTGATCACCCAGATCGGGCACGTCAAGGTCCTCTGCCTGGGCCTGATTGGCAACGTGTTGCGCTTTCTCTATATCTCCTATCTGACCAATCCGTGGATGGTGCTGCCCTTCGAGCTGATGCAGGGCATCACGCACGCCGCCGTCTGGGCCGCCTCGTGCTCGTACATTGCCCACAACACGCCCAAGCATCTGCGCGCCTCCTCCCAGGGCGTCCTCCAGGGCATCCACCATGGCTTGGGTCGCGGCTGCGGCGCCATCATTGGCGGCATGTTTGTCACCTACTACGGTACTACTGCTACCTTCCGTTGGTATGGTATCGCCTGTCTCTTCGTGCTCGGCCTCTTCATCTTCATCAACTTCTATCGCAAGGAGCAGGGCTTCATCTCCGAAATACCCGTCACCGAGGATCCGCATCAGGTGAGTGTTATAGTCACAACTCTATTGCTATAACCGGGCTACAATCTTGGAACTGTTTCAGGTGGCCGAGGAAACTTCGCATTTGGCGCCTCATGGCGTTCCTAGCAATCCCATACCGCGCGCCCTGTCCAATACGCGTCTGAATGAGATGAATCCCAATGGCGGACCCTACGGCACCTACCAGACAACTGGCGGCAACCTGGACATACCCGGCGCCAATCCGCACAATCCGTTTGCTCAGTAAGGGGCCCGCCCGCAGAACCTGACTTCCCACATAAGAAACAATCCTCGCATACCACAAAGAACCATCTCAAATACATACTCACATAGTCATGGACACAATAACAGCACAGATTGAACTATATATACTATATATATATATATATAACCGAAAACATATCTTGGACATTGGCCTGCAATATAAATTGCCTAATGCATTGCTTTATTATGGGTTTTGGTGCTTGAAACACACACACACACACACATACTAGTTGCCATATACAAATAAACCAAGAATAAATATATATAAATGAATAAATATATTTTATATTGAAAATTCATATATACACACATTAAGCAATACTTTTTTGCTTATTTAATTTATTAAAAATAAAATAAAAATAGTTAAAAAATTAAATTAAATTCCTTTGCCCCTTAGAAAATTAAAACTCCTTATTTATTTATAAAAACTTAATTTAATTTATTTAAAAACAAAAAAAATAATATCAACATGCAGAGATTTAGGTCTATATATATTTAGCGAGCACTTTATAAAATCAACGTATTTATTATATATTATATATATAAATATATAAAGAAGGTTTTTTTGGTTTTATTTTATAAAAAGCAATTCGAACGAATTTTCACATAGTTGCTTAGCATAAAAAAAAAACACAAATGAAAACAAAATAATATTGGCCTAATCTATTATATTTAATAAGCAATTTATATTTTATTTGCATCGCAATCATATCATATGGAAGAAAATATTTAAAGGATCATTGAACACACACACACATACACACACCTACACACAACTAAAAGAAATGAGAAAACACATAAAGTACCTATAATATATACAAACAATAACAAAAATAAAGATATGTAGCAGAAAACATAACATAAAAATAAATACAAATTTAATTTTAAATGAGAAATATTACTTAAAAGAAACCTTCGGGCAGTTCTTGAAAAGAATTCAAATTTAATTTAGTTTATTTGAAATTTATTTATCAATGTTTTTTTTAATTATTTATATTAACCTAAAAATTTATTTTTAAATATATATTTAAGTTATTCAAGTGTATAATTATAAATAACAAAAAAGTGTAATTTTTTATTTATGATTGTAAACTTAAATGGTTATAATTATAAATTTAAATAATTAATACACTTAAATTATTTATTTATTATAAAATATTAAATTTAAAATTATAAATAAAAATGTGTTAATAATAACTGATACAAAACTTATAATTTCAAATAAATTAAGTTTCAATTTTTAAACAATTTTTAAAATATTTATAACGATTTAAATTTTAAGCAATTTAAAAAATATTTATAATGATTTTTAAAATTGTTTAAAAAATTAAATTTTATTTTTTTAAATTATAAGTTTTGTATCAATTATTATATGAATATAATATAAAATTAAAAATTGTTTAAAGTCATTTTAAAATATTTATTTATAATTATAAACTTAAATAGTATACAATAAATAATTTAATATTTTAAATTTGTGATTGTAAATCATTTTACAATTATAAATTTAATATATATAAATTTAAATATATATTTAAAATAAAATATATTTAAATTTAAACATATTTAAATTTAAATATATATTTAAAATGAAATATATTTACATTTAAATATATTAAATTTATAATTACAAATTAAATGTAGGAATTTCTTGGTAAACATTTTGGAAATGATTTATAAATATAAATTACCAAATATATATAATATATTAAATGATTAAAATTATAACTATAATTTAAATAAGTATTTATGCAATTTTAAAATATTTATTTTGCTTCTTTTTTTTTAAATTATTTTAAACAAAATTCCATATTAATATATATATATTTATTAAAATATAAATATATAAAGGTAGTTGTTTTAAATACAAAACATGAGCTAAACAAACTAAATAAAATTTCAGAATTTTGGAAAAACTAAAGAAATAACAAATTTAAAAAGAAAATAGAGAAATTGAGAAACAAATGCTGTAACGAATGATATTATGAAATCCGCCTCATTACAATCAACTGTTAAGTATGTTAATTTTATGTACCATATACATATATATATATAGCGTATATATATACTATACATATTTATGTGTATACGATTATAAATGGCTATTTTGAAATACTTCTCTATAGAAAGAACAAAACCTAAAAAAACATATTCGATGTCTAGTTAAATATAATATATATATATACATATATGCAGAAATGTACCTAAGATGAGATTTTGATTTTCAACTTGATTAACTTGATATGAAATACTCTATATAGTATATATTAATTATCGTTCACGATTCAACTGTCTTAGATATATTGTTACTCAAATATTCACAGGATATGTTGCAAACGGATTTTCGAATTATTATTATTATTAATCTCTAGCTCTTATGTACAGCACATTTATGAAACTTAAATAAATGACGTACGATGTGCACGTTAAGTTATGTTGCTGAGCTACAATTTAACCGAGCGGCTCCTAAATATCTAAACTATACTAACTATAAATATACATACACGCGCATGCATACACGGATGTACAAGTATTATACACAAAGCGCATACCATAAACATAAACATTAACATTAACAAATACAAAATAAAGAAATACATAGACAACTTAAAGAGGAACTCATGTAATATGTATGTTTAAATAAAAGTTTAAAAACCGAGTGAATAGTGGAGATAATTATTATATTTTTAATTTAATTTTTATTTATTTTCCATCTATTATTTTATTTTATTTGTCTTTTTATCATCATCCTTTATATTATAATATATTAATTTATAATATATTAATTTAATTTAATTTAACATTCTTTATTTTATTTTATCCTTTTATCATCATCCTTTATATTAACAATATCCTTTATATTATAATATATTAATTTAATTTATGATTAATTTATTATTTTAATTTCTTTGTGTTTTATTATGAAAATTTATATTATAATACATAAATTTAATTTTATTTACCATTTATTATTCTATTTTATTTCCTATCCTATAATCATCCTTTATATTAAAATATATTAATTTAATTCTATTTATTTTGCATTCATTATTTTATTTTATCCTTTTATCATCATTCTTTATATTATAATGTATTATTTTAATTTATGCTTCATTTATTATTGAAATTTCTTTGTCTTTTATTATCAACCTTTATACTAATATTCTTTATATTATAATATATAAATTTAATTTTATTTACCATTTTATTTCCTATCCTATAATCATCCTTTATGTTTATATTATAATATATTAATTTAATTTTATTTATTTTGCATTCATTATTTTATTTTATCCTTTATCATCATTCTTTATATTATAATGTATTCATTTAATTTAATTTATCATTTATTATTTTATTTTATTTTTCTTTTATAATCATTCTTTATATTTTAATACATTTATTTAATTTATTTTGCATTTATTATTTTATTTTCCTTCCATCATCATCCTTTATCAGCTATGTTTCATCTGCTTCGGTCTTCGGTTTCTTGGCCGCCGGCGCGGCCTCTGCTGCCGGCAGCTTCTCGGAGAATATGGCCTGCGGCTGTGTCTGCTTGTAGGCGGGCGCAATCCAGTAGGGATTCTCGGCCGCATCTTTGGCATACTTGAGTATGGCCTCGCGCGGATCCTGGTCGTCGTCCACACGCTTGCTCAGGCCCAGATTGCGTATGACATAGGAGGAGAGTGTGCCGCCCGAGCTGGCCACGCGGCCGCCTTGGCCGCTGGTAATGGGCAGATCGGGTCGCTTCGACTTGACCGGGTCCATGCGCGCCTTTTCCATCTTCTTGCGCGAGGAGCGCGACTTCTCCTGCCGGAACAGGGGCAGTGCATGCGGCGTGATAATCTGCGATACGCCCACCATCTCCATTTGCTGGCGCTTGCGGTGGGTCTTCACCACGCACAGCTTGGCGCCGCGTATGCTGCGCTGCTCGTCGTAGAGGCATTTGATAATGCCATTGCCGCAGCTAACGAAGAGCTGATTCAGCTTCGGATGCCACAACGTTTTGATCACATGCGAGCTGGCCACGGGTATGCGCTGGACCTCCTCGAAGCTCTTTGTGCTATAGAAATACAGATTCGCCTCCTTCTGCTCCTTGGGCAGCGACTCGCCGGTGACCAGCATGCGATCGTCCGGACTGAAGCAGCAATCGGTCGTGTCGTAGCGTGAGAAAAGATTCGTCCAGGTGTGCAGCGGCTGCTTGAAGTTCCGCAGGTCCCAGAGCTTCATGGTCTCATCGTTGCTGCGCGTCGCCAGCTGCTGGCCCATGTACGAGAACACAATGGAGGTGATCTCTGAGCCCTTCTGGTGCGCCGTCCGCACGCAGTGCGTCGTACTTACGAACATCTTTCGCGTGTCCCAGGTCTGTATGGAGCCGTCCACGCAGCCGGCGGCGATGAGCGTGGCATCCCGATTGAAATTACAGGCGGAAGCATTGGTTCTCAGGCCGCCCTGAGCGCGAGTCTTAATCACCTGCAGCTGCTCCTTAGCTCGCAGTCCCTGCCAGATGCGCAGTGTGCCGTCAAGTGCCGCGGTCAGGAATTGCTCCCTGTTAAATGGATGCCAGCAGCCGGAGGTTAGCTGAGCCACGTGGCCCTTGGTGCGGGTCATGTCGCTTATATATTGATCTCCCTTGCAGCATTCCAGCTTCTCGAAACCGTCTCGATCCAGGATCTTGGCCTGTGCGTTACCCGATATGACCAGGATCATGTCACCGGTGACGGAGTATTGTAAGCCACGTATGGGATGATTCTCACAAGGCTGCAGCTGCCGGAAGCTGCGCATGGACGAATCCATGCCGACAAAGTCCCAGAAGCACATATCGTAGTCTATGGAACCCGATACGATTCGAGCGCCAGACGGATCTCCAGCAAGTGCCAAGACGGCCCGTGATCCGTGCTGCATTTGGACTTCGTGTGTGTAAGGAATGCGGCGTATTAAGCTGTCCTCGTCGTCATCATCATCGGAATCGCCATCGTCATCATCATCGTCGTTCTCATCTTCATTCTTTGTCTGCTGCTTCTTGTCATTAGTGTCTTTTTCAGACTTATCATCAGGCTTGGCCTCCTCTGTGCCTGCGGCCGGTGGCAACGGTCCAATAACATCCTCATCATCCTCGTCCGGCTCTTGCTCCTTCACGGGTGGCGCAGCGGTGCGCGCCTTGGCAATCTGCTCGTTGATGTCAAACACTTGGGCTGCCTTGCGGCCAAAGCTGCTTATGCCCATCAAATCCTTAAGATGTTGACTCTCCAGATCCTCGGCGACATCTTCAATTTGCCGTATCATCTGTTGCTTATCCATTTTCTTGAAGCCGCCAGCATCTTGGGTTTCATTTGTGGTCTCAGCAGCAGGCGTCTTGCTTACGTTCAGCTGTATCTTGCCGAACGAGATCTTGCCGCGCTGCATAGCTCGGTTTGCTGTTGTTTTCTGTGACTTCAAAGGGAAAAAACGTTAATTGTTATTGCAACCTCGCTTAATTTTTTGTTTTGGCTGGCTAGTTCTGAGTTATCGATATATCGATATCTTAGTAGTTAGTAACTGCTATTGGTTACTGTTAAAAATACTAAATATCTACTGTTTGTAGAAAATTACATGCAGTATTTTTTTCAAAACTTTTATTAAAATATAATAAATATGAATACAATAAAATTTGCATGCATCAAATATTGCCTTGTAATCCAATAATCTTTTGATTTTACTGCTGTCCATCGCTATATTCGCGTATGCCTGAAGTATTCTCAGCTGTTCATTGTACTTTAAAATACTCGTTACTGGTTTTCAATTACTAATTTCATCTCACCCCTAGCATCTAACCTAAAATTGGGCGCGCAGTCGGCTTTTGGCGTTTTGCTCGTGCGCAATTAATTGCGTATTTTGATAAGTTGTTCTGCTGCTTGTTTTGATATTTAGTTTATTGATTTAGTATTAGTGCAGGGCACAGTGAAAATGGGCGAAGCTTTGGAGTACAATGACATAAATGCCGAAGTGCGCGGTGTTTTGGTAAGTCTTTCTGGAATTCGCCAGCAATTTTTGTCTGACTTTTGTGTTTCTCACTCTCTCATCTGTTATTATTTATTTATGCAGTCTTCGGGACGCCTTAAGCTGACCGAACAGAGCATCATCTTCAAGAACACGAAGACGGGCAAAGTGGAGCAGATTGCAGCTGATGATATTGATCTCATCAATTCCCAGAAGTTCGTCGGCACCTGGGGCTTGCGCATCTTCACAAAGAGCGGAGCGCTGCATCGGTTCACTGGATTTCGGGAGAGCGAACAGGAGAAGCTGGGCAAGTTCATCAAGGAGGCCTATTCGCAGGAAATGGTGGAGAAGGAGATGTGTGTCAAGGGCTGGAACTGGGGCACAGCACGCTTCATGGGCTCCGTGCTCAGCTTCGACAAGGACACAAAAACTATTTTTGAAGTGCCTCTGTCACATGTGTCACAATGCGTCACCGGCAAGAATGAGGTCACGCTCGAATTTCACCAGAACGATGATGCGCCAGTTGGCTTGCTCGAAATGCGCTTCCACATACCGCCTGTTGAGTGGGCGGATGAGGATCCAGTGGACAAATTCCATCAGAATGTGATGAACAAGGCGTCGGTTATATCGGCATCGGGCGAGTCCATTGCCATATTCCGGGAGATACACATTCTCACGCCGCGCGGTCGCTACGACATCAAAATCTTCTCGACCTTCTTCCAGCTGCACGGCAAGACGTTTGACTACAAAATACCCATGGACTCGGTGCTGCGCCTGTTCATGCTGCCGCACAAGGATAGCCGTCAAATGTTCTTCGTCCTCTCGCTGGATCCGCCCATCAAGCAGGGCCAGACACGCTACCATTACCTTGTGCTGCTCTTTGCGCCCGACGAGGAGACCACCATCGAGCTGCCTTTCAGCGAGGCGGAGCTGCGGGACAAGTACGAGGGCAAGCTGGAGAAGGAGCTGTCCGGCCCGGTCTATGAGGTCATGGGCAAGGTAATGAAGGTCCTGATAGGGCGCAAGATCACAGGCCCCGGCAATTTCATTGGACATTCCGGCACGGCTGCAGTTGGCTGCTCATTCAAGGCTGCAGCGGGCTATCTGTATCCGTTGGAGCGCGGCTTTATCTACATCCACAAGCCGCCGCTGCACATACGCTTCGAGGAGATCAGCTCAGTGAACTTTGCGCGCAGCGGCGGCTCGACGCGCTCCTTTGACTTTGAGGTGACGCTTAAGAACGGCACCGTGCACATCTTCTCGTCCATTGAGAAGGAGGAGTACGCCAAGCTCTTTGACTTTATCACACAAAAGAAACTGCACGTGAGCAACATGGGCAAGGACAAGAGCGGCTACAAGGATGTTGACTTTGGCGATTCGGACAATGAGAACGAACCAGATGCATATCTGGCACGCCTTAAGGCGGAGGCACGCGAGAAGGAGGAGGATGACGACGATGGCGACGATTCCGATGAGGAGTCCACGGACGAGGACTTCAAGCCCAACGAAAACGAATCGGACGTGGCCGAGGAGTACGACAGCAACGTGCAGAGCGACTCGGATGACAGCGATGCCAGCGGCGGAGGCGGCGGCGACAGCGATGGAGCGTCCAAAAAGAAGCACAAAGAGAAGAAACGCGAAAAGAAAGAGAAAAAGGAGAAGAAGCACAAGGAAAAGGAGCGCACAGTGAGTCAAAATTGAAATCCTTTTTAGTATAATCCCCAACTAATCTCCATTTCCGTCCTTTAGAAAAAACCCACCAAGAAGAAGGACAGCAACAAGCCGAAGCGTCCCACGTCAGCTTTTATGTTGTGGCTAAACGATACGCGTGACCAGATCAAACGCGATAATCCGGGCATAAAGGTCACGGAAATCGCTAAGAAGGGCGGCGAGATGTGGAAGGAGCTGAAGGACAAATCCAAGTGGGAGGAGATAGCCAACAAGGACAAGCAGCGCTACCAGGATGAGATGCGTAACTATAAACCAGGCGCGAATGGTGCGAGCGACGACGACGAATCTCCCAGCAGTAAATCGCCAAAGAAACGCACCTCCGAACCCTCACCCACGAAAAAGTCGAATACGTCGGGCAGTGGCTTTAAGAGCAAGGAGTACATATCCGACGATGATTCCACCAGCTCAGACGACGGCAAAAAGGCCGGCAAAGAGCCAGCCAACAAGAAGAGCAAATCAAGTGATTCAGCGTCGAAAAAGAAGGCAACCGAAAGCGAAAAGGAAAGCGAAAGCGAAGCGGAAGCCACCGACGAGGAGACGAACGAATCAGAGGAGGAGGGCAGTGATTAGCTACAAACATTTCCACATACCACAACGAACACACACACACACACATTCACTCACACACACATACACACACATAAGATACATGTGCTTAGCCCTAAGATAACTGTTATACGCAGGCCAGCCACATAGACCGCCTGGCCTAGAATTTGTCTTTTCATTAAACGCTCTTTACCGATATATAATGTACTCCCAAATTTCCATTTAGCCGATGGCCAATTACCTTGGCAACAAATAATTGTTGCGATTGGGTTCGTTGCTGTTCTGCATTCAAGCAGAGCGGATATATTCGATATGTCAGCGCACTTTATAAAATAGTAGAGAAAATATTTCGTAAATGGCGCTGCTCGGGTTCGGGTTCGCGCTGCAGCTGGCATTGCTCTGCTGTGCGGTGGAGGCAAGTGCGAGCGACAGTCTCGAATTTATCAATTGGTTTTATTCACTAATTGGCATCCTTCGCAGATCAATGGATTGGCCAAGTTCACGAATGTCCAGTGCACGAGCCAGGATAGAAACTTCACTGAGTTCACATCCTGTCGCCTCTATGCGGTCAAGCGTGACGTGGTCGAGATGAGTGTGCGGGTCAACATCCTGCAGTTCCCCAAAAAGCCAGTTGCGGTGAGTTTTGTTTAATATATTAAATACTCAAATTTTAAATTATATCTTTGGTATCTATAAGTGTCCTAACTGAGATAATTCATAGTCACTTGAAGCTGGAACTTCATTTTTAGCTCAGTTGATTTAAGATCTTGACTTTTAGTTCAAAGTGCGGCTCAACCGTGACCAAGGCTTATTCTAGCGTAAAGCTTTAATAACCAAATTTTTCCTTTTCATTCGATCCATAATAAAATAATTATAAAATGATAATATATTATATATATATATATAAGTGCTTGATCAGTATTATTTCGATCTAGCCAATATTCAGATGTCTGCGCTTCATATATCAAATACCCTCATTATCATTATCATTATAAGTATTATAATAATTATTATGTGATCAGCAGGAACGACGGCTTATTCTGCATTAACTCATTCAAGCAGAGCCGCATTAAAAGTTGTGAAGCATAATTTGAAATCGATTAACAAAACACACGTTTGCCGCAATATATTCTATATTTTGAAATAGAGCAAAGTCTTTATGAATATTAAATAAAAAAGCCATCGAAATTTAATAAAAGGAACTTAATTGTTGTATATATATAAAAAAATATTTATATACATATATATATAAATATTTATTATTGAAAATATAAAAAAATATTATTTATTATTGAAAATATATTAAAACTTTATTTATTTATATAAATATGTATAAATATTTATTATTGAAAATATAAAAAAATATTATTTATTAAATTAAATTAATATGTATTAAAAATATTATTTATTATTGAAAATATAAAAAAATATTATTAAATTAAATTAATATGTATTAAAAATATTATTTATTATTGAAAATATAAAAAAATATTATTTATTAAATTAAATTAATATGTATTAAAAATATTATTTATTATTGAAAATATATTAAAACTTCTTTTTAATATTGAATATATATTCTAAAAATATATGAAAAATAAAATGTATTATTAAATATATATTAAAAAACAAATTAAATTTTTTATTATTATTTATTATTGAATATATATAAAAAATAATATTTATATATCAAATATATACATATAACAAATTTATGAAAAATAATATTTATTTTTTACAAAATATATTCAAAATTCTACTTAATTTTAAATATATATATTAAAAACTCGCTTTTTCTTAAAAATAATATTTATTTTTAAATTGTTGTCTGTTGAGCTATGCTAATCAATTATTTCAAGAGGTTTGCTTAAAGTCAGCCATAAAAATTTACTGAAAATCACTTTGAAAGAGTCGATTAGTTGGAACTAGAGAGCTTTCACTTGTGTATAGCTTATATTTTGGCCAAATATACTACCACTAACCATAATTAAGTAAAGAAAAAAAAAAATAATGCAAATAATAATGAATACCAAGTTTTGTCGAAAGAAAAGATAAATTTAATTTTAAATTTATATTTGTGGAAAATAAATTAATTTTTGAATAGATTTTAAATAAATTTGAATGCATTAATAATTAATATTATTATTATTATAATTGTTATATTTTAAGTTAAACTGTATGCAAAAACAAATCATTTAATTTATGTAGTCATTTTCTAGGGTTTTTTTTTTCTTTCTAAAAATCATTCGACCTTAGTTGAGGGACTCCTTCAATTTGACACAGCAGATTAAAGATTTAAAAAAGTTTATTGACCGAACCACCTCGTGTGGCGTCAGACGTCGAGGAGTGTATGATTATGATTGTTAACAAAGAATTTGTTGGAGTGCATGTGCTTGGTGTGTTTATTCCGTTAAACTCTGGGTTAAATACGACGACGCAGGTCCTTGCGCACGGAGACCGTATGACTTTGCATTTTCAACAAGTCATCCATGCCGAGCAGCGAATCCTCCTGCTGGCCCGCCCCGACATTGGAGATGTCCTGCGTGAAGGACTTACGTTTGGGCGGGATGGTCGGACCTTTCTTTGGCTTGTCAGCCAGTTTGAGGGGCAGATCTGGCAGCGAAAGCTTCGATAGCTCCCTTTGGTCCGAGACAATGGGAGCGGAGTACGAGGTGGGCACCGCCGCGTCGAGCTCCTCTTCAATCAAACTTGCGTCATACAAGACATTTCGATGGGCAGTCGTGTCCGTTTCTTGAAACGGCGGACTGTTCGCCTCGGTGGGAGAGTCGAGGACTTGTGGGCTAGTCTCGACTGCCGCAATCACTTGCTTCTTCCATAGGCATGCCACCATAGGCAGCACTATGTCCAGACACTGAACGCTTAGCTTCGTAGTGTAGTTGATGGCATCGCCCAGCATATAGCGCTTGCTGTACACCAGGAAGTTATCAATTCGCGACATATAGCGCTGGAGTACCGGGCTCAGGATCGTGTCGAACACCCAGACGCTGGCCTGAGGCGCCGACAGGACCAGCCAGAGTACGATCAGGAGCTTCGACTCCATATACAGGGGCAGCCAGTTCAAGAAAGCGTCGCTCAACACCTCAACGCTCACTAGCCACGCGTAGACAATCCAGTATTTGGCCCATCCGGTCAATTCGTCCTTGTCAAGCGCATTGTGGGTGTAGCGAGCCGGCAGCAGTATACCAAAGACAATGACCAAGAAACGCGTCACGATGCCAAAGAAACACATATTTAAAATTGATCGTTTCAAAGTTATGTATTACAAATAACAAAATAATTTGAATTTACTTGCTGACTTCTACACACACTCTCTCTCTCTCTTCCTTGACTTGAAGTGAAAAGCAAACGTGTTTTTTTTTTAATTTGCTCAGCTTTTTTTTTCGAATTTAGAGCCTACTTATGTTGCTCCCATTTGCGAAGAAATTAATAATCAATTAATATGAAATAATAAATTAAAGTATATATATTTTTTAAATTAATAAATATATTATAAATAAATAGATAAAGAATAAATAATAAAGAAATAATAATAAAATAATAAATAATCAATAACAAAAAATAATAAATACAAAAAATATATAGCAAGTATATATACATATGTAGATACAATAAATAAATAATAAACAAACGTACAAGAAAAATAAATAATTAAATAAAAAATAAATAATAAAAAAATATTAAATAAAGAACAAATAAATGTAAAAAAATTTAAATGAAAAATAATAATAAATAAATAAAAGGTAAATACTAAATATATTCCCAATAGATATGGATATAGATAATAATAAATTGTAAAAAAATAATAAATAAATATAAAATAAATAATAAATAATAAATATAGCAAATATATATAGATGTAAAATAAATAATTTAATAAAAAATAAATAAAAAATAAATAAATAAATAAAATTTAAATACTAAATATATTGCAAATAGATATGGATACGGATATAATAAATAAGTAATAAATAAACAATAAACAAATAATAAAATAAATTTTAAATGATATAGATTGAATAAATAAAAAAAAAGATTAAAAATAAGAAATATACAAAAATGATGGGTGCATTTTAAAGATTTTTCGTAGAAAAGCTATTTCTGAAATATAAAAAAAAGTAAAAGCTAATTATATTTGGACACTTTTGGTATATTTTGTAAATTTAAAAAAAATTCATTTTGTTTACTATATATGTATATATTTTACTAAATTTAATTTTATACAATTTTAATTTATTTCTAAATCAATATATTTTGTAAATTTAAAAAAAATTTTCATTTTGTTTACTATATATGTATATATTTTACTAAATTTAATTTTATACAATTTTAATTTATTTCTAAATCAATTTAAATTTATGTATTAAATTTTTCTTTATTTTTTGTTTATTTATTGATTAAGAGTTACATTGAAAATTTGACCTATTATATATTATTATTTTTATTTTATTCACTTAGCAAATATATACATATCTCATATATATACATTATATTAATTCAGATTCTTTTACCTTTTCCAGATGCGCATCCAGCTGCTGAAGCGCGCTAGCGGCTATAAGCCCTTCCTCTATGATGTTACGCACTGCAATCTGTGCGAGTATCTGGACAAGCGGAATCATCCATTCGTGAACATTGTGTTCAACAGCTTCGCGAATCACACAAATGTCAACAAGTGCCCGTTGCCCGTGAGTCGACCAGGCGTATACTTGATACAGAATTATTACTATAAATGTTCTATTTCACTTCCAGGCCGAGCTGAGCGTGGAGCATTTTCGCTTTCCGGTCAAGTCGCTCGAGTATCTGCCGCTGCCCGGCGGGGACTATGCGATCTACGCCACATTCAGCCTGGACCATCGGGAGCGCGTCTCGCTGAAGGTGTTCTTCTCGCTGACCGAATAAAATAATATCTGACGGCGCATATCAATATAAGTAAATTATAATACGAATATGAATATGAGTAACTGTGTACGTAAATGCTTTCAATAAATCGAATTATTGTAATGGGATGCACTGACAGCGCCATAAACTAATTTGCAAATTACAAATATGTGAACTCGAGAGCTGGCGACGTTAACGAGAATTCGAATCAAAATATTTTTTGTGAAATTTGTTATTGTTATGGTTATTGTTATTGTTATTGTTATTGTTATTGTTATTGTTATTGATATTTATATTAACGGGCTCGACACGTGCATGTGGGTCACGGAACCAGGTGTCTTTTAATTGCCCATAAATTTGCGAATTAAATGCGAAAACTTTTGGAAAATTTCAATTGAAGTGAGAACCCCTGCCAAAGGTCAGAGCTAAACTTTCGTGGCACGATAATTCACATGGCTTAGCCTCTAGAGAGACCCATGGGGCGACCCTGCCAATGCTCGCTCATGACATTTGGGCAGGCATTAAAAACCCATCAAGTGTGTTGGGCATTCATTTCAAAGACCTTTCAGCCGATGTCCACAGCCAATCAAGCTGCGTGCGCGCCCCATTCAAATTGAAATTGAAACGAAAATTAATTGTAATTGTGTCTAATAACTGAAAGATGTTGACGGAAATCGACGAAACCTCAAGCCGACCCCAAAGGCTGTACGCCAGTCGCTCCAAACATAATTACGAAAGGCAATAGATAAATATATAAATATATATACATATATATTATATATAGATATATGAATTCAATTACCAACTTTTTGCATGCATAATGAATTTGTGGGTCAATTGGAAAAACTTGAACTCCAAAACAGATTTGTGGGATCCCGCTTAAATGTTATGTTATCTGGTGTTATTGAGTTCCCGCTGACAGGCCATGTGTTTCGTAGGTTGTCAAAAGCGATTGCCTAGGAAGTAATACGTACGTATAACGAACGCCGATCATGCACAAGTGTTGGCAATTCATTTCGCATGCAAATTAATGACTGGCAATTAGCAGCCAAAGACAAAAGGCCCATTTATAATAAGTTTTGTTTGTCTTTTCACAGCTTACAATAAATATATATGTATGATATATACTATATATATTTATATATATATATATTTATATATATATATATATATTGCGCTTGCTCATAAGTAATTTTCGCACACAGTTTATTTTTTGGGACGTCGATGAGCGCTTTATCGCTGATTAACCCAAATTCAAATGAAGTAAAGCATCAAAACAAGGCAAAGGCTAAGGAACTTCACGCACAAAGTTATTGACTTTGCACTGACTTGAGTTGGGTTAAGCAACCGATGCATGTCATGCGACTTAGTCGTTGCATGCGCATAAGCATAAGCATATGCGGGCTGGGTGTAGCCGACTGGGCAGATACACTGCATATAACATATGTAGAAAGTCGAAATGTAATCTAAAAGATATCGCAAACTTGAATATCTTTAAATCTTCACATCAAAAAATTCTTTGCTTAATAATAATATATATATAGTACTATACAGATATATATATATATATATATATATATATATATATATATATATATATATATATATATATATATATATATATATATCTTAAGCCGTTGATCGATATTAATTGTGTGCTAATTGCATTCGCATTGTTGGCATTTTTGGGCGGCATTCTCTCTCGCACACACTCTCTTTGAAGCCATTCATCTCGGTGCGCTTGCTGCAAGTTCGTTGCTTCAG
The DNA here is from genome assembly GCA_018903745.1 of Drosophila repleta. Lineage (NCBI taxonomy): Eukaryota > Metazoa > Arthropoda > Insecta > Diptera > Drosophilidae > Drosophila > Drosophila repleta. Next base: position 15,822,794 of record JAEIGN010000497.1, on the reverse strand, counting down.
TCTTTTGTTTTGTTATCGATCCATTAATCAGCCTTGCGGCAATGACAAATCATTTGCTTAGTTTAACACAAATTGTGTGTAATTTCTTAACAAATTGATTTTTACTTGACTGACAGCAGCTTATACGCCTCCTCCTCCTCCTCCTCCTCCTCTGCCGCCCCCTTTGCCTTTGGCTTTGCTATGATTCAGTTGACCCAGCTGCAGTCTGTATAGGAAGTAGCTTCCGTATATCAGTAACAATTAATTAAGCAATTGTTGTAAGAATTATTAAGAATTAATTAGCAAGAGGCTTGTTACTTATATTTATATTTATTTATATATTTTTTAAAATTTTTATGAACTCTTTGCCCAAGCGGAAAACCTTTGCTCTACTACACAGCTTTCAATATTTGCTCTAAATATAATTTTGCACATATATTTAGTATATAAAATATGATTTTATATTGTTTAAAACTTGAGTTTTAGATAAGTTAACATAATAAAAATGTAAAAAAATATACATTTTAAGGATGTATCAAATATTTTCTTGTTTAAAGACCAACAACAGAACAGGCAGCTGCAATTCTCATTGTTCACTGATCTCAGGCTGAGATAACTTCACTTCAGGCAAATAACTTCCACTCAAAATTTCATTTCACAATTATTTTTGTATTTTAATGAATCTCAGTTGAGCACTTAAGAGTGTTTCATCTAATGGGCTCGAGCGCGCTAACCCATAATCTAGAGCGTGTTTTCCTTTCGCCAGGCAGGAGTTGGCCGCAGCCAACTCGGTCTCGCCGACTTATGAATATTTATAGATTATTGGCCAGCGAGCGAGCGAGCGACTGAGAGACCCAGTTTATGGGTCAGATTCCGAGCGGTGGCTGCAACCGCAACGGTTGTGTGTGTATGTGTTGCGGCCCGTCCGCTGGGATTGGGACAACTGGTAGCCAGTTCGTGCGACATAATAATGGCAATAATGCTTATAATATAATCGACAACGAACCAATATTTTGTAAAATGCTGCAATTTTCAACTTGTCGCTTTATGCAGACTTTAATTTGAATTCGCTTTTCTCTCTTTCTCTCTCTCTCTCGTTCCACTTTTATTTATTTCTTTTTTGAAATTTATTCACATTTCTTCAGTTAGGCCATAATTTAGCTTGATTTTATATTCATATTTACATTTGTTACAATTTTGTTTAAAGTTTTTCAAAACCTGATTGTATTTCATATATATGTATATATATAATACATATGTATATCTCTTACATCACTCAAATGAGCCAAGACTGTGGCCGTTGACAATTTCGTAAATGTGGTTGGCGGATTTAGTTAATTTCTTTGTTTGTTTCGATTCCCAACTAAACTTTTTCGAAAATTATGCAAATCTTTATGGATTTTCATTATTTCTTCATGTTTTCCTTTTATCGAGATTCGATAGCCACATTTTTCCCAGTTTTACGACACTTTGACGCCTCGTAAAACCTCTATTTACCATTAACGATTGCGCGCTGCTTGGCATATGATAAATTGAATATGACGAATCGATCTTCTTGGCTGCGCCGCAGCAGGCCAATGACATTGACCTTTTCCCCCGACGTGTATTAATGTGGGACAGAATATTTGGTTTATTAATGGCCGAGAAACGGTTGAAGTAGATGAGATCTAATCAATAACTGGCTAGTGGACGACTAAACTAAATTTAGCTGACTTAAAAATAAAATATATTTATAAACTAGTCTAAGATTTGAAGTCTTTTAGTATAGACCGAGTTTAAGATTTTTTTGTTTGACTATGAATAAATTTATTTACTTTTATTTATTAGTTTAATGGCGAGTTGATGTATAAACCTTCTTGAGTCTGCTACAGATTTTTAATTTTTGAAATTAAAAAACTACATATCAAATTTTTGTTATATTATAATATTTGTAAACAATGAAAATTTTTTTTTAATGTCCAAGCTTTTTGGATTCCAAATTCAAATATTTATGGCTGCTGAATTCCACATAAATATGAATATATGTGAATCCTAGATTCTAGATATATTGAAACTAAGTCGATATAAAAGTCTAAAATATATCAAAATTTGATGGACACTAAATTCCAAATAAAATGTTTATAATAATAAAAGTTAAAACAAATGTAAAAAAATTAAATATAATATATATAAAATTAAATATAAATATGAAATATAAACTATAAAATAAAAAAATATAAAATATAAAATATAAAATGTAAAATATAAAATATAGAATATAAAATATAAAATATAAAATATAAAATATAAAATATAAAATATAAAATATAAAATATAAAATATAAAATATAAAATATAAAATATAAAATATAAAATATAAAATATAAAATATAAAATATAAAATATAAAATATAAAATATAAAATATAAAATATAAAATATAAAATATAAAATATAAAATATGAAATATAATATATAAAATATAAAATATAAAATATAAACAAGTAAGAAAACTCTAGTCGAGGCCGCTCGACTAGGGTATACCCTGAACCCTGCATTCTTCGTTTCTTTTATATACACATGCACTTGTACGTTCATTACAAGCAAAACATACACACACACATACACAGGCGCACGCATACACAAGCGCAAGTCGTTGCGTCAGCTGTTCTTTGGCTGCTTGGCATGGAAATGCTATGGGAAATTAAATGTTTAATAACTTTTAATAACTCTAGCGCAACGATTTTGATCAAACTTGTTGGGCGTCATCATGTCATCCATATGTGTGTATGTGCCAAAGCACAAGTCTCTAGTATTTGAAATACGGGACTTACAAATTTGAGGCGAAGGGGGCGTGGCATCCAAAATTTAACAAAAACCGAAATTGTATAAGGCTCACATAACACTAAGTGCAAAATTTGGAGACTCTAGCTATAAAGATGAATTATATAGATTTATATAACAGAGCATCGATTTCGTTTTTAATCGATAACATTAAAATTAAGACAGTTATCGATTTTTTTTAACAAACTCGATCTTTTCGTGCTATACAGGAACCTACATAAAAAATTTCAAGTCTCTAGCTCTTATAGGTTCTGAGAACGACGCGTTCATACATACGGACAGACGGACAGACGGACAGACGGACAGACGGACGGACAGACGGACAGACGGACAGACGGACATGGCTATATCAACTCGGCTTGTCATCCTGATCAAGAATATATATACTTTATGGGGTCTGCCACGCCTCCTTCTGCCTGTTACATACATTTCAACAAAAACATTATACCCTGATTTCCCATTTTTAATGGGTTCAGGGTATAAAAATAAAATATAAAATATGGAATATGAATGAAAATATAAATATGAAATTAAGTATTAAAATTCTGGCTTAAATATTTTACCATTCTAAATAATATTTTGATAATTTACAGATATAAAATTGCAGTCAAAATTTGTATTTTGTGGATGCTAAATTTAAATATTTGTGGATGCTAAATTACAAAAAAAAAATGAAATGTGTAAGTCGAAGTCAAACTGTAAAAAATATTTTCAAATTTGTGGATGCTAAATTTCAAATAATAAAATATAAAATGTGTAGATGACGAACTAAAAAAATTAAATATGGAAATTTATGGATGCCATATGCTAAATAAATTTTTAAAATTTCTAGATATAATATTACTGACAAAATTTGAATCTTGCGGATAAATTCAAAATAAAATATACGATGATCAAAATAATAAATACACCAAAAAATGTTTGCATATTTTGTCATAACTAATTCACTTTTTGTATTTAAAAAAAAATAGTGTATTTCCCCAAATATATATAAAGTAGTATTAAAATAAAATATTAATATATTTATAATTTTTTTTATAGTATTATAAAGAAGTTAAGCCTAATCAAAAAAGCTTTTTTCCCGTAAACGCAGTCAAATAGAGCACAAATCAACGACTGCACAAAGCGTATCAAATGAAATTCATAAAACAATCGATCGATGGGGGGCTGAAGTCAATAAGAAGTAAGCTGAAGTCAATAATTAAATGTAATGCCAATGCGCTGGCATTTGGGCTGTGTGAGAAAGCAGCGAAAAGCGTCAATAAACACAGCAGATTTAAGACAATGTAAACAAATGCAAAGCAATTAACACGAAATTCACATAAAAATAATGGCCTCAACCGGGGAGGGGGGGAGACAAACGGTGGCAGCCGCAATGAAACCTGTTGCAGCCAGAGTCAGTCAGAGGGAGAGAGAGAGAGAGAGAGGCACAGGCATATGGGGGAAAATATCGCAGCTCATTAATAGATTTTCTATCGCAGCTGGAGCTAAATGTCGCTGCGCTGCCAAGCAACACGTGTAATGACACCGATACGCAGCTGATATCAATCGAATTCGTTTATATAACAGGTGATTGCATACGAAACTGAAATGGCAAATGGGGTCAGATGGAGGCTGAGTCACCTATACTGTATACCCTTTAGGCGCTGCTTAGTTCATTGCCGTTTCAACCAATCGAGCAGGCGTCAAGCAACTGCTGGTCTTACGTCCACACGAGGGTTCACTGTACGCACCCACCTGCGCTTTGTTGTTTCTGAACTGAGATCTGGTACAATTTACCTTTTAATTGGGCCGCATTTGCATATATTGGCTATAGACAAGTATTTAGTCATTGAACTTGATTTGACAAAAGTTTTGACTAAAGTTCTTGGCCCGAACCACATGTTGGCAGCTTCCTGATTAGAATGTGCACTGCCGTCAATGCCTCCAATGACACATTTTATTTTATTTTATAATTGTTTTTTCTCTCTCGACAATTAAACAATGTCTGTTTTGCACGTGAGTAATGCATTGATGCGCAGAGAAGATAAATTAAAACAAATCCTTACAACATTAATCAAATGCTTTTCAGCGCCGAAAATGCACTCCAAAAGTCATTCAACGCGGAGCGGGAGAGAGCGAGAGCGAGAGAGAGAGAGGCGTAAGTGACTCACTCGCAACTTCCACTCGAAAGTTTCACTCAAAAGCTAACTCATATGCTTGCTGACTATGAAAAATGCAAGTGTTATTGCTGCTGCTGTTGTTGTTGCTGTTGCTGTTGCTATCGTTTTCGTTTTCGCTTTCATTGGGAAGCTTTCAAGGCAACTTTGGCTTGAGGCCAGCGCCTAGCTTTGGGCACAAGACAACGGGCCAAAGCTCGGCTTTGCTTGGCTTTGCTTGGCTTTGCAGCTGTTGCTGTTGCTGTAGTTATAGCTGTTGTTGTCTGTCTGTCTGTCTCGCTTGCACCGTCGCGTCGTCGTTGCTGGCTGCGATCATCGTGCGCTATATTATTTGGACTGCGCCGCGCTGCCCAAGCGAACGTTAACTTTAGTGTGCGCCGACCAGTTTCCGTAGACGGCCACAAAGCACGGCACGCAGACGCGAGAAACCAACTATCAAAATTATTTACAAATTTCAAACAACGCTGCAAAAACCCATCGAAGAGCGCTCCGCTTATGTAAGCCCCAGCCTCAAAGTTCTATCTATCCAGTGCAGTGCAGGCCGAGCGCAGCGCTCAAAGTGTAAACACAACAACAACAACAGCAACAACCACCTCCCCACAAGCTTAATAAATAAAATAAAACAAGGCGCAGCTCCAGCTCCACTTGAATTAAGCTCAATTCGCAATCTCTCAACTCTCCGTTTTTTTCGTAATCGCAACAAGCAAAAAGCAAAATAAAAAGCAAAAGAGAGAAGAAGAAGAGGGAAAAAAGTGAATCTGCCTTTCGAGTAATCTCCATTTTAATTTCCATCTCGCTCTCGCACCCAACAGTCGGACAGTCTGCCATTTTTGTCGCGCTGCTGCTGCGCCGCGCGGGTTTTTTATTGTTTATGTTTTTTCGTGTTCTGAGCCCCCGAGAGAAGGTTAAGAAATAATAATAAAAGCAATACAATCATCATTATCATCATCATCATCATCAGAATCACAATTACGTTCACAATGAAATGGAATGAGTGAAAAATAAATTTCGTTAACAACAACAACAACAACAAAAGTCGTCTGCCAAGCAAATTTCACGCCGTATTTAATCTTAGCGCACTGCCCGCCTGCAGTTTAATCGCTGTTCGTCTTTCTTTCCGTTCGCGCTGTGTGGGTTCTGTGTTCGTTCCTCTGGTTCTACGTGATGATCTGATGATCTGTGCTGTTCCACAGTTATCAGTTATCAGTTAGCAGTTATCGGCGCGCGCTTCGTTATCGTTATCGCTATCGTCGAGTTCGAGCCGGAGCTAGAAGTTAAGCACAGGGCGCAGGCGCAGTCGTTTACGCGTAACGGTATATTCGGTATAGAAACACAGCTACACACACACACGCACACACACACAGAGACACAGTCGCATCAAGTCCATCGCGAACCCTTAACGTGCATGAGAGTGCTGTACAAAATTTGGAAAACACTTGCCCAGAATAAGGATTTCAACGGTCCAGAAATTAGCTACGATTTGGACTTAGGTAAGCTTTGAACCATATATAATACATTAATATATAAATAAATTAAGTTTACTTAATTTAATAAATTCAACTTTTATATTTTCTATATATTTTTTATATTATTTTAAATAATATTTATATATTTTGTATCCATTTTTAAGCCCTAAAATATTATTATTTATTGCTTAAAATTTTTGTTTTTATTTTTTTTATAAATAAAAATTTCATTTTGAGCATAAAGAAAATTCTAAAAATATAATTTATTTTTTGCCGAATTAAAACAATATTTAAACTAATTTAAAAAATTAAAAATATAAACATTTATTTAATTTAAATAATTTAAAATTTATTTTTCTCTATTTATTTTTTTTTTAATTTCAAAAAATCTTTAAGTAGTTTTATTCATTAATGGTTTATTTATAATTTAATTTTTTCCGCACAAGTTTAATATTATTTCATTACTATTATTATATTTATTTTATTATAAATTTTATTTGCAATATTTTTATATTATAGTATTATTTATTTCTAAAAATTACACATGCTTAAAAACATAATAAAAATAAATCTAGTATTTTGTAAAATTTATTTAAAAATAATATTAAATATTTAGATATTTATTAAAAAGTATATAAAAAATGGTAGCTTTGAGTATTATAAATGATATATCACATGATTTCTTGTTGTTAGCCGAGGTTTTTACTGGTGCCTGGCGGTTCTTAGAGACAGCATGTCTGCTTCAACTGCGGCCTAAGCCTAAAAATATAAAAAGTTTATGGATTTATTGAAGACGTTGGCTAACGAATGTGTTTCGTTGGCTTTTACTAATTTGCAGACAAGTTTGTTTAATTAAAACCTTTAACACGTTTTGCCATCAAATTGTCAAATTTATCAACGCGTTAATTGCCGCAGTCAACAAAGCAAATAATACATAATATTTAATCAAAAATATGTAGTCAAATATTGGCTCAAAGTATTTTTTTTTATTGAGGTCTATTCCAAAAAGTGGGCTTGTTTCGGGCCAATGCAATACGTAATTGATTTTATTTTATTTTTATTTTTTTGTATTTATTTATTTTTGTTTTGTTTGCTAGCTGTAAATGCATTTTAAAGCTACGTTTCCATTGTTGTATGCGTTATTATCTCATTGTTGTTGTTGCTGATTTTGTAATATTGCTACAGTTATTATTGCTCGATACGTTTTACTCAGCTCTCTTCGCCTGCCATTGTTGCAATTATTGCAGCTTGTATTGCAACAAAGCGCAGAGAAAGACAGACAGAGAGAGAGAGAGAGAGAGAGAGAGACAGAGTGAGTGAGCTCTGAAAGCTTTCAGCGAGTTAGCTTTTGGCTTGCATGCATATCGATCGATAGCTTCCAGTCCAGACAATCCGTAACAGTAGATTTGCAACTTTCTATGCACTCGAATTCTATGGCCAGCCCTTCTTGGCCGTTGTTTGTTTATTGTGACTTGTATTTCGCTTTGTCGCAACTCTCCGAATTCAAATCTATTTTGTAGGCCTTGTGTCAGCTGTGCCTGCCGCTCGTTCATCAGCGAGACAGTGTTCACTTTTTTTTTGTTTAATTCATCTTTTATTTATTGTTGTTGCTGCTGTTGTTGTTGTTGTTTCATTGACACCGAAGAAGAAACCCGAGTAACCTGTTTGTTTGTCTCTCTGTCCGGCAGTCGCCTATCCGTTCAACTTTTGTTGTGTCTGCCCGCCTGCCTGCCTGCGTGCGTATGTCAGCTCGTCTGCGAGTGCCTCTGTGTTTTTGTTTTATTTAATTGCATTTTTTTTCTCTTCTTCTTCACCATTTAATAAATAGTTTTCCAGCGTAATTCACTGCTGATAATGCTGTGCATCATTTTAGCTTTATCTTTTTGGCTAAACCATTTGGAAAAGCAATTTAACGTAGCAAAAAGCGTGTGTGAAAATGTTGAAGATATTTATTTTGGGTAGATAAATAATATATTTATATGATTTTAAAATATTGAAATATGCAATACACTTAAACAATATAAATTTAAAAAAATTGATTTAAGTAATTAAAAAAATATTAATAAATTATTAAAACTTAATTATTAAAATTTTTAAGTATTTATTTTTTTTGTTTAAAAAAAAATTTGTATAATTCTAAAATGTATTAATTTGTTAACTCATAAATGTGTGATAAATATTTAATAATTTTTCAATATTAAAAGAATATTATTATAATTTTAAAATATTATACAAAAATATTTGCTTATAATTTAAAATGTGTTTACTTAAAATATTATAACACATATTTTTTATAATTTTAAAATATTTAACAATATATTTTTTATGGTTTTAAAATATTAAAAAAATATAAAATATTAAAAAAACAACAATATTATCAGAATTTTACATTTATTTATTTTAAATTTTTTTTATAGAAGTAACTATTTGCCTAAAAATATTCCTATTTATATTATTATTTGATATACATATTATATATATTATTTTAAAATATTTTAATTTTTATAATATTTTAAAATTTATTTTGAAGTCTATACTTTATATACTCTATAGACTTACATTGCACGCATGCCTTAAAGGTTTCATTAGACTTTTTTAGCCACTTAATTGGTTAATCGCAGCTAATCTGCATTTAAATATACAAATATCTCAAGCGCCCCATTCACAAGCAAAAACTTCCTGTTTAATATTATAAATATGCAAATTGTTCACAAATTTAATTGCCGCCAAGCACAGCAAAATATTTATTAAAAGAGAGAAGAAAAAAAAGGAATTATAAATGCAAATGTCAAAGATGTAATAAGTTAGCTCATTACGAACGAAAGAGCGTAGACAAATGCATAATACATGGATGGCTTTATACGCGTACACGTTGTTTTGGCCAAGTTGTTGCTTTTCGACGTCTTCTTCAATTTCAATTTCAATTTCACTTTCATTTTGCGGTTTACAGTTTTTCCAGCTGGCAGCGGCGACCGCAGCGCTGCACGCAAGCTACAAGTTGTTGCTGTGTTTGTGTGTCTGTGTGTGTGTGTCTGTTGCATGTTGCATGTTGTAACAGCTGCTGGGAAACAACAACAACAACATTTGCAGCTGCAATAAAACATTTCAATTCCGAAATAATTTTGTTTGCAGCTTGTTGCTGTTGTTGTTGTTGTTGTTGCTCGTTCTACGGCATAAGCCAGTTATAAATTTATAAATAAATTTTGTTTTTTTGGCATTTTCGTTTTGACTGATTTTTGTTAGTCGGAATTTTGGCATTTCTTCTTTTTGCTTTGTCTTAATTATTATTTTTGAGGTTTTTTTATTTAATTAGCTGGCGCACACGTCGCATACGCAATATGTTTGTTGTTGATGAATTTGTTTGGGTTTTTTGCGTATATATATACATATATTCTTTCTAATGTTCAAGATATTACGTATACGCAGCGTGAAGTTCTGTGGCATTAGAAGCTGATTTATATTTTATTTGTTATAAAAATATATATATTTACAAATTTATAAAAATAATATATTATTCTTTTTTATTATATTATATATACATTTATAAATTTAATTTGATGTATTATATATTATATTTAAATTATTAATTCTAAAATATTTTAGCAGCAACAAATCATAATCTATGCAAATCTATGCATAAATGTATTAAATATATAATAATATTTTATTATATATTTTTTTATTATACCCTGAACCCATTAAAAATGGGAAATCAGGGTATAATGTTTTTGTTGAAATGTATGTAACAGGCAGAAGGAGGCGTGGCAGACCCCATAAAGTATATATATTCTTGATCAGGATGACAAGCCGAGTTGATATAGCCATGTCCGTCTGTCCGTCTGTCCGTCTGTCCGTCTGTCTGTCCGTATGTATGAACGCGTCGTTCTCAGAACCTATAAGAGCTAGAGACTTGAAATTTTTTATGTAGGTTCCTGTATAGCACGAAAAGATCGAGTTTGTTAAAAAAAATCGATAACTGTCTTAATTTTAATGTTATCGATTAAAAAACGAAATCGATGCTCTGTTATATAAATCTATATAATTTATCTTTAGAGCTAGAGTCTCCAAATTTTGCACTTAGTGTTATGTGAGCCTTATACAATTTCGGTTTTTGTTAAATTTTGGATGCCACGCCCCCTTCGCCTCAAATTTGTAAGTCCCGTATTTCAAATACTAGAGACTTGTGCTCTAGCACATACATACATATGGATGACATGATCACGCCCAACAAGTTTGATCAAAATCGTTGCGCTAGAAAAAAAGTTATTAAACATTTAATTTCCCATAGCATTGCCATGCAAACAGCAGGCAAAGAACAGCTGACGCAACGACTTGCGCTGGTGTGTGCTTGCGCCTGTGTATGTGTGTGTGTATGTTTTGCTTGTAATGAACGTACAAGTGCATGTGTATATAAAAGAAACGAAGAATGCAGGGTTCAGGGTATACCCTAGTCGAGCGGCCTCGACTAGAGCTTTCTTACTTGTTTTTATTATATTATGCATACATTTTTGTATTTTATTTTATTTAATATATATATATTTTTTTTATATAATTTTTTTTTTTTTTATTGTTTTTGAGACTTTAAGCTTCAGCAAATTAAAATTAAATTTATCGAAAAATATATATAAATATATAAATAAATACGAAACTATATATTTTATTATTTTTATTATATTATATATTAATTTATATATTTTATTTTATTTTATTTATAATTTTTGTAACTGTTATTTTTTTTATTATTATTATATTAAAGGCCTTTTCGCCTCAGCAACCCATAAAAAATCTATGCATAAATATTTTAAATTTATAAATAAATATATAATAATAATAAATTATATATTGAACTATTTTTTATTAATTTATATATATTTTTCTATTTATATATAATTTTTATATATTATATTTATATTTTTATTTTAAAGACATTTTCGGTTAAGCTCTGCTCTATCAATTAGAGAAATTTCAACTATAAAATTGTTAACGCATTTCAGCAGCTGCGTCTTTTCGTCTTTACTGCTTTTGTTGTTGTTGTATTTTTGGTAACCCGTCAGCCAACGCCATTTGCACAGCTGTTTTGAGTTTCATTAGCTGTCGGCGGCTTTTCAACACACATTCAAGGTACAAGTTCCCAACTCTATTGTCTCGTCTATAGACAATAGAAAATATTCGCTCGCCCTTTTACACAGATAGATACACACACGTTACACACACACGTCACACACACACGTCACACACACTCACTCTCATCACACACACTCAGACAAATTGCAGCTGATTTGAAATGTTGAGCAAATGCAAAGAGTTCAGGTCGCAGACACTTTACGTAATCCTTTCCGTCAGCCGGTTGTCGCCGTGGCGCTGCAACCTGCAACATTTCAACTTTGAAATCAAATTTATTATCTTTTGTTGGCTTTCGGTTGCTGCGCTGATTTTCTGTTTTTTTTTTTTTTTGTTCAGCTGCTTTTCGCAAAACGCCAACAGTTGAACTTTGTTATGTCACTTTGTTATGCTACACACAGTAGATTATATTGTGATTTGTGTGGGAGTTGGGATATTCATGTTTGGGCATTCGGTTGTGGCTTAGGCGCAGGAAAGTCGCATTTAAATGTCTCTTTAACGGGCTAACGATGCGAAAAGTGTTTGTTAACGCTTTAAAAGGTCTCGCAGATATATACAAATATATTTCACAAAAATTCATTTAAATTTATTTGAAAGGAAGAATTGTTACATAAGAGATATATTCAGGTATATTATTTTTATCCATCACCATCGTCATCATTGCTGTTTCAATGAGCCAATGATTACAGTATTCAATTGCGGCGATGCACATTATATAATAAACACCATAAAGCGCCCGTCATACGATGTGTGTCTGTGTGTTGAACTAAAAACCAAAAAAAGCTTCACTCATAAGCGTCATTACCTAACCCACAGCACAGCCCTAAAAAACAACAGAAATTCATTACTCATGCGCCCTGTTGTCGGCTGTCTGTTATCGCCCCTTGGCTGTTGGCTGTTGGCTGTTGGCCGTTGGTCGCTTCAGGCCCTGAGACATGCCCCAAGCATTTTGCACAGCTCGGCACTTATCACAGCAGAAATAAGTTCATTATCAAGCAAACTGCATAACTAGGCACAACTAAGTAGCCCACACAGGTGTGTGTGTATGTGTGTGTGTTTGGCTAAAGCCGGCAATGATATCAGCCAACAGACGTCTTCGCAGATAGCAGCTGGCTGGCTGGCTAGCTGGCTGCCTGGCCAGCGTTGGTCAGTTGTCAATGTCAATTATGTTAAAACGCTGACGCCCTCAGATTGAAACGCTGCTGCTGCTGTTGTGTCAGCAAATTGCCAAAGAAAGCCATAAAGAAAGAGCCAAACAAAGAGCTGTGAAGTTGGCGCGAATGTTGAATACGCTTGCTTAGAGGAATTGTATAGAAAAAATATATGAAATATATAAATATATATATATAATATATGTACAATATATAAAATATATAAAATATATAAAATATATGAAATATATAAAATATATACTTGTATCAGCTAATAAGTGAGATTTATTCTAGATTTAGAGAAGATTTTAACTGTTGAGCTTGAGAACTGATATACATAAAAAAATAAAATAAATAATAATAAAATAACAATAATAATAAAAAATATTTATATATACTTTTTATGTATTTTTTTTATATTTAATATATAAAATATTTATATATATTTTTATATTTTTTTACTAATAATATAAATATTTTATTATATAAATATCATAAAATATCATTTTTATTTTTATCTATTTTATAATCCGTTTTTATAAAATAGATAAAAAATAAAAATGATATTTTATGATATTTACTAGAGTGATAATTACTAGAGTTCTCTTAGCGAAACTTGTTGAAGAGCTTGCAAAATATTATACAAAAATTTTTAATATTATAGAATTATAGAAATTTTTAATATAATTATAAAATATATAAATTGTAATAGTAACTAATAATTTATAATTCTATAGAAAATATTAATATTGAATATCTGAAATTATTATTTATATTTTTTTTTATATATATATATAAAGTAACTACGTATTAGAAGAAATTATATTTATATTATATATATTTTTATTTTTATGTTTTTCATTTATCCCCGCCAGTTCATTGTATGAATCTCGAAACTCTGAATCTATGCGAAGTAGACACTCGAGGGTATTTTCTTGTCGAACACTCTCGACTCGACTAGAGCTTCTTTACTTGTTTACCTTTAAATTGTCAATTTGAATGTAAATAAATGTTAGATATTTGTTATATATAAACATAAAGGCTAGACTTGACCTGCTTCAGCTATATAATATAGGAATTATATTATGATTTTATTTATATAAGGTTAGCTTAAGAGATTAGCTGAGTAGAGGCTTCCAGCTTACAGAACAAAAGCTCTTTGGGCAGCTACATATTGCAGCTAGATAATACAGTTTTTTAATATAGTTTTCAGCAACTCAAGACATGGCCTAAATATACCCTATATTTATGAAAATTAGCTTAAACTAAACATCAAAGCACACAAAATACTTTTTCCTACAATCGCCAACAATTGTTAGCCTAACTTTATATAATCTTGCCTAAAATATAAAAGCCTTTGGCCTGTGCGACCCATGCAGCTGCTTATGTCTATGCGTTACATATTTAACGATAAAATTATAATAAACTCCATAGCAGGGTTTTTATGATCAAAGACAGTTAAGAGCACAGACTTCAAAAACTAAGCGAAAAAACCAACAAAAATACCCATAAACAGACAAAATGCATTGGCAAAAGACAAGAGAGAGAGAGAGAGAGAGAGAGAGAGGGAGAGAGTAAAGAGAGAGAGATAGATAGAGACAGCCAAGACAGACGCTCACTCTGTTAAATATGTATGGCAAGTGTCTGTGTCGGCATAATTATGCGGAAGCTGACAATGCAACTTGCTTTACTTTGGCCCCCCCCCTCTCGCAGTCGCATGCAGCTTGTTGCGGCTTTCTTGAAAACTTTTCTTTCAATGCCTTTTGGCATAATTCCACACACACAGTAACAATGCTTGAGTTGTGGGCCAAAAGCGTTTTAGCTGTTCGGCTTTCTTAGCGCTTCTGTTTTGGTGACGGCGTTTTAAATTGGCCACAAAGCTTAATTGCCTCGGCAAACAGTGCGAACTGTGAAAAACTGTTGCCGTTTGATGTCTATTACATAATCCATACGGTTGGCCATGCACGCGATGCGACAGAGCCATAAAAACGCATGCACACAGCAGCAGACAGACATACATACATATACATATAAATACATATATATATATACTATATATACTATATATATAGCATTTATAGATCTCGCTCCTCAACTGCAGCTTTTAAGGCATTGCCATAACCATAACCTTGAGCCGAAGCCTCATCAGCACAACTGACCCTAATCGACCCTCATTATGCAAACGTCAGCTATCGAATTTGACAAAACTGGCCAAAGCCAGCCCAAGAAAATATGCATATATAGATTTAAGCATATACATATATATATATATAGTTATAGTTAATATATTCGTTCAGTTTTATTCCGTTTGTTTGAATATGACTTTCTGATTTGTTTGCCGCATAACTGTAGCAGCCATAAATTTATGCAAAGCATAAGTGTGTGATAACACGCATATGGGAGCATTCAATAAAAATATATGTGGTTTTTAATACCCTGTTTTAAATGGAGATCAGGGTGGTATGTTGAGTGGAGGTTTCTCTGGAATTTATTTAATAAGTCTGTCTAAATCTCTTAATTTTTTTTTATATTAATTAAGTATGTATGTATTCTTATATATGTACGTATGTACATATATATATATATATATACATATATATCTATATACAAACCTTGGCTAAGAACTTCACTTAATAAGTTTCACTTTTGATCAGTTTTTCCCATAACAAACACAAATATTCCACTTTTATAGGGTATTTTTAGTCTATAACAACTGAGCTACAAGCTAAACAAACCCAAGTTCTCATAATAGATATATTTAATATAAATACCTAACATATATATTAAGTATACCCCATTGCATTCCACTCTACAGGGTATCTTTAAGCCCAATCATGCCTCAATCATTAACTAAAAATCCCCGATCAACTTCTATCCTATTATTCATATTTTTTAATGCTACTGCTGTAGCAAAGGCTATAATCACTTTGCCTGCTTTGTCTACAGGGTATTTGCTTCCTCAGTCGATTTCTAATTCATAGTTTCTTCGTTGACATTCGAACATGAATTCGTCATAATTTGACACCTTGATGAATTAATTCCGTTTTGATGATGTTTCATTTTTGTTTTTCTATTGTTTTGGCTTTTATTTCGCTTCAGTCAGGTGAAAGTCTCGCCCAAGGTTATTCACGATATTTGGCAGCTGCGAGTTTAGCTCTGAGCTGGTGGCTTTGAACTTACGTCTGCCTGAGGGCCATTTGCCCTGTGGGCCAAGTGAACTTGACAAAGATTTAGATTTGGCTCTGCTCGTAATTACCATAAATTTTCTGTGGAGCTCGGGGAATAATTCTTCTTTTATGACTTGAAAGTGAAAAAAACAAAACAAAACAAAAAAAACAAAATACTTTTTTAAGAGCTCTATGTTGTGTTTTAGTAGTTTTAGTACGTATACTAATTAAAGTGATGAATAGGATTAGGTTAGAGAAGTAGATGGAATAGAAAGAAGAGTTGACTCACAAAAAGGTTTTAAGTTCTGGACAATAAACAATGAGTTAAGGAAATAAAACTTAAAAAAAAAATAAATAAAAAAGAAAAATAACAAAATAATAATAGAAAAATATAAAAATATAATAAATAAAAAATTAATAATATAAAAATATACAAATATAATAATTACAAAAATAATAAATGTAATAAAAATAAAGAACAAAATAATTAAAAATAGAATAATAAATAAAAAAATGAATAAAAACATATTTAAAATTTAATAATTAAAGAAAAATAAAAACAATAATCTAACATATTTTTCTATTATTTATTTATATATACTTAATATTATAGATAAATTAAAAATAAATATTATGTAGTTTTAACAAATTTTAATTTTATTTATATTAATTAATTTAAATTTAATTTATTAACAATATTTTTAACTTAATTTTTAAATAGATATATAATCTTAGATATTTTTTGTTATTTAAAAATTAATTGCATTTAAATATATAGTTTTTCTCCTTCACCATAATCCTGCTTGTATACAAGAACATTGCCAGTCAAGTTCGTTGCCTAAGTCTTTTGATTTTGTATCGCTTAATATTAACTAATTACATCTGCACGCTTGGCCATTAACCCCTGAGTGACCCACTAATGTCTTCATTCGGTAAGTGGACTAATTGGCAGGCAGGGCTTCGCCCGTGGGCTGCTGCCAGACATGGCCCCTTCTAAACGTCTGTGGCTCGAGTGGAAACCCCATTACAGCCTCAACACATTTGACGCAAATGCACGCCCTCGAAACGTTCATGTCTTTCGTTTCTTTCACTCTCTGCCCGCCCAGGCACAGGCCAGCTGCCAGCAACAATTTCTAAATAAGTGTCCATAATTCACAATTAAACGTTTGGCTGAATTTCACTTTCTGATCTATATATATAGGCGTTGTAAATCGAGTTTGGAACTGCTGCAGTATTTTTTTTATTGTGAATGGGCTGCAGTTGCCGAAAAGCCTATATGGTTGGCTGTTTGATTGACATTGTGTGTTAGGGTTGAGCAAGAAAGCAGGGATATAGATGAGTATGTCTTTGATTTGATTGAGTATGTAAGTTGTTATTAAGTCTGTATGAATACCAGATCTGTAAAATGATGTAAAATATAAAATAAATCTAATTAAATTTATATCTCTTTTGCCTTATTAACTCTATACAAGATTATATAAAATAATTGTATAATAATATTTTAATATAGTATATATGATAAAATATTTTATCTGCTATATACAATATTAAATAATAATTAATTAAATAATAATTTTATTAATATTTTTTAGTTAAGTTACTCTTAGTCTCTTACAAATCTAGCTTCATCTCCCGTAGACAGAAATATTTCTCTCTCAGTCTACATAACATATTCAATTTGTGCTTTATTTCAGTTAATTTATTACTCTTTCAGCTGCCATTTAAAGACAACAACTTTCTTCACGCCTGTTCCTCTTGAAATTTGGATTTTTTCTTTGCATTTTGCAGCTCTTGCAAAATTTGCATACAAATCGCCCTAAAAAATTGATATCTCAAGAGCTGCTGCTGCTGCTGTTGTCCCTCTGCTGCAAGCAGAAAGACAAATGTCATGCAGTTTGTTGTAAGAGTCGATGTTGCAAAATGCAACAGCAACAGCAGCTGTCAATGTTGTTGTTGCTGTTGTCATTGGGCAGCTTTGTTTGTTTTGTGTTGGTTTGTCAAAGGTCTGGCCATGTCGCTGTGGATGCTGTTGCCGCCTCTTGCCACGCATCGCTGCATCATTATTGACAATTAGCCGCATTCGATGGCATTTATGCCCGGACGGATGTGCGCCAACAACAACAACTGCAACAAACAACACGACTCTTACTTCTTTTAGTGTTTTTGTACTGCTTCTTGGCCTTACGCAACATTTAATTACAGCCAACGGGCCAGAAAACGTGTTGTTTTTGTTGTTGTTGTTGTTGTTTTCTTCTGCCTACAATAAATACAAAATTATTAATTGTAAAGTTACAACAGTTTCGCGACTAGCAGAGGATGCAACTCGGCCATAGCATAATAATATCCATTTAAGCGTAAAAAAACGGGCAGCTCAATGGGAGCTTGGAGAGGCGTGGACTTGAGGCATGCGAAATGCAAATTGCATTTGGCAATAGCTAGAGAGTTATATGGAAAGAATTTAGAGTGTTGTTATGTTGTTAATGTATGGACTATATATTTATAAATTCATTTTATTTAATATTACCATATATATTATTTATTTTATTTTATTTGAAATGACTATTTAATTTTAAAAAAAAATTTTTTATTATATTTATTTATTTATTTATTTTTTTTTTATTTTAATCATTTCTTTTCATTGTTTTTTTTTTTTGCCATACATATTATTTACTTTTAATTACTATCATTTTTATTTTTGTTTACATTTTTTGTTTTTTTTTTTTCTTATATTTTGCTATTATTATTTTATTTTATTTAATTATAATTTTTATATTATTTTATTTTAATATTATATATGTTTTATATTTTTTCTACTATATATAATATTTATTTTGTATTATTATTATTATTGTTGTTTTATTATTTTTAATGTATTTTCAATTATTTATTTTTTTGTTAATTTATTTTATTTTATTATAATTTGGAGTATTTTTAATACATTTTTTAATGTTGATTATTTTATATTTTTTAGTTAATTAATCTGCTTTTCTCTTTTATTATTTAATTGATTTTCACTAATTTATTTTTAATTTTTTCTCCCTTTATTTGCAGTCTAAGTTTTTAAACCCAACCCCACAACATAGACACCATAAGATGTTCTCAATACTTGGCTCGATCATAGCGCTTGTATTGGCCAGCACAATATGTCAGGCACTGCCAGATGTAAGTACCTAAGCATAGTCTTAGCCATGCGATAGACGATAATGCCTTGAGCTATATAGATATGTATATAGGCCCGACACGTTCAGCCGCAGAACAACTCATCAATCAACTCAATGCAATTGTTGTCGAGGGGCACTCGATAAGACAATGACAGTTAACTGTTTTATTTGACAGAGCAGCAACAACAACAACAACAAGTGACCGCCAGCAATGAAATTCATTGTCATTTTATGGCCCGCATTGTGCGTAATTAGCATTTATAAAAAAATACATTTTTTGTATATTAATTAAATTACAAAACTATTTAAAGCGAGCACAAGACGCGGCGACTCTCTCTCTCTCCCCTCTCTCTCCCTCTCTCTCTCTCTCTCTCTCTCTCTACCTGCTACGCCCTCAACAACGCCCGCAAGAGTCAAATGGCATTGTTATTAAGCATACACATACACACATATATATATATATACATATGTATATATATGTGGCCAGCTCTCATTGAAAAAACAAACGCACGCTCAGCTTTTGTCTCGTAGAAAAAAAAAATATTATAAAAAAAAAGCTTTGCCAACGAATTATGGCCAAGGTCAAATGTAAAATGTTCTTGTAATCATTTCGACTGAATTTCGTTTGGCTTTTGATTGCTTTTGCTGCTGATGTTGTTGTTGTTGTTGTTGTTGTTTTCTTTTGAATTTCAGACACGCCCCTTTTCCCTTTACTGTGTCTGTGTTCTTCTCTGGCCGCAAACAGTGAGAGTTTTGCTGTTGGGTTGATATATGTTTGTTGTCTGTTTCCATATTTGTTAAGTCACTGAAAACAGCTAGATCTGTTTCATAATGAAACATATTTTGTTATGTTAACCTATTTTCTTGGCCAACAATTTGTATAGAAGAGCTAAAGGGTTATAGCTGAGCGGGAGGTAATTGGAGCTTGTTATATGCAAGAATTTTTCTGGCCGCTATAGATTTTTTAAAACTTTTCCTTTATATTAAAAATTTATATTTAAGAAAATTGTTTAACATAACTGGAACTACGCACTACATCGAGCTATGGTAGATGACTATGATATTTAACAAGTTCTTTGAATAGTTTTGGTAGCAAAGAATTAGCCATCAAAACAATTTTGATACTTTTCAAATTTCCAATTGAATTTTTCTCATTTATGCCCATTCTTTATAAGAGAATAACACAACTGAATATTAAGATCTGCCCATAGCGTATCATATGTAGAGGCACGCCTTGACTGACTGATCTAAGAGCCTACTTGCTTTACATTCCCTCCTGCAGCCCCTTCCCCTATACCGACTTCTGTCAAGCTCAAGCATAGATCTCTTAATTTCTGCCAGCTAAAATCTGTTTCTGAATCTGCTGCCATTTCCTTGACTCGACCATGCTGTCGTACATTAGATGGCTATATTTCGACACGTGATTGAAGCTGCTTGCAACACAACACAGCAGACTGAGAGTCAAGACTGAGTCTGAGTATCCGATTGCAACTTAGACTGCAATTAAAGTTGACTTTTTGCGTGCCAGCAGCAGCGCCAGCAAAAGCATCATAAAACTCTAGGCAAAAACTATGACGAGGCCCTTCAAATCGCAACGAAGCATAAACAAAATTATGAAAAGCAACTGAGACACGAAAACTTTGCAGCGTTTCAAGAATCGATTCACTATGAGTCAGCCCATTGCAGTTGCTCGTTGTTGTTAGTCTATGTATATATATATATCATGTGCTGTCAAGAATAGTACAAAAAAAAAGAATATGAAATTGTCTTCCTCTTCCTAGCTGCAGTTTTGAGCCTTTTAATTGTGAAATCAAGAACAATTTGTGTGGCACGATTCGCTTGTTGTTGTTGACTTTGGTCAGACTCTGCGCTGCGACTGCTTGTCACGCTTGACTTTTATCTCTCTGGCTGCGACTTCAGTTTGGGTCACGTTCCCCGCCAATGGCCAAGCGGGTGCTGTGTCGAGCTCAGCTTGTGGCTGAGTAATTTTCTAAAGATAACTGGCAGAGCTGCAGCAAGAAAAGTAGAAAAAGTTTAAGTAAAATATATGAATTAAAAAAATATTTAAAAAATACCATTGAATTTACAGAAAAAAACTATAAAAAAAATACCGTTGAACTTAGAGATCAAAGAATAGAACCTAAGCATTCTAGAAAGTTTAGAAAAAGTTTATGTAAAATATTAAAAAACAAATATTTAAAAAATACCATTGAACGAGAGAAAAAAACTATAAAAGATACCATTGAACTTAGAGATCAAAGCATAGAACTTAAGCTTTCTAGATCTTTACACTTTGCATAAAAAATAAAATGAGGTATATATAAGAGTGGGCGAGAGAGAGGGAAAGAGGGAGGTAGAGATACGTATGCGTCTCAGCCTAACAACTTTCGCATTAGGCGCAATCTCTGAAGTCTCTGGCTGTCGCTGATGTTATGCCACTCTGAACTTTTCACACTTTGTTAATTTTGGCGCCTGAACAGAAGACAGAAGGCAGAGGAGACGATTGAAAATAACAACATAGTTGGCGCCAGCAGAAGCATTTGTTAATTTCCGGCGTTTGTCAGGCGCGGCAAGGTCAACAGACCCAGCGATAAGTTTGCCCAAAAAAAAAAAACAAAAAAAAGTATAGTCAAATATATTATTATTATTATTATTATCTAGCCATCTGCTTGATCTGTAAGTCAATTGCGTTGTCTGCGCATGGCTGAAGTATATAATTTCTTTATGTGATTTGCTTTGGCATAAGGTCGAGTGACACTCCGCGAGAGCCATCGATTTGGATGTTGACTTTGACCGGTGCATGAAAATTGCACAACGCGGAGAGCTAAGTAGTCTGCAGTGAGTGTGTGTGAGTGTGTGTGTGCCATAAACAGAGTATTGGCCTCCCCGTGGCCAATTTGAAGCACACTTTTTGCGCTAATATGGCGGCTACACCTTTTACTTTGAGTCGCTGGCAGTCGGAGTCGTAGCTGCCATGCCGGTTATATCGGGCGTATGAGTAATCACACAATTTCAGTAATTGCGGCAGCGGCTGTGGCAGCGGCAGCAACAACAACCGGACAACGAGCAGCAAACAAGCAACAACTATACAAATTACAAACACAAATTTCACAATATCCGTCATTGCACCCCGTCGAAAATTAAAGCGCGCGCCGCTTGGACAAATCGCCAGCAGCCGTTGCCGTTGCTGTCGCCGTCGTCGTCGCCGTTTGTTTTTGTTGTTGCTGCTGAGCCATCGATGAATGATTAGCTGGGATTCAGCTCACTGGTTCACAGCTCTTACTGGAGCTGTGTGACATTCAAATGACAACTACTTGAAGTAATCGAGTGATTGAAGCAAGGCTGTCAATCGATTTGCGAATTTACTTCTTTCCCACTTACACTGAGCCGCACCGAACCGAAATTAATAAACAAAGCGAAGCTTTAAGCCGGATGTTAATTATATTTTTGGTGTTTTAGATAGCTAAAAGTAGCGAGAGAGAGAGAGAGAGAGAGAGAGAGAGAGAGCGATAGTAGCTAGGTTTGTGAAGTGCTTTAAATTTTGGAAAATATTTGACAGTTTTTGTTGATGAAAATTAGTTTTACTGAGTTAAGGCTGAGGTTTATGCCGGAAATAGGTAGGAGAATTAAACATAGATTTTTATATGAGCCAAGGCAAGAGATTTCTCTTTTAAATATTTCATAAATATTTAATTATATTAAAAGGGAAATTAGCTCTGAGAAAATTTTGTTTATTAAATGAAATTTAAAAAAATATATATATACAATTTTATTAAGAGCTTTTGTTAATTATTACGTTTGTATTAAAAATTAATTTAAAAAATTAGTATATTTAATAAATTATTTAAAGAAATTTCAATCAAATTTATTAATACATAAAATATTTAAAAAATTTTAAATGTTCCAATAAATGAATAATAAATGAAAATTTTAGTAGCTTACAAATATTCTAGTAAATAAATACTTAAAATATTATTAAATATTTTTTTATTAGCAAATAACTTGTAAATAAATAACTGTTAAAAATATTATTTCTTTTAAAATTTAATAAGTAAGAAAGCTTAGAAATTTTTTTCAAAAATAAATCAATATATAAATTTATTAGATAATTTAATTAAATTTCTTAGAAAATATAATTTATTAGAAAATTAATGTGTGAGATATTTTTTTTTTTTTTTAATTTAATACATTTTAAAATAATGTTTGATAACTACTTTAATAAGTTTTTAAATTTATATATATTTGAAAATTAGTTTTATAATAAACTTACAATATTTTAAAAACTTATTAAATTAGTTAACAAACATTATTTGAGAAAATGTATTAAATTTTCTTATAAATTAATATCTCACAAACTTTTTAAATTTGTTAAATAATCATTTCAAAATATTTATAAAGTTGCTCAAAATTAAAAAATATTTCTCAATCAAATTCTAGTTCCATTTCAAGCACAAACAATTTATCCGTATGCAAAACCGATTCAGTTCGCCTGGTCGTTTAGTGATTCATTTGAATTACGTCGCCAGCCCTGGGCTGGGCTGGCTAAGCTTAATCGCTGGCGCTGATCTTGTTCATCAAATGGCTTTTGCATAATTTGCCGTTGCCTCCCATTAAATGCTATTAATTGGCGGCAAGGCAAGGGCTGCCCCGCTCACAGGCTGGCCGACTGGGCAAGTGTTGATTGGTGTTTGGTGTTTGGGGTGTGGCCCCAGTGGCCATTTGCATATTGCAAATTGCTGCAGGTGCAGCAGGAAACCCTAAGCAACAAGCATCGTTCCTCTATATGAATCTACACTCATACTTCCCAGTCAGCTGAAGCTTCAACTTCAACTTCAACTTCAGTTTCACTTTCAGTGGGCAACAAGAGTTACTCAAGAGTCGAACCCCAGGAGCTCTCTTTCTCTCTCTCTCTCTCTGTCTGTGATCAAAACACGTTTCAAATGAAAGTAAAAACTCTTGTGGCATTGTCTGTCTGCGCCTCGCGTTTGTTCACCTGTCGCAGTCACTTCATCTCGCTCATTTCGCCGGCCGTTCGCATTTCAATTAAAATAGAATTATCATGCTAACTGTTATACAAGCGACAACAGCATTTCTTACCAAACGAACAAACAACAAAAATTGTTGTCTATGTTGTTTACCTTGTCTTCTTCTTCTTCACTGTTTGCTTGCTGCTGTTGCTGCTGCTGTTGTTGTTGTTGTTGTCGTCATTTGCTGTACAATTTTTGAGTCCATTTGCGGCTGTATAAAATGCCAGAAATTTGCCTAAATTGCCGGCCAAACTTGTGGCTCGCTTGCAGCGCGCAGCAAGTTCGCTGCCTAAGTCTTTTGTTTTTGCCTGCCGGCCTGTGTTTGTTGTTTGTTGTTAAAGGAAATTCTAGTCTGCTCTGACCCTGTAACAAATTTTGCGAATTGGCCATTTGTTGCCGCCGCTCGGCAGCCAAATATCTGAGCCCGAAAAAAAATTGGAAACGGAAATGCGGCTACAGATGCGAGCTCAAATAACCCAGTTAAAAAGGAATATTGGAAATCGAAAAGACATTCATAAACGCAAAGGCTATTTGGCACAACTAAGTGGCTTTGGAGTTTCTATTTTTGGCTTCTTTTTTTTTTTTTGGATTTCGCGCTAAATTTGTGTTGAGCAATTGAGCTGGCGCTGAGTGCGACTGGGAGATACCCTAGGGGCATGGGTTGCATGAGAATTAACATATAAGCGAAGTTGGGCTAATTGGCAGCAATGAGAGGCTGATAGTGGAGCGTGGTTGAAGAATGTGTGCCACTAGGGCATATTTTAGATAGGCATGACTAAGAGATACCCTAGAGTTATAAATAGCCTGGGAGTAGAGAAGGATGCCAAGATGTTAGCTTAAAGAAGTATGCTGTAGGAGAAGGAAGAAGAATGTATTGGCAGAATGAAGAAGCTCAAGTAGAGTATATGCCTGACTAGAAGATACCCTGAAAGAATAAGAATATGAAAGTCTATAATCTATATGATCACTTTATCGATTATTTAACATTAATAAGAAAGCTTTACATTCCTTGATTTTCAAATTGATTTACTAAGGTATACACGACTAGGCAATACTCTGACAATGTATATACTATAGTTGTAGTCTGCTCTATATGCTTTAAAGACTCTCTCTAATAGAGCCTCTACATATTTATAAATAAAATCAAGTCACAGTTAAGCTCCATTCAACATCTCGTACAACTATAAATAATCCGCAAACCAATCTGATCTGCTTAATATAAAAAAAAAACCCAAAAAAAAACAACAACAACAATTGCGTGCAAATTAAAAACACATTTAAAGACAATGAAAACAGAATTTGTTATTAATTAAAATATGCAATTATTGTGCTCTCAATAGGAGTTGCGTTTGTTTCGGCTACACGCACTGGCGATAACAGTACACGCAAACGGTTTTAGCCTTTTGTTTGTTTGCTTCTTGGGTTGGCTTCGGGTGCCCCCTGTGAGCCCCCTCACGGCATGCGACGATCTGACCCTGACCCACTTGCTGAAGATACTCGCGAGCCGCGACCGACAAACCTCGACTTGACTCGACTCGACTCGACTCGGCTCAGTTCAGCTCAGTTCAGTCGAGCTCAGCTGAGCTGAGTCGTTAATCTCTAGACCACTTGAGTGCCCGTGCAAACAAAAAGCGTATTCAACCAGAGCCGTATAAACACTTGTGCCCATGGCATGCCTCCCTCCATTGCATTGAATTATTGATAATTTCTCAATGACTACTTTAACAATTGCCACAATTTGTAGCAGCCCGCCGGCTGCTGTATCCATTCAATCACTCACCTCTCTCTCTCTTTTGCTCTCTCCCTCTTTAGCTGCACAAACAAATGTCGCCAGAGCAACTGCATTCAGTTTTCCATGTGGACTCACACGACGCCGTGCCGCACTATGAGCTCGTCCAGCTGTTGCACCACTCGTCGCACGGCGGACTGCAGCGCAAGCGGCGCAGCATCGACGAGCGCCTGAACGTAGTCGCACTGAAGCCGCACCACGTGAAAAAGGATCTGAGCAAGAATGCCTACTACAGCGAGCTGAAGCAGCAGGCGGCCAAGAGCAACCAGAATCATCTGCTGGGCGACGACATCAGCTCCATCAAGGCGCACAATGTGTCCTTCAGCGCCTTCGGCAAGCACATGAACCTCACGCTGCGCGCCACCCAGGGCCTGTTCAAGGGCGCGCCCCACGAGCTGCGCATGTGGTCGGTGGGCAGCGAACCGAATGCCACCCACGGCCTGGATCTGCAGGAAATTCTCGACGAGAAGGTGAGTTGGGGGTACTTATGAATATGAATATGAATATGAATATGTGAGATCTACACTCATATATGTTCTACCGAATTCTTGTTTACTCTCCCAAATTCTTATAGACTTTAGCCACTCCCCACTCATGCCATAATATTTATTTGGTTTTTTCTTTTGTTTTTGTCATGATTTTTTGGTGCTTTTATTATTGATCACGTTTCTGTGGCTGCCTTTTTGATTGGTTTTTCTTGAACGTTTCTTGCACTTTCATTGTTACATCATGATTCGTAACATTCGTTGGCTTTTGTTATTTGGTTCGTGCTTGGATTTTGGTATGCATTTGTTTTAATACCCTATAGATTGAAATACGGCATATGATAGGGTATATATGTACATACGAATTTTAAAAAATTCCTAAAAGGTTTTTTAAAATTTAGTATATATTATAACTTTTAAAGGAGTAGAATAGCTCATAGAAATATTTGCAATTGTAGGATCAAGGAGTCAAGACTGGATCTCTTCATCTTGAGCCCTTGATCTAAGTTCTAAGTTCTATTCAGTTCCTTCTACTGGCTCCCTATAATATATGGAATCTATTCTTCACTCAATGCTGCTGAGCACAGCAACAACTCAAGCTTCCCTTCTTTACACTTGCCCGTCACAGGGTATCATTTAGTCTATCACTTCCACCCAGAGCTGCCCCAACTTGTTATTTATTTGTTTTTTTTTGTTGAGCTTTGTCTTCCGCTTTTAAGCAACCAGACTCTGCAGCTTATTTTATTTTCTTATCAGCATTTGCTTTAGTTGCGCTTCGTTTGTCGTTTGTTGTTTTTGTCTTCGCTGCAATGCGAATCTAATCAAAATTAATTGGCCATGTGATAAATAGATTAGAGCGCCAGGCTCTTAGCGCTTGGCCTACTGTCTGAATTACATTTCTCGTTATGCAACGGGGGGCTAAAAAAAAGAGCTGAGTAAAGTCAAGGACGTGCGGAAATCGGCTTACATAAAGCAGTGGGCAACAGATAAGCGACAATGACAGCTGTTGACACTAAAGCGACAATTGATCGTCTTAGCAGGAGATGCAAATTATGTAAACTCCAAATGCGAAGTAATTATAAAAACTATTAATTATTATTAAAATGATTCAATTTATAATTTATTGAAATTTCAATTTGGATTATATAATTTGTAATAATCATAAAAATATTATTGAATAATAAAAAATTATTATTTTCATCAAAAATTTAATAAGAATAAATATAAATATTATAAAAAGAAATTTCTGTTTCGATTGTAAAATTTATAATAATAATAATAATAAAAAAAAAATATTCTAATAATTAAAAAACAAAAGGAAATTAATAAAACAAATATAAATATTATTAAAAGAAATTTCAGCTTGGATTGTAGAATTCATAATAATTATAATAATTTAATAAAATTAATTTAACAAAAGAATAAAAATACTAAAAGAAATTTCAATTCGGATTGTAAAATTTATAATAATAATAATAAAATAAAATATAATAATAATAAAAAAAAGTAATTTAATAAAACAATTATGAATATTATAATAATAATAACACTTCAATAAAATTAATTTAAGTAAAATATAAAATACTAAAAGAAATTTAAATAATTTAATCAAATTAATTTAAAACCAATAAGCAAAAAATTTAATAATAATAAAAAAATAATTTCATAATCATATTTAATAAGCTGCGCACAACTTTGGCCAGATTGCTGCCTGTGCAATACTTTTGCCATTATTCAAATTTTGTTTAAAGGTAATTTCAATTAAATTCAGACAGAGATATATACATATATATGTATACGAATATAAATCACTTTTCGTTGCTGTGACTCTGTGCCATGAACATGAACGTGACTTATTTCAATTATGAGTGCACACTTTCTTTTGCCTTGCTGCTACACATATATGCATACATATATCCATACACATGGATAATTATATGCCCAATGGCATGGGGCGTTAGCTCGTGTGAATCAAGTGAATTTTTTATAGTGAGCACTTACTAGGTTATATTTGATGTAGCCAAGTTTAGAGACAAACGATCGATAAGTTTTTATTACCAAATGCGAACAGAGAAAAAAATAAAAATAAAATAAAAGCAGCGAAAAAATGATTTTAATGCAAGACACAAACTTCGGAAATGAAAGTGAAATGTCATGTCGGGCGACGGGCGAAAAAGAAAAGATTGTTGCCGCTTGCGCTCTCGCGACTTCTGGCTCTCGTGATTTATGTGTGATAATTCAGCTCTTAAGCCGGCGCGCAATGCGGAAAAATTCATGTGTTTGCGAGTGTCGCTGGCTGTCATTTTTATTGGAAGATTTTTAGCTTATTTTTTTTTGTTTATTTTAATTAAAATGAAAACGGCGCTGCAACACGACTGCAAGTCTCCCCCACTCGACAGGCAACAAAAAAGCAAATGTTTGGCAATTATTTTTTGGCAGCAAACGGATTTGACTCATGCCGCATGGCGGCCTCCAGTTGTGGACCGCAGACACAATTTGGTATTCGCTCTGTCTGATTTCAGCTGGCTAATGGCGGCACTTGGCCGCCGACCTTCCGTCAAGAAACATTTATTCTAATTTGTGGCATAAATTCTGTTTTTTCGACAATTTTTTGTGGGCCCCGAAATTACGTTAGTTCAAGAATTCAAACCGCATGCGGAACAAATCTTCTAGTGAATGCTGGGAAAACAAAAGACTTAAGCCACAAACTTGACAGGGAAATTTATTTGCCAGCCACAAAATTGCCGTTAAATTTTAGGTTTTTTACTTGCCGTAGTTTCTGTTTTTAATTGCATTGGCGTCCAGTTCTCTTTTTGCTTGCCGATGAAAATAAGATTCGTGCAGTGAAATTTTTCATGCAATTTCTGGACAAACAATGAAGGCTGGCAGCCAGCCAGGCAGCCCGGCCGTTTGGCGTTCGTTTCGCATTGGCAACGCCCTGAAAAAAAAAAAAGAAAAAAAAAATATGGGTTTTCTGCTGCCACGAAAATAAAGGCAAACACAAGGCGTCGCACGGCACACCCACCTCCGCATTCAATCGATAGGCCCCGCCAAAGGTCAGGCGCTGAGCAAAAAGAAAATAAAAATTAAATAAAATAAAATAAAATACTGCGGCATATAAATAAAGGTGCAGGTTTGCAGTGGTAGCTGCCTTAACGGAGCATAACAAATTTTATGGCAAACAGCAAAAAAATTCATAAGCCAGCCAGAGCACAAAAATTGTTAGCTGGCTGCAGTGAGTGCGGCGTCGTGTGCCCTCCTCTGCCTGATAATGAAAATAATTAAAGGCAAAGCAAACTGCATTTTCTGTAGGCTGAGCAAAGCAGAGTCTTGCTTTTTCCAATAGCAGTTGCCATTATGGATAATAGAAATAAATTTATTTATTATTTATATGATATAGATTATTATTAAATATATATTTTTCTTTTATATATTTATTTTATATATATTTATTTAAATGTTAAAACAAGCTTACAACTTATGCAGAAATTTCTGCTTAATTTTGAAATTTGTCAAGTTTAAGCTAGAGTAGATTCCAGCCAACATGCAGACTCCGATTAATGGGGATATGCACACAAAATGTAGTCTTCATAGCAGCCACTATTAAATAACGTTCCATAAAGTCAATTTGCAGCCTATATTTCATATGCTTTTGTGCACTTAACAGCGCAGATATTACATCAAGTCATACAAAAGTAGAACTTAATGCAGTCAGTGCTTACAGCACATATTAGCTTGTTCTTATCTTATTATTCTTATCTTATATGCTTATGTATAAAAGATATTAATATTAAAATAAAAGTTAATATTAACATCTTTTATACATAATGGCATACCTATAGCTTTTATATAAGACTAAAACCTGCTCAAAATCTTCAACAGCTTTTGACCTGTGACACTTTCTTATTACACTGCTCTTATTTGGTCAGTCATATATCAGTGCAACTCCCAGCGCAGCCTTGAAACTTTATGTTATCCATGTGAAATAAACAGCCGTATGCAAATAAGGCCCACAGTGCACAGTGGAATGCATGTTTGGCCTGTGCCGCCTTATATGGGCCGAAGCAAAAGGCAGAACCCAAGCCCCATTCCTGGGCTTGGCGAGACGAGTTTAGCCACGAACCGAGCCAAAGCTAAAAACAAAAGAATTGGGTAATAAATGTGCACTACTTCTCGACTCGTCGTGTGTCTGTGTGTATTTCGAGGCGCTTCATTCATTCTCAAGAGCCGAGCCGAGCTGAGCCCAGCAAGCATAATTGAGTTTTCAAAATGCATTTTTTGTTTATGGATGCCACGAGTGCTGAGCTTATAATTAAAACGCTGTTAAGGCAATAGCTGCATATTTCACAAGCACTATGAAATGTATATATAATATAGATATATATATATATCTATCTATATATATTGTTGTGTGTGCAACTATCTGGAGTACTCGCCGCTTGTCATTGCAAAACGACTTCAACTTGCTGCCCATTTCCATTTAGACGATATCTGAAGCGTTGCGCTGGCGCCTACAGAGCGCTTGATTAATGAGCCAGCGTTTTGGCAGTTGAATGAATTTCAAATTAGCTCACTGTCTCTTCCACTCTTCCCATAGAAAGCAGCTGCTGCTCGTTGCACTCACTCGCCTTGCCTCCCGCTCTCCCTCTCTCTCTGTCTCTTTGGTCTGCTGCAATCGGTTGCATAATGCGCCCGTGTTTGTGGCACGACAGGCTTTGTTGTTGCTGTTGGCCGTGCTCATGTTGCAGTTATTGTTAGTGCGGCTTGTTGCTTTGTAGCCAAACAACAAAGTTGATCTCGCTGCAGTCGAGGCTGTTCATTCCCTTTTTGTTTCTCTTTTTTTTTTTTTGAGCTGGACGTAACGAGCGATCTATATATTTACGCTCGCTTATCTAGCGGCCCCACAAGGGAGCGAAAAACTTCATGCAAGTCTAATGCAAGCGCGGAAGTTTGCAACTTTGCTCTCTAATCTCGCCTTGATTATGATAAAAGGTAGTTTTAGAAAAGGCCAAGACCCAAGCTAAAATCCTTATCTAACAGTTTCAAGGAACTGCCTGCAGAAAATACCCGCTAAGCTAAGCTCATTCATTATAAATACTGTTTTTTTGGCTTACCTTCGTTCGGTCTCTTTGGCTACGACAGTTTACGCTGAGCCGCTAAGCTCGAGCCGAACAATTGAATAAATCAGACGTAATCATAACATTGATCATCGCTGATCGATTGAAATGTGTAATTAGCCAAATAATAGGCGGACAATGAGACCGCGTTGCCGTTGCCTTGGCATTGTGACTTTGGCCAGAAGACGGCCAAAAGCAAAAGCAAAAGCAAAACAAAAACACAAAAAGCCTGCACTCAAATCAAGTCAACTGTGAGGCTTATTGTGACTGGAAGCGTATCGGCTTATGCATAATAATGTAAGACAATCTATATGTATGTGTGTGTGTGTGCGTGCGTAATAAGCATGCAGAGCTCAAAATCCAGCCGTAGATACAGCGATAAATGGAAATGATTATGCGCTCAGCCAACGCGTCGTATGCGTAACGACGCCCACACGGCCGATGTCGCAGCTAATGCGTTAATTGTCAGTTAGCGTGGTTAAATGACTTGTGGATTTCTTGGCGCTGAGTGGGCGTCATGCGAGAGGGCCTTTCGCCTGTCACAAAGCCAAATTAGCCGCGCGACTACGCACAGTTTCCAAAACTCAAGCAGCTTTTCACGTTTTCCGCCCGAAAAACAAAGCAAGTTCAAAGGCTAATTTTCATTTCGACAAGTTCGTTGCCTAAGTCTTTTGTTTGGCTGCGCGCCCTTGCTGCCTGTCTCTGCTTGCCTGCCTTTCTTTTTGCCTCTTTTCAACTAATTTGCATTCGCAAAATAAACATCGCTGCCCGGAAGTAGCTGCGAGTGAGTGTTGCTTTTACTTTCCTTTGCGGCAATTTGTGCTCTCTTTTCGGCTGAAGATATAGTACTTGATTCATGGCCCTTGGCAATTGGGCTAATGAAAACGGACTAATCAGAGCAGATTGATAGGCTGAGATTAGCTGGAAATTGAGTAGGGATAGATTGCTGAGGCTACTTGAGAGTAGATATATATATATATATATTTATATATATATTAGATTGAGGTATAAGCTATACCCTTATCGAAATTCAATCAAAGCCACGCACTTTTTTTTAGCTTTGTTCGAATCTTATGCATGTTGGTATAGCTATTTTATTTATAATACTACTTTTTAACTATTTATATTAAATAAGTAAATAAGTAGTAGTAAGGCATTTCTGATTATTTGTCATATGATTATATCACGTGAGATATTTATTCAACTAAGAGCATGCAAACTAGTAAAGAATAATTTTTAAAAATTTTAAAAATATTTTAAAATAGCAAAGGCTTGATAAAATACATTACTTGGTCATATTCTAGTACCTATATATAATGTATATCCTCCAAATATAAGCTATAGTATGGAATCACTGGCCAGCACATACACGCCCATAGTTAGGTTCTCCAGCTGCTCACATACTCCCGCTGCGCCTTTGCTCTTGCGGCGACTCCTCACCCGATATCAGACGTTACTACTATGCTAATATACAGCAGTGAAAGCAAACTCTATAGGCTCTTCTAGCAATTCCCCCTCTATAACTTCTCCCTTTTGTAGAGTGCTCAAATTGCCCGCATATAAACCGAAATAATTCCCCCTGAAGACAACGCCCACACAGCCCGCGCCAGTTAGAAAGCGACGCTTTAAATGGCTCCATATTTCGGGCCGCAATCTTTCATCTAATTGCTCTAAGCGTATTTCTCTCGCTGGCCCATAAAACCGTTAATGAGGAGCAATTTATAAAAATAATATGCCAAAAAAAGAGGGAAAAAAATTAGATCTACTTATGTATGTAGAAAGGCAACAAATTATATGGCGCCAATTTGGCTAAAAGGCCCTTGGGGCCCAGTCGCAGCCGCTGAGTCGGGCTCAAGTAATTGAGGTAGCCCAAGTGGACGCTGTGAGTAGTGTGATTTACATAACACACACACAAATAATTTCAGATGTCATCAGTGGGCTGCTTGATCTGCATAATGTCTTGTAGCCATTTGTAATTAAAAATTTACGATCTTAATAAATAATAAAATGGCTGGCACCAAATGCGCGACAGTTTACAATGCATGCATCAAGTGGGCTAATTAAAGCTGCAGCAGAACACAAATGTGGCCAAAACGGGCACAATTGTCAACTAACGAAGGAAGTGGGTCCAGCGCCATGCAAAGTTGCGTCAAGAGCACTTAACAAAAAACTAAAACCAAAAAATATAATAAAAATTAAAAAACAGAAAACAGAAAATAGAAAAAACTGTTTCTTGTTTCTTGGCAGCGATAAGTGGCCAGCGGACACTAACTGTTCATAAATATGGCCAAAACACTTGGCCAGCGCGCTGGCTGCAGCGTTGACAACAGCAAGAAGCAAAAAAAAACCATAGACCATAGACCATAGACAACAAGTGCCTTGATTCTTGGCAGTTGGCAGCTGAATTAGAAATACAGAAATCTACAGAGAGAAATACTGAAGTATGTGGTGGACGTGTGGGGGTCGCTCTTGTTGCTTTGAACTTATTTCCACAAGGTCGTTAGCCAAGACATGTCAGCCAACAGCCCGTTAACAACAACAAATTAAGCCATAAATGCTTGTTGCACATGAAAATTGCTTTTTATTTGTTGTTGTTGCTGCTGGTGCGTTTGCGTTTGCCTTTGCGTGTCAACGCGTTTCGCGGTCAACAGTCAATAGACACCCAGATGACACGCCCACTTTGCGAGCGGACAGACAGGCTCACTGACTTGATTAATCGCCTGAAAATAATTTGCACATATTTACAAAGAATTTCAGCTTACAAAAGCGAAATCTTCTTCCTAAAAGTATTTTTTTTTTTTAATTTTCAAAATTCAGCTGAAATGGGGAAGCTGACGAAAAGTTGAGTGAAATTTATTTAAAATTTTTTAAAAATATTTTTCTTTGGGATAAATATAATTTGAGGAAGTTTCTGAGTTAAGTTAAAGCTATTTTTTATATAGTTTAATATAATATTTAATTTTTTTTTAATAATTTTTTTTTATTTTATTTTATTGAGGTCTTTTAATACATTTTTAAGTATTATTTTTTTATTTAGTGCAATAATAAATACTAAATAAAAAAATAATTAAAAATGTATAAAAAGACTTCAATAAAATAATAATAAAATAAAATAAAATATATTAAAATAAAAAAGAAAAAAAGTTTTTTATGTATGTATGTATGTATGTATGTATTATTATTATTATTATTATTATTATTATTATTATTATTATTATTATTATTACTATTATTTTTTTTTTTTGTACTTTTTATTAGTATTTAAATTTTGTTTTAATATTATCCATAATATATTTAAATATATTTTTTTGTTATTTTACATTATTATATTATTTAATATACTTTATTTATATTATATAACTTACTTAATTTATATTATATTTATATATATTTTATAACAAAAAGAATCAAAACTAAACTCCGAAAAGTTCTCTAAAAAAACAACTTTCCGTGGCAAAAGTCACACAACTATATATATTCTGATATATACACATATAAATATATATAACGATATATATTATTGAATAGGTCAAGGCAAAATCTAGCTATAAAGTACTATTATCTGCCTCAGCCAAGAGCTGATCTTCTTCTCCCCTCTCTCTCTCTCTCTCTCTCAACATTTTCTAATCATACACGCAAATCCCTTCTCTGCTCTCGCCCTTAGCCTCCACTTTTTTGCAAATATATTTTTGTAGTTATACCACAACCTTTACAATCTTTACAACTTTTTCTCACGCTCTAAAAAACTCTCCATATATATGTATATATTTTTTGGCAGTTCCTTCATAATAAATGCCATAACTTTTGATTGGCCAGTTGCGTGCAGTTGTTATTATATATTCAATTAAATGCTTTGATGTGGCCAAAATGAAAGAGGAAAAAAAAATATATCAATTTGTTAACCACATCTTCCGTTCCTGGCCGATTGTTCGGCTAACCTCAGGCTGATTTATGGCCTATGCGGTTGCTCCGGCGCTTTCATCGCATGTGGCAAATTTGTGGCCAGTGGCTATTTGGTCACTTTGCAGTGACTTTGATTTTGGCACTTGGCTTAGTTTTATGGCATTTTACGAGCAGATATATATTGATATGTATATATATACATATATATGGATGTATATTTGTGCTGAGGCCAGTTATGAAAATGATTTATGCTTGTAATTTGATAGAGCGCCGCGCCGCGGACAAGTCAAGTTTCGTGGCTGAGTTTGGCCGGCCATGCGATACGCAGTCAATGCCAAATGCTGATGTCAAGTGTCAGATTACATTTATTTCGATATTTATTACAGAATTAATGGGCAGGCGCAGCCGGCAATTAATTTAATTAGTCGCACACTTGATTTTTCTGCGTGTCGCCTGAGCAAATTTGAAGCCATTGAAGCCGAAATCGAACTTTAAACACTATGCTAATGCAAATCAAATGCATTCCTCGAATTTGGCTTGTAATCGCAGTCGCCTTGAGTCGATGTCGATGTCGATGTCAAAGGATTTGGCAAAGAACAGCTCAACTGAAACCAGATCAGCAGCCGGAGTTGGCCAGTTGGCCAAATGTCAAAAGCTTAAGCTTTAGCTAAAGCAACAGCGGCGCTTTTTCATGGTCAGGCTGAGCAGCAGCACGGCGCACACGGCGCATGAGTGACGTGCATGTTGAGGCGTCACATTTGCTGACCAACTGCATAAATCAAACAACAAAAAAAGCCCCGCTGCCGCATATCCCACGCAGCTAACAGCTCTCCGTCTCTTAATCTCTGTCCCGGTCTCTGTCCATTGTTGCCGTCTCCTTCTCTAGCTGCCGGCTGGCGCACTTAATTAATATACAGCTGCCTGACCACACGGCTTTGGCTTTGGTTTTGACTTGTGGCCAGCAGAATTCATTGCATTTTTTTTTTTTTTGGTATGCCTGGAATGCGAGCAGAAAAAATGGATTTGTTTGTTAATTGAAAGCAGCAAGAACTAAATTCTCTTCTCTCTTCCCTTGCAGCATCACAAGCATGAAATTGGCGAGGTCTTCCAAGATGAGCAGAATATGGCGGCGATACTAATGCGCCGTCACATGGAAACTGGCGACTTGATAATGGTAAGTGCCTAACACATATCTCAGAAGGTCAGCGCAAGAATTCCAACTCGCACGCCCCATTGTTGTCCATTGTTGTGGTCAGACTGGGCTGCTGTGGGCCGCACTTGGGGCAGTTACAATTAAACGCCCGCCACTTGCCGATAATTTGCGGATTTAGACAATTTCTGCTGATTAAGCATTAATTTATATATATATGTATATATATCTCGCGCCACGCTCGGCCACCATAATGTGAATTGCATGTCGATCGACATTAGACTTTGTCAAATGGCCAGCTGCAACAACAGCAACAGCAATAGCAATCGTAACAACCACAACAGAAAGAAACACTCACGAATTGTCGTCAGAGCCAAATCAAGCACCTTGACCAATTTGCTAAAGTGAAAACTCCGATGGCGCATAGGTGATAAGCTGCGAATGTGTCTTGCAATTGTCTGCAAATGCTAGATATATATTTAGCAAAATATATATATTAGAAATATATTTAATGAAAATTTAATTTAGATAGAGTGAGTAGAATTTGTAGAAGCTAGACTAATATGGCAGCTGATAGATAGATAGATAGTTAGATCTGATAGATAGATATATAGATAGATAGATAGATAGGTAGATAGATAGATAGATAGATAGATAGATAGATAGATAGATAGATAGATAGATAGATAGATAGATAGATAGATAGATAGATAGATAGATAGATAGATAGATAGATAGATAGATTGATAGCCAGATAACATCAAATCTGGCCACATTCTAGCTCGAGAGGCAAATAAGTATAACAATTGCTGTAGAACAGTTGTCTCATTACTCATTATTGCCTGACATTAGCCAGCAGCCAGCAGCTCGCCTACGCTGAGATGCTAAATGCTGTGCCCACTAACTTGTCATTAGAAACAGTAGCTATATGTATATTATCTAAAAAGGAGAACCTTCAGATCACAATTGAAATGGTTGCTACAAACATCTGCCAACCCTAACTTGAATATAAATGTATATAATATATAAAATATAATACCAATATATAATGGTCTTAACTGAGAAATTTACAGTACCAATAAAAATAATAAATTTTAAATGGGTGTAAAAGCGAAAAGGCAACAACCTAGACTATATTTCTTTTTGCTCTAAAAAAATGTATATTTGAATATATAAAGTTTATTTTTTTTATCATATATACATATAAAAATATATAACAATATACAATTTTTAATTTAAATAATATAAATAAATACGCAAATTTATAACAAATTATATATAAAATCAATAGATATTAAACAATATTTTTATAATATATAAAATAAAAAAATATAATTGAAAATTAAAAATTAAATTTAAAATAAATATAATTGAAAATTAAAAATTAAATTTTAAAATGACACACTATATATATATATAAACATTTTATTTTATTATATACTTAAATATACTTATACTTATATATATATATACTCTATAAATAACATAATATTTTTAAATTAAATAAAAGTACATAATTATGCATAAAAATAATTTAAAAATTAAAACTAGGCATAAAATATTTTAAAAAAAATTAGATTTGACAATTTAAAGATTGCCATTCCTCTATAGTAGATGCTTGCTTACATTTTATATATATTTAAGCTCACTCTCCATATCATACATTGATCAGGAAATGGAGTTTTGCATGTTATTTCCCCACTTCTTTTTTCTCACATAAAACATTCATCAAAGATTCGTATATAAATCATGGCATCACACACACACACACACATCTACACACACCCTCACACACACACACACACATGATTAATGCAACAGAGTAAATGTTCTCTTTGCTTCCTCACACATCAGCGCCAGACTGGCCCGAAGGTCAATCCGGCTGTTCGAGTGCGACTCTCATTCTTCTATTAACAACTTTAGTATTCTGCAGATAATAAGTTGCTGATAAATTGCTTCAGCTTTTAATTATAACACAATTGGCAATTAACATTTAACCTGTGGCGGAAATTAAGCGCTCGAAACACTTCGCAATTCGCACGCTAAGTGCAAATATTTGTTGGGTGGGTGGAACGGCGGCCATTAAACGTCTTTTCGCCTAGGAAGTGGGCTCTTAATTAGCTTGGGAAATTCGCGAGCAAACGACAAGACAGCGAGCGTGGCGAAAGACTGAAGCGAGCAGTTGATTGAGTCCGCTTAGCTATGCATGAAGATCAAAGCAAATGTCACAATGCCAAAAACTAATAATCAATAACGAGCGGCGACAACAAATATGCGCAGCAATCGGGTCAATCAAAACCAATCAAGCATCAGCCTCTAAAGTGCCGGCTGCATCTTGAAAAAGAAACAAATACAAATACAAATACAAATACAAATACAATATATTTATTTATTGTTTATTTTATTTTTGGCAATTAACTGACGTGTGTTCGTTTTTAATTTGTTAGACAAAAGTCGAAAATGTATTTTTGATAATAATTACACGCGGAGCGACGGCGAGACGGAGACGGAGAGGTTAGCCAAGCGGCCAGCCAATAAAAGGTCAAACTGCAATGTCTGGGCCCGGCTTGGCCGACTTGGCCGTCTTGACCGACTTGTTATGGCCAAGTGCGAGTGCTGCACAGCAAAAAAAGAGAAAAATTGAAAAATTTTACAATTCATAAATAATATGTATGTAGAAAATGCTTGTGCCCGCTGACATTTTGAAGTGCAAAATGGCCAAAAACAAAAAAAAAAAAAACAAGCTAAATTTCGCAAGCTCAGTGCAGCTGTTCGTCCGCAGCCATTTGGCCGGCAACCCGGCTGCCCGAGTGCTCGGCTGTCTGGCTGCCCGTACGAACAGGCTTCCGGCTTAGCTTTGACCTTAAACGGCTAAGAAAAATAGCAAAAAGCCGACTTGTAATTAAAAATCGACAGAAGATCTCTGAAGACAGCTAGAGTTACGCAATTCATCGCTGCGCGCAGTCTTTTAGCGATTTTATGGACGTTTAATTAGTCAGTCCCGCCGCATAGTTGGTGCCATAAAGTGTGCGTACGCCTTAAGACACAAGCCGCAGCGTAATTATTGACCGCATGCAGCCTAATCAAATCTCTTAAACATTTTGTATTCGCTCAGCGATTGCCCAACAGCCGCATTCTCGACACGATATGTCATACAGTGGATTGGATCTTATCTCACAAAAAAAGAGAGATGATTAAAGTGGTATATAAATATATATATATGCAAAATTTAGATTTTAATAAGTTTGGCTATTAATATCAGCTTAAAAGAAAGACTTATGGCACGAACTTGCTGCCAAGCATATATATTTCGATATCTTCAGATTGATATTATTTATTTTTGGGCAAGTTTTCTTGAAGCTAAATCAACTTCTGCCTGTACTTTGCTATTAAAATCGGCAAACACAGGGAAAACAAAGGACTTAAGACACAAACTTGCTTGGAAAACATATTAAATATACATTTCAGCCTTATCTTTAAGCTTTCATTCTCTAACTTAAAAGTTGTTCTAAAAATAAACGATTTCTTTGGCCTGAAAACTCCAACGCAAACAAAAGACTTAAGACACAAACTTGCCAGCAAAAATGCCGTCTTCCAATTTTCCCGTTCTTGTTAAATTTTGCTTAAAGTATAGTTCATTTTATACGAGCTACTTTCATATTGTGACCACAGTGCAAACAAAAGACTTAAGGCACAAACTTGCTAACAAGCACATTGCCCAAGTTGGCTCAGCGTGGCGTTGCTCTTGTTGTTGTTGCCGCACTCTAGGCTTATTTAATTATGGCACAGCATATAAATTGGCACAGCTCTTGGCACGCACTATTTGCCGTTGTTGCTGCTGCTGCTGCTGCTGCTGTGACTTAATTACATGAAAAAAGCAACAAGAGTTGCAGAAACGTTGCCGCCAATAGCCCTGCCTGCCTGGCACTGGATGCTTTGGCGCGCGAAAAAAAGGCCACAAAAACACTTCAAGCTTCGACTGTTGGGCTACCCGCTGGGTGGGGCAGTTGAAAGGGAGACAGAGTATCGGTATCGCCCCAATTTGGCCAAGGCACCTGGCTAAACGCTCTGCTCTGGGCAAACAAGAGATTGTGCGAGTGTCGAAACAGCCATAAATAAACTGCAAATTAAATTGTATTTAAAAGTGAGTAAGAATAGGGCTATGCTGATTATAGCCCATTAATTGTCAGCTAGTTACATTTGAGTTAAGCAATTTGGCATTGAGTGAATATTCGCTCGAGTGCGCCGATTCGCACACTCACGCACACTCAGTCCATCTCAGGCTCCATATGAAAACAATATTCATGGCTAATTAGAGGCACTCTGCGCCCTGCGCTGGGGCGTTTGTTGTACAAATGTTCGGCAATTAGTTGCGCAAATATACAAATTGATGACAATTACTTTGGCGCGGGGTTTGCGTGGCTTTTGCCTGGCGCCTGTTAATTGTTTAATATTAAATTACAAAGTGCATCGCACTGTGGCAAAGTGCGTCGAAATTAATCAAGCGCCGAAACGAGTTCAAGGACAGGCACAAGCACAAGACGTCAATCAACATCAGCCATCATAATATTTCTGTGCCATTTGCTGATAAATAAAGCATTTTTGGGGCCAACTGCAAATAGTCTTGGCTTGATTAATGCTAATTGCGCCAAATGTCAGGCCAACAGCTGCCAGCCGCATTTTGTTTAAACAAATTATTCAAAAGGTCGCACAGCAGCAGCAGATGCAGCCTGGTTCTCCAGCCAGCCAGCCAGCCAGCATCGTGTTGACTTTAGACTCTTATATAACAGCGCTCGTCTCGTCCACTAATTAACAGCCACATAAACGTATCAGACAATGCACTCGCATGATCTGAGCTCAGTTTAAGTGCTTTACACAGCCAGAAACTAG
The DNA here is from genome assembly GCA_018903745.1 of Drosophila repleta. Classification (NCBI taxonomy): domain Eukaryota; kingdom Metazoa; phylum Arthropoda; class Insecta; order Diptera; family Drosophilidae; genus Drosophila; species Drosophila repleta. The sequence continues at coordinate 15,781,407 of JAEIGN010000497.1, read as the reverse complement.
ATTCAAATGAATTCTGTTTTTTTTTTTTATAGTTTTTTTATGCCCGTGATGTCGATATAAATTTGTAGTTATAAAATAATGTGTTAATTAAAACTTATTTTATTTTCATATATATGTTGAGCAGTCATTTAAGAGAATTATGGCAGTTGCTATAAAAACTATGGCATTTCTAGTTGGCTAATAGAATTAGAAACAAATTTTAATAGCTATAAAAGTTTTCAATTATTCGAATATTCCACTTGACTTTGGCATATGACAATGATATATATTACACAGCAGAGCATGAGATTTTTCTGCATTTTTTAACATTTAATATATATATTTTTTAATTTGAATAAAATGTCAAATTGAAATATTTAAATATGAATTAATCAACCAGTTTTAAAGCCAATCAGACTAGAATTAATCTTTTGCTGCGCTCGAGGCAGCTGAACATATTTGAATTCAACTCGTTTGATGTTAGCCCTAATCCCTAATTGATAGTGGAATTAAAACAACAAGAGTGTAGAAAGGCTATGAACTGATGATAGAGTTATGAAAAGTCTATATAGACAATGAATGAATATCTATATATTTATTTTGTATATATATTATTAATATATATTAAATAATATATATAAATAAATAATAATAACACATTTATATTTTATTTATTTTAAAATATTTATTATTTTTTTTATTTATTAATTTTTAAATTTATTTTTTACATATATTATTAATATTAAAATAAATAATATATATAAATAAATAATAATAATAATACATTATTTATATTCTATATATTTTAAAATATTTATTATTATTTACTTTTAATTATTAATTTTTAAATTTCTGTATTTTACTATATTATATAATATTATTATTAAGAATAAAAATCTTTCATTTTATTCAAACTAAATAAATTTCATAAAAATATATATTAACAGAATATAAATTAAATTCAATTAAATATTTTGTCTGTAAAAAAGTCTTCTCAAAGCGGATTCACTTCCGCAAAAACTTACTCTCAAGAAGAAAATTCACTTTCCAAAGTGTCCGCCCATCACCCATAACTTAATCATTCAGTGACTCAGTCAGTGACCCAATTAGGATTGCCTTACGCAACCGAAATAAGGTCAAATCATGCCATAAGCCACAGAGATTTTATTTATTGCACAATGCAATGCACTCGGTTAAATGAGTTTTTGGGCTCTTCCTTTATTTAGTGGCATTCAAAGTCCACGCCTTCCCCTTTGGCATGCCAGCAGCACGTTGCCCTTTGCATTCGCTTTGGCATTTGGTCGAGTGCAGCGCTTAAAGATCAAAATATACGTGCCTCGAGTATTTATGCCATTTGATCAAATAGCAACAAGTGAATAGAGCAGCCACAGCAAGAGAATCAACAACGAGCCCAATTATTTGGCAGCATCTTGCCATTTTGGACACGGGTTTCGGCGTTTTGGGCAACTCTATTAGATACGCGCACAACAGCCACAGCTAGAGTATAAGCAACATCAGACGTCGCATCAGCATCATTAAGAAGCCACAAGTCTTTCGGGCAACAAAAACTAGTTTCTAGTTTGAGCTTTTGAGCTTCTTCATCGTCACCTTCTTAACAAATTGTTTACTTGGTGCTTGGTGCTTGGTGCTTGGTGCTCGTCGCTGCAGCCTTGATATTTACACAGAGTTGAACGCGTCTCTCGGCCCATCAGCTTCTAAGTATATATTTAAATATCGCGCACACTTATAGACAAACTGGCCACTGCTTTGATTTGCATCAGATGCGCCATCAACGTGTTAAAAACAGTTAAATTTATGTTATTTGCTCTTTTGGGCCGACTCGTCGACTCGTCGTCTCGTGGACTCGCCGACAGGCGCACAGCGCGCGCGCGCACTTGCGGGAGTTCGTTGCCTAAGTCTTTTGATTTGACATTCGCCGAGACAAGCGTCTGCCGTAAAATACATCGACATTTATGCAGCGACATTTACAGCGTTTCTGATTTTACGCTCTTGGCTTTTTCAATTTAAATAAACTTTATTTAAACTGAAAATTGCTTAATTCTAATCTCACGGAAATCTTTGAAATATTTTTTGGACAATTTCAAGGAATTAGTTTTTATTGAAGAATTTGCAACTGTTTTAAGGAATGACGAACATATCTTTATATTTCCGTCCGTCTGCCGTATGTAGAACGCGTCGCCAGAACCACAAGAGCTAGAGACTAAATTTTTATGTATTCTCCGATAGCACGAAAAGATCGAGTTTGTTTCAGAAATTATACTTTTATTTTTAAATTATTTTTATAAAATATTTTAAATTAAATATTATTTATATAAATATTTTTAAATTTTTATTTAAACAAACTTTATTTAATTCTACAAAAAAATGTTGATATATTTTAAAAATTAATTTAAATATTGGAAAAACCTCTTTTAAAATTTATGAAAAATAAATTATGAAAAATAAAAGATAAATAATTTTAGAACTTGCTAAAAAAAAACTTAATTCCTAAAAAAAATTAGTATAGTAAATAAATTACTTATTAAATATATATACATATAAAAATAATTTTTTCTCTATTTAGATTTTCTATTTTTAAAACCGCATATTATTATTTAGGGAAAAAAATAAATAACATTTATTTAAAACACAAATAAAATAAAAATAATATTTTCCAATTTAGATTTTCAGTTTTAAATATTTTATATAGATTTTCATTTAGAGAAAAAATAAATAACATTTATTTAAAATACTAAATTCCTATCATAAATCTGCGCTGCGAATGTCACTTGATTGACGACTTCAGTTTTGTTGTCCAGTGTTCAGTTTTTGGGTGCATGTAAAACATTTGCATCTAATGAGTTGAGTAATTCGAGCCGCACGTCATATTTCCTACATGAAGCTATTAATTTTGGTCGAAACTAATACATAAATTTGCAATTTCACTATCCCATCGGTATCATATCAAATGCGGTGGTTTTTTTGGCAAATGCAAATTTAGTTGCTCAAGTTTCGAGTTTGGTCAGTTGGCCAGTGGCCAACTCGTTGGCAGCCACTTGCTGTAACAAAACTGAGACAAAACTGATCCGACATAACGACAGGCGCATATTAAGACCTGAGGCGAAATTGCACCAGTCGCTGCTGCCGCTGCGAAGATCAGCTGCTGGCGATCTTTACGCATGTGGCACGATGGAGCATAAAGGATTAGCCATGCTCCACTTCACAGTCTTTTCAATTATGCGAAGCAGACACTTTTGTTATTATTTAATCAATTTGGGGCAGTCTCTGCTATTTCCTCATGAAAAATGATTTTTAATTGCCCGCCCGAGAGCGGCGGAGCAGGGGAGGGGGGAAGTGTGCCAACACCCCGCCTTCTGGCATATTGCATTTTAATAATACTCTGTTTGGGTTACGTGATATGTGCAGCGCAGATGCCATAAGGCGATTAGGCGCATGTCGAGGCGATGGCGAAAGTGACGTTTAAGTGAATTTAAATGCATTTAAGCCAAGACAACTTAGGCTTAGTTTCGTTTAGACTACTCTTGGCTAATAGACGGCGATAATTCTTAGCAGTGCAGCAACAGCCTTGATAGACCTTCACTTTGGCGCTGAGTAAGTGCAAGGATAACTGCAGCCAGTTGACTTGACTTGTCTTGATTTTGACTGCGGCTGACATTGACATGCAACTTCATTAAGCGTCTGGCTGCCTCACTGTCAAAGCTAGCCTCAGCCTCTGCCTCTGTCATGCGAAGTTATTGGAGCGGCAAACTATAAAGCGCACTTTGACTTGGCCCGTTCGCATTGAACTTGTTGCCAACGCATAATAGCCACACTCACACACACACACACGCACTGCTTAACAAATTATGCCAAAAGTGCTGCAGAGTGCGTTAAGCATCTAGCTGTTACATTTAGCCAAACAAGCGAATGAGCAAATTAATTTTGATTGCATTTGATTTGATTGCCTCGCGGCTGTGTGGGCCATGTTCTTGTTCTTAAGCCACTGGCCATAAGCTGACCATGGGCGGCGCCTGCTGTGTGTGTGTCTTTTTTTTTTATAAATATTCATTGATCAGTCACACACACTCATGACTGCTGCCCGAAGGTGGGCTCTGTGTTCCTAAGCTATGGTTTTTCTTTTTCTCTTTTTTTTTAACGAGCTGCTTTATGTAAACAAACTGTTAACACTGCAGAGGCTGGTGGCTGCTGGCTGCTGGCTGTTGGCTGTTGGCTGTTGTCTGTGTTGCGCCTTAGTTTCTTTTTGTTTGTATTTTCTTGTTCTTACTCTTATTATTTCGATTTTTTGTTGCTGCTGCTGCTGGCTTAGTTTATGGCTACTTGCGGCCGTATTGAGCAGTGATCTTAAGCGCCGATTAGATTTAACCTTGACCAAGATGATAACAAAAAAAATCAAACAAAAAAAATAACATACTCAGAAAACAGAAACAAGAATTACAGCCAACATAACAACTCACGAGCTACCATAAAAATGCACTCAGGGGGCGGCAGCTGTAACCAAATTCAGATTTGAATGAATCCACAGTCATTCAAGTGAAAGAAAATTTTTTTAAAAATATTTTAAACCTAATTTAATATTGAAAATATAAAAAGAATTTTTTATATATTTTTATTAGATTTTTCTGCTGAGCAAAAATATAAAAAATAAATAAACATGCAGATTTTGAGATCCAACAAGGCTAATACCTTTTCCAAAAGCCATATTTCAATAGCTGTCCAAATTATCTATAATACTTAGCAATTGAGCACTTAATTGAGCTTTGCCATTTAATCATAAATTGTTCTACAGCTGTCAAATGTGTATAAATAATTTTGAAAATTATAACAAAGCTTTTAGTTGAGTAATATGTGAAGTCTGTTGCGTAGGCTGTTGTCATCACGAGCAGACTTTAGCTCTCCCACAGCTGCTAAGTTTGAGCTTCTGTTGTGCTCTCTGAGATCACAACTGGTTGAAGTTTGCTTGCTTAATAATTTAATTTAGATCATGAGAGAGCTGTTCAAACGTGAAACGTGTAGAGAGCGTAAAAACTTAAAATAATTAAATACATACACTTTTTCATATTGTAAATATAATATATCAATTTTACTTTAATAAAAAAATATATATTTATATAATAAGTTAGCACATAAATTTATATTATATATAAGTATATGAAAATAAATTTTAAAAATATATAAATATAAAATATATCCATTTTAAATTTATTTATAAATAATAAATTTAAAATACATAAAACTAAATAAATAAAGAATGAATTATAAAATAAATATAAATTTTATATTTATTTATTTGTAGATTTATATATTTTTGAAATTTATATTTATAAATAATAAATTTAAAATATATAAAACTAAATAAATAAATATACAATTATTTATATAATAAATTGAATATAAATTTTTATATTTTTTTTTTTATTATAAATATAAAATTATTTATATAAAAAAATGTATATACATTTTTATATATATTTATTTATAGATTTATATACTTTTGAAATTTATATATATGCATTTCAATATTTATATTATTTGCATATAATTTTTATTTTAAATATTTATTTATTTATGTATTTAAATATTATTAATACTTTTATATTTTATATTTTATTATTTTTAATATATATAAATATTTATTATATATTTTCTTTCTTAGACTCTCATTTGTGGCAATTAAATATATAAAAAATATATATATATATTTATTTATATATTTAATTACAAATATATTTTCATTATATAACCAATTCTCAAACAACACAATGATGAGCCTTCTTCGAAGACAAACAAATAAAATTCAATTATTACAATTTATTCTGCCTGGGCAGGCACTCAGCCAGCCAGCCAAGTTAACAATCAAAAGAGCTGCCTCTGCTGGCGTCCGTCTAATGCTCGTGTCATGAATCTGCACAAATTATGCTAATTTCCAAAATTGCAAACCACAAAGTGATTTTTGTTTTCAATCGGTTTCTTTTGTTGCTCCCCGATGGCAGTCGATTTTCAATATTTGCAGAGCGAAGCCAAAGAGAAATATAAATATAAAAGCCAGCGGCAGAAGGTGTTAATTGTGATTGTAAGTCTCGGTGGCCGTAGTTCAGTGAACTCTGTGGCGGGGGCAGCTGCTCGGCCTGAGATGAGCTGATGAATGTAAACTTGAATTGAACTTCAATAATAAATGATGAAATTATGAAATTATGAAATTATTGCTCGTTATGTGAAATTAAAAAGCAATTAGCCAAGTGAAGGGAAGACAATGGAAAATGGCAAATATTATTATCATCGCATCCCAAATCCTTCACAGCATTGCCAATTGATTGCTATCGGGGCAGGGCGTGGCTGCAGTTGGCCCGAATTGATTTGAGGCTGTGCAGGTGCCAGTTGGTTGCTCGCTTGTCACACGGACAGCCAGGCAGTTCGGCTGACTGACAATTGGACAGCGTTTGTGTGTGAAAGGCTGAGAGCGGTCTAAACACGTCTGGGATTGCGTTGAGGCTGCAATAAATAACGCCGCCTGTCGCGGCAACGGGCAACAAGATATAACAATCATGTTGTGGGTGATTACATAAACTAGACAGCCGTACAGCCGTACAGTTGGACAACTTTATTTGCAGTGTAGCAGGCAGCGATTTGAAAGCAATTTGCTGTTTTCCCTGTTTGCAAGCTGATATTTTTTTAACATTTATATCAAAACATAATTAACTAAGTAGCACGTGCGGCTAACGCACGTTCAATTAATTGAAAAAACTTGTGTGCGCTATGCTCAGCCTGAGACTCTCAGCCCAATTTCAACACACACACGCAGCAGCAGCAGCACAAATAAATAGTCTAGTAATTTATTAATTGCACTCTCGCATAAACAGCCCCAGCTAGACATATTTTATTTATTTTCTTAACTAACAACTTGCTGCATTTTGAAAATTACATAATAACAGTCGTCGTCGGCGTCGTCGGGCTGCCCAAAGAACTCCGCTCAACAATTCCAAATAAATTTCCGAGAGCAACATAAATTTGCAGAGTACGAGTGTGAGTGAGTGCTTGAGCGATACCCTGTTGCTCTAGGAATTCTGGAATTCTGGCTCTCAGCATGCTGCTGTGACTGCTGGAGCTGAGCTGATACTATATTCCAGCCAAGATCCAACTCTCTGTCGAGCTGAAGAGGAGCTGTCGTCGCAGTGATCTCTCTGCTAGTCTCTCTGCTTATATCTCTGTCCCTTTCCCTGCTCAGCTCATCCTCCTGTTCATTTCTCTTAGTGCGCTAGACTCTTACAATTTGACCTCCCTCTATTGTGTGCTCTCTAGCTAACAAACCCAACACTCTAGTAGAACTCATGACAGAACATGTCTGACCCTCATACAATATTAGATTTTAAGGTGGAAGCACTCTCAGCTTGGCTGAGGCAGCCAATTGAATAATATTATTAATAATAAAATAAATTAATAAATATAATATTTGATATTATTATATATTTTATATATTATTATAGATTTATTTATATTTTATATATTTTTTTAAATATTATGATAATATTTAAAAAATTTATAAAATATATTAATATATAATAATCCATAATAATAGTAAAATATATTATAATATCAAATATTATTTTTATTAATTTATTTTATATATATATTATAATATATTTTATATATTTTTAATATTTAATGGCCCGACTGCAGCTTTAATAAAAAATAAATATAAATTAATTAAATTAATTATCAAAATAATTTATAAATTTATAACAATTTCTTTTTATATCACGCTGACTCTGTCAACATCTGTTTTGAAGAGCATTCGAAAACATTGTCAACTTATGGAATCTATTTGATGTATATAATCTGAAGCATCACAGATGTCTATAAAGCACAGCCTACCCTCTTTCTAGTCATTTTCATTGAGTATCGTAAAGCATTAAAATAAATAAATAAAAATGAGCGCGGCACACGCCCAAAAAACTAAAAGAAACGCCTCAGCCAGTTTAGGCAGTCGGACAAATGTTGTTGCAACTGCCACAGTTGTTGTTGTTGTTGCTGCTGCTGCGACAGCCTGCAAAGGCGGAACACATGCATATGTAGCATGTCTCTCAAAAAAAAATTAAAATAAAATAAAATAATAAAATGCGAGCAAACGTTGCGCCTATTTGATGGCGATACGCCTGTCCACTGCACACGCCAACAAAATTATGCACACGCGCATAAATTATGACAAATATACATATATATAAAAGATACATACCTATATATGTATAAGGCAATGAAATGAGATTTGTATGCAATTTATGGCTCAGCTTGGCCCTTTAAGGCATTCACCTGTGCGCACTGGCAACCCGCTTTCAAGTTGAATGCCAATAGCAATGGCTTCGCTGACACATTTATCATACGCACCGTGCGCCGTTATCTGCTCGAAAGGCTGCAAAAAGAGTGCATTTAAATGTCGCCAGCTCCGGCATCTCTCATAACTCAACGGCAGCAGCTGGCCAATTGGCGAAACGCACTTTGCAAATTTTGCAATTCAATAGGCGACGCGACGCGACGCTTCGGCATTGAAGTCAACTTGAAGCAGCCGCAGTCAAAGTCGAACTGGCCGAAGCCGAAGCCGAAGCCTCAGTTGCAGTCTTTGCCTTGTCATCAATGGCAATTTGTTGCTTTGCAATTTGTTTTATGGCACAGCCGTCCGCGAGGACATTGAACTCTGGCGTTTCCTTTGACATTTGCACACGAAAATCAAGTCTGGTTCTAAGCGCAAAATATTATTTGCTTTCAGCTCTTAGTTAATGCATCAATTGCGTCTTATGGCATAAATATATACATATATATCTATAAATCAAGTTTAATCATTCCAACTGAGTCAGCATTCGAATTCCAGTCACATTTCCGTTTTGCCCCGTTCGTGTTTTGGGCACATTAATATCGCGAGCAGCTGTAATTTATATTTAATATTTTAATTATAGCACTTAGAATCGCAGTGGTGGCTTGGCTTGAGCGTGGCCAAGATCTAATTGGTTCATATAGCCGCGGGGCGCACTCGAGTGGGTGACGCTTGGCCTGATGAATTGGCTAAATGAAAATAAAACTAATTCTAAATAGATTGCTTTTAATTAGCTAACCTTAGCCAAGGTCAGCTCAGCTTGAGAGACTATTTGATTTTCAATTTTCTTGAGCACTTTTTTATTATTTCTCATTCCTTTTGTTTTTTGTTTTCTGCTGTTAATTATTGCAATTACAGAGGCGATAAAAACCGTGGCACAAACAACGCTCAGCGAAACCGCCCAAGAAACATTCTTATCTAGATCAAATGTTTTGCATAAATTGTCCAGCTATGCAAATCGCCGCTAATTCTTATGATCGCTCTCAGCCGACTCATTCATACTCCGGCTGAAACTATATTAAACAGAAGTGCATATAGATTTCGTACTGAAAATATCTGATTAATAATAAGGCGCAGCTCGACTGTGCGCACCTGTCAGAGGCTGTGGATGAATATGTATTTGTTTCACATAACAGAATATCTGAGAAGTCTTCAAGAAAATTTTAATTTTATGCTGAAAAGAAATTTTATTAATTGAGCACTTAAAAATAGAAAAAAGAAAAAGAAAATATGAGAAAAGAAAATATACATTAATAAAAATATTCCAAAGGAATACTAATAAAAGAGAATTTATATAAAAAATATATTTTTATAAAAAAAATATTCCTTTGAAATGATAAATCATTTCTTTTTTTTACTAAAACAAACAAATTTTGTTTGTATATATTAAAAATATATGAAATATTTTTATTAAAAATATATAAAATATTTATTATAAAAATATATAGAATATTTATATTAAAATATATATAAAATATTTTAAATATATATATTGTTATAAAACTAAATAAATTTTTAACTTTAAATTAAAAAACAGAATTTAATAAAATATTTTTTAACACTAAAATGGTACTAATATATTTATGAGTATTAAAAATATAAACATATTTTTATTTTTACTAAAGAAATATTTAAATGTGAAATAAAAACATTAAAAAAATTAATTGAAAAAATAAAATAAATTTTATTTTGAATAAAAATAAATAATAATAAAAGAAAAAATACCTTATAAAAACCCTATATATTTAATTTAGATTCAAAAATTCAGATGTAAATTAAATAGAATAATTTTTAAAAAATTATATTATATTCAATTTAATTATATTTATTTAAATATTATAAATTGAAATATTCTTTAAAAACTTAAATTAAATTTTAGTTTTAGTTATACCATTTTTATTTTTTTATTAAATATTTAATATCAAAATGTTTATAAAATATTAAAAGCATTCACCAAAACAGTTATTTATAAAAGCATTTAAAGCCTTTTAAGAGTTAAAGACCCGCATTAAAATACCAAATACCAAATACCAAATAGCAACAATTTAAGCAGCAACAGCTTTTTGTTCCACTTTGAGTACACAGCTTGGCTCATTTATGTTTTTCTTCATTATTTATAAGTTGCCATAAATTACGTCTTTCAATTTGCTCGCTTATTGAGCCGGTATTAACATGGATTTCTTTTTTGGATTTGAAACTCTTTGCAGGAGGGCAGCATCGGTCACGATCTGGTGATTAAACCTTTGCCACACGAGCTGAGCCCCAACCAGGAGCAGGCCCATCACATTGTCTACAAGCGAGCGGCCTCCGCCGCCGATGATCAATTGAGTGACTTTGGTAGGTATACGAAGTGCTTAAGTCTTGATATATGAGCCAGAAGTCAGAAGTGCTGCATTCATCTAACTTCTTTTTGGGCTCGCCTTGGCCTGGCAATGATCCCCATCATGCGTGGCGTATCACTCTTCGTTTGCTCCGTATATCTGCATCGGCATCTGCTGCTGGTAATGGGCACATTGAACTAGAAACCAGCTCTAAGCTCTAGCATAAATCTGTCCGCGAGCGACGGCGAGATCGACGTGCGCATGATTAGCATTTCCTGTTCGCTGCTGCGCGCGGGTTCAATGTAAGCCACGAACTCTCGATGTGAGGCAATCGACGTTGTCCTTCGCCGAATGCATTTACCTCTTGAGAGACGCCGGTGGCGCCAAAATACCAACGAGTTAATTCGCGCTGTCCTCTATAAAGACGGCTACTTTATGGTTGGTATTTCGGCACTGCCTTATAATGAGCGAAAAATTAAGTTTAAATACAGTTAAATGTACAGCTACCTGACTTGCTCAATAATCATAAAAAATAATTAAGCTATTGCAATGGATTGTGATTCATCTCCCCCTCTCTCTCCCTCTCTCTCCCGCTCTCTCTGTGTAGCTTTCATGGAGCCCGACGATTTGCTGGCCAGCGAGAAGCTGGAGCGTCTGCAGCGGCGTCAGCATCGCAGCCGACGCAGCAGCGGCAACAGTCCCGACTTTGAGGACATCAACGAGGACGAGGACGAGGGCAACCTGGAGGCGGAGCCAGCCGAACCCCAGACTTCGGAGTCACGCGTGCGCCCCAGACGCCAAGCCCCGTACGTCATCTACCCCGAGGTCTTGGTGATTGTCGACTATGATGGATATCGGCTGCATGGCGGCGACAACCTGCAGGTGCGTAGCCCTGGGCGTGCCACTTGTCAGCGACTGGGGTTTGCCAAAAACTGAACCCGGGCCCAGCCTGGACATTTGTAAAAGTTGTTTGTGCCTTTCGGCGATTGTCGGATAGCGGCTAGCAGGCGACGTGTCTATGGCAGACAAGCTGCCCATATTAATTGGGACTGCCAGGCACGAAATAGAATATAAATTCGACAGAGCACGCAAAGCACCTCAGAACGAATTAAAGCCATTTTGATGCTAAATATAAATGCGAGCAGAACTGACGTGATATATACAGAGAGTCTAGGCGGAGTCTCGCCCGATGCTATCAGCTCAGCTTAGACACAGTTCTTAGCCGCGCCGCCGACTCGGCTGCTTCGTATGCGCATCACTCACGCGCTGAGATTAATGGGGCTGCGTTTGGGTTTGGGTGCGAGCTTAAGCGGCTTAGATAAAAGATGAGACCAAGCGACAGCTGCAGCGTTTGTCACTGATGAATGTGGGCAGAGTAGCTGTCAAATGGCAGCTCTACATATATATATGTATATATACTTTAACTATTTGAACAATCTCTTTTGCAGGTCAAAAGATACTTCATTTCGTTCTGGAACGGCGTCGATCTGCGCTATCGCCTGCTGAAGGGACCCAGAATACGCATTAGCATTGCTGGCATCATCATCTCACGCGTAAGTCGAGTCCATTACACAATATTTAGCTTTCATTGCAACTAATTGAGTAATCCGAGTTGGCCAAGTCAACTCTGACCCACAGCCAAATGGAGGGGGGGCCACTGCAAATCGGAGCAAATGTCGGCCGCAGGCAAAGCCAGACAGAAACTTTATCACGATTCGGTGGCCAATTGTGCAGAAAGCAACAGAGAGAGAGACAGAGAGAGGGAGGGAGATATGTAAGAAAAACCAACAACAGGCAACGCATGGGCTTCGTTAGAAAAAATGTGCACAATCAATTTGGCCATTTGCTTGGGCCATAAACAAAGCAAAGCTACAAATTTTAACAAGTTTTGTTTTGTTTTTTTTTCTGCGAGAAGTAAAATGCTCGTGTGCAAAATAAAGCAACAAAAAAGAGCGAAGCAAAAAACTTTGTTGCTAAATGCCTAAGGAATTAGCAAATGCCGCAGCACGCGAACAAAAGACTCAGGCAACGAACTTGCTTGGCCGAAAATAGAGCTATCGATTGGCAGCATATGTGGCTGGCTCACTGGCTGGCTGACTGGCTGACTGTCTGATTTGTTGCCCGATTGTCATAATTCGCAGCAAACATCCTTTGGCTGCCGTCTGCGGCGTCTTCTTGCATAACGCGACCGCAGCTCGTTTTGACTTTCTCACACACTCAGACAGACAGACAGACAGTTCAGGAAGCCATTTGCCACAGAGAAGCGCCTGCCAGCTGCCGGCGACCCACTCACTCAGTGTGTGGAAAGTGGAAAATTGGCGCAGCTCCGGCAAGGCACCTGCAGCAGGCAGCCCACATGGCAGCGCGGCTTACCCTAAGTACGACGCGACAACACACATGTAAACAACAACAAATTGTTTTAGACAGCATAAATAATGCAGTTGCTGCGGTGGCTGCTGCGGCAGTTACATAATTTAATGGGCAACTTAGTTGAGGCTTAGATTGCTGCCCAATTCGATGCAGCGATGGATATGTATATATGTATAGTTATCTATATATCAGTCTATATATATATATATATATATATATATATATATTGATCTATCTATTTCCACATCCATGTTTGTCCACATCTTGCCGCAACGGCATCCGCCGCTAAACGCTTTTGCGCTAATTAATGCTGATATTTATTTTGCTGCCCATAAACAACGAATTCACAGCAACTCGGATGCCGAATCGAAATTGCAGCTGAAATCGTAGTCGGCGCACAGTAATTACTCAGAATTTATATTATATACGATATTGCATATCCGATAAGCCGCTGAAGTCTGTTTGCAAATATGCAAAAGGCTTAATGGAAGCCGCTGAAAGGGGCGGGCGGCGAGGAGGCGGAGCGGGCAGTTAGCATATATATTGATGACAGATTGCATATGGTGTATCGTAAATTAGATATAGAATGCCGATATATAAGTGCATATATATCTGTCATTAGACTAAGCTCTGTAAGCCAAGACTCTGACCTAAGAAGACTCTCAATCTCGCACTCTCACAGTCTCTCACTCTCGCTCTGAGATATGACGAGCTGGCATATATATCTGACAGATTAAGTATGTCAAATGATAAATAAGATATAGAATGTTGATATCTAAGTAGACATATATGCATAATTAGACTATATTTTATATGCCCTAAGATTACTCTCCCTCACTCTCACTCTCTCTCTCTCTCTCTCTCTCTCTCTCTCTCTCTCTCTCAGCCTCAGCTTGCTTTTACCCCAGCCCGAACAGCTCAATTAATCATGAGTTAGCATAAATATTTATGACAGATAAAGTATGTCATATAACATATAATCCTATAATAACATAGAATTCTTATAAGTAGATATTGTATATATGTATATATATATATATGCCCTAAAAAGCATCTCTCTCCCTCTGCCTCTGCCTCTGTCTGCTCGAATTAGCTCAGCTCGAGCAGCTCTATTAATCATGAGTTAGCATATATATTTATGACAGATTAAGCGTGTAATAGCATATATAATGATATAATGACATATAGAATTCTTATAAGTAGATATAGTATAAGCATATATGCCCTAGGAGCATCTCTCTCCCTCTGCCTCTGCCTCCCTCAGCTCAGCTCAGCTCGAGCAGCTCAATTAATCATGATATTTATGACAGATTATAATAACATATAGAATTCTTATAAGTAGCTCTATATCCATAATGAGACTTTGCTCTGTATGCCCTAAGAAGACTCTCTTGCTCTCACCCACTCTCTCTCTCTCGCTGCCTCTGCCTGCTCCCATTAGATTAGCTCGAGCAGCTCCATTAATCACTTCTGTTTTTTGCTGATTTTCCTGATTTTGAGCTGTGGGCAATCATAACAAGTCGTAGCTTCAGATTTATCTGGTCGCAGACACAGAGCGAGATAATTAAATGAATTGGCGTGGGCAGCTGACGCTTGTTGTTTGTGGTTTGTGGCTGTGCGTTGGGCTACCGTTGCGCATGGTCGACCGATTGAACTTTTATCTGTGACATTTAATTAACATTTTAATTAATTGCGGGCAACTTTCCGTTAGAATTGAGTTACACCTGCCCGGACAGGGGCGGGGCGGAGGCATATCGTACAGCCGCCAGCAGACAGTCGACAGCCGACAGCTGTACAACGTGTCGAACGCTGCGCTTGCGCCACAAACATTTTTCAATGCAGCCACGTTGCGTATACGCAATTTATTATGTGCGTGTCGAATGAGCGAGCGAGTGAGTGTGTGTGTTTGTGTGTGCATTTAATATAGCTGCAAATTGTAATTTGAGCGCTGTATACTAACTGGCCTACACTCGATTAGAATTTCAGTTTAGCCATAAATTGAAGTTTTTGATGCATTATTAAGTTGGCAAAAAGAGAAAAACTAGGTTGGCAGCCAAGCGCCAAGCGCCAAGTGCCTGACTTATTGTCTCTCTCAGTCTCTGGGGTGGGGTGGGAAGGGGGAAGGCTCTGCTCAGCCTTGCTGATATTTATTTATTCTTTTTATTTCTGTGCGTTTTGTTGTCGATTAATTGCGCAAAGTTAAACAACGCAAACATTTTGCACTTGGCTCTAAGTAATTCTGCTGGTTATTTGTCAGCGACTGATTAATTTATGTGAACGATCAAATATATGGCTAGAATCGAACCAGCGAGCATTGAGGTCAAATGGACAGACCTTGAGACGTTTGTACTCTGTAAATCAAAATATGAACGAAAGAAAGTACTTTGAGAATTTGCATTCAGTTCATTTAGAGGCTGCCAATCAACAATCTCCACTCAGGCTTATCTCAGCGGATTTATCAATAGTTTTCGGGCGCGGAAATGGCGAGTAATGCAGTTGGGCACACCCAGACCAGCTCCAGATGCCCGGACTCATAACACATGTCATAACAAATTCCTAGCTAACGAAGTTTCGAATTCCAGTAGCCAGGCCTAGATCCAGGTGTTGGCCCCGGTTCAAACTGCAACATATGTCACGAGGAGCTTATCGCCAGTAGCCGCAGCATGGGCTGACCCAAAGGCACAATATATATACAAGAGACATGTACTATATATACGATCCAAATAATGTAACCCAAAGCCGACAGCGCCGTGGGTGGTGTCCGAAAGTAGCCACCGGCTGTCGCCCAATTCCATTCCCCAAACGACATCCAATGACTGTGTGGGCGCAGTCAAAGCGTTTGTCATTGCACTGGAAGTAGGAGTTGCGGCTGGATCTCGCTCTGGAGCTGGGTGGGTGGGTGGTTTGGTTGGCTTTGGCTTTGGCTTCGGCTTGCGAAATGCTAGAAACATAAGCGCAACTAGTTTGACAGTTTTTTTTTGTTGGTTTTGGGCCAAGATTTATGCGCCCTGTGAATGAAATTAAAATATTAAGTCGCCAGGCGGCAAGACTTTACATTTAATTACGCACAAGAGGCATTGCAACATTTTCAGCAAAACAAAGCAAAATAAAACAGAAATGAAATCAAATGAAACCACATCCATTTTTGGGAAAGGCAAACCGGTCTCCCAGTTGCCAGCCTGGTTACATTTTAGGTACTGCTCGATCGCACTCGCACTCGCACTCGCACTCGCACTCGCTCACGTTTGCTGCCAAGCTATTAACGTGAGCCACCCCAAAGACCAAAGACAACTCTCAGCCAGCTCGCCACGCGGGTCGTATGTGTAATATTTCTAATGGCTGCAGCCACACAAATTAGATTACTTGACAAATCAGTCGCCTCTAATCGAATGAAATATTCGCACAGCTTGCAAAATGTTGATCAAAAAATATATAAAAAAAATATGTATATATATATATATTTATATATATTTACATATAGACTGCAGAGCGAGCTTCACTTGCGTAATCCAGGCTGCATGTCTCAGCCTACAGATCCCAGGTCAAGTCTTCTGCAGCGGAGATTGACTTTACTCAAACTTAAAGCTGGAAGTGTGGCGACTGCTGGGGCTTTCTGTCCTATATAAATATACAGATTGATGTAAATTCATAATAATAGAAATATTTGAAAATCTATAATATTTTATATATTTTATTTATATAATTTATTGATAGAATTTATTCACATAATTTTATTTGTAATATTTATTTATAGAATTTAATCAAAAAATTTATTTTATTTTATTTGATTTTATTATAAAATTTCTATACATAATCTATTTAATTAGTTTATATATAATTTATTTATTAAATTTCTGTATTTTATATATTTTTTTAACATTCAAAGTTAACATTCATAATTTAATTTAAATAAGAATTCAATTTGATTGTTTTTGGTTGAGCAGACAACCTAAAGGAAGGCATTTGGTAGAGCAAAGGTGAAAATGGCTAAAAGTATTAGAAATGCTTCTTCTCTCAAGAAGCTTCTACAATTTGCCTAGAGGTAAAGGTTCCAGTGCTGGCGACAGCTAAACAACTTATGAGCATTTGCAGTAAATAATTATAATTTAAATTAAGAATTAAATTTTATTTGTTTGGTTGAGCAAACAACCTAAAGAAAGTCATTTAATGGCATAGGGTGAAAGTAACTAGATGCCTTTACCACCTACTTTCTTTAGGCTACATGAAAAGGTCCCAAAAAGAATTCACTGAAAATATAAATTACTACAATGAAAAAAAATATTTTTATCATATTTGTTATATATAATATAAGCTGTAATATATAATCTGATATTTGAAAAGATTCATAATAAAAATATATTATATTTCAGCTTTCAAGATTTAGACTTTCAAGCCAAACCCAACAAATTGCAATAATAAGTAGAATATTTTGTCATTTATGGAGAGTGCCTTGGCCAAGCCAAACTTCAGAGTATTATCTAATAGCTCGCCGATCTCTCTCTCAGCTGCCTTTACGTTGATATTTATGCGCCTTTGATTAGCTGCCACGGCATGCACGTTATCTGGCTCAAGTGCTGATCGCTCGGCGCGGAGGCCTTCAAAGATGCGCATCAACTTCAGTTTTTGAATTCCAAGCGTAAGAGGCTGTAATAAACTCGCGTCTCGGCTGCACCAGTCAAATGAATCTGAGCTTGGCTATAATTTGGCAGATAATTCGATACAATTTCGTAATTCCACCAAAATTCCCAGCAACATGCGTCGAGCGTTGCCTTTTACCAAAAACCAATGGCCCAAGGTCGCCGTCGAAACATTTAAAATTCTTGTTAGTTTTGACGGAAAAAAAAAAACAAAAAGCAAAAAGCAAAAGAACAAATATTTTCGTGGCTTGATATGGGAGACGTGCGCGCACTAACAATTGATCAATCTGTCCAATTGTCAATTATTTAGTCGAAGATAAAGTAGATCAAGACAAAGAACTACTTTATATATATACTTATATATATCAATCGTCAGCATGTGCCGGATCGAGGAAAAGATTTGCTAAGCAAATGAAATTTCGTCTTAACGTTCTGGGCCAAGAATGTATAAATATGGCTAATAGATTTATTTTGACTGCAGTTCGTAAATGTCGATAATGCGAGTGTTATAAACAATCTTCAAGAATGAACATATATATATATAGTTATATATATATATTGCAGATATCTGAGTGAGTGGGGCAATATATCAAATGCATTGGCGCGACACTCGACTATCAAGCGCAGTCAGAATGTATCTGGGTATCTCGCGGATACATTTGTAACTTCCAGACAGCTAACTTACTTTTATCACCTGCACTTTGGGGCCTGTCGAACGGGTTCCGCACAGATTACGGCCGGGTATTAACATATTGATTAGCCCAGGGCCCGACATGATTGACAATTGTGTTACAATAATTTATGTAGCTGTCACGTCAGAGACACTCACACACACAGAGAGAGAGAGAGAGAGAGAGAGAGAGAGAGAGTTATAGCAACGCCCCTCAGTCACGATAGCATCCATTATATAACGCACAATTGCAACTAGTTTGAGGCCAAAGCTCTTCCCCACACGACTTTGACTTTGCCACAGCGACACCATTTCCATTTCCATTTCCATTTGCCAGCCACTGTATCTGTGGCATCGTCGTCTCTTTGGCTCTTTTTTATCATCTCAGTCGGCATGGCACGTTTTTCACGTTCACTTGTTTCCGTTTGGCTGACAGATTCCGCCAGACTCCATTCAAATGTGTCCCCCACACACGGGCACACATGTGGCAGGCTTCCCTGGTGGCAACTGCAGTGCAGTTCCTGCCTACGCTCGAGTGTTTGAACACTTTTAGCGCTGAGTGGGCCATAAATTTCGGTTATTTCCCAGTTGTTTGCGCTGCCTTGCCAAATGCTAAGCCGATTGCATAACAAATCCCATGCGAGTACTTGATGGGAGATAGTAAGATAGTTATTTTACTAAAGGCTTAAACACAGGTGGCAGTTAGACAGTTGATTTTCTCTTTTCAGTTTGTCAAAGTCATTTCCATTGAATTAAATTTTAATATTTAACACATTAACATCATGTTAACTTAGCAATGTTATTTAACAGTGCTGTAACATAACAATCTTACTTATACTTATCTACTTTGCAGGGTCGCGATGCCACGCCCTATTTGGAACGTAATCGTGTGGGCCGCGATGCCATCGACTCGGCCGCCGCACTGACCGACATGGGAAAGTATCTGTTCCGGGAGCGTCGGCTGCCCGTCTACGACATCGCCGTGGCCATCACCAAGTGAGTAGAGGGCTGCAGCCGGCAGCCCGCTAAGTGGAGTATTTCTTGTCTCCTTGCAGATTCAGCAGCAGCAATGTTTTGTTAGCAGGCCTACTACAACTTCTCTCCCCCCTTTCTCTACTAAATTTACTCTCTATCTCTCTGAAATTCTCCCACACATATAAATATATACATATATATATAATGTCTACTTATGCGCAGGTATGATATGTGTCGCAGGCGTAAAGGCGGCCGTTGCACCAAAGGCACAGCGGGTAAACGATTCTATACCAAGCTAAATCAAAAATCAAAAACTAAATACCAAAGACCACACACACGCCACACACACGCACACACACTATCAGACGTACAGTCGTACAAAATGTCATGTGGTTATTTAACATCTCAAAGCTGTTAGTTACAATAGTTTCTAGTTTGTTGCTACATTCTCGTAATTTGCACTAGAAAAAACACTTAACCAAGTTGCCTAAAAATGCGTGTGGGACTTACAGAAAAAACACAAATCACACTTACATACACACATTACACACACACACACAACTACTCAGGCAAAAGAAACGAATTTTAGTTAAATTCGAGGCGTTATTTCATCTAATTTGAGGAGCGGGTCGGCCATAAACCATAACCGGTTACAAGTCCACAGTCTGCCTCAATGCTTGCTGCATTTGGCCAGCCACATTTATATGCATAAGCTAATTTTATTTGTTTTCTATTTGTATTTTGACATTGAAAGTTATTTAGTTATAAAACGCATACTATATACTATACTACATATATGGGTCGAGATGTTTATCTAATTTAAGGCCTAACTTTGGAAGGGCTTAGTTGGGGCAATTGTAACTTCTTAAGTATAACAGTGAAGTATAACAGTAGAGTGTAACGGCATTATAATAGTTCTAGATGAAATTATTTATTTATTTATTTATTTATTTTATTGTTACCAAGAATTAATTCTAAATAACAATTTGTTTTAAGCCAGAGCGACAAAGGCCTTCAGGCGTTATTTGCATTATATATATTATTTACATTATATTATTTCTATTATATACATTATATACATTATAGATCTATGTTTAGTTTGTTGATTATTTTTATAAAATTTTCTATATTTGCTTTATTGGGTTTTAGGATAAGGGTATTGAGTGTGGGAGAATTAAGGGATTTGCAGATATTCGTTACATGTTGGCATTCCAGTTGTAGGTGTTTTGTTGTCAAGGTGTTGCTATTGCAAAATGAGCACATAGGAGCAGGTGCCTTGGTGAAAATGTGTTCATGAGTTAGTTTTGTGTGTCCTAGTCTGAATCTTGTGTATTTTATTACGTGTTTCCTATCTAGATAAAATATGCTAATATTAAGGTGGAACTGTGGAAGTTAAGTTTTGTAGTTAAAGTAGAACAGTTGAGTATAACAGTATTATTATTAGTGACATTAAGTACATTTTGTATTCTTACTTGCTTGATTATTTATGATTTTAGCCATAATATATATTTTGTATAACAGTTGAGTATAACAGTTTCGTATAACTGTTTAATATAACAGTTGCATTTAACGTTTTACTGTCTAAATATGTAATGCCACTGTTATACTATACTGTTATACTAATTTTAGTATCTGTTATACTGTTATGCAGTTTAAGTATAACAGTGTGTGTTTCAGTTTGTATTCTAGTGTTAAGCTAGTTGCTGAGCGGACAATCTCTTCAAAGTTTTCAGTATAGTTATATATATTCTTACCTCATATATACCTCATATATATATTTTTTATTTCCTGACTTTTTCTATACTGCAAAAATGTTTATTTTGCATATTCCCTGACCCGACCCCATCAAAGCAAATATCGAACTGGCTCTCAAACCTTATGCTGTGCTCTGCTGCCCCGCCCTCTATGCGCCCCACAATTGGGCACGCCCCTGAAAGACAATTGAAATTTGTATCTGAGAAATCGAATCTATACTCAAATCTACGCATTTTGAAACATTTTCGCCCGCAGACTTGATATGTGCCGTCGCACCTCCGCATTTGGTGAATGTAATCGCGGTACCGCAGGTAAAAATACAACAACAACAACAATTTTGTTTGCTGACAATGTACAGATAAATGCGAAAATGGCAACAAAAATTGAAATAAAATTAAAAATAGCATTAACATTAAAGGCGGCAACCGCCGAACCGAACCTAAAGCGTCGCTCCATCATCGCAAAAATCAAGCCAATTTAATTGAATTTCATGCACGTCTCTTTGTCTCTCTCTCTCTCTCTCTCTCTCTTTTGTATGTATCTCTCTCTCTCACTATATGTATTCTCTCAACTATATTCATATATAGTTTTTATGTTTTGTGTTTCGCACGTCTTTTGTACAGCAACAAGAACCAGAAACAACTCCCCAAACAGGAGTTCAGTTCGAACAATGCGCCTCAAACTGTACAGTTGCATTATGTTCTCTCTCTCTCTCTCTCTCTCGCTCTGTTTCTATATATGTGTACATTTATGTATGTCTTTTCGCTTGAATTCTAAAATTTGTCAATCTCTGAACAACTGTTTTTTAACCACTGTGCATATGCATGTGACTGCATTCGAATGCCCAGCACAGGCAACTCTTTTGTTATATATATATATAATGTATTTTCTGAATGATCAAATATAATTTAAGTTTTACTTTTCAGGCAGATATAACTGAAGCTGAATATATGTATATATAAAAAGAATATCTTTAAGATAATATTTTTAAAATTTGTTTTTATTATTTTATATATATTAAAATAATTTAATTTTAAGACTAATCCATCATGGTGTTCAGGGCACTAACAGTTTGGGTGTTGGCTGCAATTGTCACTAAGTTTTAGTTACTCGAACTAAACGGTCTCCGGTTGCCACATATCCATCAAGACTAATATTGAACAATACCATATAGCACACGCTTCAGATACACAGTTATATATGTATATATACACATCTTGCAAAGGCAGTTATTATATAAAAAAAAAAACAGAAAGAAAAAGATAAACGCCGTTTAGGCCACATCGAAATTTCGAAAGTAAAAAACCAAAATTGCAAAATTTTAAGGCGGCTTTTATTTTCTTGCATTTAATAACTGCGACAACGAGCAGCAGCGAGTGCAGGCGACTGCGGCCGCTGCTGCTGGTTGCTGAAAATCGTCAACTTCCTGTTGGCCGGGCCAAGAGCTAATTGCCTAATTTTCAACGTTTTCACAGGCTTTGCCTACGTTGGCGGCGCTTGCGTGGTCAACAAGCGGCTGGAGAAGGTGAACAGCGTCGCCATCATCGAGGACACCGGCGGCTTCAGCGGCATCATTGTGGCCGCCCACGAAGTGGGCCATCTGTAAGTACTCCAGGCGCCCTACCAGGCCAGACATATATATAACTATATATATAAAAAAGATGCAAATCAGCTGCGCCAAATTTCCGGCGCTTGACCGCAACTGGAGTTGGAAACGTGTTTGCATTTCCGTTTGACATCATTCGCCCGCCAATTAATTCATTAACATTTTTCTCATTTTCCCGCAATCGAATCGAATCGAGTTGTTTGACTCATATATCACTCGTACTACTAACTACTTAATGTACTACTAAAACCACTTCTTCATATGCTGCAACTACTACTTTTTATACTGCGCTCAAATACTACTTTTACCAGAAAAAAAACTACTTCCTTCATTCACAAATTACACATACTACTATTTCCGCAAATAGTATTACTACTACTGCCAAAATCTGGAAATGTATATACTACTATTTACGCAGTTGATACTACAACTACTACTGATGAAAGCTGCAAATACAAATACTACAATTTACACAAATGATAGTTCTACTACTACTATAGAAATCTACTATACTACTACTACTACTACTACTACTACTACTAGCACTACTAGCCCAGAAACCTAAATCTACATCTATCAAATTTATTACTATTACTAGCTGAATCTACTACTATTACTACTAAAATCTACTACTATTACTACTGCAAACATTTATTATTAATAATTATAAAATTTACTACTATTTCTATAGCTATAAAAATCTATTACTACTGCTTTCATCAATGCTTCTACTACTATTACTTCAAGTTACATGTTTCTACTGCTATTACCAGAAATTATTGATGCATCTACTCCTATTTGTCCTTATGCTTCTACTACTACTACTACTATCATTACTTCTACTACAACTATTAATACTACTATAACAACGACTACCACTACTACTACTACTACTGCTACTACTACTACACCTACTACCACTACTACTACTACTTCTATTACTGCTACTACTACTACTACTACTACTGCTACTACTACTACTACTACTACTACTACTACTACTACTACTACTTCTATTACTACTACTACTACTCCTACTCTACACATACCACTAATTCTACGCCTTTTACTCTGCCTTTCCCTCAGATTGGGCGCCGTGCACGATGGCTCTCCCCCACCCAGTTACCTAGGCGGACCCGGTGCTCAGCGCTGTCGCTGGGAGGATGGCTACATCATGTCCGATCTGCGCCACACCGAGCGCGGTTTCCGCTGGTCCGCCTGCACAGTGCAGAGCTTCCATCACTTCCTCAAGTAAGGATGCTCAACCAGATCAACAATCAGTATCGATCAAAGTAATATATTTCTCACTCCCGCGCTACAGTGGAGACACCGCCACCTGCCTGCACAATGCGCCGCATGAGGACAGCGCCCTGGGCAGATCGCTGCCCGGCACGCTGCTCTCGCTGGACGCGCAATGTCGGCGAGATCGCGGCACCTACGCCTGCTTCAAGGACGAGCGCGTCTGCGCTCAGCTCTTCTGCTTCGACGCACAGACGGGCTACTGCGTTGCCTACAGACCAGCAGCGGAGGGCTCAGCGTGCGGCAATGGCTACGTAAGTGTGGAGGAACCACTTGAAGCTGCGATAAATTTTACTATATAAGGTCTCTCTCTTATCTTTAGCACTGCCTCGATGGTCGCTGCTCGCCACTGCCCTCGAACATAATACCAGACTACGGCAACAACTACCGTTTAGTATACAAGTAAGTGCAATCCTCGAGTTCCTATTGAGTCTACATCGTAGTTGGTTGTTTAAGTTTAGAGTTTTGATACGATTTCCACTATATATATCTTTTGAGTACAAAGTAAACACACAAACACAAACCAGAAACATATTTAATAATATGCAAACCTTTTACACCTTTACAACTATCAACACCAACAACAACAACAACAACAACCACACACCGACAACACAAACCAAAAATCAATCAAAAATATTTAAAAATATTTAAAAAACAATCAAAAACCAACACCAACAACACACACGCACCTTAGTAAAATCAGCCAGACTAAAAGCGATGCGAGCAGCCAGGCGAGCGAAGACATTGAGAATAGTAGTGAGGAAATCGATTCCCAGGAGGCTGAAGATGAGGCCGAAGAGAAGCAGGAGCAGGAGCAGGAGCCGGACGATGCTAGTAGTGAGGAGCAGCAGGATAATAATATACAGCAAAGCTCAGCTGCGGCTGTTGCTGCTGCTGCTGCCGCTGACACGCCGACAACAACAACAGCAACCAAAACAACAACCAGTACAGAGACTGCGGCTCGAGCCAAATCGTTTGAGTATCTGCGACGACTGTTCAACACTGACCGCACTGATAATTCGGCCTTACTCAACACTGAAACGGCGTGGCTGCAAAATGGTGGCGTTATGGTCAAGACACACACCAGCAGCAGCATCAGCAGCATCAGCAGCAGCAGCAACGGCGGCGGCGGCGGCAGCAATGGGCCACATTACACAACAACAACACGAAAGCCAACAACAACAACAACAACACAAACACCGAATCTGTTTCAAATTTATACACATGAGCTACGCAAACAAATTGAATACTATTTTCACTTGATACAAACACAACAACAACAACAACAAAAGCCACAACAACAACAACAACAACAAACTGTAGTTACGCCCAATGAACATTTCTCAATACCCTTGGTACAAAAACAAATTACAAATTATAGTGCCACCACCAACAGCCACAACAGCAACAACAGCAGCAACAGCAATGGCGCTAAAGAACACAACAGCAACAGTGAGGAGGGCAACAAGCAACAGCAACAACAGCAACAACATCTAGTTGATGAGGAAAACGAGGCCAATGCCGGCATTGAGATCAATGAAGCAATTGAGCGGCAAAAACGTAAGTTTCACATACAGCAACCCAGACACTTGACAACACTGCAACAGCAACAGCAATTGGCAACACCAACAACAACAACAACAGCCGCAACCAGAGCAGCCAAGGCGACGCCAACAGCAGCCACAGCACCACCACCAACAACAACAACAACTAAAACAAAAGCAACTTCATCGATATTCGATGCATATTTTAAAAAATTTCAAGCATTGCATTTACCAACACTGGACGGGGCGGTCACAGCCACCACAACATCGGTGTCCACCTCCGTTAGCTCAACAGCAACAAAAGCCAGCAGCACACAACAGCAACAACAGCAAAACTTTGATGGCAGTCAATTCTTGAAACGTACGCTAAATCGCAGTAGTAATTTAACAAACAAAAATAGTAGTAATAAAGTTAGTAGCAATAGTCATAGCTATAGTCAGCAACAACAACAACAACAACAACAACAGCAACTGACATCGCCCTCATATGTGACAAATTACATTGGCGACAACACCAACAATTTGCCCACGGTGTTGGACAATCAACCAAGCACAACAACAACAACAACAGCCATACAACAACTCGAACAACAGTCAGCAAATGGCAACACAACAACAACAGCGCTCAGAAAACCCAAAATCAAAACACAAAAGCTGATACGGCGCACACGAGTCATGTGAGAGACACAAGCATACAGGAGCGTCGGCAACACTGCTGCTATTTCTACTACTATTTCTGCTACTACTAAATATACGTAAACACAACAACAACAACAACAACAGCAACACCAGCCAGCGCTACCCCCAGTTTGTAACTGTAAACAACTATACACAAATACACACACACACACAGAACAGTTTTACAGTTACACACGCACACAAGCCTAAAATTGTCCTCTCAACGATTCCGATTCGATTTGTTCGTGCGGTAAGAACACAAAAAGCAATCCAAACAAATAAAATACTTAAACCAAAATTTAGTTAATGCGTAGTCTAAAAAAAAGCTTCGCAACGGGAGTTGATTCTAGTGGTATTTGCTGCCTGCTATACATATATATAATATATATATATATTTATATATTATTACTAGATATAATTGGTATTTGAGGCTTACCAATTCGCATTCGTAATTGGCCATTTTAGTTGTAATTTCAAAAATTTATATTAAGCATGAAACCATTTATCACAAATAGTAGTATTTTGGGCTATATAGTAGTAGCTCAAGTATGAAAATAGTAGTATATGCTTGAAACGTAGCACTTAGCATGAACAAGTAAATTATTATTATTATTTTTTATTTAAAAATAATTTTGATCAATTTAAAGCAGTTGAAAATTCTCTTTTTATAGTTTGCCCTATATATGCATAGGCTCCATCCTTAGCATACCACATATGACAGTCTGCATTAATTTCATTTCAAGCTGTTTGGATTTGTCATCAGGCCTAACAGCCATGCCAGTTATGCTTCATCAACTCAAACAACAATTCATTGCTGATATAAATTCATTAAATTATCAAAAATAAACGCTGCGGCTCCTGCTCTCTCTCTCTCTCTCTCTCTCTCTCTTTCTCTCCATATGCAACACATATACACATATATATATACCAATGAAACCAATGAAACAACATATTGGTAACACACAAACACATAGTTATATTTCCACAAACACCCACACACACATACATACACAAAATTGTAGTACCTAAGTTAGCTAATTGCTCGAATATTTTGGATCATACTCAAAATGGCATGGCCTAAAATTCGACTAAACTAAAAACAAAACCAAAAAAAAATATATCAAATCGCATTTTGCATACTAAAATAGCAACAGTCTCAATGCAGCTGGAAACGCATGGAATGTGGAACAGTAAACGGTTAAAAATATAAAATCAAAATGGTGGCACATGGTACACACTGCAAATTCACCACAAACAACTACAGCAACAACATCAAACAAACAAAATGGCGTCTGGCGGCGTCGGCAAGAATAGAAAAAAAAGATACAAACTTTTCAGACAAAAACCTGCAAACATTGCTCACATATTGCACGCCTAACATTTACTATGATGCACTATCATTATTTTGTATTAATATTTTCTTATTGTTGTTTCTCTATTTCATTTTGTTGCCGGCCGTTTAGTGGTTAACTGGAAGCTGTTTCCGTTCTAGAGCACTGCCAACCGGAGAGCGGATGGGAAACGTTTGGACTTGGCCAGGTTGTTGCCATTGAGAAAGTTAAAAAAAAAAATCAACAAGAGAGAAGAAAAAGAAGAAGAAGAAAATACTTATGTATATTTGCAGTTGCAGCAAATTGTGTTTTTAGATAGAATTTTTATATTATTATTTTTATTTTTATTTGCTTATTAATATTTTTTAATTATAATTACTATTGATTTGTTTTTAGTGTTAGCAGAGACTAATTTAAAAACAAAAAACAAAAATTATTATTCTTGTTAAACAAAAATATCGCACCCAATCAAGTGAAAGCTCTTTTCTATACATATATACCTATAACAAAAGCAAAATCTGTATAATATTTTGTATATAATATGTATGTTTCTGTAAAAAGCTCATTCATAGAAAATGCATTCATATTGGTATTACTAACGAAACGAACAAAAAATGAGAGAAAACAAAACACAATTTGATAAATTATTCCTAAAGATTTCCAATTTTCCATTGTGATAAATGATAATTTGTATACTTAACTAACAAAATATATTTATCTTTTTCTTATTTTAGAAAATTGCTTAAAAATGTGTAAAAAGTGAAAAAATGAAAAGAAAAGAAAACAAAACAAAAGCCAAGAACAAATTCTTTATTTACCTAGCCGCACTTTGCCTACTAGAAAACAATATTGTTGTATTTAAAGAGTAGAGAAGTTTTGCATTGTTAATGCGATTGAACATTTTTTATTAAAAATTGCATTACCTTTTAAGCAGTAAATAGTTTAATAATAATCATGAATTAAGTTTTAGCTGTAAACAACTGGAAATCATATCAAGTGAAACTGTACATTTATCACACACACACACACCCCACAACCACACAGACACCACACACACACACACACACACTCACACAAGCAAAATTTTAATTTAAGATATATACAAATATTAAAATAAATACATAAATATATAGTTTAAACGAATTTTACTTTTTTGCTTAAGGCGGGAAGAAAATTTAAAAATCTCTAAGAGATGTGCATAGATAACTTCATTTAAATATCGGTCGTTATCGATTTGACTACTGAAATATCACCTCTAATTTTAAGCGAGCCATAGCAGTGGAACGAACGTTTCGGCTGAGCGCTCACACTGGTTTGTAGGTCTCACATCGAACCTGGAAGTAAGGCACTCCAGCAAATACAAAATTGTTTAGAAGTTGTATGGTTAGCGATAGAGCCTAATGCACAAGTTGCATGCGTTGAAAAGGTTTGCACTACATGCTCCCATCAAACTTTAACTGCTAGAGGTGCGACTGCACGTTGCATTCCGAGTCCAACGGCTTGTTGCAAATGCACAAATGTTATCGATGATTTAAAGCGAACCTAAGCAGCTAGAGGTGGAACTGTGTAAGTACAATTAAATGCTTACAACTACTATTAATGCAAATCAAGAATGTATAACTCATGTAATCAGGCATGACAAGTTCTGCCTGTTTTAGTCTAGAAACGTATGTTATGAAGCATTATCTTATCGTAAATGCTTGCCACTTGCACGAACATAACTTAAAATAATGATTCGTCATGCTGCACTAACTACAATTAAAGCATATGTTTTTCCCCATTATTTTGAGTACAAACGACAATTGTTTTAGTTTAAGTACAAAGCAAGATTTTATTAATTATAATGCATACAAATATAATTGATACGCATGAATGTTCTGTTTACAGGGTATCTCGTAGTTGATCATCAGTATTCCAATTATGTTATAAGTACGTGAACTTTGAGTTGAACTCCCAGTAAAATAAAATAAAAAGTTTTTAGAAAATCTCTCGGCAAGTCTAACAGCAATCCAGACTTTTGGTTGTTGTTGTTTAGGCGCCTTTAGTTGGCACCGGCAAGTAGCGATTGTATGTGACCAGGTTTTTGACCAGAGCTGCCACGGAGAGCAAGCAAACCATTCCAGCTGGCATCATCTTTCCAGACCGATTCCAGCGCGCACCCATCAATCCAGCCAAGAAGAGCGAAGTTCCCAACTGGAGCAGCGGCCGAGGGGGATCTTGGGAGTTGAGGTGAGCGCCATAGCCCAGCAGCGCTCCAAATGCAACGCCTGCTCCCAACGAGGGAATGGAAGCTGAAATGAAATTACTTTCTAATTAATAAAGTTGAGGAGGCAAAACTGGAAAGAGCGATTTACCAGCCTTCGCATAGCCCATTATTCCGCCAGCGGCAACGGTTGCAGCGTATACATAACCAAACCAGTCGACAGGCATTTTATTTGCTTGTTATATTCAATGCTGCTGATTGAGAACAAGTTTTCATTTATTTAGAAGATTATTATTTGTATATTACCCACTCACTTTTGGAAATTGCCAAGTAATTCTTCTCTTGTGCGATCCGAGCTCAGCTGTTGTTTTTTGTTAACACAGCAAAAACAATGGGAATATAGTGGGAATAAAAAGTAGTTCATTAATTGTAACTCACTAAAATGAACCACAGATTCAGTTCATTTTGCCTTAAGCAATATTGTCGATTTAAAAAAAATATATATAAACTTTAGACTTAAAAAATTTTGATCTGTTATATAATATTCATTTAAAGTTTCTTTTAGTTAAGTTTGTTTAAAAACTTATATATTAATACATTATTTTTATATTTTATCGATAGTTTTTTAGTGTATCTGTAGTAGTAGTAAATTTAATTGTCATATCTTATACCAGACAGTAAATAAATATTATCTTATTTATGCTAAAGTATTTTTCCATATTTTTAATTCACTATAGTTTCTGTAGTCTTTATTTAATTTTTCATTACAAAAGAGCGATCCAAAGCCAAGAACTATCGATATTTGTGTAACCACAACGCTAAGGAATGTTGGTAAACGCTCAAAATAGTGTTCGAAACTAAGCATCCCTATGTACGCATTTTGGGGCGCATAATTTTCACCGAAAAAAAAACCAAGAAAGCTAAAGCTATTGGCGATAATTGATGCAATAAAATATTAGTCAAAGCTAAGTGCTACTCTGTTTTATATGATAAATTCAAAGTGACGTACACTTTCACCAAATAGTCTGCGTAAGAACACGCCGTTCCGGCTTTTGTGCATTTGGTTATTGAATTTTCCAGTTGCACGTCGTCAAGTTGCGTCGGTGTTTTCGTGCGAAAAGTGCGGGGCGTGTACTACTTTACTAAAAAACAACACAAAAAAGAAAAAAACAAACAAAAAGCAATCATTTGCAGCTGAGATCCACTCCGACCGAAAATATTTGCAAAAATGAGTGACTTTCAGACACAGCAGGCGAGTTTAAGTCAATCGCAGGCATTGGCAGCTGCCATACAACGTGCCAAGCAGGTAAGAAGAAGCAGATCAAAGCATTGACCTGAAGCAGTCCCAATGTTCCAGCGCCATTGTTAACAAAAACTAACTGTTCTTTGCAGATTGCCGCAAAAATACAACCAAATCAGCAGCAATCAGGAGGTGGAGGCGACTCCAGTGGTCCAACCTCAGGAGGTGGAGGCGGTAGCAACAATTTTAAGCGGCATAACGACGACGGCGACAGCGGACCAGATTGTAAACGCTCCTTTGGCAGTCCCGACTACGGCCAGAATAACTCAAACATGAGCAGTGGCAGCGGCGGTGGCAGTGGCGGCGGTAATATGACTCAAGCAATTGCGCAAGCAGCAGCTGTGGCGGCTCGCCTGACTGCCTGGCCGGCGTCGACGTGCGAAGAACAAGTGCGCATACCCGAGAGCATTGTTAACGCCTTTGTGGGGCGCAGCGGCAGCGATACGCTCAGTCATCTGGAAGCGGAGTCGGGGGCGAAACTGGAACTGATGCAGGATCAGGAACGAGTGATAACCCTGCGCGGTACCCGGGAGAGCTGTACGAAAGGACGGGAAATGCTGCAGCAGATGGTCAGTCGGAATGGTGGAGGCAATGGCAACTGCGAGGTCCTCTTGACCATCAATATGCCGCCGCCGGGCCCCGGGGGCTATCCGCCGTACCAGGAGATCATGATTCCGGGCGCTAAGGTGGGTCTGGTCATAGGCAAGGGCGGCGACACGATTAAACAACTGCAAGAGAAGACTGGCGCCCGCATGATTATCATTCAGGACGGTCCTAATCAGGAAGTCATCAAGCCATTGCGCATTTCCGGCGTGCCACAAAAGGTGGAGCATGCCAAGCAAATGGTCTTAGATCTCATTGCTCAAAAGGATGCGCTGGCCATGCAGCAACAGCAGCAGGGCGGCCGTAGTGGCGGCAGCTCTAGCGGTGGTGGTGGCGGTGGATCCGAACAAGGAGGATTCAATAACTTTAATAACGGCAACGGCGGCGAAAGTGTCGAGGTCTTCGTGCCCAAAATTGCGGTGGGCGTGGTCATTGGCAAGGGCGGCGATATGATACGGAAAATCCAAACGGAATGCGGATGCAAGCTGCAGTTCATTCAGGGCAAAAACGATGAGATGGGCGATCGAAGGTGCGTTATCCAGGGCACGCGACAGCAGGTGGAGGACGCCAAACGCACCATTGATGGCCTGATCGAGAACGTGATGGTAAGACTGAGACTTAAGACGTAGTTAAGCCTGTTGTAGGATAAACCTAACTGCTCCATCTAGCTGGCCTCTTTGTAGAACTTTGACGTTTGAAGCTGTAGTGTGACATGTGTCATGGGGTAACATTTAGTTTATGAAAAATCAAATCAAATAGGTCGGAATTTCCAGTGATACACATCCCGATAACTTATGGCTTTTTTAGTTTGTCGCGTTTGCATTGTACATTCTGGTCATAACAGATACATATTCGATCCACAGCAACGCAACGGCATGAATCGCAATGGCAATGGCGGAGGCGGCGGCAACGGCGGTGGCGGCAGCCAAGGCGGCGGTGACTCAAACAACTCCAACTATGGCTACGGCTATGGCGTGAATCATGCCCAAGGTGGCCGCGAAGAGATTACGTTTCTGGTGCCTGCCTCTAAATGTGGAGTAAGTAAATCCTAACAATGGTCTACTTGGCACTTGACTAACTGTTCCCATTCGCCCGTCAGATTGTTATCGGTCGCGGTGGTGAGACGATTAAGCTGATCAATCAACAGTCGGGCGCCCACACGGAAATGGATCGTAATGCCAGCAATCCGCCCAATGAGAAGCTATTCAAGTCGAAAGGCACCACGGATCAGGTGGAGTCTGCACGTCAAATGATATCGGAAAAGATCAACATGGAGCTGACGGTGATCTCGCGAAAACCCATCAGCGGCGGAGGCGGTGGGTCTGGTGGTGGTGGCGGTGCCAACAATGCCCACCACAACCAACAACCTGGCGGCTACGGTGGCAGCCAGATGCAGGGCGGCGATCCCAGTGCCGCCGCTGCAGCCGCCTACCAGCAACAGCAGCAGCCCTGGGGAGCATATGGACAACAGGGCAGCTGGGATCCAGCCACAGCTCAACAGCAGCAACAAATGGCCATGGCGGCGGGTCAGGGCCCAGCAGGAGCAGCTGCTGGGGCGAGTGGTCAAGACTACTCAGCCCAATGGATCGAGTACTACAAGTAATTCAGCTACGATTCTACGATCTGAAAGAGGTTTATATTAATTTATATTCTTTCGTATTCTCAGACAAATTGGCTGTCATCGTGAGGCAGATATGATTGAGCAACAGATGAAGGCAAAGCTGGCGGCCAATCCATCGGGTCCAAGCCAACAGGCGCCGCAACAGCAGCAACAACAGCAACCCCAGCAGCAGCAGGCTGCCGGCAGTGGTGCCGACTACAGCGCACAGTGGGCGGAATATTATCGCAGTGTGGGTAAAATTGAGGAAGCTGAAGCTATTGAAAAGACGCTCAAGAATAAGGTAGAGCATTGATTGTGGCAATGTAAATAAAATGGAACTTTCGTGAGCTAACTTTGTTGATGATTGTAGCAAAACGGAGCCGGCGCTGGCGGCAACAGTAGTGCGCCCAATCCGAATCAAGGTGGTCCCAATCCCAGCCAACAGCAGCCCAATGCAGCGGCTGCGGCAGCAGCAGCAGCCGCCGCCGCTGCGGCGGCCGGTGGCTACGCCCAAGGTATGACTCCTAGCCAATATGCACAATATTCACAGTATTATGCTGCAGCGGCTGCTGCGAGTCATCCGCAAGGGGCGCCACAGCCCCAGGGTGGCGGAGCTGGCGGTGCAGGTGCACCGGGCGGTGGTCCACCAGCTGGATATCCGGGTGGTTATCCCGGCGGTGCCTACGGCGGCTATCCCGGCGGACCCAGCGGCGGTCCCGGACCGCAGCAGCAGAAAGCACACAAGAGCGATAAGCATTGAGAGGTCTGAATGAAATTGCGGGTGCCTTGAAATGGTGAGTAGATCCCTCGACTCAAATATCGAGACACTCTCGGCTTCCTTGATTACTTTTGCTTTCTTATTTGCTCTCCTTCTATGGCCTATCTCTTGTTTATATTTTGATAATACCTATGATATATAAACACACCTATGTATTTAACCACCTGCTGAACTATGTATGAAGACCTAACATAATCTTGTTTACCATGCGTAAAACTCTTTGCAGTGAATCATTTGAATTGTTCTACTATCCTATGTCTTTTATCCCCAAATAAATTAGCAGAAAACAAAAACAGAATAAAAATAAACAGAATACAGTAATTGAAGCGCTGAATGAGAGATGAATTCACAACAACGATCGCCAACAGTCAAGACAACCATCAATCAATCAATCAATGCAAACTAAACAGTCAATCAATCAATCAATTTGCACACAGCTTGAAGCGTCGCGCTTTGCCTAATTGTAAATTTATTATATATACATACATATATATATCTTAATTAATTAATTGATTATATGCCAATTACATTGGTTTTTTTACTTATAATTTTACTCTAGATCTTAAGTGACTTTGCCTGAAATATTATTATGACAACAACAGAAAAAAAAAAAACAAAATAATGAGAAAACTAATATGAAATGCTATTGCTGTCCAGGTGCAGAGATACACGAAATTCTGGGACAATATATATACATATATCTATTTAACCACATACATATATATACATGTATCTATATGCATATACAATTTCTTTCGTCGTCAATTTAGGCAACTCGAGAGCAGGTCCCGACAGCTGCCAACTAGCAAATAACAAACAAACACAATGCACACGTAGAACAATTTCCACGTTGGAGTGTATTGATTGAAAGACAACAAAATATTCTATAACAATATATATCTATTGCATATATATATGATACCTTTTGATACCACAAAACGTTTCTCACATACATTTTAACATAACTTAGCCTTAAAAAATCCATT
Organism: Drosophila repleta; assembly: GCA_018903745.1. Taxonomy (NCBI): domain Eukaryota; kingdom Metazoa; phylum Arthropoda; class Insecta; order Diptera; family Drosophilidae; genus Drosophila; species Drosophila repleta. Next base: position 15,746,386 of record JAEIGN010000497.1, on the reverse strand, counting down.
ATGACATAAATTTATATATACATACATATATCGAATTAAACAATACTACGATCAACGTCTCCACTGATCTGGTAAGAATTTTAACCTGTCAAATTATACATAACTTGAACATAGAACAAAGATAATAATGTCCTAGAAATATGTTTTTTTTTCGTGTTTTCGGATGAAACTGGTTTGTCGATCTTATAACATATAACTCCTTTTGTTTTTCAGTTGAATATATATATACACTTTAATATTTGCATAGCCTAATTTTGATTTCAGTTCGATTGTGAATTATCTTGTCCGGATATATATTACTTTTACTTTTTCTATTATATTATTTCATTATTTTTTTGGTAAGATCTGAAAATGGTATAAAAAATAAATTAGCAAATTTTGACCTCAATATAATACACACACATATATTCTATATATAATAAATATTATACAAATGCAAACATATTATATGTATGTCATTTCAGAGGACATCTTCAAACCAGTAATCCCTTACATAAACCAATATGCAAGAATTATAAATATATATATTTAATACTTAATATGAACGAAAGCGTGCAAGAAACTTGGTAAGATCCTTTGTTGTTATTTGTGTATGTCTTACAAATCTTACAATTATTGAAAAAAAAAACCCATATACATTTTACTGCATAACGTAGGTCTGCAATTATGAAACATTATATAAATATATATGCAATAAATAGCCTAAGTTTTATGTCTCCTCAAAATGAATTAACTATTAAATGATGATGTTGATGATGATGATGATGATGATGTTCACCCACTTTCCAATTGAGTAATAACATAATTTGTATAAGAAAGTGGGCGTGTGTTGCAAGATTTACTAATCATTTTCGCAGCAGCCTTCGATACATTTGAATAAACACATAATATGACTATAATATATATATATTTATATTTATATTTATAAAAACCTGATATTACGACTGCCATGCGGCGCAACATTATGCGTTTCTATTTATTATATTTTTATTTTAATTTTCTTATGCCATATATGAAAATCGTTTTTGAGCGTATTTTCAGAGGCGCTGAGAGTTGGATGGTATCTCTAGGGCCGGGCTTTTGCTTTTGTTCAGTGTTGCTGTCGTGTTCTGAATATCGTTGGGTATGTAGCAGGTCTATCAATATCTCTAATATGCCTACTTTGTCTATACATAATATTGAATCTTACATTGACATATCTTATGCACTCGTAATATTTGCCGATATATATATACAACATACATATATATATATATACGTATATTTTGTACATACTACATCCATATCTATGTGACATATACATGTATATATACATATATATTTCTCTATATATTTCAATAGCCAACCCAAGACGTTCCACTTCCCAAATGAGACCTAAACAGAAATGCCAATTTCGACCATATAGCTCTATATTATATTTGAAATCTCCACGATTAATAACTATATAATAGTATGTTCTTTCATCAGATATCATTTGTTTGCGATCTAAGCGGTTTATACTATATATACACTATATATATCTTTAAATTACGAGTATTATATATGTTTATATATATAAATTTTTTATACCAATATATTGACAGTTGAATAATGTGTATAGCAGTACGAAAGGCAAAATTTTTGGATATTTTCTGAGACACTTTTCGCAATGACTTGGTTTTAGCTATGTGTGTTTTATCTTGGTTCGGGAAGTTGTTTTCAAATTCTTTCAATTTCAGCAGATGTCATTGAACATATATATTCCCCGATTAATAGTAAGTATAACTCCCTACTTTAATAGAACCCATTTTGATATCCATTTGCGTTCAAGTTTTTTGGGGCAGTGTCAAAACCGTTTATTTCGCAATCAAATGATATTTTTGAAATTGATATATGAATATATTTCTTTATATTTGATTTAAATTATGTGCTTTGATCTATTTCCAGGCCAATTGAGAAAAAAACCAAAACAAAATCCGTTTATATATTCTATATTCAATGCATTTTACTATTTTAAACCTAACATTCATTTTAAACTAAAAATCTTCTTTTTCTTTTTGCAAATCCTCAAAATCACAAATTGATCTTTTTTAATATCTGTATGTTTACAGCCTTATATCCACGTGATCCACTTACCAGTCAAATTGATAACTATATACATATATATATATATATATCTCGATATATTTACCTTTAATCCTTCATAATCATAATCTGCATACGTATAAGTATATTGAAATGATTATTAATTTAAATATTGCCTAAATATTGCATTTATCAACAATTTATCGATTTCTCAATAAATTACTATCTGAAACAAAAATAGAAACGGTTTTTTGTTTAAAGGTTAGCATAATACTAAAACATAAAAATCATAATTAAAAGTAAAATAAATACATATATATAAATATATTTTTATATATGGCTTCAGCCATCAGCCCAATAATCTAGACTTACTCTGTATATTTGTTCTTAGCCCAGTTAAAAGAAAACTCATTTTGCATTTTATTTTCGCGCGATATATATTATTGATATACATACTTCATCCATTTTAATTTCCTTAGAGAAACATTTAAAGATCAAACAAAATATCAGTTTATATCTAGGCATCCAAGTGCGATGCATGTGATTTAAGGATAAGTTTAATTTCTGTTTTGTTTTTATTTTTAAGGAGAGCGAACGTTCATTAAATGTTTATTTCCAACTGTACGATCCTCGTTAAACACATTCATACTCTTTATACTTCAAATTTCTGTATATATATATATTTACTTATTTTTGTTTTGTTTTCTTTTTTTACTACAAGAAACGTACATTGAGATGCTTGTGTGGAGAAGTGCTTTCAAAACATTGAGTTTTGAATTTTGTAATTTTTGTTCGTTATTTATTTTGTTTAAAATTTACATACAACTATTTCGCAAGACTATTCTTATTATTTCATTAAACATATATATGTATATATATATATATTTATTTCTTATTTTTGATGTGTGTGTGTGTGTGTGTATGGTGTGGTGTGGTGTGCTGTCTGCTCCGCTCTACAAGAGAAACCTGCTTTAGTTCTGTCTTTAATCTATTATCAAAGCCAAATCAAGTGGAAACTAAATTATAGATAGGTGTTTAATAATTATAACAATCGGTTGACAGTTTGTTCAATAACTCGACAATTCCAAGCTCCCTCGTACCGAAATGAAATCAAAAGCAAAAGACATATATCAAAAACCTGCAACCATTCATACTTTACAATTACTTTAAAAATTCCTCAGTTTAGTGCCCGTTTTTTGTCTGGAATATTTTCCTATTATTCCAGTACTTTTATTTTATCCCCCCCAAGTCCAAATACTTTTATCATTTTTAACATAGACCAAAATCGTATCAATATCATCAATTTCGAATTTTGACTTGTTTTAAGGTTTCTTTTTTTCATGCTTCATTTTTGTTTTGTACTGCTGCCAGTGTGTGAATTTTAGATATTCTTTTTGTGTTTTTTTTTATTATTTATCTTTGCTTAATTTAAAATACAGAATTTTGAACGTCAAATCAATCAGCACTACATTTAAATGTATAAATTGTGTGTTCTTCTTTTGTTTGTATCCTGTTGTTGTTGTTTTTTACATTTTTCTTTTGCTATTTCTGTTTGCTTAAGTTACACACTTTTTGTAGAGCCGTTTGAGAGCGCAGGCATTCATAAAGAAAATGAATATTAAAGTGTTTAAAAATTACGTTTACATATATACATTATTCACATGCATATATGGGAAAAGGACATAATCCGTTTAAGGTTGAGTTATGTTTTTGTTTTTTAGTTAGTTTTAAAGAGTACAAATTATACGCTTATAGGAAAACTAGATATATTTCTTTGTTGTTGTCGCAGCAGCTCTCAAAAAGTGGCAAAATATTTTTGCTTTTGCGGTCGCTTGTTGAATTGATGCTGTTGTTGTTGTTAATGTTGTTTGATACAAGTTTTACTGCTTGCTCGCCCATCCACAGGCTCATTCTCTTTAGTGTTGTTTTATGTCGCAATTAACTGAGAAGAAATAAAAGATTACAACCAAAAACTTATTGAGGAAAACTAACAGCTGCTGCAGCACTTACCGCTTTAACTGTGGCTTTTATGAAATCCTTTTTATCTGTTAAATCGAAATCTGGGTACTTAGCATAGACTTGTTTGCACACTGTTTTCATGGTAATCTCTTCGAGATTGGCCTTATCTAATATTTCTTTGACATAGCCACGTATTTGTTCGTCCTTAAATCAAAAATAGAAATATGATTTATCTATTTACTCTACATTTTAAATTAGTCATTTGCTTTACCGTTGGGAATGCCAATTTGCCCTTTTTGGTTAGTGGCTCATCTTCATCGGATTCATCTTTGTCATCAGCATCTTCCTCTTCGGACGTTTCCTTCTTTGATTTCTTCGGTCGACCAGCGGCTAAACATGGAAAAAAATTTTTTAGTTAGGCTCAATCGATTACAATTCTTGAATGCTTTACATTTTCCAGCTGGCTTTGACTTGTTGTTGGCTTTGCTATTTTTCGCAGGCGCTGTAGGCTTCTTACTCTTTTTGGGTCGTTCATCCTGCAGATAAAAAATACATTTTCATTAGTATCATTACAGAAAGTTTTACTTTGCTCCGAACAAACCTCGCTTTGATCGCTGCCAAGGTCGGACAATTCCTCCTCTTCTTCATCTTCTGATACCTCTTCTTCGTCACTCTCCGAGTCCTTGCGCTTTCGCGCCGCAGCGCCCCGCCCACGTCCTCGTCTGCCAGCTGGAGCGGCCGCAGCAGATCGTCCTCGTTTGCCAGAAGTTCCACGTTTGCGCTTAGGCACCTGAAGAACAAAAACCAAATGAAGTTTTAAATCTATTCGATTAAACTAGGGGTATTTACATACATCACTATCTGCATCTGATAGCTCAGATTCTTCTTCGTCCTCGGAATCTGAATTTCTTCGACGACTTTTGCGTGCTGGGCGCCCTCGACTGCCACGAGCTGCGAGCTTACGACCGGCACTAGCTGCTCCACCAGCACCGCCACCGCCACGACCCGCGTCCGAGTCTGAATTTCCGGAAGGATTATACTGCAAGAGAATAGGAAGTATGTTGGCTTGGGGTAAGGTTAAACTTATTTAGTCGACTTACATCTGATCCGGATTCAGAATCATCATTTCGTCTCCGCTTAGCCACTGTCACTTTGTGCTCGCTCTCCTCGGAGCTTGATAAGTCTACATATGCGGACATTTCTGCAAGTACAGTGAAGCACGTTAGTGAAGGACTCAACTCCAACGAGCATTTGAGTACGACTTACTTTTTCCCGCTGTGGAACGTTTTGGACGTCCAGTGGAATTGCGAGCTGAGCCTCTACCGGAGCCGGCGCTCGGTTTACTGCTCTTGCGTTTCTTATCGTCTTCGCTGGCAGCATCATCGTCGTCGTCGACATCTTCATCATCCACCTCCTCTTCCTCCTCGCCCTGTTCAATGCAGAGTGACTCATCTGGCTCCATTAGAAATTTAAGCACACGCGACGCGATCTCGTCCTTGCTGCCCTTGCGATCTAGTGTGAGAATCTCGCAAATGCTACGTAACGATTTGTTATCCACCTTCTTGATGGACTCATATTTCTTTTTGTATTCCGAAGAATCCTTGGCAAACTCGAATCCAGCAAAAGAACGAAGATTCTTCTTTACCACATTATTCTTTCCATGTGCGCCAAAACAGAGCTGCATATTGAAAGAGTTAAAAGGTTTATTAATCCTAACACTTGGCTTGAATGTCCACTTACCGAATGTAGCACCTGGAGACCATCCACTCGTGTCTTGTTAATATTCTCATTGATGCGATCAATCTCGGCGAGAGCCACAACATTTTCGTCATCTTCGGCCACCTCGTTGTTCTCATCGAGGCCATCGCCTTCGCCGTCATCATCGTCGTCCTCATCTTGTTTGTCCGATTTCTCCACTTTGCCGTTCTTGGCCTTGCCTTCAGCTTTTTTGGCCACCGCTGACTTGTCGGCTCCAGCTGAGCCCGTCTTGGACTTGGCACCATCTGTCGCATCATTTTTCTTCTTCTCTGTTGGTTTCTTTTCCTCATCACTGACATCGTCGTCCTTCTCATCTTCCGCCTGATCATCCTCACTGCCCTCCTCGTCCTCATCATCCTCCACCTCGTCGTCGTCAGTCTTGGCATTCTTCTTAGCACCATTATTCACTTTCTTTGATGCTGCTGGCGCTGGCGAACCCGCCTTTTTGTCCTTCTTATCATCTGATAGATAATAAATAAATTTTTAACATAAATATTTTATTTTTGTATTTTAATTTAAATTATTTTTGCCTAAAATATTTTTTAAATTAAATTAAAAATAAATCTTTTTTTATTTATATTAAAATAATTTTTTAAAATATGTTTATATTTGTATTCATGCTTGGGAAGTCCAATGCTTGTTTTTGGGAGCGCAGAGGACCATGAAAATGAATTTTTTATTTACCTTAGCTTTTACTACACAAAACCATATTGTTCAGGGTTTAGTATGAACAATAGCCAAGGGGATTGGAATTATAATAATTCTCTGTTAATATATATCATTATTTATTAACTACTAGAGAGAAAGAGTTAGAAATAATATAGCGCACCAATTTCAGAAAACTTCACTCTCTTTCGCGCACACATCATCATCTAATTAGAATAGTTCGGAGAAGAGTTCGAGTTCGAACCCACGCCACTCCGCCATACAAGAAATTCTCACTATAACCACACGTTCGTTCGCGGCATTTTAGACAGCGGCGCCACAGCCAACGCAGCAACAACGGCGGCAAGCGAAGTAAATGTGTCGAGCGCTATGTGCGATGTTATTCGCCGCTCGCCGCATTTTACGAACGCGCGCAAATTTTATTTTATGATTTTTGTTTTTCTCTCTCTTTCTTCACGCAAACATACATGCACGCACACATTCTCAAACCAACTATATGTGTATGTATGTGTACATGTGTGTTTCTTTTATTTACCTGCATCTACTGTTGGCGCGGCCGCAGCCACTGCGTCTCCAACAGCTTTTTTATCAGCGACGTCATCAGTAGCGGGTGACGCTGCTGCATCGATCTCTTTCTCAACTTTTTTTGCTGCCTCAGTTGCGGATGTATTGGGCTCATCTGCATTTTCTACCGCCTTTGACTCGATTACCTTATCAGCGGCATTTTCTTTGGTCGCTGTCTCCGCTTCTGGCGTGTTGGCATCCTAATGTAAATAAAAACAAAAGTAAAACACATTTTTTATTACACTTGCAAATTTTTTGGCGCCGTTCACACTTAGGTACTAGCACTACCATCAGATTGTGCGTTGCTCTGCCACTGGTTTATGCGTTTCAGTTAATTTTTTTTTTCTCTTTTTTTCAAATGTTTAGTGCACACACAAGTTTTCTTTTGAGCTTTGCGTTTGTGTATGCGTGTCTATGGGGCACTCTGCATGCACACGTTGTCCCGCTCACACGCACCGAAAACTAGACACAAGCAACATACAAACGCAACGACGCCATGTTTATACACATAAACGAATGGTCGAAGGGGAGAAGACCGATTTGTCGAGAGCAATATTTGTTGCGCTTTAGTTTCGTGGTTAACATATTTGCACTGATTGATTTTTTTATGCGCGTTTATAGCAAACAACTTTAACTTGATTTTAATACTATTTGCAGTATTTTACCTACCATATTTTCAATGGTTTTATCTTTTTTTTCGTCAGCCGACATGCTTCTGCTTATGTGTGTGGCGATAGGGATGAGTAAATATATCGATGTCGTTGCCCTACAGAAATCGATATTTGGCGGCAATATAAATTTAATCATTTTTTAAGACCGAAGTATGATTATTAAGCCTATAAACTAGCGACTGATCAGTGTTTTTAAACGATTTTTAAATATGCTTCACCTGATTTGCAAATTGTAAATATATTGAACTTTGTCCTTACAATATTTAACTATCGATATATTCACTGCAGCTTAACGACATTCACACGGAGACGCGTGCACAACATTTGCAACAAAAAGCGCGCGTAGTGCATTTCGTCAGGCGAAATCATATTAATAAACAAACTAAGGCAGACAGACGAGCAGCATACAATAAACAAACATTATGGGAATTTTGGGGCTGTCAAAGCTGATTGCCGATTTGGCGCCACTTGCTATACGTGAAAGCGAAATAAAGAACTTTTTTGGCAAGTCTACGCCACTTTTTTTCTTTGACTTTTGCTATTTCGAAATTGAAAGTAAATTGAATAACATTTTACAGGTCGCAAAGTGGCTATTGACGCCAGTATGTGTTTGTATCAGTTTCTGATTGCAGTGCGATCGGAGGGCGCGCAACTGGCTACGGTTAACGGCGACCCAACCTCACATCTGATGGGCATGTTCTACCGAACGATTCGACTGCTCGACAACGGCATCAAGCCGGTCTATGTGTTCGATGGAAAGCCGCCAGATCTGAAGGCTGGTGAGCTGGCGAAGCGTGCCGAGCGACGTGAGGAGGCGGAAAAGGCACTCAAACTGGCCACCGATGCGGGCGACGAGGCGGAGATTGAGAAATTCAATCGTCGTCTCGTGAGAGTCACCAAGGAACACTCGAACGAGGCTAAGGAGCTGCTCAAGCTGATGGGCGTGCCCTATGTGGACGCGCCTTGTGAGGCTGAGGCCCAGTGCGCTGCACTGGTCAAGGCGGGCAAGGTGTATGCCACGGCAACGGAGGATATGGACGCCCTCACCTTTGGCTCCTGCAAGCTGCTCCGCTACCTGACCTACAGTGAGGCACGGAAAATGCCCGTGAAGGAGTTCAGCTACGACAAGGTGCTGCAGGGCCTGGAGCTGACGAGCAAAGAGTTCATCGATCTCTGCATACTCATGGGCTGCGACTACTGCGACAGCATCAAGGGCGTCGGGCCCAAGCGCGCCATCGAGCTCATCAAAACGCATCGCGACATCGAGACCATCCTGGAGAACATTGACACCAGCAAATATGCGGTGCCAGAGAACTGGAACTACAAGCGGGCGAGGGAGCTGTTCGTGGAGCCAGAAGTAACCGATGCCAGCGACATTGAGCTGAAGTGGACGGCGCCCGACGAGGATGGCCTGGTGCAGTTTCTCTGCGGCGATCGGCAGTTCAACGAGGAGCGCGTGCGCAACGGCGCCAAGAAGCTGCTCAAGTCGAAGCAGGCCCAGACGCAGGTGCGACTCGACAACTTCTTCACGGCACTGCCCAGCTCGCCCAATGCCATGGCCGCTGCTAAGCGCAAGGCCGAGGAGCTCAAGAAGAACGCCAGCAAGAAGGCGAAGACAGGAGGCGGAGGCGCTGCTCGCGGCAGAAGACCGAAGTAAAAAGTTGCAAAAATTTAACCAGAAAATTCATATTGCTACAGTTAAAGCTTAGAAACTAGTTTCGTACGATTACAAAAAACACTTGAAGCTTAATCTCTAGTTGGTCTTCCTTGTGGGCTTGGTCGTGGCGAGGATCTCGCCGGCAACTACAGCAAATACTGCTTGGCCAGGGCGCGCAGGAAGCGCGACTTGCGCACCATGGCGCTCTCGCGCTTGATCTCCTCGTTGTTGTTGGCATTCAGCTCGAGGGTGCCCATCACTGAGATCTGTCAAGGAAGAGCACATAGATTAGCATAGATTCTTGTGTGGATGAGCTTAGCTTTGTCCATACCGCCTCCAGCTTGCGGCTGTGCTCGCCCCGCTTGGCGTGCAGATTGACAATGAATTCGAGCAGCGTCGTGTCCCAGATGCAGCTGTAGTAGGCATCCATGGCGTCCGTGAAGTTGGAGGACTTCTCGCTGAGATTCTTGAACACGATGCCGTAGTCGATCTCATCGAGGAACTGGCAGAGTACGGTGGCCTGCATATGGCAGCCCAGATTGGCGGCGCACCGGATCATCTTCCGGATCACATAGTCATCCGCGACGTTGCGCTGCAGCGGCATCGTGCAGTAGTCGGTGCCGGTGACCAGGGCGTTGACATAGCAGCGCATCGCGGACTCATTGTTGCCAATGGCCAGCTCCAGGTCGCCCTTCATCTTCAGCCAGGAGATCGTCTGCGGGTAAAAGGCGAGCGCCTCCGACAGCAGCCACTGCAGCGTCTCGCACACATTGCGCAGGTTGTAGCTGTTGGGACTAAGAGCATCAGAAGAGATCAGAAGTCAGCTATATCAATATATATATATATATATCTATATCTATATCTCACTTGTTAATGCTGATGGGCCAGAGCTGCATGTACTCGCAGCTCAGGTCGTGGTTGGGATCGTCCTTCAGTATGTTGTGCACCTTGCCCAGCATCGAGATGGCCAGCCCGAAGACGCTCTGGTGCCGCACGCGCTGCAGGAACGCTTGCAGGGAGCTGCTGGCGCCTGTGGCGGCCGCCCGCTTGGGCACGTTGAGGAACATGCCCAGGACGAGCTCCCAGGCGTCGCGGCACACCTTCTTCGGGCCCTTCATCTTCTCCATCTCGGTGAAGGTGGCGGCAAAGGCCAGCGGCAGCTCCAGCTGCTGCGCCCGCTTGTCGAGGTAGAGGAGTGGGGGAAAGTCCATCAGGTTGAGCAGCATGATGGCGCAGCTCTCGAGGATGTCCAGCCGGGGCATCATGGAGTCGCCCGCCTGCAGGGCACCCAGGCACTGTTTGCAGCGCGTGCCCAGCGCCTGCAGGTCGAGCGGCTTTAGATGCCACTCGTCCAGGCACTGGGTCACCTGGATGTGCAGGATCTCCCAGGTGATCAGCTTGCACATCAGCTGCGCGCTGCCGCCCAGCTCCTGGCGCTGCGTCTCCGACTTGAGCACGCTCAGCATGGACACGGCATCGATGTAGCTGCCACGTGCCGCCAGCTCACGTGCCTTGCCCAGCAGTACGTAGCTGAAGTCCTGCAGGAAGCTCACTGGCATGGCCATGATCAGGGCCTTGAGCGGCTGCGGCACGTCCCAGCTGGGATTGATCGCCCACAGCGGCTTGCCGGGCGCCGTGCCGCACAGCTTGACCAGCAAAATGCGCACGCTGTTGGCATTGGTGCAGCTGATCAGCTGCCGCTCTAGGGCGGCCACATCCACTCGGGTCACTGCAAGGGAGGGGGGAGTTAGAGAGGGAATTATACGGACCAGAGTAGAACTCACTCTTGGAGTGGCATATCCAATCGTTGAGCGTGGCCATTGAGTTGCTTAGCACTGGCTGGGCTGACTGCACCAGCTGCTCCTCCAGGTCGAGCAGCTCCTCGCTGGAGAAGATCGCCATGGTGCGCAGCGTCTGCAGCAGCTGGCGGCTTTGCTCCAGCGGCAGCTTCTGCTGCTGGTGCAGCACGCAGTCGATGAGGAAGTGCTTGAGGGCGGCATGCTCCGTCGGGCTGCAGTAGGTGAGCGCCTCCTGCAAGGCCTCCATGATGGGCGGCATGTAGTCCAGGTCATGGTATTTCTCAAAGTACTCCACGCTACCGAATATGTTGCCCCACTCGAACACGGTGCGCACCACATTCAGTGCGGACACGTGCAGCAGCAGCTGCGGCGTCTCCTTGAGCAGCCCCGTCGAGATCGCGCCCTCAATGTCCAGCTCCAGGTTGCGCCGGCTGACGAGGGGAATCTCGCGCGCGCGATTGTCCTGGCGCAGTATGGGCACGATGTCCGCATAGCTGTTGAGCAGGGATTGGTGAAAGCGCTCGAGAAGCGTCTGCTGCTGGGCACTGATGCCGCACGCCTGCAGCAGTCCCTCCAGCTCCTCGGCCCGGATGTGGCAGAAGTAGCGCGTGACGCCCGAGGGTATCGCCTGAAGATTCGTGCTGCAGGCGGCCGCTGACTCTCGGGCGAGCACATACTGCTTGGTGTGAAGGTAGTAGTGGGCCAGCTCGTATTGGAGCTGGGCGCGCAGCTCCTGGGGCGTGATCAGGTGCATCATCTCGTAGTTCTGGGACGTGTTCAGCGAGTCGCACTGCAACGCCACGAAGCTCTCGTAGTGGAACACATAGAAGGGTCTGCTGGCCGCCGCCGGCGAGCACAGCTGCTCCAGATATTCGATGGAAGGCTGGGTGGGTGTGTCCAGGAACTGCTGCAGCTGATCCGCCGTCTGAAACCTGCAAAGGAACACACTTAATATGGAAACTCTTCCTAATCCTCCAGCACAAGACTCACATGAGTGGGCGTGGACTCTTCAGAGCGCTGTCCTTAACCAACTGTAGCCGCAGTATCATCCTGTGGTAGATGGTGAGTGCAAAGCGCGCCGCGCGCTCGTTGCCCGTGGGCGCTGCAAGAAGGATTCATTTAATACACATTCCACACCTTATCCCTGATCTCGGCAGGGCACATACAAATCTTTAAATCGAAGTCACTGAGGAATGGAATGCTGACGATGCGACCGTAGCTGATGGTGCACAGGTCACGCAACAGGCCCAGCTGCATGATCACGGGCAGGCCCTTTTCCAGTGCATCCAGATCCCAGCGCAGCCAGGTGGCCACCTTCAGCTCCAAGATCTTCAGCGCCAGCTGCTTGCGTGTCAGCTGCAACTGTTGCTGCTGCGGTTGTGTGAGGAGCGGCACATTCAGTGCCGCCGAGGCGGCTGGGCTGGTGGCGTTGGCGCCAACGCTGGCGCCGCTCAGGCTCTGCAAGTCGCTGCCCGGCGTGACCACTGTGGACGCTATGGCCGTGTCCGGCGTCATGCTGATGAACTGCATGATGAGCTCCACGGCGCTGGGTTCTGCAAGTAGCCAAATATCAGTTGGGGAAAAGTTTCGCATCCGATTTCAGTGCATCCACGTACCGGGATTCTTGCATTGCAAATGCTCTGTTATTTTATTCGGATCGAGCAGAAATTCGAACCACAATACTGTTTCTGCAGCCAGCGGCACTGGCTTCGGCTTCAGAGGGTCTTCCATCGTGTTGATAAATTAAGTCCCTGATTCTTCTTCGTCAAACATATGTTTTCGGCATCAGAAAATTTAACATCAACTGTTCAACTGTTATTTGTAACATAAGCTGTTAATAACAGCAAATTCACTGTAAATGAATAAACATTCTGTTATTCTGTTATTTAAATTGAATAATTTAGTTTCTGACATTGACGAGATATCTTATTTTATAAATTTGCCAATATTTACATATACAAAAATTAAGGTAATTATAAAATATGTTTTAACTGGGTGTCAACCTGTGACTGTTTAATATTTTTCATTTTGGCTATATATCGATATATAAATATCGCCTCTTTTCTGCACATCGTTAACAGTTGCTAGCGCTTTGCAACACTGCGCGTTCAACGACGCTGAACAGTTGAGTTGCGAGCTGAACTTCAAAATTGAACTAGAAATATAAAAATTCAATTGTATTGATTTTTATTTATTTAACTTGTATAATACATTGTATGATAAAAATGCACACTCATTTGAATTTCATTAGTAAATTACTGATCACTTAAAAACCAATATACTGGCTTATTAATTAACAATTAATCGCCGACACAATTTTGAACTTAACGTCATAAAATTGATGTTTATGACGAACATAAATCGATAAAAGCCACGGACGATAAAAGAGGAGTACATGAATATGTTCTTTCCCTCTTTTTTTTCGGGGGCCTCATTAAAAATGTAAAATAGTTTGAATATTTTTTGGCTGATTTATGCAAATCAGTTAAGTTTTATTTGAGACGCCCATAAGTTACAGTCATAGATTTTTTTTTGTGTATGTATGTGTATACCCTGCAGCCATAAAAATGGATAAATTAGGTATTATGGAAGATGGGGAAGTGACTACATATACATATTTGTATGTATGTATGTATATATCCATAAAATTAGTAATCAAGCGATGAGCTAAGTATTTAAATTGCTAATATATCTTATTGTAAGAATATATAATATATTTAATTTAAAAAATTAAAATTAAAATAAAAAACAAATTTAGATAGTTCTTAAAAAATTAATTGATAATTGGAAAATTCAAGAATTTCTTTCTTTTTTTTTAATTCTCCAATTCTATGTAAAAACTTAAAAATAAAAAAGATTTTTATATATAATAAAATAATTAAAATATAAGCAAATAAATACTAAATTTCTCTCAGTGCTAATTTATTTTATTTCAAGTTCGGTCTCGTTTCACACTAAACAAAAGAGAAGAAAAATAAACTCTGTCTTGGCGCTTTATCTTGAACTTTATGAGCATTTCATAGCATAAGCTGCAAATAAATATTTAATGTTCAGGTGATTTTATGCAAATTATATATGCATACATATGATTTTAATCGACTCAGATTATGGCGGTGGCTATTGTTGTTGGTGTTGTTGCTCTTGCTGCTTTTTTATGACATTATTCAAGCGCTTAGCTAAGATCATGTTTGACAGAGGGAGAGACAGAGAGAGGTCAAATCACCGAACCAAGCCTACAAAATAGTTTATAGAATTGAACAAGATAAACGATTATATAAACAGATAATTTTTTGTGAAGAATATTTTTAATATGATTTCTTTTTACTTGGTTTAAATTTAATTTAAATGTTTATGTTTTATTTTAAAATATAAATATAATTTTGTACATGGAAAAATTTGATTTAAGTAAATTTCTTGCAACATATTATTACAAGTATTTGCTTTTATTGATTAATTTATTTTAAATTTAAATAAATTTGTACATTTTTTTAAATTTTCAGCCAGTGTTTTTTTTGTTAGCTTTTAAATCTAAATAAATGATTTTTCTTTCTTGGGTTTATTTATTTTGTAATATATGTTTTATTTAAATAAAATTATTCTTCTATTTATTTATTATATTTTATATGCGTATAAAAGTTGAATTTCAAATAAATGTATTCTAAAATATTGTGTAGAATTGAAAATATTTATTTTAATATTTATTTTATTTATTTTTCCTATTTAAATATTTTTTTCTGAGATTTTAAATTTACAGCCAAGAAATGATTTATGTTCTATAGTCCAGTCAATCCACAAATATGAATGACACGCTCGCTATGAATTATATTTTCATTTCATATTAAAACATATTACAAATTTGAGATTATATATATAAGTATATATATTTTATTAAAATTGCTTGGCTGCTTTTGGCATTGAAATTCATGGATAAGTTTTTGGAGGCCAATAAAAATGTCATATGTGTTTAAAGTTTTTAAAATTTAAATTCTATTATAATATATATATATATTTAATCTTTGGATTATGCAACTTCAGCAAATTTATTACATTTAAAAAAAATATTTAAAGTACATAAATATAAAGCAGCTCATCAAGGCTTTTCCCCCCACCACATTCCTGATAGACCCTAGTGGTATTTTCCATCCCTAAATACACATAATCAGCATATTTTGAAAATCTAAATCTATATATTTAATGAGATCAAAGTTGTTTGCCAAGAATGTGCACACGCAGTCGACTTGCTTTTGATTATACATTTATATAAATATAAATTTATAAGATTTTTTTTTTTGTATTTAAATGAATTGAACAAATTCGAAATCTCATCTCGCATAGCATTAATTAAACGTCTCAATAACAGGCGCAGGTTATCTGTTCCGGCAGCACTTATGGAATTTTTGATTAGAACTGAAAGTTTTTTTTTTTTGTCAAATTCTAAGCGACAGGCGACGCTGTAGAACATATAATGAATGAATGAATATATTGGGTTGCCATGGGCCCATCGGGCGACCCAAAGCAAAATAAATGTATGCAAAATATGCCAAACTCTGTTCGTATGTGAATGTAAATTTCTTTTGTGTCGCTCGTTTAGTGACTATAACTAAAGCACAAAAATGAGGCAAGTCGGGCAGCAGTGACTGGGAGATACTCTGCTCTGGCAGCTCTGAGTGGCAGGAGATGCGCTCTATTGATGTGATGGGAAGTACTCTGACTGGCAGTAGATAATCTCTCTCTCTCTCTCTCTCTCTCTTTTTCTCTCTATCTCTTTGACTCAGCCTGGCAGCTCTGTCTTAAGCCCTTAAGGTCTCTAGCTTGTATTGTAGATTACCCTTTTTTTATAGTCTCTAGCTCTTAGTGTCTCAAGTAAAATTGTATTGGAGACAAGTAACATATAGAAAACTTATCAAATATATATTTTTTTTAAATATTCTTTTGACAAGAGAAAATCATAAAAATTGAACTTTTAATGCTAAAAATCATAAATTTAATATATAACATTTATTTGCCAATAATTTGTATAGAGATTTCGAAATCTTTTGTTACAGCAAAGCAATCTTATATAAAACAGATCTACCTAAGCTTGGCTAACCACAAACAGACTAAAATAAACTTTTACTAAATGAACTCAATTGTTAATATATAGATCTGCCATATATACATATATTTGATGGCATTAACTTTATGCGTATCGCACTTTATGACAGAATTTGAATACCCTAGAGAATTGTTTGGTAAAGAAATTCGTAGCGAAGCTTTAACATTTTTATGGCACTTCGATAAGACCCTGAAAGATTCTATTGATTGAATCGTAAATTTGATTTTTTTAAAAGTGTTTTGTTGTTGTTGTTGTGGTTTTCTTTTGTTCAGTTATTTGCATTTTATGCAGGTTGATTAGCTCGTGCCATTCAGAGATGTCAAACTACTCTGCATATTTATTGCTTTGGCCTAGCTATACGTCCAGTAAAATATGCTCATCGCTGGCTAACTGAGTGACCCAGTGAAATTCCTAATGTTTAAAATATTCGTATGCTAATGCCGCAAGACAAAAAAGAACGGATATCAAACATTATATGTATGTATATCTATATATATATATTTTTTTTAATACAGTGCTCACATGACTTAAAAAAAAATAGATTTATATTTGTATTTAAGAAAAAGAAAATGTAGTTAAAGAAAATGTCGCGCTCTTTTCTTATTTTCTGTTGATATTTCAAAATGTCATTAATAATGCCATAAATTAACTAAATTCATTGCTATTGCTAAATCTTTTACGTGCGAGGGCAACAAGCAAAAATAAAAAATTAAAAATATTTGAAAACAACAACAACAACAAGAAGAAAAGAGAACAAAAAATGGAAATGGAAATGTTTTAAAAATGTTTTTCAAGAATTTCGTGTCTGTCGCCTGCTGGCAGGCGGCATGGAAACAGCGACATGAAAATCTTTCAACAGCAGTTGACAGCGCCACACACACACATACGCGCACACATACAGACACCTACGCACACCTACACACACACTTTGGCAGTCAGACACTCTTAGCTACTCCGCTTGGGGAGGCATCAAAAATCTTAATTTCTCTGACTGAAATGATGAAAATTGTGCCGAGGTTCTGGCTGCCTCCGTGTCGCCGTTGATGGGTTTTGAAATGAGGCGCGTTGCTCGCATATTTCCACACTTCCTGGTGAAATTAAAACGACAAAAGCCAAGAGACCTCACAAAACGGAGTTCACGGCGCACCTCGAATGCTCTTTGCCTTGAATGAGATTTTCAGGAGTTGGGATCATTGAATGGCGTGAAATATCCGTATGGATTACTATGGTTTAATGTGACTTAGCCAAATCTAGCTATATGCACTCTTAATTCTCTGACTGCTGTAGCAAATGCTCAGACTAATTTAGCTCAATGATGCACTCCAATTACCACTACTATATCCATCTGATCGTTTGCTTAGGCTTGGCAAATATTAGATTTCTTGAGAGATTGAAAACTAAATTAAGACCTTGGGAGCTTAAGAATTTTAAGCAGCACTTATTATTATTTCATTTTTTGTATATTTCAAAGTATATTTTAGGTATTTTTTAAAGTATATTTTAAGTATATTTTAAAGTATATTTTAAGAGTATTAGAAGTATATTTGAAGCATGTTGTATATATATTTTGTATTGTATTTGCAGAATATTTTGAAGTATATTTTCCATAAATTTAAAGAATAATTTAAGCAAATGTGCAGTATTTTTAAAATATATGTTTTATATATTTGAACAATATTTTAAGCTTTTTTTTAAGAATATTCTCGGTATATTTCTAATATATATTAAAGATATTTTAAAATATATTTTAAGTAAATGTTAAGTATATTTTTTTTTTCAAATTTTGTTGTTATTTTTAAAGATATATTAAGTATATTGTTAGAAAATGATTAGTAGATTTTTAGTATATTTTAGTATATACTACAAATATTTGTATAATATATATTATTATATATTTTTAGTATATATTTTTAGTATATACAAAAATTAAAGTTTTAGGGTAATTTAAAATTTTTGGTATATTCCACTTTGTCTTAACTATATTTTTAATATTTTCTTTATTTTAATTATATTTTTATTAATTTATGTATACTCCACTTAATCTTAAGTACATTTTTATACACTACATTTTAAATTTTATAGCTACTCTAAATTCCCTGCAATTCACAATTTTCATGCCCCTTACATACGCCCTATTCATTTGGAACAGCTTCCCCTGTGCATACACTGCCCCAAACATTTTTTCAATAGCTGACTCTTCGATCTTCGAACAACAATTTCCTGTAGTCGAAATACCCTTTCGCCTAAGGGACGCATACTGAAATGAAAATGTCTTTGTCGCCGCCATGGTCTGTGGCCGTGTGAGTTTTTTGGAAAAGTTCTTTCAAAATGTTCGCTCAGAGATATTGTTCTAGACATTCGTGGCTATTTTCTTATTTTTATTTTATTTTTTTTTTATAGAATTTCTTAGCTGTCGCCACAGTGAATATTGTTAAGCAGACATACATACAGATACAGAGATACACAGATACTCAGATAGAGATACATACATAAGACATTTAGTGCGTGAAGACGTCGCATTTTGTTCTAATTTTGTGTCCAAAACACATTTGTTGTCATTGCTGTTGTTGTTGGTTTTTAGTTTTTAGTTTTTGTCGCTCTGGCTCTGGCTCTGTGTTTATTGGTATCATTTTCAACGTAATACTCGCAATTAAGAGTTTCTATTTTGGGTTTCGGCTCCGACGAGAGCTGTCGGGAGCGAACATTTTGACAAAGTTATGCGGAATTTACAGATCGTGACTGGAGCAGCTGTCAGCGCACCAAATGATCCTACATCAAAATCAAAAAGACATTCTCCATGGCAGTCGTCCCATTATCTATTTCAGCGGACGGATCATCATCTGCACTCGCTTGTAGGAGTAGTTACTGCCCAGCCACTGGACCCAGCAAACGCCGCGGCCCGCCAGCGCCTGCCCGTACTCGCCGCCCAAGTATTCGCCATTCAGATTGCTGGAGAAATCAATAAAAATATATATAGACATAGAAATCGGCTTTCTTTAGCAGATCTTACCTGTACATGCAGCTGTTGTACCACCAGGCGCCCGAGAACTGGGCGGCGCAGTTGCTGGTGCTGTTATCGTTGTCGCGATCGAAGGTGCTGAACTTGGAGTACTGTTGGTACCTGAGCGCATCGCCAGCGTTGCCCGAGTAGCTGCCCAGGGTATTGAGGCCATATAGATTCGCCTCGTTGCCAATGGCGAAGGCATTGTACTTGGCGAAGCGACCCTGGCCCTGGAAGTCCTCCAGGTACACGTAGAGCTCATTGGCCGCCGCGACGGTCAGCGCATGCAGCTTGTCGAGGCCGATGAAGAAGCTGCCGTCCAGCTCGCCGAAGCCCTGCTGGTACGAGGACCAGTTGCGGAAGAAGTTGAGTCGGGCGTCGACGCGGCGCTGGATGACCAGCCAGCCGGTGCCATTGAGCGTGGCGTCGCAGTAGACGTCGAAGGGCTGGCCCCCGTTCAGCTGTATCTTGTAGATGCCGTTCTTCTTGGCCTTCGCATCCTTGCAGTTGGCAGGATACTTCTTGTAAGCAGCTATTTCAGCCGTAGCTACGCTCACGAACAGCAGCGACAACACAATATGAAGAACTCCCATGTCGATGCGGGTGCTTTGACTTTGACTAATTTGTCAATTATTCCGACTGTCCTCTTTATAGTTATAGCCAACGCCTGTTGGGGAATGAATCATTTCTGTGGGCATTGATTAGATTGGCAGTAACTTCCCAGAATATGATTTTATAATACTTGAGATTGTCGTGGGAGTAACAAACAGAATTGAGACTTGATAATTGATTACTTATCCTAAAAAAGCACACGTTTCCTAGTGCCAGAAGTCGAATGAAAACAATTGATAAGAGATAAGAATTGATAAGCAAAATGACCAGACCTGCTTGGGATAGCTGGAAGAACTCTCAATGAGAGTTTATTATTTTAGAGTGTACTTTTAGGTGTTCTATTATTATTACACCTGAGAATTTAAGATAATATATAGGGAATATCAGATGGAAAATAATAAATATATATAATAACATATATATAATGATAGATTGCCAACATAAGTGAAATTATATTTCAGATTCTCATATTTCAGCAGCTGGATAACTCGTTAAGAATATATATAAAATATGCTATATTTTTATAAAATTATTTGTATAATTAAAGTTTTTCCAGCGGCTGCTTTAATTACTAATAAAAAGCCCAGAAAGTATGTGGAATATATTAATTTACATAGAATTAGGGTAATATTTTACGGCCCAACATGAGTGATATCATTATGAATCACTATATTTCGGCAGTTGCTACAGTTATAGATTAGAAGTTTTAATAATCTATAAGATTTGCCAATTCGGATAAAGTTATCTTTGGTATGCAGCTCCATACTATATGGCAAGATTGGCAGCACTTTCTAAATTAAATTTTGTCACACAAACAAAAGTCTTGCGCTTGAGGCACCAGCTGCAAAGTTGAATTGATTATTAGATAATTAAAATACTTTATCCAGAATGGCATGCATTGAACTACATTTTAAAGCCAGCAACAATGTATGATCACAAATAGTCTTTATTAAATAGGAATTTCTTATGCTATAGCTCTTATTGAGTCAGCCAGCAAAGCAGCTTAAGAGCAACTTCGATTGTTCTTTTCGAATATATTTCGAATATTTACCTATTAGAGCTATACAAACCATACGATGAAACATTTTAGCTGCCATCTTGTTCAACTTGTTAAGAACCTCCGGCAATCCGTTTACTCTAAATAGCTTCTTGGTTACAATGGCAGTCGAATTGATCTCTAACAGCTGTGCACAGTCATTTAAACTAGTTGGGTCTTTGGGTTCTCCCTCTCTCTCTCTCTCTTTCTCTCTCTCTCTGTTACCTGTTCACAGCATGTAATTGTTTGCCGATTCACCTTTTGTACGTTTTGTACGTATTGAACAGATCGTGCATCTCATCGAGTCCCACATGCCGTTCACTTCAACCACGTTTTACCGTTTACGTTTGTTCCATCAATAGCCGATGTATATACATATATATATATATACGTACAACAGAAATCAAAATCAAACGAATCGACGATCGATAGCCTCTTTGATGGTCCCAGCCAGCAATGACACACATTTGTCAAAACGAGCCCACTTCAAAAGGCCGTCGGAGCCAGACACAATGTGGCCAAGTGCAGAGTAAAAGCAAAGACCAAAGCCAAAATCAAATGCAAAGGCAAACAGTGAGCAGCAAACGGCAAACAGCAAACAGCAGCACGAATACTCACGAAACGGGAAGTTGGCCATAAAGGGGAGCTTGGCTAACAAAAAGCGCAACAAGTGAAAGACAAATGTGCGGGCCATCAATTGTCAAAGTCAAATGCCAACAAGGCTGACGGATTTCCACTCATAGTGTGAAATTATTTCACAGATGTATTTTCTATACCCTACAGCAATTTGCCAACGAACTGGGTATATGCGTTACGTGCTAGAGTATAGTATTATGCAGAGTCTTGAGAGAAGTTTGCCTGTTTTGGAAAGGGTCTTCCCTTTGAAACATTTGCGTAATTCATTATTTTTAAATTTTTAAAATAAATTAAGGTTATTTTTCTTAAATTTCTATATATATATTATTTTTAATAATTTTTTTAAGTCAACAAAAATTACTTTTGGGATTGATGCACAGGAATATTTTAATGAAAATTTCATAAATTAATAATTTATGGAACTTCTTTTAAAACTATAAAATATATTAAAGCTAGTGTGAGCTCTGCCTATCTGAAATAGATAATTTAGTGATGTAAATTAAATTTAAAAAAAATATATATTTTATTTTTATTTATTTAAAATTTGTTTTAAAATTATAAAGAATTATTTTGGAGTGCTTTGAGCATGTACCTTGGCTCATAGACTTAAATTTATTTAATTTATTCCAAAATATAGATACTTTGTCACGAGATAGATACTTTAGCAGTATATAAATATTTAAAAAAAATATAAAATATATATATATATATTTTTTAAATATATATTTTTGATCAAGATTTCCTATGCCTGTTATAATCTGGCTACATATCAATTGAGATGCTGAATAAATATTTAGATTGCCAAAATATTCATTAAAAATTCTGAAACACTTCCAGAATAGCATTCATTTGTATATGATAATATAGTAAATCTATAATTCTTCTTAGCTCTAATTGAAGAGCATCTTCAAGTCGTGTAAACTAGAAATTTACAATCAAACTTATTGTTCAGTACTTCTGTTTCAGTCAAACGGTAAAGTGGATCTTGTTACTGTATTTTATATATATGTATATATCTGTATGATGTTTAAAATCCAATCAGATCTCTTTACGTGGAAATCGTATACTCGTAAAAATGGGCATGTTGGCTTTGCTGCGCAACTGTAAATTATATAAAATATAAAAAATATCTAAATATGAAAAAAAATCTTAAATCTATCTTTAACTGCTTTAAAGCATAATAAAGAAATTTGCTAAAGCCCAACTAAATTGCAGCATTATTTACTCGAAATGAGCCAACAGCTCTGCCTGCCTCAATTGTTATTCTTTCTCTTCTGATTTAATTTATTATGATTGCTTTTCTTTGACACCGGAATAATTATAATATATTCTCATTAAATTCATTAAGCAATTTATTTACTTTTCGTAAGCTTTGTAATTTCGCTAAATGCCACGCGCAGGCCGCGAGTAATTCGAACAAATTGTAAAGAAAACTAGTTTCGGTTGTGTCAATATGTGGAGCTGAAAGTACAGCTGGAAGTTCTGAAGAGCTGGGGCCCGTAGTCAGAAAACAGCTGAACATTTAGAGAAATAAAAACCCTCAATTTACTTTAGCCTTATTGAAACAGTTGGCATCTGGCTGTTGCCTGCTGGCAGTCAATGCCAATGGCTAAATGCCCAGTTGAATTTTAAGCTAAAAGCACTCAGCTTGATGAGGCAAAAATACATTATGTATGCATATATATGCGGTATATATTCAGAAGTTGTATTTTAATTTAACTAAGAAATTTATTTAATATTTTCTTTTCAAGTGTCTCGAGAGCGCATGCAAGCTTCGGCTTAGTTGAACTTTATATTTCCTATATATTTTTGGCTTGAATTTAGTTGGTTTGAGCAGCTGTTTTCAGGCTGTTTGGCTATATATTTTGTTCTTTGGTTGTGAAAGCTAGTTGAAAACGTTTCCTATATTGAACTATAAACATTTCATTAACATTCTCCAATAAACAATAAACAGGCAGGCAAACAACAGGTAGCCAAACAGCAAGCACAGCTGCCAGCTCATGCATACTTGTTGTTGCTGTGGCTATATCTCTGTATATCTGTTCAGTTTTATTTGTATGTATGTAGAACTCTCCTGCTCTGTGCGCACTTAAATAAATCCTTCAGCAGGCTCGTCACAAAGTGTTTAGCATGAAGAGCGTAAGTGGCTTTGACAACTGTCAACTGCGCGCAGTCTTGGCTCTTGGCTCTTGCATGCTAATCACGTCTGTGTCCCTGAGTAGGGATTTCTGTGACTGCGCTTACCTATATGTATATAGTTTGTATATATATATATATGTGTGTACTTTGTATAGTCATTAATATTGTTATGGCTTTCATTAAAACCCTGTGCATCGTGCTGGCCTTTGAAGACGAAGCAAAGACTGCTCGCTGCTGGGCTGACCAGGATATGCTCATGATTTATAGCCAAAGAGCCAAATGCAGCTGAGCTTTGAAGGGTTGAAGCTGATAACTTTAGAGTTGAAGTAATCGATAAGTTCTCTTAATGGTGAAATATCGAATCGATATTATCGATCATAGGAAAAGAAACGCTGTTGAGTTCCTTGAGCTTATCTTATAGGGCTTCAGGGCCCCCTTTGCTACTAGGCAGGTAGCTACAAGGTTAGAAGTACCTTCTGGAGAGAGCTAGAGTGCTCGCTAGACTAGACTTAAGCACTCTAGAGTAGGCTTGACTGCGCCAGTCCAGACTAGACTAGGCTTGAATACTTCAGACTAGACTAGACTAAAGTACTCTTACTTGTGCTTACACATTTACTCTCTCTATATATATCTCTCTATATATGTATCTACTTTGACTCGCCGCATCTCATTCATCCCAGTTGACAAAACTTTACTGCCAATAACAAGAAATAAGAAAAGATCAAGAAATTAAGACTGCTTCAGCATCGATTTAGCATATATTTTATACTTATCTCAAGCTAACTTCTTCACGAAAAAAAAAGGAATTAATTCAATGCTTAATTCCTATGTTTTATGGGCTTCAGTCGCACAGATTTTATAGATAGAGCAACAGGTGCGTATATGATTTGAGTTTGAGAATTTATGAAACTTTTTAATTAAGCCGCGACTAGATGGCGGCTAATGAATTGACCGAAAGCGCATCGGCCATAAATTTTAATTATGCCGTCGACGAGAGCCCGAGATGAAACGGATCCCAGCAGCTAAGTGTGTCACACAGTCAGCGGTCACAGAAATTATGTATGCGAGCGAGAACAAAACGAAGCTGAACCCGAGTAGAAACAAAGTGGAAACAACAGAAATCAACATAAATTTCAATGGCCCATGAATTCCACTTGGCACCCCTCGTTGCCTCGATGCCTATCGATAGGCGTTGTCTCCAGGACCCGCTGCCATTGACCCCGCGCCTAGAACGCTTGAGCCCAACATCCTGGCGCACATATATATTTCGACTTATGCTTTATACCATTTTCTAGCAACGCTTCATTGGCCAGGCACTGATACAGTCTGGCTTGGTTTGGCTAGAAGGTGTCAAATAACCAGCCAGCAAAGCGCATGACTCTCTACTTAGGCCTCGCATGGCCACAGACAACTCTGACGCTGTTTGTTTTTAGTGTAAAAGTATCTTGAGTGGCAAACAGTTATCACACATCAATGACTACAAACTAGCTGTCAGACTTGCTGTCTAGCTGGTGCCTTAGACTGAGCAGAGCTCAGATGCATCGCAGCTAAATCTAGGCTCACTCTTTGCCTTTGCTAGAGTTAAGACTTCTCTCAGCCCATCGCTGCCATTTCTCTGATCAACATTTTGGCAGCCCATTGCCTCTTCTTCTCTCTTCGTCTTCTTCTTCTTTCTCTCTGTTTTTTCTTTAATAAAACGTAAATCAAACAATTTGTCCTAAATAAGTCACGTCTGCATATTTGAGTTCAGGTTGGGCTGCGCTTTCGGCGGCCGTTCATTGTTTTGCCTTTTAGGCGCTCGGCTTGCCATCTTTTATTTATGAACTTGGACTGAGGCTGAGTCCTTTTTTGGTCATGTGGCGCGCTCGTTGCTTGTTTTATGTTGTTCCTCTGCCTTAGTTGTTGTGCTGCTGCTCGGGCAACGGTACGAGATATCGGGCGTGTTATATCTTTTGTTGTCGCTCTTAACCGATTTTAACAGGCCATAAATCTGTCGCGGCCGAAGAGCCTAGCCCCTGCGCACTTGCAACTGCAGCACTGACATTTATGGCACTTCAGCAATTTGATGTCTTAAGCAGACTCTACTTCCGGATATATATTCGCCTCAGCTGATGGATTAGTTCTTCTTTAATTTAAAAGCTATTGTTTCCCTTTTTTTCTTGCTCGCTCTCGCATGCTCGAAATTTGCGGCGAGCATTCATAAATTTTTCACACCTTATGATTATCGTAACCTCCTCTTAAGTGGTCACGATCAGCATTTAGGAGCGTGTGTGTATACCTGCAACCCCAGAGATACCTAACTGAAAGATAAAAGCAGGGTAGATGGACTGGAGCAGTGGACAGGCAACTCGTAAAGGGAAGGGAATATACTTGATCAACCATATGATATATATAATAATATATGTAAAATATCATATGATATATGTGACATACGATATATATAATCATATTATATCATATATATTTAACATATCATATGATATACTTATAAAGCTTATTCATGTTTGAGTTCTTTTATTCTCATGATCTCCAAGTATAATTAACTAAATCTTGAATATTTTCTATATTATTCAAGCTATAGTCTTAAAATTTGTTTTCTTTGAAACTTAATTTTATTATTTTTCAAATAAAACAAAATTGGGCTCTGTAACATTTCAGAAAATATTTTTAAAAATTTTTTTAAAAAAGGCTTACGAAAGACGATTGTTGAAGGCGAGTGTTTCGTTGCGGGTATATCTCTGTCAGCTTGGCCACATCTCATCTATCATAGTATATATAAGTATATGTAGTATATATAAGTATATATAGTATATATAAGTTTGAATATATCAAGTGCCGGAGAGCAAGCAGCCTACAGCATGGGCATAAGATATCTCCCAGTCTGATACTCCCCATGGGAAGCACTCTTACTTGAGCCACGCTCGCTGCCCACATGAACGAAACGAAAGTTCTTTCTTATACACACATAAACCTGTTCGAAGGTTCCATGGCCTGCGTGCCGCAAATATATTTCATGAATAAAATTCCTTTTCTCGGTCGTCGCCGTTGATAAGACCCCAAAATGCTCGGTTCCAATGGCTAAGGTTCGACTGCAGCGGCTCGAGCTTATCGCCGTTGCGCTTGGAGGCCTTCGGGCATTTATCACCCAGCCAGCGCTTGCCTCCCTCAGGCTGCATAGTGTGTGCGTGTTTCTGTTTAATGGATTTTTGCCTAATGTTTGGTCAACTCTGCTTCAACTGTGCCCCCACAAAAGCGCTCAATTGATTTGGTTGGGCGCCTAATCAACTTGAGAATAAATATTAAAGAAATTGAGGGAGAAGGAGGGGGGGGGGGGATTAAATAATTAGTTCAATGAAACCATTAACCGATAACGTCAAAACATTAATATCAGCAACAGCTGTTGCCTGCGCCTTTTTTTTAACACTCAAAATCGAATTTATTTCTGATAAATTTCAAATTAATTGAAAGTTCAGTGAATAAATTCTGATACATTTGACATGTGAATTATGATTTATTGAAAATTAAAAAAGCGCAGCAGCTCAAAGTTCGAAAAGTGAAAATAATATATTGCTATAGCTTTTTTTTTAATAATTTATTTTTAAAGTTTTATTTTTTAATTATTTTTTTATTAAGGGATGATGGATTTTTATTTATATTTTATTTTATTAATATTCTTAATCAATCAGTGATTTTGATGTGGACTTTTAATCAATAAAATTATTTTTAATTTATTATTTTAACACAACTAATGCCAGGAGGAGAGAAATTTTTTATTATTTTTAAAGTTTTTATTATTTTTTATTATTTTTTTTGTTGTTTTAGGCAGTGCAGCAAACACAAGGGCCTATGGATATTATATATAATTTATTTATTTTTTTTCTTTAATATTTCTAGTCAACTTTTGCCATATTATTATTTTACATTATTCATTATTTATATTATATTATTCATTATTATTATAATTATTATTATTTTTTAAAATATTATTTCTGGTTTGTTACTTATTAATTAGTTGAAGCTAAATTCGAGATAAGCTAAATTTAAATTAAATTCTCCATTTTAAATATTTTATTTTTATTATATATAGTATAAAGTATTTCAATTAATTCTTATTTATATATAGTATATTATATATACTAAAGTACTCGCCATATACCAACTGCTAGCAATAACTAAGCCAAGCTCTCAGTCACAGCTCCTATTCACAGCTCTACTTCCTATAAGCTGTTGTTGACTAAGCTAAAATTGATCAGCAGTATCTAATCTCTATAGCGCCTATCTAATGTCTCGATACAACTTGCATTTCTCAGAATTTCTTTGTAATTGACAAGTGCAATAAATAAATGACAAGCGCCATTGACCATTAATATTTAATGGCATAGCTGAGCAACTGCTGAGAACAATCTTATCTTGGTAGAGATAAAGTCTCTATACAAAAAAAAATGACTTGATCTATAAGTTCGTATAAATATAAAGAGTTTGAATGCAGCCAGCTGAGCAGACTGCCAGCTTAAACGTAATTTGCCTTGACTTCAAGTTTTTAGTCACTCAAAAGATGATGCGTTTTTAACAACTTGACCTATGACTAGACTATGAACTCATATATATATATATATAGACATATATATATATATATATATAGTCAGCTTGTTGACACATACTACTGCCCTGTGGTGCAGTGTAATTTAGCTGTTGTGCAAGCTTAGCGCTCGCGCTCTAGCCCAGACCTAAAACGTCTCGACGCATCAACTCAAAAATCAACAAGTACTTAATTAAACAAAAATAAAATATGTAAGAGAAAAACTACTATGAGCCAGGATGCGTGGCTGTGATGAAGATGATTCTGTGATGCAGAGTCGAAAATGCGGCAGCTGTCGGCCTGGCACATACACTTGTCACTGATCCGCTGCCCGGCGGCTCGCTCTGGCCAGTCTCGATTCCAGTTTTCGCTGCAGTCCAGTTACAGACATAGCCCTCATTCTCGATTCATTATCTGTATGTCTCTCAGAGCCATTGAAACCCTTTATTTGTTAGCTGCTTTTAAGCAAATTACAGCTTTTGCTGTTGATGTCGAGCAGGTTAATTTGGCCGCTCTCTGCGCTGGGGCTACCTGCAGCTCGCCGCTGCCCTTTGACGTTCTGAGCCCTCATCGTCGTCGTCGTGGCATCCAACGTGAGTGAAAGCCGACGGCGTTGCGAATGCGTTTGCTGCTTCTCTTGTCATATGACTGTAAAACCTGAATATATTCATATTTTGCATACGTATGAAAGGCACGATTACATCTATTCTACTTTCCTCTTTGCAGCCCCTGAGTATTGAATGCAAATACCTGAATTTGTTTACAGCGAAGTCGCAAGGTTCAATTAAATTGTATTTATAGCTCTGCATAACTCAGAAGATAATCAATCAGTCAATCAATTGTTCACTTATTCAATCAGTCAGTCAGTTAGCCCTTCAATCAACCAGCCAATCAGTAGGCCCATCACTTCGTAAATCTGCCCATCTGCTAATCAATCATCATTCACTCAATCATTCATGTACTAAAAAAGACATTCAATCAATCAATTAGCTAATCCGATAGTCGTTTGTTCAATCAGAGTCAGCCAATCGGTCAATCAATCACAAAATGAAGTCGTCAATCAATCGAGTAGCTCATCAAACAGAAAGACAAGCCAGTCAGTCCACTAGTCAATGCTTGTATCAATCAATAAGGCAGTCAATCAGTTAAATAGCCAATCAATCAACTAGTTCGTCCAACAGATATTCAATCAGTCAGTCAGCTACTCAATCAGCTAGCTCGTATCAATCAGTATGGTAGTCAACCAATATCCAAGAAGTCTGTGAGTCATTCAATGAGTCAATCAATCATTGATTGAGACTCAATCAATACATCAGTAAGCCAGCTAAGCAGTTATTGAGTCATTAATGAGCCAGTAAGTCAATCAAACAGCTAATCAGTTGGTCAGTCAGATCAATCAGTTAACCACAATGTCTATTAGTCGTCATTCAGTTAGTCAGCCAATCAATCATTGTACTATAGGATGTGAGCTAGTCAATCAAGCAGTTTCAGTCAGTTCATTACTCAGCTATTCAATCAGCTACTCAAGCAGTCAATCAGCTCATCAGATCAGTCAGTCAATCAGCTCTCTATGCAAGCTGTAAAATATACATCGAAATTCAAATGTTTTCTCCTCTCGACTAAGCGCACGCCTGCAATAAATATATATCACTGACTGCAAAAATAAAGAAGGCAGCGTCGGCTACCAATCTCTGGGCTAACTAACCAGACAAAGTCCAACGGGTTGGCAACTTGCAGCCAAGTCAATTGGCTTCGTACCCCGCGTACGTCGCGGCCGTCTCTCTGGTGTTGTGGGTATAGTCGAAGTCGATCGTTTGACTCTGACTCCGCCGACGTACGGTTAAACGCTTCACCTGTTCGCGCAAGGCGTTTGCTTTTGCCTGCCATAACTCTACCCCGCCCCGACACAGTTTGCCAGCTTGACTTTTGCAACCAAGAGGCGTTAGTTATTAAAACAACAACAGCAACGATCAGCGAGCAGCGAGCAGCGAACAGAGAGCCGAGAGATGTGAAGTCTGGGACTGGGACCTGGGGGTCTGCATTAGTAAACGCGCGTGCTTCCTTGCCTGGTTGGCTGCCGGCTGAAAACTCGTTTCGATTATGAAAATTCCAAGCATTAATAACTCTGTTGCTCGATTGCGCTTTTTAAGACGGCAACGGGCGGCAAACTTGCTACAAAAATTTCTGTGCTATAAATAAAGCAAACACAAAACAGAGAGAAAAAACACACACACACATGAATATACTCATATATAATATACAGATATACTATATATATACATATATATTTAGTTTCGTAAAGAAGAGCAGCTCGAAATTCGTATCTTAACTGCCAAATGCATAAATAGCCAACAGTAGCTGGCTAAAGTGGCTAAAATAAAAACTCTATCTTCATATTTTTAACCCCCCTTTAAATGCTCGCTCAGTGGCTGATTAGAAGTTGCTTGGCTTCGCCAAAGTTGGGTCTCTCCTCTTTATTAAAATATACAAGCTGTTATTAATATATCTTCTCTTATATTTTTGTTTGTTTATTTGTTAGCCTGCATGGCTCAGTCGCGCATACCCGACGGCCACATTTTGACTTGCTTCATATGCACTTGTAAGTATTTTATGTCGTTTGTCAGCTACGGGTTACAGAGACCTGCTAATAATTACAACAACCACAGCAAGTTTTCATGCAACACGCAACACTAGTCAGCGAGGATATGGCCATTTAAAAATGCCAACTTTTATTTTAATTTTTATATTTATTTATATTAACATTCAAATTTCTTTAATTATTTTTGTACAGTTTATATTTATTTGTAACTAAATAAAAAATATATATTATTAATGAAAAAATATATATATATTTATTATATAAAAAATAAATATATTTAAAAAATTGCCATTTTAATTTGTATATTTTACATTTATTTACATTACCATTAAATTCCTGAAAATATTTTTATACAGTTCATAATTACTTAATAAATTTTGTAAACAAATAAAAATATATATATTATTATTAAGAAATAATAATTAATATATGACGTATAATAAAAATAAATACATTTAAAAAAATTGCAATGTTTATGTAAATGTATTTAATTTTACATTTATTTATATTAACATAAAAATGTATTAAATTACTTTTATAATTACTAAATAAAATTTGTAAACAAATAAAATATATATATATTACATATTAATAAAAAGAATAATATATAAAATAATAAATATATTATAATAAAAATAAATATATAAATTCTCAAAATATCAAACTATTTATTTAAATTATATAAATTATTATATTAAACCAAGTTGATCTTCAAGTTGTACCCTTTCAATAGTTTTAACTTTAATTTAATAACTAAAAAGGAGCCGAAGTCCTTTTTTCAAATATTTATAGTTATATTTAACCAACACATACCCCCTCATAAAAAAAAATAATAATAATCAAATGTAAATCTTTAAGCCGAAGGCCTCAGTAGCAAGCGCTTTAGTCTTAAGTTAGCTTTTATTTTACATTAGTTCTAACTAATATACATAAATGCAGAAATAGATATATTTATCTATATAAAATATGTGATTTCAGCTTTTATCTTTTACATTTCGAACTAACAAAGAAAGTTTCCAGCTCAATTAGTAAAAACTCAGCTTGCACCAAGATAATATTGTTCGAAATTAATTTATTATAATTAAATTTTTAACAACATAAAATTAAGCAAGTTTTCATTTAATTAATAAACTTGATTATAGTTATAGTTTGTTACATTAATATACATTTTAAAGTTGATTAAAAATCATATTTAAATATATTAATATATTATGGAAACTTATAATTTCTCTAGGCAAATAGCTGCCCAAACCCAAATGCTGTCTATGCTGGCCAGTGTTACCTGTTAACCTGTTACCACCTGCTAGCTTCTAGTTGTTGGCTGTTGCTCTAACCGCTGTTGTTGCTTTTGTTGTTATTAGCTTGTTTCTTCTGCCTCTTCTTTATCTGCCACTTTTGAGCTAAGGTTCATTGCAATTTCTATGCAAATTTATCTAATTTTTTACGTGTTAAATTTATACGTATGTCCGCTGCATGTATCTGTTGTGTGTGTAGTGTTTTTTTCTCTCCCTCTTCGGTTTCGAGCACGATAGCGGGCTTGTACATAGGTATAAGCTGTAGCTGTTGGGGTTGGCAGTTCGTTTATAAAAGCAATTCATACATATTCATAATGATAGCGAGCAGATTTCATGCCCAGCTAATTGCTCAGTGAGCTGGTCGATCAGATGCCCACCTGTTGGCCAGGTTGGTTGGTAGCAGCCAGCTTTGGTCAGTTATAATGTATAAAATTTGTTTCATACTAAATATGGCTAAAACTAATGGCGCTACGAATGAATCATGAAAATGTTTTTATTCTTTTGTTAACGCGTGAGAAGCTACGCGAAATCTGTTTCGAAAGTTGAGCTGTGAATGAGTGGTTGGGTGAAGGCTTCAAGGCTTTTTCTTTCTCTTAGTATCTAAATTCAGGTGATTTCAGGTATAATTGAATAGTTAGTATGAGGCACATTCCTTAGGTCCGGGCATCTGCTACTCGGCTACTCCCTACTTGCATGCTCTTCATCTGTTCAACGTTATTTACGCTATTGATTGCATTAGTTCGACTTAGCTAAATACGTTTAGTGCTGAAAAACAAACAATATTTACGCTTTTCATAACAAGCATCGTCTGGCCTATTAGCCACACTTGCGTGGCCCAAACCAGGTGTTGCACTTGGCACTAAAAGCCAAAGCTTTATAGAAATATTTAAAATGTATATAAAATATTTTTTATATTTAGTAGTAGCTTTAAATAGCCATAAAATATTAAAAAAAAATACTCTCATAATTATATTTATATATACTTATATTATATTATATTTTATAACAATAATTATAGCACTCAAGAAAAGTTTCTAAAAAAATAAAAAAATATATTTAAAGACTTAAAATACTTTTTTTGCATGTTATATATTTATTTTAACATAAATATTTTTTATTTAATATAAATTACCATTTATTATTATTTATAAAAAAAAAAATATTTATATTAATATTTATATTTAAATTTATATATAAATATATATATATATATATATATATATATATATATATATATATATATATATATATATATATATATATAAATTTTTATTGATATTTATGTTTATATTTAAATTTATATTTTTATTTTTCTTTATTATCTATTTGATATATAAACCACTAGTCTTTTACCTGAGTTACCTCAGTTTTAGCTGATGCTCAACTGGTTGCATTCCACAGGTAAAGGCTTCAGTAGGCAACGTAACAATGCTAATTTGATGCACCGCCAACGCTAAAGAGTGGGCGTGTCCGAGAATGGAGGAAGCAAATCGAGAATAGGCACGGGCCTCAGCGCGCGCGCGCGCTCACACAGCTGCCCAATTCGAGCAAACGGACCCGGCCAGTTACCAGGGGCAATTGGACGCAATTGAACGTTCAATTATCCATAGCCAAGACAAAGACTCTTAGGTGCGCTAGCTCCCGGAGCTGCTTGTTGCTCTACCCCTACAGAGGCTGTTTCAGTTTCCATAATATATTTGAAGAGAGTACAAAATCTATGTTCTCATCAGCAATCTGGAAAAGAGCATTTGGTGTTCGGCCTAAGCATCAGCTTTCTGCCTTGCTGTTCTGTTGCTGGCACGAGTCATGCCTCATCCACTTGCCACATTGATAAATGAACGTTAATATTCTGGCTGCTCCTGCACTTGGCTGTTTACCATTCTGACCCATTTCAAAGGAGCAGCTCTAACAAGCCGGAAGCTGAGTAGAGGTTTGCTTAGACAGGCATATATACCAATTAGCGATATATGTATGTATATAATATGTATCTATATATATAGTAACTGGCTAATTGAATGGATCCAGTAGGGAACTCATATTTATATACACTCATCGAAATTCAATTAAAGGCAAACTGCCTTTTGTTTTTGAGCTGTTATGCCACTCTTCTGAAGTTAAAGGAGTATATTGGCTTTGTGTCATGTACGTTTAGTCGTCAGGATGACTTTTTGGTTATGATCGCTGTGACGGATATATATAGTACGTATATGTACAGTTCCATGGTGCAAGAAATGAATGCATTCATGTAGATCTATAATATATACTAATACATAAATTAACAACTTTTACCCGCTTTACCATGGCCCAAAGGGCATAAGTATAGGTATTAGTGGTATATACATATATAGTAAATAGTTATATACTATATATGCTTACGCCCTTGGGGGTATGCCGAATGGGGTAACAGCTGTTAATTTTGCAGTTTTATAGCTAAAACTCTAATGCCTGGCAAATGGTTTACTGCAGACCTTTGCTATGGGTAAACTAAAAAAAAATATATATAAAATAAAAAATAAAAAATATATATACATATATACATATATAGAAATATATATATATATATATATATATATATATATATATATATATATATATATATATATATATATATATATATATATATATATATATATATATTTTTATCATATATTTATATAAATTGTTCTAGCTACAAAAATTCTTTAAAAATCTTAAATAGTATAAATATAAATATTAAATTATAATATTGAACTTAGCTAAGGTTATTAAAAGTTCCCATAAGATATATACTATATACGTTATATACTTAATACACACTTGATTATAGATATATTTGAAAATGTGGTAATCCGCTTGCTGCGCGCTGTTGACAGCACAGTTTCTTAGCCCATTTTATGGATAGAGCGTATTAATAAAAGAGGGAAACAGCGAGAAATGAGCTGGCATGGAGAAGATCATTAATGCACAGTTAAGAGCCTCCGGCTAGAGGGCTCTCAGGTTTCGCCACTCTATCTATATACTACTATTTCTATGCATGTGTATGTATAATGTGTGCTAAGTAAGTTTTGTTATAAGGCTACATATCTTTTACGACTTTTGCCAGAGTCCAAGCAGATTAGTGGATGCTGCTGATGGTGGTGCTGGTGGTGGCGCTGGTGAAGGGGCTCTGCTTAGTTAGTCAAGAGTTAAATTTTGAACCTGTTCTTTGGGTTACAGTTGTCGCTGGAACACGCTCTCGCTCTGCGCTCTCGATCTTCGTGCCCGGTATTATTAACGATCATTATGAGGTTTTAACTTAAGTGGTCAATTAACATTTGCATGACTGAAATCGGAATTGGAAATTAGTGTTTAACTAATTTATGCGTACAGAAAAAGAAACTCCTAGCGCTCAAAGAGAACAGGCTTGACAGCTCCTCTCCGGCCTCTGGGCGCTCTGCTGCTTCGGCTTCTGCCTCTGTTGCCCCCAACTTGGCCACGTAGACTTTGAGGCGGGTTCATTAGACCTCGAAGACGGCTGCATTTTTAATTAAAAAATGAGCAGGAAAGAAAAAATGAGTAACTAAATCAGCTGCTTAAAGGGCCTTGACTCTGATCACTTCCAATTGTGCTGATCGAGCCGATAAGCTTTGGTATTTTCTAGTATTTAATACCTTTAGATCTCTGTATATCTATATGTGTATATCTGTATCTGTATATCTGTCATATTTTCTATAAATTTTATAGATATTCAACAGTGAAACTATGTAAGCAGCTCTTTGAGTTCCTCTATATACATATACACATATATTTTTGCTTCTATCTCAAGAACAGTCTGACTTATATAAATTAAATTTTGTAGTTATGTTCGTCTCCAATCTATATTTTAGCCTGATCCATTTTCATATTAAATATATATTTTATTTTTAAAGCATAATCCAAAGATTCATAATAATCTGAATTTTACATATAATAAATATATATTATATATATTATTATTTATTTAGCTAAATTACTTTAGTATAATTTTACATATAATAAATATATATTATATATATTATTTATTTAGCTAAATTACTTTAGTATAATATAATTATCTACATACAAAAATATCTAAAAATTATTTATTAAAATAAAATCAATTTTTTCTAACTTTTCATATTAGTTAAGAGATCTAAATTTTGGGTTTCTCAATTGAAGTAACGAGCGAGAGTGTTCGGTATCAGAGGCGCCAGAGCCGCAATCGCATCCGTGTCCGAGTTTCGAGTCCGCGTCTAATATAACTTTATCAGCAGCTAATGTTAGCGATTAGATACTTACCGTGCGGTTCTTTAGCAGTTCACCTGGAGTCCGTGATTAGATACACTTGGCCGCATGATTAGATACCCTCCCTACGTAGTGGCCGAACGCTGACCAAGCACATTTGTGCTGGAATGCACATATATTTATTTCGGAGCCTCCTCGATAAGATGTGATCAGAAGAGCTGAGCTAAAAGGCCACGTCTTGTCTTGGCAATATATTTGAAAGACCAATGAAATGAATTGTCTCGGGGGCTATAACATAATACATAAACTAGTTTAATTAGACTCTGGAATAGTTGCGGAGGTCTCGGATCCAATTTGTTGATATAAAAACTAATTTTGATATTGAATAGGCAAATTGATGTCCGGGTCCAACACGTGGATGACGACGAGAGCGGCCGGCGGTGGTCGTGGTTGCCAGGCGGGGAGCAGCATTATCTTTGATGCATGGATATCGAGTGGTCTCTCTGGTCACATTTTTGATTAACAGCGAGCCAATCGATACAATCACTAACCCTCGACGGGCCGCCACTCGACTCAGCGCCCCATAGTCGTATATATACATATATATTGAAGTGTTTCCCTATCGCAATATGATTTTCTATTTGCCCGACTTTGGCTTCTTGATAGGGTTATGAAATGGCCAGCTTTGATACCGAGGCCTTCTGCTCGCTGCTCCTATGGAGGGCGAGTGTTATATGATGCAGACTTTGATAACTCTTTCCAAATTTGCACATTCATTAAAATTGTGAAATTAGAAAAGTGACGAAAAAACTAGAAAGTCGTTCAGATTGTAGCACTAAGAGCAGCTATGCAAGAGCTACTGGCGAGAGCTCTATATATGTATCTATATCTCCATCTGCTTAATTACTTTCGATTGAAACGTCACGATGATTTGGAATTTGAAAATAGAATATCTAAAATGCCTGTCGTCTGCTAGGGCAGAAAGAGAGAGATGTGAGAGAGTGAAAAACCCAGAGTGTGCCTTCTTCATTAGTATCGCTGCTAGGTTCATTAATAGGTGTTATATTCGTTCCGGTTATGTATCGGCGTTCTCTTGGTAACGCTTGGAAACGTCTCGACGGGGCGACCGCAACTAACATCCATTATATATATATTTTTTGGTTTCCTTGATTCGATTTTCCCAACCGTCCCCAACTCCGGCTTTGGCTGACAAATGCGTAGCACTGTGCGGTTGAAGGTTGAGTGCGTTGTAAACCGTTTACAGCCCATACTTCAGCATTTTTAGTGTCTATTATCTGAGCTGTAGACCAT
Organism: Drosophila repleta; assembly: GCA_018903745.1. NCBI lineage: Eukaryota > Metazoa > Arthropoda > Insecta > Diptera > Drosophilidae > Drosophila > Drosophila repleta. The sequence continues at coordinate 15,708,724 of JAEIGN010000497.1, read as the reverse complement.
ATAACATATATACACACATATGATATATGTATGTATGTAGGTCTAGCGGTAGGCATGGCCTAGTCTCAACAGTTGGCTGTCGTTTACTCTCTTGACAATTGGCTTAGTTGTTTAGCTATTTGACGACTGAATGCCTTTTGCCTTATTGTTAAATGTTTAAATCTTATCTCGCCCTGAGCTGACCAGGCTAACTGGATGAGTACAGCTGCTTGTTAGCTCATCTCCAGTCATTCAGACAGACAAACAGTTAGCTGATTAGCTGCCTACACAGACACCGAGTCTTTATAAGTTGCTCAATTCTTAAGACACTGAGCAAAGATACTTGAAATATTTTTCATATATATAGATATAGAGAGAGAGAGGGAGAGAGATTGGACAACAATAAAATATAATAAAATTGAAATTCTCAAACAGAAATAATTTATTTCTTGTTTACCTGCACAGCAATATATATATATATATGAACTGGCGTCATCAAGATCTTTCTCTTAACTGATGCCATACAAAATTTACAGAAAAAAAATAATATTTTGACCAAATTTTGCAGCTTACAGCGGGCAGAACCTTTCGACCCTTTCAAAAGTTTTTTTTTGTTCTTTTATTTATTTTATATTTATTTGTATATATATGAAATACATTTATATTTTGCTTTTTATTTATTTAAAAATATATATTTTTGATTAACTTTTTTGTATAGTTTTTATTTATATTTTTTTTTACAATATTTTAATATATTTATATATATATGTTTTTTTTGTGTATGATTCTTGTTCTTTGTATATATAATGTATATATTATATACAAAATATATTTGTTATATATCTTAAATATTTTTACTATATGTACACATATATATTTAATTTTTAATATTATCATATATGTACGTACATATATATTTTCTTCATTTTATATATTTTTTAAATATTTAATATATTTTATCTATTTTTTTAAATTTAATATTTTATATATATATATATTTTTTTTTAATTTTAATTTTTAATTAATTTATTATTTAATTTTATATTTTTTTGTATATACTTTTTTTTTTTATTTTTTTTTTTTAATTATATATATATAATTTGATTGCCTCTTTGATGGATAAGGACACGGACGACATCTTTACCTGACAGTATTAGAGTTATTTAAAACAAGGATCTAATGCTGCCCGGTAAGATGTGAACAGATGTCCTAGCGTAAAGGCGATTGCGGGTAAATACTTTGATTATTTTCATATTATTTTCCATTTCTTAGTATTTAATATTTAATTATTTTGTTTTTAGCACAATCGTTTATATATGTATGTATGTGTATGGGTGACATATCAACATCTGAATGCAGTTACCCAAACATCGATCAACTTTCTGTTTTACTTTACTTTTTACGGGTGTGTTTCCGACGCCAACGGCGGAATTCTACTTTGGACCGACCGGAGACCGCGCGCGCGACCGTTGGCCATGGGGGAGAGGATGGAGAGCATAGGAAGAGGCTAAAAAAAGCAACGCCTACCAGCGTGTATAACAATTTGAAATGGTGCACAGTTGGTGTACTACACACACACACACACACATGCATATGTGTGTGTATGTGGACGTTGGCACTATTATTGTTGATGTATTTATAATTAAATCGACGACGTTGGCGCCAGTCAACAGTAACGCGATTTGTTGGTTACGCCAGGCACACACACACACAAGTTGATTGTTGTTAATATATATCTATATAATATATATATATATGTAGAGTAAGCGTCGATCGTGTATTTGTTTAATGGATAATCGTTAATTGAATATTTACACTTTGCCGTTTTTTTTTTTTTTTTTTTTGACACCGGAAACACACTCACACATGTACGCACACACGTGTGCGCTTTGGGCGCGCAGCGGCTGGCAGCGGTGCTAACCGTCTTGATCGAGCACCAAATAAGAATTGAGAAACGCGATAAAAAACTGAGAAACAGTCGAGCGGAAATTCGAAATCTTTTTGAAACGAACTAACAGCGCGGTTGGCACGACTGAATGTTAATGTTAACAGACAAGTGTTGGGCATGCAACCGGTTGCGACGCAACATCGAACCAACTGAGCTGAGCCGACCTGAGCGAACTCATTTGTTTGACAACAAGCTGTTATTTGGCTCAAATCTGATTTTACAATGTAAAAGAAACAGATGAACATCACATTAGTGTGTAAAGAGTATTTTAATTACTTGTTACGTTTTATGAGCATAAGCTGAGAAATTTAATGTTAACTCATTATGGCACTGTACAGCGCAGCCAACAAGAGCGCTTCGAACTAGGCGCAACATCGAACCGAACCCGCGCTGTGCGGCGTGTTCGACAGCGCTAAGTTAGTTGACTGCCTGGCGTTAAATTTGATGATGCCAAAATGCTAATTTTGTAGTTATAAAAATATAAATAAAGTTAGGTTTTTTTTTTTTTGTAGTTAGCTATATCATGTATTTTTATATGGAATATACTGTCTCTCGTTTATGGCTCAGTAGGAAAATTATATGTATTTCAAGAAATCTGCTTGGTTTTTGGCGGGCTTTTCATGGCCTTGAGATCAGATCTTAAGTTCAAGTAGTAACGGAGTCAAGTTAAGAGAATTAGCATAGGGATTACCTGCCTTATCACGGCGCTCATCACATAAAAGTTACTTTAATTATTCGACTATGATACGAAGTTTCTCTCCGTCAATGTTAATTATAATTGAATTATTATTATTAATTACTATTATTATATAGTTTTATGGTCACACTTAGCTCTCTCCGCCGGATGGCGCTAGGGCTGCAGCTGAGCACGTGTCAAGGGTCGAAGTCCGCATTTGATATTTATATAATTTACGTCGATTTTCATAGTTATTTATATTTAATTCGCTGAAATGTGTGAAACACGCTTCGAAGGTGTTAAAATCCTGAATACACACACATACGCACACACTCGCACACAGAAAATGCGAATCGATTTAAGGTTGCATTTAACTGTATTTGTTGGATTCGATTAGATTGATTTGATTTGCAAGCACTCTTCGATTGATTCAATTGACGCACTTATTTTTTTAGTTTTTATAGTTTTTACTTTTCCTAGTTTTTTTTTTTTTTTTTTTTTTTTTGGTTATTTTCAAACGAATTCGGTTTCATCCACCCGGGTGGCAACATCTCATATATTTTTTTCTTTGTTTGTTTGAGAGACGAGCGAGCAGACGTCCAACAGGGCACGCGGCACACGATCAACTGTAACGGTAAAAATGGAAACAAGTTTGATATAAAGTACAAAAGTTAAGTTCCAAGAACAACAGAGTGTCGTCTATGTTAAGCTTAACATTAACATGTTGCATCGCCAAGCGTGAGCAAACGCTGTTATTCAATCCACCGAGAGAGCTGCTATTGCTTCTCCCTCTGTCCTACCTCTCACTTTACACACACACACGCTGTGCGTTTTATTTGTTGTCGCATTTCTATTAGTTTGACATTTGTTTTTTTTGTTGATGTTGTTGCCCTAAACTACAGCCATCTCGCTTCGTCGCACACAGTGCGGCCGGCTAGCGCCGTCCTGTAGTCATCTTGCTCACAGCACACATGTTGCGACCGCATGGTTTCTGTTTCTGTTCAACGTTCGATCGTCGTTCGTTCGGTCGTCTGCTAGCTTACTCTCTACATGCATGCGGACCGCGCTGCGTACGTCTCTAAGAACAACAAATACGCTGCATTGGAACAACTCCAAACTTAAGCATGATGAGTCGAGCTTCTGTGTGCGACGCGACGCGCCTATCATGTACTGTAACTCTGCTCACCCAACCAATTTTCGGCATGTTCACTCAATTAATGAGAGCACACACACACACATACGCAAACTAATTCAGGTTTGATTTGGTGGGAAAGGCAGTCCGCAAATTGTATTCCTCACCTAACTGGACAATATTTAAAGACCCTAATTGATATAGTTTTGGACAGCTTGAGAAATGATTTGCGGTACACACACACACACACACACACATGCACGCGCGCACGCACACATGTTAGAGCGAGCAATGCGTAATGTATATGAACATGCACATGTGTGTGAGTGAGCAGGCATGCATACAGTTGTCTTTGCTTTGCCAAATATCTCATTTCGGCATATTCTTTTTGCTTTAAGCATAAGCAAGTACATGCATGCGACTGTGTGTGCGTATACGTATGTGTGTAAGAAGAAGAGTGGTAGGCTCTCACACTGTCATCGTCAAGCGAAACTCACAAATTGTTGGGTTTGGGCAGCATGTTGCTGCCGCTGCCTTTTGGTTTCATGAGCAGGAGATCATTGTCAGGTCCGGTTCTTAATTTTTTATTTTTTTTTGTTCGTCTTGTAGCACATGCACACATACAGGCACACACTGCGTACACTCCGTACCTACTATGCGTAAAAGTCTCCTGTAGTTTTTTAATTTCAATTTTGTTCTTGTTGTTGTTGTTGTTGTTTTTTTTGCCTTTTTCGCTTTCCTCATTTCGCGGCCCCTTCGCAAGTAAAGCCCTTTGCCCATTCCAGCCGGACCTGCTTCTGCGTCTATGCCTCTTCGCTTTCAATGCCCTCTCTCTCTCTCTCTCTCTCTCGTTCTTTGCTCATGAGAATTCACCCTGCGGCAACTAATTAAAAACGCAGCATTTTCGTGAGGAGCCCTGAAATTTGCTCGAAATATCATTCCTGATCCTGATCCTTAAGCGCAACAATTTGTTCTTTTCCACTTGGATAGATGTTGATCAAGCAAAACTGTCTTTATATTTGCATATATCTTTTCTACATTAATACTAATCTATCTTTAAGTAGCAACTCCAAGTTTATGGGAATTATTAAATATATTATAATAATAACAGAACATAGATAAGAGGTATCTGATGGGGAGTGCCTGACTTGTAGATACCCTGAGCATTGTGCGGTTCGGATATGTCAATCAGTCCATAATATATAATATATGTACATATATAATGTAATGTATAGTATGCAATATATAATTCCTGCCTAGGAACAGTCCAGTACATATATGCTGATCGGGTGTATATAATACCTTAAGTTAATATTGATAGGGTTCTGTAGAACTATGCGGAGGTAGGTTATTTGAGCGAATTCCCTGGACAGGTGCGAGAACACTTTTGTGCACAGGTGGACCTGTGGCTAGGCTAGAGCCATCGGAAATGTATATAAAAGGCATTCCTACGGCAGCTACTGAATCAGTTGTGGCTCTTGCATTAGTTGGAGAAGTGAGAGCATTATGAACGTGGGCCAGAGCGTGTTGATCCTGTTGAGCATGGCACTGGGCGCCAATGCGTTGGTCCATAGCATCAAAATGGACAAGGGAGGTAAGGGTATATAGCCACCGAATCGAGCAATGGGTCAACTAAAGCTAATGCATCTTAGTATTCGGATGCAAGCCGAAATCAGTGGTTGTAGCTACAAATGAAACGACACCTGCACCGGAAACTCCAGTAGATCCGACAGAAGCTCCGTCAAAAAAGAGAACAGATACAACAGTAGTAACAACAGGAGCTGCGGAGGCCTTCGAAATAAAAGTGGGCGAATTTGTGCAAGATGAAAATTCATGCGGAATCAGAATGTGCCAGAATACCGAGGGCGACGCTTTAATTTATTAGTAAGCCGACCTTAAAGGGTCTCTAGGCCAAATATAATGCATAATCTCTCCCAAAACAGCTGCCAGAAACCGGCCCCCTTTGAGCTGTGCAACACCGATGGAGTGTCCACTTCGACCCCGTTCCCCGAGTGCTGCTGGAAGTGCGTCGCTTACACCGACTGCAAAAACCCAGTCGGTGGCATTATTGTTGTTGGCCCAACCACTGTTCCAGTTGTTGTCGAAGGCGGAGAAACCACAGTTGCTCCCACTGACACCCCGGCTAAGAGAACTGCTCCAAAGAAGGACCCAGCCGAAAAAGCCAAGAAAAAGGCTAAGAAGTATTTTTAACAAAATAGCAAAATAAAAAACAAAAAAAAAAATAAAATAAAATTAATAATAAAAGGGAAACGGAGACAGAACTATTTTGTTTTCACGTTTTAGTAAAACAATTTAAATGTTAGTCGATTGGAGAGCATAAATAAATGATTTAATACTAAATTACGAATCTGTTTCAATTTGGAATATTTCAATCATTGGCATATATATATATATATATGATATATACACATATGTATTAAATATCGCAGAGTTTGCAGCTCAGATCTGCTGAATGATTGATATTGATATATGCATGTATATTCGGATTGATCAGTATCAATGATTAATCCATATTATTTGGGATCTATAATAAACAATGCTTGATCTAGGTTGTGCTGTCTATATACATACACATAAGTATATAGTCTTATCTTTAAGTATATATCTTTGACTGCACTGTACACTCTCTATGCGACCCAAATTACCAGAGTAATAGTAAATAAATAATAGAGTATACTGAATATAATCCAAAACGTGTTTGATCAATCCTTTCCAGAATGCTGACAGTATCAGAGAATCGTATCTTAAGGATTCCAGGTCTGAAGTAAAGATAAATACGGCCAGCTCTATCTATAGAAGAGTTCTATATAGTTTGACGATCTAGTATGAATATTACTTATGTTGGAAGGCACAGCCTTATCAACTGTGGGCATACCCTTACCATCTGAGCACTTAGAACTTGAAACCATTTATGAATTCATACAATCAAATACATATAGACAAATATATAGAGAGGGGAGTGTGCCAGGAGCTGTGCTGGCTAGTGCGTGTCGAGTGGCTGGCGTGGATTTCGCCTCTTCCTCCGATAGGTGCTCGAGGCCCTTTGGTTGGCCTCGACGGCGGCGCAGGCTGCTCGGTAGGCCGCCTGCTTGGTCCTTTCGTAGTCGTCGCGAGCGGCTTCGAGTTGCTTCTGGAGCGTCGTCATGCGGTTTCTGGCTGCCTCGAGCAGCTGCACCTTGCCGGTCATCTCCTGCTGGCAGCCGAGCGCCACCGACTGTATGTTGGCCAAGTTCTCTCTGGCCGTCTTGTGCAGCGCGGTGAGTGCCTCGAACTGGTTGGTGGCCGCGCGAGCTGCCTCTATGGCGGCGTTCATATTGGTCTCTGTGTTCTGGAGCGAGGAGGACTCCTCCTCGACAACGGCGTGCGCCTCCTCCATCTCCTGCTCCAGCTGCTGGACGACCATTTCCTTGCCGCTGAGCGCCGCCTCGGCCGCCTTGGCCGACTGAAAGGCCTTCTCGGCCAGCTCCTTCTTGATGTGCTGCGCAGCCATTTGGCCGGCCGCCTGCTGCGCCTCGTTGGCGGCCTTCGCATCCTGCGCCGCTTTCACAGCTATGCTCGAGCTCTTCTGCTTGGGATCGCCGGGCAGGAATATTTTGGTAACATCGCAGCTCTTGCTGAAGTCTTCGTTGCCGCCCTGGCCGGCAGGCGGAGCACTTCCGCTGCCAGTGGTGGTACCAGCACCACCGCCACCACCACTGGCCCTTCCAACTTCACAGCCACCGCCAGCGCCACTGTCAGGCGCGTCTACGGCCGCAAAGTCCGCGTAGAGATTGGCAGGCCATGCCAAACGCTTGCGATGATGCCGCTGTGGATGCCCTCCACTCAGCTCCGCGACTGGATGGCCAAAGGTGTTCATCGTGGGGCACAGCACGGTCACAGCGAGCAATAGCCAGAGGCAGGCGCCCAGCACTCGCATGGAGGCTTCTGCTCAGTGCCAGTTGCCAGTGCTCAGTGCCAGTTGCCAGTTGATGTGCTCTGATTCTGATCCCAATTGAATCCTGTCCAACGTAGCCAATCCTTGGCCAGCAAACTTCATACATAACTAGTCCAGGGATTCCTGGGATTCGATTGACAGCTTCGTCTGTGCTTGCACTTTGAAATGAATCCAGGTGACAAACGTAAACTGAGCAATCGAGACGGCAACAATTTTGTTTATGAATTTGTCGCCCATTGGCTATAAAAGCCGCCTGGAGATGGCACGGGCCACAGTGCGAGGCAGCGGAGCGAGCGGACGGACATGAAGCATATTTGGGGCGTTTGGCTCGTCCTGTCCGGTTTGGCGATGTGCGCCAGCGCCTTGGTGCACATGGTGCGCATGGAGAAGGGCGATAGGGCGTCGAGGAAGTTGGAGGAGGGCTGCGACACGCCCATGGGCTTCCTCAAGCCTGGCGAGGAGATAAAGGATAAGAAGACCTGCGGCATATTCGTCTGCCAGGATGCCGAGGGCAATGGCCTCTACCAGTTGTAAGTTGGCCAAGGAGCTCGCCGATCCACACTGCTTCTATCTCTCTCCACCTCTCTCTCTCTTTCTCTCTCTCTCTCTCTCTGCAGCTGCCAAGCGCCTGTGTACTTTGCCCACTGCGAGGACGATCTGGTCAATACACAAGGCAAGTTCCCGGACTGCTGCTGGGAGTGTGTGAAGGGCGTCGAGTGTCCTGAGGGCACGACAACAGCGCCGGCTTAGAGGAGAAGTCTATATATATATATATATCTTAAAAGATCATACCCAACTATATAGAGATATATGTATTTCCAATCTACAGCGAATCGTATCTTTAGTTCGTTTCTAATCATGTGTAGAAGAGTGCTTAATGTTCTCTCTCTCTCTCTCTCTCTCTCTCTCTCTCTCTTTCTCTCTGTCTTTCTCTGAGTGTGTGTGCAGCACCTCAGCATTCCATTTGCGTCTCATTTGTTGTCTGGTCTCTGTCCGTCCGCCGTCCGCCCGTCCGTCTGTCTGTCTGCCTGTATCTTTGTATCTCATAGATATACGGCGCATTCTAAAGTGTCTACAAGTGATGAGCACGGCATTTAGTTGCAATTTTCAGTTTCACTTGGCGTCGCCGCCGCCGTTTGAGAGAAGGAAAAAAAGAAGAAGAAGAAGCAAAAGTAAAAGGCTGGCATAGACGAATAAAAATAAAAATAAATGAAATGCAAACGGCCAAAAACAAAGGCGACCATACACACACATGAATTGCTATAAAAATGTGAGCTATGCTAAATGCAAATGCTAAAGGCGAGCGAAAAAAAAAAAAAAAAACAAAAAATAAAAGCCAAAAAAAGCCAAAAAAAAACGAAAAAAACAAGAAAAATCTATGGCTGCCCGACAAACTGACACAAAGTAGAAATGGGCAGTCAAATAGATATATATATATATATATATATATATATATATATATATAAATCAGATATATACATATATATATATATATATATATATATATATATATATATATATATATATATATATATATATATATATATATATATATATATATATATATAGCAGCAGAATCTAAGAAGTTTTTAGTAAACAATTTAGCCAAGTTCCTTATCCAAATAGTAAACATAATAAAAATATCTTTAAATCTTAAGTTTGCATTTATATATAAAATATAAAAAATAATGATTATTATAATTTGAGTATTATTTTTATATTATTATTCATATATTAATTTTTTAAATTTATAAATAAATAAATAAATTGTAATATGAAAAAACAACCACCTAAAATATTGTATTTTCTTTCTTCCTTTTTATGAGAAACTAAGTTGAATTTATCTTAACATTTTTCCAGGCTGATTTTAGTCCCGATTCTTGTCATAGTTCCTACACAATAAAATTTAATTTTCAAATTGCTTCTCCTAAGCGTAAAGAATGTGTTTCTCGCACACAAAACTTTCTCAAATAATATAGAAAAACAATTAAATTTTTTTTCACATTTTTTTACTATTTATTACTATAATTTTATATTCATTATATATCTTTTTTTTTATATTCCAGAAAATAAAATATCTTGAAGTGAGTTTTAGATATTGCTTTTTTTTTTGGAATTTACTTTTAATATATTAATATTTTCCATATATTTATTGAGAAATCTTACTGTCTGAGAGCTACATTATTTATGCTGTTCAATGCAATTTATTTAATAATTATTATATTGATATTGATATTTTGCATTAAATTTTTTAATTTATCTAATAATTCAGACTGTTTTTATATTATTTATGTACAAATATATATGATATTACTACAAAATATTTTCTAAAATATTTTTCTATCACATATTTTTATATTTCAATTTTTCTATATTTTATATAACTAAAAAAATATTTTAAAATTATTTTATGCCCCCCAAAACTCAAATTGAATTTTAAAATATTTATTTAAAATATATAAATGCATGAAAAACGTTGTGAGCAACTTTTAGTTAGTCACTCCAGAGTATGTAAAGCTTAATTGCTATATAATTAAAATAAAATTTTAATTTAATATCCCAGTCATTTGGAGCACTGGAAATCGTGTAGCTCGTTTCGAATGGGGGAGGCCAAAGTTGTCGGAGCTACTTTAACATATTCAGCTTTATGGGCCTGAACAGTATTCCAATTTCCAATTAACATTAATAATTATTATGTGTAGCCGAAATAAATGCTGTTATATGGGCATACATACATATATGTATGAGTATATTTATGTCCATAGATTTCTGTCTATGTCTACGAGGCAGAATTTAATCTTTAAGTTTGGTTTTGGTGCCTGGGTTAATAGTTCAGAATGCGATTCGATTATGCGAGCTGCGAGACATGAGCTGAGAGCATGAACAAAGTCTGAGGTCAAAGGTTGAGCGGCGCATTGATAAGGCACACGGGGTAATTACAAGCTCGCAGTCGTAACTTAGCCATTGCATGTCAAACTGTGTCAGATGGCATATTAAAATCAAAATCTTTTTGTGTATGCGTGTGTGTGTGTGTGTGTGGCGTTGCATTAAATAATCAGCTTGATAACCCCGCGTGGTGGTTGCGCACTGTGGTTTCGTATGGCAATGTTCTGCTGGGACCACCGAAGCGAACTAAAACCCAATTGAAGCTGACGCTAAAAAAACTGAAAACTGATAATCTATCATGAATACAAATACATATGTATATATATGTGTATGTATATGTATGTGTGGACATATGGGGAGGCAGTCACAAATATTTATTTTTAATGCCCTATTAAAATAGAACTCACCAAATGCGATTGCGTCCAGCGATGAATAAACAAACACAAAATTAAGTTTGCTTATCACCTATGCATGTGTGTGCGCGTGTGTGTGTGTGTGTACAATACACACATACAGAGTGAGAGAGAGAGAGAGAGAGAGTATATTGATAAGGCAACAGTGACAGCTTATGCATGTGTCAGAGTTCAAAACTGAAACACTTAAGGCTCGCGCATTTCGTATAGCAAATGGAATACTTATTAGACAGCTCTAGACGAGCGCTTAACGCATATTAAGAAGTGTCAGTCGACGCTTATCAGCAGGTCAGAGTCAGCTCGAAATGGAAATGGAGCAACGTTGCCCAATGACAACGTAAGAATGTCATCGGGGACTTTTATTGAGAAAAAAAAAAAACGAATATCATTTTGAATATTTTAAAGCCATTTTATAGCCTGGCTAACTGATATGGACTGAAATGGGAAATTCATAAAAATAAACAATTAAATTTGAGCTCAGCAGCAATCTGGAATTTTTTTTTTAATATTTCAATAATATTTCAAATATGTTAATCATTTTTTTATTTTAAAATTAATTAATGTAGATTACAATTACAATTATTATTTGTGATTTTATATAATATATATATTACATTAGAATTTAATTATAATTACTCTTAATATAATATACTAAAACAAAACTCACCTGTCTAGCTGCTGCTGCTCTTGTCTCCAAGTTTTTTTCCCTATAAAACAAAATTTTATTATAAATATTTTAGTTAAAAGACTTTTGTCTATTCTCATCAGTAAAATGCATAATAAATTCGCATATATATTATGAGTATATTCTAAATATACATATATTCCCCTTATAAACTTGTATTTATTCTTCACAGATATTCATAAATATTATTTTTAAATTATGTTATTCCCGTCACATGTTTATTGCTTAGAGAATGCACATAAACCTAAATATATTTATGAAATAATATACATATATGCAGAATTTCTCATTAAAATTCGAAATATTTAAAGAAATTAACTTGGTTTAAAATTTAAATAAATTATAAGATAATATATGTATATATTACATAAATAAATAAATGAATTTAAAATAAATAATAAATAAATTAAATAAAAAAAGAGATAAAATAATAAATAATTGCAAGTAAAGTTAAGATAAATTATAGAATAAAAAATAGAATAAATAAATAAAAAAATATTACAAATAAAGATAAATTATAAATAAATAAAATAAAATAAAAATACTTTTAAATATATAATAAATGCATTTGCTAAGATACGATAATTTAATAATTGCTATTATATATATATAAATATAAATATCTAAACTCTATGAGAATTCATTAAAACTAGACTAGAATCACTTAAGAAACTTCGGCAATATTCTAAAATATAGTTTCTACCTTTATATAAACATGAAATCGGGCTGGAGCAACAGGTTGCTCGTTGATGCTTGGCAACCGGAAATCCAGTTATGCAGCTACAGCTTCAGTGATTCCAGGGCAACAACAACAAGAGCCAAGTATTTGACGCCGTTGGGGCTATCAATGCAATTGAACTCTGGTAACGGGCAACCAACCAGGTAGAGAGAGATTGAGAGAGAGAGAGAGAGAGAGAGAGAGAGGGAAATGCTCTTACGTATATAAGTTTATTGATAGGTAAAAACATATATATATATATATACATACATCTAGACGAACAACAAGTAAAACAACTTGCTGTATGTTTTGATACTGGTGGCGAGATCTGTTGAACTCATTTTAATTACAAGTAATCTTTATAAATAGAAAACATGACGAAGACACCCAAGAACGTCAAAGAGGCAGCGACCGTGGAGCGTGGAGGCAGCGATTTATGCATGAATGCGGTGGACAACGACCGAGCCATAGGCATAAATCAATGATGAGCAAGGCTCCACAGCCTGCAGTCTACAGCATCCTAAGGGACGGGACGGGACGGGACGGGGCGGTGCGGAGCAGGCACAAACCAAACGTAGAAGCCAAATGCGAAATATGAACTGGCAATGGCCATAAATGAGTAATTGCTGACATTGCCGTTGCGATTGCCATTGCCGGACCTCATCTACCTCTCTCTGTCTCTCTCTCTCACTCTCCCTCTCTCTGTCGCTCTTGCTGCATTCTGGTGTGGAGTCCGGTTCCATTTTTAGCGGAGACAACAACCCATAAATGTGCGCCCAACTGGCCAGGCTAAGAAGCGGCTATACTTAGTAACCATGCCGGGTCTTGGCTCGCCTTGCCTTAGCTCAGCTCAGCTCAGCTTGGCTCGGCTCGGCCCGGCTTGGCATTCAATTACAGGTACAGGTACAGCCCCCATGCCGACTGGACTTCTGCTGAAAAATGCTTGGTGTCGTTGGTGTCTCGGATACGTGGAGTATTGGGCTTGGCTTTTTGGTCTTGGTCTTGGTCTTGGCTTCCAGGTAATGTCTCTCTAACGGTATGCCATGATACTTGTTTGTATCTCTATATCTCCATCTTCAACTTCAACTTCAACTTCAACTTCAGCTGCAGCTCCAACTCCGACTTTGTCTGTTTTTTTTTTCTTCTTTCTTTTCTATTTGAATCTGGCGTTGCGATGCGCGCGCCTCATGTTGACAAACTCACTTAACAAATCCACAACTACTTATATAACCCGAAGTACAACAAACAGTAATTTTTCTCGCTTCATTGGCATCGTCTGCCGTCTGCCGTCTGCCGTCAGCCGACTGTCGACTGCCGGGAAGAAGCCTGTAAAGCGAGCATAAGCATATCGGCGGTTTGTTTAGCCAACTTGTCTCAGCCCGGACAGGGGTCGGGGCGGGGCGGGGCGGTTGAGGGCGAGGGTGAGGCGGGGACAGACAGAGGCAACTTAAGACTTGGCTGCTGCCAGTTAAGTAAATAGAAATTGAATTGTACAAAGGCCACAGACACAGATACAGACACAACAGCAGCAGCAGCAGCAGCAGCAGCTACTCGGCATTGTAGCTGACCGTTGTTTGCCTTGCTCTACAGTTCTTTATAGCCTGGGCGCGGCCGTTGCTATATAGACGACTCTTAATGACACAAGTATACCAAAATGCTTAAAAAAAATGTCATGAGTTTCATATCACTCAGTGCAAAAGACCAAGCAAAAGACTCTCCAAACATGATGAAGGATTTTCTGATTGAAACTTACATTTTTCTATTAAGTTTATTTAGGACTGAGGAAAAGTTGGAGGTGAAGACTGAAAATAAATTAGAAATAGGTTTGACCAAAGAAATCTTTTATCAAGAAGTTCTGAGTAGTGTAAAAAAATATAAATGCCTCAGATAAAGGGGGAAGATGCGTATTTATTTTGATATAATATTTAAATTATTTTAGAATATTTTGATATAACATATACGATAGTTTAGAATGCGTATATATATATTTATTAATATTTATTTATATATAATTTTTATATTTGTTATTGATTTTATATTTGAAATATTTTAGAATCTTTATGTATAATGCCTAAAATATTTAATAATGTTTATAAAAAAATTATATATTTTTTATTTATATTTTATATAAATTTTATATATTATTACATATATATTAATTATTTTTAAGAATAATTATGTATAAGATTTCACAATGTTTATACTATATAATTTGTATAGCATTTTAAAATATTTATATATAATGCTTAAAGTATTTAATACTGTTTATAAAAATATTTATATATTTTTTATTTATATTTTATGTAATGTGTATATTTTTTTTATATATTTATCATTTTTTAGAATAATTATATATAATATTTTACAGTGTTTATACTATATAATTAGTATAGCAAATAAATAAAATATTTATTTATCATTTTTATATTATTTATATTTTATTTATTTTATAATAATTATAAACATTTTTATTATATTTTTAAATAAATATATTTTAATATTTATAACACTTTTAAAATATTTACAAATTTATTTATTATCTGTACGTATTTTTTATTTTTTTGTATAATATTTATTTTTACTCTTACTTCTAATAGATAATAGATACTAAATTCTATTAAAAATAGTTTAAGCAAATGCGGTTAACCAAGACTCAGTCGCAAGTTTGTTGGCAACGAGATACTGGTTGGCATCGTAAACTAGGAAACAGTTAATTTTTATAGGTATTCAATAACAGTTGATTTCCGTTAAAAGCTTTTTTATTACACTTTATATAAATATTGATTTTTTAATACATTTCTAAATTATTTTTAAAATTATTTAATGCAAGCTTATTCTATTTTCCCTTCGTTTTTCACAGTTGGGTTATCTATAGAAATATTATATATGGTAAATATATATACAAATAGATATACAATATATATATTCATCATTTCATTTATATATTTATATATATTATATATATAGATAAATTACGCATCTGTTGGCTTTCGCTTTTGTTTAATTTGCTCTGCTGTTGCAGAAAATTGCATGCAAGCTGCGCCGCTGGTGCCAGACGCGACAATAATATTTCTATGGCTGAAACTTCACACTTAATGTAATTTGCAACAAGAGGCAAAAAACAAAAAACAAATTGAGAAAACCTCCAAAGTAGTTGCACATGTTGCCAGAGGCGGCCCAAATTTACTTGTGGCAGAGCAGCAGCAGAGAAGCATCAGACGGCGACGGCAGCGACTAGTCAATGCTTTAAGGAATATGGCAGCAAATAATTAAAACATATTTAAAAATAGTTTGCCATATGGATGACGACGCGGCCCGGCTGGGTAATGGTTGATGGGTGATGTTGCTGTTTGCTGTTTGCTGTTTGCTGGTCAGCCCCCAAGAACAACAAAAGCCAACAAGTTTTGTCTGGCCAAAATGCGACGGCGACTCCGCCAGACACACTAAATGCATAAACAGAAACATAGAGATGCACAGATAGAAGCCAACTTGCAGCGGAGACTACTCTGGCCGTCTGGCGGCTGAGTTCTAACGGGCATCCATCTGAGCTATCTATCTGTAACAGCACTTCATTACAGCTTGTCCTCTCGGCGGCTCTGTCGGCTGCTGCCAAGTTCAAAATTATATGCTTTGCACTTTACTTTATTCATGTCAAACGCAGAAAAGCAACAAAACAGCAACAACAAACTCATATTCGACAAAAAAAAAAAACTTATTGGATTTTCTTTATTTTTGTTGTAGCCA
This sequence comes from Drosophila repleta, assembly GCA_018903745.1. Lineage (NCBI taxonomy): Eukaryota > Metazoa > Arthropoda > Insecta > Diptera > Drosophilidae > Drosophila > Drosophila repleta. The sequence goes on along the minus strand of JAEIGN010000497.1, from coordinate 15,692,588 downwards.
AAAATACACGGTATGTGGCTGAAAAACTGCGCCAGCCAGGCGCTAATGTTGTTGCTCTGCTCTGCTCTGTTTTTTTTTTGTTGCTTTTGCTTCTTGCTTAGTAAAAGTGCCTAAAAAGTATCTGCATCTGTGTGTAGCTGTATCTGCGCTGCTTGCTGCGAATTTATTTTCGTCATTTTTATTTTTTATATGTTTAAATTTTTATTTCTGTTGTCTATAGTTACGTGGCTGAGCGCGTGCGAGTATTTTACAAATGAAAATTGTAATATTTTCGACAGCAAACAAATTTGAAATGTCTCCGAAACGTTTGTTTCACCATTTTCATTTTCCTTTGTTTGCTGTTGAGAAAATTGCAACTTTGTAGCCGAGATATAAATTTATACGAGCTGCCAAAGATACAGATATAAAATGTGGAACCACATAGCTTGGGCTAACATATGTTAACGTGACTTTAACATTTCTGCTTTGATGATTTATGATAATTGATTGAATATATATTATAAAAATTAAAAATAATTAAAAATATTATAAACAAAAAGCTAAAAACGAAAAAATTTAAATCTCGGCTAAAAAGTTTATACAAAAGTATATATTTTTCAAATTATTTCAAACTACACTTCGATCAACTGGTTTATCTATATGGAATCTCCTCCTCCTTAAATGCTATCAATCAGCTGTTGCGCTTAGCGAGACTCCCCGCTGCTCTGCATAATTCATAAGTCGCTAGATCTCATCCAGCTTCTTGGCGCCAATCGCGCTCAGATCTCGCCAGCTGATTACAAATCGAATTGTTATGGCAAATGAATTGCTTGGCGCGCACTGCTACAAATCGCTGTGATTAGCAATTAAAATTGCAAAACAAAGCCAAGCCAAGCCAAGCCAAGCCAAGCCAAGCCACGCTACGGCGGCCTCTGCAATTTATGTGACTCGCTCGCCAGGTAAATCTCTTAATTACTCGCCAGAGAGTGAGAGCGAGGGAGACGGACATAGGCATAGGCCAAACAGGTGTGCACTTATTAACTCATTATAAATACATTTCAGTGCAGTTCGATTTGCTTTTAGCTTGCTGAAATGCATTTCAATTGCCACGACACTCGCACTTGCACTCGCACACATTTTCGCATGCGTGCCAAAGCTGCAGCCGGTCCACCCAGATTAGGGTGGCTCGAGCTAGCCATTGATTAAAAGCGAAATAGAGACTTAAGGCTTCCAGTTGGTAGTCAGTTTGACTATCTTCAGTTTCTATATAAACAGAATTATTTAGATAGTTGCTCAGATACTCAGATATATACGAGGTGTGCTCAAAATGTATCGAAAAATGATTTATATATTTATCATTTTCAATTTTATATTATTATTATTATTATTATTATTATTATTATTATTATTATTATTTTTGTCATTATTAATTTTATCAACATTATTATTGTCATTATTATTATAATTATTATTATTATTATTATTATTATCATTATTATTATTATCATTATTATTATCATTATTATTATCATTATTATTATTATCATTATTATTATTATTATTATTATTATTATTATTATTATTATTATTATTATTATTATTATTATTATTATTATTATTTTTATTATCATTATTATTATTATTATCATTATTATTATTACTATTATTATTATTATTATTATTATTATTATCATTATTATTATTATTATTATTATTATCATTATTATTGTCATTATTATTATTATTATTATTATTATATTATATTATATTATGTATCTATAATCTAGGCAAAAAGTATCGAAAATTATTCATTTATTTATCATTATGCTATTATATATCTATTAGATATTTCACCTATCACACTCTTGAGCCACCCGAATGCCAATATTTGCACCACCGAGCTCTTGTGCAGTGCTTGCAAATGCAAATTCAATTTGTTAAATGGTTTTTGTTGGCAAATCTCGCAACTTGTTTTGCATGAGTGTGCAATTAACGCTGTCCGTCGCATATTCATCCATCATAATTTTATTTAGTTAATTATTATTTCAGCGTACGACTATTTACAATCTGTCTAACTGACTGACTGACTGTCCGTCTGTGTGTGTGTTACGCTCGTGTAGAAGATGCCATTAAGATAACACCAAGCGAATCAGTTGTAAACAGCATTAAGTCTTACCCCCCTATCTCTCTTTCTCTCTCTAATAACTTTGCCAAATTTATTGAAAATTTTTAAGACTTAGATTTCGCGCTAAACGAGCTGCAACTTCCGCAAAAATTCATATAAAAATGTTTCTTGTGTTTGCATAAAATAATTCAACATTCCTACGCTCGCAATCCAAATTTTTCCCACCACATTCGCAGACAAGCAAAAAAATATAATCAAATAAAAGTATCGGGCACACCACAATGACCAGTCGGTTATACGATCCATCATATATACATGCATATATATGAGTTGTAAGAAGAAAAGGAAAAAGTGCTGGGATCAGCTGGCTCTGCCTAGAATTACTGAATGAATGAGTGAGTGTTGTGTTGTGTTGTGTGCGAGCTCGCAGGCAACTTGATCTGATATTTCGTTGGGTTTAATTCCTTCACTTGAAAGTTGCCCATTGTGCGCCAATTGAGTCATCGGAAGATTAGCTCGCGAGTCCACATCGTCTACGTCCACGACGAGCGCCAGCTGAAGTCGCTCTTTCAGCAGCTCTTCTGGCTCGCCGATAATAAATAACAAAAGCTGCGAGGCACGGTTATTGGATATGGCGCGGATCGGTCGCGACTCAAACGGATATACAATATGAGCGCACAGGGCCAGCCACAGATTCTCTTTATGTTCTGTCGCTGTTGTTCATAATTCTCATGCTATATGCTATATGCACGATATCTGGTGGCGCACCCGAACTTGAACTTGCAATCCACAAACGGCAAAACGCATTTATCAGCGCTTTATTTAGGCAACACCAGCAAAGTATTATAAATGAACATCAAATGCGAGTCAAATGTGATTATGCTGCTTCAGGCTTTTGAGGAGGGGAGTGTATATAGAGTTTGGAATTGGGGGCTGGTGCTTGAAGCTGATCAAGCTGAAACTGCTGAGAGCAGAGAGAGAGAGAGAGAGAGAGAGAGAGAGAGAGAGACTGACGCTTTATGAATATGGGGATATAGATTAATCTGACTAACTCTTGCTAGCCTAGGAGCAGGGCAAGCTCAGAGAAGACTTCAGATGGAGCTAGGGCAGTTCAACTCGAACACAGAATTCAGCCAACAAATCTCATTAGATATACATAGAATACAATATAAAAATCTGTTCAGTATCTCCAATATACTTTTCATATATTTCTATATCTCTTTCACGCCCTCGGCCGTATCATCATCTTCACCGATTTCAGGCTGTAATACGGGCCATGCCAGCGGGCCCAGGCAATGCCGCGCCCATATTGATCGACGCTCACATCACCGCCCAAGTACAGCCCGTTCAGATTGCTTTAAGAAGAACATGCATATAGATATATATGTATATAATATCTAATCAACAGCCAGTTAACCCACCTGCTATGACAGTTGTTGTACCACCAGGCGCCAGTGTACTGCACCGCGCAATTGCTCTTATTGAGCTTATCATTGTCCCAGTCGTAGGTGCTGAACTTCATGCCGAGATGAACGCTCAGACTGTCCTCGGCCGTGCCCGAGTAGCTGCCCAGGCTGTTCAGGCCGTACAAGTTGGCGTTGTTGCCCACAGCGAAGTCACTGTATCGGGCATAGCCCGTCTGGCCCGCGAAGTCTTCCATGTGTATGTAGAGCTCTTGGCGCTGGGCCACAGTCAGCGCGTTGAGCTTGTCCAGGCCGATGAAGAAACTGTCCTGGATGTCACGAATCCCTGCTGGTACGACCTCCAGTCCCTATAGAAGTTGATGTTGACATCGACGCGACGCTGGATGACCAGCCAAGGGGAGCCCGTGGTGCTCACATCGCAGTAGACGGACATGACTGCGCCCCCGTTGACCTGAATCTTATAGACGCCATTTTTCTTGGCCTTGGCAGTTGTGCAGGAGTTGGGATACTTCTTGTAGACCTCGACTTCCTCATCAGCTTTCACATCGGCCCAAGCCAAGGCCAGCCAGCACACGGACAACAGAATATACAGAACCGATCGCATCGCTACACTGATAATATTACTATAAGCTCTGACCGAACTTGACACTTTTATAGAACATGGCAAAAAATAAAGACAGGCAGGCGTTCGTTACTCACTCGACACGATAAGATTAGATAATTTTATAGCGGGATTTCATAATAACTGCTAATTGTGTTAGATAACTTTGGTTATTTTTAGTCTAAAATCGATCAAATGTTAAGCAGTTACAATACACTGCGAGAAATTGAAGAGCAGTTATGTGAATTGAGTCTTTAGAGTCTTCGAGTTATATTTTCAAAAACCTATATCAAAATCATATAAATAATATTAAAAAATACTTTAAATATATACATTAATATTATTATTAATATATCAAAATAATATAAATAATATTAAAAAATACTTTAAATATATAAATTAATATTAATATTAATATATCAAAATAATATAAATAATATTAAAAAATATTTTAAATATATAAATTAATATTATTATTAATATATCAAAATAATATAAATAATATAAAATATATTTTAAATATATAAATTAATATTATTATTAATATATCAAAATAATATAAATAATATTAAAAAATACTTTAAATATATAAATTAATATTATTATTAATATATCAAAATAATATTAAAAATATTTTAAATATATAAATTAATATTATTATTAATATATCAAAATAATATAAATAATATTGAAAAATATTTTAAATATATAAATTAATATTATTATTAATATATCAAAATAATATAAATAATATAAAAAAATATTTTAAATATTTATATTAATATATTGAATATATATAAAAAATTTCTATAGTCTTCTTTAGTTATATATATTCATTTTGCTGACAATTATTATCAAAGAGTCAATAGTAATGGAGAGCTTAAGCTGCATACTAATCCATGGATTTTGCAGTTGATTTACTGCTTATCTTTTCAACTAACTTTATGGATGCTCAGCTTGAAAATAAGCCCTAATTATCTAGTGCAAACAATCGTTATGTATTAATCCTGCTATAAATTTGTTAATCTTATCAGCGAATGCATGATGTGCTGCTATTAAGTAACAAGTCTAGTCCTAAGGCATGTGAGTAAAGTAAGCAACAGCTGAGAATGTTTAAGAACTCTCGAGTAAATACAAAAAAACAAAAAAAAAACAAATATTTTATATAGATCCTAAATAGGTTTAGCTAGGGTATCATATAGTCATGTACACCCGACTGGAGAATTGTAAATAAATAAATAAATACTAAGATCCAGCGCCTTACTGAGAAATAGATAAGTAGTATTGCCTGGAAATATGCCGCACTCTAACAAATATCGGAAATTGATATGTAAAAGTGAGTATATATATTCAAGAGAATATTGGAAGCAAGTCTCTGCAGTTGCCGTCCTGCTCTTGCATTTCCTGTCGAGTAGTTGAGCTGTCAGTTTGGGATGGATTGGGGCAAATGCGAGACGGCTTAATACCTTCGGTTTGACAACTTAAATAATGCGTCTTTTGTTCTAGTTGCCGTCGCAGCGGCCCGGCCAGAGACAGAAGTTGCCACCGAATATGATAAAGACGCTGACAGCACAAATGAGAGCCGAGTGGGGCGAGAGCTGAGTGCCGAGCCACCTACAAAGTGCATACAAATACTCGAACAGGCGACAAACAAACAAACAAACAAATGAACAAATATTTGCTCCTCAACGGGAGGAGCTGGCCAAACTGAAGGCGATAAAATGGTATTTATGATAAATACATAATACAATGGGTACACACACAGAGTGGGAGAGATAGATGCATGTGTGTGAGTATTTTCTTTTAAATAGGCCACAGACGTATTGTCTACGGCATTTGACAAAGTCTAGAGTATGTTGTATATATGTATGTATAATATTCAGGGTGCAGAAGTGGAGAATAAACGTTCAAGTGTCAAACTGACAGCTCTGAAATTGATTACGGCCAGCGACAATAGTTGGCTATCCGCTGTGTAAATAAGCCTGCAATGGCTTTAAAGTGACGTATTATATAGACAATAATATATGAGCATATATATATAAACGAGATATACACATATGCAGCTTGATTGACGTCGCACACGTGGTAAACTGCATTTATCCGTGTCGCGCTATATCAAATAATATAAACACTTCCAGCTCAGCATTTGGTCAACAATAAACAACACCTGCTTCGAGTTATACTTTGCTCATGATTAACAGAACGAAACTGGATTGTTGTTTGTGATACATTAGCTTTGGTATGTGGAATTACAAACAAAAGAGTAATCATAAATAATATTTAGTTACTTTTTGCTTAAACAAATTCATGGCGGATTACCGATCGAAGGGCGAAATTTCTGAGAATTTTCTATTTTGATAGAAAAATTTTGAAAAGTGAGCTTGACTTGACTTGATATTTATCGGAATATGTTTATATATTAGACGTTTCGTAGAACCCTTTATCAGTCAGGTGTTTTTACTCTATTTACTTAGTATGAGTTGAGTTTACATCAAGAATATTTCAGAGTTCGTTGAGAACGTTAAATGAATCCTTAAATGGTAAGCACATCATATTGCAAATTTGATTATTAAAATATAATTAATATATGTAACGCCTGGATAACGCTATTCGAATATTCTAGACACTCTCAATAGGTAAAATTAGAAATTAAAATTAATTGAAATTTATATTAATTGACATATTTGAATAAGATTTTGTTTAACATTTTATTGATTTTTTATCAGTTATTATTCTAAATTTAATTAAATATAAATACATAGTAATTTATATACATTAAATCTCAGTTATTATGATAAATTTAATGAAATATAAATATATACTAAATTATATTTAGAAATGATATATTTATATACATTCAATTCATTCATTTCATTTCATTGTTCGATATCATTTGTCAGCCAAGCTGCGCTCGCAGCTTAAATGTTTCAAATAACAACACGGATACTCAGGCCTAGCCCATTTTTCAATTAGCTATGCATGGGGCATAGAGCGAGCCCCTTCAGATGCATAAATTGATTAAACTCATTCCTAATGAAACAAGGCATTAGAGAAAGAAAGAAAAAAAAACATTTTAATCAATTAACTATGTTAAAGCAGAAATACCAAATTTGAATTTGAATTTATTATATACATATTTTTGTTTAATTTAAAAACTTTTTTCTGTCAGTTTTAGAGTTTTTATTCAGGCTTAAAACGCAAAAGTAATAAAGATAAGAATTTAAGTAGAGCTGCTGCAGTTGAAACTTGAGTAGCTGAGAGTTATAGATTTGCTGGTAAACAGAATTCCGAATGTAAATATTTGTGACACATAGTCAAATATCTCCAATAAGTCAAAGATCGGTTGAGATTGACATCAGCCCGGTTAGAATGATAGTTGTGTGCCACACAGAAATGCTGGCAGAGCTTGGCGAGGCTAGTGAGCAACGCCTTTGCGAGTCGCCTGTCAAATATTGGCAAACAAATTGAAGGCAAATCGAAAAAATAAAATACGCCAGGCTAACGAACGTGGCGAGTGCACAAAGGCCGATATTTATGGGACGTGTGCAACACAACACAACACAACAGCACAAGTTGAACAGTTGTTCGGTTGCAGCCACGTGGATAGCGCACACCTGGAAGCCGGCTGGGGGGCTCAGGTTGGGCCTGGGGGCCAAGCCCTGCTAAATAAATTAAGTGCCATGTGAAAATATTTTACGCGTGCTAAAGTCCGCACTAAATATGCTTTGTATTTATGTATAGTAATCGTAGTAGTAGTAGTGGTTGTTGTTGTTGTTAGTGTTATTGCTGCAGTATCCATGAGATACAAATCGTTTTTGTTGTCGGTGTCGTTGCGGTTCATTAATTCCGCAGCGTTTGACAAATGCAGCGAGCGCCAGGAAACGACGACAAACCATGAACTGATTTGAATACTATTTGGTCGATGTGGTGCGGCATTTGCATTTTTAAACGATTTTCCCATTTGGGTTGTATTTTTGGGCTCGTTGAAATTATGTATGTAAATGTCTGCTGACGGCTTCAGTTGTCATGGGTTATCAACATTTGAACCCGCACTTAACGATAAGAGGAAGCTAGAGTACACAGCACACAGCACACAGATACAAATACAGAGAAATAAACACAAACACAAACACACACACACACACACATGTATATTTATGTAGCTGTTTACATGCACAAACATGTTTTGGAGTACTATAATAACTGCACTTGATTTCGGGCTACACCCCAAAACACAATTTTTGCATGCCACTGTCAGAGCCACAGCCACAGCTGAAGCTCGAAACTGATAAATACCAAAAATATTTGCGCATGCGCAGTGGCTGCTTAGTGGGAGCATTTAAAGGGAGATAAATTAATAAAATAAAAAAAAAATAAAATAAAATAAATATATTGATTTAATTTGATATCATTTAAAATTATTTAATAAATAAATAAAAGTAAATAAAACTAAATAAAAATTGATTTTAATGTGTATTTATTTATATAATATAATTGAAAAAAAAATAATTAGGGTAGATAATATAATAAATAAAAAAAGGAAATAAAAAAATATTTATTTGTATATTTTTTTTATTTTATTATTATAATATAAATTAATTAAACAAATATATGCAAAATGTACTTTTTTATTATACAGAAACTAAAGTTAAATATTAAAATAAATATTTTTATAAAACATAATATTTAATTTTGAATTGCTACAAATTTATTTGAAAATCTAAATATATAAATTAATCATTAATATTATATATTTAATTTAATTATAATTAATTTAATATTATGTATAGTCAGTCAGCAGAATAAATTGTAGTATGCCCAGTTTTTGAGAGGGTATAACACAGGAAGAGCGTGTCAGTTAAGAGTATAAGACAGGCACATACCCTGTGCTGTGTTGGGCGCAGCAACTAACACTCACTCTTCTAATAAACTCACTCAAGTTTGTCTTCTCTTGAGATGTGCTGCTCATAAGTTCTATGATTTTCTGTTTAAAAATTATCTTTAATTTTTCTATAGATCAATAAATATTAATCTAATTAAGCCAAGCATTATTACAACAGCAGCATAGCCCACTGCAAACCTCTGCACAGGGTATACAAATATGCAGCAGACAAGCATATGAACATGAGTCTGGCCGTTGCAACTTCTGCCACATAAAATGCAAGAAAATTAATGTTGCCAATCTGTAAATTCTTGTAAAACGTAATTCAAACTCGACACACACACACAGGCACACACAAATATACATATGAATGTATATATATACTTTTGCCATGTGCTGTAACGAGTCTGAGTTCACAGAGATAGACAATGCATGGCTTAGCTATGCATTTAAATCAGTAATTGATTTCGCTTTGTACTTAAGGCAATCAATTAAATCTATAGGATATTGATAATAAGATTATAATTATTTAAATTCTTATAATAATTGAAAAAATATCTATAAGCCGAAAATTAATTAACTTTAATACAAATTGTTAAGTGCCGCCACAGCTGAGTTGTTGAAAAATAGAGAAGTTTTATCAGTGAAGCCTGTCATTGCATGTACGATTAATTATCGATAGATAGTAATCGGGCTTATACGATCCAAATTCAATATGCGTTTATATATATGTATTTATGGCGGGTATATAGGTTGTGAGAGGCAATAGGTACAAACCAGATAAATGCCATGAGATGCTTGCAGTCTGCTTGATTTACTTTCATATTCATATTTATTTTATTAATATATTAATATTGATATTTTTATTTTTTTAATATATTAATATGATTTTTTTTTAAATATATTTTAATATTAATATTTTTAATTTTTAGAATATTTTAAAATTAATATTTTTATTTTTTATACATATTTTTTAATATTTTTATATTTTAATTTTTTATTAATATTTTAATATTAATATTTTTATGTTTTACTCATATTTGAATATTACAATTTATTTATTTATTTTTTGTAATAATATATATGCATAGTATTTTATTATTAGAAATTATTTTATATTGTTTATATATTTAAAATAATACTAATTTATTTATTATTCTCTGCGATATTCAGCTTTAGTTTATTTCATTCAAAGTCTCGAATTAAATAATTTTTATATTTTAATAGAGTATTCCATCTTCCTTATAGCCTAAGGCCTTTATTTTTATCAAGTTTTATTAGGCTTTATTAATATTATTTCACAATTTTATTTTCATTTTATGCAATTTGTATGCTTCACAGTTTTTTTTGGATTTTTTTTTTAATTAAAAAAATGTTGCCAAGGAAATTGTGGAAGGAAACGGCGTTGCTGTTCTCTGCGCCACCTTGCCCTGACGTTGCTGTGTTGCATGTTTGGTTGTGTTGCAGGTTTACAAGACGACAACGCTTGTACAACATGCTTTTGTGCAACGCGCCAACGTTGCATGCCACCAGCCAGGCAGCCGGGCAGCCGGGCAGCTATTCAGATAGACAGCCAGGCAGACTGCAAGACGGGGAGACAGGCGGAGCCAACGAAATGATCGACGATGTTGCAAAGTATTAAAGTCAGCGACACAATCTGCATATTAAACAAGAAAAGCAAGCAAGACCTTTGCCGCAACGAATACCGAATGCACTTTCTATGGCAGCTCAAGTCAGATCTCGAGTCCAACTTCAGTTGGTCACATTTTGCTTGGCATAACTGAGCTGCCCGGTGATCGCTGTGAGTGTATGAGAGACAACAGCAACTGCAACTTGTTGCACACACGCGGGGAGAGAGATAGAGACTCGCTCGACTGGGTTGCAGGTGTTTTTTGGGCCGGGGTAGCAAACCGGAAGGTGTCGGCCAGGACTTTGCTCCAACAGCTGATTGACTTTAGCCTGGCTCGGCCTGGCCTGGCCGGGCTTGGCCAAACTAATGAAGCACTTCGATTGTGCCAATTCATGTGGCTATTCATTAAAGCCAGCAGTCAGCATTACGAACAATTTGTGTATTCGCAATTGCATTTGTAATCACATTCGCTTGTCCCCCCCTCTCCTGCTCTCTGCTCTCTGCTTCTTCTTTTTGTTTCTTGCACTTTTTGAACTTTTGCCACAACTTCCGCTGCGAACAAAAAAATAAAATAAAACTGCCGTACTGGCAAATTCAAATGAAATGTTGCATATGTTAAATACAGACGCATGCAGCTGCAAATGTATGTGTAGCAGACCCCGCCCCTTAGCAAATTTCCCCACTTTGGCTACGATCCATTACGCAGCCTGTGACAGAGACAGTGGCTCTGCCTGAATGGGAATATATTTTGAAGGCTTGCCTGGATTATAATTAATGTTGCTCATTGAAAATATAAATATAATATAATATAGTTATGAGAATTTTTATCATTTTGCTATGATAACTATCGATTTTACTTGAAAGTATCTTCCTAATAATCAGATGGAGACGGGAGAAGGCATAGATTGTAGTGCGTTATAGGATGGCAGCTGATGGCTGTATATATAGTAGTATAGTTTATAGTTTAGTATATATACATAGTATATATAGTATATTTTAAAGCATATTAGATAGTATATTAAATATACTATAATTATATACTGTAGTATATTAGTAGTCTGTAATCTGCATAGAATGTGATAGTAATTATAGCTAAATACCATAAATATATAAATATAGCAAATATGATAAATATATTATATTTATATAGCAAATTTCTATCAGTCAAGTTAAATCTTGATATCTTTTTGATAAACAACAACTATTTAATATTTATTGCATTTTCTTCTTTACAACATTTATATATATATCTCTGATTTCATTTGAGAAATAATTGATTCAGTCATAAATGATATTTAAATTATGAATATTCAGACTTGAGTTATAATGCAATTTGACTCATGCATAATTCCGATTAATGAATTATCTACTCATGGTCGGCGGCTATTAAATGTTGATAATTGATCTGTATTTGCTGCGACTTTATTCTTAGAACAATATGAAAGCGAAGTCTATATATAAGTATATCAAATTCAAGCAGCAGAATATTCTTGGAATATATTCTAAAGGTACTATTCCAAGGTAATATTACATCATTGTATAGCAAAGCTGCAGAAATTGAACATAATTTAGAGGACTTTTGGGCTCAACAGTTCCATAAACTATTTATGGATTTAGCTAAAAAAATACCAAAAATTGTTTGAATAATTTTTAGCTATAGAAAAACTGTTCAAATAAATAAATAATAATTTTTTTGTCTAATAGGAATATAATTCCAATATAATATAATTAAAATTTAATATTTAAATATATACATATATATCATGCCAACGGCTTCATCTCAGAACTCAAAGTTTCATTTAGCTAAAATAAATAAATGAGAAAATAAAACGCAAGTTTTAAGGGAGCTATAAAAAGCGACTCAGCGGAGGCTTAACGAGAGCCGATGTCTGCAGCATCGCCATCATTACAGAGCTGGGCCAAATTAGTCGGCTAACGTGGCCAAAGAAGGCGAGTCTGGCCATAGCGCTAGAACGAATAGAGCGAATAGTTGCACCTTCAAATGGGCATTGACAGCGCGATGCGAGTCACATGCGAATGACTCAAGCCAAATGGTATTTGCTGGCGATTGTCTGATGTCTGATGACGCTCGATCAGCGCACGGCTGCATTTGCAAATATGCGCGGATCGGAGAGTGAGTGATGCAGATGCAGAGGCAGAGGCAGAGGCAGATGGAGAGGCGACGCTGTCGACGCCACGTTACAATTCACCAAATACTTTTCAATAGAATGTCAGCGGTAAAAATGTGCGACGCGCCCTCAGTGCTCCCGCCCAAACGGCGTTGCTCTTTTTAAAAATGTATCTCCTAAGTGTATCTGTATCTGTATCTGTATCTGTGCCTCTTTTGTAATGTAATTGAACTAAATGCGGCGGCTGCGTGTGACATTTTTTCTGCCTTGCTGCTGCCGCTGCTGCGGCTGCCGATTGTCGATTGTCGATTGCCGGCTTCTCTGCGCTGGCAAGCCATAGAAAAACGTCAAGCTATGCAGCTGATGAGCATGTGAGTGCGTTTTACATACACAGATATACATATATAATATGTATCTCAATCTGAATCTGTTGCTGTTGCTGTGTTCTTCGAGCTGATATCTGCGCCGTCGACCAATCTAGCGCGACCATTGATGAAAGCTGAAAGCAGCCCGGATCGTTGGTCATTGAACTAGCTGACTGCCGCCGCTCACAGTCTCTCCGTCTCTCTGTCTCTCTGTCTCTCTGTCTCTGTGTCGCTGCTTTGATTTTTCTCAAAACTAAAATATTTAAGTAGTTCGACAACAATGGGACGTCAAATGACTTTTCCGCTTATCTGCCGTTAATTGTTTGGGTCTCGCTCGCCAGGCAAAAGGCCAAAATGAAATGCTTTCGACTTCGGTTCGGTTTGACTCGGTTCGGTTCGGTTCGGTTCGGCTGGCCTCGGTTCTTGGCAGCGTTGCGTTTGAAGTGTCAATTCTGAAATGTGATTCGTTTTCAGCGTAATTTCACTGATTTCAGTTTCTCTCGCTGGCAGAGCCACAAAAATGCTTTTCGAATCGAGCAAAGCAGCCATTTGTGGCAACTCTAATATAGAGTATATACACATAGTATATATTCTCGATTTGTCTTTAATATATTTAACATTTCGTTGAACTGTTCCATGGCATATAAATTATTTAGTGTGTGTGTGTATGCCAGGTCTCAGCGCTTCGAATTCATTTCAAGAAAAGCGAATTCATTAAACACACACTGACGACACCAGACACTAGCCAAAAGGGGCATATTGGCTTTTAAGTTTACAAATAAAAAGAAATTATGAGCTGCAAAAGTCAAAGGTTCTTCAAGCATTCGCTTTGATCTCTTTGCCATTTCTAGGGTATGCTGCAGTCGGGTTAGCTGGGCAGTCCAAAAAGGGCCGTTGACGAAGAAGTGACAAATGATTTCCATGCGGCTCACCTTCTGATTTAAATTGCGTATTCAGACCCACTTGGTCAGTTTCTGAATACAAATCTACGCGCTTAACATAAAGAAATGAAAGACAAGCCAGACAGCGAGACAGAGAGACAGAGAGACAGAGAGAGAGAGAGAGATGGGCACTGGAACTACATTTATCTATTATACAGAGTGCTTGGTGCATTGTCTTTATGGTAAATGATTGGAATTTGTAATCAATTCTATGCGTTGCCTTCTGCCTTCTGCCTTGTGCCTCGTGGCTTGTGACCAGTCCAAAGTGTTTGATATGCGTGTCGAGTGTTTGCTTTATTTTATTTTATTACATCGACTTGGCTGGGCTATTTTGGTGCACAATTAAAATTCAATTCGATGCAATTGTAGCGCCATAAAACTCAACCAAATGTGCACCATCAAATGCAGTTCAAATATATATATCTAAATCGGGAGAAAGGTTTCAGAATCAATTTGTATTCCATTTCGCAGCTGCTTATTGTTTGGCTTAGAGCATTCGCTTCACATATTTTGAATTTGTAACGGCTTACGATTGGGGTCTGTTGCCCTATTCGAAAGAAAGTCGCGGAATAGAAACGTTTTCGGGCTAATTGTCAAATTGATTTAGGCCCATTATGAGCAATTGTCATGATGATATGTCAATTGGCAGCGAGCAGCGCTGATTTATGGCGGTCAGACTTTCCAAAATAATCACATGGGATATATATACTCTAGATATACATATGTATGCATGTGTGTATATGTGTATCTCATGGCACTCTTGGCTAACTCAATTATGTGTAACTCATATTAACTTTGGCTGTGGCCAGCAAGCAAATGTCTACACTTGAGGGTTTTCACTTTCACAATGGCCGAGCCAACGGAGTGGCATAGATACACAAAGCTCATAATAGATACTTAGATACATATATGTATATATCTATATGTATAAGGTACTGAGATACTGGCGGCGTCGGCAGCTGCTCGACTTTCAGGCGTCACACGAGCAATTGAGTGTTGTCATAATAAGCATGGCCAACAATAACAACACTAACAACAATTGACAGTTATAGCTGTAGACAAAAGTATCTGTATCTGCAGCTGTCAGGCAATCGATGGCTGCGTCTGCGGTTCATTGGCTTCTGCTTTAGGCTAACTCATCTGAATGCCATTCAATAATAACAATAACCATAATATCTGGCAGATGGCTAACAGTTTCCCACTGTGTGACAGTCCAACACAGGCCCCAAACAGCGTCTCTATGACCCGCAAGAATATATACTTATGCCCTGCTGGTTATTAATCATTCTCTATGTCTCTCTCTCTGTCTCTGTCTCTGTGACGCTGTAAACATATTGCCTGGGGCGTGAAAGTCATAATAATAATTTACTTGCCACAGTCCAGAGCTGGAGTCGGAGTCGGAGTTGGAGTTGGAGTCTATTGTGAGTCTCCGCCACGTAAAACTCCTTTTCGTCATAACAATTAATTTCGGATAGCAGAAATGCCATAGCACGTGCGCCTGCGCCTGCGCCTCAGCTCGCATTCCGCGCCCGCCCCATATAAATATATGAAATATTTCCAAGTCTTCGGCCATAAATTTGGCTTTACATCAATTCCAAATGCTGATAACTCCGCGTGGTCAATGAATACGACACTTGATTAGACAAGAGCCAGTTCCCTGCCCTCACCTCCCCTACCCCTTCCCTTCTCATTTGAATTCTTTTTATGTGTTTAGCCTAGATTCAGTCGCACACATATCGAATTGACCAGCACTTCGTTCCGTTTAAGTTTCTATATGTATATATATATATACATATGTGTGTGTGTGTATGCAGGAATGGCTTGGCTCTCGATCACCTCAAAAGCGAACGCACTGGAATTCCATAGTATCAATTTGCATTTTGAGACTATGTAATTGGGCGTCAAGCATGTAAATTATATTTCGAACACAATTCTGAGCAACTTTGTATATACAGAGAGAGAGAGAGAGAGAGAGAGATACACTGGTTTATAACAATAATTATATGTATAGCTAAAAATTTATGGTATATTTAAAATACATTTTTAATAAGTGTAAAATATATAAAAATATATAATATTAATATATACATTTTTATGTTATATTAAAAAAGGATAAAATTATAAATAATAAAAAAAAAATAAAATTATCAAATAAAATTATAAACTTAAATTTAAATTTTGATGAAAATTGATTTATGGTAGAAAATTATATATCAAAACTTAAAATAAATTAAATTAAATTAAAATCAATTTTTAATTTATATTTAAAATTAAAAAAATAAATAAAAATTTAATAATTATATATTTATATTTAATAATTTATTTATATTTGATAAAATATTTAATAATAATTATATACAAAATATTGAATAAATTGTATTAGAAACCAGGGTGTCTACAGTGGTTCCAACGCCAAATCGGACAAGACTTTTCATTTATTTTAATGTGTTTTTTCTTAGGCAGTAAGTTTCTTATTTTAGGCTTTAACATTTTGTCTTAATTCAATAATGTCTTATCTTTCCAAAACAACAACAAAAAATTTTAATATCAAACGGTGACGTTTTTTGTATGTATATAGTATATATGATTGGTTATTAATGCCTAAATGAATATATATAAAAGTAATTTAAGAATTTCTAATAAATTTGATATGCTTTATAGATACACTGTATTTTTTTTATTATTTATTTAAAGAAAATTCTAAATTCAAATGAAATATTGAAAGATAAAAAAAAAGTTAATGAAAAATGCTAAAATTAATAAATGAAATTAATATAAGTATAAAATTTTGTTTAGCAATCATATATAAATAAATATATTGTTAATTGCAAACAATTTATTATATATATTTTTGTCATAATTATTAAAAATATATTAAAGTAAAATACTGAATTAAAAAAATAAACAAATAAATTTATATGAATTTAAATACAATAAAATAAATGTAAAGTATACATAAATAAAACATTTTAAATCATTAAAATAAATTCAATTTAATTATAATTTAAAATTGTAACAATTATCTAGACAAAACTGATTCAATTAGCCAAGGTGTTGACTCAGTTGTGAAATGGGTTTGAAGGGAAAGGCCATCATAAAAAGGAACTGTAAAAGTTTTGTAAAAGGTTGAAAGCATTTACAGTTAGTGAATTTAATGGGAGTGAGACAACAATGCAACGTGGCCAAATGGATTTGAATCTGGTCTTGAGGCTGGCCAATCCAGGCCAATGGCCAATGGCTGCAGCTGGCGTTGGCCAAGCGCGGCGGTTGGCGCTGGTTCAAGCAATTAGAATAAATTAAGTGAACCGCGTTTATCGATGGCGATACTAATGCAGGTGAAATCAAAGCGAGGCGGAGCAGAAGGTGCCCTCGCCTCGGTCCGTCCAGACCGGAATGTAAATTTCAAACACACACAGAGAGAGAGAGAGAGAGAGAGAGAGAGAGAGGGAGAGAGAGAGGCCAGATGAATCTGAATCGGAATCTGAATTCGAATTCGGAGCGTTGAATCTAAATTGAGGTTTAATTTTCATTGTCTGCGTGCTGTTAGAAAAACCTGTTCTCATTTCTAGCGCTGAGCTGCTCCCGCCCGATTCCCCCCCTCGTCGCTAGTTGTCTTTATTGCGGTCCGCTCTCGTGGTCACATTTGTTGACTTAATTTATTGACATTAGTATTTGTTGCTGGTCAGCTTTGTTTCTTTTTGCCTTTTCGGCTTTTATTATATTTTAGCAGCAGTTGATTTGGTTTTTATGTAAAAATATTTTGTTCAGGCATTCCTTGAACAAAAGACACCTGACTCTAGCCGAACCGGTTCGCCTGGAATTACAAAACAGCTGTTGCCTGATTAGGCCCAAAGATGCGGCTCAGATAGAGCTAATGAGATTATAGTGTCGCTCTTAGTTAACGCTAAGCCTAAGATGACAACTGCTACACAGACCAGCCAAAAGCTCAAATGAAGTCGCGATAATTTCTGTTAGGAAATTGCCGCTAAAAATTCATAAAGCACTTGATATATGCTGGAACTGCCACAGTCTCTGCCTCTTCGGCTGCCTCTGCCTGGGCCAATTAATTTAATATGCTTCATAAAATTGCACAATGCTTTGATGATTTGCCCTCACCTGACGGCGCATAAAACCAACCGCAACTTGTTATTATGTCGTTTGGCTGCCTTTTCTCCGCTCTTTTATTAACAATTTTAATTGCTCTTCAGCTTCAATAAAAAATGAAATTTCATAGACTCGGCGATAAATCTTTAAACACTTAAGAAATTAAATTTCAGCAAGAGACAGAGAGAGAGAGAGAGAGAGGGAGAGCGGAATGCAATAAGTTGACAACGCCCACGTGCGCCCATTAAAATATACGAAATCTGAAATCCAGAACACGGCAAATGCGGCTGCCTTGGAAAGTGCTCGGTTTATTTATAACAGCTTTACTCACCTCAGACATGCCATGAAAATGAGCTGGAAACCAGGAAACAAACGCCTTCACAACAAACATTTCACAAGAGTTTTTCACTTTTCTTTTCACGACAATTTATTGCCGCAGATTAGTTTAGATATTTGTTGCTGTCTCAATTTGCCAAAAAGAGCGTGTGAAGGATTAGCAAATTTGCCAATTTCGAATTAGCTTTGATCACAATTGTTTCTAATTAGATTTTCTTTCTCTTCTTTTCTTTTTGGTTGCTCTGAAAAGTATGCTAGCTTATATTGGGTCTGTAATTGGCTTTAATTCCTTTGCAGTTTTCACACCCACTAGAGTACTAAGCACTCAGTTCCTGTCAGACCCTCAGAGCTAAGCCAACTGACTCGCAGGCTGTCGCATGTCCAGGCACGAAGTCTCCCAGCGCACACACACACACGCACACATTGCCGGCATGTGCAATATAAGTTTTATTTGCAAAAAGAAAAAACAGGCAACTACACACACTCAGAGACTTAGGCAAGGGGCACGAGCACCTGAACTGCTGGCACGACGCATGCGCCATTCAAGCATTTGCATTTGCTGGCTGTGTGTGTGTGTGTGTGTGTATGTATTTTGTTGCAGTACAGAAATTTCCGCATATCATGTTAATCGCCCAAATACACGCAATTGTTTTGCTGACTTCTGGCCGCGACGCCTAAAAGTATGTCGCATTCATTTCTATTTGCCGTAGCTCGTAATTCAGCTCGATTCTGTCGCCCGGCCGTTTCCTCAAATTCAGCCACAATTGTTTTTTTCTTTTTTTGGCAATGGCGAGCCCATAAATGTGGCTCACAGCACCCTCTCTCTCTCTCTCTCTCTCTGTATCTGTGTGGCTGGCAAAAAGCACAGCCGGACAGGAATGACGTTATTGCCTGTAATTAATTTTAGTTGGCATACATTTACGTGCAGAGCTGGGCGAACGCATTTGAATTTTTTCGCTCGCTTTGCATATTTTGTGGCACTTTTTGGCCAACGGCAACTGGAGTTGCGTTCAACCTTGCCGAAGTTGTTGACCCTGCGCGAGCCACATTTGCATGAATGATGAATGCCCAGCGACTGCTATCAATATGAAATCATTATTCAGCTATCAGCTGGAGCTGGAGTTGGAGTTGGAACTGGAGTCGGAGTTGGAGTTGAGCCCTTGGCTTAATTAGTTTAATTAGTGCGTGGCACACATATCAAGGAGTCGCGTTGGCACTTGCGTCTGCAGCAAACTTCAGGCATTGCGCCCCTTAATGACCCACAACTGGAGCTGGCCAAATAACGGTAATTAAATGTGGCCAGTATTAGCATAATTTTGGGTCATGCAAAATGTGAATAAAACTGAACGGAACTGAACTGAACAAATAAGCAAATTTCCTACATCGGCAGCAGCAGCTCCGCTGGGAAATTCGCTTTAATGCTGAGTCGGAGCACATTGCGTATACGCAACGTGCGCTCAGCCAAGGCTTCCACTTTGTTTAGTCGATGACAGTTATGGCTGTTTAATGACACACTTATTTGCATGTGCCTCTGGGCTGGCTCTTTGGCTCTGCTTTTGTTGGCTTCGGCTTCGGCATGTCCTGTGACATAATCAGACGCGAGTCTCGTTGCCATTGGCGACTGGGCAACACTCAGGCCCACTCGCAATTAAATCATTAAATGAGATAGCACAGCACATAAACAGCAACTGCAAGTGACGCTCTACTGTCTCCCTCTCTCTCTCTCTGTGTGTGTCATGTCCAAATTAATTAAGCAAAAGGATGTACACACACACACACTCGCTGCTGGGTGTGTGCTGGGCGAGTAGATCCAGTGATTGCTATGCTTGGGACTCAACTATGTACGCATCATTTAATTACGTTAATTGTTAACGCGCTACAGTGCACATGTGTGTGTAAAGGATAAGGGTGAACTGTTGCGCTGCTGAGTTGTTAATTGTGTGTGTGTGTCCTGTGTGTTGACACACATATCATTTCACATGCACAAGACAAGAAATTTAGTTTGTAGCTGCTAAGAATTTCACAAAATGCTGAAACTTATTTTAAGAAATCTAAATAATAATAAATAAATAAAGGGATAAATAATAAATATGAAAAATAAATTAAAATAAATAAAAATAGTAAATAAATAAACAATAACAAAATAGTTTATAATAGTAGTAGGATAGAAAATAAATATATAATATAAATATATAATAATACAAATATATATAATAAAACAATTTAAAAAAATTTATAAATAGAAGAATAATAAATATAAAAAATGAATAAAAAAAAATAATAATAATTATAAATAAATATAATAAATAAAAAACCAAATAAATAAGTAAATGAATAAATAAATAAATAAGTAAATAAAAAATAAACAAATTGATAAATAAATAAAAAATTAAGTACTTTTTAAATTTATAATTAGAAATATAATTTTAAAAAATATACAAAAACAAGTAAGAACGTTGCAGTCGGACGCAACCGACAGCGAAATACTATTTCACGTCCCAGCAGCCCACAGGGGCCTCTATCACATTATATTTTTTTTTGAATTAACCCTAAATCCCCACTGTCGCCGCTCAAATTAGCTGGAGATTAAAAGTTTTCATTGGAAGTGGCCAGACAGTTTCAATTAGGATCGAAGCTTAGAACCCTTACCTTAGCAAAAATACGCACCTAAATCGAGAGAGATGGCATCTCTCAAAATGAGAGAGGTGGCAACTCTGAACATGTGATTTAAGTTCGTTGGCGAGCGTAGAGGTGTGGGCTCGAACCCCAGTGCAGTCATGTTGATATTTTTGTTATATTTTCCTTATTTAGTTATTTTGTATTAATAAAATATTATTTTCAAACATATATATATATATATATATATATATATATATATAATTTGACAAATCAAAAGACAAGGTCAAAGGTCACAAAGTAATTATTTGGCGCGTTATTGGCTCAGAAGCTGCAGATTTTTCAGTTTTGATTTGCCACACCCCCAGTCGCCGTAGACAAATAATTTTTGGCATGTGCATAGAGTAAGCGTTCAGGAATATAACTGTAAAGTTTGGATGCTTACATTCGAAAAATGCAAAAATTACAGGGTATATTTTGTACGGCATGCCCCTTTTGGGGCGTAAGAATAATTTTTGGGGAATCGATAGAGGAGGCCCCCAGTAACTTAGCATCCAATTTTGAAGCTTCTAGCACTAAAACTGTGGAAGATATAAGCTGATAAAAGTGTCCATGGGCGATAAAGTTTGGCCCGATTGCCACGCCCCTAATGAACGTATACACATATTTTTTGGCATGCTCATAGAGTGGGCATTTAGGAATATAACTGTAAAGTTTGGATGCTTACATTCGAAAAATGCGAAAATTACAGGGTATTTTTTATACGGCATGCCCCTTTTGGGGCGTAACAATTATTTTTAGGGAGTCGATAGAGGAGGCTCCAAGTAACTTAGCATCCAATTTTCAAGCTTCTAGCACTAAAACTGTAGGAGATATAAGCTAATATTAGTTGCCACGCCCCCTGTGGGCGTAGATATATCCGCCATAGCTTTTTGATTGTGGGATGTTAACCCGAGTATATATACCAAGTCTCAAGTCTCTAGCATCAATGGCGCTCAAAATATAACAGAATTAGTAAAATCACCATATATTCAGATCCGATTTGCCACGCCCCTAGTGGGCGTGGCCATAATTTTTTTTAGGCGATCTTTGTAGGATCATAACAGTAATCAGCGTGTCAAATTTGAGAGTTATAGCTTTAAGACTTTAGAAGATACAGTTTGACCCGATTTGCCACGCCCCCAATGGGCGTAGATATATCCGCCATAGCTTTTTGATTTTGGGATGCCGACGTGACTGTTCAGTTAAAATCTCAACTCTCTAGCCCTTCTAGAAGTAGTGTTTCTGGGATACAGGAAAATTCATTTTCCGATTTGCCACGCCCCTAGTGGGCGTATCGGGAAAATCTTGACACTTTATCTGACGAGGGTATACACGAGTATATATTTCAAATTTCAAGTCTCTAGCTTTAATAGCGTGGAAATGGTTTGCGTTCATACGGACAGACGGACAAACTGATTTTGCACAAAACCAATATACTATATCACTACGTGAAATAGTATAAAAATAAATAAAATTAATTAAAATAAAAATAATAATTAAATATATTAAATTAAAAAGCGAACAAATAAATAGATAAATAAAGAAATAAATATATAAAAAATATATAAAATAAATAAATAAAAAAAAGATAAAAATAAAAATAAGCGAACAAATAAATAGATAAATAAATAAATAAACAAATAAATATATAAAAAATATATAAAATAAATAAATAAATAAAAAAAAATAAATAGATAAATAAACAAATAAATATAAATAAAATTTAAATAAATAAATAAATAGATATATAACAAAATAAACAAATGAATAAACAAATTAATAAATAAAATAAAGATAAATAGTAAATTTAGAAAATGATTTAAAGTCTAGAATTTTATATAGTTTTTATGACTTGCTGTACGGTTTTAAGGTAAGCAAAATATAACAAGAATGTTTTATTTTTTTCGAATCTGGCATTATTCAAATTTAAATATTGAATAAATGAGCAAATTAGACTTCATGATTTCTGGTCCCTTGCACTGGGTGTCTAGACAAACTCTAGCAATTCTTTTTCCCTTGAAATCGATTTACAATCAGTTATTTGAGTTCAGCATAGAGTGCTGCGCCTCAGCCAGACTGCATTTGCTAGACTATTTAAGTTTCTTTTGCTTTTGTGTTGAATTATGATTAAGTAAATAAAACAATTAACATATTTTGCATATTGAATAATTAAGCAGCAACAAAAAGTCGAAAGTTCAGACCCTAAAGTCACGCAGGCTTAAGGCTGATTGATTTATGTCTGGGCTCTAGCTGAAGTTGAGTTTTCAGGGCAACTTTGAGGAAAATTTGCAGTTGAATACAACCAAATGTCTACTTGAATTATCTGTAACAAATATTATAATAATAATAATAATAGTAAGAATAATAAATGCCAGCTGGAAATGTTCTGTCTGATTGGCTGTAGAGCAGTTAGTCACTCAGTCAGTCAACAGATAAGAGTAAAAGACTAACACAAATACTAAACTATAACTCAACTTCACTCGCTCATTTCTCAGTTTCTCAGTTGCCAACCCCAACTCGACTATCATCATCCACCTCAGCCAAGCTCAACTGCTTGCAATGAGCTTAAGAGTCATAAATATTGATTAGAAATCTAGAACAAAAGGCATCTACCTTATAGATTTATGCTTAATGCAATTGGTGGTTGATCCACAGTGACAAAATGGCCGCCATCAAGTCAGCTCTCATTTACATCCCTTGCAAATGTTCAGATTTTGCGACATGCGCGCAGCATCCACCCTCGAGTCATTAGCAGCATTCGGCTACGTTGAGGGGGTGTGGCACGCCCACGGCTTGCCTTGGACACGCAACTCGCATAACTCAGGGCTTGGGCAATGTCGCCTCAATTGGCGGCCATTAAATGTTTAGAATTATGGCGACTGGCGAGCAGAGAAGACGCACACAAATTCTGATGCCGCAACACGCAGACAATAAGTTTTGGGGGCCGAACAGGGCCCCCGAACACCGAGCCCCGAGCCCCACGGCCTGCCCCTTGCCAGCCGCCCACCTAAATAACGCTGAGTTTAACATTTCTAATTTATTGATGTTTCCGTCGTTGGGAAAGTTCTTGTCGCGCTGGTGGCCAACTGCCAAATGTCTCGGTAAAACTAACTCAAATTTATGATGATTAAGAAAAATCACAAAATACTTAAGCAATTCTATAGATAGTACAAGCCGACACACACACGCACACACTCGCACACACTATAGTAGAGATGTGCTCGCCTGTGGGTGTGAGTCGCTTGTTTTCATTCTCATAATTTGTTTGCTGTTTCGAAAATAGATGAAAACCCAGCGAGCGAGCCAGACAAACAACAGCAACAACTGTTTGGAGGCCATGATTTGTGTCCTCAAATAATTTCCACACTCTCGATACTCTTTAGCATTGCTTAAGTCGTATATCAAAGTGACTTACTGCTAATGCTTCGATCTTACTAGTCAAATATATAATACGAATCTGTATTTATTACGGTCTTAAATTAATATTTGAAATTAGGGCTAAATTGTTGAATATTTGAAAAGATTAAAAAATATTTTTTTTAAGTTTTTGAACAATTTTCAAATATTTTAAAAATCATTAAAAAATATTCCACATACTAATTAATATGAGACATTAGGCTTAAATTGTTGTATTGTTTTTAAATAATTTATCTAAATCTTTTAAGAAATTAAAATAATTTTAAAAATAACTATAAAGTATTCAAGAAATTACGCTGAATATCTAATATTAATTTAAGACTATAATAAATAAAGATTCACAAATTTTACTTCATAATATTTAAATATAGTTTACATAAATATAAAATAATATATATATTATATTGGTATTTATTTTATATATTTTGTTTATATATATATTTATAGTTTGCATACATTTTTAATATATTTTTAGATATTATATTGGTATTTATTTTTTTTTTTAAATCATTTTTTCCCTAGATTTATTTATTATTTTCAGGCATCTCAGATACTCATTTGGTCTAACCTTGATGAAACCAAGGCTGGCATAACGCAACTCGCAACTGATACAAAACATTTTAGACATCTTCAGACTCTATCTGGTAGTCTAGCATCTAGTAGACTCCTGAAAAGGTTAGCGAACAAAATTCAATTAAAAATTGAGAGTCTCTTCATATATAATTTTAAGCTTGGAAAATGAGCTCTAATTTGTTTAAGTTTATAGAAAGAAACTGAAGTCGAGTTTATCATTTCAAGTTTCAATAATGAAAACTTCAGTTAAGGCTACCAAAAATAATTTATTTGATGTCAATACTTCAGCTAAAATTAGATAACTGTTACTGTTTATTTTGGTGAGTTCATTGGAATTGGGAGTTTGGCTAAAAACATTAAGTGAAATAGAAAATCGATACGGCAAACAGGCAAAAAGGCTGCAAAGCAACAGCAAATAGCAAACAGCTAACAGCTAACAGCAAACAGGTAACTGCAAACAGTTTATTAACTTATTTGGCCGTAAAGTAGGTTTATGGGTAGACAAAACAAACACGCCAAATGAGTGTAGATAAACTTTAACTACCCTAGACCCGAATGCAGCACGAGCAAATAAAATGAGCCACAGCAAAGCCAAAAACAAAAGCAAAAGCCAAACAAATGGAGTTTTTGACTTCATTTTTTTTTTTGTCAGCAGTTGCCACTCGCAGCTCGAGCATCCATAAACTGACAGCTCGTCGCTCGGCGTTTGGGCTTCAGTTTTATGTGATTGCCTTTGTTTTCACTTAAATGTGCGTTAATTTATTTGCCAAAGTCATTAAAAACATAACTTTTATGGCGGCCAGCGAATACCTCTTCGGCTTCAGCTCTGTCTCTAGTTTTGGCTCTGGCTCCAGCTCCAGCTCCAGCTGCGGCTTCACTCTGAATTAATTGCCTTCAAAATTATTGGCACTTATTTGAAACCATAAAAACACTCTTATTGTATGTGTCAATTGCGGCTCTAAAGAAGTGACAAATTGTCATAAATACTCGTATATATATATATATACATATATATAAACATATATTTATAGCATAATTTCATATAATTGAAATATATTTTATGGCAATTTATTATATATATATAATTATTTTTTAATGCATAATTACTTTTATTATAAATATATCTAATTAATTGCTTTAAAATATATATGCAATTATATGAACTTATGCTATAAATATTTGCTTATTTAACCAATTTTATTTGCATGTTATGGCTCAATCTATAGCTTAAAAATCTTTTTTTTTTTTGTATGAGATTTTTTTTTCTGCTTTGCTTTTCTTTGGAATTGTCTTTGGCAACTTCTATCGAATTTTGTATTAAAATATTTATATCAATTTGAGTTAATTTGTAGGCTTATACTAATTATTAGAAAGACAAATCATGTGTGAAATTTAGCATTAGACTGAATTGAGGGGCGGGTCTAAAAGCTGTTCGACTGCCTGATGGGCTGGCAGCCGAAAAGTATAGATTCTTTACTTCCTCGAGGACTGCTTAGCTCTGTGTATATGAGTTAAAAGATTTGCTTGTATAACTTAGCATATGTTTGTCAGGAAAATAAATATTTATTAATAAAATATTATAATATATAATAAAAATATTTAAATAAATTTAGCTATTTACATAGAAATTTAAATATATTTTTGAGATATATTTAAATATATATTTATTATATATTTAAATATATATATTTTTTAAATATTTATTAAATAAATTATATTTAAATATTTTACATTATACATAAATGTTTAAAAAATATATATATTTAAATATATAATAAATATATTTTCAAAATTTCTACAACAATTTATATTTTGTTGCTGCAGAAAATGTTTTAACAGCGAGTTAACAGTGAACTGTTACGCTGTTAATATGACTGTGTTATTTAAAGGCTGAAAAATAAATCATGCATATTTTTCGGCATTTAAGCAGCTATGGGTCCGCTAAGACTATATCCAAGGTACGGTTGTCACCAGGAATATATAATGGTCAACTAGGAACCATAGCTGAAAAGAAACAGCATATGTATATATTCTAGATCGAAAATCAAACATGTAGTATAAGGTTTGATAAATAATATATATTTGGCAATTCCTCAAGATACTTCCATTCATTTCTGTTCATGAGTTTGGTTTATTTTTGCAAAAAAGAGACTTGATATTTGAGTTTTCTCTATATGAAATACTCTAAATGTATAAATGAGAATATTTCATTCCATATAGTAAATGAACCTTTTGCAGCAGCATATATCCTAATTAAGATTGAATTTGGTATTTTTCTTAAATTCTTTCAACTCTATATTTTCCTTTAAAACACTCAGACTTAAGCCAAATCATATCCCAATAAAACATCGTTTATTTCCAGCATTCAGGTCAGTCATCAACTGTCAATTTGCAACCTTGATCAGACAGTAGACTGCCACGAGCTTCTGTCCTGGCAGCAGTCGGAGAATGGGATTGGGAATGGGAAATTCGCGTTATCTGCTATTAATATATAATGCATATTGTGTGTATTGTGAGCTTTTTAGATTGCATGACGCCAAACTGTGGAAGGACTCGCCGACTTGGCTGGCAGGAGAGGCAGCCCGACCAACCCCATTTGGGCACCACTGGATCAGCGTTGACATAGTTTCTATGGCTCGCCCCCTAGGCCATCTTGTTACTCCGCCCACTGTGCTGGGCACTCACTCGATAAGCTTCGCCTGACTCCCCTTGCATGTTCAACGTGCATTCAGCAGGACGACTACAACAACAACAACTATTATTGCCGACTGTTGTCAACGCATATCCATTTTGGGCTGCATCTAGCGCCCGTCCGCCGCTTGTTTGGGCCAGCTAAATAGCAACAAACGTCTCCTGCGACAGCTGAAGCCCGTAAAGTGGCCGAGCGGCCCCCCACGCCATCTGCCTCCGCCCACTCAGTTTTATGTAAACCAATTGTTTGCTTTGCTGGTGTGTCTCCGTCCAGTGCCCCATGTGGGGGTCAGTTGGCTTCCCGGCCGGTCCGGCTGGGCGCTCCGGTTACCCTGCGACGGCTCTTATCGGCATTTTGCGGTTTTCTCTTTGTTGATTTAGTGGAGCAGCCTGTTGAACTTTTCGCCTCAGTGCGGCACACAGGACACACCCAATCCCAGAGCTCGCCCGCTCCACTCGTCCTGGGCCAGCGCAGAGTATTGTTTGCATTCGTGGCTTGTTAAAAGTGCTCCCACTCCCACTCCCATGCCCATGCCCATGCTGGTCGTGGACATGGTCTGTTTGCATTATTAAATTGCCGGATAATCAAATATTTTGGATTTCACGTTCCTTTCGCGTGTATATTCGAGTGGCTAATAGGTTAATATTTTATCAATAGATTACTTCGAAGCGAACTATCTTCTAGTTATAGTTCTAATATACTATAATTGCTATTGGTTTAAGAAGTCGAACTATCCTTTCATTCAGTCAATCTCTGGGAACTTTTTCTTCTTTCCATGCAAATTTGATTTTATATTAATCATCCACTTGGCTAAAACAAAAATTTACTTTAATTTTAAATTAATTCTCTTTCTTTTTCATTTTAAACCTTTTTTTTTATAAATTGAAAGCACCTAAAAATACCAAAAATAAATCAAATATTTAAAATTCCCTGCAAAAGTAAAAAATAAAGGTTTTACAAATATTGATTTAGCTAAGACACTTGCATGATGCAAGCGTTGGGTAAATTAAGTGTAGTTGCAAACCTCTTCAGCATTAAAAACCACTATTATTTAACTCGACACATGTATGGCGCTTTAGATGAACTCAAAATGTTTAGCCAGTACATAAACCATTCAGACATGACACATAGAGGGCGCTGTATGAACATTCAAAATGCTTGCAATTTGTAAACTAAATTGTTAAGGTAAAATATTATCAAATAATATATAAAAGCAATG
This sequence comes from Drosophila repleta, assembly GCA_018903745.1. NCBI lineage: Eukaryota > Metazoa > Arthropoda > Insecta > Diptera > Drosophilidae > Drosophila > Drosophila repleta. The sequence continues at coordinate 15,663,513 of JAEIGN010000497.1, read as the reverse complement.
AAAAAACATATTACAATTAACTGCTAAAATTCAAAACTCGTCAGCAACAGTTTTACATTGCCTTTAGTTAATGCCGCAACCGCAAAAAAATAATAATGGCTTTTAAGTGCATAGGCTAACCATAAAAATGTATTTATTTATAATTATGGATTTTTTGTATAAACAGTATTCTTATCATAATTATGGTACACGACATATCCCAGCTTGAGTTGCCTAGAACTGCATTGTGTGGCCTTTGGGCTCCGACTGGAGGGGATCATTTGGCCACTTGGTGTCACGCCTAATACGGTAAATCGGTCTGAAGGTGGGCCTCGGCAGATATGGAGGTCGCTCATAGCCAGGTGAGCGTGCAATCCGGTGAATAGGCCTGAACGTGGGTCGCGGCAGGTACGGAGGTCGCTCATGGCCAGGTGATCGGGCGATCCGATGAACAGGCCTGAAGGTGGGCCTGGGCAGATATGGCGGCCGCTCGTAGCCAGCCCATGCCATGGCGCACATCGAGAGCAGCAGCACAAGAATCGTTAGCTTCATTTTGGTTTGACTGTAAGTGTTTGATTGATGCTGCTCGACTGGGTTATGGCTGCTTTTATAGCAACGTCTTGCAGGCGCGGCTGCTGTGGTACTTTTTTTGTTCGACAAGGGAATGTACATAGGGGGAAATATACGTGTGTGAGCTGATAACTAATTGCCGACTTTATGCGCGCAGCAAGACAATTCGAGGCGTTATCAGTGCGTTCAGGGGGAATTTCAATTGGCAAAGTTTATATATGAAAATATTAAAAACATACATATATGTACATATATATTTATTATGTTTGACGTAAAAAGTTGCAAATTTCAATTAATCTTATTAGTTCATCTACCAAAAAATTTAGTTGGTTTCATTTTTATTTAATAATAATTAATTAATTATTAATGCAATTATTAATATTTAATTATTATTGCAAATTTAAGTATTGCGGCACGTAACTGCAGCTGTTGCCGAAATATACACAGAAATGCTGCTGAAGGTATTAGTAGCAGGCTGAAAGCAGTAGTGAACAGAGCGTTAACAGCGCGCTGTTAAGCTGTTTACATAACTCTGTTAGTTAACGGCTGAAAGAGAAATCATACGTATTTGTGGGCATTTGAGTAAGCTATAGGTCAGCTAGGACTATAGCCATGGTATTTTTATGATCAGGAATATATAGGTCAAATAGGAAATATATATAAAATAATTATAATATTTAAATATATATAAAATATCCCAAATAAAGCAAACAGCTTGGATTTGTTTTTTTTTATCCAACATATATTGGCATTTATTTAGTTTTTTGTTGTTGATTTGCTTGAATTTTATGACACTGAAACAGACAAATTTATATTCGCTGGCTTAATGTGTGTGTGTAGAGAGTATTGTGTGTGTGTGAGTTAAGTATTTCTTTTTTGGTTATTATTGTAGTCAAAAGGGGTTTCAAATGTCTTTGGTGCTATGGAGTTAAGAGCTGTGTGTGGGTGTCCAGGTGTCCAGGTGTCTAGGTGTCTAGGTGTCCAGGTGTATTTCTGTTGGTGTGCTGTGTTTGCTTGTCAATTCAATACATTCAATATTAGTATATAGTTAATACATATATATATGTTTTTCATAATTTGTAATTAGTAATACACATATTTGAAGTATTAGTTTGAATCTTTGGATATTTGCATCGCTGCCCATACTATAATATATATATGTATATATGTATATATATGTGTAATATTTGATCGGCTAAGAGGGAGCGAGTATGATTAGTATGCGTTTAAACTGCCATTGCCTTAACCTATAAATGTTTCATACTTGAAATCTTTTCGAATTCGAATTTGAATTTGAATTTTGCTTAGTTTTGGTTTTTGCGTTTTCAATTTCTCAATTTGCGATGTGCGTTGAAGTTGAATGTTGTTTTTTTTTTCATTTGTATGAGTGTTCATTTCGCTTAAATACAAATGGAGTTTAATTTTGATTTATGCGTTTTAAGTAATGTTAAGTAGAAAATGAATGAAATTTATGTTTGCTCGTTTCATTTGTTATGCTAAATGATGACAAACTGCGCTTAGAGAATATTCATTATTTGATGCAACGTAAAAAGCAAGCTCTGCTCCTTTATGGCAGATTATGTTCCAATATATGTATGTATATGTATATGAAAAATGCATGATTTATATTGAGTATTTGCTTAGCTTAGCTTCTTCTTTTCCTTTTCCTTTAGCGAATGTCGAAAGTTTTCATTTTTGATTTTGATTTGCCGAAAAGTTGGGGTATTTGGTACTTTATTATTTTATTATTTTATATTTGGAAATCCAAAAGTTTTCGTTTGTTTTTGCTATTTGAATTACTTGAAAATTTGTGAGAGACTTTTGTTTTGTATATATCGTATTAATTGTAATATTAATTAAATGCCATTTGCCTAAACGCTATTCAATATTTGTAGTTCGTTACCATCAAAATTTGTAGTACATTCATATAAGTTTCCCTTTAATATATGTATATATGTTTGTTTAAGCAATATTATCGTTCACAACACTACATTCATATATAAAATCGATATAGCTAAGGATAGTGAGTAGTAGGGCGTATCATAGAGTGTAGTAATCCAAATGAGACTCAAATCAAACAATATCGAAGCAAAGTAGGTGATAGATAAACGGAGACAGATAAACTGTGAGCCACCTCAAATGCTTTGCTATTTCTAAGTCTTGAGCAAATGCTATTTCGGTTCGTTCGGTTTCTTTAACTCTTGTAAATTTCGTAGATTCTTTGTATTTCGTTCATATAAATTTGCGTAGTTCATTCAGTCTTTGAGTGTTTGAAAATGGCTGTGCACAGATACCATAAAAATAAAGCTGGAAAAATATCAAAAAATATGTAAAATAAAATTAAAATAAAATAAAATAAAAATATGCATAAAAACTTTTTAAATACTTTTTTTTTTTATTTGGCAAACAAAATGGTTGCAAAGCTTAGAAATAATAATTAAATCTTAAATAAATATTTGACAGAATTAAATCAGAGTTCGTCTTAAAGCTTGCTGTGCAGAAACCAACTGTCAATAAATAAGTGGGCAAAAGGTGCGCTTGGGTCCGTTGTATAATACAATTTCGAGCTGCTCACTAAAGGGATTTACTTCTGCATAAATAAATGCAATTTGTGCTTGAACAAATTTCGTATAAAATCTTTTTTTTTGTTTTTGTTTTTGTGGAAGCGCTTTGAAACGAATACAAAATATAATATGTATGTTTGGTTAAAAATAATTATAAAATCGTTTACCAATGCTAAAAATTATGATCACAAATAATCTGTTAAAGCGGGCACGCTCGCCGCAACTATAGGATTGGCAGACCATCGAAACGAAAAAACATTAAACAATATCTATCAGTTACAATAAGATTATGACTTTGACTTAGAGGCTACAAATAGATGGCAAAGAAGTCGAACCGAAAGATACAAACAAGAGCACAAATATATATATATATAACTTTATATATATATATATATAGTGGGTTGATGTATGCACCCGTTTTGATATTTTGGTAGTTCTGCTTACAGTTAAAAAATACAATATTAAAAGTTAATTTCAATTATGCAAACACACAAATTGAATTGAATATTTTTCTTTTTCTTTTGTTTTTCTTTTCTTTTCTTTCTTCTTTCTTTCTTGTTTTTTTTTTATGTAAATGCAAATTTGATGCTGCATATTAAAGTGTTTCTTCTTCTCTTTTTCTTTTGTTTATAAATATTTGAAGTAGTTAATATTTTTTATATATATTTATGTGTGTGTTTGTTTATGTGTGTGTATATATGTGTGCGCCTTATGCGCTTTGCTTACTTCCTCTGTGATGTTTTTTTTTTCTTCGTTTGATGCAAATAAGACTTGAATCACACACACACATATGCAAGTATATGTGTGTGCGTGTGTGTGTGTGTGTAAGTGTGTGTGTGTGTTTGTGTCATTCAACTTCCACGCACTTCATTGACTTGAAACACTAAGCTAAACTGCCACGCCCACTGGGAGTCGCTTACAAATTACACTGCCATAGTATCGTAGGCTGTGAATCCTGCGCCATTTGCTTGTTGGAGTTGGAGTTGTTTTGGGCCGGCTTCGTTTCTGCGGTTGCCGATTCAATTTAAATATAAAAAAAAAAACACAATTTCAATGAATATATATATAATATATAGTGTGTATATATGTATGTGTGGTATACAATGAGTAATTATTTTATTTAGCTGTGGGCTTGCCTTGAGTTCTGTGTGCACAGCTTGTGGCAGCTGACACAAGTAGTATATAGAGTATTTAGATATGTGTTAAGTAGTTAAAGCCTGTTGGTTAATATATATGTATATATTTATAGGAGTTATGTAATTGAAATCCGTTTGTCAAAATGATAAATGCTTTGATTCGTTACACTCGGAAACACTCAACTGTGATTTGCTTTCGATCAACAGAAAGGTTAAAAAAGAAAAAAAGGATAAACAATTCAAAAATATAATACAAAAAGACAATAAATAACAAAGGCTTAGGATTAGGTTTAAACATGCGTACTCCACACTTAGTATTAGTTGCGACCAGAGAACATGCAAAAGCGAATTACTTAACCTCGAGTTTTAGCTTTCAAAACTTACAACTGCCTGCGACTACGTTGTCAGTGAGTTATTTAAGTTTTTAGTTTTTTGTTTTTTCAGATTTTTTATTTGTAATAATGAAAGAAAGTCAGAAATGATCAGTGTTAGTAGTTGCGTCAAGTATGAAGGGAACTATTTATTTTAATTTTTTACCTCTATAAAATTGCACAGAAATTGAACAAATTGAGGGGGGAAGGGAAGGAAATTTGATTGGGTATGTTAGAGCACAGCTCCAAAGCAGACTAGAGCTATATCAAAAGTCATTTGTCTAAAGTTGAAACTGGAGTTAGGCTTCGAATTGTGGGTATTTGTATAAGCTGTAAGACGGCTTTGAGAAAGAACTTTTAAAAATACTATATGAAATGATCTTGAACTAGCAACGAACAATCTCAGCCCCAAGCTCACAATGCGTGACTGAGTGAGGGACAGTTCTTGATCTTTAAGGCTAGCTTATAATATTTACTTCTTTTAAGTGAGCATATTATTGTCAATTACAAACCTAGCTATAGTCTAATATATAAAAAGATTATTATCAATTACAAACCTAGCTATAGTCATATATATATAGTAAATCATTTTGATAAGAGCAACATTTGGAGTTAATAAGAGCGAAAATGTAATGCCGGTGTCTGCTCTCTCTCTCTCTTAAGCTCGCTCTTCCCTATGCTCGCTCTCCCTATGAGCGCTTTCTGAGCAAAGGCATTGTTGCATAACTGAGCAAAGACCTTTTGTTTAGTATTAGCAGTGATTTCTACTATATATATACTATATAGATTTTCAATTATGCTCGTTTTCTGTGCAATTTTAGCTCAGCATTGAATAGTTATGTGAGTGTTTCATATTATAGTTGCTATATACAATACTCTGTTCTTACCTCTCGATTAATTTACGCATTTCTTCGGTGGTGCGTTGATCTTTCGGTTGTGGTGATCTTTTTACAGCTGTTTGTTTTTGTTTGGTTTTTATATAACAGTTTTGTTTTTGTTTTTTAATAAATAAATTATTGTTTAAGAGCCCCAACAACCGTTAAGTAGTTGTTTATGGTAAATTGGTTTTAAATATCATAAAATGTAAAAGAAAATAGAAAGAAAACGCAAAATGAAATTTCAAATAAGACTTCTCTTATACGTAATGTGAGCAGAGCGTGCAAAAATATATTATTCTAGAGCTTTTCTTTGCTGCTTATCTGACTAACTTATCTCTCTTAAATACCATACAAAAAAAGGGAATTTTCTAGTCGGAGACATGCGAAAGTCTATACACATGATATGAAATGAGGGAGTCTATGACAAAATCATAGTTAAAACTAAACTTAATTCCGATATTAGACACAAAACATGAACATAAAACATTGACATCGGTGCTGACTTAAGATGAAATGAAATGGAAATTATTTAATTGTGTGCATAAACAAAACTTAGCCAAAACCAAATATTAATATTTTTAACACAAAGAGAGAACAATAAAAGAAAATATTGAAAAATAATAATATTTATATATATATGTATATATGTTTGTATTCTTTTGAAATATTAGCAAAACACAGCATGAATATTTATTGTGAACTTTCTATGAATGAGTATGAAGAATGAGCACATTCCTGAGATGAGGTCGAGGGGAGCCTGACGACAACGCTAAGGACGAAGAATGAGGTGAGTCGTGATCGTGAGTCGTGATCGTGATCGTGAAGTGAGGATTGAGATTGAGAAATTCACTCTAAACACTTAACAGTTAACTGCGATTTGAGATTTGGGGGATTTCACATCACTCACCCTCATTGGCGTCTTCTGATCGAGTTTAATATTCGAATGGGGAAAACGAATTTAGAAAGAAGGGAAATCAAGAACATTTCGAATTTGTTGTGTTAAAAATGAATGCACTTTCAGTAGAGCTTAGTATGTTTATAAATATATGGGAATATCGATTCGATTGGAGGGGGGAGCGGGGAGGCGTTTGGCTGAAATGAGGGATGGGAATTGGCTCTTACCGCCATAGTTGCCGCGTGGTCCATGGTCGCGATCGCACTCGGCCTCTGAGATCTCATTGCTCTCCTTGGAGTCGTTGAACGAGGAGTTGCTCATGTCATGGTTGCGTGGTGGTGGTGGAGGTGGCTCAGGCGAACCATTGCCAGGGTTGCGGGCAGAGCCTGAAATTGGTTTACGAAAATAGAAATGAAGGAATCTTCGAAATACTTTTTTATGCTCACCAATGCTGCGACGTCCCATAGAGCCGCGAGATCCATAGTGATCGTAGGGTTGTCCGTAGGGTCCGCCGTACTGAGAGCCGTACTGATCCTCCTCGGGTGCGCAGTTGGCGGGATCATCATATTCGGGTCCGGGGCCGGAGTACAAGCTGCCGCCTTGAGAGTTGACGCGAGTGTAGCGACGCTTTGAGAGGAATAGAAAGAGAGAGAGAGAGAGAGAGAGAGAGGGTAGTAAGGAGTACTCAGTTTAGTTATGAGACAATCTTACGTATTGATCTTCTTCGGCACAGTTAGCGGGATCATCGTATTCGGGAGCGGGAGTATAGATCGAGGACTGTCCACCTTGGCTGTTCTTGCGCTGGTAGCGATTGGCGCGCGGCATGGACTGAGAGCCGGAGCGGGAGTGCACGTGTCCAGGGTGGCCGGGGGGCAGCATGGTGCCGGCGTGTCCGGGTACGGGTGTGTGTCCATTCTGGTGCGGGAAGGTCTGGAAGTTCATGGCCTTGGTGGGATCCATTTCCTCGCGGAAGCCGAGCAGATGGAACGTAGCATAGGGGCAAATTTCATCTTCCATGCCTTTGGCGAGAGAAGACTTCGATTAGCAACAGTGATTCGAGCACTCTGGGCTGCTTTGTTGGTGTCTTGTTGGTTTGTTTTCTTTGTTTTAGTGTTTTAGTACGAGAGACAGAGTGAGTGACTGAGTGAGTGAGAGATCGGCCTGGCCCGAAATGCTTTACTTACTATGCGGTACGTGAGAGTCAGCTGGATGCGACTGTACGGAAAGTTAGTGGACTTAAAGCATAAAATTAAGGCTCAATCAAGAAGTTAAATCGGGTCTGGGGTTAGCTGTTAGTAGTCGTTTGGAGTGGCATACAGAAATCAGGAAGATTAACAAACTCAAACGGGGCGGGGAGAGGGCGGCCTCCTACCTGGTTGTCTGTACTCGGGAGCACAGTGGGCGTGGCCGTAGTAATTGTTAACGCCGTGCATGGGCACTGGCGGGGCTTTCAGCTCCTCGTACAGGTTCGGGTTGCGGCGCGGGTCCCAGGTGGAGTGGTTCGAGCGCAAGCCACCGCGGCCTGCACCAGTTCGTATACGTATGTGTGTGTGGGTGGGTGTGTTGGGTGTGTTGTGTGTGTTTGTATTGGTGTTTTCATAGTTTTCATATTAAATTTCCAATATTCATACAACATCAACGATGAGTGAACAGAAAAGTCAAAGAATCGAGTCAACGGCAACCGAAAAGGAGCGGAGTTCAGGGAGGAGGGAAAAGAAAAAACATTTAAATGTGAAAAATCAAAATCAAAATAAATAAATAATGAAATAAATAATGAAAAAATCTAAATTCAGCACAACATTTAGTAATACGAGTCTTCGTTTCGCATCGGGTGGGCTCGACAAATCATAAGAAGCGACTTTAAGAAGCGACACTCGACAATTTCGATCTGAGAAAGCGTTGCGATGTATTAGTGTCTGTGTGTGTGTAGTGGGCGTGGCAAACGATTGTTTCTTTGTGTATGCAAATGCAACGCAAAATATGAAAATTTCTTTCTCTATTTCTTTTTTTTTTTGATCACTTTGTGCGCAAAGTAAATGGAAGAAGACAAAAACAAGGCTCAGCCAATGCGCAGTGAGTGCCCCGGGAGGCGGGGCGTCGCTGGCATAGTCCTGGCTGGCATTAATAAATGTTGCATTGGAAATTTAGATGCTTACTTATGACTGTACCTCGCTTAATCCGGTCGCAGGTGTTGTAGTTAGAGCCGGGCACCGGTGGCAGCTTGCGGTTGGGCGGCGCAATGTAGCCGAGCTCGTCCCTCAGGTCCGGCCGGCGCTTGTCCAGGGTGGCGCCGGGTCCCATTGTCTGATTGTAAACTACATCGTCTAGAATTAATACATGATATCGCGAACTCAATAGTGAAACACTGAAGATGCTTTTCCGCTTTGAAGCTGCTCAAAGGCCAACTCGCATACTTTACTTCTGTTTTTTTTTACTTTCTTTTTCTTCTTAATCTCGTATCAATCAGCTTTCTTCCGTCACTCACAATATTTGGCTTTGAACATAAATTTGGATTTCTTTTTTGTGGTTTTTGGTTTTTGGTGCGGCATCTCAACTCGCTAAAGTGCTAATTAGTAGCTCAAAGTTAGCAATTGCAAAAACTGAATTACGTGAGGTGTTTCTTTATAATCATTATTAATTTCAAAATATACCAACTTGTTAGCGATATTAAGAGTTCATGATATAATGACATGAAATGAGAGATGATTTCAATTTCGGGCTCGAATTTACTTTACTTTACTTTACTCGACTTTAGTATTATTCTCGATTCATTTGCGATTTCAAAAAGCATCTTAGTTTTGGTTTCATTTGAAAGAAAAAGGAAAATCGTGTGGAAAATAATGTGGAAATGGGAAATCGTGTGTCTCTGTTGTGAGGGGAGCAGACCAAAAGTTGCTTAGGCCGTAAGCAAAACATATATTTACAACACTGGATATAGATAGATAGAGGATATATATATATATATATATATATATGTGTGTGTAATAGATAGGTTATGCTTTACTTGGTTAAGAACTCAAAAGTAGAAGAAGATTTCTCGAATCAAATCTAAAAGGCATCGCAACAAATGTTAAAATATTATTTTTAAGTAATTTTCCAATCTGAGTTTTAGATGGAGATGGAAAACTTGATGATAGTTCTATGAGTATCATGTGATATGAGTATTGGCTATATCAATTTACTTTATATATATACACTGAATAGACATTTAATATTATATATATGTATATATCTTTGTTATTCCTATATGGTTGGTATATTTTTGTGAAACTCTTGGTATTTTCTGGGTGAGTGTTTCTTTGAGTTCGTGTTGGCTGTGGTAGATTAAGTATATCATGCTATATATGTAGACATCGAACATGCCAGAGTATCTTATAGGGTTTTACCAGTATTCTTGCTGAGTGACGGTCTAAGACTTAAGAGTTCTCCTTGCTGCCATTGAGCGCGTTAACAATTAAATTAAAATTCAAATTCAAATTCAAATTTAAATCAAATAAAATGCGCAGCAATAGACAACAGTTCGGGAACAATACTATGTAAAACAGAAATAAAATTTGTGGAATATATATATATATATATATTCATTTGATAAGAAAAATGATATCTTGCGCTGCTCTGCCAGTGCCAGAGGCTGGGCGCAAACCTACAATAGACATCCTTCTGGCCGCCGCGCAGGTCGTCGGCTCGCCGGCGCGAGAGCGCCACGCAGACCACGCAGATGCCAACGGCAACCACGACGACGGTGGCTATCAGCGGCACCATGAAGTTCAGATCCAGCCACTCGGGCATCCAGGCGGGCAGCGGTATGCGGGCGTGGACATTATTGTGGCCCGTGCCATCGTCGAGCGGCGCAATCGTGCCTTTGGTTCAGAGACAAATCATAGACGCGCATGCAAAGCGTTTATCGGATACAACAACAGACAGCAGGCAGTGGCCATGGCCAGGATATTTGTTGTTTATACAGATATAGGCATAGGTATATACACATAGAGTATTGAAAATGTAAAGTGTTTTCGGTTGGGGTATGTTGAGACAGACAGAGAGAGAGAGAGAGAGAGTAATAGAGAGCGAGTGGAACCGAAAAAAAAGAAGAGAAATTTCGTAATTAGTTGGATATACTTATAGATACCTTTGTGGTGATTGCCTTTGCTACGCAGTATACAAATAACAATTATCGCTATGATTATGACGAGCAGAGCCGCCACGACGGGCACTACTAAATTTAGGTTCGATAGGATAATGCGGATTGTATCCTCGGCGGTTAATTCGGGTAAATCACGCGAGGGTGCGATTGTGCCTGCAACAACAACAACAACAACCAAAGTGTTTCACATGTAGACCAAGTTCGGGGTGGTGGGAGAGAGAGAGACATTTATATATATATATATATGTATAGATAGATATGTGTGTGTGTATAGGTGTGTATATATCTATAGAGAGAGAGAGAAGAGGGCGAGAGCCTCCGTCTCAGTCTCTGCGCCTTCGTCCCTCTCGCGTCACATTGACTTTTGTACCCAGAGACACTAGTCGAGCACTGGACACACACACATATACAAATACATTGACAAATACAAATACAAATTAGTAGCTTTTCATTGAGTTGAGCTCGAGAAGTGAAGAGAACAGAGAACAGAGAGAGGAATGTAAATGACTTAAAAACTTATTTAATATTGATTATTTGATTATTTTACAATGCGCCGAAATGCGAAAACTATTTTAGTTAATTGTAATAAAAATATTATTTTTTTAATACGTTTAAATGCAATTTGTTTTTTATTTTTGTTTGTTTTTGTTTGTTTTAACCGTAAACTCTTAAGACTATAATTGAGTAAATTGTTGTTAATGCTATGAGAGAGTAGTCGAAACGCTAACGATTTCAATTTAAGGCATTCCAAGTGTAACGATAACGATAACGATACTCGCGAGTAGAGAAAACTTCAAATAAAACTTGCAAAAACACGAACTAACTTAGGCGGAACAACTCAACTGGAACTTGATGACACTAAATGAAATGAACCAAATAAAGATAACGATTTTCGAGTGCAATGAATGCCCACACAGACAGACAGACAGACAGACATATGTGTACACACATACATATAAAGAAGTCTGCTGCTGCTGCTGCTTCTCCTCCATTCATCACTTGATCTCAGCTCTCATGTGAACTCACTGGAAATGTTGAATTGATGGATATCTTTGGTTGTTGTGCTTTCGGAAATGTGTGCGCTTTGGCTCTGCTCGGCTCTCAAGTTGAGCTTTAGTTTTAGTTTTTTTTTTCTTTAATATTAAATTAGGTGAAAAGAGCATTTACTATTGTCAAAATGAAATGAAACTGAAAAGATCTTTAAAGAGAAATCAAAGAATGAAACGAATAAATGTGTTCAGTTGTGGCACAGAGTTGGGGCATCCCCCATCCATGAATATTTAGATGAGAATTAGTTATTTAGGACTTTGGCTAAAAGCGAGTGGGGAGCGACTGGGTGGGTTTACAACATCGAGTGGCGTTGGCAGTCTGTACCTGGCTGCCTTCGTCTCCACAGTCTAAACACACAAATGATAAGCGAGTGAAGTGAAGTGAACAGAGGAGTCAAAGTAACTTAAGAAAATACTAATAATAATAATAATAAGAGTGGTGGCCGTCTATAGAGCTACTTTGAATAGAACTCAATCAAATCATAAGAAACGTGGCACAGGTGAGTTTTGTTTACAGCTATTTGTGGCACATTCTGTTCGCTGGGAGCTTTGTACAGTTTCATTGTGTATAAGAACGTAAAAAACAAATTGCATTCGCGCAATAAAAACATCATTGCCTGATGCCGCTGCGATCACAGTTTTCAGCATTTTATCACAATTGCAAAAAATACAAAAAAAAAAATAAATAAAATAAAAATCAAAAGATATTCTAAATTTATGGAACAAGCTTTTTGATAAGTCTAATAAAAAATTAAGTGCAATTTGCTTGGCAAAGAAACGAAATGAAAATCAAAATTTGCTCATTTTCAGTTGTTGGTGAAAAAAGATGGGAAATTAAGAGAAACATTTACAACTCAGGGAAAGTGTTTAGGCCTAGATTGTTATTTGTATATGGACAATGCTGTGGGGATCAGCTGATCCCCACAGCAGTGTCAACGTAGTTTTCTATGTACAAAAGCAATGTGAGGCATTCGAATCGGAAAACAGATCATAAATACCTCCAGTGACGGTGAGCGTCGCGAAATCGTACTCGGCCACAGTGAAGCCGGCCGAGTTGTGGGCCGTGATGCGCAGATTGTACCAGGTGGCGGGCTCCAGGTCGAGAACGACGTAGTTGTTGTCGGGCTTGACATTGTTCGAGATTTGATTCCATTCAAGCTGATCACTGCGAAAGGGAATCAAAGTTAGCTCGATCTGGGCACAGCTTAAGGCATACTCGAACAGCTACCGTTTCTTGCTCTCCACCACGAAGTGGGACATGGGGCAGCCGCCATCCTTCCAGGCCTTGAAGTGCAGCGAGACCGAGTTGGATGAGACCTCGATGAAGCGTGGCTTCTCCGGCAGCTTCGGCTTCTGGCCCTTGGTGCGTGTGTTCAGTATGTCAGAAGCTTCGCCAGCGCCAATGCTAAGGATACAAATCAAAGTTAGTTCATACTAAATTTAGTTAATGCCTAGCTCCGCTCACTTGTTGAAGCCCGTGGCGTAGACCTGGTAGCGCGAGCCGCACAGCAGATTCTCAATGTTGTGCTTCTGGGACTCCACAGAGACCTCAGCAGTCTCCCACTCGCCAAACTCTGTGAATATATAAAAACAGTTATCAAGGTAAATCTGGCAACCACATTATCCCGCCCCACCTGGCTTGTAGTGCAGTGTGTAGCCGTGCAGTGGTGCAGTGTCGCCCTCATGTGGCTTCAGGCGCACGGTCAGCGCATCGGTGGTGGTGGCCGAGAGCGTGACATGGGGTGACTGAGGCGGAGCCAAAACGATGAGCTTGTGGGTAATCGAGTCCTTGGCAATGGAGTTCTCGGCATGGCAGGAGTAGTCGCCCGCATCCTGGCGATTCACAGACTTGATCAGCAGAGAGCCATCGGGCAGCAGGCGCATGCGTTCGTTGGCGCTGAAGTCGACGCCCTTAATCTTCCAGGTGATCTCGGGCTGAGGTGCTCCGACGGCCTGGCAGGGCATCTTGGCGTCCTCCTTGTAGGTGGCAGTGAACGTGTCGTCGAAGGAGGCGATCTTGGCAGGGACCTGGTCGCTGGGCATGGCCACAATGCTCTTGGACTGCTGGCCCTCGCCAATGGTGGTGCTGGCGGTGACCCAGAACTCGTACGGCTTGTTCTTCTCCAGCTCGCTGGCCTCGAAGCTCATCTGGTAGTGCGGCACCTTCTGAGTCTTTGTCTCAGTCTCAGCGCCCTCGGCCTTCGAGTAGACAGTGTACTGGGTGATGATGCCGTTGGGCTGTGCTGGTGGACGCCAGGAGACCAGAATGGCGGCGTTGCCCATGACCAGAGCCTTGACATCGGTGGGTGCTTCGGGAACTGTGTGAGCAAGAAGCGAGGATTAGTATGAGAGTTGGATATGGCTGGGCCTATGGCCTACCATCGGGTTCGGTCTGGCAGTGAATGGGCACGCTGCGCACGCCGTCGCCTCCAGCTGTGGTGGCCAGCACTTGCATGGTGTAGTTGGTGTATTTCTTCAGGCCATGGAGCACAGTGTCGGAGGAGGCGGTCTTCTTGTAGTGGCGCTTGGTCTCATCTGCAATGGGCACACATTAACAGGGATTCATAACTCTGTAGAGTGTCTAGGTCTACTTACCATACCACTCATCGCTGGGCGCATAAACCACTTTGTAGGTCTTGATCACGCCGTTGGCCGACTCGAGTGGTGGGCTGACCCAGCTGACGCGTATGGTTTGTGAGGTGAGAGTGGTGCAGGCAGTGTCGCTCGGTGGCTGGCTGGGTGTGCCTTCGGCAGTGAATTGCTTCTCCTCGTCGCTCAGTGGCCCAGCGCCGATCTTGTTGAAGGCCTGAATCACCACCGAGTACTGGGTGTAGACGCGCAGATTGTTCAGCTCCAGGTTGTGCTCTTTGCCCTCCTCAGTGCTGAAGTTGATGGTCTCGAAGATGTACGACGAGTTGGTGTTCGATAGCTTGTAGCCCACATAGTAGCCCAAAATCTCGCCGTTCCAGTCGGAGCGTGCTGGTGGCTTCCACATCACGCGCAGCGTTGTCTGGTTCACGGGGTCGACCTTGATGTTCTGTGGCTTGCCCGAGGGCGCCTCCTCGGCGGTGATGATGGTGACCGCCTCCGACGACTGCGAGGAGCCAATCTCGTTCTCGGCAACGATGCGTATGTTGTAGGTGGTGGCGGGACTCAGCTTCTGCACCTGGGCTTCAGTGGTGTGGCCGGGCACGATGACGCGATCGATCTCGTCCCAGGAGGCTCGCGAGCGCTTGAACTCAATGATGTAGCGATTCAGGGGAGAGTTGCCGTCGTAGGGTTGGGCCCAGCTCAGCTGCACTGAGCGACCGGACTTGTCGAGCACCTTCAGGGCGTAGGGCATCTCGGGCACCTCCTGCACAATCATGTTGATGCTGGCATCGTCGGACCCAAAGGCGTTGGTGGCCACGCAGGTGAACAGAGCCGAGTCGGAGCGTTCGGTGCGCTTGATGGACAGACTGGACATGACGCCAGCGGAGAGGATTTCCTCGCGAATGGTGTAACGGTTGTCGTTCTTGGGGTCCAGGCGCATGTTGTTCATGTTCCACAAGATGCCAATGGGCTTCTCGCCCTTCGCCTCGCACTGCAGCACAGCGGGTTCGCCGCGACGAGCGGTCTGATTGCGCAGCTTCTCGGTGAACTCTGGTGGCGCCTGGACACTGACCATGATAACGGCGGAGAGACCCGAGCCAATGCCATTGATGGCCTCGCACAGATAGTAGCCCTCGTTGGTCTTCTGGATGTTGTCGATGTGCAAAGTGCCCTCCTCCACGCGGATATTGTCGCTCTTCTTCAGATCCTTGTACTCGCCGGGAGTGTCGCCTGAAGGAGTATTAAATTAATTATTATAAATGAATTTAAGTTTAGTTATAGCTCAGCTTACCAACTGCTTTCTTCCATGTCACCTGGGGCTTGGGGAAACCATCAGCTTTGCATTCCACCTTGGCATCGGAGCCCTGGGCGAAGGCTTTGTCTGTTGGCTCGAGTATCCATCTGGGTGGCACTGTTGTATTTCATTGTTGATTGTTGTTTGTAGAGATACAAATATATTAGTAAATTTTTTCAGGTGGCTCGTTGAACATATAACATTTAGCATGCGGCGGAGTAGTCTGTTTAAGCGGATGGACGGACTTTGTTCAAATTGAAATGTTTTTGAATATTTCAAGTATTTCTTTTTTATCCATTTCAATTTGAAGCTAGTGGAAATATTTATTGAATATATATTCACAATTAATTTGGAATCGTATTAAAATTTTATTTATATAATTTATATAGTTCTTTAAATTTTTAGAATTTGAAATTTTTTTATATTTTAATTTTTAGTTTTCTTATATTATATGTTATATTATATTATATTATATTATAAATTAAATATTATAAAAAATGTTTAATTATTTAATTTTTATTATTTATTATTTATTTATTTTTCTTTTTTCTTATTTATTTAATTTTAAATATATTTTTAATATATTAATTTCTTATTTTTTTTTATTTATTTAATTTTAACATTTGTTTTTAAATATTTTAATTTATTAACTTTTAATTTTTTTATTTATTTTATTTTTAAAATTTTTTAAAAAATTTTTTAATCTTATAAATTTTTATTTTTTTTTTTATATTTTTAAATTTTTGTATATTTATATTCTTAAATTTTACATTTTCTTTTAAATATTAAAATTTTTTATATAGTTAAATTTAAACCTTTTTTATTTTTTTTTTTGTATATCAATTTTTAAAATTTTTAAATATTTTTTTATTTTTTTTTTTTATTTTTATTTTTTATTAAAATTTTTATTTTTTCATTTTGTGAATTTGTAAATTTTTATTTCAAAATTATTTGATTATTAAGTCTTTGATTTTAAGATCTCTTTCAATAAATATTTCCAGCATTGACTTAATTTTTCTTATAACCAAAAAGCCAAACTACAACCAAAGATTTTAGCACAATTAATGAACAGAAGTATTAAAGGACAACTGAAAGGGGAGTTTTAATGAAATAATTAGTAACTAACTAAAAGTTAAACAACATGCAATTTGTGCAAAGCGAAGTCAGATTTCATTTCTATTATTTTGTATAATTATTTGAGTCAACTCGAATCGACTTCGCCTTGTGCCTTACGAGCTAAGTAAATGAAATATTTGAATGAAAATGAAAGTAATTAAAGTTGGGGATATAGAGGATTGGGGCTGGTTGGTGGTGGGTGGGTGGGGACGTAGCAGGGTCTTTTGTTTCGTTTTAGCTGTTTCTTTTCTTTTTTTTTCTTTTTTTGGAAGCGAACAGATTCTGACGTCACACATGATATGATATGAGTTAAGGTAGACAATTAGAAGCGGTTAATATGCGATTAGTTTCTATTGTAGTTGTTGTTGTTGTTGTTTGCGGTTTATTCGGTGTTGGAGCATGAGCCTGTTGCGAATTGTAATTTACAGAACTGAATCGAAAATCAAAATCAAATCTCGTGTTGGGTGTATCGTACAGAAGCTCAGGCAAGTATCAAGCTGTGAGTCCTTTCGAGAGTCTCTATTAATTGAGTGCGTATACGTGTGTGCGTATATGTGTGCGCGTGTGTGTGGGTGTGTGTGTGCTGTTGGTTATAATGTATCCGAGCTGAATTAAGAGTCGATTCGGGGTGCGATAAGATTAGGTCGGAGCTAACGTTGCATCATTGACTTAGACCAAGTAAAAAGAAGTTTTATATATAACTATATATATATATATATATTTTAGAGGTGTGTTCAGTAAGAGTTCTTTTATGTACAGTGGGCGAATTGGATTGGAAAACTTTGTCGATAGACCTCAGTCGAAGCGTTGCACAGTTTTTGGCCTATCTCGAGTGAAAATCTTGTTTAGCTGATGAGAAAATTTGAGTAAGGGAAAATCGTTGTCAAATCGTTGCAACTAAATCATTCCAAATTACCATTCACAGTCAGCATGGCCTGGCGCTGCGCCACGCCCACATGATTGCTGGCCGAGCAGCTGTAGTTGCCGGCGTGATGAGCCTGCGCCTGGTTGATCAGCAGCAGACTCGAGTGCTCGCCCACCGAGGCCTGTGTGACGTCCGCTTCGCCATCGTTGTCGTCGTGCAGGGCCCGCCCATTGAGCCGCCATTCGAATCGAATGGGCGTGGCACCGCGAACGGCAATGCACGTCAGCTGCACATAGTCGTTGACATCGCAGACGGACGTGGAAAGCGACAGAGCGGCCAGCAGAGGGGGCTCTTTATACGGAAAGGCAATGGATTTTTCAGAATTTTCAGTGTTCCCAAATGGCAACAATTAAGAATTTAGTTTAGTTTTTAATTGATAACAAGTTGAATTGCATGAAAAACTAGAAATTTGTATTTCTATAATCAAGTTCGTTGCCTAAGTCTTTTGATTTGAATTTGCTTCATTCGGTTTTCTGTTGTTTCTTCGGGCACAAAATATATGAAAGGAAAATACTGTTTACAAAATACTATTTGCTATTGCAATCGTCTTGAATACCCTTGACTTTCAGCACGGACCAGCGGCTGGCCAGCCCCGCCGCGTTGCTGGCCACGCACGTGTAGTTGCCCGAGTCGCTGATGGCCGTCTGGCGCAGTGAGAGGATGAGCGTGTACTCATCGATCTTGTGGTAAATGGATCGTAGCAGCGGCTGCCCGTCTTTCAGCCAGAATATGTCGATGGGCAGATCGCCGGAGCTGACCATGCACATGACGCGCACCGCTTGGCCGCCGTTGACGCCGCTGGCATTGAAATGGAACTGTTCGATCTGAGGCAGCTCTAAGCGGGCGAGGGGGGAGGGGCGACACACAAAAGCCGTGCATGAATAAGTGTTATTATACAAAATTTGTGCTTATGCAAACCGACACCAGGTCAAACACACACAGAGAGAGAGAGAGAGAGAGAGAGAAATAGAGAGAGAAATGTACAGTTGCTGCTGGAGCTACAACTACCAGGCCAAGACATAATGCTGTACAGAGTAGACAAACCCTTGACACTGAGACTCGACTCGACGGTCGTGTAGCCGGCCCCATTGGCGCCCATGCAGCTGTAGGTGCCCGTGTGCTCGCCCCGCACGCTCTCAATGCTCAGCGAGCTGCTGCGCCGGCTGTGCATGAGAATGTTGACGCCCGCCAGCTCCCCGGCCGGGCGCCCATTGTAGTACCAGGTGATATTGAAGGGCGCGTCGCCGTGCAGCACGGCGCAGGACAGCTGATAGTAGTCGCCCACATAGAGCGGCGAATTGAGCGGAAGTGGCGACAGTTTTGGAGGCACTTTCAAGCGAAAAATAAAATGGAAAATAAAACAAAAATAATAAAAAATAAACAGAAGTAGGGAGATGAGACTGAGGGAGACCTAGAGGTGCGCAGAGCTGTGTAGCCTAGCCCATGGCAGAAATGTAAATAAAAAAATATTTAAATAAAAATAAAATAAACTAAAATACTGAGAGGAGACTGGACTGCCTAAAGAGGTGCAGAACTGTATAACCTAGTTAAAAGCTAAGAAAAAATAAAAAATAAAAAAATAAAACTAAAATACTGAGATGGGGCCAGCCTAAAGGGGCACAGATTTGTATAAGTTGACTCCAGATATGCCCAGCAGCGCATGAAATCTCAAAGGAAGCTCGAGAAGATGCAGCAACGTTGCGTATGATTTTTTTATATTTATAAAATATTTTTAAACATATTTTTTAAATATTTCTTAAATATTTTTAAAATATTTCTTAAATATTTTAAAAATATTTCAAAAATATTTTTTAAATATTTAAAAAATAAGTGTTATATTTCTAAAATATTTTATAAATATTTAAAAATAAATTTAAATATTTTAAAATATTTTTTTTAATATTAAAAAATATATTTAAAATATTTTCTAATTTTCTTTATTTTTTTTTATATATATTTGTTAATTTGTGCATGCAAGCCTTTGCGGTGCGACTAGCCGAGTCTGTGAACAGAGTGTGAGACAAAAGTAGACAGCAAAAGAGACAGAGAGAGAGAGAGAGATTGAGATGGAGAGACACAGACATAGACATGCAGCCAGCAGAACGTAGACGCATTTGATTAGTATCAACAAACTACGGAGGAACGGATGATTGGCTCGTATAACTATTGTTTCTTTTTTCAGATGCATCTAACCGTAGACATTGAGCAGCGTTGTGAAGCGCTGCTGGCCAGCCGCGTTCTGGGCGTGGCAGCTGAAGTTGCCCGCGTGGGGCGCCTCAACGGATTCAATGGTCAAGACGCTGCTGCGGCTGCCCACGGGCAGGGTGCTGATGCCCAGGGTCTGGTTAATCGATTGGCCGTTCAGCGTCCACTCGATTTGCATGGGCAGATCGCCCAGCGGCACGGAGCAGTGCAGCGTCAGGTACTGGCCCACCTGGGCGGGGCCCTCCTCGAAGGCGAAGGGTGTGATTCGAGGCAGAACTAAAGTTATGAATGGGAAAGAACCGAACAAAACGTGAAATGAAAACGATTTGGAAGTAAACAAACAATGATATGTGAATGAATGTGAATTGTTGTTGCTGCGGCACCTATGACCTTCAGCTGGGTGCTGTAGGAGACCTTGCCGGCGGCGTTCTCGCCGTGGCAGCTGTAGTTTCCGGCATGCTTGGCCGCCACGCTCTCGATGGTCAGGACGCTGCTGCGCCTGCCCATCTGGGCGATGAGTATGTCCTGGTCATCGTCATTGAAGAGCGGCTGCTTGTTAAACGTCCAGCGTATGTTCAGGGGCAGGTCGCCCTCGGTCAGGGTGCACTGATAGGTTATATACTGGCCCAGGTGCGTGGGCTGAGCGCTCGTGGCAAAGGGCGTTATTTGGGGCGGTACTTGGGAGGACAGAAAGCATAGGAAAAGATAAAGATAACAAAGTGCACAAATCAAACTACGAAAAATGAAAGTAAGCTACAGCAAATCAGGATTCAGATTCAATTCAAGGAGCTGCCCAACCGTTGACTATCAGCGCCGCGGTGTACTCCACGGTCTGGGCGGAGTTGCGCGCCCGGCAGGTGTAGTTGCCCGCATTGTTGCCGTTCACCGAGTCGATGGTCAGGACGTTCACTTTCTTGCCTATCTTGGAGCTGGTCACGCCGTGGTACTCGTTGACGGCGTAGTCATTGAACAGCCAGTAGATGTCCACGGGCAGGTCGCCCTTGGAGATGGTGCACTGCACGGTCACCGAGTCGCCAAAGTTCGCTGGCTCGTCCCCAAACTCGAAGGGCGTTATATGCGGAGGCACTTTCAAGAGAATCACGATATATATATATATAAAAGCTGGTCAAGAGTTCTGCAGTTCGTTGCACCCACACACGCAAGTTCGTTGCCTAAGTCTTTTGTTTGCAGCCACAAAAATTACAAAAAGCCAAAAGCAAACATGCATTTTCTGTGTTGTTTCGTGTGGTTTACAATTGCAACGGTGGAAATCATACGAGAAATACCAATAAAATAAAATCAATTGAGATTCAAGTGCTGTATAAATGGCGCTGTACCATTGACCAAGAGCTGGGCCGTGTAGACCGAGGCGGCCCACAGGTTTCGGGCCTTGCACGTGTAGTTGCCGACGTGACGCGCATTGACCGCGTCGATCATCAGCACACTCAGCCGCTTGCCCATCTTGGATGTCGAGATGCCCGAATAGTGATTGATGGGATAGTCGTTGAAGTGCCACTCGATGTCGAGCGGCAGGTCGCCCGAGCTGACCAGGCAGTTCACCGAAACGGAGTCCTCGAAATTGACGGGCGCCTCGCCGAAATCAAAGTGCGCAATTTTGGGTGCAACTGACACATAAAGAACATTATACACTATGACTACAGAGGGGGGGGGGTCGGGCACAGGGGACGGGGGGTAGTTTTCAAACTAAAGAACTGAAACGAACGAAATTATAGCTATATATACAGATAGATGACTAAGACTCCACGGGTCAAATACCATTCACAATCAGCTCGGTCGTATAGTTAACGGCAGCAGCATGATTCTTGGCTCTGCAGCTATATCGGCCCGCATGACGCGCCTGAACGCTGTCTATGCTGAGCACACTGTTCCGCTTGCCGCCCTTTATGACGCTGATGCCCGAGTAGGAGCTGATGCCGTAGTCATTGAACAGCCACTCGATGTCGATGGGCGAGTCGCCAATCGATATTTGGCACATGATCGAGACCGAATCCTCGACATTCGCCGGCTCGTCCCCAAAGTCAAAGGGCATTATCTTGGGTGGAACTTTCGTGTGGAAAGGAGAAAGGATAAAGTTAAAGAAAAACGAAAAAGGAAAAAAAAGAAAACAAAAAGAAGCCCTATCTGATATGAGTTCTCTTTTAACAACCATTCACAATTAACGCAGCGGAAAATTCACTGCTGGCCGCCCTATTCTTGGCCTTGCAGCTGTAGTTGCCCGCGTGGCCGGCGTGCACGGAGTCGATGGTCAGGACGCTGGTGCGCTTGCCGCCACGCAGCACAGCAATGCCTGAGGCGAAGTTGATGGGCTGCCCGTTGAACAGCCACTCGATGTCGATGGGCAGATCGCCGGATTGAACCAGGCAATTAACAGAAACCGAATCCTCAAAGTTAGCGGGAATCTCGCCAAAGTCAAACGCCGCTAGTTTGGGCGGAGCTAAAGGACACACGAATCATTCAACTGGAGTCGGGTATATGGTTATAACTTATATAAAAAAGAATATTATTTGAAATCAAATTGAATATCTCCCGCAGTTAAGCCTTTTCCATATACCATTCACAATCAGCGCAGTTGTGTGGTTGACAGCAGCCGCGTGGTTCCTGGCCAGGCACGTGTATTTGCCAGCGTGGCGAGCGCTGACATTGTCTATGGTCAGCATGCTCGTCCGCTTGCCGCCCTTCATGACCTGTACGCCCGAGTAGGCGCTGATGGCGTAGTCATTGAACAGCCACTCGATGTCGATGGGCAGATCGCCGCTAGAGATGAGGCAAGTGACCGAGACGGAGTCCTCGACGTTCGTGGGCTCGTCGCCAAAGTCGAAGGTCGTGATTTTGGGTGGGACTTCAAAGAGTGATAAGGCGTGGATGTAGAGCAGGCAAATCATAAACTAAATCAACTTTGTATAACTGAAAAACCAAATCTATATCTCTCTCTATATATATATATAGCTAGAATACCATTCACTATGAGCTCAGCTGTGAAGTTGACAGCAGCCGCATGATTCTTAGCCTTGCAGCTGTATTTGCCCGCGTGACGGGCCTGGACATTGTCGATGCCCAGGACACTGCTGCGCTTGCCGCCCTTGACGACCGTGATGCCCGAGTAGGCGCTGATGGCGTAGTCGTTGAACAACCACTCGATGTCAATGGGCAGATCCCCGCTGGATATGAGACACGTGACGGAGACTGAGTCCTCCACGTTCGTGGGCTCCTCGCCAAAGTCAAAGGGAGTTATCTTGGGCGGAACTTGGAGCAGAGATTGGGCAGTGAAGGAGTTGAAATAAAAGCAATAAAATAAAATCTGCAAATATCTTAAAGTATATCCAACTAGAGAACTACTTCCGCTACCATTCACAATCAATTCCGTCGTATAATTCACAGCAGCCGCATGATTCTTGGCCTTGCAGCTGTATTTGCCCGCGTGACGAGCCTGGACGTTGTCAATGCTCAGCATGCTGTTGCGCTTGCCGCCCTTGACGACGTTAATGCCCGAGTAGGAGCTGATGCCGTAGTCGTTGAAAAACCATTCGATATCTATGGGCAAATCGCCGCTCGAGATGAGGCAGGTCACGGACACGGAGTCCTCGACATTTGTGGGGTCTTCGCCGAAGCTAAAGGGCGTAATCTTGGGCGGTGCTTGAGATGGGATTTATAGTATAAACAAAAATTGAAATAAAATATAAAGCAACAACAGAACTAGAAAATAACTAAGGTATGGCTTTCGATTGCGCAATACCATTCACAATCAGCTCGGTCGTATAGTTGACAGCCGCTGCCTGGTTGCGGGCGCGACACGTGTAGTTGCCCACGTTGCTGGCGTGGACATTGTCAATGCTCAGCACGCTGTTGCGCTTGCCGCCCTTCATAACCATAATGCCCGAGTAGGAGCTGATGCCGTAGTTGTTGAACAACCACTCAATGTCGATGGGCAAATCGCCGCTAGAGATCAGACAGGTCACCGAAACAGAATCCTCAACATTCGCCGGCTCCTCGCCGAAGCTAAAGGGCGTAATCTTGGGTGGAACTTGGGGGCAGCAAAACGTAGGGGAAAAGGAGTTTCAGCCATGACAAAATCAAAATAATAAACTATATATATAAATTTGATATATATAAGAAAGTCCATGGACCATTCACAATGAGCGCCGCCGAGAACTCGCTGCTGGCGGCCCTGTTCTTGGCCTTGCAGCTGTAGTTGCCCGCGTGGCCGGCATGCACCGAGTCGATGGTGAGGAGGCTCGTGCGCTTGCCGCCCTTGAGCACGGCAATGCCTGCGGCGTAGTTGACCGGCGATCCCTCGAACAGCCACTCAATGTCAATGGGCAGATCGCCCGAGGTCACCAGGCAGTTGACGGAGACAGAATCCTCAAAGTTGGCCGGAGCTCCGCCAAAATCAAAGGGCGCTATTTTGGGCGGAGCTGTGCGGGGAAATCGTGTGTGTCACAGGAGCAGATGAAAATCAAAGGAAAAGGGGAAAAGCTTAAGGAAAATCATAGATCATGCAAGTGTGGCCCCACAAGTAATACCATTCACAATCAACTCCGCCGTATATTCAGCGGAGTCAGCGTCGTTTCGCGCCTTGCACGTGTAGTTGCCCGCGTGGCCCCCGTGCACCGAGTCGATGGTCAAGATGCTCGCCTTCTTGCCGCCCTTGACGATGGACACGCCCGTGTAGGCCTGAATGTGGCCGCCGTTGAACAGCCACGTGATGTCCATGGGCAGATCGCCCAAGTAGATGAGGCAATTGACCGAAACAGACTCCTCAAAATTGACCGCATGATCGCCAAAGTCGAAGGGCGCAATCTTGGGCGGGACTTGCGAGGGAAGGATAGGGAAAGGGGCGACAAATCAAAAGAGAAAAGAAAAACATAAGAAATTGTGATCTTTAGAGGTCTTCGTCTACCATTCACCACCAGCTCGGCGGTGTAGTTGACCGAGGTGGCTCTGTTGACGGCCACGCAGGTGTAGTTGCCCGCATGGTGATCGCGCACGAAGTCTATGGACAGCGCGCTGATCTTCTTGCCCAGCTTCACCATGGACACGTCGTACACATTCTCATTGATTTCGCGTCCGTTGAAGAGCCAAGCGAAAGTCACAGGGAAATCGCCTGAGGTCACCAAGCACTGAACGCTCGCCGATTCACCAAAGTTTGAGGGATCCTCGCCAAAGTTAAACGGCGCAATTTTGGGCGCAACTTAGGATTGATACACAGGAATTGGTTTTTAAATAAAATACCACAGAAAAAATACTATAAATTTGTAGTTAAATCAATTGTTATTAACCGTTAACTTTCAGCTCGGCTGTGTGGTTAACTCGACCCGCTCGATTCTCGGCGATGCAGGAGTAGTTGCCCGCATGCTTGGCCGAGACAGCCTCGATGGTCAGCTCGTTGATGCGCTTGCCGCGCTTGGTGGTCAGTATCTCTAGGTAGTCCTCGAAGGGCCTATCGTTTAGGGTCCAGGTAATGTTAACGGGCAAATCGCCGCCCGAAATGGTGCACTGAACATTGACAAATTCGCCATAGCTCATGGACTCATCGCCAAAGGAGAAAGGACTTATGCGCGGCACAGCTAGAGAGGAGTTTCCGAATCTTGTCAGCTCAGAACACTTATTTCAACAGCACACAGAGTATAGAAATAAAGGCAATAACAACAACTACAATGGTGGCTCCTCGGTGGACCGAGGCTGGGCAAGGATATAGCGTAGAGAGTAGTCATAGTGGGTTGCTCTATTAGTTTCTCTGGCCACACGCACCGTTGACAATCAGCTCAGCGGAGTGCTCGGCGCGACCCGCTGAGTTGCTGGCAATGCAGGTGTAGTTGCCCGCATGCTTCGCCTCGATGGCGTCGATCATGAGATTGTTGATGCGCTGGCCCCGCTTCTCCGTGAATATCTCCAGTTCCGGCAGTAGCGGATGGCGATTCAGTGTCCAGATGACCGAAACGGGCAGATCGCCGCCCGATATGGTGCAGTGCACCGAGACGGGCTCACCGAAATTCATGGGCTCCGTGCCGAAGGAGAAGGGCGTTATCTTGGGCGGCACTAAGACACACGCGAGTGGGTTTAACAAACACAAAAACAGAAAATTGTGACTTAAAATAAGAAATATTAAACTAAATTGTAACTTTAACCATTGACAATCAGACGCGCCGAGTGGGCGGTCAGGCCCGCCTTGTTCTGGGCGTGGCAGGAGTAGAGGCCGGCGTGGTGGGCGGCCACGGACTCGATGGACAGGACATTGATGCGTTTGCCAATGCGCGAGAAGGAGATGTCGTGGTAGCTGTCAATGGTGGCATTGTTCAGCAGCCAGGTGACATTCATGGGCAGATCCCCGCCCAGAATGGTGCACTGCACCGAGGCGGGCTCGCCATAGTTCAGGGGCTCCTCGCCAAAGTCAAAGGGCGCGATCTTGGGCGAGACTTCAGTTCAAATCGGAAGAGGATAGCAGAGTTATAGATAGGCAGATGCATAAGTGGATATATATATATGTATATATGTATAATATATATGTAGGTAGAGCATTAGATCGGGATTAGTATCGGAGTTAGCTCGTTAGACGTAACCATAACCCAGCGTAGAGGGAACACTTTGAATGAGTACCGTTAACAGTCAGATTAACGCCGTAGCTGGTCGTGCCCGCCGCATTGCTGGCGATGCAGGTGTAGATGCCAGTGTGGGCCGGACTAGCACTCGGTATGGACAACATGCTCGTCTTGCTGCTGATGCGATTCGTGCGCATCTGCGGCTGCAGCTGGTCGTGGCCGTAGGCATCGCTGTCGCTCGCACTGCGCTCGAAGCTCCAGTGCACGCGTATGGGTCGATCGCCCTTCTGAATCTGGCAGAACAGGTCGATGGAGTCGCCCGTATTGATGACGTCCTCGTACGCGAAGGGCACTATCTGCGGCAGCACTAGGTGCCCAAAAGGGGTGTGGTGGAAAGTGTTAGGCGGGTGTAACAGAAACCAAAACTAATATATATAAAGCAAAGCAACTAGGCTAATCTCTAATCTCTCCAACCATTGACAAACAACTCCGTGGTATAGCTGAAGTTGCCCGCACTGTTGCTGGCCACGCAGCTGTAGTTGCCCGAGTGAAGCGCCTTCACGGTCTCCACGGTCAGCAGGCTAATGCGCTCGCCTATCTTGCTGGCCATGACGCCCAGATGTGGGAAGAGCGGCAAGTCGTTGTGGGTCCAGCGTATGCGCAGAGGCAGATCGCCCTTGGCCACGTGGCAGGTCAGCTGGACGCTGTCGCCCTCGTTGGCCTCGTTGTCAAAGCTAAACGGATGGATGCTGGGCAGCACTGCAGCGGCAGGCGGGGATTGGGTGGGGACAAACCGAAGCATAACAAACAGAAAATCAAAGTAGAACAAAATAAATATCTTTAGCGTCACCATTGACTTTCAGCTCGGCGCTGTAGCTGCTCTCGCCGGCGAGATTTCGCGCGCGACAGGTGTAGACGCCCCGATGTTCAGCGGAGATATAGTCAATGTTGAGAGTGCTCGATTTGCTGGACATGCGGCCGATGACCACGTCCCAGTCGCCGCTGATCAGGGTCTGATTGTTCAGCGCCCAGCTAATGTTGATGGGCAGATCGCCCTTGATAACGGTGCACTGAATGCCCATTGTCTCGCCGGAGTTGGAGGCCTCGTCGCCAAAGTCAAAGGGTCGAATTTGCGGGGGAACTGTGGGATGAGTTTCATTCGGGAGTTTTCAAAATCAAAATTAACCAAAAATATCTACTACTCATACTCATAACTGTATGCAGTTCAAACCGTTGACAACGAGCTCAGCCGTTTGCTCAGCGCTGCCCGCTGAATTGCTGGCAATGCACTTGAACAGCCCGCGATGATGATCGTTAATCGAATCGATGCTCAAGGAGCTAAGTTTCGGCGACATTTTGATAATTCGTATGCCCACGTTCTCGTTCGTTATGGGCTGTCCGTTGAGGGTCCAGTGCAGCTGCAGCGGCGTATCGCCCTTGAACACCATGCACTGCACGGCAGTGCTGTCGCCATAGTTCGAGGGCTCATCGCCAAAGACAAAGGGCATGACTTGGGGAGGAACTGGACACACAGAAAAATAACACTAGAAACTAGAGTGGGTGCATTTGTTGAAATGGAGAGGGGGAACACCTATTCAGCAACAATTCAGCGCAGTTTTTCTAATAAATATAACCAGAAATTTATTAAAAACTGTAGCAGAGAGTAAACTACACAATTCAGCAGACTTTTTCCTAATAAAACTGATCAAATAGTATTAGAAATCAGAAGACAAGATAGGTCTGGACAATTCAGCATCAATTCAGCGCACTTTTTCTAAGAAATATGATAAGAACTGTATGAAAAACTGAAAAATAAATGAACTACAGAATTCAGCTACTATTCAGCACACTTTCTCCTAGTAAAACATACTAAATAGTTATAAAAATCAAAAGGCAAGAGCAGTCTGGACAATTCAGCTACAATTCAGCGCACTTTTTCCTGATAAAACCGACTGAATAGTCCCTAAAATCTGAAGATAATAGAGCTCTGGACAATTCAGCTACAATTCAGCGCAGTTTCTTCTAATATTTTGCACAACACAGCGAATTCAGCAGTCTTTGATGCTTTTGAGGCAG
Source organism: Drosophila repleta (assembly GCA_018903745.1). Taxonomy (NCBI): domain Eukaryota; kingdom Metazoa; phylum Arthropoda; class Insecta; order Diptera; family Drosophilidae; genus Drosophila; species Drosophila repleta. Next base: position 15,635,162 of record JAEIGN010000497.1, on the reverse strand, counting down.
CAGTAAATTACATTTACATCCATAAGCAGTGCTCCAACACGAATTATAGAATTCAGCAGTTATTTTTTAGTGCTACTTAGGCATAGAGTTCGGTACGTTTGACTAACTAAGCGTAGGCTGAGTGCACAAACCGTTAACTTGCAATTCAGCAACATACTCGCTGCTGCCAGCTGCATTGCTGGCTGCGCACTTGTAAATACCGCGATGGAGCGCATTCAGCGAATCGATATTCAGCATACTCGTTCGAGCATTCCAGCGCCCCAAACTAAAACCGTTCTGCCCATCAAGGATGGGCTCGGAGTTAAGGAACCAGCGTATTTCCAGGGGCGCATCGCCCTTGGGCACCACACAATTCGCGCTGGCAACGTCGCCCACATCGGCCGCCGATTCGCCGAAGCTAAAGGGGCGCACCTGGGGTGGCACTTGAAGGTGGTTTCAGATAACAAAGTAAAGAAATTAAAAAGGAAAAGAAACCAAAATGAAAATTTGTATGAACTAAATGAATTATGATCCTCATAAATCCCACAAACCATTCACGTGCAATTCAGCGCTGTATTCAGCGCTGCCCGCCTTGTTCGCGGCTATGCATTTGTATATTCCCCGATGTCTAGCCTCCAGAGCGTCAATGCTTAATGAGCTGGTGCGTGGGTTCAAGCGCGATAAGGAGAAACCATGCTCGCCCGTTATAATGGGCGCCGAGTTGAGGGTCCAGCGTATTTCCATGGGCAAATCGCCCTTGGGCACCATGCAGAAGATGCCCGCTATTTCGCCAGTGTTGGCGGGCTCAGCGCCAAAGTCGAAGGGTTGTATTTGTGGGGCCACTTGACAGATGAAGGGTGGGTGGTGGGTGGGGGAGACGGGACAACAAAACATGATAAATATCGAAAATAAAGAAAATAAAACTAAGCGAACTTAGACTAAGAGCTTGTCGAACCGTTGACTTCTAGTATGGCCACATATTCAGCATAGCCCGCTGAATTGTTGGCTATGCACTTGTAGCTGCCGCGATGCGCCGCCTCCAGGGAGTCAATGTTCAGCGAGCTCGTGCGCTTGTTGAGTCGGACAATCGTAAAGCCCAGTTCGCCGTTGACTATCAGCGCTGAGTTAATGGTCCAATAAATGTCTAGGGGTAGATCACCCTTGGGCACCACACAATTAACGCTGGCTACCTCGCCGCGATTCAGCGGCTCCTCGCCGAAGGAAAATGGACTTATTTGTGGTGCAACTGCATGAGAGTGGAATATATAGAGCTTCCTTTACTTGAATTCAGCTAGGCTAAACCGAAGACAGCACACACGCCTCAGCTCACCGAATAAACCACATAAATGTTAGATAGAGATAGCAATAGCACCAAGAGTCGGAAACCACGAACCGTTGACTTGCAATTCAGCGCTATATTTGGCACGGCCCGCTAGATTCTGGGCAATGCAGCTGTAGAGCCCGCGATGCTTCGCCTCGAGCGTATCCACGCTGAGATAACTCGTGCGACTATTCAGCTGAATGACAGTGAAGCCGCTCACTCCTGTCTCAATGGTCTCATTGTTCAGAGTCCAAAATATCTCCAAGGGTAAATCGCCCTTGAGCGCGACACAATTGATGCTCAGGACATCGCCCATGTTGAATACCTCGCTGCCGAAGCTAAAGGGCACCACGTGCGGCGCCACTGTGTGGATAATGTGTGTAAATCATGAATGACTAAATCAAAATAAATCAAAATAATAAACTGAATTGATAGTTGGTAAGGCTAGAAACCAGTTGGGGCAGATACCATTGACTTTGAGCTCGGAGGTCGTGAAACTGGATCCTGCCCGATTTTCGGCAATGCACTTGAAGGTGCCGCGATGGTATTGCTCGACGGCAGCTATGTTGAGGACACTGGTCTTGGGCGAGAGCTTCAGTATGGTAATGCCCTCCTCGCCGTTGATAATGGGTCGCGAGTTGAGCGTCCACTTGATGGTGATGGGCACGTCGCCCTTCTGCACCATGCACTGAACGCCGGCGTTTTCGCCCGTGTTCACGGGATCCTCGCCGAAGGAGAAAGGGGCTATCGACGGAGGCACTGACGGAAGCAGAAAATGGGTTAAGGGATAACAACATAAACTGAAGATAAACTGAAAAGTCGTAAGTCTCAAGCTATGATTAACCATTGACAGCCAGCAAGGCTGATTGCCTTGTTTCTCCTGCATTGTTGGTGGCCACGCAGGAGTAGTTGCCGGCGTGACGGGCGCGTACGGACTCAATGCTTAGCACGCTGATGCGCTGGCTGTTGCGGGTGACAACCACGCCGTCGTTGGTGAAGACCCGCCCACCGTTCTTGGTCCAGGCAATGTCCAAGGGCAGATCGCCCTTGTTGACCGTGCAATAGGCCGAGACCATGTCCAGCTCATTGATGCTCTCCTCGCCAAAGTCAAAGGGCATTACCTGAGGCAGCACTGTAAGGTGTGGTCGGGAGGATTCAAGAGGATGTTCAAGTAAAAGCAAACAAAAGCAAAGAAAGTAGAGGAACTAAAGCAACTTGGATTAACCATTGACGGCCAGGAGCGCCGATTGCCGAGTGGCGCCCGCGTTGTTGGTGGCCACGCAGGAGTAGTTGCCGGCGTGGCGGGCGCGCACGGACTCGATGCTAAGGACACTGAGGCGTTGGCTGTTCCGGTTGACCAGCAGCCCGTCGTTCGTGTAGAGCCGGCCGCCGTTCTTCGTCCAGTAGATGTCCACGGGCAGGTCGCCCTTGTTCACGGTGCAGGAGACCGAGACCATGTCCAGCTCATTGATGCTCTCCTCGCCGAAGTCAAAGGCCACTATCTGAGGCAGAACTGGGAGGGGGTGGGGGAGTTTCACGGCAAAATTAAAAAGCGAATGCAAAGCAAAGCAAAGCGACAGGCAAATAAAAACTCTCTTAACCATTCACAGCCAGCAAGGCCCAATGCTTGCTCTCCCCGGCATTGTTGGTGGCCACGCAGGAGTAGTTGCCCGCGTGGCGAGCGCGCACGGACTCGATGCTGAGCACGCTCATGCGCGTGCTGGTCTTGGTGACCACAATGCCATCGTTGGTATAGACCCGACCGCCGTTCTTGGTCCAGGCCACGTCGATGGGCAGATCGCCCTTGTTCACCGTGCAGGAGGCCGAGACCATGTCCAGCTCATTGACGCTCTCCTCACCGAACTCAAAGGGCACGATCTGAGGCAGAACTTGGATGGTTTGGAAGGTGTAACAAATTAGAATTGAAACTACAACTACCAAGCGAAACAAGAGAGAGAGAAACTAAGAGAGCGAGAGTGAGAGAGAGAGAGAGGAGCATCACCATTGACACGCAGCTCGGCCGTGTGGTAGACAATGCCAGCGGCATTCCGAGCCACGCAGGTGTAGTTGGCCCTGTGGCGCGCGTGCACCGACTCAATGCTCAGCATGCTGATGCGCTGCGTCGTCTTGGTAATCAAGATGCCATCGTTGGCCATGAGACGCGCCGCGCCCTGCTGCGGCTCCGGCGCTGTCGTCCAATACACCTCGAGCGGGACATCGCCCTTGTTCACCGTACAAGTGGCCGAGACCATGTCGCCCATATTGATGGCCTCCTCGCCAAAGTCAAAGGGCACTATCTGCGGCGGCACTGAGATGGAACAAGTGATTTACGCGAGTGAAAAGAGCGACCAGCGTTGTTGTCGTTTTACTCCTTGCTGAAAATTCAACCCGCCCAAGAAATGGTAAAAGGACGCGCAGCTGCCCCGAGGCAGAGCTGGCGCAGTAAGCGAAGCAATCAACTTACCCATGACTTGCACCTCCAGTGATCCACGTGCTGAGTAACCCTCCTGATTCTTAGCCACACACGTATAGGTTGCCTGGTCCGAATTGCGCTCGACGTTCTCGATAATCAGTGTGCCGTTGGGGAAGACCTTCTGCTTGCGGTTGATGGGCAGGGGACGATTATCTAGGGAGGAGAGATAAAGGAGTTATCAGGGAGTTATCATTTAAGCTAAATATAAAGGAGTTATCAGGGAGTTATCATAGAAGCTGAATATAATTGAGCTATCAAAGAGTTATCATATAAGCTATGTATAAAGGAGTTATCAGGGAGTTATCCGGGCGTTATCAGGGAGTTATCATTAAAACTGAATATAAAGGAGTTATCCGAGAGTTATAAAGGAGTTATCAAGGAGTTATCAGGGAGTTATCATTGAAGCTGAATGTAAAGGAGTTATCCGAGAGTTATCCAGGGGTTATCAGGGAGTTATCATTAAAACTGAATATAAAGTAGTTATCCGGGAGTTATAAGGGAATTATCAAGGAGTTATCAGGGAGTTATCATTGAAGCTGAATGTAAAGGAGTTATCCGGGAGTTATCCGGGCGTTATCATTGAAGCTGAATATAAAGGAGTTATCCGGAAGTTGGCATAGAAGGAGTTTATGAGGAGCTATCAGGGAGTTAAATAAAGAAAAAAGGAGTTATCCGAGAGTTATCAAGGAGTTATCAAGGAGTTATCAGGGAGTTATCATTGAAGCTGAATGTAAAGGAGTTATCCGGGAGTTATCAGGGAGTTATCAAGGAGTTATCAGGGAGTTATCATTGAAGCTGAATGTAAAGGAGTTATCCGGGAGTTATCCGGGCGTTATCAAGGAGTTATCAAGGGGTTATCATAGAATCTATATATAAAGGAATCATCAGGAGTTATCCTCCAATCCATATCAATCCACATCCTATAGCTATATCTTCTACTCACCACGCTCCCACACAATAGAGTCAATAGGATAACCTGCGACGGGGCATGTGACCATTAGGGTTTCTCCCGCGACGATTGCCTTCTTCTCCATTTGGCGGATGTAGGGCAGGCCGTAGACATTGAGTTTAGCCGAATGCTCAGCCACGCCCACTTTCGATTTGGCAATGCACTTGTAGAGGCCACCGTCGTTGGCGTGCACGGAGGTAATATTCAAGTAGGAGACGACGTCGCCGTTCACAGTCACGTATTGGCCCACTTGGTATCTGTCGTTGTTGGCGATCTTCTTGCCATCGAGTTCCCAGGAGATTTCGGGCGTGGGATTGCCGCCAGCCACGCACTTCAGGAATACGCTTGGTCCGGGCTCCATGGTCTCCTCCTGGAAGGCCTGGCGTATCACGGGTGGGTCGAAGCGGCCTCCGAGCTTAAGCTCAGCGCTGGCCTCCGCCGATTCCTGATCGTTGCGCACGAAGCATTGGTACATGCCCTTGTCCTCCTTCTTGACCGATTCGATGCGTAGCACGGGGTCGCTGTGGCCCATGGCCTTGCCGTCCTTCATCCAGCTGACGGTCTTGATGGGATTGCCGGTGTACTGGCAGGTGAAGACAGCGGGGCGTCCGAAGTCGATGGTCTGAGTGGGTGGATCGATTTTGGCCGACAGTGGTGCAGTCACGGTGAGCACAGTCTCGACGCTCTCGCCGCCCACGGAGTTGTTGACGACGCACAAATATTTGCCCGAATCCTCGACAACGGCGTCCTTGATGATGAGTGTGCCCGAAACCTGTTTCACGCGATCGTTCAGCACCACAGCCTGCTTACGGGTGGTGCCCTCAATGAATTTATACCATCTGCAGAGAGAGAGAGAGAGAGAGAGAGAGATGTGGATTAGTAAAGGCAATTCAGCTGCTTCAAGTTGGCAGAGGAGAGCGAACACAAAACGAGCAAATGGCATGGAGAAAAGTCTCCTTCAGCAGTCACGGAGTGGATCCTGGAGAAAGTCTAATACTTACTGGAACAGCATCTCTTGGCATCTCTTGACGTCTCTTGGCAACTCGGTTCGTACTGCGTATACTTACCTCAAGTGTGAGCTGCATTTGCTTGTTTTGTGCGTCGCTTTGGGGTAAGGGAGAAAGTTCCTAGCAGAAACGACCTAACAGGAGTTTAGCTACCTATAAACAGGCACTGGATAACCCTGACCCGGACAATGGCCTACAAAGGTTTCGCGCAGGGGCAGCTCATTGATCTCAATGCTTTTGCTGGTAATGCGAGGCTTAACGTGGCCAATGGGCTCTGTAGAGTAAGGTTAAGAGCGTACACTAAGCTGATAGGAGTTTTATTGGAAACTGCCTGAACTATAGGAAATCTGTAAGAGTTATCTAATTAAATATACCTAAAAGCTGGCATGGGATATGCCTGTCCCTGGCATAGTATGGAAAAGCTAAGCCCAATCTGGCGCGTCAGCTCCTGCAGGCGATCACCGGCTATGGTGGGAGCTACGCTGCCTATGGGCTCTGAAATAAAATCAGTTAAGGTATCTTTCAGTGTAAGCTATAGAAAACTGCCTGAGTATAGCTAGGATTTATACCTAAATGCTGGAGTTGGATATGATTGACCCAGGCACAGAAGGGCCAAGTCATGGGCAGCTGCTATGGTCAGCTCTTGTAGGCGGCCACCGGAGACTTTGGGCGCCACGCTGCCCACAGGCTCTGTAAAATATATATACTATATATATATGTATATACGAATAATACCAATAGAAAACTGCCCGACTTATGTTAGTCTCCTCAACTAACCGTATAATTGGCACTGGGAACGCCTGAGCCTGACAGAGTAGAGCGAAACTTGTGGAAATCTCCTTGACAAACGTAAAGCTCTTCGACTCGCCCGAGAAGCTGGGCACTCGGGCGCCAATGGGCTCTATAAGACGTAAAGTTTAATCAAAATCAAATCAATAGCTGAAAACTGACTGAAGTGTTTGGGGTCTGCTTTGAGCTACCTTATCAAGGGGACTGGATAAGCCTGAGCCTGACACAGCAAAGCAAAACTCTGGCCAAAGTGGCGGACAAAGGTGTAACTCTTCATGTCCGATGCGAACGTGGGACCTTTGGCGCTGACGGGTTCTAGGAAAAGACGGGGTTAAGTTGCAACTAAGACTGTATAGTGACTATAGAGAAAACTGCCTGAAGTTTACCTAAAGTAGGGCACAGGATAGGCCTGAGCCTGGCAGAGCAGAACAATGTCGCCCGAGCTGGGCCCCAGCAAACTGGAGATTTTCGAAGCGCTGGCGAATGTGGGCGCCTTGGCGCCGACAGGTTCTGAAAAGGGCATTATATGGTAGATAAAGAAGGTCAAATCTTATATAGAAAACTGCCTGAAGAAACTTTAGAAAGGAAACTACCTCATGGCGGGCACAGGATAAGCTTGAGCCTGGCAGAGCAAAGCAAAACTTTGGCCCACGTCTCGAGTATAGGAAAATACATTAGAGTCAGTTGAAAAGGTAGGCGCCCTGGCTCCAATGGGTTCTGTGAATGTAATTTAAATATATATGAAAACTGCCTGAACAGAGTCTGAAAACTGCCTGAAGAAAAACTTGATAGGGAAACTACCTCATGGCGGGCACAGGATAAGCTTGAGCCTGGCAGAGCAAAGCAAAACTTTGGCCCACAGCGCGCGCATAGGAAAATGAATTATAGTCCGTCGAAAAGGTGGGCGCCCTAGAGCCAATGGGTTCTAGAAAAATTAAAAATTTATAAAATACTTAAGAAAACTGCCTGAGTAAATTAATTTCCCTTAACTTGCCTAATAATGGGCACCGGAAAGGCTTGAGCCTGACAAAGCAGAGCAAAGCTGGCATTGATGGAGCGCTCGAAAATGCTGCCCTTGGAGTCGCTTGAAAAGGTAGGCGCCTTGGCGCCGACAGGCTCTAAAAGCAAAGTAAATTACATAAGGAAACTATATCGATAGAGAGCTAGCAGAACCAGTTGACGAACGTTAGTCCCAGCCTACCTAAATATGGGCACTGGATAGGCCTGAGCCTCGCACGTCAGGGCCAAGCTGCTCAGCTGCGGCGCGTTTATGGTAAAGGTGGAGGCGACGCTCGGGTTCTTAGAAAAATATACATGCCTGAGAGGGTACTGGACTGGCATTACCTAAAGACAGGCACCGGAAAAGCCTGCGCCTGGCAGAGCATCGCAAAGCTGACGCCCAAGGGCACCAGCTGCTGGAATGTTTGTACGCCCGCGGGCACAGCGGGAGCCTTCGAGCTAATGGGCTCTGAGAAAAGTTATGAAAAATAATAAATTATAAATTTCGAAATAGTTGACCCTTAAACCCTTTACTCTACATAATTATCTAACGAAAACTGCCTGAATAAAAAAGGGAAATTTGAATTCACCCAAACAAAAAGGGAAATTTGAACTTGGCGCCTTTTGGCCCACATTAAAAGCTCAAACAAAACTCATAAAGGGTAACAACAACTATTGCCAAGAAAAAACTTTAACTTTGACCTTTTCTACATTCACTGTGAAGATGACCTGTTGACACAGACTGCGAAAGCCAGGGCAACCCCCAAATAGGTTGAACTTCGCCAACAAAAAGTTATAGAAGAAAGGGAAATTGAAAGGGAAAGGGCAGAGCGAAAAGACAAAGCCGGCAATAACTGACGCACTCAATGCATATTTTATTGGGGTCAATGTTAAGCTTAAGGTTACCAAAAACTTAACAACAAGTGGCAAGGGGCATGCGCAGTCTCCGCCAGCGGGCGCAACAAGTGGCGGGGCAAGAGTCGAGCTGCAAACAACAAGCGAAAGTTGACCCAAAAACGTGCGTTCATTCAAGAAACCGGTGTGCGAGCGAGATGCATGCAGTCCACACGATACACACAAGCAACTGCGTGCGCATGTAGGGGAAGTTTGTTATGGGAAATTTCGTGTGGAGCACGAGCATGCGCACTGAGAGCGCGAGAGAGCGAACAGCTGTGCTGTATTCATTTGTTTACAAACAGGCACACACACACAGCCGCACACAAAATAGAGCGAGCGAGAGAGGGAGTGAGTGAATGGCATGGGCTGCATTTGATTTGCGTTTTGCGGCGCTCTTCTATGAAATTTGCCGTTGCCGCCGGTTTACGGTTTGTTTATTTAGCTTACATTTTATGAGTGTGTTTGCGCCTAGTGCTTGTGCTCGTCTGTGTAGTTTTTCTGTGCGTGTGTGTGTGTCGGGCTGTCTGTGTTTTCATTGGTGTTTGTTGACGTTGGCGCGCACATTTTATGAATGAACAGTGATTGGCCCCTCTCGCTTGGGGTTAAAGTTCACACGACTCATACATTATTTAAGGCACGCATAGATGCCGACAAACCCGCTGCTGGGCACAGGAAATGCCTGGGCCGGGCACAGCAGAGCTATGTCTATGCCCCTCGCTCGCTCGATCCCTGACCATTTCGTATCAATGGGGAGCGTGGGACCCTTTGCCGAAACGGGTTCTGGCAAAAATCTTTTACTGACTGCAATGTCGGGTTGGGGTAGATTAGGAACTTGTTTTTTTACCGAAAATTTGGCGCCGGATAGCCTTGGGCTGGACAAAGCAGCGAACTATCCGCGCCCGCATGCAGCTCAAAGGGTTTACTCATGATCGAGGGTATGCGCGGCGCCGTGCTTGAAACGGGCTCTGAAAGTCGAACACAAATACAGATCTATATCTATAACTAAGCTAAATCGCCGTCTAACCTGAATGCTGGCACTGGGTAAGCTTGAGCTGGACAAAAGAGCGCCACATTCGTGGACAGCAAACGCTCGATCCACGAGCGCTTGATATCATTGGAGAGCAGCGTGGGCGCCTTGCCGCCAACGGGCTCTAAATACAGTTTGAGTTAATAGAGTTCTCTACATACGAACTGCAGCTGAATGTTGAGTTTCGGCTTACCGAAAACTGGGCGCTGGATAGCCCTGAGCTGGACACAGCAGCGAGATTCTCTGCGCCTGACGCAGCTCGATTGGTTTCTGAACCAGTTCGGGGGTTCTAGGCGCAGTGCTTGAAATGGGCTCTGCAAAGTGTACGTAAAAGTAGTCAGAAATAGATATATACAGCTAGCCTGATGTTGGTTAGGAATACTTTATATATATACACTCATGGTGTATCTATGCTGACACACCTAAAGCTAGGCGCTGGATAGCCTTGGGCAGGACACAGAATTGCCGTAGCAGAATGAAATTCAGCCGTATTCGGCTTGTACGTCAAAGCATTTATCTTGGGCGGACTACTGGCAATGGGCTCTGAAACGGCCAAGGAAATTTGAGTAAGAAAAACCTTAATTTAACTGCCAAAGAATGTTGGTTGGGGCGTAGCTGGATTCCTTACCGAAAACTAGGCGCGGGATAGCCCTGCGCTGGGCACAATAGGGAAATGCTGGAGCGCATGGATACAACTAGAGGACGCGACTGCAGCGGCGGCACTTTGGGCGCAGTGCTCGAGACGGGCTCTGGAAAAGTAGGATAAAGCTAGGCTCACAGCTAAGAGAGACTAACTAACTAAGTAAGCTGAATGTTGGGCGAGAGACTTTACCTAAACACAGGCACGGGATAGCCTTGAGCAGGACACAGCAAGGACAAGGTGCTGGCGCCAACATGGGTTTTCATATCAAATTTGGCCAAGGAGACAACTTTGGGCACGGTGCTGCTGATGGGCTCTAGGAGTGAGATTGGGTTATATATGAGAGAGTTGTATATGAGAGCTATATAAACTGCCTGAAGTGGAGAGTTGGAGTTGCGCTGGAACTACTATATATACTATATAGTATACAAGCTTACCTAAAGGCAGGCACTGGATAGCCCTGAGCTGGACAAACTATGGCCACGTTGGCCTGCACAGAAACATGTTCTAGACTGGTTTTTTCTTTCAGTGCAACGCGTGGCGCTGCGCCGCTAATGGGCTCTGCAAATCAGGTTAAATATTTACTATAGTCTGAGATAAACCCCTATAGAAAACTGCCTGAGTGCCTATGGTATTTGAGCTTTACCTAAAAAACGGCACTGGATAGGCCTGAGCGGGACAGAGTAAAGTGAAGCTGCCGCCCAGCGCAGCATCCACATTGCGAGTCTTGTCGCCAGAGGTAAGTCGAGGAGCCACTGTGCCCACGGGCTCTAAATAGATTTTATAAAGAATTATCAAAGTAAATTCAAGAAACTGCCTGAAAATGTTGTTGTTTACCTAAAAAATGGCATGGGATAGGCTTGACCCGGGCAAAAGAGCGTAAAGCTAGCGCCCAAGCGGGCTTCGGCATTTTTGAGGCGATTCTCAACACTGATTTTGGGCGCGACGCTGCCAACGGGCTCTAGGAAAACAAAAACAAAAGAAACAAAAGAAACTGCCTGAATGTGTGAGGAGCTAGAGTTTACCTAAAGCCTGGCACCGGATACGATTGGGCGGGGCAAAAGAGCGTAAAAGTCGAGCCCAGCTGAGCTGCGGCATCCTTGAGACGTTCACCAACACTTATCTTGGGCCCCACTGAGCCAACGGGTTCTGTGACCAAGTATTTAGCTTTAGTATAGATGGAAAGTTAAACTGAAAACTGCCCTGAATATGTTGGCTAAGCTCTGGGCGCTCTTACCTAAAGGCGGGCACTGGATAGGACTGGGCTGGACAGAAGATGCTCAGATCTCCCTGGGCGGGCACCTCCGCATCCTTGCGCCGCTCCCCAATGCTAATCTTGGGCGGCACGCTGCCAACGGGCTCTTAAATTGAACAACTCATTAGAAAAGTCAGGGGAAAATCAAGGAAAAACGAGGAAAAACAACAAACAACTTTGAAAACTGCTCAGAACTTGGGCCTCATTGAACTTTGAAGTCGAGCAACTAAGCCCTGGCTCAGGCCATTGTTATTGTTATGACTGAATGGGTTTAATCATGCGAGAGAGAGAGAGAGAGACGGAGGGCTTATAGCTAATTAGAATTTGTAGGCAATGAGGCTTGGCGACTTTGCGCAGTTATAATTGGAAAAGTTTGTACCTATAGAAGGGCACCGGATGGGCCTGAGCGGGACAGAAAATGGCCACGGTCTGGCCAAGCCGTATGCTGTCGCGTGTCAGGCCATCCTGTTTGTTGACACGTGGCGCCACGCTGCCCACAGGCTCTGCGGAAATTCACTTAACAATTGAACTGGCTAAGGCTATAAACTGCCAAGTGGCTAAGGATACTCGACTCGAATTTACCTATAGGCGGGCACGGGATAGGACTGTGCCGGACACTGCATGGCAATGGCTTGAGTTGAGCTTATGCGATCATGATTGAACTCGTCCTTGCGATTCACACGAGGCGCCACGCTGCCAATGGGCTCTGCAAAGTGGTTTTAGCCTTAAATATACATAAACCTTAACTAGCCAACAGCCTGAATGGGGCAGAGGACTGGAGCGAGAGGCTTACCTAAAGGCTGGCACTGGATAGGACTGAGCTGGGCACAGCAGCGCCAAGGATCTGTTGGATTTGGCCAGAAAGATGCCCAATTTATCTTTGATTTCTACTTTGGGCGCCACGCTGCCCACGGGCACTGTGAAATCAATCAAATCAATGAGCTGAGAATATCTAAGCCTAAACTGCCTTAAGTATTGGGCTAGGGCATTACCTATAAGCGGGCATGGGATACGACTGCGCTGGACAGAGCAAGGCTAGGCTGTGATTGGCCCTGGCCAAGAATATGCCAGCTTTGTCCTTAATCTCTACTTTGGGCGCCACAGAGCCCACAGGTTCTGCAAACAGTTTAAGATATACATCAAAACTCTGATTCTACGAACTGCCTTGACTCAAAGGTACTCGACTCGGTGCATTACCTAAAAGCGGGCATGGGATAGCCCTGCGCTGGGCAGACGAGACTTAAGGAGTTTCTCGATTTGATAATGGATATTTTGACTTTGTCATTAATGTCCACCTTGGGCGCCACAGAGCCAACGGGTTCTGCAAGGGCAACAAAATCAAAAATTCTGTGTGGAAAACTCTGCCTGAATGTTTGCTTGGGCTCACCTAAAGGAGGGCATTGGGTAGCTTTGAGCTGGGCAGAGCAAGCTCAAGGATGCATTTAAGGATTTCGAAGAGAACTTCAGCTTGTCATTCATGTCCACCTTGGGCGGCACGGAGCCAATGGGTTCTGAAAAGCATCATATACTCTAGAAACTGCCTGAAGCCTTACCTAAATGCTGGCATGGGATAGCCTTGCGCCGGGCAAATGAGGCTCGATGGCTGAGCGAGTTGGATATTGGATATAGCCACTTTGTCTTTCAAATCAACTTTGGGCGCCACAGTGCCAATGGGCTCTAAAATAAGAGTAGGCATTGAATGCATGTACTAAACTAGTTAAACTGCCTAAATGTGCTTCGATAGATAGATATACCTAAAGGCTGGCATGGGATAGCTCTGAGCCTTGCAGAACAGATTCAAGGAGCTATTGGCACGTTTTATGGCAAAGTCCATTTTGTCATGCATGTCCACCTTAGGCGCCACGCTGCCAACAGGCTCTGCAAGGATATCAGAATCTTAGACTAGGAAAACTGCCTCAGGCTCATACCTGTAAGCGGGCATAGGATACGACTGGGCTGGACAGAGCAGGCTTAAGGCCTGCCCCAGGGGCTTATCAAGTCAGGTTATGCGATCTTTGACATCCACCTTGGGCGCCACGCTGCCCACAGGCTCTGCAATTTAGGTATACTTCAGCAACTATATGTAAGTCTACAAAGAAAACTGCCTGAGTGGGAGTGGCTTACCTAGCGGAAGGCGTGGGATAGGACTGCGCAGGACACAGCAAGCTAAGGGAGCTGCCCTTGGGCTTGTCTACCCATTTGATGCGATCATTGGCATCGACTTTGGGCGCCACGCTGCCCACGGGCTCTGCAATAGGCAAGAATCTTAAGAATAGAGCCTAAAGCTAGGGAGACTTCTGCCTGAATGCTGAGCTAGTCTCACCTGAACACAGGCACCGGATACGACTGAGCTGGACAAACTATGGCCAGACTCCGATTCAGCACTGCGCGCGCATAGTTAATCTCATCTTTGATATCTACTTTAGGGGCGACACTGCCCACGGGCTCTACGAGAGAACATATATGATATATGACTGACTTATTACCTAAATGCTGGCATGGGGTACGACTGGGCTGGGCAAATGAGCGCCTTCGACAGGCCAAGTTGAGTGCGCGCGAAGGTGAACTCATCGCGCGTATCAACTTTGGGCGCCACAGAGCCAACGGGTTCTACAAGCGAAATGACATCAGATATAATATAAATCAAAAATATATATCAACTGTCTAAGGCAATGTTGAGTGGGCTAACCTAACAATGGGCACGGGATAGGCCTGGCCAGGACACTGCATGTCGTAGTCTTCGTGCAGCCTGACTTGCAGCACTTGAAACTTGTCGTGCAGACTGCTGATCTTAGGCGGCACAGCTCCAATGGGCTCTGTGAGTGAATATAAAACATAGAAATCAAGAGGTTTACTAAATGCAAACTAACCGAACTATGGGCACGGGATAGGCCTGGCCAGGACACTGCATGGCATAGTCCTCGCTCAGCTTCACTTGCACAAACTGAAACTTGTCGTGCAGATTCGATATCTTTGGCGGCACTGAGCCAATGGGTTCTGTTTCAAGTAAATATATATAGATATACTTATAGTAAAAGTATAAACCTAGGAAAACAGCCCAATGTTGGCTAGAACTCTTCTGCTTTGAACCAACCTAACGACTGGCACTGGATAGGCCTGGCCAGGGCACTGCATGGAGAAGTCGTAGCCCAGCTTCACTTGCATCAATTGAAATTTATCATGAATATTTAATATCTTTGGCGGCACAGCGCCAATGGGCTCTGAAATTTTACAACCATTAAAATCTAAGCCTAAAGCTGCCTGAAGTTGAGTGGGAGCAGGTGAGGGAGCTACCTGTTAATGGGCACTGGAAAAGCTTGGCCCGGACACTGCATGGCATACTGAGTGCCCAAAGGCACTTCCATGGTGCGCACGCGCTCGAGCAGGTTTAGCTTCGGCGGCACGGCGGCAACGGGCTCTGAGGAGCAGAAATAGAGACTTGAGCTTGGCTTAATGACTTGCTTAACTAGCCGAATGTTGAGTTGGCTCAGGGTATGAGATACGACGATGCACTGGACACTTGAGACTCAAAGTTCTAGCCATTGGCGGCACACTGCCAATGGGCTCTGCAAGCAACACAAAATCCCGACTTATATAAACTTTCCCAAGAGCTGCCTGAATGCTTGATGAAGTCAAGTCCTACCTATAGGCGGGTATGGGATACGATTGCGCTGGACATTTCAAGCTGAATCGGGCGCCTTGAACAGTTCTCGTGTTGGACAATTCGTCAGCGATGCCCACCTTGGGCGGCACACTGCCAATGGGCTCTGCAAGCATAACAAATTATAGGAAAACTGAACCTGAGGAACTGGGCAACTGACAGCATAAACAGTTTAATTATATAATAAGCTCTGCCATGCAACGGCTCGTAAATTGGACACAAATGGGCGTACCTGAAGGCGGGCATGGGATATGACTGGGCCGGGCAGAGCAGCGCGAATCCGGCCCGGGCGGCTAGCTCGCGTGTCTGCAGCTTGTCCTGCACGTTTATTTTGGGCTTGACGGAGCCAACGGGTTCTACAACAACAACAACAGCAACAAAAGTCCTTTTTTATGCCGGAAACATGCACTGAAAACTGTCTGGGATTGGGCTAGCGACTTGGCGTCGGATAGGCTTGCGCCGGGCAGAGCAGCGAGTAGCTGTCACTGAGCTCCACGTCTATGAACTGATGTTTGTCTTGCGGATTGACTTTGGGCCGAACGCTGCCAACGGGCTCTAGCAGAAGCAGTTAACTTTAGTACAGGATATTTAACGGAACTAACTGAATGCTGGTCGCGTCGACTGTGCTTACTTGAAAACTGGCATTGGATACGACTGCACGGGGCATTGCATGTTGAAGCTGATGCCGAGCTCAGCTTGCATCATTCTGAAGCGCTCAAGAAAGTTGAGCTTGGGCGCCACACTGCCCACGGGCTCTGCAAGGGTTTATAGGATAAAGGCAATTCTCTAACTCAGCTGAGCTGTTGGGCTGGTACTCTAGGCATTACCTATAGGCTGGCTGTGGATAGCCCTGAGCTGGACATAGCAGACTGAGGTTGTGCAGATGCCTAACTTTCACATGCTTCAGATCGTCCGCATTCGATATTTTGGGGCTGACGCTGCCAATGGGCTCTGCAAGGGAGGAGAGTGAGCCAACTGAGTGAAGCTCTCTGTTGAAAACTGCCCTAGTTCGCTTGGGCTAGGGTATCACGA
Source organism: Drosophila repleta (assembly GCA_018903745.1). Taxonomy (NCBI): domain Eukaryota; kingdom Metazoa; phylum Arthropoda; class Insecta; order Diptera; family Drosophilidae; genus Drosophila; species Drosophila repleta. The sequence goes on along the minus strand of JAEIGN010000497.1, from coordinate 15,619,133 downwards.
AAGGGAATTACCTATAGAAGGGCTGTGGATATGCCTGAGCGGGACACAACAAGCTCAGATCTTGAGCGCTTTTAGCCTTAATGTGATTATAGTCGTCGCCCGTATTGATTTTGGGACTAACGCTGCCCACAGGCTCTGCAAAGGTAGGGAGGAGGGTGATTATATGATAAGAAAAACTGCCTGAAGTTGAGCAGAAGGAAGAACTCAGCTCGACCTCTGCTTACCAATAGAAGGGCACGGGAAAAGCCTGCGCGGGACAGAGCAAGGTAATGCTATGCGAGAGCTGAACTTTTGTGGTGCGCGAATCATCGCCAGAGGTTAGCCGGGGACCCACGCTGCCAACGGGCTCTTTGAAATACCAAATCGAAATTGAAATATCTATAACTCAGCCCTATGTTGGGATTACCTAAAGTAGGGCACTGGATAAGCTTGGGCTGGACACATTAAAGCAACGCTTCGACTGAGCGGAACTCGCGTGAGTGTTATGTGCTCCTGATTGCCATTGCCGTGCAGCTGGGGACTAACGCTGCCAACGGGCTCTGGATATGAAATTTCGCATATATATATAAGAAATAATACAAGCATTGCCTAAATGTTGGGCTAGTTTACCTATAGAAGGGCACCGGATAGGCTTGAGCGGGGCACATAAGCGTCGCGCTCTGCGCCAAAGAAACTTTTGGAATTCTAATGGCATCATCGCCAGCTGTCACCTTGGGACTAACGCTGCCAACAGGCTCTAGAGAAGGGGGGAAATAGAGTTGATAATGCCTAGATGTTGGGCTAGTTTACCTAAAGAATGGCACAGGATATGCCTGGGCAGGACACAGCAGCGTGGCGCTCTGCTCCACGTGCACTCTGAGTATGCGCGACTCGTCGCCACTCGTGAGACGCGGACCCACACTGCCCACGGGCTCTAGGAATGTTAAATTCTAGTTACTCAATGCCTGCAACTGGCCCGGCCCTCAGGTTGGGATAAGGCTTACCTAAACACGGGCACCGGATACGACTGCGCTGGGCAGAGCAGAGTAATCGTGCGCTCGGCTGCGTATTGCACAACTTTGATATCATTGCCAGAGAGCAGGCGAGGACCGACGCTGGCAACGGGTTCTTGAAAATGGGCAAGGTTCTAAGGTTATGGTCTCTGTGAGAGGAAAACTGAAAAGCGTGTCCAAAGTTGGGTCTAGCTGGGGGAGTTGTCATTGGCTGGCCCACCTAAACAATGGCGCTGGGAATGCCTGAGCGGGACACAGCAAGGTGAGACTGTGGTTCGCCTCGCTCGTGAAGCTGCTACTAGTCAGTGTCGTTGGGAACTTGGGCGAAACTCTGCCGACTGGTTCTGTGAATGAAGCGAAACGGAAAACGTAAAGAAGTCTTAGATTTTAGCATATATGTGACTAGAACCACATAAATATATAGTGGTTGTTGTAGAGTGGCACTTACCTTGGGCGCATTTCGTAACAAGTATCAAGTGAAAATATTTCAATCAAATGCCCCGGTAAGGCTCTTAAGTCTACTTGCAAAACGGACCACGGCTGACATATAAATTTAACTCTCATTTGGCTTTATTTCAAGCTCACAGCATTGTCGAGTACCCTATCCCAACATTCAGGCAGTTTTCAATTTAGTACTAAGCGAGCAACAATTTTTTGAATTTCAATTTAATTTTAATTTACATAAAAATAGAAATTTTAGAAATATTCATTATATATTCTGTTCCTTCACAAAGAAAGAGATTTTAAGCTAAAAATCTTTTTGATTGAATATGGGGAACGTTGAAAATTCTATCAAAATATTGTTGCTGCTAATATATTTACTATGATATTTAAATGAATTACTGAGCCTTTAAAAGTTCAGTAATTCATAAGCAAAACAAGGAGAAAAGTTGTGAATTATATAAAATTTAATATTCATACAACATTTGTCCTCGTTTTAACTTTTATATTTGGAATATTTTTGACAGTTTCAAATTTAGTAAATTTTAATTTAATTTTTATTTAATTTTAATTCAATTTTAATTTAATTTTAATTTAATTTATATTTTAAATATTTTTTATATATTTTTTTATGTCAGATTTATATAAATTTTTTTTAAATTTATGTTAAAAAAAATATTCCAAATATTGTTTTTAAATCAACAGAATTTAAGCTCTGATTGATTTATATTTGCCCAAGAAAATTTCATGCAATTTTTGTACATATTTTAAACAAATAATAAATATGAAATATTTATTTTTAATATTTCTTACAGTTTAAAAATTACATTTTTAATAGATTTTTTTGTGGGAAAAGAGTTAAACTGTTTAAGCGTTTTATTTTCCAATTTTATGATATTTGCATGAAATTTTCTTAGCTTTGTGGAGCTTCAGTTATCAATATTTATTATTGAACATAATTTATATATTTCTATAATATAAATAGAATTTAAAAAACAATTTTTTTTAATTTTTTAATTTAATAAAAATAGTTCAATAATAAAATACTTTGATCTTATCTGATTTTATTCAAAAAATAAATATTTGGTTTTAAATAAAATTGTATTTTAAGTTCAATTTATATTTCAAAATTCTTCATTGAAAAATATAGTTGATATTAGTACATTTTATTATATTATTATATATAAATAATATAATAAATATTTTTTTTTTATATTTTTATAACAAATATTTCAATGTTCATCAATTTAAATTTAATAAAGTCATTCAAAATGATTTAAAAATATTAAATTTTTAATCTAAAATAAATTTTAAATTCAATTTCAATTTCTATTTTATTTTACTTTCTTTTAAACTATAATCAACATTAATAATTTTGACTTTACTTATGATTTGATAACTGAAGCTCTTCTGGTAATTTCTATATAGAATGAAAACAAATTGGGCAACCTGGCCAACTTACCTGTAATCACCAAACGTCCTTTGGTCGCACTGAGACGCGTCTCGCCAGTCAAGCGGTGCTTGGTGCGGCACTGATAGCTCTTGTAACCATCTTCGGGTCCAACTTCACGGATGTGTAGCTCACCGGAGGGCAGCACCAGGTATTTGCCGTCTAATTGCCGGATAATAAAAATATATTAGTTATGCTGCGCCCGAGCTCAACTTAAGCTAACATACAACAAAGCTAATTTTATACAACTGGCAAAAAAAACTCAATTAAATCGAATTTAATTGAACTTTTTTCTGATCAGCTTCACAATTGAAAGCCACATGACAGCTTTATATATATATACAAAGAAAAACTTTATTCAATCATAATTTAGTAATTTATGTGATCTCAATGTCAATTCAAAATGCTGTTCGACTGTTAGTAACATGCAATGTGACTTTCTCAATGCGAATTGCTTTAGGCTTAGTCTTTAGTCTATGTACAGTTGCCGTTTGCCTATGTAAGTCTGAATATATATGTGTTTTTACTGTATTATATGAAGTTAATAAATTTTTAAAAATATATAATGAAATTGCAAAGAGTGAGATCTTCAGTCTTACAATGGCAAATAACAATTAGTTTAAATAATTATATATCTTATAACTAACTATACACCATTCAAGCAATATTTATTTTATTGAAAAGAAATTGTAGAAAATATTATTTTTTAAAAATATTTATAGTCTGGTTGAAGACATCTCATAAAAATATCATAAAAATTAATCAGTTATTGAAGCATGTACATATATAACATTATATGTATTATTGTATTATATATTATTATTATTAAGATCAGTTTCCATATAGCTTCTTCAAACTTCTATAGTCTTATAAGACTCCAATATGCCACAGCCTGCCTTTGCATGGCAGCAGCACAAAAAGCGTCCGACCGCTTCGAGTTTCAATTCAACAATGACCGTTGTCTTCTTTGCCTCAGCTGCAGTCGGCGCACAGGCAGCGCCGGCAGAATGAGCGCAGGCAGAATGAGCGTGGGCAGAGCGAGCGCATGCAAAGCGAGCGCCGACAAAATGAGCACTAGGCAGAGTGAGCGCAGGCAGAGCGAGCACAGGCAGAGCGAGCGCTGACAGAACGAGCGCCGGCAGAGTGAGCGCCGGCAGACTGAGCACCAGGCAGAGTGAGCGCAGGCAGAGCGAGCGCCTGCAGAATGACCATAAGCAGAGCGAGCGCAAGCTCTGCCAACTCCAACTTCAAAGCAGTTTAAATTGAGTATTTCTACTGATTTAACTCATTCCATATTTTGCTCTCTTGGCATGATCACTCCCGCTGTCTGTTGTCAAATGAGCTCAATTCTTCTCATTTAATGTGACTCAAGATTTGTGAGCAATATTTTGCTAGCAACTGCCTCTCTATGACTCCAGGCAAAGAGTCGACGAAAAATATTAATTTTTATTCATTATTTTGTATTTAATTATGACACGTTTTAATATTTCTTTTTATTAAATAAAGAAGATATATATGGAATTTCTCATAAATCTAGGCGATTGATAAATATTTGTATTAATATTTATATTATATATAAATATTTTATATTTTATATTTTTTATATTTTCTCTAAAAGCTATAAATTTAATAAATACTTGCTTAAGCTTCGCATAGTAAACAGGCCAATAAAAATATTCCTAGATTTCAATAATTAATTAAAATAAAATTTTTTCTAACTTCTTTTTAATGCCGAAAACTTTTTACACATATTAAAAACTGTTGTTTATATTTTCTACAATTTCTTTTCCATATCACTTATACATAAACTTCATGCAGTAACAAAAATGCGAATACTTTTGTCTGTGAATGTGGATTGTCAATAGATATGATATGATATTTAGTTAAAGAGCCTTTGCAGGCGACATGTCGTATGTATGTATATATGTTTATACAGTCTGTACAAACTGATGTGATATAGATGTAATTATTAGCATTTTTGTTCATACATATGTACACTACAACTATTTACACTAGGCTACAAAACAACGCTACTTTCAACTACATGAAGGGGTAGGTTCATGTGAGGTAAGTCAGGAGCGACTTGTGGAGTGGGTGGGGATTTGAAAATAAAGAGTAGAGTGTTGGAGTTGGGGAGGGCAAAAAAAAAAATAGAAAGAAAAGAAAGGAAAAGAAGCAGAATTTGAAAGGAAAGCAAAAGCAAAAGATATCGAATGCCTAGCAGCGCAGCAGTTGAGGACCTGTTAAGAGAAAGGCAAGGACCAAGGACCAAGGACCAAGGACCAAGTTTGTATGTTTGTTGAGTCTGTGTGTCTAGAGCAAGGCTAACTAAGTTTAGAGAACTTAATGCTAGTGGTTTACCGCTAGCTGTGACATCGGCCTGCGGATATATCTCGCGCTCCTCGTCCTCAACCCACGAAGCGACCACTATAAAGTCGGCCACAAAACTGGGTATATGACACTTGAGAATGGCGCTATTGCCGCGCAGAATGGACTCGTCCATGACATTGACGCTGTACGATTGTGGCACGACTGCACAAGAGAGAGGGAGAGAGGGAGAGACGAGACAGACGAGTTAAGCCAAGGATAAATAATAAGGAGAATAATGGGAGCCCCCTTCATGTTTCTACCGTGGCACTAAGAGATACGCGTTAGTTATATACCCGTTATGTTCTTGGTATAGACACCGCCCTCGGTATCGATCCAATCGGTTATATCGATGTGATCCGCCACAAACGATGGCGTCTGGCACTTGAATATAGCTGCGTTGCCCTTGATCACATACTCATCGTACACCTGCGACTCAAAGAACTGTTTGACCACTGTGGGAAGATGATTCGAAAAAGCAAAGAAAATGTTTGGAAGGAGTTGAGTTTAGAGTGAGGATGGTGGCTACGGATGGCTAGTGTCTAGCTTAATCAAGTAAATGCAGTTGGAGATATACCCATAGACTCGTCGGGCAGGGGGCGAACGATTTCGACGCCCTCCTCGTCCAACCAAGCCTCGACGTCTATGAAGTCGGCCACAAACGAGGGCACCAGACACTTGAGGGTGGCCGCATTGCCGCGCAGCACAAATTCGTCGATGACGCGTGTCTGATAGAACTGATGCACAACTGTTGGGGAAACAAAGAGTTTGGCGGGGAGGGGGAGAGCGCATAAAAAATGATTAAAGAAATTGTGGGGAAAACAAACGGAATTAAGGGAGAATTGTGGGCAGCCCAAGCAAAGAGAAAACTTTAATTAGAAAGTCAAGTTGAGTGTACCCGTCTCCTGATCGCTGTTGGGATAGTAATTGCGACCCTCTGAGTCCAGCCAGAGATCAACGAAAACAAAGTCGGCCACATACGAGGGAATCTCACACTTCATGACCACAGAATTGCCGCGAATAACGTACTCATTGTCGGCCTCCGACTCGTAGGACTGAATCACAACTGATATGTGCAAAGAAAATGAAGATTCAAATTGAAAAGTGGGAAAATTGGGAGAGCTTACACATATATCTAAAAGCTAATCTAAGAACTATGACTTATGTTTTGATGCGACTGTACCATAGGCGCCCGTTGAATTGTCGCGCCACAGCTCGATGCCCTGATCATCCACCCAGGCCTCGATCTGCACAAAGTCGGCCACAAAGGAGGGAATCTTACACTTGACTACGGCCGCGTTGCCCTTAATCACATACTCGTTCTCGGCCTCGGTTATATAGAACTGGGAGACGACTGCATGAAACAGTTGGCAAACGAAACAGGAGCAAATTAATATATATAAAGTTTTGGATTGGGTTGGGAGGGGTTTTATTGCTGGTAACTAAGCTTAACTAAGAGTCGAGGCACACCATAATTATCGGAGAAAGACAAGACATTGCCCTCCTCGTCGATCCACGATTCGACACGCACAAAATCAGCGACAAACGATGGAATGGAACACTTTAGAACGGCCGCATTGCCTTTAATGACATACTCAGTCATGATTTCGGCCTCATAGAACTGATTGACCACTGGAAATGCGTGTGAAACAAGCGGGAAATAAGAAAAATTATAAATAAGCTGGAAGTTAAGTGGAGGAGGAATACCCAATATTGTTGAAATAGAAACTAAACTAGTTCTCATTCTGTTTTGTTTTTGTTGCTTATAGTAATACCATAATTGTCAGAGTAGCGCAGTTCGTTGCCCTCTTCATCGATCCAAGACTCAACCCGAACGAAGTCGGCAACAAACGATGGAATGGAACACTTTAATACAGCCGCATTGCCCTTGATCACATACTCCATTAAAATATCGGCGCCATAAAACTGATTAACAACTAATGGAAACGAAACATTGATAAAGCAAAGCGTATAGTATAGATCAGGAATGATGGGAATTGGAACTTGGGAAGAGCTACAGCTTAACCATATGTGACAATATAGAAAACATCGCGAGGCAACTACCAAAACTATCCTCTGGTATATACTCCGTGCCATCGCTGGCCACCCAGGCCTCGACGCGCAAAAAGTCGGCCACGAAACTCGGAATGGTACACTTGAGAACCGCCGTATTGCCCTTGATAACATATTCGGAGACAACTTCGGCTTCGTAGTACTGATTAACGACTGCAAAAGCGGGGGGAGAATATTATGAAGCAGCTAAAGAACATAGAGAAAGACCACGAGCTGCAGAAGTTAAGTAAAAATGAAAAGAAAATGATGGATAAGGGGGAAAATCGGAAAATTGTAATTCCTATATAATATAGCTAATTATCTAACTGCTTAGCTAATCATTGTGTGTACCCATGCCCTGCTGCTGATCGTCGAGTGAGCCGTAGAGCTGGCCCTCCTCGTCCTGCCAGGAGACCACCTGCACAAAGTCCGCCACGAACGATGGTATGGAACACTTGAGCACCGCCGAATTGCCGCGGATGACATACTCATTGTTGACTTCCGATTCGTAGAACTGCTGCACCACTGAAGATGAACATGATTTCGTGAGAGTAGGAGAGCGGGAGAGTAGGTAGAGAGGCATAACACCTTGCGTGTCATGGGCGTGTGAAAGTTTGTCAGCCGCCTAATTGAAACAGAGTCGTGTGGAGGCCTCCCTTTAAGAGGCAACAGTGCGCTGAGCGCATTTAATGGACCTTAATGCGCTATTTGATGAGAGATGGCCACATAAATATGTATTTAGTTATGCGTCGGGCCCCACTTCCCTGAGAAAGTCTTCCGAGAGGTTAATCATAGTTTAAGAACATGGCTCATAGACACGCAGGCAGCGAGACAGAGATAATATACATAAATACAGAAAATACAGAAATAAGTTAATGAAAACATAATGGGGTTGGGGTTGCTGGGGGCGGTGGGGGTGGGGCTTAGACAACTGTACAAATATAGCCTCAAGCTGAAGATTTTGCTGGTTAACAAACCGTATTCGGTGGCTGGGAGGAAGTCCTCATTCTGGTCCGTGTGCCAGGACACAACACTAACAAAATCGGCCACAAACGAGGGTATCTCACACTTGAGCACTGCCGCATTGCCGCGTATCACGTAAGCCTTATTTACATCGGTGTCGTAGTATTGGGCAACGACTAAAGTAAAGCCATAAAGCACAAGAAATTCAATCGTAGATGAAGAAGCTGAGCAAAAACTTAAATTAAACAAAATAAAAAAGCGGAACAAAATCAGAGGAAAAACACTTCACGAGCCCTGATTGCTGGCGCCTAACCAGTGTTGGTTAATGTAGTTAGCTCTTTTTGCATTTATACAACTCTGTGTGTGGGCACTTTAATTTACAGTTATTAGTGAAGCGTTTTTGGTTGTTTTGCTGTGGGTTGTTGTTGGTGTGACTAGTACTTAGTGTTGGTTAACGGTACTTTACACGAGTGTATGCTGTGTGTGTGTGTGAGAGAGAGAGAGAGAGAGAGGGAGTGTTGTGTTGTGTGTTGTGTTGGGATATAGTTTGCAAAAGTAGTTAAAGTAGTGCTGTTTTGCAACACACACAAACACTCATAGACATAGAGAAGCACACACACACACACACACGCAAAGAGAGAGAGACTGGGTCTATCACACACCATACTCAGTGTCTGGATAAAAGTTCTCTTCCTGATCGGTATGCCAGGATATAACATTTACAAAATCGGCTACAAACGATGGTATATCACACTTCAAAATGGCCGAATTGCCGCGTATGACAAACGCCTTGTGTATATCCTCTTCGTAGTGTTGCGAAACGACTAAACATGTAGAAGAAACAAAATAGAATATAAGATGGGAAATCATATGAATTTTGACTTGAAATGGAAGATAAATGAAGGTGTTCATAGTGATGCCATGCGGTTTAGTAGACCTAAGTATAGACTACATATATATATGTATGTATATAGAGAGAGAGAGAGAGAGTGCTAGGCTAGGCTGGGAGGCATATAGTCGTCGCACCATATTCTGTGCCCGGAAAGTAGTTCTCCTCCTGGTCGGTGTGCCAGGAGACAACCTCAACGAAATCGGCCACGAATGAGGGTATCAGGCACTTGATGACCGCCGAATTGCCGCGAATCACGTGCTCCTTGTTCACGTCGGCCTCGTAGTATTGCGCGACAACTGCAAGTGATTTTTTGGGGGTTTATTTTAGAATGAACAGTCTCACGCTCGAAACACCTGTGCAACCTTGACGACTCTTTCCTGGAAACAATTCGCGCATTTCCTGCTTGTCGGAAAACAATTAGACGAGCCAATTAAGTGGAAAGTGCGAAATAAACATAGTCACAGCCTAAAGCGTAAAGCCCAGTCCAAGCTTCGCATTAATTAAAGCCGTTTTATCAACGCCAGTCCGGAGGTGTAGCCCGTGCTCGAGGCATAATTCATGTGGAGCAACAACACGGCCAGCGCCATTATCATCGCTCTCCACTTTGAGCATATTTTTTGGCTCTAAACAAACATGATACATTCACTTAGTTAATAGGAACCGCGACGACCCGACCATAATGAGCCAGACCTGACGACGGGGAGGAAATAGGCAGACGTTGGTTGGCTTGGCTAATGGCTGACTAACACGTCGCTGATGACTAAGCGCCAGGTGGCGAACCTTTAGGGGTTGCTCGTTGCTCACATGATGGTAACATAATTAGGAAAAAGTCATTAGCTTCGGCCTATTTAGCGCTGGCTTATGCAACCGGAAGTAATGGATATTTCCACAGCGCGCCTTGATTGACAGCATAGACAGCCCAGGTTTGGGCGAGCTCCTGCTCGGCCTGCATCGCCGACGATGGGCCAACTGAGGTGACAATTGCATCATCATCAGCATCAGCATCAGCTTTAGCAACAGCGACAGCGACAACAACTTTTTGCTTACACAATAATTAATTGCAGTGAAATTGCTTAGACGCCGCGACCCGACATATGGCTGGCACTGGAGTTGCCCCCAAACAGCAAACTTTAACCGAAGAAGTCAACGGAAAACAATTGTTTTTCTCTTTTTTTTTTAACACCTGCAAATTGCTGTAAGAAATGGCTGTAAATTTACTTTTTTTTTCCGCGAGTTTAAAATTGAAATTTAACCAAATCTAACCCATTCATGCCTAGGAAAAGTCTATTAACAACGCAGAACTCTCGCAAAACCAACGCTGAAACTGCGCTGAAAAGCTGCAAAAAATATTTGTTTGAGTGCAGTGCAAGCTTTTGGATGTGGCCTATATTAATATTTAAGAATTTTGAAACTAACAAATATTTTAATATTTTTTAATAAATATTTTATAAATTCATTTTGCAGAAATTAGCACAGGAATTGCCTCTTTGAATATAGAAAGAGAGGTCTGGAAGACATTGCCTTTCTGTTCAGAATATTTACTATAATTTTAGTTAAGCCTTTTGGAAATTTTCTATAATATTATTGTTCAAAATAATATATTTTTTAAATATATATATTTTTTTTAATTTTTTAAATTTTATTTCTTTTTATAAAAAATTTATTATGAAATTTCTATTTCATTTATATACTTCATTTAACTATATATCAATTTTTTATTTAAAAATATGAATTAAATTTCAAATAATTAATATTTGGAATTATATATATATTATTTAATTTAAATAAAAATTTTAAATTGATATATATTTTATATATCAAAAATTTCATTTCAAATTCACAACTCTAAATCCCTAATAGCCTCTACGCCACATCCTTTACACTTGCTCTGCACTCAGTAGACTCCCGCGTGCTCTCTCTAGAACACCGACCACATACCTGCGCGCACATGCACATCCCTGGAGATAATCGAGCCAAACTGATTGCGGGCCAAGCAAGCGTAGACCTGGGCATGAACTTCCTGGCGATAGTCCTCGGCGCGGAAGGGCGGAAAGACGAGCTTGCCATCGGAGGAGATCTGTCGCAGGCCGGGCACATCTCCGACGGCGGTGCCGTCGCTGCGTACCCAAATGATCTCAGGCATGGGATTGCCGCTCGATTTGCATTCAATTTCGGCGCCAGTGGAGTTGGAGAAGTCAATGCGATTGGTCGGTTCCTTGAGAAAGACTGGTCCCTTTTGGTCGGCATCCGGTGGATTGGCAGCCAAAGTGCTGCCAATGTTGGCTACAATTAAGAGAGAGAGAGAAGAGAATACAATCCAGAATTAGTACAATATAATTAAAAGAATTTTAAATATTCAGGGCAAATACAGCGGAAGTTGTGCCCAGATACTCAGTGTGCGCATATACATATATTTGTTTGTCATCATATTTGTCAGTCATCAACTCAGACTCTCAACTCAACTCAACTCAATTGTCAACTGTTCGGCTTTGTTGCAAAGCCCTCGTGCGACTCAACAATTGAATGCTACGGATCAGTGACTGTCCCCGCAGCATGCTCAGGCGAGAGTACGTACTGAAGTGTGTCGGTGTTGCCCCGAGCAGCACAACAAAAGCTTCAGCAACTAAAACTGGTCTTTCACTTCCTCTATACACACACACACACACACAGATGAACACACTCGCACACTCGCACACCCACAATGCGCAAACCTCAAACAAAAGGCAACGGGGCAAAAAATCGTCCGTTGACACTTTGGAGGCTGCTGCTGTTGCTGCAAAAGCCACCAGAGATCAGCACATAGAGCAACCAGGTCGAGGGACGAGCGGACTGAGAACCATCTCCATTCCCTGCTGGGCTTGTCACTCTTGCATTGGCATCCAATTTCGTACACAATTTTATGCACTGGCATGCTCCACATGCCACACGCCACGCCCCATGCCACAGCCCTTCCGCCCGCACAGGTGTTTTTGTAATCAAAATAAAACTATCTCGTCTCGTCTCGTCTCGTCTGTCAGCTTATATGAAATATATAAATGTTTAAGATCTTTAATATTTCTCTTTAACTTGGGCACGTTTTCAAACCAATTTCTGTTTTGGCATCGAATTTTTAAAGGCGAAAGTGATATTTAGACTTGAAAGTTTCAGTTTTCATTTGCAGTAAATTTTGTTTAAGCACACAACATATTTTTTGTGTTCTCAGTTTATTGGCTGTTTATGACTTGAAGTTATACAATTTATATTATTTTATTAAATTTATAATATTGATTTATATGATTTATAATTTTAATGCATTTATAATGTTAAATATTTAATTACATATATATATATATAATTTATTCATTAAAAACATTTTATATATTTAATATTTTTATTTATTTTTTCTATTCATAATACATTTTAATTTATTTGGTTAAAATAATTTTTAGAAATTATTTAAATATTTTAAATTTATCATTTTATTTTCTATAAATTATAAATTTATTTATTCATTATATACTTATATATATATTTAACATTTTAATTTATTTAATTTATTTTTTTATTAATCATAATAAATTTTGATTCATTCATTTATTAAATTTTTTTAAAAATTAATTTAATATATCAAATTTAGCATTTTACTTTCTATAATTTGTAAATTTATTTATTTATTATATATTTATATTTAATATTTTAATTTATATATATTTTTTTATTATTCATAGTAAATATTGATTAATTGATTTATTTCATTTTTTAAAATTAATTTAATATTTAAAATTTATTATTTTCTATAAATAATAAACTTACTTATTTTTATATATAAATTCAGTTATATAATTTACAACTTTAATTTGTTTTATTTAATTATTAAAAATTAAAATTATATAAATTATTCATTTTAATTTTGATTTAATTTTTAATTTTTAATTTTTATTATTATTAATTTATTTATTTTTTATTATATTATTTTTAGTTTTAATTTATAAAACTTAATATTTTTAATTATCATCATAAATTTGTCCTCCTTTACAACATTTTCCTGGCATTTTATTCTAGTAAATCGACTTTTCGCATGTCCTTCAACCGCGCATTGCTGTTTATTTTTTATGGGTCATGTGGGTGGGCACTTGGCACTAATTTATCATTTTAATGCTGGCATTAATTAATGTTCAGCTCGGCTATCAAAACAAACAGCGCGAATTGCAGCAAACGAGCTGCGAGAGTAATTAAAAGTTGGGCCAGCGATAGGCGTGTGTCCGCCAGTGTTGTAAAACGCCAAAAGAAATGCTTATAGAGTAGAACGAATGAATGAATGAATGTGTGTATTATGTATTCAATTAGGGCGCGTTTGACCACCTGCGGCGAACTCTTGTATCTTAAATAACAAATTAATTAGCTGAGCCAAAAAAAAAGTAGCATGAATGGGAATGGGAATGGCTGTAAGCCCGGCGGTACCCTGCTCTAGGGTATCACAAATACTTTAAAAGATGAGTAACAAATTGAGCCTTAAGTGCATTGCGCCCATTCCGCCACTGCCACTCCCCTTTGGCCATATTGAGCCATCAATTGTTTGGTCTGTTTAGGGCACCACCAGCTAGCGACAATTCCTTCGCTTTATAATGCAGGAAATGCGCAGACGACGGACGCGAGAAGAATTCGAAAAAGAAACCAATTCCTTTTCGAATATTAAAATGCGCAGTCGCGCAGCCAGATGCCAGCCACATGCACGTCATAAAGCCTGCTGGGAAGTGGGCACGTGAATCTCCTCCACTGAGCAATAAACATTTACATATTATTATATATACATACAGATATATATATTTATGTATATATCTGCAAGCAAAACTCTTGCAAATTGCGGCCTGGCGCATCAAATTATATATTTCAGCTGTTGCACAGATGCTTTTCACTTTTTTGAAACGTTTGGAGAGTATAAATTGGGAAGCTATGTATAAAGAGGGCAGGGAAAGATGATTTTCCATCATCAATCAGCGCGCGAGCGAATGAGTCACGCAATTGTGACTTAGACAGGTTTAGAAACAGGTATGTACAAGCACACAAAATATAGTTTTATATATACCTGAGCTAATACTAATATACATTATATAGATATATAAATATAAAAAATACATACAGTCAAGGAAAAAAGTCAACATACAGCACCAATTTTAGTACACTTCGGGGTTTCGTAATGCAAATCAAAAAAGTTGGTATGCCATTATATATAAATATATATATTTATATTCAGAAGCTGCAGAACAAATGTAAATGCCTAAGATAAATTTGTAATTTAATACACAAGGTTCGACATCTATACTTTCCTTGCTATATCATGAACCCACTAAGAGTATATGTGTCAAGCTGAAGGACTGCTAGCGAATCCCTTCAGGAATATGTTCAATTTAATTCTTGATACATTAAAAATTAGATGGAAACTACTTAAATTCTATTAAAAATACATGGGTTGCAATTTTAAGAAATAAATAAATTTTTGAAATATTTTTTATAATTTTAAATACGTTTTATACTCCAGAAAACGCGCTCAAAGATGCTTATAACTATGTCACATATGCTTATATATATATATATATATATATAGCATATATCATTTATCTTGCGTACAAAGCTGACGAACGATTCGTAGAAGTCAGAGACAAAATATAGTATTACAATTAACAATACTTTTGATACACTCTATGCCAAGGGGTCGGCTGGCAATCTGCTTTAATATGTATTCATGGTATTTAAATACCTAGAAACTGGCATTCTACTTTAAAGGGTATCTGTGCTTATGAAAGGGTATCTGTTAGTCTAAAACACCCCACTTGTTACACTTGCCTTTGTTCAGCTTCTTCTTTTGCTGCACTGCTTTACCTCGACCTTTGTGGAATCTTTGTCTGTTTTTTTTTAGGAAATCTTTTCGACAGGTGTTTTCGGCTTGGACATATCAAAGTGGCTCGGTCAGTTTTAGCCCTAACTTGAGCTTTTTTGGCAAGCAGCAAGCACGCTAAACAAGCGAACGGAACCGGTTTTATGCTTTTTTTGCGCATTTTTTCCGCCGGCAATCTCTTGCCAGATGCTGGTGACGCTAGCAGCTGCTCCGCTCAGGCGATTTATCTGAGAAAACATCGAGCTCAACTTAATTGCGTCTCTCATAGAGAGCAGATATAAATATAGCAACTGTATATATATATATTGTATATACAACTTGACGACTGTTGAGTGCAGCAAGTCAAGCATGATTCTGTATGGGAGATTGCAAGTGCCGTTAATGGGCGCTAAGGTCAGGCAGCGCCACTGTCACTCGAGACGAGTCTCGAACCAAAAGACAGGCAATACCCGAGCCCGAGTGCCGGCGCCACAGTAAATAAACAGTAGTGCGGAAGAATTTAAATAAACAAATGAAAAGAAAACCATTTGCATGGAAGTATGTGAAAATGACGCATAAAGAATGTCGCATGAATATGGAGTATTTATTATTGTGAAATAAATATTTAAAATATAAAACATTTGCATTGTGAAACTATAGACATATCAAATATATACTACCCATTATCCTTCACTGCTGACGCCCCTGCCATCAGCACCAGCCCAACCCCCGCTAATTAGCCCGTCATCATTTGTTACGCCCATCGATGATGCGTGATGTGAACGGCATCGAAAGGAAATAAGAAATTAATAATTTCCTGTTGCCCAAAAACAAAGCGCAGAAGCTCAATAGGCACACGTATGACACAGACGCGCCCCAAATATGTCGCTCTCAACACGCACCTCGAGCATAGGTCACAGGTCACAGCCCACAGTTGACAGGTCAGTTTGGAGGCGGGCTTACCTCACACACATACAGCCAGCGACTGTCACGCAAGCCAAACAATATTTATATCATAACAGCAAAACAAATAGAAATATTTATATGGAGCTGTTTTATAGACAAGTTCTGCTGTTGTAGAAGCCAGTTTTATGGCCCATATATGTATGTAGATAGATGTATTTATGTATGCAGGTCAGTTCTTATGCAAGCTTACTACTTTTCATGTTGTTTATTGATTATTAGTAATCAGCTAATTAACAAGGCTTAAAATATGCTCGAAATGTGAGCAGCTTGCCTCTGTTAGACCATTGAAGGAGCCTCCAGAGCGAGTAGAAGTGACTGAGGCAAGCCTTCACTTTTGCTCTGTGCTTTAACCCATTTCATACAACTGTATTTTATAGTATTTCTCCAAGAACATATCTATATACTATATCATTCTTCAAAACATATGTATATAACTCATATTCAATAAGCAAAAACTTGCTTTTTCTTCATACCCACACATTGCATACCTTTGCCTATCGAAGAATTTACAAATGTTTTGACAGAGAAAATTACTAAGAAATATTGAAAATTAGAAAAAATTATTAAAAATGATTTATATATATTATTCATGTTTTTATATTATTATTAATTTTATATTATATTATTTATATTTTATATTACGTTATTTATGTTTTTAAATTTAATTTTTAATATTTTAATTAAAAAATAAATAATAATTTAAATATTATATTATATATTATATATAAATATTATACATTATATTATTATTTTTTTTTTTTTTTAATTATTAATTATTAATTTTTTATTAAAGAAAATTAGAAAAATTATTAATAATGTATTTTATATTATTATTATTAAGTTTTATATTATATTTTTAGTGTTTTTATATTTATTATTCATGTTTTACATTATATTATTAATATTTTATATTACGTTTTTGAGGGGTTTTTTATAATAAATAAAAAAAAACTAATAAATCATGTTTCAATAATTTATTATTTATTGATTTTTTTAATTTTGAAGAAATATTGAAAAGTGGAAAAACTATTAATGCATTTTATATTATTATTTTTAATTTTTAATACTATATTTTTATTAATTTTTTTTTTTAATACTATTATATTATATTAATATGTTATATAATATTATTATAGAAATGTTGAAAAATAAAAAAATTCTGATATAATATATTATATTTTATAAAGTTATTATTTTTTAATGTTTTTTATTTTATTATTAATGATTTTTTAAATTTATTATATTTTATATTTGAAATTTTATATTTTATTATTAATATTTTTAGTAATTTATGTAATTAATATTTTATACATATATATTGATATATGTAATTATAAAAAAAAAAAAAAAATCTTTGCTTGAAAAATTTTTTTTTCTTAAGTCAATTAAAATATTTAATCGGAGCTCGCCGTTTAATTTTCCCTGACATTCTATGGGCATGATCTAAACATAGGTTTCCTTCTTAACTTCTGCCAAGACGAAAGACAAGCCCCTTTTGCATACTAATGCCAAAATAAACTGATTTCCTCATGCTCTCACCAATATTTTACAATTTTTAGAATTTTTTGAAGTCTAATCTAAAAATATAATTTATCATTTGTATGGGAATTGATAAGCTTATGCTATGCTCTACATCTATACTAGCCTCCTTCATTAGGAGGCGCAGATTTCAGTATTCAGTTATAATACCCCTTTAAGATATATATTATTGCAATTTGCTGCTTTTTCAGTATATAAAGAAGAAACATCTGCTGACAAGCATAAAAACCTGTTCGCCAGCTGTTCGAGCGACGGCAAACATTTGGAAAATGGAATTGGTCTGCAGCTTTGCCCACTCATTCGCTCATTCATTAGATTCGTGTCGCGGCTAAGACCCACACGGAGTCACGTTTTGAGCCAACGACGCAACTTTAATAAGTGTTTGGCCAAACTGCAATTAGCTAAATCTTAGCCAAGGCCCACGCGAAGCTGGCTCAGAACTCTCACAACTAGCCGCCCGGCCGTTGGTTGTTCAATTAGAGTCAGCGACGACTACTGAAACCACAGCCAAGCTGTCCACCTTGTGGCTGTTGATGGAATGGTGACAATGGCAGAGCGAGAGAGAAAGAGAGAGAGAGGGAGAGAAGTGTCATGTGTGTGTGTGTCTCGTGTCTGAAGCGAGCTGTGACACGTGAGAGGCCGCTAAGTCGACAGGAGACAGGTGGAGCAGTAGAGCAGCGTAGGTTAGCAAAGGAGAGCACATGATGTGTTGCAGAACTGGGCGAGCAGCAGGCACAGTGGGACAAAAGTTAAGTGATATATGGCCGGCTTAAGTGGAAGCTCTAAATGAGGTAAACAAGCTACGCATACCCAATTGGTGGAGTTGAGCCAGAGTTGAAACTGAGGCAGAGCTAGAGTTGAGCCAGAGCAGAGCCATAGGCAGAGCCACAGGCAAAGCCATAGGCAGAGCCATAGGCAGAGCCATAGGCAGAGCCATAGGCAGAGCCATAGGCAGAGCCATAGGCAGAGCCATAGGCAGAGCCATAGGCAGAGCAGTAAGTAGAGCCAGACTTGAGACAGAGTTGAGCCAGCGCTAAGCCTGAGGCAGCGCCGGAGGCAGAGTTAGAGATAGACCCATATGCGGAGCCATAGGTAGAGACTAAACAGATTCCTACAGAATCCTAAACAGAGTTGGGACTCTGGGACATTCCTTTAAAACCATATCCACTCAGCTTTCGCTCCACTGTGCCTATGTAGACGCTGACGACAGAGGCTGCAAATGTCAGACAAAGTGGCAAATGCTGAAGTTGACGCGCGCTGGCTACTCGTGGAGACAGAGACTGTCAAAGAGGCAGAAAGAGAGTGTAGGAGAGAGTGGGCGAGCGAGTGCCAGCGAAAGGGTGGTTTGCCTACGCACGTGGGCGGGTGAGCATTCCTTGCCGCCTTTTATAGTATATGGGAATGTGTGAAGAGTCGGCGAGGAAGCGAGTCAACAAATACTCGCAGAAGTTGCTCAAAAAAACAACAATCAAGAAGAGAAACAGAGAGTCAAGCCAGACGCGCTTTGCATACATAAAAGCGGCTCGAATTAATTAAGGCCCGCCGAAAGCGACGCCAAAAAAACGAAGAATAAACACGCGAGCAATGGAACTTTAAATATATTTAACGTGAAATAAAAGAATTGTTTTGTCTGTCTGTCTCGTTGGCCAGATTACAGAGCCACGATAAGCCAGCGACGACGAAAAAGACAACAAAAAACGTGACTCAGTTTATAACTCCTATGAGTGGTAGGCGGTGGGGCGGGGCAGTCGCTTGGCATGCCTGGCATACGCCTCGCAGATGATGTCTGCCTGATAAATGTCACCTCGTTCGCCGGCTCCCTGGGCGAGGCAATCAAATATTTAACAAATTATGGCTTGATTTTTGGTTCGTTGTGGAGCTGAGCGCCAAGAATTATGCTCAGCTAATGAAGATGACTCCAACAGATTCAAATAGATATAAAGTTTTTGTTTTTAATTTAACGCCACATAAATTTTCTGGCAAGAAAAATCTCATTTAGTGTGAGCTGAGCTTGAGCTGATGCCTATCGCAATTCTTGAATGTTTTTTTTTATAAATTATTTAATTTTTATAAAATTTATGCAACATAACTGTCAACACAAGCAGAGAGAGAAGAAGAGAGGGCGAGAGAGAGAGAGAGAGAGAGAGAGATGTTAGGCATATCTACTTAATTTCCACTTACGCAAACCTACATAACTCAAGCAGAAAAAACCCAGAGATACACACTCAAGCAACCCACCCACCCACAGCCACCCCACACTCACCCACCCAACGTAGCGCCACCTCGCGCAGTATGAGTAAAAAGGGAGCGGAAACTCTCAGCGCTCAGTGCTCAGAGTTCTCAGCTGCTCGTCCTAGTCCCACATCCAGGGGCTTGTTTTATGAAGTGCGGCAACAGCGCGCGCGGCTCTAAATAATAAATAAAGAAAATAAATGTTGCTGCTTTGCACCCTAAAATATTCGTGATGACGATGTTGTTGTTGTTCATGATGAAGTTGAATGCGTGAGATTTGTTGTTGGCTCAGCATAAAATACACTTTTGCCGCTTGGCATAAAGTAGAATTTATTAATTGTGTGTTTTAATAGATAAAATATATTTTGGCATTTAACTGAAGTTCGGTAAAAGGTAGCAGGAGGAGCAGACTATGAGGTGCGCTTTGATAACTTTTTACTATGATATATTATATAATAAAATACATTCAAAATAGGTCAAAGAAGCAGCAACAGCCTCCTGACTCTGACAGAATTTGAGAGACAGACAAATGAAATTGACAAAGCCATTAGCTTTGAGTCAGATGCAGAATGTCTATATATGTACTTTGTCTTACTTTTGCCTGTTGCATATACTTTAAGAAAAAACATATTAAATATTTCGTGATTCGTTTTCTATATATTTGGTTCATCAATTATTAATTAATTAATTAATTAATTTTTTATTTATTTATTTAGCTATTTATTTATTTCCTCATTTTTTAATTTCATTTGTTTATTTATTAATTTGTTTAGTTATTTATTAATTTTTTAATTTTTTTTTAATTTATTTATATATTTATTTATTTATTTATTGATTTATTTATTTATTTTTTTATTGATTTATTTATTTGTATTATTATTTATTTTTTTCCTTTTATTTATTTATTCATTTGTTTGTTTTTTTTATTTATTAATTTTTTCATGTTTTTAATTTTAATTTTTATTTATTTTTTTTTTTATTTTTTAAATTTATTTATTCATATATTTATTTATTTAATTATTTATTTATTTTTTCATTTTTTTTAATTTTTTTATTTTTATTTATTTATTTATTTCTTTATTTATATATTTATTTATTTAATTATTTATTTATTTCCTTTTTTCATTTTTTTTTTTTTTTTTATTTATTTATTTATATATTTATTTATTTAATTATTTATTTATGTTTTCATTTTTTTTTTTTTTTATTTATTTATTTATTTATTTATTTATTTATTTATTTATTTAATTATTTAATTATTTATTTATTTATTTTTTTCATTTTATTATTTTTTTTATTTATTTTATTTTATTTTTTATTTTATTTAGTCATTTTTTGCAATCTATAAAAATTGTTTCATAACAAAACTAATTAAATATTGAAAATAAATATTAATATAAATAAAAATAAAATTATATACACAAATTTAATTCAAGTTTACTTTAAATATATTTTTTTTAAATTTATTTTTTATTTATTTATATTTTATTTATTTATTATTCAAAAAGTATTTTACTTTAACTCTATTAAAATATGTAGTTTCATAACTAACTAAATATGAAATATATATTTTTTATATATTTATATACATATATATATATAGTATATATATTTGTTCTCGACTTTAATCTTTCCCTCTTCATAATCTCTGTGCGCCTTCCCAAAATATTTAAATGGCATTTCATAAATTTGTTGTAAACGACTTCGAGCTGTGCACTTACTCGACACGCTCTTAGCTTAAGTGCCAGAAATCTAGGGCCAAAGCATTTCAGTTTTCTAGGTCTGCAGACGCATAAATTGCCAGCGATGCATTTTCAGAGGCAGCTCGTAAAATATTTTCGGCTCCCGACTGCTTTCAATATATACATATATCTCCGACATATCTGGGCTATAGTCTAATGAGCTTAAGCGAAATGTATGACAAATGCTCTGCATGAGCGAGACGTGGACTCTTTGATGTCTCGAACTTTTTGGAGGATTTGTAAAGCATGAAAGACAAGCGAATAGATTTTCCAACTTGGCTCAAATGCCGCACAATCAGACAGAAAAGTTGGCCCATTAAAGTGCCACTGCATGACATTGCGCCTCAGCTACGGCAGAGCTCCAACCCCAAACAAAACGCCAGCCGCATTCCTGCGGCTGTGTCGACAATTTCTCTGCACTTCGGTAATAATAACTAATAATAAACGGGCAACATGCACACAGACAGAGACAGAGAAAGAGAAAGAGAGAGAGAGGCACGATTCGAGAGAACCATTAAAAATAAATCATGTATAGAATGCATATATATATATATATATATATGGAATTGAGCCTCTATGCAGCAGCAGCTGCTCCTCTTTCATACTGAAGTGCCCGCTGCCTGCCTGCCTGCCTGCCTGCCTGCCTGCCTGCCTGCTCTTCTCAGCTCTTCTCTTGTTTGGACAAGCGCCGCGTGTGATATGCCTCCATCGTCGGCGTCTGGGCTCCTCCAAAGAGGGGAGCAGCCTGCGAGACTCTGTACCTCGGCTAGTGCACATCAATCATTTGTAATTATACGCTTCTCTCCGCGATACCCGCTGCTTTCTTTTCCTTTTCTTCTGTATCTGTGTGTGGAGTGTAACGGAAATGGCCTTTATTTTGGCAGCCCGGTTCACTGATCTGATCTCTCTGTGCCTGTGCGTGTGAGTGGAGCATCATCTCTCGTTCTCGTTCTCGTTCTCATCTCTCACTTGTGGCCTGTCAGTTCAATCGAGACAATTCATGAGCCTGACGTAATGCGTAGCAAGCGACCTAGGCAGATGCCAAGCTAAATACTCGCTTTTATGCGTAGATCGGCCTATGTATATATAGTCTTAAGTAGCTTAATAATAAATGACTCCATGAGTGTCAAAAAGATGCCCGAAATTGTAGCTGATATCGAATGGGGAAGGGGAATTAAAACTATGTAAAGCAACCTATGAAATGGAAACTAAATATAATACATAATTAAACACATTATATTATTATTAATAAACAAAAGTCTTTAAGTTAAATATATAGTATATATAGTAATAAAGTAATTAAGTCAAATAAATACTGCACAAACTCTATATTTAGTCAACATAGAACACATCTCAGATATATATAGAAGTTCTTGTTAGCATCATCATCCAACTCTTCGCTAGTCTTTTGAATCAAATCAACTAAGTACTTTTGCATCAGTCTAATACAGCTAACGAGCTTTTAATACCCGCTGCCATTTGGGAAATGGAAACTTAAAAGAAAAGTTACTGAAGAGAAAAGTTTCGTCATTTTCTAAATGATTAGCAAAGCATTTCGGCTGATTCTAACAAGCTTATAACGCTCAAAATCTGTTTAACAATGCTCATTACTTATCTGATTCTGGTTTATTACAGTTAAGATCTACTTTAATGTT
Organism: Drosophila repleta; assembly: GCA_018903745.1. Taxonomy (NCBI): domain Eukaryota; kingdom Metazoa; phylum Arthropoda; class Insecta; order Diptera; family Drosophilidae; genus Drosophila; species Drosophila repleta. Next base: position 15,595,988 of record JAEIGN010000497.1, on the reverse strand, counting down.
TAATGTTTATTAGAATGAAGTAATTTATGATTTATTTAAATTTTGCTTATGTAATTTTTAAGGCAAAAGAAATTAACTTGAGATCATTTAATCGACATTAAGTGATAAGCCCATATGCCCAAGACTGTGGCCGTAAGCCTGTTTGCAGGCAAGCTTTCTCCGCTTACGTCATTGGATTACAGACTCAAGTGAACCACTTTTATATATATATATTTGTTATATATATAATTATACATATGGCATACTTGAAGGCTTTCAAAGCTTCTGTTTGCAATTATTTAGGTATCCAAAATTGATGCTGATTGCAGCTAATTTAATTCAATTTTCCTATAATTCAATTTACCTATATGAATATAACTTTCCTGTTTTTCACCTTATTTATTAAAAATATATTTTTTATTTATGCAAAATTAATTTTTTTATGTATATAAAATATATTTTATAAATATATATATTTTAAATATATTTTTAATTTATTTAAAACATATTTTTTAAATATATATACTTTAAATTATTTATTATTTTATTAAATTCATTTTTTATTTATTTAAAATATATTTTCTTAATAAACATATTTTCCATAAAAAATTTTTACTCTTCATAACTCGAAAAGTAACAGAAAAGTTACTAAATTTTCAGATATTTTAGAATTATTAATTATTAATTTATATAGAGCCCAAAGACTTTTGCAAGACAACTACAAGCAGCAAGCTCTCTGCAGTCAAACATCCTACTTTTCAGTTATGTTTATGCCCTAGTCATAAAAATGAAATCCCTTAACTCTATCCGGAGCTCTATCTAAACAAAGAATTTAAGACTTCAACATTCCTTTTCCAGCCACAACATTCCCACCGCCCAGCCAGACGATTTATATTCATAGTTCGTATTATGCTCGTGTTTCTACAAATGTTACTCGCGCTGTCCTCAATTGTTCGCTTCCTGTAGATACAACGATTTGCTGCTGCAGTCTCTGCGTGTGTCTGTTGAATTTCAAACCAATTGAATTAAATGCGAATTAAATGCGTTGATGTTGCCAACGAAAATAAAAGATGCATTTTAGCTTACATTATGTAGAGCTCTGTCTCTCTCTCTCTCTCTCTCTGTGTCTGTCTGTGTGTGTGGGATAAAAGCTTGTTTACATTTTGTTGTCTGTATTCAGTTGTGGGCATGGAAAATTGGCGCAAAATGTTTTTAATCAATTTCAATTGAATGATGACCCACGGAATCAGCGCAAGATGCGCGCCAGCCGCTCGAGACCAAGAAAAACAAAATCAACTTTGGCATTGTATCTTTTGCTTGGCATTTTGTATCTGAGCGACGCGAAGCTCGTGTGCCGCTGCCTTTGAACCAATAGAAATAAAGATATATCATATTTTTGAAATTATTATTATTAAATGCAGAGTCTTTTATTGTGTAAATACCCTGTCAAAGGCAATGAGCGGGTATTTATAGCTGTCTATATTTGATATATTTTCTTGAGCTTATGATACATATTTTCATATTTCTTTCTACATCTAGATCTTCATCTACATCTACATCTATTATTATTATTATATATACATTTTCAACTATCTATTGTCTTATCCCCATTTCAGTTCCATTACGCAATAAATAGGATTATAAAATCAAACTTTAACATAGAAGGCATTTAATGCTTTCAAGTTCAGTTCAAGCTCAAGCCCAATACTTCAATTTCTCTCTTTTCTCTTCTGCTTCTGCTTTTCTAAACTTCATTCGATCGCCCTCAATTGTAAGCATGCGAAATTACGTAATTGAATTTTTAATTTTTGATTAGCAAACCAAAAAAACAAAAAAAAAACAATAAAAATTCATTTATTTTTCTTGTGCATTTCGTGTCAATTTATTTATAGCTGCCTAGCGAAAGCGGCTTGAAGGGGCCTGCGCCAAATCGGCTATTTAAAGTTGAGCAAAATCAGAGAAAAACATTGCGCATACGCCACGTGCAGCAAGAGCAAAATTATAAATATGTGCGTTGAAGATGTAGAGTCATAATTTTCTTAATATAAAATTATGTATGACATTTATACACATAATTTTAAAATATATTTTTTATTTATATATTTATTATTTAAGAAGTGTACGACACATACATATATACTCGTCTATACCTATATAAAATAAGCTTGCAGAATCAAATTGATTATTTAACTCGAGCGGGTCAAGCGTTTGCCCTGACTAATTGCCTCTTGCGGAGGTGAGACGCGTAAATGAAATAGGATATACATATTATGTATATATATATATATATTTATATAATATATACTCTTTCATACTCCCTGCTAATTGATATTGATATGCAGTAGACTTACTCATATGACTACTGATAAAAACCTAGGCAGAGCCAACTCAGAGTTGCGCACTTCATGCTTCAGCGTGGCCCATTTAAGTGCTCCAATCGCAACGGTTGAGTTTGGCTATTGCAGCGCTTATTCCTATATGCCAAAGGCATTTCAAACAATCTTTCTTACACCCTCGACAATGTTGAGTTGAATGGATAGTTGTAGATAAAGGCAGCTTAAGTCTAAGAAAATAGTTGAGAGTGCGCTAAATGGCAAAAGAATATACAGACTAGAAGATACCTGTTGGAAAACAGCGAACATAACTTGGAGACTGTTTTAATTGGGAGTGCCTGACTAGCAGATACCCTGATCCCTGCACAGAGCAGGGATTAGTGGTATCAGCGCATAAATATACTTAATTTTAAAAATATATATAACGTGAGCTTAGCTTTTATAATAAGGAATAATATACTTCATTCGGACTATAAAATTTTTAAAAATTATTATATTATATCAACTCTTTATTCTATATGCATACAGCATACTCAAACTCATTCTGTCCACCCAAAACTAATATACCCCTTCTCGCCCATTTACAGGTCATAAATAATATCTGAGAATACATTCATCAAGCATAAAGCGTGTTAATATCTAAATGCAAACAGTTGCAGCACATTTACAGCAGTTAAACAAATGCAAAGCATAACTCTTATCTAAGTCCAGAAGACTTTTGTAGGGTATCTAACAGACTTCTGTGTCAATAAGATAAAAGTGCAGCGAGTAGTGAAACTTGAAATGTAAATGGAGTAAACAGAGACAAGAATTCCATAAAAGCAAAGAATTCGAAATAATCAAAATGTAGCCGTTGCGACTATTTGTTTTTCTAAGATTCTATTTATAAAGGAAGTGAGAGAGAGAGAGAGAGAGAGAGAGAGAGCGAGAGAGAAAGTGAAAGAAAGCAGAAGCTATAGTTGGAGTTTAGTTAAAGAAATGTTGTAAAAATCCTTTACTAAGTTTCTTAGTCTATTTTTAACACCCGCAAACCGTGGGAAACTTTTCTGACTTATTTGAAAGCTTTTTGGGCTTGACGCATGGAATGCCTCAAGATTTGTACTCAAGTGGCATACAAAAGCATTTTCCGCTGAAAACTAATATCGTAAAATGGAAAATTGTATGAAATTATAAATTACTCACCGAGTAGAGCAACAGCTGCGAACAGCGTTAGCCATTTGTGGCATTCGTTGGGCATCATCGTGTAGGCCGCCGTCTCTGTTGAGTCGTCTGGTTTATGAGTTTTCCTGCTCGGGGTTGTATCGATTTTATGCGAAAAACACAAACACAAAACACCCTTCAGAGATGTGAACACACGCGGTTAGTTAGCTGTAGACGACCGGTGACTCAGCTGGCTGCAATGGGAAAGGAAAACATTGTGAGGGTTAGCATTAGTTTAGATATTTCCGGTCTAATATAATCAAAGAATCTAAAATTTTGCTGAGTGAATAGATATATATATAGTATATATATATTATATACTATATTAATTCCCTCTCCCTTGCCTTTAGCTATCGATTTTAAGTGCCAACAACAGCAATAATGAGACCTTACCCAATGGTAATGAAATGCAAGTAATTTGATTAGGCAAACACCAGCAACCCCCAAAGGCAACCCTTTCAGGCAAATAAAGTCCCACCCTTAGCAGCTACCTGCTGAACGTGCAAATTTGCTTGGCGAAATATACAGCGTTAAGTAGAAAAGCTGAAAGTGGCTCAAAAAGGCGTGGCAATCCATCAAGGTCTTTGTGTGTGTGTCGGACCCTTAAAACTTATTTGATTAACAAACTTAACTCGAGTTGTTTAAAAAAACTAAAATACTGAGAGGAAGCACAAGGGAATGTGGAGAATATAGCTAAAATAAATAAATTAAAATTATTCTTATAATATTATATTCATATATATTTATATATGTTTAATAAATTTATATTATTAATATATATATTTCATTATTTTATTTTTGAATTATTTTAATTTTTTATTTATTTTATTTTTTATTTATTTTATTTTTTATTTATTTATTTTATTTTTTATTTATTTTATTTTTTAATTATTTTATTTTTTAATTATTTTATTTTTTTATTTATTTTATTTTTTATTTATTTTATTTTTTATTTATTTTATTTTTTATTTATTTTTAATGAAGTAATTTACATATATATATAAACATTTATTTAAAAATATATTTTTAAAAAAATGAATATATGTATATTATATTTTTAATTTATTTAATTTTTTTAACTATGCAATTTAGTTTTTTTTAATTATTATATTTGATTAAATTTGTATTATTTTATTCTTGATTTTATCTTTATAAATTAATTTATTTATAATTATATTTAAGAGCCTTTTGAGTAAATAATAATAATAAATTTCAAGCTACATTGGTTTTCCTGAACTACATTTTTTAATTTTTCTTTTAATATAATTACTTTCACTTCAAAAACGACCTCTGCAGCCTTTACAATTTAATCTCTCTATCTTTAGCACAATCTCTTTTGAATTGCAGCTTAAATCTCTTCAGTTTTATGGCTGAACATGAGGCGAAGTTGATACGACGCTAAGCTCTGCTTAGTCTTTCAGGCAGCTAAACTCTTTTTAAGGCACACCACAACACATCACCCGCATCTTTGTTCAAATCCATCAAAACGAAACGTGCCAACAATTTGTCCACAGCTGCCACATATGGAAGGCGAATTAGACCCGCAGACTTTGCGACAACGCCAACTATTTATAAAGCTATACAAACTATCAGCGAAAATGCAGTAAAAAGGGAAGCAGACGCAGACAGTGGAGCTAAATATGCGAGAGTAGTGCAATATTTAATACTCTAACATTTTATTTAAAATTAATAATGAAAATATTAAATTTATTTTTTTTAATTTATTAATTTTATAAAGAATATATTGAATAAATATTAAATATAAATTTATATAAAAAATAATAATGATTAATAATTTATATAAATTCATAAATTAAATATATATTAAATATAAATTTATATAAAAGAATTTAATTTAATTTAAATTCATATATAATATTTATATAATATATTTTTTGATATTTATAAATACTTAAAAATATATTTTAAAAAATTAATTTAACTTGATAAAGCTTTTATTTTTATTTTAAAAATTATTAAAATATACAATTATTTTAAAAAAATTATATAAATATATATTCAATGTTTATTCAATACATTTTTTAATATTTATATATACTTAAAAATATATTTAAAAATAACATTTAATTTACTAAAGCTTTTATTTTATATTCATTTTTTTAAATTTATAAAAATGAAAAAATTTATTATATTATTTAATTGTATTATAAATTTATATATAAATGAATAAATTCATATAAATTCATAGATATAATTTAGGAAAAAATACTTTTCGGATTACTACTCCGTCTGTACTTTATAGAACTTCTATTTTGAGTAAATATTTATTTCCATCCATCTCTAAATTCATTTCTGTTGCACATCTCGTGCCAGGGCTATGATGCCCAATGGCTGAGTGGTGGAGGGCAGCTACTGGCGATGTGGATGTCATTAATTAAACCTCAAATGGGCAAATGGGCAGCAATGAGGCAATAGAAAATCCACTTCGATGTCGTCTTGTGCCTGCTGTCAACCATAAAGTTGGAAACGTTGCTCCCCCACACATCCCATCAGACAACTGCGACTAGCAGGAAGTCACGATTTCACACATACATAAATATATATATATGTATATATATAGATACGTATGTACTGTATATATCTATCAGTTTCTATGGTCTGTCTGCCTGTGACATGTGCCGCTTATGAACTTGCCATAGACACGGCACATGGACATGGATATCAACAACATGGAGTCTGCCCATTCGTCTGCCCATCCGCTTGGCCCCCTGTCCGTCCGTCCGTCCGTCCGTCCGTCTGTGTCTTTAGCTTATGGCAACAGTTTATATACAATTTGTTTGCTTTTTAACACTTAATTAAAACTTGAGTGCTCCAAGACTCTTCATGATTTTTCGTAGTTCTTTTTTATGGCAATCTAATGAAGTTTACTATTTGCTAAGCCATCGGGAAGATTTGGAATTTGTGGAGGGTTTGCGCGACGCATGCGCAGTCGCCGGCACGTGGCCAAGGGGAGGATCGAGCAGACACCCTGTCCAATGTTAGCTTTTCAAATAGGTTTAATGAACTTTGCCCGAGGGTAAAAGCGAATGGATTTGACAAGTTTTACGCTTCGACTACGACGCAGTTGCGCAGCTGCGCACTCGACTTTGGGGTGGAATAGCAAAGAAATGTAAATACTGATTCAGATCATTTCATAGTGCACAATTGCTTAGCTGATTACACTTTTGAATTAGACAGTTTATACATATATATATATATATATATATTGGTGTATATGTAGAGCACAGTCCCTGCTCTTCGCATTATTCTTGTTTGGCTGCTCGATTCAGCTGCGAGTTACAATAATTAAGCATATGCCGCAAATTGCGCGCCTCAATTTGAAAAACATCTGGTAATCGGTCAACACCCTGGCGATGCTATATACAACTCAACAATATCGTCTTCTATGTTTTCGTAAATTGTATCAAGAATTTAGCAAAATTTATGTGACCTTAATAGCACATTTATCGCATAAACATTGAAAATTATAGGCATATATAGAAATAAATTACTGAGAGAGACAGGGAGAGAGAGAGAGATGAGTAGTAAGATATGAGAACGATAATAATATGTTTCGGCAGCTGTGCGCGAATCTAAAGATGTTTTTTGTATTTCAGAATGGCAAACTTATGATATATAAATAAATATTATGAAAATGAAGTTGACTACATACTCGATTCTTATGCGCTGTTAAATAATAATAAAATAAAAAAAAAAAAACTAAAAATACAAATAATAACAGATTGTTAAAGACAGGCATAAAAAAGCATAATAATTCGTGAGCTCAGAATATAAACTAAAAAATACCAATATTTAAAAAATTTGAAAAATTCTTCATTCAAATGGTCAAAAATCTGACTATTTTAATACCAGCACTAATAATGAAAGTATTAAACAGTTATTAGTGGTATATTTCAAATTTATTTACGTTTTAAGCAATTTTCAAGTGTTAAGCTACAAATTATGAAACTGTCCCAGAGGTTTACTTCGTTTCATAATATTTTGTATAACTTTTTTTTATTATATTTACGAATCATTTTTTGGATTAGCTAAAATTGAAGTAGATTGGTATTTTTATTAGATTTAAACAGCAATTTCGTTTTTTTTTTAATATATTGATCGGTTCACTTCTTATAGTACTTAACAAAGTGCCCCAGAAGGGAGTCTTTATAGCAATATTTGAGGAAGAAATCTAAGCCTTCAGGTTTTTTGTACTTGGATATATACGTTAGGTACGCTGATCTCGGCAGGTACAAAACATTATACCCTGATTTCCCATTTTCAATGGGTTCAGGGTATAAAAACTACAAGCTTCAGATTTATTCTTGCCGAACATATTTTCTTCAATATCTCAGTTCCCTTTCTGAAAAGTAGTAAATATAGTAGAGCTCTCAAATTTTCGACTATGTTTATAGTAATAGAGATATAGTAGTGTAGTAGTCGCAATATAGTAGTAGAAATATAATATTAAATAAGTAGCAATATAGTATTAGAATTATAGTATTATAGTAGTAGCAATTCGGTAGTAAAAATCTAATATTATAGTAGTAGTAATATAGAAGTAGAAATATACTATTATAGTAATAGCAATATAGTAGTATAAATATAGTATTAAAGTAGTAGCAATATAGTAGTATAAATATAGTATTATAGTAGTAAATATGGAAAACAAATAGCCTTCTATATGGTTACTCTAGGCTATAGTGTAAATAAAGTTTGTATCCAGCTTATACAGCAATATAGAACTCTACATCTTTTAGTATTTACAGATACAGACTGACAAACAGAGCATATCTGGCCACTGCTAATAGTGCTAATCCAGCATAAACTTTATGAGCCAACAACAGGCACAACAATAATATGAAGTATTTCTGAAGAGCATAAAAGACTCTAATAACTTTTAAGTTCAGCTTGAAAACTTGCCACTTTTAGTCAGTAATAATAAACTCAATTAAACTAAAAAATAAAAAATAAAATAAATAATAATAATAAATTAAGTTGTCAATTGAACAAAGAAATTGAGGGCCTCAATTAAATGTGAACAGATCCGGCTGCGTCGCTCAATCGCGTGGTAAAAATCGGCGAATTACAAATTTTATTACTCATTCTTGTTGCTGGCAGCTAAAAAAAAACAAGCATAAAAAGGAAACGTTCTGTCTGCATTAGGGTGTCGAGCACAATAAATTTTGCAATGTTTTCCATTTTCGAGTATAAAATTCATGGAGGGGCGACACTGAGCTGCGTCTGTCTGCTCCACAAAGAGCAGTGGCCCAATGCAGGGTCGCAGCGTTCGTCATTGGCAAAAAAAAAAAAAAAACCGGAAAGGAACAAGAACAACTGTTCGGCCATTGTCCGGCTGCATGTTCAGTGACCCATTGGACGCTGCAAGCGCCGCCTAATTGAGATTCAAGTGTACTTGGCTGCTTGGCGCATTGCTCATCTTAGCCAGAGTCAATATTTGCTCAGAGTTGCAGCTATATGAGTGGACAAGATGTGGTTTGGTCTGAAGATGCTCAAAAATCGATACGTCTTTAAATCATGTCTGAAAAAAAACTCCGCCTAGCAACAGGACGAAAAATAAAATGTAAAAGGACCTGCAGACAGACAGTTGAGACGTGGGACCAAGGCAAAGGCACAGGCAACGACAACGCGCAACACTTGCAAAATCAAATAAAGGAAACTACGACAGCTGCACGGGACTCGCGGGATGAGTAGTCCCTCATATATATATAGCAGGGGTTGCTCACATACACACACACACACACACACACATGGGCACAATGAGGCCTGCGTATGTGTGCCACATGGAAATTGCAAAGGATTTTAAAAGAGGCTGCAAGACAAAGTGAGCTGAGCCTAAGCCTGCCTGGCGAGGGAAAAACTACCTGACACAGACAAAGGCAGCTCAAAGGCAGGTTTCACACACACACACACACGCACGCACAAGCACATGCATACAAATCAGAGTTGCTTGTGCGACGCAAAGCGCATGCGCTAAAAAAAAATTCAGCAAGCAAATGCAGAAAAGGAATTTGGAAAAACGGCAAATGCTAAATGAAAATGCTCAAAACAAATGCTGGAAACAGTTTTAAAACCAACAGAAAACATGCTAGTTTATAAATTTTATAATTTTGCCATGTTTTTAACGGCCTAAACGCATTTGCTGGCAAATAGAAGACGCAGGCTCCAGGCCGCACACACCCTTTTGTTTGACAGTGTGTGTGTGTGCGTGTGTGTATGTGGACATTAACTAAGTTGATGCGCTAAAGCGAAAACTTAAGTTTTTTGGCGAAAAATCAATAGGAAGCTGTGCCAAAAGCGCACAAATTCACCTGACATAAATCATAACTGCGACTGCAGCAGGCTCAGGCGCTTTGGCTGTGGGTGTTGGCAGCGCTGTGTGTCGCGGGTGGGCGTGGATAACGGCAGACAAAAGAAGAAGTTGCCAGACAGATGCGAAAAATACCTACCGAATTGAATTGGCGAATTGATGAGCCGCTGACTAGCTGACTGGATATGCCGTTAATGTTTATGCACAAAAACACTCACTAGCACTGGCACTAGGCGTAGTGCGAGCAAATTGTAACAGGGTGCCACTAATCCACTGGGGTGGCGACTCTGCACAACAAATGCTGCACAACAAACACACACGCACGCTGTGCTCTGCTTTTGACTCTTAATTTCGGATATTATTTATTGCTTTTGCATTTTTATTTAACTCGATTCACAATTTACGCTAGAACCACCACCAGCGAACCGGTTTGCGGGGGTGTGAGTACCGTCCGTACCGTAACCGTTGCCCAAACAATGCTCACATACACATACACAGTCGCACTCGGTAAACGCTGACGTAAACTCCGACTTCAATACGTTCGACGGTTAACACGCGACGGTCCAAACCAGACTGAATTGCCTCGCTGTCTGAGAGTTGCTCTGAAGCGACCGGCCATTTTGCTTGCGCTCTCTCACCGCTCACTGTCGCTCCGTGTGTGTGTGAAGGGGCATTTGTTTGGGAAATTTTGCAGGGATATTTTGAGGAGACACCTGTTGAGCGACGACAGCTGGGGAAATGAAGTGCCTTTTGTTATTGTTGGGAATTAGAAGTGGAATTATTATATTATAAACTTTTAGAGTGAATGTGTAAGGTCTTAGAAATGTCATAAATATATATACATATATATATTCTTAGTCAGCAGATGCTGACTCAACTTAGTCGTGAGCAAATCTAGTGAGGGATTTACCTTAGGCGAAGTATCTATACTCTCTATAAGAAAAATTTCAAGATTGTTTTTTTTTTGTTAAAATATTTTTATTCGGAATATGAATTTGATATAAAGCATATGCATTTTGCTTATAATTCTTGCTTTGTCAATTTAAACAAAATTAAACACAACCTAAATTCTTTTAATATTTAAAGTATAAGAAATTAGAGGAAACATCGATATCTATATATATATATATATATATAGTATATATATATATATCTCAAACATAAAGGTACAATGAATAAATGCCTTGTTAAGGAAGTCGAAAGCTCTATATATAACTAGGATTATTTAAATTTCGGGAAGACATTCAATAAAACATAATAGAAATCTTAAAGTAAAAATTAAAAATAATAGTAATTGTGACTTAAAACATAATATATAACTTAAGTTAATACATATATGCATATTATATGTACATAAAACGAGAGATTCGATTGCTTAAGTAGACATTTTGAGCGAGTTAATTGCGTTTTCCGTTTGGGATCTGAGTATTTTTAAGTAACATTTGTCAAGTCTTTAGGTTCGATCCTTAAATGCGCCGGGAGTTGAGATGAATACGGTAATAAGTCTATTGAAATCAAGTCTGTGGACGTATTTGTTCAGTACATATATATCGCGATGAGTGGTCGATTATAAATTATAGTTGTACGTTTCGAGTATTTTGAGTGAGTCGGATATCGGGGCATATATAGATATATATATATATATATATATATAGAGAGAGGGAGAGTATCCATCCGCTTGCCTTCCGGCATTTATCCTGTATTCAGAGAGCTAAATTCGTCGACTTTTTAGTTCCTGCGCGTTGCGTCCTGTATGATGATCTTGTTCTTCTGCCGCGTCACCTTCGTGGACGTCGGGGCGGGCATCAGGCGCTTCAGCTGATCCTGGTTGATGTTGGCCAGCGCCTTCTCCTTGCCCCTGGCCGACGTGCCGGTGTTTGCCGTTGTTGTCGTCGTGCTGGTTGTGGTTGTGGCCGCCGTGGTGGTCGTCTCAATTAGCGCCGTGGACTCATCCGCCGTGGAGGAGGAGCCCGCGGCAGCAGCAGCTGCGCTTGCATAGCGCGTAAGCACCTGGAACTTGGCAAAGATATTGCGTCCACTGCTACGCTCCTTGTCCTTGTACTTGTCGAGGACGGCGGGCGTGGGCTTCGCCTGCTGCGCCTTGAGCAACACCTTGTTGCTGGCCGCCTTGTAGAAGTCCAGGTCGTAGTCGAACTCGCTGCTGGTGCCCTGGCTGGTGGCGGCGGGCGCCAGAGCGCGATCGCCATAGCTGGCGGAGCTGGCCGAGGTCTCGGCCGCCAGATGCCGCAGCATCAGCGTTAGCTTCGTCTCGTGCTGGCGCTGCAGCAGCACGGCATTGCGCTCGCCCTCGAGCCGGGCCTGACGCACGGCATTCGAGAGGACACGCTCCTTCCACTCCCAGGCATCGCGTTCGCGCTCCAGCTGCACCAGCTGCTGCTCCAGCTTGCGGGAGGAGTCCCTCAAGTCGATGACCTTCACGAAGTACTTGTAGAGCAGCGTGCGCATCTCCTCCGACGAGAGCTTGTTGAGTCGCGCCATTAGCATCTGCTCGCCCTTCTCCCGCTGCAGCCGCTCGGTGGACAAATCAATGGATTTGTGGCCGCAGATGAGCTCGTTCTTGAACTCGATGGCCTCGTCAATGGCCATGATCGCCTCGTCGCACTCGAGCAGCTTGCGCTCCTCCCGCTGCGTCAAGATCTTGTCCCGCTTCAGCTTTCGATCCAGCGTGCAGCGCTGCTCCAGCAAATGGTCGCGCGTTCGCCTCAGATTGCGAATCTCGTGGCGCAAGCCTTCCTGCTGGGCTGGGGACTTCTCGCCGCTGTCCCACTGCTCCAGATTCTCGGACTTCTCGCGCAGTATGTGATCCAAGTGGGTGATGCGCGCCTGCACCGCCTTCAGCTGCTCGGGATTCGACTCCATTTTGACTAGTGACCCCTCCTTCAAGCTCTTCAGCTCGGCCTCCAGCTGGTCGCGCAGCTTGCACTCCTTCTTCAGCTTCTTCTGCAGCTCCTCGATCTGCTTGCGCGACTCGGCCACGGATTGCTGCAGTTTCTTCAGCTTTTGGCCGCTCTCGCCCGCGATGTGCTTCATCGAGCTGAGATCCTGCAGGCGCTGCTCAATGTGCGCTATGATAGCGTCCCAACGCTCGATTTCCGTCTTGTCCTTGCCCTGCACCAGCGCCTTGGCCAGATGCTTCTTGGCCTTCTCACACTCCGCATCCAGCTTGGCCTTCTTCTTGTGGAAACGCTGCTTGGCATGGCTGCGCGTCTCCCGGTTCTTGATCAGCTCACTGATTATGTTCTTCTTGAGCTGCATCGTTTGCTCGATTTCCTTCAGTTGGCGCTGGCGTGCCTCGATCTCGGCGCTCAGCTTGCGCATCTTCTTCTGGACTTGGTCTACGGGTCCGTTTGCGGCAGCCACGCCAGCCACGGCAGTGCCTGCTGAATTATTCAGTGGATCGAATTCGGCTGGCAGCTCCGGGCCCGTTGTCTGCTGCGAGGCCACGCGATTGAGCATCGCCAGCTCAGCGCTGCTTAGGCTGGCGCCCGGCTGTATGCTGCGCCGACGTCCTGTAGAGTATTTAATGAGCGAGATGTGGAGCCACACCTAAATATCAAATACTCACCTCCCAGGCTAACCTTGCGCTCGTCGCACTTCTCAGGCGGTGCCTCCTGCGCTGGCTGCTCTCGCTCTTTGTCCTGGCTCTGCATGACCGCCTTGGGCTGCTTCAGCATGAACTCCTCGTGCTTGGCTTGAATCAGCGCATTCGTCTTGCTCCGAAACTCATCCATGAGGCTATCGAGCTTCTCGGCCAGATCTGGACGCTGCGACTCATTGTCGGTCTCATTGTCCGAGTTCGGCTGGCAGGAGGTTTCCGGCTCGCTGATGGACTCCTCTGGCTCCTCCGCCTCCTGGATGGGCACCAGAGGCTTCTGATTGCGCAAGGCTTCGCTGGAACTGAGACACTCCTCGCACTCCTGCTTCAGAAAGAGCCACTCCTCAATCTGCTCCTTCTCCAGCTCCGTAATAGCATTCGAGCCCATTAATCTGGAGAGGGAAAAGGGTGAATCAAACTAGAAAAGAGTTCATAATCAGTCCACTCACTTGGCGAAGAGTCCCTCTGCATTGGACACCAGCTTGAACCACTGACTGGCTGCAAACTGCAGTCCGAAGTTGTCCCCGTTGGGCACGGCTACGGCCGCCATGAGCGCTGCCGTGCCCGCCGCTTCTGGATTATGCGGCAATGCCTCCGGCGATATGGGCGTATTGTCATCGGAGAAGGTATTCATGATGACATAGTTGCGTACGCATTGCACCTTGAAGCCGAACTGCAGATTGCCCAGCGTCTCGCTAAGATGCTGCTCCTGCGGCGACACACACAGAATGACCAAGGTCTGAGCACGACCGCCAAACGAATCCTTCAGTAGAGTGGTCAAGGTGGTCTGGCCGTAGGGAATGTTGCCATTGACGCCGTACATAATGCTCGGATCAGTCAGTGTGTTGACCACCTGCTCCAGCATCTGCAACCCAGCGTCGCGTGGATGGCCCGGCGGTGGCTCTCCCCAGCGCTCGCTGGCGCACAGATCCGAGAAGCTGGCTGTGGAGAGACGGTGCTGAATGAGGCCCTCCTTGGACACCCACTGCTGCTCCAGGGTCAGTGTGAAGAGCGTGTGGGCGGGCGACTGTTGCTTATTGCTTAGACCCAGCTGCAGCCAGTGGAAAACATCCTCCACCGTGGTGCAGTGGACATTGCCCATGCCCAGCAAATCGCGGATTTCACCATTGCAGATCTCCACGAAGCCAACATTCACGGCGTAAGTGCGATCTACAGAAAATACAGTTATTAAATCAAACTCGTGCTAGTCAATCCATCAACTTACCTGAGTAGGCCCCAATGTGTATGAAGATCTCACGCACGCAGCGCTGCACCACGCCCTGGTCCGCCTCCCCGTAGACGCACTCGAAGCCATGCCCGTAGAGCGTGTAAGTCTTGCCCGTGCCGCGCTGCCCGTATGTAACCACGGACGCATCGAAGCCCTCCAGGAACAAGCTGATCAGCGGAAACACTGTCTGATGATACACCTGGCTCTGTGTGGTGCTGCTGGGCAGCGCATGTGTCACGGGCACAGTGTGGGCGCCCACCTGTATTAGACCCGCCGCAATGCTGTCCAGGGCCGCACCACCGGGCAGTGCGCTGGGTAAGCCGAGGGCCGAAACTGCGATTGGTATTGCCTGCACGCAGCAACCACTGCCGTTGCCGTTGCCATTGTCTGCGGTTTCATTTGTATTCAGCTGAGTGGCGCCTGGCTCATTATTGCCATTAGCATCTATTGCCGTTGCTTGTAATAGCAACTGCGGGGGTGGCGTTGGCGAAGGCAGAGGCGGGTTAGGGGAAGACGGCTTCGATTGCGGTTTGTCTGCTGCTGCGGTTGCTGCTGCGTCGCCATCCTCCGGCGCTTGATGCTCCGGCTTGTTTTCAAGCTCTGCGTAGGGATAGATGCGTACGGCCACTTGTATCGGTATTTCCATTGTTTGTCGTCGCTTTGGCAACAGTTTTTCACTTTGACTTTTGCATTTTTATATATATATTTCGCGCATCTTAAAAATGATTGCGAATACTGCTGAATCGATATTGCTGCGCACTGACAACAACTATCGATAACCGAGAGATAGCATATTGCTAACAAGCATTGTGGTATTTTATTTAAATTGAATAAAAATACCAAATATACCAAATATCATGTTTTGACCAATTGTATAATTCCATATAATGTTATTATGTTATAGCGATTATGCGAAATACAAACAATAAGCTTACCTTTAGTTATTGTCAAAATAGATACAAAATCAAATCATTTTGCCCAGCTGAAGCTACTCAATACTTTAATGATCGAAAACTATCGATAGCTTGCAGTCGAGTTAAAGCAATTTGTTGACAGTTCGCCTGCCGATACTTTACGACAGCCCTCGTACTATTTATCGCTTTTCACGTTACTTTTCAGCGCGTGTTTTTTTGTGTGTGCAAAACGTTTTTGCGAATAATTCAGAATTTTAACAAGACGCAGAGATGTCGAAACGACGCATTGAAGTGGGCGAGACATACGCCAGCAAGTCGCGAAAGTAAGTATATCTGACAACACATAAATATTTGATCCGATGCTCACAATGTTGTGCCAATTACAGGGAATCGGAAGCTTCGACTTCGGCTGCAGCAGCCTCTGCCGCCGGCACCGTTGCCCAGATTTTAGGCGGATTTGTGCCGAGTAAGCAGGTAAGTACTTTAAATGACACACCTAAATATATATGCAACAATGCCTTAATACATATTCCTTTGATAGCCACCAACCATGAATCCGTTTACCATGAAGCCTTACTCCCAACGCTATCAGAACTTGTACAAGAAGCGCATCACACTGCCCGTGTTCGAGTATCAGGCCGACTTTATGCGGCTGCTCAGCCAGCATCAGTGCATTGTGCTGGTGGGCGAGACTGGCTCCGGCAAGACGACACAGATACCGCAATGGTGTGTGGACTTCGCTGTGTCCAAAGGACGCAAGGGGGTATCCTGCACACAGCCACGTCGTGTGGCCGCCATGTCGGTGGCCCAGCGTGTCTCCGAGGAAATGGACGTTAACCTGGGCGAGGAAGTGGGCTACTCCATTCGTTTCGAGGATTGCTCCTCGCCCAAAACACTGCTCAAGTACATGACAGACGGTATGCTGCTGCGTGAGGCCATGTCGGATCCGATGCTGGATCAATACCAGGTCATACTGCTCGACGAGGCGCACGAGCGCACGCTGGCCACCGACATACTGATGGGCGTGCTCAAGGAGGTGATTCGCCAGCGCAATGATCTCAAGCTGGTGGTCATGTCGGCCACCCTCGATGCTGGCAAATTCCAGCAGTACTTTGACAATGCGCCGCTGATGAACGTGCCCGGACGCACGCATCCCGTGGAGATTTTCTACACACCAGAGCCCGAGCGCGACTACTTGGAGGCAGCCATACGCACAGTCATACAGATACATATATGCGAGGAGATCGAAGGTGAGTGGGCAGATAAACCTTAGCTAAAGCGTCTACTCACCCTTGTCACTACTCCAAACAGGCGACATACTGATGTTCCTCACTGGCCAGGAGGAGATCGAGGAGGCTTGCAAGCGCATCAAGCGCGAGATTGACAATCTGGGCTCGGAGATCGGCGAACTGAAGTGCATTCCCTTGTACTCCACCCTGCCGCCCAATCTGCAGCAGCGCATCTTCGAGGCGGCTCCGCCGCCCAATGCCAACGGTGCAATCGGCCGCAAGGTCGTGGTGTCCACAAACATAGCCGAAACCTCGCTGACCATTGATGGCGTTGTATTTGTGATTGATCCGGGCTTTGCCAAGCAGAAGGTCTACAATCCACGCATACGAGTCGAGAGTCTGCTCGTCTCGCCCATATCGAAGGCCTCGGCCCAGCAGCGTGCCGGTCGCGCCGGTCGTACACGGCCCGGCAAATGCTTCAGACTCTACACGGAGAAGGCGTTCAAGAACGAAATGCAGGACAACACCTACCCAGAGATATTGCGCTCAAATCTGGGTAAGTTTGGGCCATGAATTTAACTCAATTCCAATTTAAATTGTTTCAATTGTGGTTTAGGCACTGTGGTGCTGCAGCTCAAGAAACTGGGCATCGATGACTTGGTGCACTTTGATTTCATGGACCCGCCCGCGCCGGAGACGCTGATGCGCGCTCTGGAGCTGCTCAACTACTTGGCCGCCCTCGACGACGACGGCAATTTGACTGATCTCGGCGCCGTGATGTCCGAGTTTCCGCTGGATCCGCAACTGGCCAAGATGCTGATAGCCAGCTGCCAGCACAACTGCTCCAACGAGATACTCTCAATTACGGCCATGCTGTCGGGTGAGGCACTAACTCCAAACTCCCTTAAGTTGTAGACTGACTCAGATTAGACTTACCCAAATTGAAAAGTAGCTAGCGCCAGTTTCCCGATGCACTCTGACCCTGACCTTTAGCTGTATTCCCCCCCAACGTGCAAAGAAAAAAGTTTATCAATTTATTTGTTCTTTGCATTCAACACTGAAGTCAAGTTGCACGTGCGTTGCCACTCGATGCGCGCATTCGCTTGAAATGTGCTGCGGCGGCTCAAATAGATTTGCCTTGATTAGTTGGGGCCAGCCATGTGGCCTCGAACGCACTTGCAACTCACAAATGCAATCAAATCTCTGACTCAAATATCTAGATTGCCTAGCTGACAAAACTGTAAGCACAATCTATATGTTTATATAACAAAAAAATGTTCTGAATTTGCGCTTAATCGAAACCAAACCAATTCAAACATCAAACACCAAAAACCCAAGTGCCACAGTGCTTCTTGCGACCCAACGAGGCTAAGAAGGTGGCCGACGAGGCCAAGATGCGTTTCGCTCACATCGACGGGGATCATCTGACGCTGCTGAATGTCTACCACGCCTTCAAGCAGAGTAAGTTTTGCTGACTTCTTCAAGTCGACTCCAGTTTCATTTAATTTGCTCTGCCGCAGGCAGCGAGGATCCGAACTGGTGCTATGAGAACTTCATCAACTTTCGCTCGCTCAAGAGCGCTGACAATGTGCGCCAGCAGCTGGCCCGCATCATGGACCGCTTCAATCTGAAGCGCACAAGCACAGAGTTCACCTCGAAGGACTACTATGTGAATATACGGAAGGCTCTCGTGCAGGGCTTCTTTATGCAGGTGGCCCATCTCGAGCGCACGGGACACTATCTGACCATCAAGGACAACCAGAACGTGCAGCTGCATCCCTCGACATGCCTCGACCACAAGCCCGACTGGGTCATCTACAACGAATTTGTGCTGACCACCAAGAACTATATACGCACAGTGACTGATGTCAAGCGTGAGTTAACTATATGCTATATATACATAAGTTCATATCTGATCTAGTTGTCCTCTGATATTGCAGCTGAATGGCTGCTCAGTCTGGCGCCGCAGTACTACGATCTGGGCAACTTTCCGCAGTGCGAGGCCAAGCGCCAGCTGGAGCTGCTGCAGCAGCGCATGGAGACGAAGCAATACCAGAAGGGCTTCTGAGCTGATCACTGGACGATCGAGTTTTTAATCAACTAGTTTATAAACAATATTCACAAGTCTAATTATAATGCGCGTTTAAGTAGCCGCCACGGAACTCAGTTTGCTTAAATGTTCGTTCAACTTGAATTCGGTTTGGAATAATCACAACAGCAACAACAACAAATATTGTTTTCCTTTATTGAGAGACTTAAACACCGCTAAGAATTCCGATTAGTGTTAATAAAAGCAACCTTTTTGTATAACTCAAATAAGTATTCGTGGCTAACTTCAGCCGTTCGTCTTCTGAAATTGGATAAGTATGACCAAATAGGTGGCGATAGCCGAGGCAAACTACGAGAGATTATTAGATTTTAAATGAATTAAGAACTAAGATTAATTTGTTATTTCAATTAAGTTTATATTACGACTTACCGATGTCAAAATGGTGCGATTGACCCGACAGAGGCCGCTGGCTGAGAACTCGGCATCGTCGACGAGCAGCTGCTGCCAGAACTTCTTGGTCTCCTCCACCAAGATGGGCTCGAAGACCTTGCGCTCGATTTCGCACACAATTTGAATCGTTTTGCGCGCCTCGCGCGCTGCCACATGACACGGCTCGACGACCATGAGCAGGCGCAGGAAGTGAAAGATAATCCAGAGCATCTGCACCCAGACATAGCCGTTGTCCCGCTTATTGAGCATCTCCAGAAATAGAAAGTACGCAGTGGCCACCAAGTGCAGCAGGCAAGAGACGAGTATGAAGAGCACGGCAATGCCATAGAATCTAAAATAGTTGCATTTTATTATTCATTTGATTTATATATCTATATTTTTAGGCATCACCTGGAGAGCAAACGCACGCATTTGCCCAGCGACTCGTGATTGTCGGCCATGGCGCGTATGAGTAAACTTTTGTTCTTGGCTGATGAAGAGAGGATATGGAGCATATATATATATTAGTAGCTATAACTACTTACTTGCGGACTCATTGGGCAATGCCTCTGTGTTTAGCTTGGTTAAGCTGGCATGCAGCGCCATGGGCATCATGGGCTTAAAGCTGATGGACTTGACGGCGCTGACCCGCACCAGATTGGCGGCATTGGCATTGCCATAGGTTTTCTCTGCAAAGATAGAGCTTGAGTTTATAGACTCTAAGATCAATTAGGCTAGTCACCACTCAGGTAGCTGGTTCTCAGCATTTGGTTGAGCCGCTTGTAGCGCCTGCCCAGGCCGTACGCCGTATTCGCAAAGTTGATGTGCAGCCCGGTCAGTATGAAGTAGAGGCTGTAGAAGGGTATATACCACTGCACGTTGAGCTCTGGTGGCAATGGGATGTTGTAGCAGTTTAAGATCAGACTGAATCCACTGGCAGCACTCACCCGTGTCCGCCTGGTTGATGTTCATCTCCTGGGCCATGCGCACCCAGGTGCCCACGTCCAGGCCGAGCAGGATGCCAATGACCACCAGCGAGACACTGGCCATGGCATACGCGCGCCAGCGATCCTTCTTCACATTGTTATACGGACTCAGCGTGCTGTCGATCTGTGCAGGGAATTTAACTTTACAAAATATAGAATTTATTTGAATATCTGTTTTACCCGCTCCAGTCGCGTGTTCAGCTCCTGTGTGGCGCGCAGCCCGAAGAGGCCACAGTAGACACCCGTTACGATGGCCAGCACCACAACGGACACGTCCGAGGCCGTCACCACCTTCGAAGTCGCCGATTTCATTCTGAAAGAGGCACTTTTGATGTGTTGGGTTTTATTCAAATTTAAATTCATTTATTCAATGAAGCAACACATAAGAGCGAATCGGGAAGGCTATCCTTACTGTCTACATGAAGGACAACACTTTAAGGAACGTTAAAGCACACATGAAGATGAGATTATAACTGTTATTAATGAAAAAGATTTCTATTTATTTTATAATGTATGAGCTCATCATATTTTATATGAAATATTTGTTTTTTTTTTTCTTATTGCTTTAATTTTACCTTTTTTTATTTGTCTAATTATATAATTATATGTAGACATGGCCAAGTTAGTTGTACGTACGTTAAAAATTCCATATTCCAATATTTAGAACCTATTTTATTTAAATTAATTTGAACATGCAGCAGAACATACCCGCTTCTTTATCCCGCCGAAAATTCAAACAATTTTTTCAATGCCATCTTTCTGCGCGGGCTCATCAACAGAAAACAGAACCGCTCGCTTCAAGTTTCAATTTAATACTGATTTTAGTCTCCACTGGATCAGCTGGAGTGAGCGAGCAGAGGGAGAGCGAGCGCAGAGGCTGAGTGGAGAGCATACGAAGACGTAGAGCATACGAAGACCGTCAAGCGAAGGGGCAGCATAATGAGTGCGAATGCAGAAAGGCTACTGGCAGCCAAAAGAGAGCAGAGAAAAGGCAAGCACAGTTAGAATATGCACAGACAGCCCAACAGAGAGAGCGCCAGAACAGTTAGAATCTGCACAGGCAGCTCAAGCAGAGGGAGCGCGAGCATAAGCAGCGTAAGCAGAGGCATCGCGAGCACAGTTAGAATGAGAGCATATACATACGTAGAAGATCATAGGCAAACCAATCACAAGGTCTGAGCGCAGGGCAAATGGAGACAGGCGGAATGAGCATAAGAATAGTAAGCGCAAGAAGAGTAAGCATCGAAGGCACTAACAGAGCTAGACTGAATGCAAGGAGGAGTGGCACTAACACGCCTACAAATTTAACTCCATGTAAAAGACTCAAAAGGCTCAATATTCTTTAAGCTCTTGAGCTATTTTACCTATGACTACATAAAATTCGAATTTCTGACTTTTATCCAAAGCAGCACATAAACCTATAAAATATAATAATAAATTAAAATATAATAATAAATTGTAATGTCCATTTTTCAAGCTTTAAAAAATTTCAGTAAAATTTGCTAATTCCAAATATATATTTTTATTGTTCCATTAAATTTTTAAGTTTTCTCATAATTATAAAAAGTTCTTGATATTGTTGCCATTCGTATCCTTTTTCCAGACCCTCTCTAGTGCAGTAGAGCTTCCCCAGTCAGCGGCTCAGCAGCTGCTGGCGCCTCACGAACAATGCGGCCAATGGGCCTGAAAGTGGGGCGTGGCAGATATGGGGGCTTATCGTGTCCGGCCAGAGCCATGGCAAAGAGCGAGAGCAGCAGCAGGACAAGAGTGAACTTCATTCTGATTGAGTTGAAAAAATCTATTTGATGCTTTCGAACTGATCGCAGCGCGTTTTATAGCCCCGAAACTAGCTTGGGGACTCACAGAGCTGGTTATTTTTCCATTTAATCAATTTTAAGCCCCGTCTAGCCCCAACTTAAAAGTAAAAACAGTAAAAAACAAGTGGGACGTGTTTACGTTTAATGAACCAGATTGATATATAGCATTGTACTTGAACAACTAAGTCTAGCTGATATCGAAAATTTATGTCTAAGAGCAGAGATGGATTTATTTAAATGTATATATAGTATATATACATACCTGTATAAGTATATTTAATATATTTAAAGTCTCTCTATTCTAGCAGTTTTTAGTAGTACTTAAATTAAATAGTTCAATATTATTAATAATAATTTAATATAAATTATTAAATTAAATTATATTTTTAAAAATTTTAAAATAATTAAACCTAATTAATGTATATTAAATTAAATAAAAAAAATAATAATGTTTTCTAATCATTTGGAGTTGAATTAGAAGGAGCGTAAATGTCGCTCTCCCTGCACTCAGTTTAGCTGTGTTAGTGCCTTCGCTGCTTGTTTGACCTGCGCTTGCTCTTTTTATGCTCATTCTGTCTGTGTCCGTTTGCCCTGTGCTCAAGCCTTCTGATTGGTTTGCTTATGATCTTTTACTTGCGCTCAGACTTGCTGTGCTCGCGCTGCCTGTGCTTGCGCTCTCTCTCTCTCTCTCTGCTTCGACTGCCTGTGCTTCTTCGTAACTGTGCCCGCGTTCCTTCTGCTCGTACTGCCTATTCTGCTTATGCTTGCACTCCCCCTATTTCTGCTGCCTGTGCATATTCTAACTGTGCTGGCGCTCTCTCTGCATGGGTGCCTGTGCATATTCTAACTGTGCTCGCTCTCCCTCTGTTTGGGCTGCGAGTAGTCGTTCTGCATTCGCACTCATTATGCTGCCACTTCGTATGATGGTTTTAGTTTATGCTCGTTTTCTGGCACTCGTTCTGCCTGGGCTCGTTCTCCCTGCGCTTGTTTATTTAATATACATTATAAAATATAGAGGAGGTAACAAGTACAGAGAGCAGTTGAGAAACTGTTGAGCCAAAGTTGAGCTAGAGCAGGGCCATAGGCAGACCCAGAGCACAGCCAGATTTGAGTAAGAATTCAGGCAAAGTTGAGCCACAGTTGAGAAACTATTGAGCCAGAGCAGGGCAACAGTTGAGTCAAATCTGGAGCAGAGCTAAAACTGTTGAGCTAGAGCAAACCCAGTCAGACAGTGATTTGTGGCTACAGTTCCAGCAAAGCTATGTCCATAATATCATTACATAGCTATATACGATGCAGCTCATGCATATATTACCTATATCGAACAAAAAGTTCCCCTAGATAACTCCCAATCAATGCTGATAGCGAAAAAAGCAATTACTTAGCCAGGTCACATACATTTTTCTTTGTCTCCAAGCCCCAAGAAAACCCCCTTAAAAAATTACCTCAGCTCAAGCGCAGCTCAACTTGGCTATAAAAGCCGCTCGCTGTCAAGCAAACGGCATCAATCAAGCTTTGTCAACTCAATCAGAATGAAGTTCACTCTTGTCCTGCTGCTGCTCTCGCTCTTCGCCATGGCTCTGGCCGGACACGATAAGCCACCATATCTGCCACGCCCCACTTTCAGGCCCATTGGCCGAGTTGTTCGTGAGGCGCCACAAGCTGCTGAGCCGCTCCTGGCGGATGCACCACAGCTATAGAAGGGCTACTAAGGAGCAATACAGAGATCTACTATGTAAAGTTGGACTTTCAAAAAGAATAAAGAATTCCAAAATATATAAATTCTTCACTGTATACACTGAGGGCTCTGTAACATTTCATAAAGTATTTTTAAAATTTTTTTGAAAAAAAAGCTTACTAAAAGCTGGTCATCATGAACACCCACCCAAATAGCGAATATCTCGGAAAATATGGCCCGCACAGTTACCAAATTTTTTATGTAGACCTCAAAATAAATTATCTTTAAGAAAAAAATTACTTAAGCAAGATATATAGATATATCCATGCAGGAAAAATCAAAGTTTGACTCCCGAATGATACAGAAAAAAAAACAATAAATTTCAAATCACTTACCGAACGGGTATATTAGAATTGGCATCGAATAGAAGTCCGCGATATGTTAGGAAAACTAGTTAAATAGCAATAGTAGTAGATCGTGGCTATATCCCAGTGAGCACTCTACCTACCCATTATCAAGCACAGGCATACAGAGTATATGGAGAAAAGCCAACTGCGCCGTATCTCTAGCTGGCCTTTCGCGTTCTTTTTGGCCGAATAGGGCGCAAGGGCCAGGAGTTTGCTAATATAAAAGATGCCAATGCTGGGCTCCGAAATTTCCATAGCTTTTTTTTCCCGAATTTGAAACGTTGACGCCAGACGCTCGAGTGGAACTGCGCGTGAAAAGCGCAAATAAGCGAGCAGCAAAAATTGTGTTTATCATTTGACACTGAACAAATAGTGCGCTCCCGTGTTTGACCATTATTAGAGCCGGACAGCCTAAGTGAAAATTGAGGAAAGCAAACGCCGCACACACACACAGGGGAATCGACTGTTGACAATAGTTTTGTCTGGCTGTAAATAATAATTAGAGTGGGGCACATAGCTATACATACGTCAATCAATTAAGGACATGGCAGCCAATTATATATATATCTGGCTTTATGAATGAAAATATACGTTGCAGTGGTAATTGTCACGCTATTTGATTTGAGTCCTGCGAAAATTAAATTTAATTTCTTAGAAAACAACAGAAATAAATGGAAAAAAAATTGCATTTTGCTTAACAATTTCCGAATGGCAGGAAAATAAAATGTTTATAAATATCTCTCTTCAGCACTAGTTCGGCACGGTGTGGGCATTGAATATCTCAATCCAGTAGCCATCGGGATCCTTGACGAAGGCCAAGCCCTTCATGCGGCCATCGTCGGGCTTCTTGATGAACTCGACGCCGTGCTCCTCGAAGCTGCACAGATATATATATAAAAGATATGATATATACATATATAGATTATCTTAAACTGTCAGACGAACCGCTTGCAAGCTGCATAAACATCCGGCACCATGAGTCCAATGTGGCCAAAGCCTCGTGGATCGCTGTTGCCCGTGTGATAGCTTTGATCTGGATCGCTCTCGGTGCCCCAGTTGCTAGAGGAACAAAATTAAAATATATAAATATATAGTATCAAGGCAGTCATATCAACCCACTCACTGCGTCAGCTCAATGGTGGCCTTTCGACTCATTGCCCAGCTGCGACGCTCTTTGGCATCCTTAGGCACATCGGCGGGGTTTTCATAGCTGTAAAAACAGTTATCATTAATGTCATGTGCTAATTAGCAACGCCAGTGGACCTACCCCATGAAGTACAAGCTGAACTTGGCCTCGGGAAAGTCCAATTTGACCAGCAATGTCATGCCCAAAACACCTGTGTAGAAGGGCAGCGATTTGCGTGGATCCTTAATGCGGTACATCGTCTGCTGGAAGATGAAATCCTGCCCACAAATTGTTGCCGCTTTTATTTGCACTCGCCAAATTCATTCAATTCCAGCTTACCTTTGTGGCTGCATCCTGTTTTTGGCAAAGCTCGTCGGCTTCTGCATTGGTCAGGCCCGTAACATCGCCCATTTTTGTCCACAATCACTTGTTGCTGTCAATCCAATTGGCAAAATTTTACTTTTTGCCAAAAAAAAACACGTTGCCTGCCAAACTGCCAATCAGCTGTTTGCCAGTGATCAGCTGTTCGCGCAAAGGAGCAACACAGGCACATCTCAAGGCACCAGTATTAATTTCGCATAAAATAAATGCATATAAAATGCATTTTCCATTTAGATTATTATCATTGTGTGTCTCTCCATGAACTCAGTCTGAAATATAACTTTCAAGTCATTTTGTGCCGCACGCAGCTGGCGGTGTGTTTATCAGCTTTATCGATATATACATATATACATTTGCTTACATTATATCGATAGGTATTTGTGTGATTTTTGCTGCTGTTTCGATTTTATGCGCCACACACAGTGCTGCATAACGTTTCAATAACAAATCGTATCGGAATCAAATTGTAACAGTCTATTAAAATTATGTCTTACCGTATAACGTCGCTTACCGCAGAATCAGTTCTGAACCCAGTAGAATTGAAGGAAATTATACTGAAGCTATCGACCAACAAAACGCCCCTAGCTGGCATTGTGCTATCGGAAAGGGCCCTGATCAACGTCTGCATGGCGGCGCGCAGTCTCTTTCTCAGCCAGCCAATGCTGCTGGAGCTGAGCACGCCCATCAAGATCTGCGGCGACATACACGGCCAGTATGAGGATCTGTTGCGCATATTCAAGAGCTGCGGCTTTCCACCCCAATCCAACTATCTCTTCCTGGGCGACTATGTGGACCGTGGACAACAGTCGATCGAGACGCTGACGCTGCTGCTCGCCTACAAAGTCCAGTATCCGTTGACGTTTTTCCTGCTGCGCGGGAACCACGAGTCCAGCGAGGTGAATCGCATTTACGGCTTCTTCGACGAGTGCAAGCGGCGCTACAGCATCAAGCTCTGGCGCAGCTTTGTCGATTGCTACAACTGCATGCCCGTGGCGGCGATCATCGAGAACAAGGTGTTCTGCTGCCACGGCGGACTCAGTCCGGAGCTGGAAGATGTCGGCATGATACGCCAGATACCGCGACCCACTGAGGTGCCGCCGAACGGACTGCTCTGCGACCTGCTCTGGTCGGATCCCGACAACCAGGTCGAAAATTGGGGTGAAAACGATCGTGGGGTCAGCTTCACCTTCGGCGTGAACATTGTCAACGCCTTCCTGGACGCACACAAATTCAATTTGATGGTGCGCGCCCACCAGGTGGTCGAGGACGGCTACGAGTTCTTTGCCGGACGCAAACTGGTCACCGTCTTCTCTGCCCCCAACTACTGCAACACGTTTGACAACTCCGCCGCGGTCATGATGATAGACACATCCCTAGTTTGCCGCTTTGTGATCATCAGGCCCAGACACACGGCGCCCACCAACACCAACAGAATGTCAGACTCCACTCCGTGAATATGTATGTATGTATGTAGATAAAATATAAATATATAATGTATAATTGTATACATAATTCGTTCACTTTATTTAAATGTAATCCGGCAGCCAAAGCTGTGCAACTCTCCTGCTTAGATACTCGATTCTCATCTATTTACATGGTAAAGGCATAAGGGCATGTACTCTGTGTGTGTGTGTGTGTGTGTTAGTGTGTGTGTGTGTGTATGATTTCAGCTCTTAACTATTTACATAACGTTGCATTTGTCATCATTGTATTGGTTGATTTGTGGTTTGTCTTTAGAACTAGTTCAACTGATACCATTATCATTATCATAATCATCGTATGCTTGAATATGAATATATATGTGTATATCATTTATGTATATATTTAGCGTACATTTGCTTATCAATTAAACTACACTTTGCTTGAATTTTCTTTAGTAATTCCCTTTCTCTCGCTTTCCCTCTCTCTCGCTCTCATTTAAAAATTAATTTTAATTAGTTCTCTAGGCATTGTGCTTATGATTATCAGAATCAATTATCAGTTTTTGGTGTTGTAAGTGAAATATCTATGGCTTGGAAATCAAACAACATAGATTCTTGTTCAACATTTCGTATTTATAAATTTTAATTCGTTTAAAAAAATAATTCTATTATTCTCTCCTCTCTCTCTCTCTCCTCTCTCTCTCTCTCTCATCTTTTTTTATTTTCTGTTTAGACGTTTCAACTGTTGGTCGTTTTGTTATACCTTTTCCTTCTCCTCTGGATGGTTTTTTACAAATGCGTTTTTCATTGGAAAACTAAATGCTATTAGTGTAAAATGTTTTTCTTATTTTTCAGTTAATTTTTTTAGTGCATTTCTCTATTGGAAGGAGTCGCCTTATTATCCAAAACTGCAGCAAAAATAAAAAAAAAAAATAAATAATTTACATAATTAAATTGAATTTAATTGAGAGTTCTTTCAATGCATATTTATTTTGCTTCTTAATTTGCAAGCACATAACAAAAACTATAATATAATATAATAATAATAATAAAATTAGTTAATTACGAATTAATTAAAAAAAAAACTACAAATAAATTCAAATAAAAACATGAGCTAAGAACATTGATGTCTTCATACCGCACGCTAGCATTAATCACTAAATGCTCTCGCAATATCGTCTAACAAATTTCAATTTCATTAACTTTACTCTCTCTCTCTCTCTTTCTCTCTGTGTTTTATTGCGCAATAACAATGACAATGAAGAGAAAAGCAAAGAACAGCAAAATAATAGCAATAGCAATAATAATTAATAATAATTATGTTTACAAAGCATATAACTAATTTACAATTTATATAGTTTTTTAAATCTTTATATATGTATTTTTTTTTCGTATTTTACTTTATTCTTGTTGTCCGTCTCTTTTGGTGTTTTGTTTGTTTGTCAAAAAATGTTAAATCTAAAGTATTAGCTGAAAAATCGCTTAGACTAAAATGCGTAATTAATGGCAAAAATCCGCTCTGGTCATTTTCTGTTATCGTTCCATTTCACATCTATATATATATATATATGGGTGTGATTTAATTAGAAACTAAATAATTTGTTATTGTTGCTGCTGTTGGACTGCCAAGTTGTTCACATAACCTTTGATTTAATGTTAAAAACGAATGTACATTGAAATATATTGGCAAAAGTACGTTTAGCATTTACAATTGTTGTTTGTTTGCTTTCAATGTTCCCCAGCACATTTGTAAAAAGTAACGTTAAAAATTATCATTTAGTTTAGCTTTATATATATATATATATATATATATATGTATATGTGTATATGTATGTTTGTCTGCATGTTTAACCATAGAACTAAGAATTTATTTATAAAAATTTCACTAGCAATTAAATTCACCATTCAATAATAATTTCAACTTAATTAAAAGCAGAGAGAATGAATATCAATTGATTAATAATGTGTGTGTCTGTTTTTTGCTATATAGTTGGATGTTGATATTTCTTTATGGTCGTTTGTTGTTGCGGTTGCTGTTGCACTTTAAAGTAGTCAAAAAAGAAGGCATTATATAGATTACAACTAAATGGTTTACAGTTTAAAAAGGGCTAATCATCATCATCGGACGAATTTGAGGACAATTGCAGATCGTTTTGTAGCAAGTCATTGGGGAAGCCACCGTTGGATGCAAAATTGCCGGACTGTTGTTGCTGCTGCTGCTGGTGATGATGATGATGCGACTGCTGCTGTTGCTGCTGCTGTTGTTGCTGATGATGATGATGATGACTATTGTATGTCGGCGATATCGAACCCAGTCCCAAATTTGGCAGCTGATGCATATGTTGCTGTTGCTGCTGCTGATGATGCTGTTGTTGCTGTTGCATATGATGATGTTGTGATAGCTGCCCTGGCGGCTGTTGCTGCTGATGCGTGGAACGATCATCCTCGGTGCTGTCATCAGAGTCGCTACCACTGTCGCTGTCGCTGGACTCCGAATCTGAGCTTGAGCTGGAGGCACTCAGTTCGCCGCCGATTTGCTGCAAAGATATTTCGAATTGTTTACGAACAAGCGCTGGGAGATAGCTGCGGACACCAACCTGCTCGAGCACGGCGGCTGCCTGTGCCATTGACTGTGCGGCCTGTTCATGATGACTGGGCGAATCCAGGTCCAAAGGCATGCTGTTGCTATGATTGCTATGGCTAAATGATGCACGTTGCTGCATCTGCTGCTGCTGTTGGTGCTGTTGCTGCTGATGTTGCTGCTGATGTTGTTGCTGCTGCTGTGCGTAGTTGTTGTTGCCACGACCATAATTCTGTTGCTGTTGCTGCTGCTGCTGGTGATGCATGGGAGGACTGGAACGTTGGATCTGCTGCTGCCGTTTAGCGTGCCCTTGATTCGCCGCTTGCCGCTGCTTGCCCATGTGCGCTGAGCCATAATCCGGCTGACCCACGGAAGAGCCTGTCGAGGAGCCCGAGATATTCGCCTGGCCGCCGCCATTGTGCAGAGCTGCACTAAGACCAAAGTCATCATCGTCCATTATCATAGGTATGCTAGGCAATGTTTGTTGGGCATTATTGGCATGCCAGCTATATAGACAGATATATGTTATATATAGTAAAATGATTGATATATATAATATGCTTACGCCGGCGCCGATTGCGGACTGCGGTGCGTGGCCACTGGACGCGAGGGTGAGCTCTGTTGCATGGGCGAATTGCGTGGCTTAAAATCAACTGAAAAACAGACAACATTTAACAGATGTTAAGGCAATGTTAAGCCAATGTTAAATTGAGTTTACGCACTTATGTTGTTCCGGCGACTGCCCGTCGACACTTTCGTCTTCGATGTTATGCGCATGGTGCTGTTCTCCAACTTGGGTGCCGATCCTGAGCTAGCAATGGCCGCGGACGGCATGGGCACACCATTGGCGCCCGATGGCATTTGTGCAGCATTTGTAGCAGGCATCAAGCTTGGCTTGTTTGTCATTTCGCTTCTGTTAAGAGGATAAGAAATGAGTTATTGAGTTAAGAGTTGACTTTAGGGATTCCACTTACCTTGTCTTCTTCACTTGTATATTGTGGTTTAGCTTCTCTAATGTGATAGCACCCGTTTCCTTGTCGAATATGATTAGGCATTCTTTTGTATACTTTTTGTGATTACCCTTATAAACTGTTTGAGGCACACCGGAACTTTCTGTAAAGGGAAACATGATAGAGATTAGCATAGCTCTAAACATATATGTATATACCTTATAAATAATTTTAATATAATTTTATTCAACTTTGTCGTTTACAAACGAGTTCAGCGCCTTATTCAGCGCGACTACTGCAAGTCACATTCGCTTTAAAAAGTGAATGTAAATTTATGACGGAAATTAAGACGTTGCCTTAAAAGATATATATTAAATGTAATATGGTCAAACCTATATATATAAACAATTCATGTCATTTCATTTCATTTCATCTCTCTCTCTCTCTCTCTCTCTCTCTCTCTCTCTCTCTCTCTCTCTCTCTTTCAATCAACAATCAACGTTAATTTTTTCAATTTATTTCACTTCATCAAGCTCCCAAAATGTGCTTTAAGCCAATGCCCCAAGAAGTTGGGTAAACTATAATTATAAGTCCATTCAGAGCGCTCAAGTACAGCAGAGTATCTCAGATGAAACTTTTACTCTTAAGTGTGTGTGCGAGTGTGTGAAGTCAAGTGTTTTAGCGGCTGCTCAAACAATCAAAAACTTCAGCTCTATTTGAACAATTTCAGTAAAAAGACTAAAAGCAAACGTTCGATAAGAAAAACATTGCGAGATAAGAAAATAACAGACAAAAGACATTTATAATTATCGCTTGAGAGCAATCATGTTTGCCATTATCCTATAAATATAACTCAAGTTGATAAACTGAGTTCAACGAGAAAAGAAGAATTCAATATTTTGAAGAAAGATATCTCTTTGATATATGCAAACTTATTAGCTTTAAAAGTTTTAAAAGTAGTTTAAATTGAAATATATAAATCAACAAGAAATTTAATAAATATAAATATAATTATAATAAAATTTAAATAAATATAAAATATAATTGACAAGAAATTTAATAGATATTTCCTCAAATTTAATAAAATTTAAAAACAAATAAAATTTTAATAAATATAAAATTTAAAAAAATATCTAATTGACAAGAAACTTAATAAATTTTTACATAATTATAATAATATTTTAATAAATATTAAATTTACATTTTTAAAATTTTAAATAATAAATATTTCCATAAATTTAATCAAATTTAAATAAATACATATATGAATATTTATATAAACTATTTTTTTTATATAAAAACAATTCCATTTTATTATTAATCACATGTTTCCATTAAAATGTGACTAATTTTAGGCCTCGACAACCAAAAGCAGAAACCAAAAATCAAATAAAAAGTCAAATAAAATTAATCCAATAATTATTGGTCGAACAATAGAAGCTCATAATATATTATATATATACACATATAAATACATATATTGAAGCACAGAAAAACTGTATATATAAATATAAAGTTACTATATACACAACATATTTTTATATGCACGCATATTTAGTGTCGATGAGTAAAATGCTTGCCGGAGAGAGAGGAAGCGAGATGGAGCGAAAGAAAAGAAAGAAAAAAGCTAGTCGCCGAATATGAAATACGCTCTCTAGCGATATATATACACTGTACATATATGCATAATTTAAATTATGAATTAATAATTATTAAAATTCTTTTTTTTTTTTTTTTAATTTATAAATAGATAAATATAATATATTACAAAATTTAAGCAACAATACAACACTCAAATAAATGTAAAATTATATTATTATAATTATATTATTATAACAAAATATATACATATAAAATTAAATATGTATTTATTAGAAAAATGCCTATATATTATAAGAAATATTTTATTATAGTATATTATACATATAGTATATTATATTATATGTTATATATTATAACATTTGCCCGCCCCTAAGCTTTGAACTGTTCCAAATTGGCTGGATATAATTGTGGAGAAATATGCCTATGGAGATGATGTATATAAGTCTGTATTTATGTTTATATTTTCATATACCTATGTAAAATGTGTGACATTTAGCTTCTCAAATTCTACAATACTCCAAGCAAGAGCAAGAGTATTTCGAGCGAGCGGGGCAAGGTTGTTTTGAGTGTTTGCAATTGTGGTTTGTGATTTATTTTTATATTCACATTTGACTTGAACTCTTCGCATTGTCGTAAGTGTTGCGATTTTTATTTATTTTTTGATTATTTCGTGTTTTCTTTCTTCTTCTTCTTTCGCTTGCCTTTCGCCTGTTGAATAATCGCTTCAGCTCTCGCTTACAGTTTGAAATGCATGTTGCAGCCAGTGGCTGCCAAAGCTCAGTCAAGCGACAGCGACGCAACTGCACAAGGCAACAACAATAAAATGAAAGCGTGCGCCAGGCAACAACAGCAACATAAACAAAAGCAGAGCAAGCAACAACAGCAACAACAATCAACAGCAGCAACAAACAACAAGCAACAACAACAACAAGCAGCAACGAAATCGTATATTGAAATCCGGTTGTGCTTTTGGAATTTGTTTTGTTACACGTAAATTGTATTGTGTGCACTTAGATACGCGCTCAGGTATCTGTGTGTGTGTCTGCCTGTGTGTATGTATGTCAGTTGAAAGGTAATCATTGAAAGTGCACCCAGCTCGACGATGGACTCAAAGCCAAGCCTTTGCCATGATGAGCAACTGCCCTCATATGCAGATTAAGGTAAGAGAAAAACGAGCTTTGATAGTTTCTGTTTTGCGGTAAGAAGAGTTTTTCGAAATATCGATAGTCATCGATGTTTGTTTATTGAAATTAATACAAAATATAAGTATTCTTATGTCAGTTTGTCTTATGCCAATACATATTTAGCTTTTTGGCAGCTTTTATATATATTTATATGGGATATAAAATGCCTTTCATAAATATCGATAAATATCAATGTTTTTAAATACAATTTTATCAAAAATATAAGTATTTTAACGTCATTTTGTCTTATGCCAATATATATTGAACTTTTTCATAGATTTTTAAAATATGTATAGTGTATATATGACGCTTTTCATAAATATCGATAAGTATCGATTTTGTAAGTATTTGATATTCGATCAAATCTTTAACATATTTAGTTATTTTACGGTTTAGTAGTTTATTACCTGAATATCTCAATGCTTATTGTATTGTTCATCTATTGCTGAACAAAGCTAATCATTCATGGACGATTGATTAAGCTTGGGCTATCGTTTATGGCAGGCGGAAATATATCGTTCACTGATTACTGAATACTTCTGTTGCATTAACTTAGCTGTCATATTAAGACTTTAAAAAGTATACTAAATACTGATTAAAGGTAATCAAACAGAGTGACAGTTTGGTGACAGCAGCTCAGTCATCATATCTAGCTCAACTTTCTAAACAGGGTATCAGCCAGTCAACTAGAGAATACTTTCTTATATATATGATATATTGTACTGATTGCATGGCCAAACCCCAACTATCTTTTGCTACTTATCAATATATTATTAAAAATGATCTCCGAATTCAGTGCAGTTGGTAATGAACTTGGCTAATTGAATCCGCTTATCGTACACGCTCAACTGAACGAAACTTTTGTGTGCGCGTGGCACAAGTTCGTGAGCGAACGAATGAGATCGCACTCGCTCCCTCATTCTCTCTCTCTCTCTCTCTCCTTCTCTTTCTTGCTATCTCGCTTCATGCAAATGCAAGCGAAAGAACATCTTCTCGAAAACAAAGAAATGCTATTAGTTTCATTCTCTTTAAATAAAATACATATATTAACATGTATATATGTATATACATACATATGCGAGTGTGCGTGTGGGTGTGAGTGGGTGTAGTATGCACACAAAGCGAAAAACTGCTATGGAAAATTCCACAATATCATGCAGAAGACTCCAAGTGCGCAACGTGCTAAAATCTAGATATAAAACGCATAAGATCTAAACAGCTGCATTACACTCACAGCTAATCAGCTTGCCCAGTTATGAGCTGAGAATTCGCTCAATTTCAGTGCAAAGCCATTTGGCAGGCCAAAAATATACCAACACACACACACATACAGAGAGTTGAACTGTAACGCATGTATGAATGTACGCTGCCATCAGTTCTGACAATTTAGCTATTTTCCCGTCATGATGGCGTTATAGTGGCTAGCGGGAATTATAGCTTTTTTGAATGGCTTTCTTTTAGCGTGAACAAACAGAGCAACACTGCTTTTCGTTGAGAGCGGGTCACTGCGAAGTGAGCTCGCTCATAACGGTAGATTACTATTGAATTCAAAGCAGAATTGCAAAGCAAGCCAGTAGCTTACTGCAACGCGCTCACTCTCTCTCTCTCTCTCTCTCACGCACACACACACACACACGCGTGCTCAGTTCCTTTTACATACTAATTGGAGCGAATGCAAGCTCAGCGATAAGCAAGCTATCTGGAAGCAGCTATCGCCAAAACATTTATAATTAAAAAATAGAGATAATTTATTAAATATTGATTGATTCTCTATAAACATTTCTCGGAAATTCATTTTGATTTATTTAATAATAGAACCAGATAGAAGATCTATTATCTTTGTACCTTAGAGATGGCTTATATTTGAATGAACTCTTTAAATATGATAAAACTCTATATACAAAATATAGGAAGATATTATATAAAAAAAATCTATTTGTGATACTTTATGGAGTTATACTGTCATTTTAGCAATCTGAATATAATATTTTGATGTCTCAATATGATATCTGAGTTTAGCTCATATATCTTTATTATATCTATTATAAAGCTAGAAGAAAAATCAATTTAAAATCCCGATAAAACAGTTTCCAGTTTGTATAATAATATAAGTACGTATAACTACCGCATAAAATGCCAATTTAATGGAGATTTTCTATTCTGTAAATCAAGTTGTAACCATTTCATGGCCGATTTAGTTGATCTAATATCAATTTATACGCTCTTAACTGGCTAAAGCCAAATCTAAAGGGGTCGACAAATAAGTTATTTTACAGACGAATCTGGCAATCGAACGAGATGCGTTTCATTTTTCTAATTGTTGGTAAGAATTAAAGGAAAATAAATAAGTTCTCTTTTAGTTAACCTTTTCCCCAGTTCTATTCTATGTGCTGAATTCAGTTTGCGCCGATAATGAAAAAATTGAATCACCCGATAGCGTATGGAAAAATATATATGAAGCCGTCAATTACATTGGAAACAGTGTCAAGGGCTTTGGTAGCTTTGTGGGAAAGCTCGGCATAAAAGTACAAATCTTAGGCGAGGCTTTGAAGCCAAGCTAATCAAACTCCAGCAGATCCATGTGAGGAATACAAGAAACGATTTATATCTCCAAATAAAATATATATATATTTATGTAAATTGCAAGCAACAAATATTCATGGTTTCAAATGCGATCTAGATTCAAATAGGTGATAAACAAAGGTATATAAGCAATACAACTTATAGGTATATATTTCTATAATCTACATAGGAAAATGGCCAATTGAGAGTGGCAACTGGGTCAAAAGCACCTCCTCCAACTATTTTCGCTGAGAACCAAAATGAATGTCGACAGCCTCAATTAAAGACGGAATTTCTGAGAAATTGTTCTCTACCCAATTATTATATAATTCCCAAGAGTCATAGTTAAAATTGGAGAGTTTCAAATTATATATCTCTATCTCTATCTATATCTATATATATTTCTGTTTCGGTTCTAATGCGTGACATTAGGCAAAAGAACATGCACGACAAACGCCCACACAGATGTATTCCATTTATTGGGGATATTC
Source organism: Drosophila repleta (assembly GCA_018903745.1). NCBI lineage: Eukaryota > Metazoa > Arthropoda > Insecta > Diptera > Drosophilidae > Drosophila > Drosophila repleta. The sequence continues at coordinate 15,559,493 of JAEIGN010000497.1, read as the reverse complement.
TAGTTTGTTGCTATGAAATTTATCGATATATGTATATCGTATTCACCTAGCTTAAGCAAAACTGGTATTTTCGGACAATAAATCTTAAAAAATATACAAATATACTTAAATAACTGTCAAATTGGTAGAGTTATCGAAAGTTATCGAAGTTACTGCTGAACTCATTCAGCAATCAATTCATCTTGGAGGATACGAAACTTTAGGCTCTCTGTCGACCTTTAGACACCTGACCAATCCTAGCCTCTGCCTCGGCAATCAACGAAGCGTTACCTAAAACCGAGTTAGTTGTGCAAAAGTAACAGCAACAACAGCAACAACAACAATATAACAAAATAAACAAAAATAATAAGAGAGACTGTTAGCTGTCTGGACACAAAGAGCATGGCTAAATAAAAACCTGAATGCTTGGCTGCATTTTGCCTGACTTGATGTAATTTGGTTTCTTGACTTCAATCGTTGGCTACCTTTCTGCCCGTTGCGATACCCTGCACCAGTGCAAAGCAGGTCAAGTGGGTATGATGAACGTTATGTAGCAGAATGATCAAATGTATTTTATATTGAATTATATTGAAATGTTATGTAGGAGAGCGACAAAATATATGTATTTTATATTGAAACATAAAGAAATTGGTTATGCTATATAAATATATAGAAATTGATTGTCTAAATGAATATTTTAAATTATTTTATATATAAGTATTTTTTATACAAATATATTTTAAATATTTTAAGTTATTTTAATGGGAATCTTTTAAGCTTGAAGCTATTTTTAATGGGTATATATGGACTCCTAATTTATATAAAATTATTTGCTGTAGACATCAGCTTTCTTTGGCACATCTTTCACATATTTCAGTTACATAGAGAGGTATCTCGCAGCTCAGCATTCCCCTTATAGCTTTTTTTCCCTCTTCGTGTAATACATTAAGCAAACTCTTAATTTGTGTGCTCTTTATGTCATCAGCAGGCAGCAGGCAGCCTAACTACGGCTACACTCAAAGTCTTTGGAATCTGATTATTATAAGAAAAACCTTCACAAAATTGTGACTCACATTCGGGAGTTTTGTTCAGCTCATCAGCTGTGTTTGGGGTTAATGTGCGAGCAGGGGAATCGATATAATTTGCCGTTTCGTATCTTGTCAACATGTTCTGTTTATTAGCATATTTAATATGTAATTTATAAATGGAATTGAATTGAATATTCAATGAAAACGCTTCTTTTTGGCAATTCATCAATTTGACTTTCACTAAAGACAGCAAAACAAGTTTTGCAAGCATTTTACTAATTGATCTGACGCTAAGTGTGCACGGGGCTAATAAAAAAGTCATAATAAAGAAGATTGCTAAATGGATTCCCTCAGATAATTTAATGGGCTTTAGCCTAACGAAATCACTTTAAAAAGCTCCAAAATCAATATACTTTGTAGCATTAGCTTAATTTTTAATGATTTCTTTGAATTGACATCTAAATTAATTTATGTTTAGTATTATTTAGTATTATGTTTAGTATTATCTTTATTTTTCGTAAATTGATAATAAAAAGTAGGACAGCCAAGATAAAAGTTAAGCAAATAAAGCTTTATATATTTGCATTTATTTAAATGTGTTTATTATTATTTCATAGAATTTTCTATAAAAACCCCCATCGTTTTAAATTACATGTAAACAAGTGCAACTTTATTGATATTTGCAAATGAATTACCCGCTTAAAGTAAACAGTCATCGCTGATTCATAAGTTCAATGTGGAAATCGATTAACTGAAAATTGTGCTAATTTAAAAATTTGAATTTGCCATATTTACAGGCCTATGCTAAATGCATTTAAATGCAGAATGCACTTAAAAATATCGATATTACAAAAAATACCAAATACCAAAGCACGCAGCTAGCAGATCCTTTTGGCATTTTATGAGCACTTAAACATATCGATATTTATATGACAAAAATACCAAATCAAAGTAGATCCTTTGGGCAATGTTTTGTTTATTATTTAAGCTATATAATAAAGCGAATTGACTTACCTAAATTTGGCACGGTAACAGTAACTTGATTATTGGAGCCAACATCCACAGTTGCCATACGGCTCGTATCCACACTCGCTGGCTTAAAGTCATCTGGAAATCGTAGACGATTGCATAAGTAATCAGAACTGATACACAAATACGCATTGCTGTTGTTGTTGTTAATGAACGCTCAACTCACATTTGATTGTGTGAAATGCGGTCGCTGTATTTTTTGGATTGAATGTGGCGCCCAATTTAAGCTCGCGTACCTCGTCCCCACCGATGTTGAGGCGTTCGGTAAGCGTTGGCTTCTGTTTGGTCATCATCATCGTTCCTCCGTTTCCGTTGTTGCTGTTGCTGCTGCTGATGTTGTTGTTGTTGTTGTGGGAGGAGTATGGTGTAGGCTGGTAAGGCAGGTGGTTGGTTGTTGCTGTTGTTGGATTCTGATTATTGTAATTGGCACTGGTGTAGTTTGACTTTTGATAATTGTTGTTGTTGCTGCTGCTGTGGTTGTTGTTGTTGCTATATTGATATGACTTGTCGCCAACAGTGTCGGCAGCTGAAGACGCCAACGCCAACGCCGACGTCGCCGCTGTTGCAGCAAAGCTACGCTCCTCCGCAGCGCCACCGCGTTGATAGTTGTAGCCGCTTGTTGTTGTAAAATTAGGTAATTCGTTGACTACGCCACCGCCACCACCGCCGCCTCCACCTCCACCTCCGCCACCTCCAGCTCCACTATTGCCGGACTTACGATAACTGCCGCCGTAATGTTGACTTGCAGCTGCTTTGGCTTTGAGGCGCTGCAGTTTACTGGCTGCCACGGATTTGGGAATTTTTGCGGCCGTACTGATCGACGTGTTTTGTTTGGAACGTTGCAAGACTTTTTCGCACACACGCCGACGGGGACACGGTGGAAAAAGTTGTTGCACGCAAACAAACACACGCTCTAATCGATGCAAAACGAAAGAAAATCAAATCAAAATTATAATTACGCCTTAGCCAGCGGTACTTTTCGCACTTTTCCTGTCGATACTCTAGTAATTTGATTTTGATTTCTAATTCTCGATTCGTTTGCTACTCCTGCAGGCCGGCATTCACGCGTTCGCTTAGTCACATTTGGCATTTGGTATTTTTGGGATTATTGGTAGGAGGAGCACAGTTATGTTGGCTTTGATCCCATTATTTCAGTCCATTTGGGGCTGCGAAGAGAATGCAACAATTATTATTGGAATTTCTGTTTCTTTTCGTAAAATTTTTGCCATATGTTTGCACTGGTCACACACACACACGCATATCATATGTATTTGTTACGTTGTACAACACTAGACAGCTGCACCTGCTGGTTGAACGCGTCGTTGGCTCACATATTGACACACATTTCGCAACAACTACGCATTATTTATGCAAACCGAGAGCGCATTCCACTAATATTTATCAATTGCATAGCGAACGCGATTGGTCGACTTCTATATCGCATTTCATACATATATGTAGGTGTGTCTGTATGTACACATACATATATATGGCAAAATTAATTTATATGTATGTATGTATGTAGCACAGCACCTTTAGCGATAACACACACACTTACAGAGCCAAATCTACACACTTACACGTGCCGTGTAAGCGTTGCCAATTTCTTTATGTAAATTACAGCTGATCTGTTGTAGCAAGTTGCAATCATGTAAATGCCTGCTTGTATTTTGAATACGCATCAAATTAAACCACTTTACAATCCATTTTAGTGCAAATTAGCGTTAATTTCGTGAAACGCACACGCACACACACTTCTACACGTAATACGTAAGCAAATGAAAAAAGTGAGCGGCTGGCAAAGGTAAGCGAAAGACACAAAATGAGACTATGAAACAGACACAGCTGAAAAACAAGTTTGAAATAGCCGAAAACAGCAAAGCGAAGGTGAAATTTCCGAAAATCAAATTGAAACGTAGACGGAAAATATACATATGCATATGTATGGCTCTACATGTACGCGTGTTAGTGCCTGTGCATTGGTATTAGTGTGCATTCTGCTGCGGTTGCTGCCTTTGTCAACAATATTAACATTTTTGCCAAGCAATTTCTTTTGTCACATGTAAACATATATGTAGATTACTCGTATTGTTGTCACTCGAGTTTTTGATTTTTATGCCATCACAAATTTACAAAATATTCTTACAATATTTACACGATCCACGAACGACTTGTTAAAACCCAAGACTGCTGCTGGATTTTTGTTGTAAGCAAAAAAATGCTGAAATTTGAGTAACAAATATACGAAAAATACTGAAAACCTTACAATTCATATGTAGCAAATACTAAAATATTTTTAGACTGTGGCAGCTTGCAGCACTGTAGTTTGCAGTGCTGCCAGATAGTGAAAAATTAAAGTTAGTGCTGCCATATGCTAAGAAATTAAATTACGTTAAAAATAATTGAATTTGAATTGTAATTTGAATATTAGATGTGAATAATTGAAAATATTTAAAGATTTATGTATTTGGTATAAATGTATATAGTAACTTTGGTCTTTTTTAATATATTTTGTAACCTTAATATGCATGCCCTAATTAAAATCGCATCAGCATTTGGCAAATCTGCCTAAAACCAAAACAAACAACTTGCCGCCCCGCAGGATTAGCACCAGTTTCACTGATAAAATTGTAAAAGCAAACAACACACGCACAGGTAACTACCCTCTTGTGCTGGAGGGATCATCATTAACATTTGTCTAAATCCTGCAGGCGCCGCATCAGCTACTGTTTGTGCCCGAATGCGGATGCTGTTACCAATCCGAGCGAGTTTCTATTATGCGGCGTTAATTATGTTGAGCGATGTCTGCTGCTGTCGCTGCTGCTGCTGCTGCTGCTCTGCCTTGCCCTTGATCTGCTCTTTAAGATTGGCCGACGTCGCCGACTGTTTGCTTGGCTGCATCTTGTCTCTCTTATCCTTTTCGATTATTATTTTAATCTCGGGCACTGCGATTGCTGCCATTTGATAAACGTGAAATTGATACTTTTGCTGCACTCAGTGCGAGCGTTTTCCATCCACGTTGGACGTGGGAGCCGCCGTGTGGGGCCATGGGTGGTCGCTGGAGCTGGGGGACTACTCCAATTGCTGGCACAAAACTTTCTAACGGTATTTTGTCGTGACGCCTGCCATTTGTAGGCCGACTGGCAGCGGCTGCTTTACCGTTAGTTTAACGTTCTCTCATACGCTGCTGTCCTTATTATACTCTAGAAATAAGGAAAATAAGTTGAAGTTGGGGTATATTGGTTTCGCGTGCAGTTGAGGTAATATTTAATAATTAAAATATATACATTATGATCTCATATTATAAGATATATACATATATGTATTTTTATATATTATATATAAAGTATATTTATTTTATATAATATATATATACTCAATAAAAATTTAATTCTCATTTTAATTTAATATAAAATATTGTTTATTATATTAAAAACAATATTCAAATGTCTTAATCATAGTTTGCTGCCTTCTAGAGGGTATCACTAAGTCGTTTAACTATGAATAATTAAAGCCAACGTAGCATATAGCCTTTTCTTACATTCTCTTATAGCTTCTTCATTTCATTTACAATATTCGCTTTTATAGGGTATTTCTCAGTCGTCCCTCCGCCAACTAGCGCATTTGTTTTGTTTTCTAATCAAGCATGTGTGTAGATGTTCTTGTTTGTTGTTGTTCACTTTACAGTTTCCATTCGCAATATTCGCATTTCATATTCCATTTTGTGGCTAATTTGAAAACTTTTCTTATCAGTTGATGAAATCTAAAATTGCATTTTTATGGCACTTCCTTTTTGGCTACTCGCTCTCTCTGTCTCTATCTTGCTCGCTCTCAAACGCCCTCTCGCGCCCTTTGCCGTTGCTCCGCTGATTTCTTGTTGTTTATTTGTTTAGTTCGAACTTCGAACAGTCGGCCTATCGACACTTTCGTTTCGTAAAGTTGCTCATTTATTGCATTGTCAAAGCAGCACGCATGTGTGTGTGAACATGTATGTGTGCGTGCGTGAGAGTAGAAGTTAGATGTTTATGAGTGTGCATGTGCATGTGTGAGCGCGGAAGCGCATGGGCATGCATGTGTGTGCGTGTGAGAGCAGCAGTCATATGCTTAGGAGTGTGAGAGTTGCAGAGCATGGGAATGCATGTGTGTAGGTAGCAGCGCCTGTGTTTATGAGTGTGAGAGTGGAAGCGCATTTATCTATGCATGTGTGTGCATGTTTCGATTTGTTATTGCTATTGCTCTTTGTTTGCCATTTGTAATTGACTTCGCCGTTAGTTAGGTTGCTCGTTAGGTTACGTGACCATCTCTCGCTCTCCCTCTCTCTCTCTCTCTCTCTCTCTCTCTCTCTCTTTCTCCCTGTGGCAATAAAAAGGAAGTCAAAATACTAATTTCTAGACAATGTTGCGCTGATTAAGTTACAAGCCTGAGAAACTGTTGGAATGCAATCGCTGACAAATGTCAGAATGCGAGCGTTCCTCATGCTTCCTCATTAAGTGCCGCATTGTCTGCCAGCTGACCCCTTGACCCTTGCCGCCTTGTTAGGGGCTGACTAGAAACTGGGCCAAGGTCACAGCGCGCCGTCTCAGCCAGAACCTTTTATGCCGCTTCGCTGCTTACCTGACAAGCCAGTAGCAAGCAGCTGTAATGCCCAGCCACGCCCACTTATGCAAATTTAATTAACAGCAGCAAAGGGAAGGCATCCACGACTGCCGACCGCCGACTGCCTGACAAATGCGCCCGATCAGGCGCTCATAAATCAAATTAAGTGGACTCCTCACGGACTCCAAGCCCCATGGTCGTGCGGCAAGCGTTTGAAATTGCCTCTAATTATGGTGCAAACACACATTGCGGCCCACTGCAATGCATCGCATCCTCAACAAGTCAGCTGTCTCGCTCGCACACACCCATAGCTCATAGCCCCATCGTTGTGTGTTCCGCTTCCACTTGCATTCCATGCCGTCGTTCCCACTTGACGGCCCACTAAATTGATTTTAAGAGTCGGCCACGACGCGCATGGACTCTGCGGCGGCACTAAATCAAAATTTATGTGTTTCGAAATTATTTTAATGCCGCCAAATGTGACTTTTCCTAGAGCCAAAGAGTTCGCTTTGACCAGCGGCGGCCGCCATAAATAATGAATGCGTTAAGTTTAGATGGAGGTTTAACATCAATTGCCAGCATAAGTGCAGGTAATCAAGTGTTGTACTACGAGTGGAAACCATTTTGATAGGCAAAGTACATACATATATACTATATAACTCTGGGTGGTATGTGTGCGAGGTATCTCTGGGATATCTTTGGTATATCCGAGATATCTCAGATATCTTTGCCATACTCTGATGGAAGATATCTCAGAAATATATATCATACTATCAGCTAAGATATTTCAGATATCTTTGTCATGCTCTCAGGAAAGATATCTCAGAAAGTCTTAAGATTCCTCTCAAAGATACTACTCAAATAGCTTTACATACATATATGTTTCTCAAAGATATAACCCCAGGTACCTCTCACAGTAACTTCTTAGATATACATATCTATCTACATATATGCATATATGAATCTATATCAACGTACTCCACTTTTTTCTGTCTTTAAAACGTAATCTCAGCTGAAAGCGCGGTATCTGCCAGTCAGGCACTCCCGTCTGAAATCACACTCACATTGTAATTAAATCATTTCATTTCCTCTTCAATGACTTTAACTTGGCTCTAACAATTACAGCTAATCATGGCCCAAACTCAATCAGCGATCGCTTATCATTCGGCTGCCTGCATCGCCCCCATTGGCCAATTGATAGCGGGAATACCCCCAGCAATGGGCATGGATTTGCATGTCGTGTGTCTACGAGCCACATCCAGTGTCCAGATCTGACGTCGATGGACCCCATGCTGCCTTGATGATCTATGCACTATGGAGGCTGACAGCTCGAAAACTATGGAGAATAGAAATAAACGGAATTTCATTATTTATTTTAATTTAACTGGAAATTAAGTTGGGAATATTTAGCTAACGAATGATTTGATGGATGGCAATATGGGGAATATTGAATTCTAATTTATATTGAGTCTTGATATAGTAGATTATGTATATTTACACAAAATTATATAGTATATCTAGCTTCGACCTATCTGTAAGCTGCTGTAATGCTGTAGGCCTTTAAATCCAGGCCAAAAAATGTCCAAAAATGCCCACTGTGCACAAATTAAACATAACTAGTTTAGTTAGTTTTCATTAAAAGCCATAAAATTGATTTAAAATTCTATTTTTATTAAGAATTAACTTGTAGAAGTACTTTTAGGAGCTGCTTATAGAGAGTCTCCCTGATCGTTCAGGTCTAACTAGCTAATAATCCTCTTCTTTCTACAATATATTCCTAGAGTATCGCTAAACTTGCCTCGACTTACGCCCAAGCTCTTTTCTTTCACAATTCTTTGATCTCTACAGATTTGTGTGCTTAGCTTTATCAACTCTGCCCACTGTGCTTGGCCCAGGCTCCAGCGCAGTGCGACCCCACGGCTCTCAATCGCAGTATCGCCGATAAATATCGCGCTGTTGCAGTTGAAACTTACGCTCACTCCCTCCCTCTCTCCCCCTCTCTCTTTCTCTCCGCCTGTCTCGGCTGGTGGCATGGAACATGAACTCGCGCCGTCAATCGTTTCGTTGCGCTGACTGTTGGCTGGGTCCATTAAATCGATATCGTGGCGTGCCGCAGTTGTAGCTACAAATGTTCGGCTAAGTACAACATCGATTACAAGATCAGACGCAGCGTGTGGCCGAGCTGTGGCACGAGGCAACGGCTGTTTACATTTGACATCTTGGCTTATTAGAGCTGTGCGAGAGTCGGACTAATGCTTACCCATTGCTTTTAGGCCAACAGCAACTCTGGCCTGTCTGGCCAGCTGCCACCTGCGCAGCTCAATAAATAACTTGGCCGCTGCCTCGACTGCCTGCAAAATGATACCAAAACAAATTAAAATTGGCAACAACAACAACAACGACAACAACAACAACAACTCGCAGCTTGTTGAGCGCTAATTTATTGGGCAGGCAGCCGCGCCGCGTATCCCTAGAATTTTAATTGAATATTAACACCTTTGGCAGCCGAGCGCCGCGAGCCACGGCCACAATTCAATTTTTGTGTATTTGTGGCGTTGATTTATTCAACAGCTTCGATTTGAAACCCATCTCCCTCTCCCTCGCACTCTCCCTCTCTCTTGGTGTGTGGGTTTTGCCTGCTCCAGCAAGGATTGGCGCAACAGCAGCGCCTGTGAGAGGAAATTGGTTATTTATAACTGCCAAAAATGAAATTTATTAAATTGAACAGTGCGAAAGTTGAGGAAAATCAATTTGAAATGGAGTCAGCGGGGTTATCATTGGGCATGAGATATGGCATACGCGTGGGATAGATAGGAGCTCAATATGTAATCATATATGTAATATTATCATATGAATTATGTGCATAAATATTAACGAATTGCATAGCAGGTATGATTTGAGATCAAATACTACTATTGGGTGTCCCAAAAGTTACGCAAGATTTTACTTCTCCGCCATTTGTGCAGTTGACAGTTCAGGATTACCAAAAATAAAAGGCTACGCAAACGGACAACGTATACTATATAAATCAATACAAAATTTACAATTTTGAACTATAGATCTGTGTTTTCTATCAAAATTACTTCTTGCGTGACTTTTGGGACACTCTACACAAAGTGGACTTATGTAAGAAGAAACTCTAAGCATACAGAAGGCTAGCGAATGGAGTCTCGCTTCATTTAGCACAGCTTTTTCTTCTCACATTGTTACAGCCTAACAAAGTGTAGCAAGCCCTAGTAAGCAAGCTATCGCCGCCTTTTCGTCCTTGCGTGATTCCTCATTTAGTCCTTTCTTATTTTCGCCTCCTCTCTTACATCTTAAACATATATTCCTATACAATTTGTATAGAAACTTGAAAAGCTCCACAATTGGAATGAAATATTAAAGATTTTAAGATTTAAATATTCTCAGATATATATAGATATATATAATATGCTCTTATATTATAAATACTATATATTTTATAATAAATTGCTCTTCAATCTAACAATTTGCAGAGTTCCATAACTCAGAGATAGGCTCAAAGCTCCGGATAAATGGTTATTGCAAGGCCCGAGGCATCTGCTGCAACTGCAACTGCAACTGCGCTGCGCAGTCGCGACGTCGCGTCGCTGCGTCGCTCGCATTCAATTAGGCCGTGGTGCAAATTGTTTTTAAAGTGTTTAATTAATATGAAAATTATTTAAATTTGCCAAGAGCTGAGCGGCGAGCGGCGGCAATCTAATCGCAACGAGATCGGCAAGTGCCGCGCCATTATTTATTGACACCTGAAACCAATGAAGGAAAGGCGCAGCTGAAGCTGGAGTTGGAGTTGGAGCTGGAGCTGCGAGTTGGAGCTGAGGCGTTGCCGCTGTGACAGCAGTTGGTGTCGGTGTCGGCTGCTGCTCCTGCTGCTGGCTGCTGGCTGCTGGTGTAACATTCCAGGCACCTTTTTCTGCAGATCGTCATCAGCGGAGGCAGCGACGGCAGCATCATCAACAGCGACGATGCGTGGCGTCTGCTGCGTCTAGAGTCCGCGACCTGCACGCGACTCTCACCTGGACCGCCCGCCTCGACCGCCTCGACCGCCTCGGCCGACTCTACTCGACTGTTTGATTTATGCTCGCGTAATTGTTGGTTTAAACGTTTCGCAAAGTGTCCAAGTTGGGGGGCCCTAGCAGACGGCGCAGCCGCCAGTCCACATTTATGACACCACGAAGCAAAATGTGAGCCGACGCCAGAGTTGCCAAGTGACGATCGAGCATGAAAACAGTTTTGAGGCAAATATATACCAGAAGCCAGGAAGAAGAGCGAAAAATGCTTAGATATTTGTGAAAAAAAAAAAAAAATATTAAAAATATTATTATTATATTAAAAAAAAAAAAACAAATAAATATTTAATTAGCAAATATTTATAAAAACTATGTAAAAATTGAATAAGAAATGTTTAAAAAATTGAAAGAAATTTTTAAGAAATTTAATAAAATATCTAATTAAATATTTATATAAAATATAAATTAAATATTTATGCAAAAAAATGATTGAATTATGAATAAAAAATATTATATAAATAAGTGATAAAAATTAAATAATTCTTAATGAAATTGTGCCTAAAAGAAATACATATAAATATAAACAATTTAATATTTATAAATTAATTAAATTTATTTATAAATAATTTAAAAATAAACAAGAAATGAAAAATAAATAAATAAAATTTATTTTTAAATATTTTAAGATTAAACAAAAAATAAAAAATAAAATTTATTTATAAATAATTTAAGAATAAACAACAAATAAAAAATTAATAAATTAAATAATAATTATTAATAATTTAAAAATAAACAACAAATGAAAAATAAATAAATTAAATTTATTAATAAATAATTTAAGAATAAACATCAAATAAAAAAAATAAATAAAATAAATTACATAATTTAAGAATAAACAACAAATGTTAAAGCTCAATTGCAATTTAATATTAATCAATATTTAAAAGTTCAAATAAAATGTTATATTTTATAGAATAAAAAATGTAAAAAATAAAATATAAAAATATACAAAAATTAAATTGAAGTTTTTTATAAATAAATAATTTTTAAAAAATAAATATAGAAAATATTGATATTAACAAATACAAAGTAAAACAAAAGCAATCCATTATACTCTGATTTCCCATTTTCAATTGGCTCAGGGTAAATTAATATTAAATTTATGAATTTTTTTTTTTTGAATAAAAAATAGTATACATTAAGAATTTATATTTTAAGCCAAATTTATATAATTAATTATTTACTTCTCGTAAAATTCATATTTTAATAATTATTTATTGTATGTAATATTTAATGTAATTTAGAATAATATTTAACAATTAATAATTATTTATTATATATTTTATAATTTTTTATTTTATTTTTATTAAATTTTAATATAATTTATATTTTTTATTTTATTGTTATTTCTTTCGTTATAATTTATATTTATTATACATTTATTTATTTATACAATTTGAAAATTAAATACGAATTGAATCTAATATTGAAAAATTTTTAATAATTACAATTAAATTAATATTAGTAATTATGAATCAATTAATCAGAATCAGATTACTTGAAATGTTTCGAGGATCTACCCGCTGCACTGCAGCAACCCTGGCAACCCTAATCGAGCGCTATCTTGGCCATATATCCATATGTGGCTGGCTGGCCTTAAATTTCAGCTTCTCACGTCACACCTTCGGGACCACCTGGCTGCCGCTGCCGCTGCCGCTGCCACCGTCGCTTATTTTCGTTCGTTTGTCATCATTTTTCCAATAAATTTCAATTTCTCAGCCCCTCAGCGACGCTGCGTATCCTTTGGCCGCCTGTGAAATCCGAAGTGTAAAATTGATTTAAATGGCTCGTGAGTGAAGCAGATAATTTCCAGTTGTCAGATGCTTGTAATATTTATGTGCCAGCGATTATTATGCCCGTCTCCGTTTAGAGTTACCTTTACGCTCACCTGAGCCTGCCCCTGCTCCTGCCCCTGCCGCTGCTCCCTCAGTCTCCAGCTCGAGCTCACTTTAAATATGAATAATTGTGGCAAATTACATGGCAATTGCATGTGAGCACCTGGCCCCGAACACCTCGCGCCAAGCGCTAATTGAATTGCCGCGCCAATTATGCGGCCTATCGGACGTAAACCATGTCTCGGCAGAAGGCGTGCGAATGAACTTTGCCGTTTCCGGCTGCAACTGGCGGAGAGTGAAGAGAGTGAGAAAATTGGATTACAGAGGGAGAGTGGGGGAGAGAGTGGGGGGGGGAAGAGAGAGAGGGGGAGTGAGAGAGTGGGAGAGAGAGAGAAATATAGAGAGAGATTTAGAGTTAGAAAATCAATTCAGAGTTCAGTTTGGCTATAGTTTTTAGAGTAGCGTAAACTAAGTCCGGATGAGCCTAGGGTCAATTGAAAAAGGAATGTAAATTCAAAGAGTTCTTTATAAAAGTATATATAAATATATATAAATCTATATAAATATGTATAAATAACAGTAAACAGAATATTCCAATTGAGACTGCTCCCACGGACGTATAGAAGGAATGGACGGACGGACGAATGGGCAGAAAAGAGCTAGTTCGACTCAGCTTGTCATCTTGATCAAGAAAATTTATATTTTATGGATGCCTATTACATATAAATATGAAATCAATAGATCCATCTGAACTGCCTGATCCCCCACGTCAAGTAATATCTCGATTGGCTTCGATTTCCTGATGATTCCAGCTCTAAAACAGTAATATCTTGATCAGCCTGATCATCATATTCAGCATATTCCATTTCTTTGAGATCCTTTGGTGTAATCAAAGATGACAGACCACCCAGCCCAGCTGCTAAGAGTTTAGACATGAAACTACTGATGAGAAGAAAAAACAGTTGATTAGATTTACGATCCGACGATCGCTGGCCGTACGTAGGAGTCGCGCTGCAGTTAATCTCGACGATCTACGGAGCTTGTCCAAACAAATTGCATATCGATTACGGCGTGGAGCGCCGAGAGGCGAGAGCTTTTGGAATTTGCCATTCAAAGCAATTTATTTGGGCGCCAGAATGCCCGAATAAGTGTTAGGGAATTAGGGAATCATCAAATTTACATAATAACAGATCAGGTTACAGCGGTCTCACCCACCCCAGCACCCGCTTGGCCAATAAAACGTGGCAGTGACAGCAGTTGGAAATGTCAAAATAGCCAAAGGGAACATAAAATAAAAAATAAAAAAAGGCCAGAAAACGATCCCGCAATATGTAAATGAAAGAAGAAGAGGTAGAAGGAGGAGAAGGAAAAGAAGAGGAGCAGGAAAAGAAACGCGATAAAAATCTTGTCGGACATGAATGAGAAAACGAGCTGCAGCAGCGATCAACACCACATTCTGTGTGGTTAGCGTCGATCGACGATGCTGGAAGAAAGTGCTCGAGCTGTGGGCCTTCCCCCCCCCCCTTCTGGGTGTTAAAAATGAAGATAGTAACGAGCGTGGCGCACGCGCGCGTCACCTGCTGTGCCCACCTGAGACCCGCAACAAGCTGTTCGCTGGGCAAACAAAGCGCCCTCGCCTCGGCCCTAATGAAACGGCGCCCCCAACTAGGCTTAGTCCAAATTATTAGAAAGACTTTTCGATTTTACAGATATATACGTATATATATATACGCACATTGTAAATCATTTGTGAAGTGCGTTATTAATTTAGTTGAAATGATTATTAATTTTACGTCATAAATCTTGGCGCGCAGCAGTCCTCCGACGTGATTTCTGTCTGCCTGTGGGTAATTAGCTTTGAATGCCAGCCTCAGCGCCAGCTCCGACCTCCAGCCACAAATTTGTGTGCGTATTGTTCGACGGCGATCGCCAACAGTTGGCCAAAGAGAGTTGAGCTGATAGAGATCTGATCTGAGAGAATGTTGGGAGAGCAGCGCAAAGAGACAGATGTTGTGAGTTGGGCATATGACATTGGACATATGACATATATACAGATATATATGTATACAGATATAGGTAGTCTTGCTCGTTGAGAAACTCAGAAGTGAGGACTTGGAAAAGTGATGAAACCTGGTTAGAGCTCATATTGCAATCATTCTGCTAGGCTGAGAGATACTAAATATATATTATATATGTCGGGACGTTGTTGGATTTGCCTTGATCCATAATTCATCAATATTGCGATATTTTCCCCTTCTACGTTGTCTGTCGTTCCCACGCAGACAATGATTGCCCTGTTTAGTCTCCTTGTGCCAGAGACTCAGTCTCTATCGCTTGCACTCAACGACCCACGGGACTACGTTCAGCAACATCTATGGTTGTCTCTCTCTCTCACATTGACAATTAGCAACACAGACTCTTCTCCAACACTATTGAAACAGTAGGAGACGATTGCAACATGATTGCAACATAACTATCGCAATAGTTTCATACTGCTACCTTAACCTAAAATAAGAGTATTAAAGCTGGATATTCTAAGGCTTTAACAGCTAGAAACTCCAAGTTAAATACTGATCTCTTCAATGAAACAAGTCAAAACAAAAGCCATTACACTCCGATTTCCCATTTTAAGCTATGAGACTTCTTTGCTTCTTTAAAGGTTGTGCAAAAGACTTCAATGATCCTTTGGTAGCCAAACTCCTTTATGTTTCGACTGTTCAATGTGGTTCAATATGGTCTCCACAGCATAAAGTGTACTAGGATCGTATTCTCTCTCTTTCTCTTGGCTCTCAGAAATCTACAACTGGGACCCTGATCTCCGTCTGCCGTCTTATCATAGTCGTCTTCTTCTTCTTATTGAGCAATCCTTGGGTTTGCTTTTCTACATAATTTGATTGTAGGTAATATTGATTCGTCCTGCTTTCAGCTTTTCTTAGGGATATCCCTCAAAGTACTCAACTACTTTAAGACTTCAAATAAAATTAAAATGATTTCTGGCTATAATTTAGCATTAATAAATTTATTGAGTTATTTTTATCAAAATTTAACTATAAATATATATAAATAGATCAATTTCTCTATGCCAACAAAATATATATTAATTGAAGTATAATATATTAAATAAATATTTTATATATATTTATACAAATGTAGCCCTTTAATGGAATCCTAATTAAAATATTAATTAATAACTCTTTGACATGTAATCTGCAATTATATACATTAAATGATAACAGAAACTCGAACTTGTTCATTCAGCGATATATACAATATATCAGACATATAATTGCATAATAATTGGATTTTACAATCAATTTTTAAGCCATTTGGATATCAATGCCAAATGGATATCAATGATTTGCGCACTCAGATGCAACAAGCAGGTAGAAATGCTGCGTAATAGGCAGGTGAGCTGGGTATGATGTGGGATTGCCTGTGTGTATGAAGCATGATATGGGAAGCTGACCGAGAGAAATGGAGACTAGAGATAGAGAGAGAGAGAGAGAGATCTAGGGACTAGCTATGAGCTATCATATATACATACATACATACATATATAGACAATATATAGATAAAATATCATATATGATTCAATATTTCAATCTAGAGATTCTTCCCTTTCCATTTACAAGCTGTTATATCAAGAATTTAAATTTAATTGCTTCAAACATCAGCTTTGAGGGGGTATCTCCCAGTCGAGGCATCCTCTCTGCTGCTTGTTAATTACTGCAATGCGAGCAGCAATGGAAATAAAATATAGAGACGAGCGAACATAATTAAAAAAGGGAATTTCGAACGGTGCATAATTTTCGTAGCATCCTGGCCGCAGGATTGTGGCTGGTAAGGTGGCATTTAAGCCTACACACGGCACACTGCAACTACATACCACACACACACACACACACACACAAACATAAATATATGTACATGTATTGCATTTTGTATGTACTTTACAGTACATGCATATCGTGTGCGCTCCCATTTATCAATATCAATATGGCGGCCATTGCGCATGACGGGTCAGAGCGCGGCGAGCGCTGACCAATCAGCGATTTGTTATTGCGAGCTCGCGTGCTTGCGTGTGTGTGTGTGTGCCTGTTCATAAACAGGTAGCTTGGAGTAGGCGTGTCCAGCAATAACAATCGTGTGTCGTGCAAAATATAACCTGTTTGCTTACCATCTCTTTCGCACACACACAGTTGCGTATTCACCGTTCACTTTGCAGCGACTGTCAAACTGTGAAGAGCAACAGATATCGCATAGGTTTGACAGTGGTGGCTAAAATAAAGCGCACAGTCTGTAGAATGAATATATTAACAAGATCTCTTTATGCTATGTAAGTCAAAATTTTATATATTACAGAATAAAAATAATTGTATATGTAAATATATATAATAATAATAAAAAAACTTAATTTTAATTATATACAAAATGTTATTATGTAAGTCAATAAATTAAATTTACTATATAATTTGTGTGTATCTAAATAAATTGAAGATAGTTTCGCTGCTGCTGTTAATACATTGTTCAGTATAATAATATCAAGGACCATCTCTGTGGCTGCCTCTCTCTCGCTCTTGCTCTTGCTCTCGCGCCCTCTCTAATTGAGCAATTTACATTCAGAGAGAACAGCATTACAGTTTGACATGCGCTGCTGCTACGTCAAACAATTGCCCTCTCGCTCCCGTCAACGTTCAGCAGACAGCAACCACCAGCAGCCTCACACATATACACACTCGTGCATACCTATGCCTGCATGCAAGCATGCATGTTTGAATGCACACCAATACAGGCGCAACGCAGCGCTCGCATCGTTGGTTGGCCATTGCGTTTCCTTCTTCTTGTTCGTCCAATGCTCAGTCTCTCTCTTGCGTTGCTCGCGTGCGGTTCGCAGTTCGCAGCTGAATTACTGTTGTCGCTCGTGCGCTGTGTTCGTCGGCCCCGCCGGCACCGAGCCGATCGAAGTTTCTAACGGCAATAAACAAATGTCCGATGCATAAATCAAAAGTCAAAGCGCTCAACAAAGTGATTTTCGCACAGAAATAGAATCAAATACTCACATAAATCGAAAACGTGCAAAACGCACAAAATATCAGAAAAAAAAAGAAGAAAGGAAAATAAGAGAAAAGAAAAGCAAAGTTTTTTATCAATTTTGCGTCTAGTGTTTTGTTGTTCTTGTTCTCATTGTTGTTGCTGTTGTTGTTATTATTTTTAAACCTTGTACGCAATTAATTTAAGTCGCGA
This sequence comes from Drosophila repleta, assembly GCA_018903745.1. Classification (NCBI taxonomy): domain Eukaryota; kingdom Metazoa; phylum Arthropoda; class Insecta; order Diptera; family Drosophilidae; genus Drosophila; species Drosophila repleta. The sequence goes on along the minus strand of JAEIGN010000497.1, from coordinate 15,541,691 downwards.
AAGCGGAAAATTTTTGCTAAAGAATTGCAACACGTGTTTATGGTAACAGTGCGTATGAAAATTTGTTGCTTGTCTGCGCGGACGCAGTTATTTTCGTTTATGCCCCACACACACACGCGCTGTGTGTGTGTGTGTGTGTGAGTGTGTGTGCGTGCGCGCGCGTTGATTGAATGCGCATGTGAGTGCGTGCGTATGTGCGTGGAGCGTGTGTGCGTGTGCACATGTTTTGAAAATTTGCTAAAAAGTTTTCGACAACAAAAAGAAAAAACAAAACTTCAGCCAGAATTATAACAATAGCAACACGGATACTCGACGGTGATAGATAAAGCATATAGAATACTAAATACAGGTGAGATATACATATATGCTAGGCAAATGCCGACGGAACTGAGATTCTAAGAACTTTGATCTTTGATCTATGATCTTAGAGATGTTGAGGATATAGTTAGGTAGTTATCAGAGAGTGATCAGCCAAGCTCTTGAGCAATAACTGTAAAACCAATAAGTAATCTGTGCTCAAAGCCTGACTAACTTCATTCTAGATACTTAAGCGAGAGAACTTCCTAGATATGTTCTATATGAACTCAAAATTCCATTTTTATGCGAAGTTTACAATAAATTTTGAAATATTTGCAGAAATTACAAACATTGATATAAAGTTTCAATTGAAGTATTGATTACAAATAAATATACACACAATAGTATTGTTTATATATGTATGTATAGTATTTACCCCATAAGTTTGGGAATATTTGATCGTATTACAAACAAAGTAAACATTCATAAAAGAATGCTAAACAAAGCGCATTTTGTATATATAGTTGATATGGATAAAGATATTACCTTTATATATATACACATATTTTTTTTTATAAATATACATATATAAAAGTATCATCTTTGTCTATATATACCTTCAAATATTATGATATTTAATCGCTTAGTCAGAGGCCTTTGGCGAAGACTTCAATGATTCACAATCGACTGCCAGCTGAGAGTCCACTCGATGATGATAATGGCAAATCAGGCGATCTGTTGAACTATACTGAGCTAATACTTATTGGTCATTTAGAAAAATCTAAGAATTCACAAGAAAGTCAAATGGATTTTTAGGACTAAAGCGGCTGCTAATACAATATGAATACGGATACAAAATCATGGAAGAAAGAAGAAACAACAATAAATTTAAAGGAAGAGAAAAGATAATATACAAAGAGATTTAGGTTAATTACAAGAATTTTAAAGAAATATATTAAGAAAGTACAAAAAAAATATAAATAATAATAATAAAAAATTAATATAAATAAAAATAATCAATAATAAAAATTATAAATAGATTAAAAATATATTAAATAGTGTAAGTCTTAAGCTTTAAAGACATGCTCAAGAGTTGTTTAAATTTTCAAATTTAAATTTATAATATATTTTATCAATTTTATAATTAATTTAAATTTATAATTTAATTTTGAATTTTCGAATTTGATTTGATTTAAATTAAGTTTTTTTTTACATTAAAGATTTGACCTTTCAAACTTTCGAAAACTGCCAAAAACTATTTCAGTTTTGAAAATAAGGAAAGATAAGAAAAATATAAAAAATAAATGTAAATTAAACAAAAAAATAAATACATATAATACAAAAGAAATAAATATTTAATATAATTTGCAGTATATGAAAACAAATTATAAAAATAAATAAAATATAGAAATAAATATAATAAAAAAAATAATATAAATATAATACAATATAGAAATAAATGTAATATAAAAACAAAAATAATATAACAAACAAACATTTAATATAAAAAAAAATTAAATAATATAAAATAAATATAATATGAAAATCAAATAAAATAATTAATATTATAGTGAAAATTCACAGAAAACTTGCAGCTGCTGAAGAGCTATTTAGTTTCCTATTTCAATTTCGAAACTGTTTCAAAAAATAATTTATAGATTTGTGTTTTGGAAAAAGCAAACGATTCACACGAGTCTCAGAAATTCAAGAAATTGCCTATGAAATTTTAGTTTTTCAGTCTTTCAGACTTTTATAGCTAATTGAGAGCTGTTTAGTTTGCCATTTCAAATTGATATTGTATATACCCATATATATATATATATGCACATACTATAGTCAGTTAACACCATTGTTCAGTTGTCATTCATTCATCACATTTAGCTATTTTTTTTTTGGGTATCCGTGAGATACTTTTGCTGCCGTTGGCATTGTTTATTTATAAATAATTTTCAAGCAATTCATATTGGTTTTATCATGCAAATACTCTACAGATATATGTATGCATATATATATTTATCTTATATATGTGAAAATTATTAACAGCCTCAATTTTCGAAAGTTCTGCTCGGGTGGGTGTCTTGAGCTGATTCCTCCTCTCTCCCATCACCCTGTTTGTTGTTGTTGTCATCGTTGTCATGTTTTGCATGCGAATAGTTTATTAATATGTATTTTCGTGGCTTGTTTCTCGATTTTCGATTTAGCATTTAAATCGAACGAACGTTTAACCAGAACCCAATTTATTAGCCAGCGCGTGTGTGTCGTCATATTAAGATTTATGAAGTGGTTAGCTCAGCACAGTTGTTCACTCTACATATATTCTGTGTTCTATGTATCTGTATTCGGTATCTGTATCTGTATCTGTATCTGTATCTGTATCTGTATCTGTGTTTTTCAACATTTTTATCTATTGCAATAAATTGAAAAACTTTATTTGGAAAATCTGCAAACAATAACAGGCATTAGACTAAGAGTTAATATACATAGATCAATATCATAGTAATAATTATGTGATAGTTAATTAAAAGAAATTCAGATAATTTATTTATTTATTTTTTAAAATTTATTATTATTTATATGTATGTATATGTCTTTAAATAAATACATATTTAATAAATTTATTTTCTTTTAAAGTCAACAAAAATATTTATAAAATATGTACATAAATATAAAAATTAAATATACCTATGTATAAACTAAATAAATATACAAATTTAATTTATAATATATAAAAAATGAAAAACAAAAAAATTAATATATAATCTAAATATATAAATATACAAAATTGTATAAATCAATTGAATATATTTATAAATTAAATTAATTTAAATAAAATATTTATAATATACATATATACATATAAACTAAGCAAATATACAAATTAATTAAATAAAATTTGTACATATTTATATATACATTTTTTTTCTTTTTTTTGACATTTTAAATGTTTATTTATTTGATTCATTTGTTACAAGGACTTGTGTCTGCCTCGCGCGTCGTTTGCGTCGCTTAATCTTCGTAATTAAGCATTTGGCATGAGTAAACTTTAAATAAATTTATATATTATTGTAAAATATATAAAATTATATATATTTTTAAATTTTATATATTTTATATATTTTAATTTTATATATTTTTTTTTTAAATTTTATATATTTTATATATTTGTAAAATATATAAAATTATATATATTTTTAAATTTTATATATTTTACAATAATACATCAATTTGTGTAAAGTTGACTCATGCCAAATGCATACAAAATATAAAACCCAAATATTAAAAGAACTATTTAAATTTAATATAATAAAAATAAAAATAATTAAAATGTAATATACTAAAAATAAAAAAATATAATATAATAAAAATAAATAATTAAAAATATAATTAAAATAAAAAATAAAAAATTATAAAAAAAAATAATAATAAAATAAATAATTCAAAATATAATAAAAATTAATTAAAAAAAATAATAAATAAGAAAAATAAATAAAAAAAAAAATTGAATTTTTTTCTATAAATAAAAAAAGCTATTAGAATTGTTCAGCGCAGTTGAATTATATATATTATATTTATGATACAAATAATATATTATATATTATATTTATTATATATATTATATATTATATTTATTATATAAATTATGTATTATTTTTATTATATAATTTTTTATATATTTTATTTATTTTTATATCAATTTTATATTATACTTTTAACATTTAAAAATAGATAAAACTTAAAAAATCAAGTTTCTATAATCCCAGCAGAGCTTATATAGTTTTTTTGCTGTTTTATTTCTATTCACAACAAAGTTGCCTGAATATGGCAGATTGGGAGAGCCGCGAAATTCGTTGGCTTTGATGATTTTACGCATTTGCGTAAAAATGTCGCTTTAATTTGCGTGCAGAGCGCAGAAGTTTTCATTCAAAAAGATGCGAATCGTTTGGCCGGTTGTTTGGCCAATTTAGACCGAGATGCGATGCAAACCGAATTAGCCAGGCGAACAGAAGGCAGGCAGAAGGTAGGCAGCCCCTTTCGGCTTTCATTCAAATTCAATTTGAGAATTTGAGCAAATGTGGCACGCAGACAGACAGGCCGATGGCGATGCAGTTGCAGATAGAGAAAGAGAGAGAGAGAGAGAAATGCGGATACATTTAGTCCGGGCATGCCCGAGTGCATCGCGCATTAAGTTGACAAATTTCATTCATTAGATATTTGCGTTTAATCTCTGGCCACGGATACCAGCTGGCAATTAAATAGCAAATACATCCAACTATTATTATCTGCCAGATACAGTGGGGCAATGGAGACAGAGCCAAGTCGAGCTTTTGCTTTTGCTTTTGCTTTCTTTTGTTTACTTCCGCGGAAACGCTGCAATAACAGCTTCGGATTGTTGAATTTGTCGATTACATTGTATAAACACAGACGCCAATAATTCGCAGATAATTCGCGTTCAAAACAGTCCTCGTCTCTGGGCTCGGATGGTACCGCAGCCCCAACCCCAGTGCACTGGCTTACAGCTAACTTAGCGCTGAACCGGAATCCGCATCTGTTCCGAAAACAGTTTAGTTTCACAGCTCGAACGTGTCGCAGTGGCTACAACAGCTCTGTCAAGAGGTAACCAAAAAAAACAGAAAAAACTCAAAAAATAGAAGATCTCTCAATAGATCTCTCGACATTCCAATTCAAATTGCAATTGGATGAAAAGTTTTATACGTTTCGACTTTAATTAGAAACTAATTAGGCGCTGATCACAATAGACTCGTTTGAATGCGATTTGATTAACAACAATACGACGACAACTCTATAAAAAACACACACACAAACACACTGAGAGGGGGCCAAAATAGAAATAGAAATAGAAATAGAACCCAGCCAGGGCCAAGGTGTCCGCTTTCAGCTGCTGCTGGCTGCTGGCTGCTGGCGAGCTGCTCCCGCATGCAGTTAAATTTGACAGGCGACCAAACAACAGCAAGCGAAGACAATAACAATAACACTCAAATTAAAAGCTTATAAAAGTCAAGCACGGCAAACAGAGGAATCCCAAATCTGACAGATAACACGTTCGCACTGAATTCTCTTCAAAATGTGTGTGTAAGTCGAGCTGAATTTCTATTACGATGTGAATGGCTCTGGCCAGCCCAGCATCAGATAAAGTATCTCGACTGCTGCTGCTGCTGCTCGAGCACTTGGGGGCATCTGCCTATACACAGATCATATCGTAGTGCCATTAACTGAGTATCATATACATACATCGTATATATATATAGGCAGCCAATGTGCTACTTGATTCTAAAATTGTAATCGGGTCAGGCGAAAGCATTCCAAACAGAACGAAAGACACAAAAAGATACTCTTGTAATTCATTAAGTTTTGTAATCAAATGCAACTCTGATAAGATTGATTACCAAAAAGTCAACGATTTAATCGAATTGTTGACAGTTATGTGACGTGCTTCAATCAAATCTCTAACACAATACGAAAATAGCTCAAAAATTTGTCTAACTACAGTCTAAAATTGTGTTTTCTAGCTAAAATTGTTAGACAAAGGCCAGTCGGTGTAGCCTACAATCAATCAACGGCCTATGGGCTAAAATTCAACTAGCTCAATCGCTCAAGCAGCCACTCAGCTGTGCAGTCTATCAATCAGTGGGTTAGTATATAATTATACGAGACTTCTACTAGAACAACATTCTATTAATCATTCCAAAAGTCAATTAAACTACTAACTTATTAGTAGAATCAGTCTCAATCATTCAGTCTGTCCATCAATCATCGATCTTCTAGCCAGTCAATCAGTCAGTCAGCCTAAAATCATATTAATATTCCCTTTTCAAAACGCTTATATCCATAACTTTATGAATCACTTCAAGAATTGGTCAATCATTCAGTTATTCAATCAATCAATCAATGGATTTAAAACTATATTTGACTACAGCTTGTTGGCTTTTGTTGAATATACTGAAATTTGTTAATCTCTCTGTCTGTGACGCTCTGAATAGTCAATCGGTCAGTCAATCAGTCAGTCAATCAGTCAGTCAATCGGTCAGTCTATCAGTCAGACAATCAAAATATCTGTTAAGCTGTTATCAATCTGTTAGTCCCTCTCTGACATGCATTCAATCAGCCAATCAATCAGTCAGTCAGTCAATCAATCAATCAGACAGTCCATTAGTTAGTTAATCAATCAAGCATTGAATCAAAGTATATATTAAGCCACGGTATTAAAGTCTGCTTCATAATCAATCAATCAATCAGCACATCATTTAGTTACTCAACCAGTCAATCACTCAATCAAAAATTCCATATAATTTCACCTTTAAAGCATTAATAAATTTCCATTTACTCAGTTATTAAATCACCACTAGTCAATCACTCAATCAGCGTCTCAGCATAAGCAGTCAATCAAACAGTAAACATTAAAAGAAAATGTACTATAAAACCACATCAGAGTATCATTTTCTAATTCGTAATGCGATCTATTTACCTTAGAATACCCAGAGATAGCTATCGTCTATCGCCTAGCCAAGTATCAGATAGTCAAACCAGCAATCCACCTACTCCAACAGTTCCCCAAAACATTGAAAATGGAAAATACCAAGAGAAAAGCAGAAAAATTCTGATTGAAATACTTTTGTTGTGCAGCGAAAATTGATTGAATTTCGATGCTGATCGTATGGCTATTGTTGTTGCTATATCGTATAACGCTGTTGTACACTATTTGAGCTATATAAATTGCGGATCGCACACGAGCGATTGACCAGACTGAGCACACATATATAAACTATATATGTATAGTCGATTATATAGCATATTCCGTTTCACATTCGCAGCGGCAGCAAGCGTTTTGCTTGTTTACTTGCGTCAAACATAAAACAAGCCAAAAAATATATCTGAGGGGGGGTGGATACGTCGGGCCTAGGCCGATGACTCAAGAGCAGGCAGCAGGCAGGCAGCAGGCAACTTGGCGTTGGTATTTTTGTTACAGCAGCAATAGGAACAGCAGCCAAATGAAATGTTTTTCTTTGTATATATAATCTGCCTCACGCCGAGCCAGACCAAGAGAGAGAGAGAGAGAGAGAGAGAGAGAGAGAGCGAGCTGAAAATTGAAAACAGATCCGAAAATATCTCGAATCTCGCTGCGGCGCAGTTTTGCCTCAATTTGAAAACGTAGACGAGGTGCGAGCTGCTCAGCCAGGCGGAGGGGCTGAAGTGGGGCTTGAGTGGGGGGTAGGTCACATTATAGATGTTAGATCTTGGCAAGTGCCTGTGGCCGGCCTATGGGGCGATCAATTGCAGACATTTTATCTGATTGCAGCGAGATATATATATAGTATATATACATAACTGTATAATACTATAAGCAATATGGTTTATTTTGGTTGCGGCTGACGTCGCCTTCTTGAATAATCAAAGAATTTGCATTACAAGCAGCACAAGCAACACACAGACACACCTGCCCGCCCACACACCTGCCCGGCCCCACCCGCCGACAACAGGGGGTCCACAGTACGTAATGCCAATTGCTGGAATCTCCCTAATGCCATATTTCATAATGTTTAGCCTAGCATAGATCGCCGGACTATATATACATATATGTGAACATATTCATTAGAGCCGATCTAATGGCTGTTTCAACAGCTTTATTTCGCTCAATTAGCATTTTTACAGTTCTCAAAACACAAACATTTCCCAAATAATTGCGGCAATAAAAATATGAAAAATCGACTGCGATTAGCGGGGCCATTGGACACCCGCCTCGATCGGAATTGGGTTTTACTAAATATTGGAATATTCTTTAAAAAATAATGCCGATAATGATGAGTGATAGATGAGCTCCAGTTAGAGTTTTCATAGAATTGGCAGAGTTAAAGTATACTTGAGGGGAGCTTTTAAATATATATTAACTATGATTTAACTAAGATATAACTATGCAGACTCTTATGATTATCTTTTACTATAAAAGCAGAGTAAGTCGAATTGGTAATCGATTGGAAACCCACTACACAATTTGGCAGATTTATCAGATCATGAAATTTATGCCTCAGCTTACTCCTGTAAACATAGATTAAAGATATATTTCTAAATACTTAAAGTTAAGAAAAAATATATAAATTTATTTATTTATAATATAAATAAAGGAGAGTTAATTAGCAAGTTTGCTAATTTAGTTTTATAGTGAATCAAATTTATATTTTATTTTCAAAAATATTAAAAGATTTAAATATTAAGATATATTTAATATTAAATTATATTTATAAATTTTTTAATTATTTAAAATATTTAAATATTTTTGTATACACATATGAAATATATTCAAATAATATTTTATTATTTTAAATTATTTTAAAATATTTAATTTGCATATTTATATTTTTTATTTATTTATTATATTCAAATATATATTATTTATATTTTTTAGCATATATTTTACTTCAAAATATATTTAAATATTTAATAATATACAAAATATTCAAATAATATTTAATTTAATATTAAATTATATTTAAATATTTATTTTCAATTATTTAAAATATTTAAATATTTTTTATACATGTATGAAATATATTCAAATAATATTTTATTATTTTAAATTATTTTGAAATATTTAATTTGCATATTTATATTTTTTATTTATTTATTATATTCAAATATATTTTATTTATATTTTTTTTGCATATATTTTACTTCAAAATATATTTAAATATTTAATAATATATATATATTTACATATTTATTTATTTATATATTTAAATATTTATTTTTATTATATACATATATCATTTTTAATTTTTATATATTTATATTTTTACAATATATTTTTAAAAAATTATATTTCAATAAATTTTATTTATTTTATTATTTTATAAATATATATAATAAATATATATGTATGTACCTCCTTCTAACTCAATTTCCATTCAACTTCAATTCCCATTTTATTCTTGCAGCGCTCAAAAAACCAAAGACAACTCAGCCTAGGCCCAACTTGAGACAGGCCATCGATGCATTGAGTTGGCTTGGCCTAGACTCAACTTAGACTCAAATCCGATTCTGCCGCCTATAACTGTTCGGCTCCCTAACGGATTGGCAAGACAGGAGGCTAAGATCCGCAAATATGCTTCAACATCCCGCCACAGATTTCTACGATTTGGCTGCGGCCAATGCGGCTGCAGTGCTCACAGCGCGGCACACGCCGCCCTACAGCCCGACGGGCCTGAGTGGGTCGGTGGTTGCGTTGCACAACAACAACAACAGCACAAGCAATAACAACAACAATCTCGATATGTTGACCCACAACGGCGGCAGCGGCGTGGGCGCGGGCATAGGCGTGGGCGTGGGCCTAGGCAGCGGCGGCGGGCTGAGCGGGGGCCTCAATGCCAGCGGACTGCACCTGAGCAGCGGCGGCAGCAATGGCGGCGGCGCCGCAGCGACAGCCGGACGCGAGACACTGCCCAGCTTCGGCTTCACGCAGGAGCAGGTGGCCTGCGTCTGTGAGGTGAGCTGATGATGGAGCTGATGGAGCCAGGCTCCGCCGACACCTGGCTAATAACACTTTTGTTGTTTTCCGGCTTTAGGTTCTGCAGCAGGCGGGCAACATCGAAAGACTGGGCCGCTTCCTCTGGTCGCTGCCACAATGTGATAAACTCCAGCTGAACGAGTCTGTGCTGAAGGCCAAGGCGGTCGTCGCATTCCATCGTGGCCAGTACAAGGAGCTGTACCGGCTGCTCGAGCATCATCATTTCTCGGCCCAGAATCACGCCAAGCTGCAGGCGCTGTGGTTGAAAGGTGAGACGAGGCTTTACTCTCTTTCTCCCTCTCTCTCTTTTACTCTCTTTCTCTCTGTCTCTCTCTCTCTCTCTCACTCTCCCTCTCTCACGCTTCCTTTTGCGCTCTCTGTCTAACCCGAAATTCTTTCACTGTAGCGCATTACGTGGAAGCCGAAAAACTGCGCGGAAGACCTTTGGGTGCTGTGGGCAAATATCGTGTTCGCCGTAAATTCCCATTGCCCCGCACCATTTGGGACGGCGAGGAGACGAGCTACTGTTTTAAGGTGAGTACGCTCCACTCTACTCCACTCCACTCCACTCCGCTCCACTTCACTCCACTTCACTTCACTGCTTGCCACATTAATTGCGGCAACAAAGGGCAAACAAAATGAAATCGTAGAAATGTCCATTCGTCCCAAGCTTCAGGCACTCCTGGCTTGCTCCTGGCCAACGCCTCCTCTCTGCTTTCCTGTTTGCACTTCAGCTCTATCTATGCGGGCCTTCACTTGATTAAATCGTCTGCATATGGAGGAGAGCTTCAAAAAGTTATGATGTAGCGAGTGCAGCTTTGATTATGCTTCTTATGCCCATTCCAAATGTGAATTCGGGGCATATTGGTTTTGGGAAAATGCATGTGGGAGGTAGAGGAAGGCGTGGCAGCACTTAGCCAAGTCCGGACTCATGTTTACTATATATATATCATGAAATTCTGCTGGTATTTTCAGAGATTCAATAATAAATAATAATAATAATAAATAATAATAATATTAATAATAATGAAAATAAAAATAATGTTATTAATAATAATGATAAAAATAATAATAATAATATTAAAATTAAAAATAATAATAATAATAAATAATAATGTATAAAAGTATTAATAATAAAAATAATATTAATAATAATAATAATAATAATAATAATAATAATAATAATAAATAATAATAATAATAAAAATAAAAATAATGTTATTAATAATAATGATAAAAATAATAATAATAATATTAAAATTAAAAATAATAATAATAATAATAAATAATAATGTATAAAAGTATTAATAATAATAATAAATAATAATAATATGAATAATAATAAAAATAAAAATAATATTATTAATAATAATGATAAAAAATAATAATAATAATAGTAATAATATTAAAATTAAAAATAATAATAATAATAAATAATAGTGTATAAAAGTATTAATAATAAAAATAAAAATAATAATAATATTAATAATAATAATGATAAATAATAATAATAATAATAATTATAACGTATTAATATTTTTTAGTCCCATACAAAATGCCCAATATTTCTTAAGCATACCTCGCTACAGAGCTGCTCGTCTGCTGCAACGCTAGGATTTATAGGGAATTCCCTTAATCAATTTCTTTTTTTTTTAGATATTTTTTAATTCTATCATAATATCTGTCTTAAGATATAATTTGATGTATAATAATATGAAAATACCTAAAATATGATACTGACTAGGGGCATTCCCTCTAAATTCGATCCCGCCCTCTCTAAGCCCACCTCTAATAGTTCTTTCCTTATCTCTGCTGCACAGGAAAAGTCCCGTTCAGTATTGAGAGACTGGTATGCGCACAATCCGTATCCGTCGCCACGTGAGAAACGCGACCTGGCCGAGGCGACAGGACTGACCACGACACAGGTGAGCGAGCAGCGGCCCCGAAAGGTGGCTAGAACTGAAAAGTTTAGCGATTTCGCAATTTGTCAACTGTTAATTGCTTGTCATTAATCAGCTGGCTGCGAGCATGATGTGTGCGGCTATTTATAGAGTTTTAGAGGTTTATTTATATAGAATACATATCGAATATATCGAATATATAATAATAATATATATGCATGTATCTTTACAGGTTTCCAATTGGTTCAAGAATCGACGACAAAGAGATCGCGCGGCCGAGCATAAAGAGTAAGTTCTCTTCCAAATATATCAGATCTCAATAGATATATATAATAAATATATAGATATATATAGCTATATATATATATATATACAGTTAAGCGTCAACGCGTGCGAAACGAATTGGTATTTCAATTTGAATTACTTGACGTTTACACACTTATAAAACAAGGCCAATTTGTGGCTGGTGAGCGGTGGGCGGTGGTTGGTGGGGGTTGTCGCTGGCTAATTAGTGTCAAGGACACGTGTATAACTATGAATAATAATCATAAATTATACAGTATATATATGCATTCGTGCAAATGAAAATGAAAATGTGTCGGGAGTAGAATTTTCATGATCAGCTCATTGTTTTCGTAGGCGCATGGTCATATGCCTGGCAGACGCTGTCAGGTCCTTGCCAAAGGACAGCGAAAACAAAAAGGGAAAAACATCTGCATTTCCGCTTAAGCAAATAGTGAAACGCTCAGATGCCCGGCCGACGATAGGCAACTTTTCAAATATTAAACATCCTTTCGAGCATCCTTTTGTTGACTCTCCCTCTCTCTCGCTCTCCCTCTCTCTCGCTCTCCCTCTCTCTCTCGCTCGCTCGCAAGTCATGTGAACTGCAAACAGCGCCAAATGTGCATTGGAAATGGGTTTTAAAGTGGCACAAAGAACAAATGTCGAACTGCTTTAAGTTCATATCCTAAATATACACATACGTATATGTGTGTGTATATATGTATCTGTATCTTTAGTCTAAACGGCATATCGCTTACTCAAAAGAACTTCAATACAAATGTAATTAAAACAATAATAATAAAAAGCAACAGCAAATTGTCGCAATATATATATATATATATAAAAAATTGGCCGCCTTGGCAACCGCAACACACACACACACACACACACGCAGTTAGTTACTGATATGCAGCTGACAAAAGTATCTCACAGATACTTTCGCATGCGCTTGGCTGTAGTGGGCTGGCAATAGCTACGTTAGTTTTTGCACTACGTAGCGTCGTCATCGTCGTCATCGTCGTCGACGTCCTCCTCACGTCTTTTCATTTTATTGTTGTTGTTGTTGTTGTTGTTGCTGGTAACCCGATATATGTTTATGGCTGCGCCGCATCGGGCAACAGCAGCAGCAGCAGCAGCAACGGCAACGGCAACGGCAACTGAGCGCTGCTACTTTAACTTTTCATACACTTTTCGTTGTTGTTTTTGGTTTATGTGCACTGAAGACTCGTCTGGAGGTACGCACACACACACACACTCGCACTTTTAGCTGTTTCTTTACCCCATTGTCGTTGGCGACTCTCTCCAAGCATAACGACGCCAAAGGCCCAACAATTACAAGAAACTCTTTGAGCATACCTCGTTCCATGCACTCTTCTTTGAGCATACCTCGTTAAACTATCACAAACTTGAGTTTAGCTCAAATATTTTATAATGTTGACAATTGTTTCATATAACTTCAAAAGATTTGCCTTAAAATGTTCAATAAATACGCCAGGAAACCTTTTTTGGCCACCAGTGTAAAGCTAGATTGATAGATGATTTTAATATTGTTAGTTATATGCTAGTTATATGCTTTCTAGTACATATGATAAAATATATACGGAATATATAAATTATATATAGCATGTATATAGAATTTATATGGAATATATATAAATATACACTCATGATGAAAATAATAAGTACACCAAAATAAAGCAGGCTCTTTTCAATGAATTGTGACTAGTATAAATATGGGGGGAAATATATAATTATTTTAGGCTCTTTAAATTACCAGCCATATATAAAATTTATAGATATATATATTATATAATATATAGAAAATATATAGAATTTATATCAAATTTAACGCCAAAACTCAAATTTAGGTCTGATTGGCAATGATTTAGTAATTGCTTTAATGTTTATGAAGTTTTTTATATTATATAAAACTATTATATTATTTAGTAAGTGCCTTAAATATTTTTTTATTATTTTATTAGTTTGAAAATTTATTATATTGTATATATACATATGTATATGTATATAATTAAATTTTTCATATTTAATTCCATTTATTTTGCAGCTTATTGTCTTAAACCATATAAAGCATCTATCTCTAGATCTTTTTTGCTTTAATATTTTATAATGCTTCAAAAAGTTCACAAATTTTCTATGGGTTTGAAATATATTTCAAAATATTCATTAATATATATTTTTTAAATTTAAAAATATATTTCAAAATATTCACTTACAAATATACCTATTTTCATTAATATACAATAATAATGTATACCTAAATTTTGATGTTTAACGCAGTAGAAAAAATATTTTGCTAGACTAAGCTCAATAAAGTTAAATTTGAAGGGGTGTACCTATTATTTTCATCATGAGTGTATATATGTACATAGAAGAACAGTTATCATTTGTGCTCTTTTTCTTGCTCTTCCAAATTCAGAGAGACTCTCAGTAATACAAGAGAGAAGAAAGTGCAACCCAAAATTCTTTTAGTCAAGTTTTACTGTAAAATAAAGTGAGCTGCTTGTTTTGGTGCTATTTTTTTTACCGGCACTGTATATTTCTGTATTCCGAAAAAGATCTCTTGAACTTTGCAAGACTCTAACCAATATGAATATTTGATATATCATATATTTTATTCTACAGTATGAATCTATTATTTATTTTCAATTTATATATCTATATATTTTCATAGGTTTCCAACTTTATTTACAATATATCACAGCAATTTCATTGTATAATCTCTTCGTACATTAAAAACAAAAACAAAAAATATCAAAATAATCAAAAGGATCAAAAAAGTGAATAAATTCAATAAATAGTTTAAAAAACTAGATCGTGTACTAGTTGAACTGCAAAATATATGTATGTATGTATGTATGTATATATATGTATGACTATATATATATATATCAAATTTAATGTCCCAAATGTTGTTTAAGTGCCGCTCGTATTCTTCTGGTTCTGGTTGTGCCCCACTTAGCCAAAGACAAAGCAGAGCGCCATTCGCATATAGTCGACGGTCGAAGATATGGCCGTAATAATGACCCGATATCGGTCTACATACATGGCAATGAACAGCAGATACTTCTTGTTGGTGACCTGGAATTTCCACAGATTGCTGGCGGCGCCGATCAGATCCCAGCTGGGCGAGAACTCAATATCAAAATGCTTTTCTCCCACAAACTGGAACAAGCCGTAGTAGAGGGCCAGCACCATCAGTGGGTAGAGGACGGGCAGCAGCATGAAGAAGAGCAGGACGCAGGTGTATATGCACTTGAGGAGCGTCGGAAAGGGCAACTGCTGCAGCCATATGTCGAACAGGTGCTCCAATAGAGGTTGCATATAGTAGACCAGGCGACCCGCCCATGATATATTTGACCACTAACAGAGAGAGAGAGAGAGAGAGAGAGACAGTGGGAGAGTGAGTGGGAGAGTGACTGCAGTGGGTGGTTGGGTGGCTTACAGCTTTCCGCTTATGCAGTGGCTTCTTCCAGGTCTTATGCATTTTTACAGCCAATTTAGTATTTATATAAATTTATAGTGTATAAATTTATAACAAAAATTTAGAGTATTTAACGATTTACATTAAATGTTGATTAAAACAACAAATAATGCCTACTATATACAAAAGTGAAATAAACCGTTAAAGAACTCTATTCAGCTGCACCTTCGTCATAGTTCGATCCTGTTGCTTGGAATTGTTTATGGTCCACACGCTCCACAACAGCAACAACGACAATGGGCACCAGCAGCTAAATGCGCGCAAAAAAAAACAACAAAAACAAAAACGAAAGAAAACAACAAAAGCAACAACATAAAAAAACTTTAAGACTACTTCAAATATGAACAGAGTTCCAGTGTTCCAATACCAATCGCCCCGCCGACCCGTTGCTGTTCATTTCATTTCACTGTGTATGCGCATGTGTGTATGTGTGTGTGCTTGCTCTTGCTTGCTTGTAACTGTGTGCATTAGTGTATGCTTGTATGTTTGTGTTTCGATCGCTCGCTCGGTCGCTCGGGCAGCTCAGGGCTCATCGTTTTGCGTTCGTCGAATGCCACGGTTGGCTGGAGGGTAGCTGGAAAGAGTATCAGGTTACCACAAAATGTGCGTGTGTTCTTTATTCGTTCGCATCAGCGCCGTCGCCGTCGCCGACGTTGACGTTGACGTCGTCGCTGCGCGTTATTCATTTTTATTCGTTTTATTGTACATTCTGTTTTTATTATTATGTATTTTGCGCTTTTGCCTGTCTCTGTCTCGCCTTTGTGGATTGTTTGCCAGCCCTCTGCATACATTTATATGTGTATGTGTGTCCCTTTGTATGTGTGTGTATTCTTATATGGGTCTGCGGCTCGTCCGTTCCCGTTTCTGGAGTTCCGTGACGCATTTGGGTTGAGTTGAGTTGAGTATTTTGTGCCGCCGCTGATGGCGTTGATAATGATGTCGTTGCTGATGATGGACCGGTATGGAACTGAGACCTCAGCCAGCCCATAGCGCGCTGTCAGCTCTGCCTTTCCGCTGCTCATGTAGGGCGTTTAGGCATGCGAGGCTACTCCAACGGGTGGGCGCTTGTGTCAAGTGATTTGGCCAACTATAATTAGAACGGGAGTTGGCATTCCTCACTGTGAGCGCCCCTCCAGTTGCATCTTCCAGCGTGCCCAGCCCCTCTCCCGCCTGACACAAATTTCTTCAATGGCAATGTTTCAATTCCTAGGGTTTCACTTGGTTTCCCTCTGTGCGCGCTTTCAAGTTGAAGTTCGCCTTCGCCTTCGCCTGGTCCATAAGCCGCTTAAGTGCTTAAAAAAGTGTTAAGGCTTACACAAAAGTGAAGCAGTTCATTGGTCAAGTGGCAGCCCAGCCGACAATGGCATCTCAGGTGATAATCAATGACAAATGAAGCTTAAGGAATGTGTATCTATAATAGAAGAGGGAATATATGGAATGAATATATTGAAGGATAGTTGACAGAGGTTATAGAGTATATAATAATTATAGAAAGATATTTTATATAGTCTATATAGTGTATAATAGTAAAGAGACTATATGGAATGACTGTATAAAATATTATATATAGTAGAAGATATTCTATATATGATCTATAATAGCTGAGGAAATATATGAAATGAATATATTGAAGAATAGTTGAGAGAGGCTATCTAGTGTGTAATAAGAGTAGAAATACTATATAGTAGTATAGATCTTCCATATATTCTATATATATTCTATATTTAGCAATAGTAGTAGAGAGATCTTCTATATAGCATCTCTACTATAGAAAATCTATGATAATAGATATACTATATAGCACATCTCTCAGCTATTATTGCTATAGACTATATAGCATATCTCTCAACAATTTTTATTGATTCCTTAAGCTTCCTCTTTCATTGTTTACAAGCTCAAATCTATAAGCGTTCTCATAGTACTCTGCTACCATAGTAATCAACCCGAAATATCATATTTTAATCTATGTATATCTAAATCTGTTCAAGTTCAAGATCGATGCAGATCCAAACATCAGCTGTTTTCGTAGCTTCAAGCGAACAGAAACAGACGGTAGCTATCAAACGAGGGGCTCCAAGCTGGCTTGGAGGGGCTGCGGGGCCTACATATCGTATGGTGGTAGATCGTTGCAGGATTTCCAAGAAATTCCATTGCTAATAAAAATTATAAGTCAATAAATCGTAAAAACAAATAAACAGTCACACACACACATGGACATAAATATATACACCCAGAGCCAGAAGGTTGGGAAAAATGAAACGCTGTTTCGAAAAAAAAAAAGTATCTGAAGTCGAAGAGCGCTGGAGATCACGATCGATCGGGCAAGCTAACCACAGCGGTAAGGCAGCGCGAATGAACAGGTTGAGTTATCGCATTGCGCGATCGGTACACAAATCCCGAGACGTGTGCGCAGCAGGACACCCAACTAAACGGTGACCGTTGGTTCGCCTCGGCCCGAGAGTTCCGAGTTCCACAAGAAGAATCTGAAAAGGTGTTGATCATAAATTATCATTTAATTTACGCATGTGTGTGGCGTGTTGTTGCTGGTGTTGTTGCTGGTGTTGGCGCGGGCCCAAAAGAGACAGACTCAGCAGACTCGACTGAGCCACACACTGCACCGCCGCAGCCCATCTCGTCTAGCAGCAGTAGTCGCGCTGTACCCCAAGCATTGTCCCATTGTCTACAACTATGTTTCGGTTTCAGTTTCGGTCTCACCCCTCCCCATATGCCATGTAGATCTTCACGATTAGCCCAAAAGTCATCGTTCGCATCGTTATAAAATATTTTATCTTATTGCCTCGGCTCCAGCTGCCCGAGTGCCCGTCTGCCCGGCCCCACTCTCTGCAGTTGGCGTGTGGCGCATTTTATGCAGGCTGCGCTTTATTTTGACAGTTTTTAATAATTTTGTTGCCTTTTAATTGCCCAGCCACAAGAGATCTTGGCCCGATAATATGGCCATAGTCATTCGATCCCTAAATGATTTGTGTCTCTCTATTTGCTTTCTATATACCAACTCCACTAGCTATTCCTTTTGAGCCTAGCCCACATATCCAAGTTGAAACAATGATTTGAAGGCGAGATACAAATTTTGTGTTTGTTTTTGAGTAAATAATATAAAGGATTTTCCTGCTGCTAAATGATTTGTGTTTAGTTTTTCTTATACAACAAAAAAAGCTAAAAACTAGAAATAGTTAAAAAGTATCTAGCCTATTCACGTCAAAACAAAAGATATTTGAAACAGTTATTTAAATTCTTTTTGACTTATTGTAGTCTAAATATTTAATATAATTTTTTAACAAAATTTTGCTTTAAATAATTTTTAAAAAATATTTATTATATTTAAAAAAAATATTTTTTCTTTCATTTAAAAAAAATTGTTTTAAATAATTTTTAAAACTAAATTTTTATATATTTCTTTTAATAATTTAAAAAAAAAGTGATAAAATATAACACAAATATTAAAAAATATTTTTGTTATATTTTAATCACTTTTTTAACATCATTTTTATCTATATTCTTTTTTTACAACTTTTTAAAATAATACTATGTTTAAAATTTTTTGTATTATTTTATTTTATGCATTTTTCAATCATATTTGTTTTAAAATATTTTATTTTATACATATTTTTTAGACATTTTTAAACAATTATTATTTACTGATTCGTTTTGTTTTAATTTTGTTTATTTTATAAATTTTTAAATAATTTTTAATAAATTATTTTATTTTATAAATTTTTTAATATATTATTATTAAATTATTTTTGTTATACATTTTTTTATATATTTTTTTAAATATTTTATTTTATACATTTTTAAATCATTTTTTAAAAATATTTTTTAAAGCAAATTTATAAATCCATGAACATTTTTAATTACCTTTCAATTTCCCAGATAGCCTTTAAGCGATCAAAACTAAATTAAGTTCTTGCTTATCTTTTAAGCCTATGTTCTAACGCCCTAACTAAGTTCTGCAATGCTTAATGTAGCTTAAAATTCTAAGTTATTTGTAGAAGCCCAAATACTAAGTCCCTCTCTCATCTAATACAGCTCAATCTTGAGTCAGGCATGCCCATATCTATGATCTGCTGTATATAGTTATAGTATTGATCATTCCCAAGCTCTCAGTTAGTTCTTTAAGCCAACCCGCCCTCTGTCTATGATCCATTCTTGGGCTATTCAAATTCTCATTTCGCATTCGCTGTTCTCTTGCACAAAAGTTTCTGCTCAAGTTCCGCATAATCCGATCAGGCCGATTATTGCCAAGCTAATGAATCTGCTTAATGCAGCTCCAATAAGCAACGACAACAACAACAAGAGCTCAAGCTTAAAGCTACAAAAAACCAATTGAGCAAACAAGTAAAAATTAATTCCTCATCACTGAGCACTGGCCCAAAAAAAAAAAAAAAAAATGAAGTGAAAACCAAAAAGAGTCCAAGAACTTTTAGTCGGGACCACACACGCAGCGCCAAAGTCTTGACCAGGCTCTGATGAGGTTTTTAACTCTTTTGCACGTTGTTGTTGTTGTTGTTGTTGTTGTCATATAGTTTATATAAACTCTATGTGACATTCGTGTATTGAGGGATTGTCCTTGGGGGCGCAGCTACCGCGAAGGCTGCTCACTTATAACTTGTGAGAACATTGAAGTTCAGGCATACCCAACTGCTTGATACGCGTTCGGACAAGAAAGAAAGTAAAGTTTTAGTATATTATTATAAATATTATTTATTTACGAATTTGCCAGATCAAATGTGCCATATTTCAAGCTATCTGGCTCACCTATATACTCTTTCTACTAGCTGAGCGAGCAAAAAACTGTTAAACTTACCTTAGTCTAATAGGTATATCAGAAATGACTATATATAGTAGCATATATAGCATATTGGCAGCCTCTCGATGCACCTATATGCCCTCTTTGAACAGCTGAACGAGTATTAAAGCTGTAAAATTGTAGAATATATAGCTCAGGCATAAAACTGATAAAACTGACTATATATTGTAGTATATATACCAAATTCAGGTCTTTCAACGAACCTATATACCCTTTAGCACTTGCTGAACGAGTATATCTGAACATGAATGTGTATATATTTATTTTATAATGCAATCAGTTGAAAATACTCAGCAGAGTCTGTCTCAACCACCAACTCTACCCTGCACTCCCTCTCGCTATCTCTCTCTTACTCTCTCTCTCTCTCTCTCTGTCTCTCTCTGTTTGTCTCTCTTCTGGCCCTGTTAATAAGTGTTGCAGTAAGCGAGCAAAGCCAACAACTATGAAATTCTGGAAATTTGATATCATTGTTTATATGCTGCTGCCCTTTTGTTGTTTGCTCCCCACTTTTCGGCTCGGCTGACTGAACGACTGCCGGACGGCCTGGCCTGACTGGCTGGCTGGCCGGGCTAGGGCTAGGGCCAGTCCAGCCAGTGGCACTGCCACGGCCAGGGCTGGCCATTTCTACTCCACAAATTTTAGCATTTCAGCGTTTGGCTTTATGTTTGCTCAGCCTGTTTGCCTCCAGATCTCTGTTTGCTTTACTTTCGTGGATGGCTTCCTCTTCTATGCCCCTCATCGATTTTTATTTTTGTCCTCTAGGCATAGACGACGTTAAGTTGCTGCTCCTTAAATTATACAATAAACAGTTTGAGATTAATTAAAGTCAGTTTGAATTTAAGGAAATCCTAAATGTTTCTATAAATGATAGAAGATGAAATTAATGAATATAGAAATAGAAATATATCTATATTTCTATCAGTATAAGCTAGTTTTTATTGGAATTCTATAGAAAGTAACTTGGAATACTTGAAATATTTTTAAAATATTCAAATTTTACTACAAAATATTTATTAGGTATAGATTAAACACTTCTATACTTAGATTTCAGCTAAAAAGTTGTTCAACTTTCTCTGATTTGTGAAATTTCGTCTCATTCTCAGGCTGATTTAAAATATAAAAAAATATATATATTTAATATAAAAAATTATTTATTTCTATATATGAAATTACAAAAATATAAAAAAAATAATAAATGTAAAAAAAAAAATATTGTATATTTAATATATATATTTTATTTATTTAAATATCAAAAATATATATTTTTAATTTAATTATATGTCACAAATATATTTTTAAAATTTTTATTTTATTTTTTAAATAACAAAAATTTATTTATTTATCAAAAATATATATTTAATTTTTTTATTTATTTATATGTCAAAAATATATATTTAAATTTTTTTATTTATTTATGTATCAAAAATATATATTTTTTTAAATTTGATATATAAATACTAAAATATATTTTTGATATATAAATTAATAAAAAAAAATTAAATATATATTTTTGATATATAAATATATAAACCCATATAATCCTTACTTTCTACAAATTATATTTCCAATATTTTCATTATTTAATTTTTTCATTAATTACATGTCTATTTAGTTTTAATACTTTTCTGTATATCCTTATTGAAAGAAACTAATATACCCCTTTTTCAATTTTAAGAGGTACAAAACATATACTATACTATATATTATACTAGTAACAGAGGCATATTTTACAATAATTTTTAAAAAATATACCAATAATTTAATAAGAGCCAATATGCCCCTCTTGCAGTGTTGCCTATACATATATACGCCTGCTTAACAGGAACAAAAACAATTAAAAATCTGAAGATCTAAACAATTGCGATGTCTACAAAATGCTAAATCAAAACAAATGCTATAAATTCCTCTTCGACGCCAATGTGATCTCTTACACAGCTAATTGGAAATATCATATAACATGCATGTGTATATATATATATATGTACATATCTGTACACACATCTCGTATTATGCAAAGGCCACCCCCAAAGCCTGCTGCAAGTGTTTTTTCCCAGTCAACAACAACAACAACAACACGATCGAGGGATCTGCAGCGGCTGCAGAATGCAGAGAATTGGCAATTATCAAGCACAGCAAGCAGCAGCAAGCTGACTAGCATCAATGTAAGATGAATGCGAGATGAATCTACAATTACACGATGCCCAACAGCTGCAGGCTCCAAGCCTCAGGCCCATTCGAGCTGCCGGCAAGTCTGCGCCTGCGCCGTATGTGGCCGGCCGACGGGTCGACAGCTTCCAGGCTCGAATTGCGCGCGAGTCAGCAAATAGCAGGGCGGGGCGAAGTGGGCGGCGGAGGCAGGCTGTAGGCAGTCTCTACTGTAGCTGTAGCTGTAGCTGTAGCTGATCTGGCAGATTGTTCCCAATGATCTCTGGCCACAAATTTGTCGAGTGTGCGCTTAAATGTTTAGCATGGCCCTGGGACCCTTGTTCCCGTCGCTTCTCGATGTTTGTTGTCATCAATTTTTGTTGTTTTTTTTTTTTTTGCTGTTTTGCTGCTTAAACTGGTTCTGGTTCTGGCTGCATTCGCAATTGGCTTTTCGCGACAAGATTAAGATTAACACACACACAGACATACACATACACAGACACACATGCACAGCGCCGCCGATAATGTCAGTTGCTCGAATTTCAAATTGCGCCTTGTTATCGCGCTGCCAGTGAATTAGCCATTAAAATGTCAGGACAGTTTAGCACTAACAAATTGAGCAACAACAATAACAGCTAAAGTCACACAAGTATGCGTGCGTTTCAATTCCCAACGGTGGCTGGAATTGGGCCAGCGATATGAGTGTGTCCCGCTTCCACCCTGGCGTACGTACGGTGGCGTTAAAAACGACACTTGAAAGTCATTTACAGAATCAGCCACAAATAATAAAAGTCAAGCTGCTTAACTTTCGATCAAAGGTGCGAGCGAGCACGCTATACAGCACTCACGCTCACACACACATACACAGAGCGAAAGAGAGAGAGAGAGAGAAAGAGGCAGACAGCAGGCGCAGCTCAAATGACTGAAATCAGATGCGACGGCGCTCTGTGGGGAAATGCACTAAGCAGTCCCTCTTGCTGTTTGTTTATGTGTATTGTGGGCGAGTGAGTGTGTGTGTATGTGTGTGTGAGTGTGACACCTTTTGTACGTGCTGTGCTGCTCTAGCGCACGGCCAGGGCCCATGCTGGAATATGAAACTGAAACCATTTATAGAAATGCTTGCGATGAGAGTAAAAATATTCAAGCAGACAATTTCCTTCCGGTTTTATTTTCAATTGCCCGCGCTGTCATTTGTCATTTGTTTATAAATACATACTTAACTGCTCTCCTGTTGTTGTTGTTGTTGTTGCTGCTGCAGTGAATTAGTTGAAGCAATTGACACATTTTAAATTAAACGTTTGTTGACAGCTCAAAACAGATGTTAGGCATATTAGTGTTATACATACATATATATACAGACATGTACATACATTATATATATATTATGTAATTTACTTATTGTTTACTCTTTTCTTCTATTTATAGCGGCTCTACGGACAAGCAGCACTTGGACTCATCTAGCGACTCGGAAATGGAAGGCAACATGCTTTCCAGTCAAAGCGCACAACAACAACAGCAGCAGCAGCAGCAACATGCTGCTGCACCGCACCTCGCGCATCACTCACAACAGCAACAACAGCAGCAATCGCCCAGCAGCAGTAACAACAACAACAACAGCAGCAGCAACGGCAACAGCAACAGTTTGCATCAGCAACAACAGCATCAGCAGCAGCTGCAGCATGTTGCGGCCGAGCAGAGTCTGCAACATCATCAGCACCAGCAACATGTTGCGAGCAAAAGCAGCGCGGCAGCCGCCGCCGTCGCTGTCGCCGCCTCCCAAATGCCGCCCCTCTCTGCCGCCGCTGCCTACTCGCATCTGCACAGCGTCATGGGCGCCATGCCCATGTACGACATGGGCGAGTATCAGCACTTATGATTCTAGTTGGAGGCTGCTGCTGCGGCCAGTAGCAGCAGCGGCAACAACAGCAACAACTGCCACAGCAGCACTAGCAACAACAGCAACTGCGAATGGCCAGCGATGCTGCGTCAACGCCAGCAGCGCAGCCTGCAGCAACAGCAGCAGCAGCAGCAGCATCCGGAAAGCTTTTACTTCTAAAGCAGCAATAAGAGAAATAGAAAATCGCATCCTCGACACGTTTATCGACAGCAGCAACAAATTTTATTTAATCAGCAAATAGCGCAGCACAGCATTTTTTCAATATCAGCAAGACAGTTATACATAGATACAGTTGCAGTTACAGTTATGTAGTGGAAAAGGCTATAGCTATAGCGAGGATGGCAGCAAAATCTGTTGCTAATTCTTGGATTAGAAAAAGTAAAACAAAACAAAAAACAAAAACAAAAATGGATTACTTCAACTTCATTGATCTGTGTAAATAGCTAGGCTTTAGTTTTAGAGCGGAACGGGCTGGGAATGGAACGAAGACTCAAGGTCCATGGCGCGACGTGGCGTGGAATGAAGTGGAATGGAATCGGGGACGTTCTCTGCCCAAAACGCAAATGCAAATCAAATCGAAATGTGCAAAAATTAAATATACATAAATATAATATATATACATATATATAAATATATAAATTCTATTAAATTATTTTCAATGTATTTATAATTATTATTTTTAAATATATACGAAAAATATAAATACGTAAATATATTAAAAATTAAATGAAATTTAAATGATGTTTACTATAGGGATAAAATTAGGTGAGTGGCAATAAGAGAGAAAGAGACAGAGATGGCGATAGAGAAAGATGAAGAGATAGAGATCTATGAGTATTTCTCTCTTCATAAGCAAATCGAGTCGATATGAATGCCATCTCTCTCTCTCTCTCTCTCCCCCTTCTTTTCCCCTTTCTCTTATTCACTATTTCTGTCTGTCGCCCTTTATCTCTCTATACTCTCGCTAGCTCTCTCTCTGACCTTATGTCGTAACATCTCGTACTCCTTCTCTTGCTCTCTCTCTCTCTCTCTCTCTCTGTTTCTCACTCTGAGTCTCTCATACTTTTTCTGTTCTCTTACTCTCTTTCGGAGTCTCTGTTATTCTTACTCCCGCTCTCTCTCTCTCTCCCTCTCTCCCCCTTCTCTTACCATTCTCTTATTCGGACTATCTCTTGATCATTCTCTCTCTCTCTCGGACTCTCTTATCATTCTCCTACACTCTCTTTCTCCTCTTCTCTCTCTCGCTTCCTTCTTCCACTCATTTCCCCTGTCCTCACTCACTTCCATAAATCCATTTCTCTCGTCGATAAGTACAGGGTATAAAAACACACACACACTCAACTGCTGACCGCAACGCACTGCTCGAGAGAAACACTAATCCGCGGCGACAGGTAAGCCCGCTAATGCTAATAGCCCCGGATAATGGGCGTCTGTCTGCTGGGCGCGCGTGCGTGCGTCTCGCGCGCACGTCCCACACGCGCCTCTGCAAAAAAGTCGCGACACATGTAATGAGCATGTTAATGGCACCAGCGTCTGCTCTGCTCTGCCCTGCCCTGCCTGGCCCGTGACCCTTCCTCATCATCATCAGCAGCAGCAGCCGCAGCACCTGGCAACGCTCTCTGACTGTGAGGGCGGCGCTTGGCAACTGGCAAAGTGTGCGCCCGGAGGGTGGCTGTCGCCTGACTGGCTGGCTGACTTTTCGCCGATTCTCGTTGATTTGCCGATATATATGTATATACATACATATATATCTATACATGTTGCACAGACTCCGTTGCCAACGCCCGTGCAGCCACCCCCATTTACTCCCCCGTTGCCATGGCCAGCCACACACACACACGTGTCTCTCTGGGTGCCTGACTGCCTGGGACGGCGTCTCTGATTGAGTCTGCGTATCCAGTTACATAATATTTTGACTTCTTTTATCTTGCGGTCCACATTGCACATCATTTAATTAACGCCTATAAAATCCGAACTTTTGAATTGCGAATTTAAAATTTAATGTGCAACGCGAGTGCTCACTAAGCATATAGGAAAACTTGATATGTACCCCTATTTATATATTTAAAATGAGCATATTAGCCTAAGATAAAGCTAATACGTTCAGTTTTCTTCTTGATAGTAGACTAGAATACCAGGTATACCTAGCCTGTATAAGGATGCATCAGATTAATGTAGAGTGGATAGATGATATGACGAAGATTATGTGGAAAATGTATATATATGCATAGATATAGATAGATACAGATATGGATATAGGTATAGGTATAGGTATAGGTATAGGTATAGGTATAGGTATAGGTATAGGTATAGGTATAGGTATAGGTATAGATATAGATATAGATATAGATATAGATATAGATATAGATATAGATATAGATATAGATATAGATATAGATATAGATATAGATATAGATATAGATATAGATATAGATATAGATATAGATATAGATATAGATATAGATATAGATATAGATATAGATATAGATATAGATATAGATATAGATATAGATATAGATATAGATATAGACATAGATATTGATATTGATACAGATATAGATATATAGATATAGATATAGGTATGGATATAGATATATTATAGATTAATAGGCTAGGTATTGTCATCAAGTCTATAACAGTTGAGTTATCCTAAAGACTAATCAATCCATTGTGGCTTATCTATAGCTTCCGACTTTAACGTTCTAACTTGTCCGTATTATATACTTACTTTTCAAATTTATAATGTATATTATCTTGTTTATAGTTCCTACATTTATACCTACTAATACCTGCTGCTTGTCATGTTAGCGAGATGATATTCCATATGCGAAACTCATTCTTGAATTGCAATATCATTTTACTTCTTTAGGAACTTTAAGCACCTAGTCGAAAAATGAATTTTTGAATATAGTCTATATACTTGGCCAAATATACTCCTCCCGTATCTGCTCTACTATATTATTCAATAATAATGATAATTAATAAACCAATCAGAAATCAACTTCAATTATGATTTTCGAATTTCCTTTCCAAAATCCCACTCAAATTCGTTTCATAAAATCCTCATTTATAACCCACACACACAATGCTATGAATACCCACGACCAAAGCCAAACAATGCGCCCTGTGTACGCTGGAATTGGAACACTCAATAAAAACCTGAACGGCTGCTGAGCTGCTTCCACGAAGGTGACAATATAAAGGGGATTACAATTAAATGCTGTTCAAAATAGAATAAAACCCAAAGGCAACGGTACTCAATGAACATTTGTGAATTGCCCACAAAGCAGATTAGTGTATATGTGTGTGTGTGTGTGCGTGAGGGTGTGTGTGTGAAGGAGTATATCTGTGTGATTCTCTGTGTAAACTCCTATTCTTCGCATCTCTTAAGCTGTCATCGACTGTCAACATTCAATAATTCTGACAGAGGAAGAAGCTTGCCTCGATTTCAAGGACTATAGACGCAGACTTTATTATAAAGGATAAGTTGGGTTCATAAATACAAAATTTGTGTCCAGATTTCCACTGGCATCATTTGCGTCCTCGCCTGGCAGGCTGTTTCTTGCTGGGCTTGGGCGACTCCTGCTCGGACATTTCGCTCTGGTCGGACGACAGAGCTTGCTTCCTGCCGCGCTGTTGCTTTGGTTTCTGTGGCTGCGGGCGACGCGCTGTGGGCGCCTCCTGGCTGTCGGAGCTCTCCTCGGAACTCTGCTCTTCGGAGCTCTCCTCAGCGGAGCTGCTGTCCTGTTGTCGGCCACGTCGACCCTTGGTGCGTGCGCGCTGAGATTTGTTCGCTGGCTTCTTGGACTTCTTGCTCCTGGCCTCGTTCCTCGGGCCTTTGTCGGACTGGGCGTTCGGGCCCTGCTCGCTGACCTGCAGGCACTCGTTGAGGCGCGTCTCGAACTCCGTGATGACCGCCTTCAGCTCCGGCTTGGCCAGCTTCGAGGTGTTGCTGATGATCAGCTTGAAGGACTGATAGACCTCGTCCACCTGCACCTTGTCCTTGAAGTGCTGCACGTTGTCGATCAGCTTCTTGATCGATCTCTCGTTGTAGCTCAGCAGGCTCAGGCAGTAGGCGATGTCGCGCCACTGGCGCTCGACGCGCGTCACCGGGAAGCGTAGGCACAGCTTCTCCACCAGCGTCTCGATGTGCCGATCCTTCTGAATGAGGCCCAGTATATAGCGCATGACCGTGCGATACTTGTCCTCCTCCAGGTGCAGATTGACATCGCTCAGCTTGGAGATGATGTCGGGCAGGACATTATACAATATGTTCGACTTGTTGGCGATCTCCTTGAAGAACTGCTGGGTGATGTTCTTGATCTCGTCGCTCTCGTCCACAATGCACAGCGCCAAGTCGGCTATTTGGCCCTTGACCCGGATCATCTCGTGGAGAATCAGATGCGACAGCATCTTCACGGCTGTGAGGCGCAGTTCCGTGTTCTCCTCGTGCAGCTGGGCATAAAAGTGTCCTGTCCAGGGCTCGATGATGTTTGGGAAGCGGAATGTGAGATCAGACAGGCCCACGACGGTGTTGCACTTGATCTTCATGTTCTTGGTCATGTTGAGGATGTTCATGAAGAAGGACATGTTGGACTCGCAGAACTTGGAGGAGACTGTCATCAAGCGCGCCAGGGCCAGAGTCGCCGCCTGCTGCAGGTCCTGATCCCGATACTCGCCTGGTCGCTTGCATATGTTAATGATGATCGGATAGATCTTGGACATGAGCGCATTCGGATCGTAGAGCAGCATGTCCTCGCAGATGGCATTGATCTCCTCGGCAATGTTATCCTCGGCCGTCGCGCCCACCAGGTCGTCATCGGGCTCCTGCTGCGGCTCTGCGGCTACGGTGGACAGTCGCTTGCGTACCTCCATCGCAGAGACGTTCATTGTCTGGCGTCGGAGGGCGCTGCCCGCATCCTTCTTGTTCTTCTTCTCCTCCAGGGCTGTCAGCTCCTCGCGATACTTCATGTTGTTGTAGACGTCCATGTCCAGGAATATCATCTCCTTGATGGTCATGTAGCCGACGCAGAACAGAAACCGCGTGACCAAATACACGGGCAGTCCAACCTGCTGATCCTCGCCAGCTTTGGGCTGCGACTGCGTCTGCGATTGCGTCATGGGCAAAGGCTGGGAGTGAGGAATGTCCGTGGTCTGCGTCTGCGTCTGCGTCTGCACTGGCTCCTCTGCTACAATTGGCACCAGCCACTGGTCGTGGAAGCGATCAATCAGCTCGCGGACAATAGTCTGAGCCAGCTCATCGGGCGCCTGGCACATGCGATAATAGTACTCGAAGAGGCTCATGGCCAGCGCATCGAAGTCCGGCAATTGCGGGTGGAAGAAAAAGCTGAGGAATAGCTCCGTAATCTGCTGCACGAACTTGGCATCGCTGGCGCAGCGCTTGTAAAACTTTGTGTTGTTGTTGGCCTCGATGCCGTTGACGAGGAGCTGCAGGCAGCTGGTGTAGATGCGAGGATCCTGCTTCACACGAGCTCCCGTTGCTATGTCCTCAATGATGGCCCGATTGGCGGAGACAATCGTGGACTTTGCCTGGGAGGCCATGATCAGCAGCTGCAGCGCCAGGCGGGACTCATCGGTCGTGGTGCCCTCCAGCTTGAGCGTGAATCGCTCGAACAGCACCTGAATGATGAGCGCGTCGATGTCCTCGCTGCCCACCCACTCGACCATCAGCGACTCCATGGCCGTGTAGTGGCCGTACTCGATTTCGGAGAGGAACTTGGACAGATTCTGCACGACCTTAATGGCATGGGCACGCTCCGTTTTGTCCGTGGTGAAGAGCACCTTGCGGTAGGCATTGCAAACGGCGTCGCGTTTCTCCTTGTCGGACGACCAGACCAGGCTCAGCATGCGCTGCATGCCCGCATCTGTGCCGTGTATGCCAAAGAGATAGCCCGTGGTGAACAGATCCACGGCCTCAAACACGTCCGTGTTCGTCTTCGACAGCAGCAGCTCCATTATTTTTGGCATGGCGCCCGTGGCCACGTGTGAGAACTCGATGCTGTCCTTCAAGAACTCAACTGTTTTTATCTGCTTCTGCATTTCCTCGCTCTGAATTGAAATGTTTATGGTTAAATATAATAATATATGACTCTATATTATATGAATCTGCGCTTACGCTATCCTTGCAGCCATTGGCCAGTGTGAGAAACGTCTTGAACAGAGCCATAAAATACACACAGCGCTCTTCGGGCTTCAGCAGTTGACTGAGGACAGATTCAAATTTCAAATAATATTGAATACTATATTTAGTTATATCAAAATACCCACTTCAATTGCTCGTTGCCTGCGGCAAAGTCTGCTTTACGCACCAGCACTGTGGCGTCCTTGTAGTTCTTCGCCAGCAGCAGCTCCAAAACCTTTTTCACTATCTCGTCGTACTCCTCCTCCTTGTTGAACTCCATATCTGGAACTGTAAATTAAGAGAAAGCTAATTAAATCAAGCCCAAGCTAAGCCACATCAAGCTTACACAATCGGAGATTCTCCTCAATAATGGGCAGCAGCTCCGGCGCAATGATATCCCACTCCTCGTCCAGCTTTTTGTACTGATCACGCTCCTTGTCTAGCACTTCGTCCAACTGCTCCATTACCTTCACCTCCTTCTCGTGGTTCTTGATTAATTCCTCCAGCTTTAGCTTGCCCGAATACGGATTGTTCTCGAGGAATGCCTTGATCAGCTGTATGGCCGACTTGCGCACCATGGAGCTCTTGTCCTCCAGCCGACAGACTGCCTCGCGCAGCACTTTGACCAGGAAACTGAGCGGAATGGCGTGCTGCGTGTTCAGATGATGCCAAATTTGTAGCACCTTTGACCTAACATGCGCCGATACGTCATTGACATGGTCCAGCAAATGGTCGAGGAATTCGTTGCGGGCCTCCTTCATGTCGTCGTCGAGCTCCTCGGAGGTCAGCTCGCCGACGACGGCATCGCCCATGATCTGGAGCACGCAGTTGCGCAGCACGTGCGACTCGCAGTCGAGCATATCGTCGCCCAGCTGGGAGAGATGTGGTATCATCAGCTTGGGCGCAATCCCAGCGAACTCGGCCAGAAAGTTGGAAAAGTTTCGTGAGACCGCCGTATCCGCCGTGTCCAGTGTGAGCGCCTCAACGACATCCTTCATCAGTATCGAGAAGACTGTCGAGATGCCGTACTCCTCGTGCAGCAGCAGAATGCCATTGGCCACGGCCGTTGCCGCGTGCTCCGTACTTCGCAGGATTTGGAGTATGCGTGCCGGGAAGGTTATGGCGTGATTATATCGCTTGATGGCGATGCCAAAGATCTGAAAGACGGTGTCAATGATATGCCGGTTGTCCGATCGCGGAGGAACCGACTCCAAGGTGCGGTAGCAAATATCACACAGCATGCTGTCAGAGCAAGGTATCGTTTCATTAGTCTTGATCAAGAGATTCACCATTTCAGACTTACGTCACAAAGTTCTCTTCGGCAACAGGCGGACTCCATAACTTCTCTAGCGGGCATTGTAGTATATTATAGAGCTGGACCAGAAACTTGCCACGCCTTACATCCCAATCGGGATACTGTTCCAGTATCTCGCTCTGCTTGGCGCGCTTTTTCTGCTGGTTCAGCTGTTGATCCCGCATCGCCTGGTGGACGACGTAGTCAATGCGCTTCACCACATTGACGAACAAGTACATGGTCATTTTGGTGAGATTTAAGTAGCGCACGCGGTCCTGCGAGGACGGTGGCTCAGTGCTGGATAATAGCGGCGTCAGCTCTTCGCCCAATCTGTCCACAGTCAGATACAAAAGGTCAAAGGAGCGCTTCAGATTCCGTATGGCCGTGGGCTCGTTTGCAGATGTCTCTATTACCGAGTAATAGGTATCAAAATGCTCGAATATATAAAACGGATCACGCTGTTGCAATTTACTCTTACATGCTGCAAAGGAGGGAATACAAAAGTGAGTAAGTCTGTTGTTTTGTTTACTGATTGGGCGCTTGAAATGAGCGCGCGTCGCTTCGCGCACTAAATATAACGCTTTACTTACCGAGTAATTGGTCTGGTATTTCGTTGGTGGTGTATACCTGCTGCACATAGTACTGGTCGCCGCGTGAATTGAGTAAATCATTATTTTTGATGGGTAAAATGAATTGAAAATCGTGTGTTTCCTCCATTCTGAAACAGTTTGCTTAAAACTGACGCTTATTTCGCAGCTACAAGAGATGGACGCTGCTTGAATAGCGTTCGCAGTATGGCAGCGCCAATCGTCGACCCATCTGATTAACCTATCGCTTTCTGGCAACGCCAAAAACCGATAACAATCGAACACACATCTGATTGTGCTATCGAAACGCGTTTTGTGCGGCGCACGTTGTGAGTTTTAATTTTGCAGTGGGATATAAAATACGATCATGCAAGCGGAAAACAATGGAAAACGTAAACGACCGAAGAAGAAGGGCAGTCGCTTCATGCGAAATGCCAAGGGATTCGCCAAACAGGGCATTTTCGGTCGCGGCACACATATTGACGATGAGCAGTTCAGTTATTTCATAAACATCTTGGATGCCATGAAGGCGGGTCTGGAAGATGTGGAGGAGCGAGGTATGCAGCTACTGCTTATTAAATTTAGTATCAATTTACCAGCTATATCCCATTTTTCAATAGTTAACATGGCCAACAACGTGTTCGACCAGACAAATGACCAGGAAATTCATTTAGCGTCCAACCAAATAGTCTCCAAGGCTCTTGAGTCTCTAATTGGATTTGTGGACGCTCCACAACTCGAACGTTACTTTAACAAATTTGGCGACAGCCTGCGCCCCATGTGCTCCGACCGTTTTGCATCCCATGTTCTTCAAAAGATGCTGGAAATAGCCTTTCTTCGAGGATTAGGACAGGCCGCAGCACAGAAGCCAACTGAAGCGGATGCTGCCAGCGTATCCAAGCGACCGAAGCCAGATGCGGCGCAGATCGAGGAGCAGTACAACCTGGAGGCCGAGTTCAGTGATGACCACCGTGAGCAGTGCCGCCAATTTGTGTTGCGTATCTCGAAATTCATGCTGAACAATCTGGAGGACTTCGTGTGGGACTCGTGCGCCACGCATATCATGCGAACGGCCATACTCTGCCTGGTTGGCGTCCATGTGCCCAAAATAGCGTTCGAAAAGGGCGGCGCGGAGCTGGCCAAGCATCGAAAACTTTACACAGTGCCCGAAGAATGGCACGAGGTGATGAAGGAGTTCCCACAGCGCCTGGAAATGTGGCCACAGTTTGCGGACTTCCCCTACCAGGATCACTCCTCTGCCCTGCTGGGTGTTATATGCCTGTCGCTAAGCGTTGTGGATAAGAGCATGTTGAAGCACTTTGGCAAGAAGATCTTAATGGAAAGTTTCCTCAAGCCAAACGATGAGATAAGCAGCGAGGAAAAGGACGAGCAAAAGGATGTTAAGATTGAAATTGATGATGATGATAATGATAATGAGGTTGAAAAGATAACCGCAGCAGAAACTAAAGAAGGAGAGGCTGAGAGTGAACCTGAAGTGGTGCTGCCCAAGGTCTTCCATTACCAGTGCGCGGTGATCCTGCTCGAGACACTTCTGACTGTGGCCGGGGCCAAGCTGATGACCCAGCTCTATGCCATGCTCTTCAGTGGTCGCATCGCTCACCTGGCGCAGCAGCAGCAAACCAATTTTGCTGTGCAACGGCTGCTGCAGCACCTGAAGGAGGTGCCCGACTTCGAGTCCGCCTTCAATGAGCTGCAGTCCCAAACAGAGCAGCTGCTCAAGTCGGGCATGACTGGCGTTGTGTCTGCCCTGAGCGGCGCCTGTCTGCGGCTGGGCTCCAAGCAGGCGCAGATGATTGCCGCCCTGCAGACTGCGTTGCATGTGACAGGCGACAAGGAGAAGTCGAAGCTGTTCTTCAGCTGCCTCGTCAAGCTGAAGCCGCACGAGCTCGTCGTCGATGATCAGTCGGGCTTCGTGCACCTGCATGGCTCGCTGATAACGCAGCACGTGCTGCAGTTCAACAAGCCCATCTTCCTGGTCAACTGCATGCTGGAGTTGCCCGCTGTGCAGCTGGCTCAGGTGTTCAACACGCCAAACGGCTCACACATTGTGGACGCCTTCATGCAGAGCAAATACATTGGCGAGAAGTCACGAGAGCGGCTCATACGCCAGCTAGAGGGCTTCTATGTGGATCTGGCTATCACGCGGCATGGCTCACGCGCCCTGGAGCAGTGCTTCAAGGCGGCACAAGAGGCGCAAAAGCTGCGCATTGCCAAGGAGCTGACCTCGAAGGCCAACATGACCAAAGGCTCGCCCTACGGCCAGCTCATCTATGCCAAATATCGACTGGAGACCTTCAAGCTGTCGCCCACGCAGTGGCAGGCCAGCCTGGGCAAGCAGGTCGAGGAGGAGTCAAAGCCAGACAAGAAGAAGCAAAAGCGCACAGCAAACGAACTGTTCAAGGATATACTTAGCTAGCCTGTTTAGATATATATAAACTGTAAAATATACATTTTAATATTTACTCAAATTAATCTCAATATTAGAATTCTTTGAGCTTAATTTGTAAACAAATTTGTTATCAACCAACCCTTATCAGCTGAGTTTGACGGCAGCTCAGGCAACGCAGCAGCTGATGGTCGCTCAGTTTCACTTTGGGCTTCAGCATGAGCGCATTCAATTGCCTAATCCTATTGTCCTTTATTGCTTGCTCTTGGGCCTTTGGCGACGAGGCCATCTTCGAAGACGAGGACATCTACAATCAGGCCTTGCCACCAGTGGAGCACACGGGCCTCACGGTGCCCGGGACCAAGTGGTGCGGACCTGGCAACACGGCAGCCAACTACGACGATCTGGGCCGGGAGCGTGAGACGGACAAGTGCTGTCGTGAGCACGATCACTGCGAGGACATCATGGAGGCACACACATCTATACACGGCCTGCCCAACAACACCGACTGGTTCCCCATGTAGGTGTGCCTTGAAAAATCAATGAATCCAACAGCTGAGCATCTCCTTTCAGTCTGAAGTGCAGCTGCGAGCAGAAGTTCATCAACTGCCTGCAGGCGGTCAACACCTTGACCTCGAACACCATGGGACGCGTCTACTATGCGACGCGGCACAGATGCTTCGCCGAGGGCTATCCCACGACCGGCTGCAAGGAGTACCAGCTGGGCGCCATACGCAGGCGCTGCATTCGCTACACCGTGAACAAGCGGGCAGCCCGCCTTTGGCAGTTCTACGATATGCCGTTCTATACAATCGCCAAACCTTGACCCACAGAGCTTTAATCAACTTATATATATATATAGCTATTATGAATCGAAATACAATTCTATATGTCTGCTGGCTTATCGCAAAATTACGCCGGAATTCAGCTGAGCTGCTTAATTCTCCTCCTCGCTGGGATGCGTGTAGAACGCCAAGTCGTAGAGCTGCCAGCGATAGGGTCGGGATTCGTCCACGGCGTAGCTGAGGCAACGCTTCATGAACAGATCCCACTGCTGCTCCTGGCAGCCAGTGATGGGCGGCCCATAGCCAAAGCACACACTTCTTGTGCTATAATAAATGCGACCCAAGGCAGCCGACTCCACGTTGCGCAGCGAGCTCAGGCATTGCCGAAAGTTCGACTCGCAGGCACAGGAGAAGCTGGAGGGGATTGAAAGATATTATCATTATAATCAAGGAGCATAACTCATCTATTCACACTCACATGGGAAATAAGTCATCGTTGCTTAGGCCGTGCAGCTCCGTGCTGGGCGAGATCTTCTCCCGGCAATTATCGTGCGCCCGACAGCACATGTCCAGCTCGACGTCGGTGCCCAGATCCTCGTAGTTGTCTGCTATGTTGCCGGGACCACACCACTTGGTGCCGGGCACCGTTATGCCCAGACCGTGCGCAACAGCCAGCAGCGCCGCCAAGGCTACAACTATCATTGGAGCGCTCATGTTCGACTCGAGCGCCGAATTTATACTAATCTAAGAGGAAGTCTCTGAGCTGGCGCAGCCGTCCAAATTTCTAATGAGCGCAAGTTTTCAAAGTTCAAATTGGTTGTCTGTGACGCTATTCGAATGCTGATTAGACTTAATGGCTACAATGGGCGATAGTTCTATTGATAGTTCTCATACCTTTTCTTCATA
Source organism: Drosophila repleta (assembly GCA_018903745.1). Lineage (NCBI taxonomy): Eukaryota > Metazoa > Arthropoda > Insecta > Diptera > Drosophilidae > Drosophila > Drosophila repleta. The sequence goes on along the minus strand of JAEIGN010000497.1, from coordinate 15,505,201 downwards.
TATTATATACTAGGAATATTCTTGATACATTTGCATGGGTCGCATGCGGGCCCAGCCCATTGGGGGTAATAAATTAAATGGGGTGATTAATACTTGAACATTTTGCATTAGTCATTTTCTTCGTCGTTTCTATACTAGAGTTAGGATTTGATTTCATATCTGATTGCACATGTTAGACTTCGCTTTTCTGGCGATTCTGCATCACCTGGCGCAGCTGGGGGAAGGTGCTCTTGGTCTGCGGCGGATGGAGACGGGCACACAACATTGTGAAGGGTTCGTATAGCGACGGACGTTCCATAACATTGACAGTGTAGTGCTTAATGCGTTCCCGTTGACACCAATTGTTCGCCCGATCCATTATCGACTCGACTGGGATCGGAGTTGCGGGTGGCGTATCCTTTTTGCTGCGCGCCCGCACATTGGCCAAGACAATCACGGGCACTTCCTTCTTCTCCTTGTGCTTGTCTATGTCGGTCTTAATGTCCGCCAGCATATCCAAGCTGCGCGGATCCGTCGGGTCATAGACTAACACAAAGGCATCTGGAAACTGCAGATAGTGACGCGGCAGCTGAGCCGCCTGCTCGCCTTGCAGTCCGGCTGTATCGTAGATTCGCAAGGTCTCCCGAGCGCCACCACGGCCTGTGTCAACGCTTGCTACATATATGTCCTCGATTGTGGGATGCAATTCCTTTAGACAGATTAATTTGTCATTTGAGTAAACAGAAAACTGAGCGAAAGTCATGGCCCACTTACTGTTTCGGTATTAATATTCCCATAGACCAACTGCTCGATGAGTGCTGTTTTCCCGACATTTTTCATGCCACATACTAGGACTTTGCCAACTTTTCCAATTTTCGCATTAAGCATTTTTACAAATTTAAACAAATAAATAAACAAATAAACAAGTGTTCCTATACTTTCTCAACATTAACAAGGTGCTGCCATCTTTCCCAATAATACGAGTTACCACATATCGATATATTATCTATCGAAGTACAATTATATTGCAACTCTGTGTATTTTGAATCGGCAATAAATAAATTGGAAACGTATCCGCAATTCAAATATGTTTTCCACCTATATAATATATTTATGTTTATTTTTAAATATTTTATATACTTAGGCTTAAAGTTTAAATACATTTAAATGTATGTTCTTACTTATTTTAAGAAAATTGTCATCTTATTTATTTTATCTCTAAATATTACAAATTTGTTCTTAAAAGAGAAACTTTGCAAAACGAACCTTATGACCATCGTATTTGAAATCTTAACTTCCTCAAGTGTATGCGTGTCTTAAATACAAAGTCCCAAATGGGGCTACTAATGCCATAACCGAGATCTTGATGGGCAAAGTGGTGCTGGTAATGGTACCTCTTCATGTGGTACAAATGATGACCAGCCGACGGATTGCCATAATGTAGATAATAATGTATCATATCATAGCACAAGTAGCCGAGAAGTGCACCACAAAGAACCAACCGAGGATGATGATTTTGTAGAATAAAACTCAGCGGCGTATATATGATGACAGCCAGGATAACTCCGGGAAAGGGCGGGAAAACAAGGCGCATGGGATCAAAGGGGACCTTGTGATGGAGTCCATGTATCAAGAAGTGGAATGTGCATATCCAAGGACCACTGTTGCTAGTCAATTTGACATGAAAGACCCATCGATGCAACGAATACTCCAGCAGCGTCCAGAATACCACTCCAAAGACCACATGACTGATGACTGTTGTGATCTAATAGAAAATATAACGTTTAAAAAGAAATATAAATGTTTTGTGTCTTTTCTTACTTCTTTTGTATTGTGTGAGTTAGCTAGAACCTCATTCCATCCGAGAGCTATGATCGTTGGGATCCAAAACATTGGCACAACCCACCAAGGAGTCTTCGTGCACATTTCCAAATACCAAGGACCGAAGAGGCGCAACGGTCTGTCGACTGGCTTATGTACCCACTCATCATAATGTTTTGTTATTTTGGAAATTTGTGGCAGCATTGCTTTCGACCAGTCCACGAGGTGCTAAAAATTCAAAAAGAAGAAAATAACCGTCATTGGTGAGCCTTCGGCTTATCGATACTTGCAAAAGGTGGCCGTCCCTTTTCTGACTCGGGTTTAAACCTATCGATATATGGAAGTCAGTCAAAAGTTGACGTCTCTAGCAGCAGGTTAGTTTTACTTCAAAGCTGACATTTGAACGAATTGGTTGGTTTCATTTCGTGTACGCTGGCAAACACGGTAATATAAAAATTCTTTCTATATATATATTTATCAATACATATTCACGTGTCCTAGCTATCCAAAATTCAGCAGAAACATGTCGAACACCACAGTACGTGCCCCAATACCCACATTGAAAGGCATTTTTTCAGTGCCGCGTAAGTATATCCTTTTCAATACGGCCATGGCAACCATAAATATTAACGCAATTTGTCAATAGGTGTCACACAGGGACGTGATTTCTTAAAGGAAAACAAAAAGAGCTTGCGTTCATTAGAAAAGACAACAACAGAGAAACTTGCGGCTAAAAAGCCAGTACGTCCGAAATGGATGCCGCCGCTACGCCGCACTGCATCCGAAGCCCGAGAACGTGAGTCTGCGCGCTGCGAATCGGAGAGATTGCCCAAAAAACATGTTGACGACGAGATCTGTTTGTTGCGTCCTAAGAACAATTCACGCTCGCAGCATAGCCTGGACAAGCCACAGCCAGACAATAAAGTTCGTCCAGCACAATCGAAACAGCAATTGCAGCCGCAACCTGTTCACACAACATATCAAGCGCAGGCAGTTCAGCAGGCAAGCAAGCGCTGTCCATCATGCAGCAGCGAGCAGAGCAGTGGCACCAGCATCGCCATACAGACCGACGACATCATGGATGAGATTTATCTGACTAATGCACTCAAGAAGTTAGTTCCTCCATCTCTCTTTCAGACAAATAATCTCTGTGAATGTCTTACAGGTGCAACATGGAGACCAAGACTGTGCTAAGTGGGGGCCGTAAGTATTGCGTTGATTCTGGACCCGATTACGATTACGACGAGCATTATGACCAATACAATGACGATGATGATGAACACCCATTGTCAGCACGTTCAAATGAGTTCCAAAAGCAGCGCGCCTTAGATATAGATGACCACGAAACAATGCCCTTGCCGGAAATTGAGCATATCGGCTTTGACCACGCCGATGAAGAGGCTCCATTGAGTGGACGCAGCCGCGAGACAATCGCCACCGAGGCTTCAAATGTTACAGTCAAATCAAAGCGCCGCAGCGAGTACAAGTTAGGCTGTGAGTGGAACATGAAACTAATCTAATCATATTGTTTACCAATTGTTGTTGATGCTCTTACAGCACGCGATGAATTGCGCTTGCCGCGCTATTTGGAAAAGGAGAAGCGCGAGAAGGCCGAGGCAAAAGAACGTGCAAGTTCACGCGATCCAGACTGTCCACGCGGTCACGTATTGCTGAGCGAACCGGATCGCCTGGCCGCTTTGGCAGCAGCCAAACAGCGTGAGTGGCAAATGCAATGCAATGAGATTCACATCATCAAATATTTCAAAATGCACTTTTCAGGCTTCGAGGTGCTGATTAACGAGCTGAATCACTTGCCCATGACGGCACAGACTCTGCGAGTGCGTTCACGCAAGGCTGAGATCGACAAAGAGCTGACTACCGTCGAGGACGAGATACGCATCTACTCCAAGGGCAAAGTCTATGTGAGAGTAGCTAAGTCGCGAAATCTCTAGTCTCAAATACAAAGTCGAATTGCGTTAAGTGTTTAAAGAAAAGAATCTCCCACTCGAACAACAGGTTTCCGACAACTTGGTAGCAGAATCCGGCCAATTGGATTTGATTTGGACCGAACCTAGTCTCTTTCATGTGTTACTAATAGTATTTATATTTTTTAAGCGAGCTTCACAGAATACTACAAAACAAAAATTATATATGTATATATATATATATATATATATATATATATATAGACTAGCGTGTAGAGAAACAGAAATGGTGAAACGAACAATCGAACAATGAATAAAGAATGAGCTGAGTGAAGGTTAAATATTATCGTATTCGTTCCGCACTCACCTCCATGCTCTCATCCAGCTGATTGTTGTTGCTGTCCTCCGACTGCTGGGCCAGCTGCTCGACTCCATTCTCGGCCAGCTTGCTGTTCTCTCGATCGTAGTCCACCTTGTACTCGCGCATCAGGTACATGGCGGCATCCGAGTGCGGCGGCGCCTTCATGAAGCGCGACGTCATATCCACCTGATTGAGCCCCTTGAGGGTGGCTAGTCCGCCCGGATGCTTGTGCATGAAATTGGTCAGATCATAATACTGCTGTCGGTATTTGACTATGCATTTAGCCTGCTCCTCCGGCTTGCTGCGCGCTTCCATCTTGATGAACTTGCCAACTGCAACTGCAACTAGAACTGCAACGGAAATGGTTCGTAAAACAATTATAAGCCAAAACTAATGTTGTCGATCCGTATCTATATAATTGAATACTTGTAGCCAAAGCACGAAATGTAGTTCAGCTATTAACTACGGCTATCATTGCATTGGATTATGGATTATGCATTATAATATTGACTCTGACAGATGAAATATCTATAAAATTGTACTTGGATACCTCTACTCTATATAAACTATATATGTATTACAGTTATGCATATAATCTTATTGTTTAGTCAGCAAGAATAGTTGAAACTGCGATAAGATAAAACTTAATGGAGAACATACATATGTTAGCCGAGTTTTATGTGCCCAATCTTGTGTTTGGCACTGCTATCAATAACTCTGTGCGCGATGGGCCTATTTCGACAATCCAATCATAATTACTCAATATGTGTCTGGTATACATATATATTTATGTATATATACAACTATTTGAATCATTGAAATCGAAAATGCATTATATTATATATATATGCATCTGGCAAGCAGAAAAAAATGCATTCCATTTGTGTGTAGACTTGAAGAATTCAATAAACATTTTTGGGGGGAATTTATGCGGCTATTCAGTAATATATAATATTAGTTCATATATGATATATATTGTATATTATGATATATATTGTATATAACTTGCTTTATACAGAAAGATCTTTAAACTCGAGCTGTAGGTTATGACCTCTACTTAGCTAAAGCCATATTTGTAACTGAAAAGTTAAGGCTTACCCACTTAACACTTGAGTTTATTTTCGTTTATTTCAAATGCTTTTTCAATTCTTTATGTTTATTCATTAATATTAATATTTTGTATATTTGCTTAACACTTTTTTATCTTAAACACAAAAAAAAACGGAAACAAGCAGCTGAACAGCTGGCTAAGGCGCTACGCTAAACTGAACGAATGAGTTAGTTGAGAAAAGCGACGCGAATTGACCTAAACTCTTAAAGTAATAACTTAGTATGGATGTATATATATACAGATCTATATATACTAAGTTATATACAGAAATATATATGTATACTAAGTTACTGCTGGAGAGTTTTTTCTATATATATATATATATATATACATAGAGTATAACTCTCTAGGGCAGTGCTGCTCTTAACTTGAACGGAAGTATTGCTTGCTTCATATCGTGTAACTATATCTCTATATCTGATTACTGTATACTGTATATGTATATATCTTAAGTTAGTTCAATCATTGAATGCATAATAAAGCTTCAATTAAAATATTAACCACAGGCATAGCCTACACGTCTCGCCATAGACCTTGTCCTTAAGTCATAAATGCCTTCGGTATATATCCAATATACCAATAGACCTGCCAGATAGATAATAGGCCCAATTAGTTAAAGTAATTGCAGCTAATGGTGTGCATGAGAAAATTTGCAAGCTGCGCCAGCTATCCCACCCCCATCCCCCTCTCCCCTCAGTAGGCTCAGTCAATGCCTTTGCCTATGGCCCGGGCGGCCCATATGCATGCATATGGCATTCCTCTGAATACAGAACAGATGTTGTGTTTAGCTAATGCCACTCGGAAGACCGCTTGATATTGACCTCTATTTGAGTGCTTGTCGAGCAGATGTAGTTCCATTCTCACCCATACCATTTATAGAGTTTGAAATCCACTTATATTCATCTCAATTTAGGGCTCCTCCCAATTTCATTCTACTCGACTCATTTCTTAGTCCGATTCCATTCATTTGAATGCTTATTGTGTTCTAATTCCATTTATTTTCATTTTTGAGCTCCAGTTCTTCATATGAGGTGTTTCAATGCCATACATTTTTACTCACTATTCAGTTCATTAGAATATTTATGGAGTTCCAGTTCCGTTCATTCTTATTTGCTGTTCCATTCCAAACCCCATTCTTAATACCTTTCCCAATCTCATTTCCAGTCATTAGAATATTTACAGATTTCCATTCATTCCCATCCTAAATCCAATTCATTTGCTTAGTAATTGAGTTCCAATTCCATTTGTTCTCAATTCAATTTATTCGTTTTACCAAAGCACTTCCCATATTCTTTTGAATACTTATAGAGCTTCAATTCCATTCATTCCTATAGCCAAAGTCATTTGAATATAGTTTCAATTCCATTGCGTTCCCATTCATTGGTCTGTTTATAGCGACCGCATGCCAATAGTTCTCATACTACTCTTGCTTTGGCTTTGATTTAGCCTCTGTGTACGCGACAATCGGAACGTAGGACCAAACAAGTTACCTCTTTCATGAAACACCGACATATATGTATATTATATATATGAATATATAGTTGGTATGTGTGTTAAGTAAAGAGACTTGCAACTTATCACTTATCGCTCTATCGCTGATAGTGGGCCATGTTAATGCCGCGTCCCGGGCAGAGGCCGCTCTGTCGAAGTCCACGATAAACCCAAACTAAACATGAGCAAGGTGTACCGTGCTGATAGAGCCTGATATAGTATCCGCCTGACTCATGCGAATGGATTGTATTCCTTTGCCATGATATTGATTAATAGGCAGACAGCTCCATTCTCCACTTGCCTGATTTTCATAGAACTTATATGAATGCTTATCTCAGGGTTTTTTTTCTGTTTTATTTATTTATTATTATTTTTTTTTTGGGTTTGGTATTATTTAGTTATTGTCATATCTCTCTGCCTTAATTTCGCTAACTCAGCTATCAGCATATCAGTGCAGGTGTAGGTGTAGGTGTACAGGTGTAGGTGTGCAGGTGTGTGTGTGTGTGTGTTAACTCTGCTAGCTGAACTTTTTCAAAATCCATCAACTTCCGTCTCTTTGCACTTGCCACCGAGCGTCAGACTTTGTGACGCGTTTGCTCCGAATTTATGGAATCGCATTGTTTAACATGCTTCGCTCTTATCGATGTGTCTTATCTCTCGCGTTTGTTGTAACACTCTTCTCTCTTTTTTTTTTTTTTTAACTGTCAAAGTAACCACTTTTGTTATTCCAACTAACTTTGCTATTGGTTTTGGTTTATCAGCCTTTACATAACTTCAACCAGCTCAAATATGACCCAAAATATTTTCTATTTTTAGTTTTGCATATTTTTTAATATTTAAATTATGAAATTAATTCACTTTAAGTTTCGTTTTCAATATATACAAATTCTAGAGAATTTTTTGTATCTGAAATCTTTATCAGTTTCTTCAATTTTCATTAATACTTTGTAGATTCATTGAAATTGATTTAAATCCAATTTCTTCAGCAGTTGTGAAATTTTGCTTTATCAATTTTTGATTGAAAATTTCTTTAAATTTCATTTTAATATTTGAATTTTTTTATTATTATTATTTTTATTCTTAAGAGCTTTGATTGTTGTCCATAAAAATTTCACAACAATAAAAATCTTTAAAAATTCCATAAGAATTTAAAGATTTTAAAATATATATATCAGATTGCTTCACATACCACTGCGTGTATATATATATATCGGACAATATATATAGCTGCCGCTTATCAAAGTGAGATCAAATATTATTACAAACAGCGCGGGCCGTAGGAAATTAATTGCTGAGGCTAATCAAACGCGTTTATTTGTTATTTTAAACGTTGCGTCTACGCGTCGTATACGTAATCTTGAGAACGAACCCCCAACCAGACCAACCGGCCGACCGCACGCAACGCAAAGCAACTCGCAACTAAAATTGAAATTGAAAAAAGAGCGCCTAACGGTTTGAAGGAACAACCGACTGCGACAGCGACGCCAGCGGCGACTGCGACGCCGACAGCGACTATCTTTGCTTAGTATAAACGCCCCGAAATAAGATTAGCTGCCCGAAAAACCTTATCAGATATCACATATACATATGTGATCCATGTTTCCACCTGCGCCCGACTACCTAGCGCAGTTGCACCTTATCACCTGCCCAATCTTGTTCGAGGGGCCCTATCGCCCGGCACAGCCGAGTTCTATTATTAGCCAACGACCCGGAGTAAAGTCTTTGGTGCCAGCAAACTTCTTACTCCCAGCATATATAAAAGTTCCCTTTATCAGAGGCAAGTACATTATTCTTACGTAATTCTTGAAATTCCAGATTCTTGAAATTCCAGATAGAGATCCAATAAATACCCGATCAACATTAGCTTGAGTCACACTTACTATGATTTCTTGACTGATAATAAAGGGGTTTATTACCGTGAGTATTGACTGTGGCATGAACAAGCTCCGAAGACTTCTGAATGAGTCAGAATGAAGATCAAATAGACATATTTTGTGATATAGAAGTGATATAGAAGTGGTTGACTAGGAGATACTCTGCATGGAAGAAGTGAAAGGATATTGTAGATAAAATTTTATAGAACTTATATAGATTGTAGTAAGCATAATCTTTATAGTTATATATATATATATATATATATATATATATATATATATATATATATATATATATATATATATATATATATCCATTTACGCACCCACATTAAACTTTATTATTCCCACATTATAATATAAACAATTTCGCAGTCCCCAAGCATAGTATAAACAATCTCACAGTCCCAAATTAATATTGTAAACAATTCCTATCAATGGTGACAACATCAACTCCAGCTTGCATAATATAAACAAAAGTCAGAATCGATGTCCCAATATCATAATCATATAATACTGATAAGCATTTTCTATATAGATGTTGTGACATCGAAAACCCTACATATATATTAATCAAATCTATTGCAGTTCGCTTCTAATAATAATAAATTCCATTATGGGTTATTAGGCCAGCGAACTCACTTCTAAGGCATCTCCGATTTTCAGGGAGATCTTAAGTTTCAATGCGGCACACACAAGAATGCAACAACAAACCACAAACATAGAGATAAAACGAGTAAAACTACTCTAGTAGACAATTCTCAACTAGAAGATACCGCGCCTTGCCCTAAGTGCAAATCTGCCTGCATTATATATTCCCAATTAAAGTCCAATAATGATTAGCAGCGTGCACGTGTGTGTTGGCCTTTAGCTGACTAGGAGGTCCTTGACGGCCGTCTGTAAAGTGAGCGGACACGTGTCTTCGTATATCCTTTGTCCTTTGACATTTTTGCACGCACGTCAAGGTCCTGGGAGCATGTAAGCTTTTCCTGGTCGAAATTATAGCAAATCCTTCAAAGCCCAATGCCCGCCGGCTCCGTCAGGGGACACACCTTCTACTGTTTTACGAAATTTATGCGTTTACACCCATATACACACATGTCACACACACACACACTCATATACTTAGTAGCTGTCAGTCTGACTATTTGACATTGACACGCCAAGCCTTTTCGAGGTACGCCTCCAGCCCAACGGCCAGTTCGAAGCACCATTAATTACCCACAACATACATGAACAGGTACAGGCCTGAGGTATATACTAACTATCTATATGCACATATGTATATAGTCACATTTGTATACATATCTAGATCTATAGAAATCGACTCTCCTCCTGACTGCATTCAATTAGCCCGCCCTCGCATTTGTCTCGATTGCCAGCCTAATTAACCGCCAGAAACTCAACTTGAAGTTGGATTGATTAGTGTTGTCGTATAGCCCAGGGACTTAACACTAATTACCCATAAGTCCCAAAGTGATAAACTTATCAATCAAATGAAGTGACTTAGCCAGGGGGGTCCAACTAGATCGAGACCAGGTACATATAGCTGCCAAATGACTAATGCTCCATTAGCTGATGGAACTATACATATAGTAAAAATACCTCTGCCCATGATAATCAATGGGATGATTCATGTGCACTGCATTGAGGCATATTAAATACCAAAATCGATAAGAAAATACAGTATACGGATGAATATATACATATGTAGAGAGATATATATATAGGAAATATCTATATAAATATATATTTATGTTTATATTAAGAACTATCTCATAAATAAATCTTTGTGGCCTAAAGCAAACATCTTTATTAAAAATATATGTATGTATGTATACATGCATGTATCTATGAATATATCAATCAAATATTTAGCAAAAATATTTATTAAATAGTGTTTTTTTTTATTTATAATTTTTAAATATTTTTTCTTTATATTTTACATTTAATAAAGATTTTTCTTTAAGCCCAAAAAACTTGTATACATTAAACCATTTTTATTCAAGTGAATTTCTAATATTAAAACAATTTTAAAATTTCTCATTTAATTTTCCAGGGTATTCACTTTTTGGAAATTCTATAACAGAGGTTTCCCTGTGGAATGCCAAAGATAAACATTTTCATTCTACATGCTGCAAGAAAGATTAAGTTTCGTATCTATTCCATAGCTACAGGCCAGCATAGGCAGCATTGACCTTAGCTTATCTAAGCCAACTACATGAGGTAACAAAATTAAAGTTATAAGTTAATAAACTATATTGCAGCAGCAATCAGATTAATTGATTGATTAAATTCTGCTATCAAGTGAAATTTAGTTTTATGGCGCTAGAGCAATTTGTTAATTATTGGAGATTGTATTTGAAGTTTTAGAAAAGGCAACTTTTTGTATGAGATAATATCTATATATGTATGTATGTATGTCTATATATAAATATATGCACATATATCATAATATAAAAAATAATATACTTTAATTATTAAATAAAAGAGGTTTTCTTTTTCTTTAATATTTAATATTATTTTATTTAAAATTTTATATATTTATTTCACATTTACCTTCAAGTTCCCCACTGAGATAAGGGCAGACGAACTATACAAATTTCATAGCATAACGTTCAGGCGCCAAATGATTAAATTTTCGTTGCATAGCAGTAGACGACGGCTGCTGCAGCTGTTGCTGCAAACATAAACACAAATGCTGCTAAAATACCAGGCGAACAGAAATGAGTAGAGCAGGCTCAAAATATAAGTTAACAGTGCGTTAAAAGCGTACCTATTTAACAGTGGGCTAACAGAACTATGTTACTCAACAGCTAAATAACAAACTTATGTTAGTTAACATTATATTAACAGTGATATGTTAAAGTACGACTTCTTTAACATATCAAACTTTTGGCCATTTGTGGACCTATGCTCTAGGTGCTCTAGGACTATATATATATGTATATTGGTCAACTAGGAACCATCTCCTCAACATGTTACAAAGCTAATAAGACAACTATAGTGCCCTAAGCAAAAGTTTGCAAATAATCATACTATAAATCATACAACAGATGGACGCTGGCATTCCAAGCTGATTGATGTGTATACAAAATGCTAATAATACTCGTATATTGTTTATGATATTTCATAAATACAGAACAATTGGCCAAATGGGCAATTAGATTTGATTTGAAGTTTATTTGATATATTTGTAGCTTACAACTAGTTTGTAATTTAGCAAAAAGTACACATAGAATAGACGTATATATATTATTGGTATATACATATGCAGATACATATATATACATATGTATATATACTACTCAATGACCGTTCCCGTTGGCGGCCAACTTGGTGCCGTTGGTGTGGCCATTGGCATGTAGCTTGGTATTGGACTCCACCGAGCAAGGCTGGCCTAGGAGCTTGGCCTTCTTCACGGGCGGCTCATTTGTAATGCTGGCGAAATCAAACTGTAAAATAAGAGGGAGGAATTACAGTTAAGCAACAAGTCAACAATGCATATAGCTATATCGTAATCATACCCTTTGCTCCAACGACAAATGGGAGATGGGCGCCAGGCCAATGCAGCCGCGCAAGATGTTCTCAATAGCTGCACGTTGCCGGAACAGAGAGTTGACCACCTGCGAGCCGCTCGGCACCAGCGGCGCCTTGCACAGGTAGCTGAGCAGCGACAGCACCGGCTTGAAGGGCACCCACGGTGCCAGCTCCTTCTCGGCACTGCGCAGCTGAATACGCGCGCTCAGCTCGGCCAGAATGACCAAGTCAAGGATGAGCGGCGTGGCCAACAGAGAGTCCTCGCAAGTGTTGTGTATGACCAGAGTGTTGTGGCCACCCATCATAATCTCGGAGGTGTACTCGTCCATAGCACGCTTGCTGTCGCCCACATAGGGCACATACTTGATGACCACCACATGATCCGGATGCTCGTCGGGCTTATAGAGCACGCTGTTCGATGCAACCATGTCATCGACCACGTTGCTCTTGGAAATCTGCAAAGAGATGGATATGAGAAGAGAGAAGAGAGATATAGATTTAGCTACATACCTCCTTGGAGCGGAACTGCTGTGGAGCAGAGAGATTCTTGCCATCGTTGTTGCCCAGATGATTGTAGCTGACAATGGAGACGGGTTTGATGCCCGCACCCACCAGAAAGTCCACCAATACGGACTTAATCTTAGTTTGGCCCGACTTGAAGTCATCGCCAGCGATGAACACACGCTGCTCCTCGGCCAGCTCAATGAGACCCGGCACAAAGGTGTTCTGTGGCGAGCCATTAATGTACGTGCACTGAAAGCAAATGAAGCAGAAGCTGAGTAAAGCTCAGGTGAGAAATCAGGTGACTTACGCCTTCGGCAATGCTGGCCATGGCAAAGATCGTTGACGGCGATATTTCGGCTTTGTTGGCCTTCAGCGAAGCCTGCAGCTCCTGGCTGGTGGTGTTCAAACCCTCCAGCACATTGCTGAAGCGCTCCGTGTTCGCAGTCCAGAGCACGATGACTGTCTCCACGCCGGAGCGCTGCTTGAAGTCGCGTATGTCGCGACGCACCTGCTCGTACTGCTCGAACTTGGTGCCCTTGATGAGATTATCGGCGCGATCCAGCTGATTGGCGGCAATGAAATCGGGATCGTAGATGGATGGACGCGGCTTCAGTGCCGAAAGCTGCTCGTACAGCTGATCCTGCAGAGCCACGTCCAAGACCTCAGCACGCCGCATAGCGTCGCCCAAATGCTGACCACTGATGTCCCAGCCATCGACAATAATGTCATTCGGCTCCGCCATGGGCAGCAGCTCCTTCATTGGCACATACACATCGGTGCCCGCGTCGTCCGAGCCCACAAAGACCGTCGAGGCCTGAGTGATGGAGCCAAACCAATTGGCCTGCTGGATGCCCGTCTTCTTGCGCCACTGCAGCTGGCGACGATTGGCCTCCAAGGCGGCTGTCAGCGTCGATCCGTTGTTGCCACCCCAGCCAACGAGCATGACTCCCAACTTGGGCACATGGCGAGCTGTGCGTATCTTCAACGACGTTGTACGCGGGTGCACCTGAAAGTGAAGTGGACAAGAGCAAGATTGATAGCATCAGTAATTATTATTAATTCCTGGCCTATGCCAAGAATATATCTGAAGTGCCACCTGCGCGGGTACAGGTAGACAATTAGCGTCTTATCGGGCACATAGACAGACGTGGCTTGATTAGAGTAACGCCAAACTGCTTAGCAACTTTTGCGATCGCGTGATTTTTATTGATATGGCTTGAGAGATAAACGAATTTATATACTCTACATGTTACTGAAGTCAAGTTATTAAATTTACTGCTGATATATATAAAATGGAAATCAAAATCTTCATTTATTTAATTTTCTTTTTGTTTTTTTTCTGCAAATATAGCTAATGAACTGATCGAATTTATATACTCTTTTTGTTATTCAAGTCAATATAATAATAATAATAATTATAATATGAATAAAAATAAAATAAAAATCAAATTCTTTATTTATTTTTTATTTTTCATTATCTTTTAAATAATTTTTAAACTGCTTTAATTTAATTTTTTCATATCTTTATACTATTTTATTTACTTTTTTTTTGTATTTTGGATATTTTAAAATATTTTTTTAATACTTTTTTATTTTTTGTAATATATTTTGTAATATTTTAATTTTAATATATGTATATATATTTACTAATTTTTTTGTTGTTTTTTTTTATTTTATTTTTTAATATGCCTCTAAGGGTATTCAACAGTCGTTCTCAAATTTCCAGTCAATTTTAATATTTGATTTCATTTGGCAGCTGTTGACGTGTTCCTTACCAGAAATATATGCATATACCGATATTCTTATAAATATGTATTATCATGCTGATAATCGTATATGTATGCTGCATAAATAATTTATAAACGTGTAAAGACGAGAGCCACTTGTTGTTGGCCATTTGCCGGCCGGCTTATTAATATGCACATGTGAGAAACTCAGCGCAAATTAAACGAAGCCCCACACGAGCCTCAGCCAAGCAACATCAGCAGCTGCTGTCTGACTCTAGAGGGAGAAGATTCTATGAATATTCACAGTTTCGTAGTTTTTAGCTAACTCAGATATGCGAAAGTCAAGGTCTGCCACTTTAAGAGAGCCAAAAGTGCTCTCTTAGGCAGCCCACATCAGCTGACACTCCATTGCCTAGCATTGACCTTGAGCGAGAAGAGTGCAGCAAGTGTCATTTCCTGCTGCATTATCGTTGACCTTGAGCGAGAAGAGCACAGCAAGTGTGTGTGGACAGTGGAGAAGAGTGCAGCGAGCAGAGCACTAAACGGAACAACGGAACAGCGGAAACAAAAGCAACAAACTTCAACGAAAGTTTATTTTCTGGCAAATCTGACTTGTTTAAATATATTCTATATTTACATTTAGCCGATAAGTTAACATAACAATTTCAAAACACAGACGATAATACTTGGACTTCATTTCGTCATATATACAAATATGTTTAACGCCTGCGCACTGCACTGGGGAGGGGAACCGAACACATCAGCAAAATCCATTGTGTACTTAAACGGGAATGGGATTGGGATTGGGCATGGGCATGGAAACGGGCTTGGAAATGAACAGTTATCAGTGCTCGACTTTGTTTTATCAGCTGTTCTGTAATATGTGACGGAATCAATAAATTCCATCCACACACACATACATATGTACATATTCCTGAAATTTGGAGAGTGTGTTGGCTGGCTCATTATCATAAGCTAGAAATATCGTATTTGCCTAGAATATTAATAAGCGTCAAACTCTATACAGTGGAACAGTGGAAAGTTTTCCAAACGAATTGCTAGTAATTTATGATACCTTATCCAGAACAGCTGGAGAATATAAACGAGAACATCTGCCATTAGTTCGGTCTGAAGGCCAATGAGTTAGGGGTGGGGGTGGTGTGTGGGAGGGGTATAATAGGTTTGCACTATTCTCGCGTGTGCCACTCAAATAATATATAATTGCTTGACTCAAACTATACACAAAATTCATTAAGAGATCGCCAGATCGTTTTCGGGTATATTTTGCAACTAAATGTCGATTTATTTTTAGATTAGACGAGCATCACAAAGCTAATATACTCTCTTCTGATCAGAGATTCTATATTTAAAATCTTGTTTATAACAAACGAGCATCACAAAGCTAATATACTCTCTTTACTCGAACAACTGTTTACTGTTTATTTTGCTCTGCCATTTTCTTCCTCTTCTTTCGCCTGCACTTTCGTATGCTCTCTTGCGCCGTAAGCTCATTAAGTCCTTACGCAACTGTTGCATTCTATTTTTATTGTCTTCGCCGTGGCTTAAATCGATTCTTTACGTCATTCGATGAGGCCATCCAGGACCGGCAACTCACCTGCAATTGGCCCGTGGCGGTGCGCTTAACATGCGACGTTTGGTATTCGTAATCCGTCTCAATGAATTCATCGTCCACGTGTACTTTGGGCGAGATGACTTCCAGCGTTGAGTTCTTGGTTGGCTTCATTTTCGGCAGTCACGAAAATTGTATGTGGCGAATATTTAACACTTTTTTTTGCACTTTTCTCGCTTACATACGCACACACGCGCACACCCACACAGTTATTTTTAATATAGTGTGTATTTTTGTTTTGCTGCAGGAATTTTGCTGGCTTTTCACACTTTTCGCCGCTTTGGTCAAAGGTCTAGGTCTGAGGTCTGGTCAAAGCAAAAGTTCGCCGCTTAATGCGCACAAGAGCGAATTTCGGTCCGCTTTTATTTACAGCAGCGGCGATTTTTGTTGTTGTTATTTCATTCACTGCTTACTCGTTGCAGCCGGCATCGGACGACACACAGAGAGCCGAAAAGCTAAAGAGAGCGTGTAGCGCATGTGAATGTCAGTGTGTGAGTGTGTACATGGCTGAGCATACGTGTTCATGTGTGTGTAAGTTTTAAGTTGAGCTGAGCAAATGTTCGTGGCTTCGCCGCATTTAAGAGTTCAGAGCGAAGTTTAATAAACAATAGGAATTTGAGCTATTTGAGTTATAAACTTATATATTTGTAAAACATAAAAACAAATTAATAAAAATTAAATTAGTTTAAATCAGAGTTAATTTAGCACTTTACATGCCCGACTTTCCCGACCTGCAATTGAATTCGCTCTGTGGGGCAAAAACTAACATAATTTGGCATGCACCTGTTAGGGCCTGTCAAATGCAGAGACTCGCAGCGCGCAGCGCAGCATCAGCTGTTGCCGCATCAACTGTCAACGAATCAACGCATTCAGCATATAATTTCCTGATTTCCGCGCCTCGACATCTTCTTTAAGCTCGCGCTCTCTCCCAGCTTCTGCCTTTCAATTTCAATTTCAATCAATGGCCATTTGTTTAGTTGTGGAAAATTTTGCATTTTGCAAATTTGTTTGTTATGATTTGGATGCTTTCAAGGTTTGTCAATCTCGTACCATACACACTCACACACATGCAAAGGCCTCTCTCTGTGTGTGTGCATCTAAGAAATTAGTACTTATGAAATGGTCGCTCCTAGAAATTTCTAGTTGCCGCAGTGGATGTCGCCCACTGCAAAACTTTCCATTATTGCAGCCAATTGAAAATCAAGCTGCGCTCAAATTTCAATTTGTTTATTGCTGCTGGGGCTGGGGACTCTTTACAATGTTACATAACTACTACACATTGCTCCAGCTCTCCAGCTCCAATATAAACTTTTCCATTACCGTTACACATTTACACTTCAAGTTAGGGCGCAAATCTGTTTTGAAAAGCAAAACAAAATGAAAATATACTTAAAAATTGTACGCGAACTAAAGATCGACATAAAGATGAATTCTTAGAAAATGCAATTTTAGTAATTTCCATATTGCGTTGAATAAACATATTTCATATCTCGAAGCTCCCCCTCATTTTAATATATTTATTCATAGAAATATGGAAATCTTTTGAAATATTTTTTAGAAATTTTTGAAATCATTTAAATTATTTTTCAGCAAATATGAAAAACTTTTAAATTAATATTTTGAAAAATTTCAATTTTTCATTATTTTTAATATGTTTTGTTATACCTATAATATATATTTGCATTATTGTTTTATTATTAAATTATATTTATAATATAATAGTAATATACATAATATTTTTAACAGCTTCGAAATTATTTTTAAAATTATATTTACCATATTATACTATACTTGTAAAATATATTATATTCGTGTTATATTTTAATTATGATTTTTTTTTTATAAAATATATTTTTAAAATTTTATAATTTATTTTGTAATATTTTAATTTATTTTTTTGAGGTAATTTAAGTTTACCTAGTTAAAAAAAATGTATAATTATGATGTATTTTATATTATAATAAAATTATAAAAATACATATGAAATATATTTTGTCTCATAGTAAAATTTTCAAATAAATTAAACTTAATTTATATGTAAATGAAATTATAATAAAATATGAAGAATTCAAAGGAGCTCTTTAAAAACTTTCTCTGCATAGCCTATAGAAAGCATGCTCCAAATTTCTAGTCAATTTTCCCAGTGAAGCTGCTAAATTTCGCTAGACCCGCAATCTCTCATGTGACTCACACGCTTAAGCTTCATTTATCATAATATATATATTATATAAAATATTGGGCAACATTGGCTTATGGGGGCGTCTGGCTTCCCTCACATGCACCAGCGCTTCGCTATCAGCTGAAATTCCTTGTGCACATGTTTCCATTTAGCCAAGTCACGCGCCGACACTAGCGCACCCAAAAGGCTATCAGCGGCTCGCCGTTTCCTGCGTCTGAGTACAATTAGAAATTATACGAAACACAAACTGTGCCAGAATTCAAATTTTATTACTTATGAGAAGGTGCATTTCACAGAAAATAAATATATATATATATACTTAGCTCACATATTTCGTCTTAATATT
This sequence comes from Drosophila repleta, assembly GCA_018903745.1. Taxonomy (NCBI): domain Eukaryota; kingdom Metazoa; phylum Arthropoda; class Insecta; order Diptera; family Drosophilidae; genus Drosophila; species Drosophila repleta. The sequence goes on along the minus strand of JAEIGN010000497.1, from coordinate 15,486,713 downwards.
ATATACAGTTGGAGATAATTTAATAACAATAACACACGAAAAATCACAATTTAAGCACACAACTTAACAGAGATCATAAAACTAGCTTCGAGTGCAACTAAATAAACGAATATAAATAATACTGGGCTGCGAATACATTTCAGTTATCCAAAAACTCCCATTCGCTGGACGTGTTGGAGTCACCTGATGCGGGCGTCTCCTTCTTGATGAAGGGATCAGAGGCGCATCGAAAATCGGGCAGAAAACTGTTATACTCCTTGTCGGGCGGCGATGTGGACTTTGGCAGAGTTTCTATGAATGTCAGGGGTGGCTTTGAGGCACCCGCTCCCGCACAGATGCCATCGACTGGCTGTCCGGCGCTGTAGTCGGTGGTGTCGTCCAGCTCGAGCTTCTTGCACGGCGTTGTCTGCACACTGGCCTCCTCCAGTCGCGACGGATAACAGTTGATCAGCGAATCCACAAGCTGAGGTGCTTGAGCGGCCTGCAACTCCTCAGCGCTGACTGGACCCAGTTGCACCTCCGGCAAGTCTAGTTCAGCGGCCAGCGTTTTCGCCTTTTCCGCTACAGTTCGCTGCAGCGTGGTTGGCGTCATCGCATCGGGCAGCTGCTGCATGAAGGCAGCTCGCATGTCCACAGGAGAAACCAGGCCGTTGCTGCAATTAATGAATATAATCAATCAGATTTCATATTAGCCATTATCCTTACTCACTTCTCCATTTGGCAGTAGCTGGCTTCCATTAGTGTCGCCGCACTGGTCAGGGGCAGCTTGTGCTCGTGCGACTCCTGACCGATTTCCACAATCCCGCCCGCAGCTGCGCTCTGCTTGCCCACCGAGACTTTTCGCTTCTTGTCGCTGGTGTGCACAATGGACTGCTCGAAGTCCATTTCGCCAATGCGTCGAAAGATTTCCAAGCGGCGATTTTGCTGCGCCAGTGGCGACTCCACCGCCAGCTCAATGGGCACATTCAGGTCCAACTTCTCAATGGGCGGCAGCTCGAAGCATTCCTCAGCTGTGTTCAGCGCTGGCTCCAGCTCCACCGGCGACTCCACATCCAGCTTGGAATACTGTGAGACTCCCGCCATGGGCAACGGAGGCGGCAGCAGTGGATTGAAGATTACCGTAGTTGTCTTATTGGGTCGCTCGGGAAAAGGGGACAGGCGCAGCAGCGATCTCTCGCCTTCGAGCACAAATATCTCCTTGCCGCACACACAAAAGTCAATGATTTTCCGAAAGCCACGCGCCACCGCCTCAACCTTAAGCCGCTCCAGATTTAGTATATATAAAGCAACATCATCGTGGGTAACAACTAGGGAATCGTGTCCGTCATACAATTCCAATTCACGAAAGTTTTTGCTGGCTACAAAAGTATCGCTGCCGCTGGCTTGGCCGCTAGCTGCTTTCGATTGAGTGCGTTGCTTGGGATTCAGCAGAGGTATCTCCCAGGTGGGATTGTTCAAGACGGCTTCGTTGAAGATTATGGTCTTCGATACGGTGCCAATGGCATCGGCAATCCAGAAACGCAGTCCAGGTCGTCCGCATATGATTTGTGGCAAACTATCATTGGAGGCTGTTTGCTTGAGGAAGACGCCGCCGCAATCGATGAGCTGCTTGCGATCCTTCTTGCCCACTTGGGTGATTTGCCAGGCGTGGGTCTTGGCGTCGCGGCGGCAAACAATGCAGCGATAGAGCGTCGCCACGAGCAAGTAGCTCTGATGCACGCTCAGCTGAACAATCTCATAGGCTTCGCTAAGTATTTCCAGAGACTTGCTCAAATGCTGAGGATTAGAAAGGATTAAAGGGAGAACAAGGGAAGCTTCAGCTTACTCACCGCTTGATAGTCGAATTCGGTGAGCACGACGACGCCCTGTCGGTCGCCCGAATACAATTTCATGCCATTCTTGGACCACTCACAGCAACTAACTACGCAGCGATGCAAATCGCGGATTGTGTAGCGTTCGATGGGTTTGGTGCGTGTGCAGGGCGCGACCAGGTCGAGGTCTGGCGGCAGCTCCTTTTGTATTTGGAAAACGCTAACTTGACCATTAGCACTGCCAGCTGCTACCATATACTCCACCGAATTAACTATCTTAACGCATGTTATGCGCGTGGATACCTATAGGAGTTGTCAGTGTGTGTGATTTCGGGTTCGGGTAGGGGAAACACCACGCAACGTTCATGAAATTGGCGCTTGGCACGCGATGTGTCATCTGAGTCATGGCCACGCTCAAATACTTACCTCAGCTTTGAGTTTCTGCATTTCGCCCGAACGACGATTGTACCAAAAGACAATTCCCGCGTCGCTGCCCAGCGCCAGGAAATCTTCAACGGCATCGACGCAAGTCACATTCAGATTCGATGGGAAAAAGCCGCGCCGAGCGGCTGGTATAAGCTCCATTATTTCGGTTAGCGGCGCCCATTCGCGCAGGCAGAAATCCTTTCTGCTGGCCATATTTGGCTTAATGATGTTTTCATACAAATTCTATTTATATTTAAAATTTATTTCTTTGCCCAACCTCCGTTAACAGCAACTAAGTATTTACATTCAGTTTGTTGATATTCGATATTTTCGACAGCTTAATATTAAGCTCCTGAGTTGCCACATTTTCAAAAATATGATGAATTTTATCGACTAAATATACTCATAACGACTACAAATACTTGATAAGTATGCATGTCGCTGTACATGTATCGACTTCGTACATATCGCTAACAATCGATAAAATAACAAGAGTAAAGAAAAAATAATTGATAAATAAATTAGTTATCTTGTATTTATTATAAAAATAGCTACTGGTTGCACAAATACTCTTCTTTCCGCTAGACACAAGTCAGCATATTAGTAAGGCATCGAAATATAATATATATATTAATATATTAATATACAGGTAAGAATAATTACTCTTCCTACTTGGGCCAAAGTTCAATAAATAAAAGTTAATCAGTCTACAGCGAGATGGGTGACAACAACAACCTGCGAAGCGCAGTTATTAACGAGTCGCCTATGCTGGCCACTCCCTACGGCAACGTGAGAGCGCTATCATCAGCACCGCCGCCCATACCACAATCGCCCCTGCAACAGAGCTCATACGGATACGGCGGAAGCTATGGCAACATGGGTGGCTATGGAATGGGCCTAGGCGGCTACAATACAGGCGGCTATGGCACAGGCGGCTTCGGCTACGGTAGCATGGGCTATGGCATGGGCGGTTTCGGTGGCTACGGCGGAGGCAGCTACGGTGGCTACAACAGATTTGGCGGCATGAATGGCAACGATCCGGAGCAGCGTTTCATACAAATGGCAGAGAACAGCTCACGTCCCGCATTCCAAAGCATCGAGTCGCTGGTGTCGGCCATTGGCAACATTGCGTCCATGCTGGACTCCACCTTCTTTGCGTTAACGAGCTCGTTTCGTGCCATTCTTGGCGTGGCCGCAAATTTCGGACGCCTGCGCAGTGTCTTTGCGCAGTTCTGGACGACGTTTGCGATATTTCGCGGCCTGAAATGGATTTACAGAAAGTGAGTAACGTCGAGCTATCCGGGCGAAGTTCAACTTAATGATAGTCTTTGAATCCTGTAGAATACTGTATTGGCTGCGCATCTCGAATCTGGATCCTTCATCGGAAGCTTTCAAGAAAGCTTTTGCCGAAGCTCTCAACGACAACAGCCAACAGCCTGGCAACGCGCCACGTCTGCCACGCAAAGGCACGTCCCCGTGGCCCGTGTTGGCTTTCCTTAGTTTTATCTTTACCGCGCCGTACCTAATCATGAAGTTGCTGGGGACCGTGACGAATACGGCGCAAGAGGAAGGTATGCCTATGAACATTGGACACTCCACTAATCTTATCTCTGAGCACTTTGCTCATCCAGTTACACTCGGCCAGCCTGGCTGTGATAAGCTGGCGATTCTGTTATCTTTTTATTAATATCCCCTCACCTCAATTTGTTTTCTTCAGCGCGTAATCCCGCCAAGTGGACTGCCCCGATTCAGACGCAGGCCGTTTACGATTTCCAGGCGCGCAACGAGAGCGAATTGACACTGCGCGCCGGTCAGACCGTGCAGGTGGCTCCCCGCGAGATCCAACAAACGCTACAGCTGCTGAACACGGGCTGGGCACTGGCCTCAACGAACAGCCAGACCTCGGGCTTGATACCCATTAGCTATGTGAAGTCACCAAAGCAGCTGAGACAGGAGCGGCAAGAGCCAGTCAAACCACTGCCACCACAGCCCGAGCTAATGAATCTGTCCACGAGCGCATTCCCCAACCCACCCGTCGATCAGCAAATGAACTACGAATTCAATTTGGCCGCACAGCAGCAGCAGCCGCTGGGCCCGCCGTCCACGACGGTGACAGCATTCGATGAGGGATTCGCCTAGTAGACTTAGCACTTTAGCTTTAAGCCAAATGAATTTCGAACACCTTCGGGCTGTAATAATTCGTCAGGTCAATTGTTACCGGAATTCCTATTACTCTAAACATTTCCCAGTTGCTCCTAGACAAGGCATAGATTTCCCTGGAACAATGGTATTTTTCTAACAAACAAACAAATAAGCTCAGAACTTACGAAACAATAAATGTAATATAAACAATTACCTTAATGATCCACCTTAAAATATATATAATTGATACGGGTTAAGCAAACAGCGAGTGATGTTCATTAAATCATATTTTACAATATGTATTCAGTTTATTGCCTATTAATTATTTTTAATGTTTTGTTTTGCTTTGTTTGTTAATGCATTTTGTATTTGCTCTTTGTCGATTTGTCCCATTTTTAAAATGAAATATTTTAGATTTATTACACAACTACGCGACTCGACTCGACTCGGTTCGACTCTTAAATGTACATATTTCTTTCACTTTCTACTAATTTGCATTTGCATTTGCATTTTGTATTCATCTCAAAGTTTGATATAAATTCTAGCAATTTATATGGATGCATTAATAGTTATTATGACTAAATAGTTAGATTGATTATTTTCCTTTTTTTACTTTTATATTATTATATAGCTATATATATATATATATATGTGTGTTTTTGTATATGTATATATGTGTTTGTATTTATAAATATATTTTTTGCTTATTTTAATTTTAGTTGAACGGTTCTTGAGAAATTTCGGAAAATGTGAAACGGGTGTCTTAAAATATTTACTTTAGGCAATTAAACATATTTTCAATATGCTTCTGTCTACAGTTTGCACCGCAAGTTTGTAGCTTAGAGAATATTACATTATATTTAATTGCTGTCATTTAAGAGTTTTGGTGTACAATAGTTTGTGGTTTCTTTTTAAAAAGTTGCTCTACAACATTTGACGATAAACTTTGAAGAACTTGCGATTTAACAACTAAAATGAAGACAGAAATCCTTTGCTCTTTTTTTTTTGTATATTTGCACTAAAATACATTTTCTTTTCGCTTAAGAAAAACATTAATTTAAAAGTTTTGCGCTTAAAAATATACTTCAAAAATACAAATACAAACTGAACGCCAATTTATGTTTACCATTATTAGATGTTGATTTGTTTTCCTTTTTTTTGTTTGTTTTAACTTATTTATAGTTTAATAAGTCTCATTGAGAAATAAACGAAATAAAAGCTTTTTAACGCTTCTGTGTGGGTTGTGTGGGGGTGTGTGTGTGTGTGTTTGTGTAGAAAGACATATGTGAGAAATGGAGAGCCTAGCCAGTGGGGCGTGGCAGTCCTAACAAAGCGTTAATAAACGTAAAACTAAATGTATCCTCTGCGTAGCCGTTGCCAAAATCGTCAGCCGGCGCAGGGGACCCCGTCGCCCATGACACGTCCACGTCGACGTCCGCATCGTCGTCAGCTCAATCGATGTCATCCTCCATCTCATCATCGTCCAGCTCCTCCTTGAACTCGACATCGGTGGTATGCTGTGTGTGTTGTGCAAAGCCTTGAGACTCATTGGTTGATTCGAGGTACGGATTGAAGTCGTTGTCATTCTCATCCGAATCGTACATCGGATCGATCATCTTGCCAGTCCCATAAGCTGCGAGCAAATTAAGCCATCAAACAATCAAGTTCTCCCCACTATATACAATCGAATTCGATAAATACCTTCCACATATTTGGCCAGATTTGGTGGGACCCATGACTTGACACGCTCTATGTTCTCCCCCGTGCAATCACCTTTATCCAAGCCTGAAACAAACACACACAATCTTATCTAATACTAAACGAGTCGAGTTGTTTACTTACCCGCAAGGAGGCCCATGCGTTTCAAGACCTCAATGTCGTCATGCATTTCGAATGTGTTATCGAACTTAAATATGTATTCGGATCTGGGAAATACAGAAACATATATCGATATAGCAAACAATATAATATCAGTGTCCGTCTGCTGGATGCCTACTTGTCGTTGGTGACACTGCAATTGATTTTTGTCGATCTGTGCGTATTCACAATGATGAACGGCAGTTGAATGGATGAGTTTGGAGATGGCACCACGCCCTGGCTTTCAGCTCGCTTGTTGCGCTCGACCAGACCCTTGAATGCCACATGTTGCAAGACCATTTCCCGCAGCATTTCACTCTTTTGCTTGATCCGTTCACGGCACAACATGTTTTGCTCTTCCAAGGCATTAAATTGCTAAACGACATACGAGGAAAGTTAATAAAATAGAAACTAGAACTCGGGACAACATCCAGTAGGTACCTCGGCCGAGTTGGCAGGTAAGCCAATCCAACGAATTTCCTTTTTGTCCTTAGAAATAACATTGATTGCCATCAGTACGTTGAGCGCATCGTAGACACGACGCCGGATATTCTTTTGATCACAGTTATTATCATATGAATTGTTCTTCATTTCCTCGGCAACCAAATCGTCAGCGACCTCATTGTATGTCGTCTTGCCCTTCTCCTGCACCTTCTCGCACACCTTCATCGAGAAGTGACGCAGACCCTTGCCGGCTTTATCTGGCTTTCGTTTCCTTTGCGCTGACGAGGAAGAGGCGGGCGCTGTGTGCATGGGACTGTTCTGAATGACGTGCCTAAGGATATAAAAGATGAATATATATATTATATTCTGTGTAATTTCATTATTTTCCTATTAACTTACAATTTCGATTTCATTTTCATGGGATTATTTGGCGTATATTTGACATATCGCTCGTTCTTTATCTGCAATTAAATTGATATATATATATAGTCAGTTCGCTGTTTATTATAGATAATCGACTGTGCGGCGTTGTTTACTCACCACCTCGTGTATGCTGCCTCCGACACCTCCAGCACTGCTGGCTTTTTGCGCTGACACAGGTGTATATGAAGTATCTGTTAACGGAATGACATATTTATGAAATGTGTAAGCAAATATTTGTCGTCGACTTACTTTCGGTTTTTGGAATAGTTATATAATTGTCTTGAAGACGTATAAATTGTCCCTGATTCGTTGTGCTCTGTGCGCATTTAAAAAAAAAGTTCAATAATTAGTTTCTTTCGTTTCGTACATAGATCAATTGATCTCTGCTTACCATTTGACTCAAGGCGCCCACTCGACCCACATTGCCGATGCCGCCACTTCCACTGCCGCCGTTGCGCGTCGAGCTGCTTGGAAAGACCAGACTCGACTTATCCATGGCGTGTGCTTGCTTCACTACAACTGGCTTCAACACTTTGGCAATTTGTCCTGTAAAAATGTTTATTAAATGTATAAATTATATTGTGGAACTATCAGCTTCATTTTAAGTGATCTATTTCACAGCGATCCTAGAACTAGTTCGTGCAGGATTTTCAATGCACGCAATGAACCACTTTTGGTTCGAAAGTTCAACGAGATGATTCGATATATGTATGTTAATCGAATACAATGCATGTAAATATATGCACACACACACACACACGCTAACACAATCGTTCTTTGCGAAAGTTGAGAACAAAAGCAAAGTGCGAAAACCAAAAACAACACACAGCAGAAAAGAAAAAACGGCGACACTATCGAAAGCGACAAATACCACAAAAAGAAATGTGTGAAGCAGCGAAAACATAAATATGCCCACTACCTGATAAGGGGTGCAAAGGATATGCTGAGAAAACCGCAACAATTCACAAAAAAAGAGCACGTAAACCGATACATGCATGTATGTACGTATGTAGCACGTGATCACTTGCATACGTACATGCATACATACATACACATGCAACAGTATCAATAGTGTATGTTTGCACAACCCTGGCCGTCTGATATCAACTTCTCTCTCTCTCTCTCTCTCTCTCGCTCGGTCTCTCTTTACAATTTACAACTAGATCTGTCAGTTATGCTAATTATTCACCTGCTGAGTTAACATTTACATAATGTTAATATTAACGGGCTAAAGCAAATATACAAATAAACATGTATGCTAATTTTAAGTGGTTTATGAATAAAGAGCGTAGCCACAGAAAGGGCTTCCAGCTATAAATACCAATCTGCACACACACACACACACACACTAACAAATGAGTCACAGTTTAACTGCCGTCAAACATCGTTCAGAGCAGCGAGCAGAAGCAGCGACCAGCAGCAGCAGCCTTGTAGCAGCAGGCCGGTTAGCCGGCGTACGTTCGACGCTGCTCACTCATTCATACAAACAACACATGCGCTTACGAACACTCACACACACACACACAGATGGTCAACAGAGCGGCAATAACAACAACCATTGCTGCCGGCGTCAGCGTTGCGTCGTCGCTGCGCAGCCGCTGCTACACATGTTTGGTGTTTGTCCATTTTGGGCTTTAACTATTTTTCTATCTGCCTCTACGTGTGGCTGTATGCGTGCAGTTTATCTGTGAAAGCGTACGTATGTATATAGACATCTGTGTGTTTGTGTATGTGTATGTGTATATTCTTTCAGCTTTTTATAACCACAAAGCAGAATGTCACGCAGTTTTAGTATTTCTGCGTCGCCTCCATCCTCCACGCATACAAGCGAACACACCCCCAGCCTGTTTTATTTTTTGTTGTACTTTAAGATTTATTACGCGAAGGAAGGATTTCAGCTTGAATAAAAAAAAGCGCTCTGGACGAAGACAGCGCGCTCTGCCGGCTGCTGCTGGTGCGGCGCTGCTATCAGCTGTTTAGAAAAAAAAAAAATAAATAAACAAAAACAACAACAAATGGACGAGTATGGCGTATAGAATGTAGTCGAGTGTGTGCGTGTGTTTGACTGAGCGCCAACTGGGCGAAGCGCGACTGTCGCCGTCGTTGCTGCTGCCCGGCAATGTACACATGCACATGATACACACACACACACGTACATCTTGGCATACATATCTGTGTGTGAGCATGCACATCCATACATACGTACAGATGTATGTATATATTGGCAGCAGCAGACAAAACCAACCGATTTTACTTGATTTTATTTTTTATTATTTGTTTTTTTTTCTTTCTTTATTTTTTTTTTTGACGTGCTGCCGCCGTGCAGTTGTAATAGTAGTTGTTGCTCTTGCTGTTGGTTTGCCTCGCCATGGCGCGGCGTTAAGAATGCGCTTAAAGAGTATTAAGCGATAAATATTGTATGTAAAAGGAAACCGAAAAAAGAAAAAGATGGCGTTTACGCGCCAGTGTGCGAGCATGCAAGTTAGTAGTAGCTCCCCCGCTGCTGCTGCTGCTACTATTGTGAATAGAATGTATGCATGTGTGCGTGTGTGTACTTCTATGTAATATATGCACGTAAGTATGTGTGTATATGTATGTTACGCATTCATTAAAGCAAAATTTAACTGAATTTAGTAACAAATGTTGTGGGCGTGAGTCTGGCCAGGTGGACAGGCAGGCAACCCGCTTACCGTGCTCATCCTGAAAGAAAAAGTTGATTTCGTCAGTTTTTACCGCGCCGCCACTCGATTGACTTGTCGCCATTTTCAGGTGTGGGCCGAGGAGCACAGGTGTAGTCGATTCGCCTGTTGTTGTTTGGTGGCCAGCACCCTTGACTGCTCAATTGATTTACCTGCGGCAACTGCAACTATTATTATTTTTTTTTTGTGGGTGGGATTAACTAACTAAACGCCGCCAAAAGATGCCAGAGCCGAAGCACGTAGTGCGTATGAATATGCCTTGCAAGTTGTATGTGTATTCGTGTGGCGCGGCCCGCGGTGATCTCTCTGTATTTTTGTGGGCTCAGAATTGTAACACGTGTATTTAATATGCTTTACACAACAGTTCACAATTGCTCGGAGATTTGGGGCGTTAGTGTGGCTGCGGCTGTGACACAGTTCAGCGTGATTATTTTGATAGCAGCAAAGTATCAAATTTGGTTGTCGCGCGAGTCAAAATGGCGAGCGCATTTTTTGTTTCCAGCGCATTTTTTCTTGTCACACACACACAAAATGGTTTCAATGCGGGTTTTTTCAAATGCGTTTTTCGGGCACTTTCAGTGATTTGATTTTGGTGCACTTTTTTGCAAATGAATCGAGAAATTATGCTCTTTCTCGTGCACTATTTAGAATTGAATTATGGCTCGTTTTAATAGCAGCGCGATGTGCACAAAATTTCCATCAAGTCGTTGGTTTTTCTACGACGACGACAACGACTACGAAAACGACCAACGTGAGAGTGCGAGCGAAATGGCAGACACCGCGTTGAACAGCTGATTGGGTCGGCGCGCCAAATTTACGCATCAATCGAACTCAGTGTTGTCTAACGTACGTAACGATAGCGGCACTCACATAATACAAAATGTATTATTGATTCATTCGCCAGTACCTTTAGCTAAAAATATCTTATAAATAAACTGTTTTCTTACCTTATTAATAAATATAATTAATAGTCACTTTAAAGTTCGCACACATACACTTTCCGTTTATGAGTTTCAGTATGTAATGAACAAATTTGGTTTGTATGTTAAGCATAAACGATAATCAGCTTAAATTATCTTGATTATTTCTACGCTCAGTTCTTTAAACAGTCTGCTTTCAAGAAATTTTACCATTGTATAATCTGTAAAAATATTTTATCATCTCGCACGTTAGCCAACACCTTTTATAAAATGTAAACAATGCTGTTATCGTCGGCTTCACACTAAACGACTACAACTTTTTTGGCCAACTCGACAGTACCATCGCTGACCAAAGCTATCGTTGTTGGATATCGATAGTTTTTCAAACCCTAGAGTTGATTATTGATGCTGAGATAATATTTTAAAAATGCATTGACACAGGATTTATGGCATTGAAAGTATAAACAAAATGACATTTTTCATTATAATGAAATCAATTTCAATTTTAAGTGTGCTACGAGCTAAAAGCCAAGTATATGATTTGATGGAACTAAATGAACGTTCCCAATGTGATTCGCACCGATGAACTTGTTCGGAACATTTCGAAACAACTCGCACGGCTGCTTTTGGCCAAATACTATCATAAACAATTTACTGATATCATAAAATGACAAATCGGAGATTTAATAATACGTTAAGTGAAAAAATCAAAGCTATATAAAAAAGCTTAACGCTGTCAAATCAAAACAAAACATAATTTAGAAAAAAATACGCCAAAGCCCAGCGCCACCTGATATCAGTGTGGAAGACGACTAGACAACAACAAAATGGTCGATCCCCTGTGCAATTACAATGTCTTGGAGGCAATATTCTCATATTTGGAGCTCAACGATTTGAATCGATGTTCACAGGTCTGCAAAAGCTGGTACCACTTCCTGAACGATGAGAACAGCGATGTTTGGCGCTGGCACTGCCTGCGGAAACTGCCTAAAGAGTCTGTCAAATCCGACCTGCTGGCTTCCGTTACCACGTACAAGACAAAGCTACGGGCGTACTTGCACGCCTGGAATCCGAACGACTGTTCACGCAATGTTTACATTAAGCCAAATGGATTCACGCTGCATCGGTAGATGCATTTTCTATGAACTGCTTTCTGTATGCGCTAATATCCTTTCGATTGCAGAAATCCGGTAGCGCAGAGTACGGATGCGGCAAGGTCGAAAATCGGCTTCCGTCAAGGTCGTCATGCATGGGAGGTGATCTGGGAGGGCCCGTTGGGCACCGTTGCCGTTATCGGCATCTCCACAAAGGAGGCAGCTTTGCAGTGTCACGGCTATGTGGCGCTACTGGGATCTGATGATCAGAGCTGGGGCTGGAACCTAGTTGAGAATCATCTGCTGCACAACGGAGATATGCAGGGCAATTATCCGTTGTTAAACAATGCACCCAAATACCAGGTGGGCGAAAGGATTCGCGTTATACTCGACTGCGATGATAATACTCTCTCCTTTGAGAAGAACTATGAATTCCTGGGCGTGGCATTTAGAGGTTAGCTATACTGGAAATACATTTGAATATAGTTTGATTCCAAATATATGTGAAATCCGTTGTAGGTCTGCCAGATAAGAAGCTTTATCCCACAGTATCTGCTGTCTATGGCAACACAGAAGTGTCTATGGTCTATTTAGGAACCCCATTGGATGGATAACTCAATGAGATTTCAGCTGGAGCCTTACTGCCGTACAATTTGTAAAATACATGCAGAGAAAACAATGATTAGTAATATGTATATTCGTTTCAATTTGATGTCCTTGCTGTCTAGTTTCTAATTTCTCTTGTACAAAAAAAAAAAGAAAGAAAATTATAAATGCATTTGATTGAGTTTAGATTTACGCCAAAGCTAAAATCATCTCCAATCCGTCTGTATACCATTTAAGTTTAATTGTACGAACCAAATAAATAAGTAGTTGTAAATTTCATACAATGAACGGCTTAAAATCATCAAGACATTCGATAACTCGTGACAGCTGCCTTGTTAAACAATAAGGAAATAAATTTACATTTTATAAGCTTTTTTTGAACTCGCGCGGGAGGGTCGTAAGCTGCAAATGCGAATTTATTTCAGGATAATTTGGCGTTTGTTTTGTATATGGTAATTGGTACAACTGAGCGCAAGGACTCCGTGGCGCAACGGTAGCGCGTCTGACTCCAGATCAGAAGGTTGCGTGTTCGATTCACGTCGGGGTCAACGAAAGGACGAACTTTTTCATTGTTTACTAATTTATATATCAATATCTTTTAACTTTTATTAAAACTCGCTTTTATTTTTATTTTTAACAATATTCAAGTATTTATTTAATTTTAAGCAGATTTGTTTAGTGCAAGAAACAACAATTGCATAACGAGCATAGGTTTATCTATTTTAAATTTATAGCGTGAATTTCATTATCTTCTCAAATTAAAAGACATACATAAATATGTTGTATATATACTGGTATTTGTATATAGATAACAAAGCGATTCGAACGATTTCCTTTGATTAAATACGTATATATGTATGTTGCGTATATGTAAATATATATAAATTTATATATGTGTAGATTCTTAGTTTTGTTTTTGTTTTTACGAATTGTAGCTTAACTGTAAATTCCCTAAACGGTTTCCAATGTCGTTTATTTAGTTGTTCCCTTATTGCATATACAAATATATGTTTGTATGCTTGAGTGTAACATATATATATAAAAAATATTATTTATGTGCTGTTTTTTTTTTTTGCTTTTCTTTTTTTCAATGAACAAATATTATTTAAACTATAAAACTACCAACACCAAAATTCGCGATGCTTTCTCTGTCTCTCCGTCTGTCTGTCTGCAAATTTAGCTAAAACGAAATTTCAAATTTCAACAAAAAGTTTGTACACAAGTCGAACCAAAGTGGACAATTTCTATAAATTTATTTGCTATTGACTAGATTTAGGAACTCCTCGCGCGTCTTTGGATCGTCGCGGAATACGCCCAGCATAGTCGAGGTAACGGTTTTGCTATTGATTTTCTGCACGCCACGCATCACCATGCACATGTGTCTGAAATGGAAAAGTAGATTAATAACTATGCTTTATAAATAATAAATTATTAATAAAATAAAAACAGTTAAGCCTAAATTATAAATAAATATATAAAAATCCTTTTCAATTGTGTTAATATATTGCCTAAGCAGTACTCTTATTCAGCTTTAGCGCTACTCCCCACACAAGCATCGGTGGTTCAGTGGTAGAATGCTCGCCTGCCACGCGGGCGGCCCGGGTTCGATTCCCGGCCGATGCATCTCAAATTTTTTGATTTTTTTTATTATGTTTAAAAAATATAAAATTTGAATTTTTATTTTTTGTGCTACTTACACGCCCTCGACAACAACAGCAACGCCTGCTGGCTGCACTGCCTGTGTGACAGCCACAGCAATTTGCTTGGTCAAACGCTCCTGCACCTGCAGACGACGCGAGAAGATTTCCACGATGCTAAAATTATATAAAAGAAACGTTAATTATATGTAGATTTTGGCTTAGAGGGTTTCTCTAACTTACCGCGCCAGCTTGCTGAGGCCTAGAATCTTATTGCATGGCAAATAGCCAATGGACACTTTGCCGTAGAAGGGCACCAGGTGGTGCTCGCACATAGAGAACATTTCAATGTCCTTCACCACGACCATCTCGTCGTGATCCTCGTCAAAGACGGCGCCATTCAGCACATCTAAGCCACAAATCAAATAGCAAATGTTATGTTAATATTATTTTAGCCCAAACCCAAAGTTAATGGCAATTTTATGCTAGATTTATTTGCGCAATAGAACGTGTGGCAATGGCATAACTGAATCTTAAGTTCAACTTTTCCACTCGACTGTTAATGTGTGCGTGTGTGTGCGCGTGTGTGTGTGTGTGGCGCCACTTGTTGGCCATTCTTTTGGCTGCTTGAGCTTTCACTACTTCAGCTTTAAATGCTCTGCCACTGCCTCTGTCTCTGCCTCTGCCTACTCTTTTGACTTTTTGCACACTTCTCTGGCCTCTGCCACCCCTCTGCTTGCCTGCCTACACGCGCACACTTGACGCACGCAGAGCAGTCGACATTAAACGCTCACTCATTTTTCACACACTCTCGTTCGCTCTCCCTCTCTCTTTGCGGCTCTTCGTTACCGTTTTAAAAGCTTAAGTGCGCTTCCTGTCATAGCAACTGCTGCTGCTTGTTGCTGCTGTCCAGCAGCTCTGCTCTGCTTTGCTGCCTCTGCCACCTCTGTTCTGCTACTGCTGCTGTTCCTGCAGCTCTGCTCTGCTACCTCTGCTCTGCTGCTGTTCCTGCTGCTCTGCGCTGCTTTGTTTTGTTATGTATGCTATGTTCTGCTCCTCTGCTCTGCTCTACACTGCTCCTGTGCTATTTCTGCCCTGCTACCTCTGCTCTGCTGCTGCTGCTATCCGCGCTGCTCTGCTCTGTTATGCTATAATACGCTCTGCTCCTGTTCTGCTTTGCTCTGTTATGGTATGCTACGCTCTACTCCTCTGCTCTGCTCTGATTTGCTCTGCTCTGTTATGCTCTACCTCGCCCTTTCTCTTTCACTCCCACAGCAAACTTCAATGTCACAGATTTTGTGCTCCATTTCTGCTGGTCTAAATCATTTTTTGAACTATTTAACTAATTTTGTGTGAATTTAAGTAAATTTAAGCTAAAGCTGAAAATCTAGGCTTTCGAATACTATTTTCGATTTAAATTCAAATTAATTTAAAGGGCTGCAAATTGTTTTTTTTGTGATTATTGATTATAAATTTGCCTCGAGGCAATTTACTTTCATTAATGTCTGTCGCTGCTGTCGCTGTCGCAGTCGCTGCCAATTTGAATGCTGGCTTTGAGTTAAATAAAGTGTAGAACCTGCTTTTCGGAATGACTATTTTTCAAACCGGTCTGCATACTTGCAATTCACTAAAAAAATAATAAAAAAAACTCTTAAAAAAATAAGAATAAAAAAAAAAGTGTAAATGTGCCAGACTTGTATAACTCTCGAAGAGAATTGACATTCGCAAGGACTCTACACAAAACTCTCCACTTGGAAATGTAAACTAAAAACTGTTAACTGCTAACTGTTAACTGCATAATGTTAAGTGGCAGCTGTTAAGGGTCAAGACTCGACTCGAGTCAGTGATAAAGGTGAAGTACACTGGGCGAATAACACAAATAGATATATACCTATATATATACAGATATATATGTATATATACACCTATCTAGAGCTCAGCTGAATCATGGCAACAGAAACTAGTTTCGAGTCTTTGTTTTTGTTTTGGTTTTGGTTTTTTTTGTGCTGATTCACCCAGGATGGAGCAGTGACCCAGTGCTAATTGGCCAGTCATCGAGGCCAGGTGCTAATTGTCACGCCCACTTACCCTCCAGATTCTGGTCGTAGCCCTTGGTGAAGTACAGCATTGCCTTGGCCGCACGCTCTGGTGTCTTGATCAGGCCCTGCCTGTCCGGATTCTCGCCGAGACCGCCCAGCAGCAGGCGGTACGAGCGCGCCATGTCGGGCAGCAGCGCCTCGCGCGTCGGCGGCTTGTGGTCCAGCTCCAGATCGTGATGGAAAGTGCACTTCTCATGCCCTGCAAGCAGAACCAAAACACAGAAAACACAAATTTCAGAAATGAAAAAACTGAGATTCGAGATAAGCCGCACGCACGCATTCAACCTTTGACAGAGGCACTAATCAGTGCGGGGAATTGAACTCTTATCGACTAGCTCTAATATATATACTATACATATAGCTAGTGAGGCGTCACATTAAACTAAATGATTATTGCGCCCGTTTAATTGATTGCTGCCTTCGTCCCGCCCCCCCTCGCGCCCTATCACTACCTGGCGTCGTGGAGGTGCGCGGTGTCAGTGGTGTTAGCGGTTGTGTACCATCAGTTTCCGGAATGCTGGCGCTGCTCTTCAGTATGAGCCGTGGTCGGGTCGGCCCTGGCGCTGGCGTTGACTCCTCTGCAGCTGGAGGCAGTGGCTCCTCTGCTGGGGCCACCACACGATCCGCCAGCGAGGAGGTGCCCGAGGTGCTGCTAGTGGAGCAGACGCTGTTGTTGCGGCCGCGCGACAGGACGTGCGCCTGCGGGAAGTTCGTGTCGTCGATGGCGTCGTTCAGCTCGCTAGCGCTCATCTCGGACAGTTGGCGTGTGAAGCTCATGACTCAATGTTTGCCAGAACAACAAAATATACACTTTGAATTGGACTAAAAGCGGCGACTCGACTCTACTCGACTTGACTTCTCTCGGACAGCGCGTGTGGACGTTGTGAAATGCTTGGGGCAACTGGCGGCCCGCTGGGCGCGTCGCTGCTAATAAGAACTTCAAGCAGAGCTTTGAGCGGCGCGAAGCTTTTGAGCGAGCGAGCTTTGTACACAGTGCGCCTCAAACTGTTGACTTTCGAACTTGTTGCTCTTCGAGTGGTTGGGTGGTTGGCTGGTTGGCTGGGTGGGTGCTCCCCACCCACTCAAGGCCTATTAGCTTCAACGTGCTTACCCGAGCTCGAGTCGTCAGAAGTTTTTCGACTCCACTTAAGGGCACACACAGGCAGCCCCACACGTCAATCCTGCCTCCCGCTCCGAACACATAAAAAATAAAAATTCCAAATTTTTAGCTCACATGGCTCATCGCATCAAGCTCCGAGCCGACGACTTCGATGTCGTCGGCGCCGTGCCGCGTGACCTGTCGGTGATAAAGAACTTTCTGAAACGGGACTGCGCGCTGAAGCGGCTGATCGAGATCGAGGAGGACTTCCTCAAGCGCTGCATGGCAATCAATGCGGCGGAGGCCGCAGAGGCGAAGCAGAAGCAGTCACCGTATGGAGCAATCAAGCAAGAAGAAGAGCAGCCAGCTCCGGACCCGTGCACCGGCAAAGCGCCGCCCGATGCCAATACGGCGGACTACTGCGATCCGTGTCGACGCCTAAAGACGTCTGTCGTACTGGAGGAGGTACGTAGATTACCCGTATTCCCGAGGCATGTTCTCTATTAGCCACCTGCCATTGCCCACAGCTAACGAAGCCAGCCAATATCAATCCGGCGATGGGCTATACGCCGTACTTTGACGAGGAGACGGTGCTGGACAAGTCTCAGCCGATCCGGTTTCGCTTTCGCCGCAAGGCGAACAACTGCGACGCCGAGACGCGATCGACGCTGCCCTGCGTGGCGACCGAGAACACCAACGTCATGGTCCTCACCAACACGAACGACATGATGGTGTGGCCCAGCCAGAAGGTGGCCCAGATGAACCGCGTCCCAGTTACCCTGCTCTCCGGCCCGGGCGACCTAACCGAGTACATGCTGGAGGAGGAGACCATCATGTAGGCGAAAATTTGGAATTTTTACAAAATTATTGTGCCTTTTAACCTCAAATAGAAATAGACTAAGGGAAGATATAGCCGGAATATGATTTATTTTTGTTGAGGGCATGTCAAAGGGGGAGCGAGAGAGGTGGAGATATAGAAAGTAATTACAGAAAACTATGCTCCAAGACTTTTGCTATAAGCGAGGCAGAGAGAGAGAGGGAGAGAGAGAGAGAGAGAGATGAATCAGATATCATATCATCTCCTTTTTGGAGAAGCCCTTAAAAGAAGCCCGCCATAAATGATTAGTTGATAACTTATATGGCTTATGTAAGAGCTGGCATATATATTTATATATATAATATATGTATATATATATCTGTTACATACATGTCCCCGAGGAAGTCAATGAACGCAGCTCAGAAAAGGAATTTATGCATTCCGAATGTCTGAGATTGAATTTGAATTTGATTTGATTAGAGCGCTTGCTGGCAGAGGGATTACATATATGTGTATATAGATACAACTGTGAAGTAGCCTGAGTTGTGTTATTTAATATATGTATATGTATGTATAAATAGGTACATATATACCATATAGATATATACCATACAGTAAAAACTGTGAGCTCTGTGAGCATTTTCTTATGCGACTCTTACGATTCTTTCGTTATATACATATATGTATATATAAAATATCTGCCAAAAATACTACTCATATATATGGTACATACATATACCATATAAAAACATTTCCTTTCTAGTTTTCATTTTTTTTTTTTTGAGAGGGGGTGGGGGGTTTTTTTTTTTTTTTTATTTTTAGGGGGGGGGGGGGGGGGGGGGGGGCCCCATAAATTATATTTATTTTTTTTTTTTTTGGGAGGAGGGGGGTTGTTTTTTTTTTTTTTTTGTTTTTCTGTTTGTGTCTGTGTCCGTCCCTTTTTCCGTTTTTTCGTTTTTTTTTTTTTTTGGAGGGGGTTTTTCTTCCCCCCAAAAAAGTTAGAGATTTTAAATTTTTTTTGTTGGTTTCTGTAAAGCACGAAAAGATTGGGTTTGTTTTAGAAATTTGTTAATTTTTTTTGTTTTTTTTTTTTCGTTTAAAAACAAAAATTTAAATTAAGTTTTAAAATTTTATCTAAATTATCTTTCTAGCTAAAGTCTTCAAATTTTGCATTTAGTGTTAACATTTTTTTGTTGGGGGGGGGGTTTTTTTTTTTTTTTTTTTTTTTTTTTTATTTTTAAAAAAAATTTGGGGGGGGCCTGGGGATAGAGTTTTTTACTTGTTTTCCTAATGTATTTATTCACAAAAATGGTCAGATTCCTTACTATATAGTATTGTGTATGGAAATGACCTAACTGGTCTCAGGAAATGCTACATACAAGATATTTTATAATATATTTTATTTTATATATATTATATATAATATTTAAAATCTTTTAATATATATTATTTCCTCAGACTAGTTGAGACATTTTCCCTATATGGTATAAACATACATACATATATTATTCAGACAAATGAGTACTGTAATCTGTTTAAGAGTTGGAATACTATGCGGAGTTGGAATACTATGTATATATATGTATAGCAAATGAATGTAAAAAACTAGAAAGGGAATGTTTTTATATGGTTTAAATGATATATATGTTATATTATTACTCATACATATGTGTATATATAGTATTTTTAGTTGATATTTCATATGTATGACATATTTGTCATATATAGTATATACCATATACATATAATAGATAATATGGCATATATATTAGACAGATAATAGAGTTTTGTATAGCTCTATATGCAACATTTGGCCATAATATTTAGAAGATTCTGTATATATCTATAGCTTTATGGTATGCAGAATATATACATACATTTATTATTTATTATATATTATATACAGTCGACTCTCGTTGTTTCAAACCTACGATATCACGAGTCCCCTACAAAATCTCTTTATATTTCTTTATATTTAATATTTTGAAGAGTTCCCCGAAATAACGAGAGTCAGGTGTATATATGTATATACATACATTATATGCACATACTTCTCACAGCTCTCTTATATTCCCATTCCTTTCATAGACATCAATGGAAGTACAGTAAAAACTCTCCAGTGAATGACTAATTGGGGGGGAAAAAACTAGTTAAAAATTGTTTTAGTTAGAACTGATGAGACGAGCCATTCATATAAATTGAGTGGGGCAAATGTGATATGGAATTCGATGTGATTCCCACGATTATGTGATTAGCGAATAGCTAATATCGAACAATAATAATGTCTAATATACTATAGTATATATGTAGTATATAGTATATAGTATAGTCTACCTTAGCAGCTCTTTCCACACACACACACATTTCATTCAGCTCAAAATGGATTTAGTCTAATGGATAGTTGGAATACTACGAATCGAGCGGGTGAATGCATCTGGCTAGTCGCTGAGCGCGAGTGTGCGGTCAACCTGTTGGCCGATATCGTAAGCATTGCATGCGATGTAATTAAAAGTAAGGTAAGTAGTCATCATTAACATTTTCCATAGGGCAGGTGTTTTGCTGCCCTCTCTCTCCCACTCACTCTGTCCCTCTCTCTCTCTCTCTCTCTCTGTCTGTCTCTTTTTTTGTCATAGTTCAGAATTACGCATTACGGAATTCTAAGAAGCATATTCTAGGCTTGGCTATGGCTTACTGTGAGAATGTATATATATAGTTATTATATATATATATATATATATATATATATATATATATATATATATATATATATATATATATATATATATATATATATATATATATATATATATATATATAGTGATTGATTCATAGAGGATTGCAAGTGAAAAAGCGTGCGAATAGCTTCGATTTTATTGACCGCGATCGCTCAAATGTGAAGCAATATGAAAGAAACAAAGAAAAAACCAAAAAATATAACAAAAAAAATAAAAGAAATATATATATGTATATATATATAGCCGACAAATCTAAACCGTTTGAAACGGCGAGTGTGTGTGGTACTCGCGTCCAATTAAATGCTTTTAACCTTCAAAAAGTAGTACAGGTCTAGCCTCGAGCCCCACTCCCGCCGGCGGCTTGCCCCTGGCTTTTGGCTAAATACCGGATTACGCTGAGGAGTTATTGCGGCTCAGAGTACTGCCAACAGCAGCCACAGCTCATAACCCATAAAGCTCTCATTCAATCGATCTGCCGATCTGCAGCGAAACTTTCAATGTCAATGTCAACAAAATCAGTTACGATCATTGACAGTATATATGTATATAGCTAGTATATAGGTATATCATGTGTACTCTCGGCTAGAGCTTCCCCATTTGGTGTTATGTTAACAGCATCGCCGGAAATCGGAGCTAAGTCTGTAGGGTCGCCGATCGAACCTGATCTAAGTAGATAAATTGCCTGATGAAATGCTGTTGTTCTATTGCCAAGCCTTATGCTAGCCCCATATGCCAACTATCACTTATGGAAATAAGCAGCATTGCGAGAAAATATGAAAGACTAACAGAGAACAGCACATAAAAGCAGAAAGAATTCCAATTTAACATTTTCTGTAAAGCCTAACAGCAAACTGCACTGTAAACCAGAGAAACTGTTAGTTAGCTGCAATCCTTGGCACTCACCATTTCCGTTGCCTATGTTCAGCATTTCCAGTTTCAGCTGTTGACTACTTTTGGCAGGAACAACGGCACCCGCGCCGACTGCAGTCGCTGTTGCAGCGACGGCGGCGGCGGCTCCGGCGACTGCGACAGCGGCTGGCACGATCGCGGCAGCGTCCATGGCGACGCTGGCAGCATCTGTAGCAATGTCGCCATTTTGAGTGCTGCCATTTTGCTCGTTAACTTGAGGTTTCATTTTGTTAAATTATATTTATGTAAATACAAAAGGATATGTTTTTTGGTTTGGTTTTGGTTTACTAGCGCTTCGAGCTTCGTTGCTTAATTTAAGAAAAACACAATAACTAATTTCAATTGTTTGCCGTTATGGATTTATGTTAGAGCTAACTGTTTCTTAGTTTATTTAATTTTTTATTGGTTGATGTTAATGCGCGCGCGCTCCGCTTTTATTTGCTACACCCGACTAAACGGCCAGAGATTTAGTTGTAACCTTTTTATTATGAAAAATCGAAAGTTCTTGTTCAACGAGAGATACAACTGGCGACGACGACGACGACGACTCTGCCAGCGTCGCTTTTGCGGTCGCTTGCCTTTTGTTGCCGTTGTTGTTGCTAATACAGTGCGCACCCGCTAAGTGGAGCGAACAACTATTCGCAACAACTGCAAGCAACTCTATATGAGCTAGAACAGATATTTAATATGCTCTTACATTATGTATCGATTAATTTTGCTATGCTAAATGCAATAAATAAGTCTTAATTTTAATTTTAAACTTTCCACTTTGCCTCTTTCCCTTTTAGCGTGGGTGCACTGTAATTGTATTCGGTTACTTTTCGCTTACTTGTTGCTCTCTGAGTGCTGGCCGTGGCCGTTAGTTATGTGCATATATGCGTATGTAAGTGGATATGTGTGTGTATTATTGCAAAGCTTTTGCGCTACACATATGCGCACACACACACGCACATGCACACTCTTTCTCTCTCGCCCTCTCTGTTGCTCGGGCTCAGCACACTCTCGCGCTCACACGAGGACTACAGGAAATCAGTGTGCGCCGTTATTAAGAAACAAGACAAAACGTCGAAAACATACATAAAATCGAATGTGCGTAATTATATTTGTGGTGTGTTTAAATGTTTTAGGTAGTAATTGCCGCTGCTGCCAGAGTGTGAGCTAAATAGGCAGCAATCGCAGTTGTCGCCAGCCATATGAGCATAATTGGTTTTTATTGTCTTGATAACCTGGCGGCGCATCAATAATAAGTCATTGGCAACTATGCACTGATTAATTCGGTTCAGGTTGTATAAAATCATGTTCGGTCAACACGGATCATCTGCCATTTGAATAATTGCCAGGCGCCTTATCAGAGCCATTCGAAAAGGCGATATCAATAAAGACTTCGATTCGTCTAGACTAAGCTATCGACGTCAACTAGTCATCGATAACAATTAACAGCGATTTCGGCGCCTTGAGTCATTCGGCTGGGGCAATGAGCAACCGCTAAATTATAAATAATATTAATTAACAGTTAATAAGGCATTTGCGTCACTTTTGCCTGGCAAATCCGAGCGATTAAAAGCAAATACAAAAACAAAACCTTTTTTTCGGACTTTTCAATTTTTTTGTTGTTTCGTGATTTGCTGCATTCCGTTTAATGGCATTCAATGCCATTAGCTGGCAACAAATTCACTTTTTATTATAATTATTCTCATTCGGACACAAACATGGCCAGTGGTTAAAGAAAATACATTGCGGAAGGAAGCCACCGGCGCCAGCTGGTGAGCCGGTTTTTGCCTCGCTCCACGGCACGCGTCTCTCTAATTACAGCTCCTGCACCTCGCCGCCCACACCCTGTTTGCCCTGCGCCTGCCGTTCCAGTTTCTCCTGCTCCATTGTCTCCAGCTGGGCCAGCGTCAGCAGCGAGATGCCCAGCTGATCTTCCCTCGAGAACGGCTGGGCCATGCGCCTGAGCCAGCGACGCGCCAGCTGCACCGCCTCCTCCGTGGACAGGTTGCAGAAGCTGTCCACCAAGTGCTCCTGTATCCACTTGGGCAGACGCGACCGCTTGTCCTGGCGTGAGAAGCGCTTGTCCGCAAATATCATGATGCCATAGTCTGTCTTGCCGCGTAGGGCGCGACCCACGCATTGGGCCGCATGCCGCATGGCATCAAAGGTCAGAAAGTCGTTCTCTCGTATCTGAAACTGATCCCGCAGATAGTCGAGACGCGCCTTGAGTATGCGCGACTGCGTATAGACGTAGGGAATGCCGAACATGAGCACCGCGCGACCATAATGATGATCGAAATCCACACCCTCGGAGACCTTGCCACGCGCCACAGCCAGCAGAACAGCGCCTCGACCGCAATCGCATGCCTAAAACAAAGACACAGTCAGAGCATAGATCGAGCTTGAGATCGTGACGAATGTGTGTCAAGTACATCATCAGTGGAAGCCATAGCAATTGCCAGCTGCGATTCAATTGCGCGGGCAGAGCTCACCTTAACATAGTTCATGAGCGCATAGCTCGTCTCGGCATTGTCCTGGGTCTCGATGAAGAGCAGCTTGTACCGCAGCAGAGTGTCCACAATACCCTGGTCGTACCACGAGGCCACCACCGATTCCAAGTACAAATACGACGTGAAGAAGCAGACGATGCCATCGGGCACGGTCTTGGCCACCTCCACCAGCAGCTGGCCATAGTTTCTGATGACAGCAGTATCCTCGCGCGTCTCGAACTTGGACGAGATGGCCACCTGGTCGTTGCCCTTTGACACAATCTATATAACAATAAATATATAAATAAGATATATAAATATATAAATTAAGATCTCTACTTTACCATGGGCAGCAGGCAGGGCCGCGCCAGGGTCATTGTGAAGCTGCTCATAACAACTGGATCGAAGTCTAGGATTTTGGGATACATGTCCATGGGCGAGAGCGTGCCCGATGTGATGACAACCGTTTGAAAGCGCGAGAATACGGGCGCCATGGCAATGGATGAGTCCAAGCAGCTGAAGTGCATGATGGGATTGGAGACAGTCGGCGTCTTGTCATCGAAGGGCTCTATGATGATGGTGAAGCCTTTCGTATAAGTCGAAACCAAGGTGGCAAAGTGCGTGATCTGGAAAGGATTTAATCTGATCATCATTATCATCAATATACTCCTATAACGTACCAGCGTGAGGGCGCCAAATTCCGTCATGTCGCTGATCTCCAGCGTGCGCAACAGGCTGGACAAACGCTCCGCGCAGAAGCGCAGCGGCTTGCGTTCAATGCATATCTTGGCTGAGACATCTTTGAGGAAGCCTGCGGGTGACTCCTGCACCACGTGATGCACGCGCAGTCGAGTCTTGATATATTCTATGAAACGGCGTAGAAAACTGAGGAAATGATCCGCATTACGTATGTTGCCAGGGACGACCTCTTTGAGCACATCGCTGGGCAGCACGGGATTGGCCAGGATCATGTCCGTATCGCGCTGCACGCTGGCGTCCTTGAGGCCCTGCACCATTCGCTGATATTCCTCATTCAAGCGGTTGGTGTCCTCCTCCCGCATGCTGCAATGAGGCAGTTAATTAGTTTAAATTTGGCAAGGATTCTAGATAGACCTACTCCTGGACCAGTTTGGTGAGCTGATTCAAGGCGTTGGTGCTGCGCTCGACCGTGCGCCGATTAATCTTCACACTCATTGAGTCGATGCAGACGTTGTCTATGTTGTGAGCCTCATCAAAGACCACGCAGGACTCACGTGTCATCTCCTTTGAGACGACCTGCGCGATCTTTGGATCCAGCAGATAGTGATAACTGTAGACAACAATGTGGGCGTGGGCGATCTGAGAGAGAGGCGTGAGTAATTGCAATAAACAAGGCATTCTCATTCATAACCCACAGCGTAGCGTGCCAGAAAGTATGGACACCAATTCCTGGAGCGTCCATATTCCTTAAGATCATCGATGCTATAGACGCCCACAGGCAGTGTCGACTCCTTGCCCTCCAATGTAAAGCCCTCAAAATACTGACCTAGAAGAACAATACGTTAAATGGAATTAAGCTGACTATCAGTAACTACTTACAAATGGGCACCTCGGCGTCCAGTTCGTGGCGTTCACGTATGTAGCTCGCGGTTAGTCCATAACACTTGCCATCGACAGCCTTGCCCTCGCGCTCCTTACTCACGTCTGGGTGTATGCACATGTTTTTGCGTGAGCTGAGCACCAGCCCTGTGAAGCCCGGCGGCAGGGGCGCATTGCGCTCATAGTACACCATTAGGTTCTGCAATTCGGCTATAACTTTCTCGATCTCCGGCACCGTGCGTGAGCAGTAAATCAGCTTGCGCACGGTCTCCGGATGCTCAATCATGTAGGCCACAACCAGGGAGAGTAGTGTTGCTGTTTTGCCCGTGCCCGAGGGCATTTCAAGCAGGCAATGCCCCTTGGCATCCAGACTTCTTTTAAGCTCCAGCATATACGCATATTGCTCCGGATAAATGTATTCATAGGGAAAATAGACGAGCAGCCCGTCAACGCTGAGCCTGAAAGCGACAAGATTTGTTAAATCTGAGCCAATTATAGCACAAGCTTTATAAAACTTACTTCATTATGCTCCTTTTAGAGTTAAACTTATTATAATTGAGTTGTTTTTACAGCTTTTTCCAAAATTACGTTACTTTGCTTAATTTCGCTGTTGTTTAGTTTTGGCTGCATCAGCGACGAACATGCCGGCAACTATCGATTGCTATCGATATGCGCGTTGATTACAATACTCAAATTGAGCGTGCCAAGTACGCAGCACATTTAAAAGAATGGTAACCCCTAAAAAATCACTTTGCTCAAATAAAAATTTAATGTACTAAAATTTATAAAATTGGTAATTATTTATAGAGATCTTTTAAGTGTAATTAGTGACATTTGCATTACGATAGTATATAATATAGTACAAATTATGCTGATCATCAATATCGAACAACCAACAAGTTGCTGAGGCTAGCAAAATTTATGCTGATAACAGCATACCAGGCACAGTCAAGTTTTCTGTAGTTATATTCCATTTCAACTAAAGTAGATGTGTTTTAGGTGCTAAAATCTTATTTATTTATCTGTAAACGTATATTTTATACTAGTATTTAATAAAAATCATCAAATTAACACCCTATGGACGACCTGAATCCCCTGGCTGGCACAGCGCATCTGCTGGAAGAAGTTGATAGTAAATTTGTATTTCCCCAGAACCGGCATAAATAATAATAAAATGTTAACTTGCAGAGAAACTAATGGTGCTGCTGCGAGACGGGCGCACATTGATTGGCTACTTGCGGTCCGTGGATCAGTTCGCCAACCTCGTTTTGCAGCGCACAATCGAACGGATACACGTCGGCAACGAGTACGGAGACATCCCGCGAGGCGTATTCATTATCCGAGGCGAGAACGTGGTGCTCCTAGGCGAAATTGTGAGTAAAAGAATGGGCGTTGAGCGGTTGAACTCATCAGATATATAACTGAACGTTGCAGGATCGTGAAAAGGAGCAAAAACTTCCATTGAAAGAGATTTCCGTTGATGAGATTCTGGACGCACAGCGACGCGAGCAGGAGCAGCGACAGGAGAAGCATCGACTCGTATCCAAGGCACTCAAAGAGCGCGGCCTGGCGGTCAATGCGGACATAATCAACGAAGACTTCTGCTGAGCGCCGTCTCCCTGTCCGCACATTATAACACATATTTAGAGTAAGCTTAAGAAAGATGATAAGAATTGATTTTTGTCAGTTGTATATTTGTACTCCATAAAAATCTATTTAAAAACTATATGTACATATATATTTATATGTGTGTGTGTGTGTCGCTATGTATTCCTGCTTAGCCATTGTGACTCGTCCCGGACTCTTCCAGCAATATGTACTTCTCCAGAATCTGGTACATCTCCACTTTAGCTTTGATCTTGTGGCGACGCGACAATTGCCGCAGATACGCCGCAACGGATTTGCAGAAGAAATCGTCTTCGGTTTCGTTGGACGACGCAGTGCTGGCAGCTGGGACAGTGACTGCCTCAAAGCCTGGCGATGCTTCGGGCTTGATGGGTGGCAAATGCTCCGGCTCAACTCTCATGTTCGGCATGCAGACCATGAAGCCAATGTCCGTCTGGGAATGGCCAGCATCAGACGGCGATGCACCAGCCGTGGACACATGGCCCGCGGTCGTTGCATCGTTATGGACTGTGACCAGCGATGGCGATGGTTGCAGAGTGGGCAAGACTTTTTGATCGACTGGCTCGGATTCCGCCATATATTCCTCATACGAATCAGGGCCATCTCCATCGTCCGCTTCCACGAGCACGGAGTAACTTTCCGATTGCGTCGTTTGCGCTTCCAACTTGGCGTCGGCGTCATAGTTATGATCACAATCGTCGTATACCTGTGACTCGTCCAAGTCCTCCTGTTCAATCAGCGGATCCGTCTCCTGACGTGATTTCGTTTTTACCGTTCGCACGTCAGTTTTGAGCCAATTTGTTGGCGTATCGTCTCGACGGCTGCGCTCACGACGCTTACGCACGAATTCCCGCAAAAAGTCCATTTGCCTGAAAAACTCATTTCGACCGAATTCGGATGTCGGATGCAAACGCATTTGCTTCAACTCTCGCGAATAACGATCCCGCAGACACGTCCATCTCCGTCGTGCGTCGGGCGATGAAATTTTTAGGATCTCAGCCACTTTGGCCCAATCCTCTTCCTTTCGTTGCGATAGGCGAAAGTCGCCATGTCTGTGGTCGTAGAGCGATGGTGTTGAGCGTATCGTGCGTATTAGCACAACATCTGACTCGTCCAGTGGCCTATGATGGGCGCTCATTATTTGTTATTACTATTCAGCATTAATTTTATTAAATTTGTCGCAGCTTATGTTTTCGTTTTGCTTTCTTTCCAGTGTGACCATTGCGTGAGTTGGGAAAATGCATTACTAATGTGTGGTATCCCAATTATATAGCTGCATTTTTATCAGTCTGGCAACGCCCAGCTCTCGTAAGGATTAATACAATTTTGTAATAAAAACGTCCGATAAGAGAGTGTGTTTAAATAACATCACTCACTACACAGTCACGATTTGTACTTATGTTTATGTAGTCAATAAGCAATGTAAGAAAACATTCGATAGCTTTGCTTGACGATTCAGTATATAAAAATATGTATGTTTTCTATCGATGTAGCCGATGAGCTGATATAAGAAATAAGCACCCCTACTATCGGCAGCCATTTTTTCACGCTTTCATGCGAAAAAATTGTGAAAATTCAAGTAAAAAGTTGTTAAAGAAGCAAGAAAATAATTTCTAAAGATCACATATACTAAAATAGTATGCGAATTTGAATATTGTGCGTGCGTGTAGTGTGTGAGCATTGAAATGAACATGGAGACGGTCGTCGCTTTCAATAATGAGGTAAGATGAGGCCGCCGCCACACACATGTACATACGTACATCTATATCTGTTCATACATACCACTATATTTACATACATGGCTATATATGTAGTTGTATAATTCATACACAATTATAATCACTACCCTTACATCAATATGTAACTACAATATATTGTTGGCAACAAAACAGCTTCGCGCGTCCTGCCAATGCCCGCCCACGCCAACGAAATAATCCTTTTTTGACCATGTCTACATGTGTGTGTGTGTATGTTTTATTGCAGCTCTCCGGGCTCTATGATAGCCGGCCGCCCATATCGAAGGCTAAAATGGCCGCCATCACAAAGTCGGCAATGCGTGCAATTAAATTCTACAAGCATGTCGTCCAGAGTGTTGAGAAGTTCATACTCAAATGCAAGCCGGAGTACAAAGTGCCGGGCTTGTATGTTATAGACTCGATAGTGCGGCAATCGCGCCATCAGTACGGCACCGAGAAGGACGTCTTTGCGCCCCGCTTCCAGCGCAATCTGACCGAAACGTTTGCCAATCTGTTTCGTTGCGCACCCGAGGACAAGAGTCGCATCATACGCGTCCTTAACCTCTGGCAGAAGAACAATGTCTTCAAATCGGACGTCATACAGCCCATATTTGATTTGGCTGATCCAAACCATCCGATTTACCATCAAATGCCGCCCATCGGTGCGGGCACCCTCAACTCGAGCTCCGGACCAAGTGGCAGCAGCGGAGTACTAAATCTCTCGGATATTTCAAGTGGCAATGCTGCCAATGGCATCAATGCCTCGGGCATGAGCAACATGGATCTAAGCGGAGCTGTCGACGACAAAATGGGTGGTGCAATGCCGGATCTGTCGGTGAGTGGGCAACGGCTGATTGAGGAGCGAACAAAGACTGGCAATGAACAATAGTAAAAAAAAAAAAAATAACATTTATATGAGTTAGTCAGCTATACTCATTGCCAGGCTATGGAACTGTAATGTGTAACTATATTTAAGTGGTTTGTCTTTACGATTCTAATCCAATTGGCATTGTTTCTGTTACCCCATTATCATTGCTCTCTGATACATGTCTTGCTTGACTAATTTATGCGCGAAACACCTCAGCTAAGCCATGAGAAGTGCTCAAGCTCTAGCCGGCGTCACATGGAGCAGCATTATATGAAGCGTCAGCAGCATCAACATAGCATGGCTTCCAGCAATTCGGCGTCTGGTTCCAAGAGCCGTTTCGATAGCAAGTCGCATCATCACAAGTACGGCAAAGGTAGCAGCTCCCATGAGCTGGACTACGATCTGCGTGAGATTATTGACGACGAGGATGGGGACATGATGATGGGCGATGATCATCATTGCATGGGCGACGATTCGCCGCCCGGCTCATCCAATTTGCTAGATGTATGCATAGGTCTTTTCTCGTTTAGGATTTAGTTCTTTAGTTTTTCTTGGGTTTATTTTATTCTCACTCACAATCCATGTGCAGCTCTTAATAATAGCAAACTCCCTTCGCAGAACAACAATTTAAAGCAGCTGCTCAACGATCCGAATGTGTTAAGGCAATTGCAGACACTGCAAAACTTTCAAAAGTTCAAGCAGCAAGAGGAGAATCAAAAGCATCGCTACCAGGACGATGCACTGCAGCAGCATTTGCAGAATGTTCTAAAGGTAAGTGAGCTCATTTATCCTTAACACTCGCTGATTACTAGAGTATGCTTAATTTTTGAATTTTAGAGCTCAGGTGGATTGCCGCCCGGCATGGCCATGGGCATGGGTCATAACGATGTGACGGACATGAACAAGGATGTTGAATTCATATCGGAACAGCAGCCCATTGAGGTATACCTTACTTTTGCAATGTAGAGTTTCATCCAGCCAGTCCAATGGATGCAGTCTTAATTGATGTCAGTTAAAACTGCATAACATAACTGCAATTTTATAGCTTATAACTATCATAACTATATAAAGCATATATGAAATTGGAATTAAAGTTGGCGCATGGCTTGCAAACTATTTATATAGTTCCGGTTTCATATAGTGCCAAATGCTGCTGACGTGCCCAAAATGTTGTTATACCCGGGGCGGAACTAAGAAATGGGGAATACTTAATATTAATAATGAATGATCATATATAAAAAACGATAACAGTAGTCGAACTTGTTGTCTTTGGCCAAAACTTAAGCCATACTTAAATTTAAACTTTGAAATTTTTAAAATTTTGCATATACTATATTAAAAAAAAAAAATGAAATGAAATGAAATGGTAAATGAATGCCCAAAGGTAAGGTTGAAATATATATGTGGATGCGATACCCGATGCTAGAAGCGCCCCCCTCGTATAACAACGTTTGGTAAGTGCCTTAATATGTAAAACACACGACATTCCAAGTCGATTCAATTCAATTCAATTACCCATCAAAAACTTGCTCGAAAACGCATCGATAAGAAAAATGCCAAATGAAAAATGATAAAGAAATAGTCAAGAACCGCCGCAACGGCCAAAAACCACACGTCAACACGCCAAGAATGCAGTTATAAAAAATACGTATAATTTCTAGTTAAAAGAAAAACAATCCAATCCACCTAATCCCAACCCAAAAAAAAAAAAAGATTACTAATCACCTTCCTCTCCGTCGCCCAGTTCCTCCCTCATCCGCCATTATTTGTTTTATGCTTAAATTGTTAACGTTTATATCACAATCACTTTCTCTCAAATTCTTTGCAAAACTCGAAATGCTCAGGTCATCAATCTGGATGGAGCCGATTCCCGTAGTCCGACGCCCGATCGTGACCGTTACAAGCGCAGTCGACGCAGCAGTAGGAGCAGATCGCCCCGCAGTCGCGGCGGCGGTGGTGGTGGCGGTGGCAATGGCAACGATCGTGATCGGGGAAGCCGACGTCGCAGCTCACGTTCGCGCAGCCGCTCGCCACGTTCCAGCCGCAGGCGCGGATCGCGCGATCGGGATCGCATGGAGCGCAGCACGCGCGACAAGGAGCGGGATCGCGAGCATGAGCGAGAGCGTCGCAAAAAGGGTCTGCCCGACATTAAGAAGGAGCATCTAAGTGGTAACTATCCATTGCGTAACGTAACACGATACGCTACACGTAAGCCCAAATAACGCAACTCGTAACTGTCGCAAGCGAAAGGTTTTCAAGAGGAAAAATTCTTTGAGAAACCTCTTGCCACTTTTACCAGATTTTCACGTTGGTTCACGCTCGTTTGGTCTTTGCAAATCAATGCTAATACATATATATTTCTTTATTCTGCAGCTCCTTGGCTCGGTTGACGTGTGTATGATTGTGTGTGTGTGTTTTTTACCTTTAGTGGTTCTAAATCTTATTATCTGGCATTATTTAACCCACATAATATTCTCAACTGTCCCTGATGCGTTTTTGAGCAAAGTTTTTTTTGGCAACTAAATTGAATAAGCATATTAATGTACTTACTCACATTTTTTATCAATGTATCTATCTATCTACATTTAAGGCTCGTCAAGGAGCAATCTTTCTACTTGCTTGATATTTTATTGCTTAAATCAAAACTAAAGTCGAGAGCCTAGAGACTCTATATTTTACATACATGCATATATATATATTTATATAAATATTATTTGTCTATCAAGAGAGACTCACAACAAATTTAAAAAAAACTATCGATAGATCGCTTGAAATCGATAAGAAATGTGATAACAAAGCTTAGCCGTTATGCATTCAAATGAAACGTATCTGAGGTAAACATCTAAGCAAAAAAGCGATTAGATTTCATTTTTTAATAGAAACTCAATTTGTTTTTAAAATTGATTAACAATCTAGTCTATCTGATGCAAGAAGATGTACATACAATAGGCAACCAACTTAAAATTTAAAGAGTTTTTACCATATTTATATTAGCGTATATTACTTATTTGTATTTATGTCAAAAATTGAGTAATAATTTCCGTAGATATAATTTCTTAAAAGATATGTTATTTGTTATACATATTGAGCCACTACTTCCATAGATATAGTTTCATGAAAGATCTTTTATTCTGCTATATCTCTCACATTAGATTTATACAAGTTATAGAATAGCCAATATATTTTACATTGTAGTAGCTTAGAAAGTTATACGCGTTGCCCTGATAGACAGATAGGTAGTATTATAATATAATATGTATTATAATCATTAAAGAATTAAAATATAATATATATAGTATATTGTAGTAATACAATATATTCATTAACATATAATATATATTATAATAATTATATAGATGTTACCATAGACAGTTTAAACTGCTCAGCTTCAGACTTTCATTGTCAATGCTCATCCCAGGAAATCATTTAAGAATATATTTTTTTGTGTCTCTACTTAATACAAACTTTATTTGACAAGATTATAAAACTATGAAGTCCTTGACAAAGCCTTAAAAAATGACTTAAAATGAAACGTTGCAAGTTTTTGATTTAGTTTATTGCATTATTGCGAAGAATTGACAAAGTGTGAAAACCAAACGAGTCGTGTTTACGTTCCCATAATCAATTCATTATGCATTTCATGCGTATTTTGTAAATATTTATTGATTTATTATTAATTATGATATATATTCCGTTTTGCTTTGCAGTGTGCAGCACAACGCTGTGGGTGGGCCATCTCTCCAAGCTGGTCTACCAGGAGGAGTTGTCGGATACTTTTGGCGAATATGGCGATATCGTGAGCATCGATCAGATTGTGCCGCGCGGCTGTGCTTTCATCGTGATGAATCGTCGCCAAGACGCGCACAAGGCCATGCAGGCGCTTAAGAATCACAAGCTTCAGGGTCGTGCCATTACCATCTCTTGGGCAGCTGGCAAGGGTGTGAAGAGCAAGGAGTGGAAGGACTTTTGGGACCTCGATCTCGGCGTCACATACGTGCCGTGGAATAAGCTGAGCACCGACACGGATTTCGACAGCCTGGAGGAGGGCGGCATGTTCGACGAGGACACCATGCCCAGCTGGATGAAGCAGAAAATCAGTCAGGCGAAAAATGTCAAGGATGTCAAGCCGACAGGCCTGGCCGGCGACATGGCCAATGTGCCGTCTGTGGCGCCTCCCAACTTGCTCTTTGGCATTGACACAACGCAGCCACCGCCAGTGGCGCCGCCACAGCATGGCGGCCCTGGTGCACCTCCGCCAGCGCTTATGGGCATGGTGCCCGGCCAGTTCCAGATGGCACCGCCATTGGGCGGACCACCACCGCAGCGCATGCTGGGTCCGATGGGACCACTAAACCATCCTATGGGTGGCATGGCTATGCCGCCGAATATGGTGCCCGGCATGCCGCCGCCAATGATGATGCCGCCTAACATGATGCCACCAGGCTTTCCGACCATGGGCGGTCCACCTCCACATCCCATGGGATTGCCGCCAGGTGCCCAGTTCCCTCCGCCGGGGGCAGTGCCGCCGCCAATGACCACAATTCCAGCACCTGCGGGTTCTGGCACCGGGAATGTGAGCGACGATCAAATGGACATAGAAATGGAGCTGGAGGATGCACCACAATCGGCGCCAGCGTCATCACAGCAGCAGGCGCCCAACTTTAGCCAGCCACCGCCGATCTTTGCTGGTGGCGCTGCGCAGCCGAACAGTGTGGATGTGGCAGCAGCGGCTGGCACTGATCTGTTTCAAAGGGATCGCACACGTGGTCCTGGCGGTGCCGGCTCACGCTGGGGCGGCCGTGACGATATTGCTGAGGCCTCAGAGCGCTGGAGGAATGAGAATGGAGGAGGTGGACCGCCGCCACTAAGCGGAGCCTTCAACGAGGCACGAGCGCGCCTCAATCTAAACAGCATGGAACACGGCGGAATGCAGCGCCCCGAATTCTTGGGCGGCTTAGGTAAGCAGCATAGAACATTAATATAAAATACTTGGTTTAATCCATAACTGTATTCCATTTAGAATTTGATCGTTCTGGTGGTGGGCCTCGTGGCATGGGACCAGGCCCTAGGGGCGGCAACCATAATGCTGGCAATGGCGGTGGTGACTTCTTCCAGCCCAATCTCAATCAGAATCGCTTCAGTCAGCCAACGAGTCTGATGCAGATGCGCATACCGCCGCCGGTGGCGTTCAATCAGCGAATGGGCGGACCGGGCGCCGGCAATGGAGTAGGTCCCATGTTTATGCGTAATCAAGCTGGCGGCGGACCTGGCGGTCGACAGCAAGGTCCAGGTGAGAACTATGCGAATCATGGACAAATTAAATTGATTAATTATATTTTATTTAAAGGTTTCTTTAATCCACGCAATCCGTTCAACGATAACCAACGGGGTCGTGGCGGCGGCGGCGGCAGCAGTGGTAGTGGTGGTCGTGGTATGGGTGGTGGCGGTGGAGGAGGTCGCGGTGGGCGCTGGAGTGATGAAGAGGAAGACGGCGGCAGCAACGGCAACAATTTCAAGCGCCGTGGAGGTGGTGGCCCCGGTGGTCCTGGCAGCCGATTCCGTGGCGAACGCGAAGGCGATGACCGACGCGGCGGCAATGGACGCGGTGGACGTGGCAGCCAGCGCAGCGAAGAGCGTGAACGTGGACCTAACAATAATAACAGACGTGGCTCGCGTGATGACAGCAATCGTCACTCCATCAGCTCCACGGATGAGAACGCTATGCAGGGCAAACAGTCGTCGATGGAACCGGATGATGTGAAAAATAAGCCGGTGGCAGCGCCAACCGTAAACAATATAGACAAATCAGCAGCCGGAGATACCGAAGAGGATTGGGATAGAGAGCTGCAGGAGTATGATGCTAGAATGGAGGCACAGCAAGCTGCTGAAGCTGCTGAAGCCGCTGCCGCTGTCGCTGGCTCCACAACTGCCACAGATACCTCTGATATTCAAAGCCAGAAAGCGGCGGAAGCTTCGACCGAGGCTGCACCCACGTCAGAGCCAGAGACGTTTGCCACACCCGCTGCGGAGGAACACAGCGAGATGTCCAAGCCAAAGGCACCATCACCTGTCTGCACGCCTCTCTATGACGAGTTGCCGCCACCAGCAGCAGCAGCTACAGCAACAACGGCAACGCCTCCACAGCAATTTGAGCAGGTGGAAGAGTCAAATCCAAAGATCGAACAGCGTGTGACTGAGGCATTTGAGCCTGAGCCGGAGCCAGAGCCTGAGCATGAGTATCAGTCCACGCCTGCAGCAGCAATGCAACAACAAATTGATTCACCACCAGCCCAAGCAGAGCAGTCGCCCCCAACAACTACGACAACAATGACGGAGCCAACGAAAGAAATAGCGGAGGCAAGTGAGCCAGTTGAGAGTGCCCAGCCAGCAGTTGAGGCCGACTCATAGAGTGAAGGGAAAGAACAACAAGAGAGCAACTTTCGCATGTGTTAGTCGAAAAATGTGTATTTTATGATTGATTTCCTTACATATGAATCAAGTATGTGTATGTGTGTGTATATATGTATCGCAGCATATATATATGCCAACTTTTTTAATAATATTAAATTTTTAGCTTCTGAGATTACGCATTTGTTGAGACGCGATAAGAGTCTGCA
This sequence comes from Drosophila repleta, assembly GCA_018903745.1. Classification (NCBI taxonomy): domain Eukaryota; kingdom Metazoa; phylum Arthropoda; class Insecta; order Diptera; family Drosophilidae; genus Drosophila; species Drosophila repleta. Next base: position 15,450,090 of record JAEIGN010000497.1, on the reverse strand, counting down.
CCATTCTTGCTAGGCTAAGGCACATTAATTGTATAATTTTTAAACGATTCTGATCATATTATTATTTAAGGCTTGGGTGCCGCCAAAACAATGATGAATTTGTATGTAAAACAAAGAACAGCACCAGTAATAACAACAACAAGAACATCCAATTGAAAACCCGACCGACCCGACTCCATACAAAACCAACAGCAGTTAAAGGCGCAAAGGAACAAAACTGTAGCAAATAATTAGAGAATAATACAAATGTAACGGACGAAATTGATAGACAGAGAAAACAGCCACGCTTGAGAAATGTTTATAATTTTGTTATGTATATAATTTTAAGATGGTATTTAACACAAAAACTGTTTCTTATGCGCAGATTATAAGTACACGTATAATAATGTACAATTTAATATATGCAAATATTATCAATACTATTAATAATAAACAAAAACAGACAGTTGACTTATAACAAATGTGTTTTATTTCCCAATAGGGAAGAAGTCTTAAGCAAGGATTATAGGAATTTCTTGTTTAATTTGACTTATATTTATTTCATATTGGGAAAAGACTAAAATAATCACAAGAATTATGCTTCGTCAGTTTTTTTCCATTTAGATTTGTTGTGTTGAATATGTCTGTGTTTTACAACACTCAAATATCCTATCCCTAACAGCTTTCCGTTTATTTTGAAGCTTTTGCCAAATATCCTGTGCATATCGATAGTATTCCTCTCTCCAACGATAGTTAAACTAAGATTCAATCGATTATACTAAATGACTTTGAGCACAATCAGAAACTGAACTATAATCCAATTTCAACAATTTGTTTTCCCTCTTCACTATTTTGCGCTTAATTTCATTTAAAAAATAAACTGTGAGCTAGTTCGTGTATTCCAAATATCGCTCACTGTTAACAGATACAAGTTCACGAACTGTTAATGTTAGTGGCACTGTTAAGCAACATTTCTGTTTGGTATTTTTCATAAATAAAAAGTCTTTGCACCTATATGTGTGTGTGCGCGTCATTTTAGAGCGTGAATTTTCGATTCGGTAAAAAAAAACGTAAAAAAGCTAATCAATAATATTTATGAATGTTTGCAAAAATCGAGGCATTTGAAAAAGCACGACAAATATATGATAAAATTCGGTAATTAATAGTATTCAACTCCCAGCGAAAGAAAAATTTTGGTTTCTCTGTGCCAAAGAATTTACACGCATACATAGGCAGACGTACGTGTGCATACACAAGTATATATGTATTTATGTACATGTGAGGAGCTGTTGTAAGAAATGTGCAAAAAATTTTATAAAACATCCATAGAGAAATGTGTTTAAAGTCATGGCGGAACACGTTAGCCACTCTGTTTAATTGTCGATAATACAGTGGAAGCTGCAAAAGTGAGAGAGCCGAGCAGAGCCAATACACAAACTTGTGAAACTGTATGCTAAATTAAAAAGGAAAAAGAAAAATAGAAAAACAAAAAAAAAACATGTACAAATATGCATGAATGTATTTATTAAAATATAGACTCATTTATACATTCATACATATATGTATGTATAAAAGAGCGCGCGTGTATATTCAGAGTGTGAAATATGTACATTAATATGTCCGTGCATACATAGGGACCGCCGCCAACAAACCACACACACACATACGCACATGCATGCGCAACACGCATACAGGCTGTTTTCGTGTGAGTGTGTGCTTGAATGTAATGCGAAAAAGCAACGTAACCGCTGACGACGTCGGCAGCTGGCTAGCAGCAGCAGCAGCATCCTTGTTTCTTTTCCTGTGAGCGCGCTCTCTCTTGTTGCTTTCAGTCTGCAGAAGTGGATGCTGTTCAACAGCAAAGCAGCCCCCAACCCATACCCCCAGCAAACAACACCATCGCCACCCCAAAACAACAGCCGCAGACTCAGTTTCAACCGCAACAGTCGCAGTCCACATACTGCCCGCTATGTATTTTGATCAACTTTTCGCTTGTTGTTGTTGTTTCTAGTGTTTGTGTATAAACTGATATTGTGTTTGGTTTATTATTATCAAAGCTACATATACCGGTATTAATTAAATAATATTGCTTACTCCATAACCATACAAATGCTAAAATATACTACAAAAAATAGCATAATCAAAATATGAAATCCATGTACATGCTTATGTATGTATCAAAGTTCTTCGGCTTTGACTGTGTTCGTTTTTGTTGTTCTTAGGTCTCTCGAAACAGCTGTATATTTGTAAACGTGACAATTTGATCGCAACAGTTTCTCTGTGTGTGTGTGTGTACAATTCTTGTTTAGTGTTTAAAAGTGCAGACAGACTAAGAACTCGTCTGTTAGAATACAGGATTTAACAGTGCAATAACAGTATGTTAGGCATGTCCTCAGGAAAATATCTGATTTACATATGTGCAATAAGCATCGTAACAAATTTATCGAATAATAAATAAAATATTCAGTTGCAAATTTGAAAACCCTGTGCGTCAATATATATCAATATATAAAAATGTAAATCACTTTAATATCTCTTTAAGCTCATTTTCAATTCCACTGAACCTATTCCTTTCTATTCCTATGAATAATTGCTTTGCTGCCTGTCCATAGATTTACCACCTCTAAATACACACATATACTTAGCCTCATTTAGGCAAACACTCATACATACATATACAGGTATGTATTTGAATGTGAAGCCAGACGTCATCAGTAAGCTTAGCTTCCGTTACCGTTGCTTGTTGTGTCAGCTTCATGCTCTCGTATGATGCGCTCCACTTTTGGATGCTATTTATAAACGTTCTTATATGTATGTATGCATGTATTCAACCCACACACACACACACACACACACACAGGCAAAACACATGCGCAAGAATGGTTTCTCTGCTGGGAAACAGCTTCCTTAAAATCTGCATACATATGTAGTTCCGCTTCCGTCCAAAATGTCTGTGCAATCACTTGTGTGTGTGTAGGTTTCAGCGCAGTCGCAGTGCGTCCAGCTCATAAAACGGATTGATGATGTCTGTGTGTGTTAGTATAATTGCGTCTGTGTTTGGGTCACACAATCATTCAACTTACCGGGCAGCATCCACATGTTGAGGCGCGTGCAATTGCCGCTTCATACATACAGAATATCCTGTATTGAACTAGCATAAAATACAATCAGACAAATTCCCTGAAGTGAAAATGAAGCTGCATCGGTAATGAAAAATAATACGCATATCAGTATGAAAATTCATTTGAATAATCTTATCTTGAGAAATTTTTTTGTTGGCTGCCGTCTAAGTGAACCCACTTGAAATTATGAACAGGAAACCATTTAATTATTTTCGACTTCATTTAAAATTAAAACTAAAGAAGATAAAAGTATTAGCAAAATTCGGTTAGGTTTGAAAAGAGATTAGAAAGATAATTTGAAATCAATTTACAGTTTACTTAGCGATGGCATTTAAGGTTTCGATACACATAAAAGTCAATGTTAAAATATTAGGGTGAACCAAAACCAACTCAAAAAAGAAATTTCTAGAGATATATTTGTTGCTTTTCTGTGCTCAAAAACGTGGTCACAAACATCTAAGAGTAATTTAGTAATTCGGTGGCTTTTAAAAAAAATTATATAACAGGAAGGTTTTTATGATTAGCTTAGAGGCTGTTAAAAAAGGTTCAGCCGAACAATAATTTGCTGACGTCCTAGTGTCAATGTGTGTATCTGGCGATTTAGTGCTGTTATTGTTTTGCTTGGCAGCCTGTTACGCGAATACACAGGTATTGTTTATAAATTTTCATAAGCAGCAGCAGCACTTGATGACTTTTCATTTTCTTTTTTGATTTATTTTTATGATCAGTTGCGCTTTCAAGTTGAATGTCACCTGTTCTGTTAAACTGGGAGGAGCAGTGCTTTAGTGTGAGGAGCAATTGTGCTGAATGTGCATGCAAAGCAATAAAAATCGATAACGATTACGGGATTTTACAGTTAACTTTTCATATTCTCTCCTTCACACACATAGGCGCTGCAGCTGATCTCTATTAGAACGGCATGCAAATACATATTTGCTTCTTCTCCTATTCCCTTTTAGTTTTGTTTTATTTTTTGGTTATCTGCAACACTAAATGTTAAATGCTGCAATTCGGGTATAGCTAAATGTGATTATTTTTGTATACTAAATAGGCTGACCGCATTTCAACACCAATTGCACGCCCACACTTGCATCAATAACAACAATAACAATAGTACGGTCAACGCACAACAAAACGAAAGTGCTCTCAACAAAATAGTATAACTTAAAAATAGTTTTCGAATAAATAAATAAAAGCGTCTCATGCCATCGTCGTTGACAGTTTTGTAGCCTAAAATGCAATGATACTATAAATGAATTTAATCGTATAGCATATATCTACATACATAAGATCTATGTATGCACGTGTGTATGTATGTGTATGCTTGCCTACATGTACATATGTGTATTTACATTTGTATGCATAAATGAAAAGAATAACATTTTCAAGTTTTTTTTTATCTCTCCACTCTCGCTTCTGTATGTGTGCATGTGTGCGTATGTGTGTGTATTTGCAGTTAAGAACTGAAAGCCGGCTCAGCGGGAGGTAAATTTTGCGTACGCGTGAGATGTGAGGAAATGCCGCGCCGGCAGCTGCCATATCGATGTCGACAACTTCAACGCCAACAGCAGCCGCAGCAGAATCAACTAAAAGCAACAAAAAGTAACGCAACCCCCAGCAGCATAATTAAATAATTGCCCACAGATCGATCTCCATCTCTGATAAATTAAGTGTAAAGTGAGTGAGCGAGTGAACGAACAATTAAATAATAACATTGGCTGGCAAATCTATAAAGCGGAATAAACACAATTAAACAAGAGAAAAAAAGAAAAACAACAAGTTCTTTAATCGAAATATTGCAACCAATCGAATAAAGCAAATTACAACGTGCAGCAAAAATGAAGCGGCGCAATGCGGATTGCGGCAAATTACGTCGCCCAATGAAGCGGAACAAAATCACAGAGGGCATGTATGGCAGGTAAGCGCTTAAATACCATCACCAACAAGATCTTCTCTATTTACGTCTATTACGTATAACGTATTAGAGATGAGCGCGTTTGACGATGTGAGACGACGAGCCGAAAAGAGAACTAGAAAATGAACGAAAATACGCTCAATTAGATCAACATTTTTGTTTTACATTGGAAAACATAATAATTTAAAGCTAGCTTTACAGTTTTTCTTTATTTATATAAACAGCATAAACGTGCTGCTACTCTAACGCATGAGTGCTGTTCTTTTAATACGTCGTGTTCGTGTCACGCATTCAAAACACGTAACGCGCTCTACTCTTGTATGTGTTTACGCATACATATCTATCCAGTTTATCGCGCTGATTCGCATACCGCACTGATCGCGTAATACATAATTCTAGATATGGTTGGTTCATAACAAAACTTGTATTAAGCTGCGTCAACGTCAAATTTATTTCAGAAATTGAAATTGAAAATTTAAATCAAATTCGTTACGATTTAGGCGTGATAGAACAAATTATTAATTAATTAATTGGAAATTTAAAAAAAATATATTAATTAGTTGGAATTTTGTATCATTTTTTAAAATGTCAAATTGATTTATAAAAAAATAAATTAAATAAAATATATAAAAAAATTAACAATAAACAAAAATAAAATAAAAAGATATAAAAATAAAATTAAAATATATGAAAAAAATTAAAATACATAAAAATAAGATAAAAATGTATAAAAATAAAATAAAAATTTACAAAAATAAAATTTAAAAAATATAAAAATATAAAAAATAAATAAACAACAAAACAGATAAAAAAATCAAAATAACCATTACTTATAAATTAATTTATCATAGCTTTTTATTGATTAGAGCTTAAATAAAATTTGATTTGATGCATTTTAGCTACTTTATATTAAAGGTAAAAATAACAAAAAAGCACATAAATATTTTTAGCATAGCTATAAAAACAAATAGCCAATATTGAGGATCGACTTGGACAATAGGTTCTTAACTCTGCTTCTTCTCCACCTCCTTCTTTCTCTTTCTTGTTTAATGTTGCGCTGCTGTCGCCGTGCTGACAGCCTTCAGCATTCCGAGATTGTCACGTTGTTTCTGGTTTTATTACGCATTTATTTGTTTGTTTACATTTGGATTTTGCATTTTTGGCTTGGCTTTTATAGCCATACAAACACACACATATATATATATAGCTACATATGTATGTATGTATATGTGTGTGTGTTTCGGCTGCAAACTAATTGAGTTAGATAATTTATTCAGCGATTGTTATTTAATTGTGTTTGAAAGCTATAATTGAGCGTAAAATTGGGTTCTTAATCAGATTATTGATGCATCCATCAATCAAATATGTGTTAAGGTTTATAAAAGACTATTGTATAATCTTAATATTTCTATTTGGCAGCACAACTGTTCTATACATGAAATTTCTAATACTTTGGGCCATCGTGATGGTGGCCGACTTCATGTTTATGTTCCGATTTGAATTCCTATGGCCGTTCTGGCTGCTGCTGCGCTCCGTGCATGACTCCTTTAAGTACAAGGGCTTGGTGAGTTGATTTATATCTATATATTATATATATTTCTGACTTTAATCTATATATATATACAGGCATTCTCTGTGCTATTCGTGTGCATTGCAATAACATCGGATCTGGTGTGCTTGTTCTTCATACCCGTACACTGGCTGCTCTTTGCGGCCAGTACGTACGTCTGGGTGCAGTACGTCTGGCATACAGGTGCGTCCAGCTCATCATCTGAATAATAATAATAATAATAATATTTATATTAATGTTATCTATTTGCTATTGCAGATAAGGGCATCTGTTTGCCCACTATTATATTATGGATGTTGTTTGTCTACCTGGAGGTGGGCATACGATGGAAAGACAGTCGTCATATGCCACATTTGGATCTATGTCGGCCGTTTGCCGCGCACTGGTGAGTCTGCTCAATCCTTAGCCCATTCAACTCAGTCTAAAGCTAATTCGTATCTCTATCTAGCATTGGCTATCCGGTGGTTACGCTGGGCTTCGGCTTCAAAAGCTACGTGGGCTACCGCATGCGGCAGAGGAAGCAGCGCGAGGTTGCCAAAGAGAATGAGTTCTATATGCAGCTGCTGCAGCAGGCGCTGCCTGCTGAGGAGACTACCGACGATACACAAATTGTGGCCGCAACAGCGTTGAGCGTTGCTGCCAACGGTGTAGTTGCTGTGCCCAATGGCACTGGCGGTGCGCCGGCAGCGATCACAGCGTCCTCGACCCAGGCGAATGGTGTTTTGGTAACTGCAGCGCAAGCACAAAATCATCACGATCACCATGGCAGTGGCAGCGGCTCGGGCAGCAGTGCCAGCAATAGCAATCATCATCATCATCACCATCACAACAACAATAATAACAATAGTAGCAGCAGCAGCAGCAACAACAACAATAATCACAGCAAGGATACCACAACTAGCGACAGCAGCAGCAGCACAGCGACAGCGGCAACAGCAGTCGCCGCTGCAGCAGCAGCCGCATCATCACCAGCATCTTCATCAGCGTCCACAAACACACCAGCCTCGGCGACTGCCAAGCAATCAAACTCAGCAACAGTAGCAGCAGCGACAACAACAGGTGCAGCAACAACTTTTAAAATGACGTTTAATGCATAAATTTGTGATCAGAACTTGCCAGTCTTAGCATAGCTTATCTATGTGGTTAGAGTTTGGTGTTGGACTGTAGTAACCAGCGTAGCTCGTTAATCTCCTGGCAACCACACAAATATTTTGTGTGTAACCATAACCATAACCATAAGCGATAAAAATCAATGATTGTTTATTTATATATATGTAAAACTAAATATTTATGGATCGTATCTATATAATTGTAGCAACCTCAAATGGTCATGCTGGCGGCGGGTCGAGGAATCATCGGCGTAGCATGGACAAGGACAAGCACCGCAACAAGAGCGATGCAGGCGACAATGAGCACAACAATGGCACGCGGCAGGGCGGCAAAAATAGTAATAGCAACAACAGCAGCAGCAGCTATCAGCAAGTGGATAGCAATGTAACTACAACAAGTAATAACAGTAAGGAGAAGTCAGACTGGGATAGTGGCAATAGCAACTATCAACAACAGCAGCAACAACAGCAGCAGCAACAACAACAGCAGCAACAGGGGGCAAAGGACAAACAGGGTGCATTGAACAAAAAGAAAACGCTTAATTCGAAGCAAATTGATATCGCCCCCTTGCTTGCAGACAAAAAGACGCACAATGCTGTCAGCAATGGTAACGTTCTGCAGTTCGAGGCAGACGAGGCACCGGTCGTGGAATCAGTGCCTCAGGCAGAGAAGTTGCCGAAAGGTAAGGGACCACCTCATTTAGCCAATCTTGGTACATAATAAACTGAACTATCTTTCTCGTTCAATAGGTCGTCGGAATCGCGGCAAGAAGGATAATTCAGCCAAAGACAATCATAGCCAACAGGCGGCGCAACAAAAGGAGACTGCTGCTGCTGCGCCTGCTGCCGCGGCAACTGCCAGCAGCAATAGCAACAACAACAATGATGCCAGCTCCGTTTCGTCGTCGACCAGCTCAACGTCGAGCAATGCCGCCGCTGCCGCCATCTCGCACATCGCCAGCAAAGTTGTGTCCAAGATATGCGAAACATGTCTCAAGCTCGAGGCGGATGTCAAGAAATATCGCGCCGAAATTAGCCACATGAAGCAAATCGAGAACGAACTGCGCCAGAAGCTAGACGTCAATCTGACCAGCAAATCCAGTTTGCAGGCCAAACAGAAGGAGTGCGATGAGCTGGAGAAGCGCATACAGGAGCTGAACAATGCACGCCATTCCGACATGCTCAGCTTGCAGACTGTGGAGCGTCGCCTGAACGAGGAACGTCGCCAAAAGCAATCCCTTGACGCTCAGCTGGCCAACGAAAAGAAGGCACGCAAAACTGCCGAGGAGAAGGCGGCGCGTCCCGAGTGCAGCGCCCAGTGCAAGCAGCGTCGCCAGCAAATGGACGAGGAGTTGAAGCGCGTGCGCAACGAACTCAAACAGACCGAAGGGGCTATGCAGGTGGCCGTGGATCATGGCCGCAAATTCGAACAGGAGGTGGGTTACCATAGCTAAATAAATTAAATATAATAATTAATCTTTGATTCCCTTGACAGTATCACATGCTGGAGCTGAAGGTGCAGAATCGCGAGTCCACGCAGGCGGATGCTGAGATGCTGATGAATGCACTGGCCTCAATGCAGGAGAAGAACACAACGTTGGAGAAGAATCTATCCGCAGAGACGAGAGTTAAGCTGGACTTGTTCTCGGCTCTGGGCGTGGCAAAGCGACGGCTAGAAATAGCTGACAGTAAGATCAACTGGTCAACAGGTCTAAGAACTCGTGTAATGAGACAACTCTTTGCTTGCAGGTCAACGTCGGTCCAAGGAGGATGAGGTCATTGATCTCAAGGCCAAGATAGCACAGCTGCTGGCTGTTATGCCGGACACGCTGTGCCTGAATACGGGGCCGCATGGTAGCGGCAGCATGCTGCGCATGAACGACACACCGCCGCTACAGTCGGGCGGACCCGGCCCGTCCTCGCCCATGCTCAGCCTGGGCGTTGCGCAAGATTATCAACAGCATCAGCATCAACAACATCAACAGCACCAGCAGCATCAGCAGCATCAACAGCTCCAGCAGCACCAGCAACAGCAGCACCAGCAGCATCAACAGCACCAGCAGCAGCAGCACCAACACCAGCAACAGGTTGTGCCCGTTTCCCAGCAGCAGCAGCAGCAAATGGTGCCCGTCAGTGTGGCGGCAGCGTTGCACGTGGTGGCCGGCAATGTGGTGAATGGAGGTGGTGGCGGCGGACTCTCCACGCTGGATCCAAATGCCAGCGTCTATACGCCCAAGACGGGCAACATGATGGTGGTGCCGCCGGTGAATATGAATCCGAATGGTGCGGATGCCTGACGCCAGCAGCACCAGCAGCATTCATCGGCGTTATCGTCAGTGAGTGCGTCCTCCTCGCATCAGCTAATGAGACGACAAGTATGAGATTATTATAATTTATTTGAAACGTAACAGCAAACGGCAAACGATCGATTCGGACTACGGTAGTCGAGGCACATGTGGAGCAGTTTGCATATGATATAATGAATGTCCGTACTAGGCATAAGCAGTTTCCTTTAACAAACCCACACAACAACAACTAAAACAGTATCACATCAATGTACACCAATTATCCAAAACATAGAGAAACATTTCAGTTGTTTTCCACGTATTCCATACACCCCCTGCTCCCCGCCCGCCCCTAATTAAATGCTTTTATTTTTTGACTTATCTCAAAATGACTTCGAATGTCATTAGAACTTAATTAAAGTAAATGAAAATGAAAATGAAAGGGAAATTGTTTTCCCAGCTGTTCGCCTCCAGTTTCCAGTTGTCAACTACAATTTTATCCAGCCAAGATTCGCTCATGGAAAACCCTTAAAAAAAAAAAAGAAAAGAAAACTCAGTTAAAAATTTAATAATAAGTGGAGAAGAATATATTGATTTTGTTTTGAAAAACATGCGAACGAATAGATAGAAATGAAAAGAGATCTGTTTTACTACTTACTTTACGAAACGCTGTGAGAGTTGACCAACTTTTAGTGATGGCTATTGGACTTTGGCCAAATTGTCTGCCCTCTTTCGATGGAATTTTTGAAGTCTGCGCCCTTGATTTATTATCTCATTAAATTATTTTTGTTATAAACTTTAATTGTACGCCTATTATGTAGAATTTAACTATTTTTGAAAGAAACAAAAACAAACAACAAATTTCTTTTTAAGTTTTAATTTATTTGTTGCTCTTCCTAAAACAAAAACAAAAAACAACAAAATAAAAACAAACAAATAAAAAAGCAAGTTGAAAATGCTTGAAAATTAAATGCGAAGAAAACGAAAAAACGAGAACTATTTTGTTTAATAATAATAATAAAAGAAAACAAACAAACAACAAAGAAACAAAATATGTATATTTATTTTTGAGTTATTTTAAATATGAATATATTTTATTTTGGCTGTTTATGATACAGAAAGTTTTAAGAAATATATTGAATATATATTTATATATATTTTAATATAATAAATATATATTTATTTATATTTTATATATGTTAAATATATATAAATATTTTTTTTAATTTCATATGTATTTATATTAAGTATATTTATATATTCCTCTCAACTGAGCAACCCGCCCACACACACACGCCCTTTCCCTGCCTCTCCTCTCACCCCAGTGTCAATCCAAAAACAATTCCTGTCTAAAGTCAGACTAAAGCATCCCAGTTTCAATATTCAAAATGATCTACTATTTGCTGCAGGCGGTTTCGGCTGCCATCTTGGGCACAGTCGTCACCATTTGGCAGATCGAAGGTAAGCTCAAGCCGCAGCCTCAACTCCAACCCAAGCTGATAGTCGTACTCCCGTCCACTTCCCAGAGAGTTTGATCACTTTCATGATGTCGAGCTTTTTGCTGGCGCTACGCCTTGCCTGCCATCCGCTGATGGTGGTGCCCACAATCTTCGGGTTCTACTATATGGTGCGCAAGATGTGGCTGCGACGCCGGCAGCAGGCTGATGGGGAGTCAACCTTGGGGCTGCGTCCGGTTTATCGTTCGCCGCGAATCGGCTCCTTCCGCAGCATAGGCAGCGTCTCCTCGCGCAGCATCGAGAGCTGTGACTACGAGGACGACGAGATCCGCGGCACGCTCCCATCCCAATCGTAATCCTTATTCTCTGTTCGTTTTAAATTAATGAAGTATTTGTCAAATATTTGGTTCTTCTAGATTTACTCTTTTTACACGAATACGAACATCTATCTTTATGTATATCAAATTGTGCTTAAAACCTAATATATGTAGAGGCAGCTCCGCCTCTTACGAGTCCCGCCCCAATTGTGAATGTTTTCTTATTCAGAGTTTCTGCAAGGATGAAGTATCCATTTTGCACAGTTGATCCGCCACCTTGAGCAGCATGGCCTTGTTCTGCTGCTCGCCGGCCGCCGCGCTGTTGCTGATCATCTCGGCCAGGTGGTGAATATACTTGTCCACACTATCCACGCTGAGTCCACTGGCGTGCACGGGCGGCAGCGTAATTCCAACTAACGTCGCGACGAGCTTCTGGCGCAGGTTCTTCGTGTAGGCGGCGAGGCGTGCATTCTCCTCCTTCAGCTCCGCGACTTCGCCCATGATTTTCGCATGGCCGGCCTTTGTGTTGTCCACATGCTGCTCCAGCACTGCATTCTGCTGCTCCAGATCCGTCTTGGTCTTGCGCAGCGTGCGTAGCTCGTTCTCCGTACTGCGATTGTGCTCAATGAACTCATTGGTGTAGATGGGTATCTCGCCTGGCAAGCACGGACGCTGAGCCGGCGGGCAGGAGCTGAAAGCTGGCGGCGTCGGTGTACGCTTCACTTGAGATAGCGGTATATCATCCGGATCTGGTGTTGGTGTGCTCTGCTGCTTGTTCACTCCACTGTGTTTTGCAATTGTTTTCTTTCCACCAGCTGCAGCCAAAGGGGTGGCGCTGCTATTGGCTGTGTCAAGACTCTGGCTGCTGCTGTTGTTGTTGTTAGTTGCCTTCTCCTTGGGTGTGCTGGCATTTTTGTTGTCAAACACCTTCTTCGCCTTGGCCAATTCGGTTGCCACTATTTCGGGATGCTCCTTTAGGAACTTGTGCATCTGTTCCTGATATCTGAAATTTGGAAAACATTGTGTGAGTGTTGGATGATATACATATAGTGTATTATATATGTAATATTTTATTTTACAATGCCTTATCCTTGGCAGCTGACTCTAGGTATGGTGCCTTTCGTTCATCCGTCAGCTGGTGCCACTCCTCGCCAATCATTTTTGTGTGCTCCAAGGCGGTGCGATTTGGGTGTTCGCGTCGCAGCTGCTCCCGGCGATCATTCATGAATCTCACATAGGAATTGAGTGGCATTTTTGGCGCGCCAGCCACATTGATGCGCCGTTGGGTGAGCTTACGTAGCTCCGTTTCCAGATCGTTGCCCGTCACGGCATTGCGGCCTTTTGCTTTGTTCTTCTTTTTCGTAACTTTACCGACGGAAGCGACGACGCCGCCAGCAGGTGGGAGATTAGCTTCACTTTGCTCATCCGCATTTGGTGCTTTATCAGGCATAGCTACCGCTGCTTGCTCTTCAACTGTTGCATTCAAGTTCTCTGTCACCTCCTGGTTTATTGCACTTTTGTTTTCTTGTGTGTTATCCATCTTTTCTCACTTTACACTCATTCCATTCTTCACGCAACTTGTTTATGTTTTATCGATAGCTCGCAAAAGGTAACCTTGCGCTTTGTTTACTAATGATTTTTTACACATAGATATACATATGCATGGAAACATGTATAAAAATTTGCACACATAGAGTTTATGATATATTTATCGCATCAAAATAAGCTCGAATTGCAAAATGATAAGAAATCAACTTAGCCTACATTTTGGAATATTTTTTGTTTTGCTTTGCTATTATACAAATATGTGTTATACAAGATCAGCTGTTATTATAAAAACAGGGCTGTTATTATAAATATTTGTTGTGTATATGAAAAACCAAATTTAACTTTTATGACTGACATTATTGCCTTTTAAATTTAATATATTTACATAAATGTCATAAATGTAACACTTCTGCATTTTTTTTTTTATCATTGCGCAGAGATGACAGCTCTGCTGTGACACATTTCTACAATTAGTCCATGACGTCACCAAAATATGGCGCGATTTTGATTATCGTCAATTTCATAACTGCGCACTTTCAACAATAATAAATATATACATACATATATACATATATATTTATGTTTACATATGAAACAGACAGATAATAGAATAATACATATATGGGTTAAATATATATATATATGTATATTATCTTTAGTTAATTTTTGAATAATTAAAAATGTAATTTTTGCGTTGTGGTCTTTTCTATATTTTGAATATTCATATACACGTGTGTTTCTTTGCATGGTCTTGGGTAATTGTTTGAGCATAATAATTAAATGATTATAATTACAAAAAGTATATATAATTAGCCTATTGTGAATGACAGGTGTTAAATATAAATAGAAACTTACAAAGTAAAGCTTAGCACTTTCTGAATATCGATGATAAATTCTGTACAGATTACGAGCTAAAACACTTAAGAACGAAGGCGGCCAGCCAAAAAGACTTTAAACATAAATTAACTATGTTAAGAGAGATGTAGACATATAGAGAGAATCGGCTGATCGACCCCATAAATATAGGTTTTTCAATTTGAAAAATTAACAATGAAGCCTCTTCTGTTCGAGTTTCAGATTAAACTGGGAAAGAGTTCGTCGAAATTGCTCTCCCAGGGAAACTCGTCCTCGTCGGGCATCGCTATGTCGCTGTCCAGGTGGGACAGAGTCGTCGACGCCGGCGAGCCAATCACCGACTCATAGCCGTGATCCGATGTGGCTGAGTGCATTGATAGAGCAGGTGATTTGGCTAGCGGCGAAATGGCTTTGACCCGCGGGCAGAGGAACTTCTCGATGGGCTCAAAGTTCAGATGGCTGGTCGCTTCGTCGTCCGAGTCGTCGGTGGCATTGATCACGTTGAGGTAAACCTGTGAGGGCGACGTTGCTGGCAACGGACACTTCATGATGGCATCTGTGGTGCTCTCGTCGCCAGCAGTGACGCCCTCGCCATAGATCACCTCAACGGCCTCATTCACGGGCACTGCATCGCCGTCCATGACGATCGTGATGGAATTCGTCTTAGCATCGTACGTGCCGTAAACCGTATCCGGCGTGGCACTCTGCAGGAATGCAGCTGCCGAAATTGTCTTCGTTGGTGCTGCTGTTGCTGTGGCTATCGCTTTCTTTTGTATGTTTCCATTTATCGTTGACACCTGCGTAGGCTGTCTGCTTTTAGTGCTGTCCATGTTCGTGCATATCGTGGGGGGCAAGTCGTCTATGCCATCAGCTCTATGCCCGTCGGATTCCATGCGCTTTGCTGCGGGCCCCACCACTGATCCAGGCAGTCGCTCTGGGTGGCCTGCATCTTTGGCAGGAGCTTGGTGGCATGCGCTACCGCCAGCTTCCAGGTCCGCTGTGATATCTGCGAGGAGACTCTCGGCCAGCTCTTCAAGTCGTCGCGCATCGAACTCTTCGTCGTCGACGAGCAGCATGTCTTGTATAGAAGGCAGAGCGCCACAATTCTCCAGAGTGAGGCTGTTGTGTTGCTCTGCTTCAGCTGCTGTTGCAACATCCGCGATGTCATCAATGCACGCGCTGACGACTGTGTGTCCACTTGTGTACCCTGCTGCAGAGGGTCAGCATTGGATGCTGCAGATCCAGTGAGTGTGGACACACAGCCCTCAGCGCTTGCATTGATGCCAGCCATGTTGCTGTTGCTGCTGTTGTTGTTGCTATTGTTTTTGTTGTAGTTTTTGGCATGCTGCTTCATTTCGGCCAGCTCCTGACGCATCTCCTCCATCTCCGAGTCGAGCTTCTGATTCTTGGCCATCAGAGATTCATTGATGCTCTGTAGACTCTCGCATTTGTTTTGTAAGATCTCCGTTTTCTCCGTCAATTCCTTGATCTCGTATTCCATTTCCTCCATGCGCGCCTTCTTCCGGTCGCGACTGGTCTGTGCTGCCACGCGATTCTTTAGCTTCCTGGAAACGATTTTAGATATAAGTAAAGATAACTTGGATGCTGAATGATCTCGACTTACTTTCTCTGCACCTTCTCCTCCCAGGACAAATGATCCAGACGACGCTTCTTGGCCTTTGTTGGCCCTGCCGCTGTTGAAGCCATCGACGTGGTGTCCTCGTCCGCAACGCTGTTCGTGGAGGATGAATAGCCGGAACTCGAGGGCGACGACCCACCCTTCAGCAGCACCGCAGTGGCTGATAAGGGAGCGGGTCGCAGCTTAGGCAATGTATTCAAATTCAAATTTGAACCAAGCGGCACACATTTGGATAGGAGCACTCCGTTAACTGGTGCCATGTTGTATTAAACTGATATATGTATGTAATTAATTATTGATATCCGTGCAATGGGAATTGCAAATTAAATTTTCATTTTAGATTGTTAGCTCTCAATTGGCGTGATATGCGCTCGAGCACTGAATTTTATCTGATTTTCAACACACCGGACTTAATTCATTGGCAGCGCGGACTTAACTTTTGCTGCTTCTGCTGCGCTTTTCTTGTAATTCGCCAGTTTGGATTTCTTCATTGCCTCTGTGCTGCTTGCTCAGGTTTAGTCAGCCCAATCTCACGCAATTTTCCTCGATCTGCTTGCAATTCTGCGCACCTAAAGATGTCGTGGACTTTTCTGAATGGGTTGCGATGAAAAGCTGACGTGGCTCTTCCCCACTGGCTCGATGTACAGAAAAAAAAAACGAGTGGAAAGAAGCAGAAGCAAAGGCTGTTATTTAACATGAGCGAGATAATGATACCTCTGTTAACAGCATTGCTGCTCAAAAATGCGCAAAAAAGTTAACATTTCTACACTTAACATATATTATAGATTACAAACAATTTTAAACACTGTAATTTCAAGCACATGCAATTTTTATCCAAACTAGTGAAATAATAGTCTGCCTTATACTTTCATCATTAGATACCAAGCATTTGTTGCATCGGCGTCCGTTCCTTTTTCTTTTCTTTCTCAGTGGCAGCGAGCTCCTCCCTTAACACATCGGCGACATCGTAAATTGTGGTTTTGTGCTGGCAAAATAGTAATTAATATTATGTACTTGCTGTATTTGGACTTGCTCACCTTTAATTGATTTATATAGAACATGTAGGGTATATTCCCTGTGATCGGATCTATTGCCACTGGCCACATTTTGGCCATTTCCTCTTTTGAGAATTGCTCGCCTTCCTCCTCCATTAACTTGCCAAAGTATTCCTTTGTCAGATATCGTTTGTTTTCAGGATCCAAAACCTCAAATGCCGCCAACAGTTTTTCCGGGCTGGCGGGTTCCATTCTGCAATATACATTTATATCAATATACTATAATAATAAGAAGAATTTTTACTTACTTCCGTTGCATAAGCAAGACTGAAACGTGAGCCATAAATTTGGGCAAATGTGTTTCACCAGGGTTTTCCGTGGACTCCGTTGCAGCTATAACTTCATCTACCTCCTTCTCTGAAGGCACACAGCCCAAGAATCGTAGCACATGGCCCACATTTCGTGTGTCGATGTATTTATCGCCGTGATGATCGAACACGCAAAATGCTTCTGAGATGCGGACTTCGAGTTCATTGACAAGTTGGACTGCCAATGGCTGTTAATTATCTGGAATATTAATAGTGATTCAGTTTATTGCAACTTACTGCCGACTTCCATATTTTGACGGTAAATTTGTGAATAATAAAAGGTTTTTTATGACAAAAAATTGGTTTATTTGCGATACAGTAAATTTTGCATTAAAAAAAAAAGAAGAATGTAGAAGATTGCATAGAATGTTATTGCACACCTACGTCTATGTATTCCAAGTAAAAATGTAATATAATAAATATATTAACATTTCCTGCTTGCTCTGTTTTCCGTTACTTATGTTTGAAAAAAAAACGTATGCCCTAAATTTAAATGAATTTTAGTGACTGTCGATGATAAAAAATTTTGTGTGAACACCGATGAATATAAATGTATCGATATATTGAATATAACAGCTGCACGCGCATGTGAATGTTTCTTTAATTACTGATGCCGCTGTGGCTGTTTTAAATTTACAAGCCTAAATTTGTGCATGTACAATAAATGGAAGTAGACCTACTGTACATATTGATTCCATTATTTGTACTAAATTTCTATGCAGTTTTCACTCATTTCATTTCACTCAACCTATTTATTTTGTGTGTGTTAGTGCTCGAGCGTTTTTGGTTGAGCAACAGGTATACGCGCAGCGAATATCGATATGTGCATAGCACAAAATATCGTTTAGTTGTAATTGAGATTTCATTTGATTCGGTTGGGCCGCGCGTGTTTACACTCTCGAGATATTTTCCAGCGGGAAAAAATAAATCGTAGTGTGATACAAAATACACATTGCCCTTTTATTATTTGTTCAACGATTATATAAAAAGTGTGTTTGCGAATTGGTTAAAGTCAAAGCAACACTCACAACTAGTTTTTACCAAAAAGCAACTATCTTCGGCGCAGGTGCAACGCGTTTCTTCAGCGTGTGTTTTTTTTGTAGAGGTACCAAAGCAATAACAAGTTCAAGCATATCCATAATATCGTCTTACAAATAGCCGTGTGTGTATGTGTGTGAGTGTTTGTGTGCCTGATGCTGTGATAGTGTGCGTGTTGCGCAGTTTTCAAAAACGCGTTTGCGGTTTTTCTCGCTCCGAAATGGAAAGTGCCAGCCGCTTGGCCGCTCGGCTGCTTCTGCGTTTGTTGTGATCGATTGTCGATCAATCTAAACACAAATCGAATCCACAAACAAAGAGGTGCGAAAAATGAAAGTGTTTGTTATTATTATTGTTGTTGTCGTTGTTGGGATCTCTATAAATATTGGAAATTGTTTACCTTGCGGCCAGCTTTGACTGCATTCCACCTTTGAGAGCGGCGTATCATAGAAAGTAGATTAGATATGTGATCGAAAAACTGGTATTACACAGCTTTTACCTTGAACTTGAAGTTTTTACCCACACACACACAGACATAATTGCTCAAAAACTTTTTTGACTTGTCAACATTAAAACACCTAACGTGATTTCAACAAAGAAAAAGCAAAAGACAATTATAATTAATGGTGAAATTTAGCCGTGAAGTGAAATTATTGCCGCTTAAAAGTAACTGCAACTGCAGAGAGGCTGCCCCCTCCATCTCTCCCTGTCTCTCGCTCGCTCTCACACTTTGTGGTCGCTACGTGCACTTTTCGCCTTTTTGTTTATATATATTTTTTTTTTGTCGACAGGTGGCGATCCAAATAGAGAGCGTGCCGACTCTTGACCGCAGGCTATGCCGCAGCATAGGCGCTGCGCGTCTCGCGGCATAAACGCGACGCGATGCGACGCTGGTCTATCCTGCGCGTCTGCGTCCCGTAGCAAGTGCAGATGCCATCAATACACACACATAGGCAAGCAGTGCATATGCGTTTGTGTGTGTGTGTATATGTGTGTATGCATGTTTATGTGGGGTTACCTTTGCCTTTGCTCCGCTTCTTAGTGTGTTTGTTGTTGTTTGTGGCATCAAGTCTGACTGGTCGATCTGGTGGCATGGTCTCAAAACTTGTTTCTCCATCTTAGTTGTTGTTGTTGTTCTCTTTGTTTTTGTTGCTGCTGCTGCTGCTGGCATTCTTAGCTGGTGATTGTTGCCGCAGCTCCCTATATAGAGGACCGTCTTAGTGTGTGTGTGTGTGTGTGTGTGTGCTTGGTTTTTTTTTTTTATTATTGGAGTAAATTTTTCGCTTGAGGAATTTAATGTTATTGCCGTGCTTGTTGCCCCTTTTTTCGCACAGTTAATTTTCTTTTTACTCATGCCCGCATCCGAACTCATAATTTTTTTATTCTTTCTTTTTTTCTTACGATGAGTCAACGTTTTTTTATGAAAATAAATTTGAATTTGTTTGTATGCAAATATAATTTTTATGGCTAAAAATATATTAAATATTATTTAAGTAAACGTATAGTTGGGGCAGTTAAAATGTCTAATATTGAATAATGAGGAAAACCCAAATAAAAAAATAGAAATTATTATAAAAATAATATAAATAAAAAGAATATATAAATAAAAAAATTATGTAAATAAACAAAAAATATATAAAAAAAATATATAAATAAATATAAAAATATAACAAAATATAAATAATATAAAAAATTTACATAAAAATTAAAAATATATATAAATAAAAACAAAAAATATAAAAACAAAAAATAAAAAAAAAAGTATAATAAAAAATAAATAAAAAGAAAAATGAAATAAAAAGTATACAAAAATAAATAAAAATAAAAAATATAAAAATATAAATAAAAATAAAAAATATAAATAAAAATAGAAACTAATTTAAAAAGGACTTACATAATAATATATATTATTTAGATACTATAGAAACATGTTCTTAGTCTAAAGATGTTGGATAGTAGACATTGAACTTCAGCTTAGAACTGAATCATTTTCGCTCATATTCTTATATAAATTATATTCTGTATTCTAGCTGAACTAGAATTTGATATTAGATAGTTCTTCTATATAGTTTATTAATCCTTCAGCTGTTATATATACTTATATTTTTCTATATATTTTCTATATCAGAAGTCTATTGAATTCTGAAAATGAAGATTTGTTTGCTGGGCTTATAGAGATTCCACTGTTATATTGTAGAGGGAAGATTAGATAGGTAACGTACACAGTGTGTGTATATAGATTTGTTTCACTTATAGAATCTATTTGTTTACCTTATTCTCATAATATGCCTTACTTCTCATATTATAGAGCTTATATGATTACTGAGCATCTTCGAGTGTCTCTCTCCCTCTTTCCCTCTGTCTCCCACATATCTAGCCTTATACTTATCTAATTTTTCTACGGTTTTAGGCGAATCTCGTAAGATAATACGCAGATGATGTCAAATGTGATGAATAACTAATGCCCCAATGACACAGTGAACACGAGTTGATAATTAGCGAAAACAGTTAAGAAACTAAGCGAATCGAATAAATATATAAAAATATTAAACGCGCAATGGCAAACTGAGGAAGAAACAAGTTTATTTGAGCTGAAGATGCCAATAATAACAGCGACTACGACGACGACGTCGACGGCGGCGATGGCAGTGGCTGCGGGTGGCGCAGGGCCAGCAGGCGCAGCGGCTAAGGCCATGCCAGTTGGTGCGACGGCAACGAGTGATTACCTAATGCAACAACACCAACACCAACAACAACAGCAGCAGCAACAGTTCAACAGCCATTACTATCAACAGCAGCAACAGTTGGCGCCGGCGTCGCTTGTGCTAAATGCTTCCCACCAGCACTCGCACTCGCACTCGCATCCACATTCACATCCACATCCTGTTGCCAGCTCGGCAGCAACAACGGCAACGGCAGCAGCTGGTGCAGCCATCGCCTCAACCAGTTATTCAACATTTAACGGAAACTCAAGTCTAAATTCTAACCTTGCCAACGGAAGTAGTGGCCGGGCTAACCATGTCAAGAAATTCAATTGCAACGATGCCAGCGCCGGCGCGGATCTAGTTGCTGGCAACGGCGACAGCAACAGTTATGCAATGGCTGCCATGCAGAAGCCAGCAGCTGCCGCAGCCACTGCTATGGCCGGTCCACCGCTGGGCCTGCCGCCGCCTGCCATTAAGAAGTCTACGTCCGCATCGCTGCACGCCTCGCGGGAAGATGTCGCCTCGCTGGGCGGCACCTCCTCGCTGAACAGTCAGGTCTCGGGCCACCATCAGCAGTTCAGCATCGGCAATGGCGCAGTCAATGGCAACGCCACGAGTGGACGCCCAGTCGGGCATCCCAGCAGCATACTCAAAGGCAGCAAAGGTGAGTGAAGATACAAAGATTTGATTGCAGCCAATTAGAGCTGTTGTTGGAGGGTTTAGAGAAAGTTAATTAGCTTATAGATAAATCTACTAAATTTGGTTAATTTGTTCAGACTAAGACATCACATTTTATAGATATTATAGATTATAGGTAAATCTGTTAAATTTAGTTCATTTACTTAGACTAGTCTAATATCAGTTTGCAATTAGAAAAGTTTGAACTTCATTCAGCCAAAAGGCAAAGCTTTCTATTGTCCAACATCAACTGAAGCCTAGCTGAAACCACCTTAAAGTGGTTTACATATTAGCTATAAAGTGGTTTGATCCAGCTAATGCTGCAGGCAGAGCTATGCCATGTTGCATAATGAAAGCTGAGCGAGATCAATTGGCATATAAATAGGCAAAGACATGGCCACAGCGAGTCGGCTGTTCAAATTGATTAATTATCATGATGGAAGAGTATATACTATGCATATATATAGAGTATATTTATGTATATACTACAGAAGAGTATATACTATGCATATATATAGAGTATATTTATATATATATACTATTTATATATAATTTATGGTATTGCACACAGCAAACGTTTCGTGACAAATTATTCTCTGCAAAAGTTCAATAAGTAAGAGTGCTTTAGGCGTAAATGCCCAACTGCGAGATACTCTATCTAAAGCATATAATTATAGTTGTTTCTTGAACAGCTGAAGGCCATAGCCAAGGCAAAAAGTAGAATTGATTTTAGGTTTTTGGTCATTCAGAGACAAGCTCCAATTTAAAGTAAATACAAATCTATTTCCTAACTAAGGCTACAGCTCGAGTACCCAAAGCTGCAAAAAGGTATATAAATATCTAGTGCATACTTAAACTAGTATATGTAAACAGACCCAAATTGATTAGCAGCCAATATACGCTCAACTTAATTACTTTGCGGCAAAGTGAATACCAAAAAGAAACTGAGTTTTGTTGGCTAATGTTGAATTCTATGTGCAAACACTTTCCCAAAGAGATGTCAGATGAGTTGGCTTACTCTCTCTCTCTCTCTCTCTCTCTCTCTCTGTCTATATGTTTTAGGGCAAAGCAGTTCCAATTTCAAATCGAGGTCAGTACTCAAAGTTGTTCGAAAAGAACACCACATGCTGTCCAGGCAATCAGCCAATCCCGCCCACATGGCCAACATGCGTTCACCCACACACTTCAATTTGTTTGTTTGCCAGTTTCAGTTTCAGTTTCGGTTTCGGTTTCGGTTGCACTTGCAATTGCTTTCCGACGTGCTAAATAGACAATATATGTCTAAGACTTCAGTGCACAGCGGGGCGAAAGAGTTCAATTGATTTGCCTGTGCTTTGTACTTGCTGCTGTCTAAACAGACACGTGCCAATTGTTTACACCTCAACTGAGCAGACTTAAGACAATGGATTCGATTGTAAGACGAACCCGTTTCTCATTTCTGCTTGTGGGTCTTCTGGCCGGGCCACGATACTCCGAAACAGCCAGCGAGCCAAGCAGGTGACTTTCAAGAGTTTTCGCCTTGCCCCATGTCGTCGTGGCTCAGTTTTTTGCTCTGTTTCTGTATGCCTAGAAAATGAAAAGAGTATATTAGTTTGACTTTGTTGTGAAAGAATATTTGAGATTTTGGAATATCTTTGTGGATCGGGAATTACTTTGTGTTACTTACTTATTCTAAAAGATAGAAAACTCTTTTAAGATTAGTCGCCTAGGAGCGTGATGAGTCTAGAATTACTTTATCTTATATGAGTATTCGAGCTGAAGTACCTTTGAGCCCTTGCCCTTACAGATAGCTCCATATGTTATTTGGTAAAAATATCAATAGTTTGTATTATTTTAGTAATTTCGGAAGTGCTGTAGAGTATTGTGCAGTCGTTGCTTATTTTATTACTTATAGCTGAAGTCCAAATTCATTAGAGCTTCAGTTTTAGTTCGCATATATATGATAATAGTTGGATATATTAACAGCAAGCAAGCTGACATGAATACTGCCTTCATAAAGCATATATCTATATTTATATCTATATCTATATCTATATCTATATCTATATCTATATCTATATCTATGTCTATAAGTCAAAGAACATTAGAGCTATATATACTCCACATACTCCATATGCAGTGTATCTCTCAGTCAGTCGGCCTCACCAGTCAGCTCTCTCTCACCCTCCCTTTATGGCCATTTGGTAATTGAATATAGAATAACTCTTGGTCATGTAATCCGATATTCAATAACATTCTCGCTTTGGCCTCCCTGCAACTGATGCACTCTGTAATGCGAGCTCAACTGCACCGCTTAAACCACTTGCAACCGCCTACCCAAACACAAACACTTGTCATCCATACAGTATCTCTCTGTCTCTGCCCGTGTGCTTGTCTCTTGCTGTTTTCGTAGTAAATTGTAGTATATTATGGCCCAACCACATTCATTCATGAGTCCAAATCGACCCACATGTGGCCCGTGTGCGGGGGCTGGCACAAGCTCGATCGAGTTCAAAGTTGTTTGTGGGCGTGGTTGGCATATGAAGTGGAAAATTGATATTTATAGTTTAAATAGAGGCATTTAACATGAGAGCCAAGCCCAGGCTCAGTCCCTGAATGGGCCATCTAAAACAAACCATAATCGCTTTCGGAAGTTGGCCAAGCGACATTTCCTAAACGGAGAGCATCAATTGAGTGGCTTAGTTAAAAGGTTTATTCGTTTGTTTTTTATTTCCAAGCAGGTGTTTTATGTCTTAGCCAGGCATTGTTATGTGGGCACCAAATTTGGTAACATCGGAGGCAATTTATGAATCTCAAGCAAAGCTTATGAAACGTATTTATGTTTGTATTCAAATGTGTGTGAATTCGCTTGGCTTAGCCACTGGGATGGCAATGAACTCGCTCGCCATGGTCACCCACGAGGAAACACCTCCATGCACACCGCTTACCTTATCATTTACGCGTCATGTCTTTGGCAATTAGCGCAGAGTCGACTGCAGCCACTCGCGTCATATGATGCGATTATTAATTTCTTGATTACGACAACATTGTGACATGCACAAGGAACCTGCGCAGGGGCTCTTGTGGCGTGTAAGCCAACTTAAGTTAACGAAGCAGCACTGCCAATTAGATGCCAGCCATTAGCCATTGCTAGCAGCCACAATCCCAGCCCTCGACAGCTCACACAAAGCGTCTGTCCTGAAGTGTTGCACATTGCTCCATGCCTCGATGACATTCATTATTTATGTGCAGCGAGAGTTCACGACTGCATCTGCATGTCGCCAGCAATTGAATAGATTGACCATAGACTAGCCTAGGCTAGGCTAGATATTACTTTATAGAGTGACTCGAATTCTTAATTGATTTGCAGGCCACTGAGCAATATATTTGAGCAGACATGGCAATTATTTGAATGGGAAATAAGTCTTTAGGACTTAGCGAAAGTAAAAAGTTTTTGTTTACATGTGATTTGAATTTTTACGTTGGCTGGAAGAGGATTAATGTTGGCTATTACTAAGATTGGCTTATATTTTATATTAAATATATAATAATATATATATCAAATGTGTATTTACATATCAAATATATATAAAATATATACATGTATATCTCTAATGGTTAAAGCTTCAAAACTAATAGCAAAATTGGCTAATGATAGAACTGAGAGCTGCTTGAAATAGTAGCTAGACAGACGGAGAGCTGACACTTTGAATGTTGCTTAATAATTAGCAATGAAACGTAGCTGAAGACAGTTGAGAAACAGACAGATCAAGCATATATATACACACATACATAGATGTATGTATATTTATATATATATATATTTGAACTTCTTCTCTTTGAACTTCTTTTAAATCTACTTCTTTTCCCCTTCAACACTCTCCCTCCCTCTATATCTCTCTATATTCCTTCTTATCTCTCCCCTCTCTCACCTCCCTCTCTCTCTCTCGCTCCCTCTCTCCCTTTCTCACTCTTACTCTCTCCTCTCCCCTCTCTATGTAAATTTTGAGCAATGCTTTCAGCTCGATGTGTCACTGTCATTGACCCTCTTCAGCAGTTGAGGTCTTGTGGCTTGTAAAGTGCATTTCTTGATCCACCCCTGTCTGAGTGTCTAAATATAATGGGCTGCTTACCTGGCGCGTATTTCTCATTGTTTTGTATGCTTCGCTCCGTTCCACTCCGCTCCGTTTCGTTCGGCTCGCCTTGGCTTGGCTCGGTTGCGTCTGGTTCGAGCGTGAGTCATGCTCTTGGCTTGCGCGATTCACCATGCTCAATCTGCAGATCAGAGAGACGATGAGTGTTTTTATGAAAGGGTATGAAGTGGGCATATGAGTGCTCTGATGGAGTTAGATATTGAGGTGGCTAGATATTGATATATGTATAGATATATACATATTTATGTATCTGAATCTGTAAAAGATTTAAATGAAATGTTTATATTAGAGATGATTAGAATATGAAAAACAAATAGGAAATATTTCTAGATCCAAGTCTAGCCTTAATTAGTATACCAATCTTTGCTAGAGCCTTGATAGATTTATAAGGCCTCATCCCTGCTAGTTTCTCCAGGCAATACCTTCAGCAAAGAGTTCTGAAAGGAGTTATTCATTAAGCAAATACAGATTTTAAGTAATGTAAATCCATGCACATTCCTTGTCCAAAAGTAAGGGTATTCCCTGTCCTACACACTCCAACCAACAATAGTTTTCTTTGTTTGTGATAATCAAACAATATCCATTACTCATAATAAGAGCATTCGTCTGCGTTTTCCTCCGTATCGTCCCCGATTGACAACGATAATCACGCAAAAAATTGTGGCTAATTGCAAAAAAAAAAAAAAATAATAAAGAAACTGAAGTAAAGCAAAGAGATTGATGGGGCAGCAGTAGAAGCAAAAGAGATGCGACTGGAGCTGGGCTGAGATATGAGCAGTTCCCAACATGCGCGCATTGTTAGATTAACAATGCATTCTCAAGCTCGCAAAAGGCCAGAACTAAATATAAACATCTTGGCGATCTTGGCTGGGTTAGCATGTGTCCGCCCAATACGAGGATGGGGCGTGCTCCATTTGAGGGCAAGAGTTGAACTAAGGCAGCAGATGGAGTTCATTGACTGTGAAACGAAATGAAAAGTTTGAAGTGTTTGTATTAGCTGGAAAAGTTAGAGCTCACCAGAACTCTATAACTCGTAAGTTAGGGATGTTTAGCTAATATCTGGGAAAATATATGATATTTTGATGAATTTTTTATATATTATGTATTTTTCTTATATTTCTTATAATATATGTAATTTTACTGATTTATTTATTAAATTGACAATTTCCTTATAGGCTTAAATTTATTTTAAAATTTATTTTATATATTTTTTTTTTAATTTTATATTAAATTTTTAAACTTTAGTTTAATATAAAATGTAGAAAAATTCAAAATAAAATTTACGGCTTTAAGATAATGTCTAATTTAATAAATATATCAGGAAAATTATATATATTTTCCGAGATAATTGAACTTGCTAATTCTGTTCCTTCTCGAACTTCGAAAATAAGAACATTTCATTTAGATATTGGACTTCATCAAACTACTTTTTAGCCATATCTTATTTATATTATTCGTATATATATTTATTTATAAAATTTACCATATATGTATATCTCCCATACCATCTCCGAAACATAATACCCAAGTGAGTATTTTCTTCAAGTTTTTCAATTACTTTGCGCTTATCTGAAACAAATAATGATAAGAAGCATTTTGCATAGATAAGGTCACATTATGTACATAACTGTCGTATATACACATAAGTATACACTGAACAAATTGCAGTATATATAAGTTTATATATATATAGAACTGACTCGACTCACCTATGTGTATGCTGAACGAGCTGTATTCTAGCTGTGCCACATCTGGTGATCAAATAGCTTCGGCTCGCTCTACAAATATTTACACAAGCAGTCGACAAGCAGCAGACAAGTGAAGTTGCTGGAGCTGGAGGGGCAGAGTAAAAGGGGGCGGCAGGGCGCAGGCAAAGGGAATTTAGTACGGGGCGGGGCAGCAACTGTTAAAGCAAACTGTGCCACACCGATTCATAGCAAAACAACTTCCGTAGTTTGGGCTCGTTCGTTCACACTTTCTGGATTATGCAGCATCCATAAAGACACACTCACACTCACACACATATATACACTGTGCTACATGGCACAACTTCTATTTGCGCCCATTGATGGGCACTCGCTGTGCGCTGGCTGGAGTCCAGCATGCATCGAACACGAGGCCATCTGCCTGAGCTCTAATTGATAAAAAACTCCACATAGACATACACATACACACACATATATATACATACATATAGCCAACACATACATATGTAAATATTTATATTTCTCTATGCAAATGATTCATTTCTGATATTTGATTCTGTTTTTGCTCCATGTGGGCAACTGCAATGCAGTTTGAGATGAGTTCTTCTATCTATGAAGATGTCTGGGAATTGTGTCTATAGACACATACTTATACACATATGGATCTGCTTTATATGGGCTAACGATGAGCGGACCGCTTGCTCCACTCTTTGCTGGAGCACAGTTAGCGGCTGTTTGCCGCTTTTAATGGGCATCGATGTAAATTTTTAGCATCAGCTTGGAGACATCATAATGAGTTGTATAAATATATGTTAAGCTGGGAATTTGAATACTTTGCATAAGTTTAGAGCCTCGAAGGTAAACAAAAGACGTGAAACTTTCATTCTAGCGAAAAAAGTTATAGTTGCTTTAGGCTTTTTGCATAGCTATAATCTGGATAAGTAGATAAGAGATTGATGGAATGATTGATTGGTTGATTGATAGACTGATTAGTGCCAAGTCTAAGCCATTAGAGCTAGATATCTATACTATAATTATCTCATGGCATGATAAGTCTCTATTATAAGCCATCTTGTTTACTATTCCCTGTTTCTCTACATTTATTTTCAAATTTCTGTGTACAAAAATTTATTTGAGATATATTTTTCACACTTTCCCAAAAGTCTACAACATATTTCCATATAATCTTTGATGTACTTCCGGGAAAAGTCTATTAAAGTCCAGAACCTTTGATAATCGCTTCCCAGAAACATCATATATGCTTCCATTTTCATTTCAAGTTCTTGAAACTCATTAAGAAAATCTTCAGCATAATAAACTCAATTTTTCTCGCCATGTATATGTATAGCTATTTCCAATAATATAATGTATGACAGCTAATTTATATAATATATAATATATTAATATAATATGTCTTCAAGTGTATAACCCTTATACGTAACAGGTCTAATACAAGGCAATGTCCCTCTCATTACTGCCTCTAATTGCATCCTTGAAGACCCTTTTTGTTTTTCCCATGTGAACAAGCGGGCCAAGAACTGGGTCAGCCCTTCTGTGGTTAATAATAAATGCACTTATTCGCTGTTGTTGTGGGTTAGTATGGAACATGATGTTACGGTTCATTCAACAGCGACAACAAAAAGCGCCGCAATAGGAATGGCCCTTGCCTCTGCAAGGGCCTGGCCAAACTATTATCGGCTGGCTGCACACCTGTGCTCACCTGGTTCAGCTGTGGGCATGCCCGACCTTAAATGAGCCAGCGATTGAGCGAGGGCGACAAATCAGTCAAGCAAAAGCTAATTGCACACATATCCGGCTTGGGTTCATTGATTGGAGTGGGGCAGCACAAGGATACCTCAAAGACTTCTATAATTAATCATGAAATTGGTTTCCTTGCAGAAAACCTACTGCAGAGTCCATACTACAATGGCGAGGGCCGGGACAGCAGCATGGGCAGTGAGTGTGGCGCCGCAGATGGCAATCAAGGGAATCACGATGATCCGGGAGATGGCCTAGGGCCACTGCCGCCCAAATGGGAGACTGCCTACACGGAGCGCGGCGAGCTGTACTTTATAGAGTGAGTATATAGCAGGAGTAGTCTTATATAAATTTATATATATGTTCCCTTTATAGCCACAACACGGGCACCTCGCACTGGCTGGATCCGCGTCTGTCCAAGTATCAGAAGAAGTCGCTGGAGGATTGCTGCGAGGACGAGCTGCCCTATGGCTGGGAGAAGATCGAGGACTCTATGTACGGCATGTACTTCATAGATCATGTCAATCGACGCACCCAGTATGAGAATCCTGTGCTCGAGGCCAAGCGACGTGCGGCTGAGCAGCGCCAGCAGCAGCAGGAGCAACTGCAGCTGCAACAACAACAGAAGCAGCAGCAGCAACAGCAGCCGCCGCCGCCACAGCAGCGCTCGAAGACGCCGACGGCAGCGCAGGAGGCAGCGAGCGCTAGGCAAACCCCCTTGCCAGCGGCGCCCATGCCCATGGCCGCTAACCCAGCCAAACTGCCATACAAGTTCACACGCAATCCGGCCGAGCTGCAGGGCCAGCGCATCAACACGACGCTGCTGAAGTCGACGCGTGGCCTGGGCT
The DNA here is from genome assembly GCA_018903745.1 of Drosophila repleta. Taxonomy (NCBI): domain Eukaryota; kingdom Metazoa; phylum Arthropoda; class Insecta; order Diptera; family Drosophilidae; genus Drosophila; species Drosophila repleta. The sequence goes on along the minus strand of JAEIGN010000497.1, from coordinate 15,420,068 downwards.
TCACCATCGTTGGCAGCGACGGCAGCAATGGCAGCGATGTGGAGGAGTTTCTGCAGATTAAGACGGTGGTGCCCAATGGCCCGGCCTGGCTGGACGGGCAACTGCAGACGGGCGATGTGCTGGTCTATGTGAACGATACGTGTGTCCTGGGCTACACGCACCACGACATGGTCAACATCTTCCAGTCAATACTGCCCGGCGAGACGGCTGCGCTGGAGGTGTGCCGCGGCTATCCACTGCCCTTCGATCCGAATGATCCCAACACCGAGGTGGTGACCACCATGGCCGTGGACGTGATGCCTTGCGAGTCGGAGAAGCAGCGTCGCCTAAACGTGGACCTCAACATGGATGGGAACTACAATTTCCTCGACCTGTCCGGCGAAGGCAGCAAAGCGGCTGGCAGTGGCTTCATCCTGATGAAAAAGCCAGAGCTCTACACATTTTCCATTATGAAGGGCGCCTTGGGCTTTGGCTTCACCATCGCCGACTCCGCCTGCGGGCAGATTGTGAAGAAGATCCTCGACAGGAACTGCTGCACACAGCTGCTCGAGGGCGATGTGCTGCTCGAGATAAACGGCATTAATGTGCGCAACAAGCCCCACTTCTATGTGGTGGAGCTGCTCAAGGAGTGCAGCCAGACCACGCCCACCGCCCTCAAGATACAGCGCACGCCGCCCGAGCAATCAAGCGCCAGCCAGGGCGTGGGCAACGTGGCCAATCTGCGCAAGAACTTTGTCGGCGGCACAGGAGCCGGTCTCTTTCGCAGCAAGACGCCCACTGCTGACCTGTACAGCACTCAGCCCAAAGAGGTGCTGCCGATGCGGCCCAAGACACCGCTGGTGGACACGCGGCGTGCGCGCGTCCTGACACCAAATAACGAACTGCAGCAGGCGGATGTGGGGCCGGCGGGTGAGAACAAGTCACTGCATCTACAGCCGTCGGGCAAGTCAAATAATAGCCTGCAGGAGCTGGACGATATACCCTTCATGGATCCTTATCCCAAGATGGTCAGTCGTCTGAGCGAGCGCCTGGCCGAGGCCACCCTCCAGAGCAACGTCGACGTTGATGTTGGCGATGGCGGCAACTACAATCCCATTTATGGGCTGCCGCCCAGCATGCAGCCGCTGCCACTGCCGCTGGGACATCACGAGTCCTGCTACTGCTACGATTGCCAGGCCCAGCGCTACCAGCGACCACAGCAGCCATCGCAGCTGGGCTACTACGTTCAGCAGCCGCCAGTCTCATCCGCCATCGGGCAGTATTCCCCATTGCAGGCGGCGCATATCCAAAACGAACGCATGCAGCGGCGCGTCAATGAGTTGCTAAGCGATAGGCGGCGCGTGGGCTTTGCCAACTTGGATCCGCCACAACAGCAGCTGCAGCTGCAGCACTCGCCCAGCTGGCGCAATGGTGCGCTGCTGGATGTCTCCGAGGATGCCGAGCAGTGTGAGCTGACAGAGGTGACGCTGGAGCGTCAGGCGATGGGCTTCGGCTTTCGCATCGTTGGCGGCACAGAGGAGGGCTCCCAGGTGACCGTAGGCCACATAGTGCCCGGTGGGGCAGCGGACAATGATCATCGTATTGCCACCGGCGATGAGATTCTGAGCATCGATGGCATCAATGTGGTAAGACGAGTTGATTAGTCATGATTGTGGCTCGCTAATAAAATAGTTTTCTTTATTGACTCAAGCTAAACTCTTCGCACCACAAAGTCGTCTCGCTGGTGGGCGAGTCTGCGGTGCGTGGTCAGGTGACAATGATACTGCGTAGGCGACGAGCAGCGCTGCTGCAGCAGGCGCCGCTGCAGCAACTGCGACGCTATCCGTACGATGTGATTGTGAGTCGGCACGAGAACGAGGGCTTTGGCTTTGTCATCATCTCCTCATCGAATCATTACTACGGCTCCACAATTGGTAAGATAAACTTGATGTTTTATCAGGCATTCAATGGACTTCACGATTATCTTGCTTCTCATCAGGCAAACTAATACCTGGCAGTCCGGCTGATCGTTGTGGCGAGCTGAAGGTGGGCGACAGGATTATTGCTGTCAATCGCATCGACATTGCGGGCATGTCGCATGGCGATGTTGTGAATCTAATAAAGGAATCTGGACTGCATGTGCGCCTCACCATCGGCTGTCCGCTCAAAGAGGGCGGGCCCAGTCCAGGCGGCAGCAGCGCGGGCATGGGCTCCAATACTCCGCTGCAGGCATCGCCCAGCTTAATGAAAGCTCCACAACAACACCAACAACAACAACAGCAGCAGCAGCATCAACAACAGCAGCAACATCAACAATTGGAAATGCCTGGACTCGGCCCCATGCCTGGTAGCTACCTGGAGCGTGCCAGCACAAATATCGCAGCCACGCTCGCGCTGCATCAGCAGCCACAGTTATGACTCTGAGATCTACGGATTCGGCTCTACAAGAGCTTTCTTTAGCTAGTTTAAATGTGCATTTTACGCGTGCAGTGCCGTAGTTTTATTTGTAACTGCTAAGTAACCCCAAAGACTGAATTTAGTAAGCATACGAAACATTTCAAATTTGCGAATCTCCAAGCGCTTCGTGAAGCTACACAAAATTGTCATGAATATCCGTTTTTCTTTTCTCTACTCCTCTTAGCGACTTGCCTTATATATATACGTATTCTCTATGTATAAAGCAAATATAGCTGATGTCATATTAAATGACAGCATTTTTAACCTAGGCCTAACTATATTATACATATATACATATTTGATATAAGATGCTTTAGCGTAAGGTTTTTCTATGAATACCAATTATTAAGTATTGAAATATTTGTACAAATGTAAAGCAACTAAATATTTTTTATTTATATATTATTAATGTTGTTTAATAAATGATTTTGCAACTAGTTTGAGCCATGGACTAGTCTCAACTCTGTATAGCTACCATTTATCATTCGAGATGATGTTGGATGGGAGTTGATCCGACACACATATATCATATAGGAAACTATCTGGCCTTTCTAGCCACGAAACTCCAGTTAATTTGCTTACAGCTCTACAATTTCATTTTATTTACCATAGATGTACATACAAAATAATACATATGCAATTGATTCGTAGTAAATTAATACAAAATTCAATGAGACTGCTAGTTAAGCTTATGTGTAGAGTATATAAATGAGTTTAAATGCAGTTTTTATATGGGTTTAATTTTGAAGTGCAGACCGATGAGCGAGAAGACCAAACACTTCAGATCCTGCACCAAATAGTAAAAGCAGCGCAAGCCTTCGGGATCCTTAGACCGGTTGACGTCCACCAGCGATCCTGTCTTTGAGGTGGTAAAGGATATGTGCTCGTCGCCAATCACAATTTCCAGTTCCTATAATAAACATGAAATAGATTAATGCATATACATATATATTGTATGTGTGTGTGTGTGTATATGTGTATGCAAATGCCAATTGCCGGCATTTGCTTTCACTCACCTGTCGGCCAACGCGATCTGGTGGCGGCCACGGAAGATCATCTTCCTGCATGATTTCCGAGTCGATAATGATGCGCTTTAGCTCCTCCATCACTGATTGATGAACGAATGCCTCCTTGCGGATCATGGTGTCATTTTTGTAGTTGGAATTGTTGGCATAGCGTAGCTTTCCATCCGGACGGAACTCAAACTCGAGGAACTCGTGGCCGAACTTTCCTTTGTGGCCCACATAGTAGCGCAAGTAGAAGTCCTCCGTTGACATCTTTTGTGGTTTTTATCTAATGCAAATTTGTTTTTCCTGCGGCATCCGCTTTTACTCACAACGTTGCGGCTCTTTTCAGGGTTGTTGTATTGTGGTGGGTTTCGATAATTGCAAACGTCTTATCGATAGTTCAGATGTATATCGATTGCTGTCGCTATGCACGCGTGGCAATGTGAATGGCATATTGCGAGTAAGCTGGCCAAAAGCTATGTTGAGTTTTGTGTTAAAATGTAACTATTTTATTGACATGCAACTACCTCCATAAATCACTCAATAAATGCGTTACGTAAACAACAAGGTAAACAAGCCAAAACGCCGGTACGTTTTATGCAATTACAATTACTGGCAACAATGTAATAATGGAAATTCGCAACAAAGTTGGCCAATATGTAAGGATTATGCGTGTGCGTGTGTGTACATGTGATGTTTTGTTGTTGTAGCTGCGGCTGTTGTGTGCAGGGCGCTCGGACGCCAATGTAATGGCGTCGAATTAAACGCACTGAGCGAGAGGACGTGCGTACACAGGGGGTTGGCCGCCTGGCCGACGACGCTGCTGCAAGGATCTCGGTCAAAGTAATTTTACAAAAACACAGCACTAAAATTGTTGCTGAGAGCGCCGCTGAGAGTTGTTCGTTGTTGTTGTAACAAAACGAAAGTGCAAGGATTTCGAGTGCGCCTGCGCATCCAATGGCGGGAAATCAACAAGCATTTGGCCTGGCCTGGCCTGGCCTGGCCTGGCGTGGCCTGCACGTGCGTCCTTCGGGCCCGCTGTAAAATGTCGGTCGTGCAACAAAGTTGCGCTCTCGTTCTCGCTCTCTCTCTCTTTCTAGCTGGCTGGCTCTCCGGGTCGGTCGTTACGTTTACTTGGTGGTGGTTTGTTTTGACTGGCGGCGCCAAATCGATGACATTGAGTGCAACTTTGTTGCTGTCTCTCGGTCAGCGCATGTGAGGCAATAATGTTGCATCCGCATGCCGATGCGCTGCCTGCGCTGCTGCCTGCGACACTGCCTCTGCCTGCTCTCGGCCAGTAATGTCTTCCTTCATAATATTTACAAAACAAACAAAAACACGCCCATTTCCTTTCGCACACTCCAGCTTCGACTCTGTTCCGCTGACTGCTGCAATTTTCTCTTCGTGCAACCTTTTGCCGGCTGCCGCTGCCTCTGCTGCTGCTGCTGTCGCCGCTGCTGCTGCTGCCGTTTGGGGCGCTTACAACTTTGTTAACTTCGGCACTCTGGTCTATGCAGTCGGTATTGAGGACAGTAACCGGGACGAAGTTACTTTGTTGCGCATTAATTGATTTTTTCCATCAAATCAAGTTTTTTGCCAAGGCAAAGTGAAAACATTTAAAGCTTCAATTAAGAGAAGATTAAGGTGAATTGTTAATTGAGTGAGTTTGATTGAGAAGCTGAAAGGTAAACTAGAAATTAGAAAATACATGTATCTATATATTTATATATATGTATTTATATATATGTATCTATATACATTTTTAGTCTAAGCTTTAAAGTAATTAATTAATTCCCTCCCTCTTCTCCTTCTCCCTACAGGCTATGTAGCAGCTCTACATATTCCATAAGAAATATATACACATTATATATACTCCCATCCATAGAAGCTAGTTAACTACAGCACAGACAACACATTCCATCTGGCTTGGCTCAAGTAATTATGGATACATAAACTAAACTTCTACTGCACCGACTGGAAAGTAACGGGAACGGCCGAAAGTCAAACATGTCAACGAACCCCAACCAACAGCAACATCAACAGCAACAGCAGCAGCAACAGCAACAGCAACAACATGCAGCTACTGCAAGCATACGCAGTCGGGAGAGAGCTCGCAGCTCACAGCGCAATTTGCTCGAATTCCTCTGCATATGTGTGGTCTGTGTGGCCTGCTATTACAATAGCACGCAGTGCGGCTTGGTGTTTGACGATATCAGCGCGATTAGGGACAACAAGGACTTGCGACCGAGCACGCCGCTGCGTAATGTCTTCCTCAACGATTTCTGGGGCACGCCGATGCGCAAAGAGCACTCGCACAAGTCATACAGGCCGCTGACCGTGCTGACGTTTCGCTTTAACTACTTGCTGCATGCGCTGGAGCCGTTCGGCTATCATCTCGTCAACCTGCTGCTGCATATTGCAGTCTGCCTGCTGTGGCGTCGCGTCTGCCGCCTCGTGCTGCGTCAGTGTGCGAGTGGCAGTAATGAGGCGTCGTCGTCGTCGTCGTCCGCCTCTCGGTCCGACTCCTCACTCAACACATGCGCCTTCGTCGCCTCGCTCCTGTTCGCCACACACCCGGTGCACACCGAGGCCGTTACTGGCATCGTAGGCCGCGCTGAATTGCTCTCTTCGATATGCTACCTGGGCGCGTTTCTCAGCTATGCGCACGCAACGAGCGGCTCGTCGCGACGCACGAACTGGCCGATGCTTTGCCTGTGCTTTGGCAGTTGCCTTCTGGCCTCCATGCTGTGCAAAGAGCAGGGCATCACGGTCGCCGGCATTTGCGCCGTCTACGAGCTGTTCGTGGTGCAGCAGCAGCGCCCGCTGCACCTCTGGCACTTTCTGCTGCGTATGTTCGAGGAGCAGCCGGCGGCCAAAGCGGGACAAGCCACTGCAAGACGCTGGTCGTCGACTTTGTGGAAGCGTTTGGCCTTCCTGGTCATCATCACTCTGGCATTTCTGGTCGGACGTGTCTACGTGATGGGCTCCCAGCTGCCTGTTTTCACACGCTTCGACAATCCCGCGTCGGCAGCCGAGACGCCCGTGCGCCAACTAACCTACGCCTACCTTATCTACCTAAACTCTTGGCTGCTCCTCTGTCCAACTTTACTCTGCTGCGATTGGACCATGGGTGAGTTTTATAGCGATAAATTAAATTATTCGAGTCTCCTTTCAACAATCTTCTCTTGCAGGCACCGTGCCCTTGCTGGACGGATTCGCTGATTCACGTAATGTGGCTACCTTATGCACCTTTCTTGGCCTGGGCGCGCTGGTGGCCAAGGCTTGCTTCTCTCGCAATCTTGCACAGTCACGTACGCTGCTCATGTGCCTAGGCTGGCTGGTGCTGCCCTTTCTTCCTGCCTCGAATCTTTTCTTCCCAGTTGGCTTTGTGGTGGCCGAGCGTATTCTGTATATGCCATCCATGGGCTACTGTCTACTTGTTGCCTATGGCTATCATCAATTCCAGCGGCGTTGGCACGCTCACTGGGGACGTCTCGCGCAGACAGCACTTGTTGCCCTGCTGCTGGCGCATGGCCTGAAGTCGCATCAGCGCAACTTGGATTGGCGCTCAGAGTACTCGCTGTTTATGTCCGGGGTGCACGTGAATCAACGCAATGCCAAGCTGTACAACAACGTGGGTCACGCGCTGGAGAACGAGGGGCATTACGACGAGGCGTTGCTCTACTTTCAGCAAGCTGTGCACATACAAACAGATGACATCGGTGCCCACATCAACGTCGGCCGTACCTACAACAACCTGAAGCGCTACGACGAGGCGGAGCAGGCATACATGCGAGCCAAGGCGCTCTTCCCGCAGGCCAAGGCTGGCGTCAGCTACCACGCACGAATTGCGCCCAATCATCTGAATGTTTTCATCAATCTGGCCAATCTGATTTCCAAAAATCAAACCAGGCTGGAGGAGGCCGACCATCTCTACCGTCAGGCTATTAGCATGCGCAGTGACTACGTGCAGGTAAGACTCTATAAATATCAGACTTATATATATCTAACGTTATTATTCCCTCTTGCTGGAGGCCTATATAAATCGTGGCGACATTCTAATGAAGCTCAATCGCACAGCTCAAGCCCAGGAGGTTTATGAACAGGCCCTTCTATATGACAGCGAAAATGCGGATATATACTACAATTTAGGCGTGGTGTTTTTGGAGCAGGGGAAGAGCCAGCAGGCTCACGTATACTTCAATAAGGCCATCGAATTGTATCCGGAGCACGAGCAAGCGCTGCTAAACTCGGCTATTCTGCTGCAGGAGATGGGCGGAGAGGAGGCTCGTCAGCTGTCCCGCGCCCGCCTCTATAAAGTTTTGGCTAGAGATACGACCAATGAAAAGATCTACTTCAATCTCGGCATGTTGGCCATGGATGAGTCCAACTTCGACGAGGCCGAGCAGTTCTTCAAGCGCGCCGTACACCTAAAGTCGGACTTTCGTAGCGCCCTCTTCAATCTCGCTCTGCTGCTGGCTGACTCGAAGCGACCACTAGATGCGGTTCCCTTCCTCAATCAATTGATACGGCACCATCCCACGCATGTCAAGGGCCTCATCTTGCTTGGCGACATCTACATCAATCACATGAAGGATCTGGATGCGGCAGAGAAGTGCTACCGCAGCATACTGCAGCACGAACCGCACAATACGCAGGGCCTGCACAATCTCTGCGTGGTCTACGTGGAGCGCAAGTGGCTGGCCAAGGCAGCTGCCTGCCTCCAGTACGCGCAGCGACTGGCGCCCAGTGAGGACTACATTGGGCGTCATCTGCAGATTGTCATCACACGCCTGCAGAAAATTAACAAGTTACCTGATACGTCGCCTGAGCGACAGCTAGCTTACAAGGACTACGACCCAGCCGAGTTCAGGTTGCCCGATGATCGAGACATGCACAACACCCGCACGCGTTCATAGCCTCTCTAAGTTCTCATTAATTAGATCATTCCCAGCATTGGGTTAAACTCATGTACATTCCATAAGGATACTAATTGAATCTCGTTTGAATGCTGATGTAAACGTGAACAAGTTTTTTGTATAACTAAAGTACGTAAGCGAAACCTGATCTTGTTTTGTATATAGCACCAAAAATTGTTTCTAATCAAAAGACGTACTACCGAAATAATGCATTTATTATACACAAATGAAATTGTACTTAATCGACACTAAATAAAACTAACTATACTTGAATGTGAATTACTATTTGTTTAATTTTTGCTTGGAATTAGGTAGGCTATACGAGAGTGAGCCGGCAGAGAAGACAGACCCTAGATGGCTATAAATCTGAATATTGTCAGTGCTTTAGATCTTGGCTGGCAAAGTCTTGGTTTGGTCAACGAAGTCATTAAATATTATTTAAGCTAATATCTTAACTAATTTTGAAATATAAATATATTTTTCTTTTATTTACTACTCTGATTCTCAGCTGAAGCTGCTTTTGATCTAGCTAAAATATATTTAAATATTTAGAATTTATAACTTAAATAATTAAAATTGTCTCAATTTTACTTTTGATTTTATATATATTTTTTAATGTTTTTGCTTTTCAATTTGATACATACATAAATAGTTGTTTTGAAAAATAATTGTTTATTAAATTAGATTGTTGCTTAACTATAATAAGAGCTCGGCACAAATAGTAATGCTCTCTTATGCACTAATAGTAATTCCTTTTGATCTAGATACATCAATATAAATAGTTTTGTATATATCAAGTGTATATATATATTCATTTCGAGCTGTATTCAAATTATAAAATCGTTTTTTTAGTATTTTTTGAAATTGTTTGATTTTTGTTCCTTTTGATTTGTTTATGATTCTTGAATTTGTTTGTGGAAAAAGCATTTAGATAGACATTGTGTTGTTGTTCTTGGGTTTCTTTACAAAATCGGTGAGTAGACTTTTTTTATATATAGTAATTTACAATCAATAAGTTTATAGATATATATCTATATACTGTGATTTGTTGCCTACTGTGTCGCACTCAGACAATAGACGCGCACTTCGACTGACTAGAATTATAGACTATATATGTTTTAAATTAAATAAAATAATACTCAATAATATAAATGTGAAGAAGTGCATATTTTGTACAGAAAATACTTAAGAAGTCACAAAGTTGAAGTATTTAGATAAAGAAAAAGAAAAATGATGGAAAATTGAAAAAATTGTAGAATCAAATAGTATTTTGTTGTGGTGTTGGTCTTTGTAGGGTATTTTGTGTAAAATAATGTTTCGACTCTCTGCATAACACATGTTATATATAGATACATATATATATAGCTATGTCTGATACAAGTTGCTCCTTCACCCTCTCTTTCTTTCGAGCATAATAAGGCATGCGTAACTACTTTCTTAATCAATGCCAAGGCTCAAGGCTCATCTCGATTCACTCGCAGGCAATTTTGCCATCGAAGCTGCTTAGTGCTATAGCAAAGGCCTGCATGGCGCACAGCGGATAGCGATAGTCCATGGTGAAGACATCCTCCGATGTGCGTCCGAACTGCATGACTATATACTCCGGATCCGAGTCGTGCACCAGCTGAAAGTTCTTGACCGAGGCCTGCGTGACGCGACCGTGAAAATTGAGCACATACGATTGGGTCTCGTCGTTCCACACGGGCGTCTTGTTGTGCAGCTCCACAATGTTATCCATATTCTGAGGGCGGCAGAGTGTGATTAGTGTGAAATTAGAGATATTCAGTTGGACTTACCTTCATCTTCCACAAGTCGAGTATGCCCTGCTGCTTGGGATCCGCTGAGCTGATCTTGACACGCTGATCGTCCTCAGTCATGCCCGGCAGTATCACAGTCATGTTGCGGGGTCCCTTGAAGCCCAGTATGTTGGTGTCCTGCAGAAATAGGAATGTATATAAATACTGATAAATACTGTTCATAGTTATCACATACATATATAATAACTGCCAGATCGAGTCGTGGGCTCTCGGTGCTCTCCTTGTTGCCATTGTCGAACACCGTGAAGGACGTGCCGAACACATTGGAGCGCAGCTTGCCGCAGAAGCCATCCGCATTGCGCGACAGATCGGTGGGATCGCAGCTGACGATATAGTTGGAGGTTTTGCTCTTCTTTCTCTTGCGACCTGGCAGGCAGAAACGGGCATATAGTTAAATATAGCTGATCTCAATGGAGATTCCTCATACTCACCGCCCAGAAGAAAGATCTTCTTGCCGTAGTCCCGCTCCAGGTGCAGATAGTAAATGGGAAACAGGCCGCGGTCCATGCCCTTGCGATCGCGCGTGATGCGGCACTTGTAGAGGACGCCCTGTGGCGCCGGCTGCATGACGAACTGATCAATGTTGCCGATGACGTCGCCCTCGGACTCGCCGCTGCCGCCGATGCTGCCGCTGCCGTTGGCCGTGCCGTTGCTGCCCTCGACGGCGGCGCTGTCCTTGTACGGCGAGGCAATGGCCGCGGGACGCACTGCAGCCACGCCCGATATGTTCCGATTGGCATAGTCGTCTTCGTCCAGATTCTCGTTGAACGATTGCTGGCCGCTGCGCATGCGCTGTGACTGCATCGAGTTGGCGCTTTGTGGTTGAATCGGCTGCTCCACTACAGTGACAGGACTGCTCTCTTCGTCCTCCAGCTCATGCGACGAGATCTCCTCGATTAAGTCTGAATAATCGAATAGACAACAGATATATCACATACATATATACATATTTATATATTCATTCAGCTTTGTTTTTCTCGCTCACCTTCTTGATTGATGGTGCTAAGGCTGCGCAAGTTGTTCGAGTTGTTGCGACTCGAGTTGAGGCTGCTGCTCAGCTGAACAGCACCTGTGCCGTTGTTGCTCAGTATCTGGTCGGGATTGTGTGGCGAGCCTATGAACTGCATGGGCCCATCGTAGGCATGCAGCTCCCGACTATTGCTACGCATGCCAGACATCGGCCGGCTCATCTGCAGATCGCTCGCCTGCACCATGCCGGGCGAAGCGCGCTTCTGGCGTATGTAGGCGTCCATCAGCTGGCGCTATAAGGAATATTTATAAGAAATATACAAATTAGTAAAAGAAATATTATATATAATATAAATTGGTAATTTGTATACAAGACAAATTCTAAATGCAGTCAGCGTCTGAAAGGCAGCAAATAAATTTTATAGCTCAACATTTTCTTGGTCTTGCTTTCAGTTAAATGAGAGTTTATATATATATATTTAAATTTATATATATATATATTTATATATATTTTATATATTTTCTGTTAGTTCATCTTTATATATCATAGCTTAGCTTAGCTTGGCCAGCATCAGCATCAATATCATCTTAGTTTGTTTTCTATTTCCATTCAACTTTCTGCTCAAACAAAACTTTGCAATATTTATGCAAAACATGATTGATTGCATATATGGCCAGCTATATATATATAGTCTATATATAGTCATGAGATGCTTCACATTCATTGCAAAAGTTGCCTGCGGAATTCGATTTCATTTTCTCTGAGTTCTCATGCATTGTGCAGCAGCTGGCAAAAGTCAATTGAAAGTTGTCGAACGTTTGATTTAATATTACATGTATTTAGTCTATCAAAGTTGCTGAATATAGCTTTGATACTAAGAGAGAGAGAGAGAGAGAGAGAGAGAGATAGAGATAGCTTTTTATATGTATGTGTATTTATCTGTTTTGATAGGCTTAGGCCTTGCCTTGGGACTCTGCTTCAATTCACTTCAAATTCAAATTTTAGTCATTAATCTATAATGAATGTTATTTGTCTCTAATAACAACTTAGTAACTACTTATATTATCTCTTGTTATTGCTAAAGCAAACTTAACTTCAAGTTAATCTCTCGATTCTTATCAAGATTTGCCAGCAATTGCTTTGATAACAATTGGCCTTAGCTTCGATTTGGCTTGCCTTTGCCAGCCGTCTGTTAGCTCAGGCGATAGCCTGATCTATATCTTTATGGCTCTACGAATGCATATTTCAGATGATTTATGTTTTGTTTATAAGCATACAGTTCAGCTTAAGCTTATCGTTTCCCTTATTAGCCAAATCAGTCAAAAATATTCCCAAATTTCTATTTCATTTGTTTTTTCTTTTACAAATTTTCGAGTGTATCTATAACTTTCATCAAGCTCTTGACAATGAAATGAATGTATACTATAAATTTAGGGGGAAATACGGGTTTTTTGTTGCTCATATTTATTTATTTATTTAGTTAATAAATATTTATGGCCAGCGAAACGTGCTTCTAAGTCTGCTCAATTGCTAGGCGCAATTAGACTTAATGTAATTGGAGCTGAAATTATATTTGCTCGCATCTTAATTTTAGCTGGCAAATGAATTTGCATAAATACAAATGTAATTAGGCTGCCAGTTGGATTCCAATTACACGTGAATAAGTGGGGCTCTGTGTGTGCTTCCCAATTGAGTTGTGGTGTGTAATGTGAGCTGCGGCTGGGGCCTTGGCATATTAATCCCAGTGCTCGACACTCACCTACAGGGTTACGCAACTGCGGATGCTGTGGAGGCTTGACTGCCGCGGCCCATTGGACAGTCCCAGCTGCAGTTGCATCACAGCACCGCAGTTGACCACTTACCCCCGCCCCCTGGCCCTCCTCCCCCGACACGACAGTGACAGTGGGTGACAGTGGGGCTTCATGGCAATGATTTCATTAAACATTTAAATTTCAAGTGCAGCTCAATAAATTGCATTGTTTATCTGATTACATATACGAATATATATATGATTTATATTATATTATATAGTATATAACTATTTCTATATCATATTTGCCAGCTGCATAAGCTCTAGCCTCAACATCTCTCGCTCTGGCGGCATTTGTCACTTTATGAACTATTATTCAGCTGCTGCTGACAATGCTTCAGCATCCTGCAGCCTTTTAGCTGCAAAATGTTGTCTTCCAAAAGGATTTCTCCTTCCTTTTTACACTTTTTCACTTTTCATTTCTTGTTGCTGCAGCAGGAAACGGCAATTGGCATCGTAGAAATTTTAAATCCTTTTTATGCTTACTCAAGCGGCCGTCAAAGAGGGACAGAGAGAGAGAGAGAGAGAGAGAGAGAGAGAGAGAGAGAGAGAGAGAGAGAGAGAGAGAGGGAGAGAGAGAGAGAGTTGGGCTTGCTGTGCCTTGAAATACCATTTGAAGCCCAGAGAAATTATTCGAAAATATTTTAAAAATTTCTTTAGATTTTTAATATATTAAAATATTTATTAAAAATCTCAAGAATATTTTTATACTTTTCAGCAAGGCTTATAAAAATTTCCAAATATTTTCTAAACAGTTTTGAAACTATATACATACATATATACTCCACATATATATCCCAACTCTTAGTGTTACCCAAGATAATACTAAAATAGTTTTTCAAGCTCTGTCAAAGGTATTTTTTTTATATTTCTAATGAGTTTCCTCTTCATATACTCTTCAATACTCTTCTGCCCCATATAATAATTCTTCGAAATTTCTTTAGATATATGTATGTTTCCCTTTGAGCGCGTATTAAGCAGTCGTTGCTCTGTTTTATATACATAAATATATATATATTCAAATGCTGCTCCCATATATAACTCTATAATCCAAAGTCTTAGAACTAACCAAGATAAAATACTGAAAAAGCTTTTCAAATTCAGTCCATTTCCTTTTTCCAACCAATTCTTAAGCAGTCGCTGCTCTACGATTCTACTGTTCATATGATATTCCCTATATATATTACGCTATAATTCAAATGCAGTTAAGCATAAGTTAAGCATAAGTCCATAATACAAAGCTTACAAACTTTCTCAGCTAAAACAGTTAAAAACATTTACTCAAATCCCATAATTTCTCATTTTTTCTGCTCAATTTGCCTTTGAGCGCGCATTGCGCAGTCGTTGCTGTTGCAGTGCCCTCAAATGTGTTTTTTAGCCCGTTTTTTATTGAAGCGTGAATAGAATAGCGAACAGATGCTCGCGGACACGTAGCGTAATCAGGAAGCTGTCGGGGAAATGAACACGTTTCGCAATGCCAGCGAAAGGAGGTCACTTTATGGCTCTTCTTCTTCTTCTTCTTATTCTTTCTCGTTTATTTCAGCTTGGCATTAAAGTACAGAGTACTTAGAATCTATAGAACATTGACATTGCTCAGAATACTTTCGATGGTGGCGTTGGCTGTGCGCTGCTTGGTGGCTGGGGCGCACTGCAGCTGAAAGAAGCCGGGCAGGTCCTGCTCGGCGTCGCAGAAGCTCGTCCTGAGCGGCAGCCAGAGGTCCATGCGATCGTAGATGACGCCCGTCGGTCCCAGCTCGAGGAACCAGTCGATGGCATCGCGATCCTTTAGGTCGGCGCCCCACAGCAGCAGCAGCGGCAGCTGCGCCTTGGCGCGCTGCACCAGCGTTGGCTCCGCCTTGAAGAAGACCGCGTTGGGCACGATGCCGGCCAGGTCCATGGCCTGGGCGAAGTTGATGCTCTGCTCGACGTTGCTGGTGCGCGGATCGGCGAAGGCGTTCTCCTTGCTGCTGGTCAGGAAGAGCACCGGGTACATGTTCTGCTTGAAGCGCAGCATCGTGCACAGGTCCGCGTCGAAGCTCTTGAGGATGTTGAGGCGGCCGCAGCCGTGGCTCTGCACCACCTCCAGGATGCGGTCGACGAAGAGGTTCTTGTCGATGGTCTGCTCGCTCTCGTTGAGCCCGTTCGACTTGAGCTGGGGCCACTTGATCTCGATGTCGAAGCCGACGCTGGGGCTCACCTGCTCGAAGAGGTCCTGGAGCGTGGGGAAGAGCCGCTGTTCGAGCTCCTCGACGTTGCTGTGGGCCGGATACTCGATGATCTTGTTGTTGACGATCTGGTAGGTCTTCAGCTGCTTCAGCTGCTCGTAGGTGATGTCCTTGAGGAGCACCTCGGTCAGGTCGTCCTTGCTCGTCGGCGTCTTCGAGTCGATGCAGACGCGTATCGAGTAGTCGTGGTGGATGATGGGCACCAGGTCGCTGGTCAGCTGCACGTCGAACTCGACCATGTCGGCGCCCAGCTCCCCGGCGCCTATCAGCGAGGACAACGTGTTCTCCACGAGCGGCGCCGCCGTCGTCGCGGGCAGCGTCAGGCTCTTGCCCAGCCCGCGATGCCCGATCTCCAGCGCCGTCCAGTTGCCACGCCAGTAGTTGGCGAAGCTGGTGCGGAAGTCGGTGGTGCCGTTGGCCATGGGCCGCACCACCACGTACTGCAGCTGCAGCTCACCCACCACCCGCTGCCAGACCGGCGACAGCAGCTGGAGCGTCAGTTGGCCCTCGCTGCCCGTCAAGGCGCCCGGCTGCAGCTGGACGTAGCCCAGCAGGCGGACCAGATCCTCCTGCTCGCCGTAGACCTCCAGCTGGTAGGCCACCTGCTGCAGCTGGTCCACCGTCACATGGAACATGAGCAGATCCTTGCTCGCATCGTAGGGCACGCCATACTCCGGCTGCGCCCGCAGCCTGCTCTCCGCGTAGACCATCCGGGCGTACTCCACATTGGCGGAGGCCGAGCTGAGGATGGGCGACAGATTCGCCGGATGCACGGGCTGCACGCGCAGACGCAGGCCAGCGCCCGTAGGCAGCGTTTGCTCCTCCAAAGTCAAGGCCTTTCGGAACACCTTGAGCTGGACAATGGAGCCGGAGTGCTGGAGCCAGCCGCGGGTCAGCTGCCGCTGGCCATTGATCGTGCCGAGGACGTCGCTGCGGTTGCCCGGCAGCTTCGTCGTGTTGAACGCGTGCGCGAAGACGTGCGACTCCCAGCGACGCACCTGAACGCCGCCAGTTCGCCCTACGGCGGCCACAAAGTAACGGTACTCGACGCTGCTGTTCTGCGGCAGGAGCACGGCTCCCATCCAGACGTTGTGCACGGCCGTGCGGTTGAGCAGTACGGCGCGATCCGCCTGCCAGCTGCCCAGGACGGCCAGATTGCCCACCAGGGCGGGCCGCTCGTGCGGCGCCAGCTCATCCGGCCCGGAGAGCGTCAGCGTGAAGTTGAAGGCCAGCGGCGAGTTGCGCTTGGGCGGCACGAAGCGGCGCGCGGCATAATATTTCTCGTAGTAGGAATCGCTGTCGCAGTGGGCGCTGCTCACGCTCAGCCAGGCGATGGCCAGCGGGACGAGTGTCTTGAACACGGACATGGACGTGGACGTGGAAGGCGGAAGGTCTGCCCTCTGCGGCGAACGCGTTGCGACTATCGCACGGTGCGGCGACTAAAGCGTCTAAGTAGTTAGTGTCTGAGTGTGGTGGTGCACCCACAACCCACTCACTTATCAGAGCGAGAGACAGAGAGAGGGCGAGAGAGGGAGAGCGAGAGAGATTTACGACATCTTCAAGCTAAGCGCTATCAGCAGCGGGTGCAAATTGTCAACTGAACGCGTCCGAGTTTCAGCTCGAGTGCGGCTGTCCGGCTCGTTTCGCACGTGCCGTAGCTGACTACGGCGTACAAGTGTTTCACTTAAAGCTCAGCTACGTCATCAATTTACTCAACCGACTGTGGGCTGTGGGCAACGGCAAGGCAAATCCAATCCAATCCAATTCGGAATCCAAATCCAAAGCTAAAGCCAAAGCCAAACGCCGTATTAGCGCAATTTTAATGAATTTGTTTTTGAGTGCTGCGCAAAAGCGTCGCCTTGATGGGGGTACGAGTCCGTCGCCCCACTCACACACCACACACACACAGCTATACCTCTCTGTGTGTGCTACTAGTCTCAATTGCCGCCTCGTTTTGTGTTTTTTTTATCGTGCCCCCCTTTGCTTTATTCAAATGGCGAAAGTTTTTGTCAGCGGCTCTGTAATTTATCTGCAATTACATATATTCTCCCTCTCTCCCTCTCTCTCTCTCTCTGTCTCTCTGTCTCTTTCCCCTTGTGTGGGAACTAATTCAGCAGGCATAGACCGAACCCGGAAAAGCGCAATCGAAAAGCGAGAGTTCCTTTAGCTGTCATCGCATCGCATAGCCTAGCTGCAGATTGAGTCTACAATAGCCAAAGAGTGTCCTTTGGTGTCCTTTAGTCCTGCGCCGACTTCTTGGCCCAAACTTGATTAGGCCCTCATAAAGTTTCTTGTTTGCACCTGCATATCTGATTGGTGCTATTAAATTCAATGTTCCGCATAAATTCTTGCGCCAGCATAACCAAAAGTTATGGCCTCGCATGGCACATGCGCGCTCACTAAGTGAAAACGAGCATATTAGCTTGACTAGAGATAAAGTTGTTTTGGCTAGAAGTCTTAAGAGCTGAGAGAGACGAATAATCGAATATATAGTCGTGTATATCCTAGTCTTATTCAATTTGGTGTAAGCCTAGAGACTTGTCTGAGCCAGCTGATGGTAAAAAAAGCTAAGATTTTATAGCTAAAATAAGTCAAGCATAAGAGAGAGGTGAGCTGATTCTGAACTACTTTATAGATTGAGCAGAAATGATATATAAATATATAGAAAATATAGAAAATTAATATAAAATATGTAAAAAATATATAGATAATATATAAATATATACAATATATATATACAACATTTGCCATGCCCACAAATTGTTATAGAAACCACATCTCTCAGAGTTTTCGAGTATCCTTACAGCTTTACAGCTATATCCTAGCCTGTTAGCCTGCCACATTCCACAATTCAATCTGCAGTCTGAGCGCGCATTAGGCAGTCGGTCAATCTCAAAGTTCTCGCTTTTTTTAAATTTCTCTTAGCGCATTTATATTAATTTAGGCGTAAAATGAAAGAGCGTTGCCACGCAGTGGCTCATAAAGAGCACGTGCACCCACATACACCTAACCACCCACCCACACACCCACCCGCAGCATATGCTTGAAAGAGCCGACTTATAACTGTGCGTGGCTTAGCCCACATTTGGGGTCGGGCAATAAAATGATTACTCATACGCAGCGTGTGGCAGAGCGAAATTGATAATGTCAGCAGCACTAAAACAGAAGCTGCAATGCCTGTTACAATGTACTGGATACCCTGTAGAGTGAGAGGAAAGTCGAGAAGGGATATGCCCTATTGGCAGTTGAAAGTATACTGAAACTATATACATAGGTTATATGGATATGAGTTTTATAATGATATATGAGCTGATTGTAGAGAATAAGAGGGTATCTTGTAGTCAGGCATATCCCAGACTAGAAGAGATTTGCTATTTCTATATATTTCTCTTTAGTTATCAAAGAACTTTGAGATAGCTTATATTTGTAAGTCTTCTAATAAGATATGAGCTGATTGTAGTGCATTATAGGGTATCTGCTAGTCAGGCATATCCTAGATTAGAGAAGATTTTGGTATATCTATATATTTCTTTTTAGTAATCAAAGGACTTTGAGCCTTTATAATAAGATATGAGCTGATTGTAGTGAATTATAGGGTATCTTGTAGTCAGGCATATCCTAGACGGAAATATAAATGCTGTTTATATGTATTTCTCTTAAGTCATCAAAGAACTTTCAGATAGATTATATATGTAAGTCTTCTAATAAGATATGAGCTGATTGTAGGCATCTATAAGGTATCTTGTAGTCAGGCATGTCCTAGACTAGCAGTGACTTACTAGTTATATATATATATTTCTCTTTAGTTATCAAAGAACTCCCGCCATCTCCTGCTCATTTATTTATATATTTAAAGTTTTTACAGGGTATCTACTGCGTGTTCCTCATCAAGCACAGCTCGTGCTTGTTTTACTGTGCATGAATGTGCGAACCACATTACAATATAACAACAACGACAACAGCAGCAACAGCCTGCGCAAAGGACCTTTTTCTTGCTCTGCTGCTGCTGCTGTTTAGCCATTCAGGATTAAACAGTATTTTCATGTATTACGTCGGATTGGATTAGGCTGGGCCCCAAAGGCAAAGGGAGACAGACAGAGAGAGAGAGAGAGAGAGAGAGAGAGGGAGAGGGTGAGGGAGGAGCTGCATCAATGTATTTAGTACATTTTCAATTTAAATTGAATCCTGCAAATGGTCGATCTGAGGAGCATTAGCTTTAGCCATAAAATCTGTTGTCCAATGGCTCGGAAAAGTACGCATCGATTTGACTGGTCAATGGACGATGGCGACAAACGTGACCCGGCGATTAACCTCAGCGAGATAAACGAAGAGATGGATGGATGGATGGCTGACTGCCTGGATGAGTCCAAACTATTGTCAGTTTTTTGTCAGCTACACCTTTTGGCTTTGACTCGACCCGTTGCGTGTGAGCTGGCCCATTGTTGGCCCTTTTTTGCTGGCTTCCATTTAGTCGACGCTTCATTAAGCCAATGCCTTAAACACGTTATCCTGTCGCATGTCCTGCCACAGTTTTGACAAAGTGCGCACAAAAGCCAGCTTCATTGAGGCTAACAGATTTATTTTTACACACATTTAAATATTTTTCAATATTTAAATAAAATTTAAATTTAAAGTAAAGAAAAGCTTAAGAAATCTGTAGATTTTCACCTGCATAAAGCATAATTAAAGTGTTAATTTCTATCGAATGCAAATGATCCGAAAGGAAACAGAAGGAACTGAGCTTAGCTCCTGGCTGGTGGCTGGCCAAGTGGGAATCTTCGCATTCTTATGCTGGGCACGTAAATGGGCTGCGCTCTCCACATAATAAATCCAAATTAAATATTCATAAACTGTGCATGGCTAATGAGCTTAAATACTATATGGATATATATACACAAGTATATATACTTTAATCTATACTAAACTTAACATTTAGCTTAGGTTTTATGGCCTGTTAAAGACTTCTGCAGAGTTTGAATATTGGCAAAAGCCAATCCGAAAATTCCTGCTGATTTGCAGTCAATCAGTGCCAGCAAAGGCTATAATTGCTTTTCTTGGAAATGGGAAATTCCTCGGAAAATACTGCAGCAGGACTAAAGCTGTCAAATGGCTTGACAATCGCATGGCTGGCAGCATATCTGGCTAAAATTAAGCCGAAATGTGGAGCAAAATGAAGCCAAATATATAGAATATGCTAAGAAATTATTGGGAAATTTGGAAAAGCTAAAACTGAACGAGGTTTCACTTGAAATTCAATTTAAAGTGGAAGCAAGAAATGATATAATGGCTTTAATTATGCTATGAATATATTTAGTTTCTGTGCAGGCATAAGGATATAAGGATATATATGTAGAGATAAATGAATAGCAGTAATATATAAGCATTATTAAATATTAAAAAAATATTTTAAAAATAAATGAGTTAATTTTGTATTAGTTTAAACATCACACTAACAATTTGTTTTTAAATTTTTTGGATATCTCCAAAAGTTTAGATTTTATAGCCCAAGAAATTTTTTTTAAGGAGCTGGTTGAAATAAGCTGTGAACCACTGTATACAGGGATATATATACCTATATGTATTTATCATTTATCATATTTCTCGGCTCATTTTCTCTCTTGTTAAATGAATATCATATAATATATATTATGCATATAAATATATTATGATATGTTTTTATATCTATATATTTTTATTTATTTATCATTTTGCTCTTATTTTACGTCTCTCTCTCTCTCTCGCTCTGCTTTATTATAAAATATTTGTAATATATATTAAAAATTCATAGTAAAATCAAAATTAAATTCAATTTATAATTTATCCGTATATATATTATATATAAGTCATGTGTGGTTATAGTACTAAGTTTTATTTGTACAGGTTCTACACTTAAATAAAATAAGCCCAAAATTAAAAATTAAAAAATTTATCACTTGTATACTAGATGAACTCAGTTATGATTTCTTCTGCCCAACTGACGCAGCTTCTTTGTCTTTAGTTTGTTGAGCTAGAGTATGCAAGATATAGATATAGAATACTCTATAATATACTCTATAACTTATATACTAGCTGATTTCAGCCCTGATTTCTTCTAACTAACATTCACAGCCTCTTTCGCTCTAGCTTGTTGAGCTAGAGTATGCATGATGTAGATACAGATACATATAGAAATATTAGAGTTACTCACAGACTCGCTCTATCTCCTTCTCTCTCTCTCTCTCTGTCACACATATATTTTTAATGAATACATAACATATTTCTTGTCAAATTACATCAGTGATAACAACTCAAGTCATCTGCTCAGCTTTCCCTCCTTTGCCTCTAAGCCAAGGCCACTGCTGAGGCTCGTCTAGCTCCGAGCCTAGTTCAAGTTGTGAGTTTCTAAAGCATTCCAAGGAATGGCACGTTTAATATCCGGCTTAATGTTCGAGCGGAGATGACGACGACAGCTACTCATCACGAAAAGGGTTAAACAGGCGCTGCAAATTCGCTCGTATGAGTGCAGTAAAAGCAAATACTTTGGCTGCTGCTCCTGCTCCTGCTCAAGACATTTTTATACTTTATACAGGACTTTTATTTTGCTTCTTTAACAAAAAAGAAAACCAAAAAAAGAGGTAAAACTTTGATGAAGCTGCCTTGGGCCTGTTGACAGGCCTTAAGCCGCTTAAAGCCTGCCTGGCATTAGGAGAATAACTGTGAAAGAATGCCACTTCATGTTCGAGCGCTGGAAATTGGCGCTGACTATCCGAGAGGCGTGTGTGCGGGCGGGAGGGGCGGGCCCTTGGGGAGAAATTAGCTGCGTTTTGTAGTGGCCTAAGTGGCACAATTGCCTCTACACTCTGTATGCAAATTTCGAATAACAACGGCAGAGGCGGAGGCTGAGGGAATGGCGACGGCATTGGATACTGCAAACGCCTCAAAGTATGCTGTGGCATGTGGCAAGCGTGGCAGGTGACGCGGGGGCATGTGACAAAACAAACGCGCCACAAACGACGCAAAGTAACTGCGCCCGGGGCAAAAGGCAGCCTTTGTTATGTTTACACACACACACACACACACACATGTGTGTGTATTCATAGCTCTCTCTGTCTCTCTGTGCGAGGCTGTATAACAAAAGGTTTTGCATGAGTTTCACTCTTTTCACAATATGTTTATTAAAGCAGAGGTCAGGCTTGAGTTGACGGCTTCATCGGGCTGTCTGTCGGCCAGTTCAATAAGGCCAAAGTCAAACAGGCAGCAGCAACTTTGCGCCTCATGCAAATACCGCTAACAGAGCCAGGCAAAGGCCCAGAGGCTAAAGCACAGCAAACAACAGCAGCAAGCGGCGAAGCCTTCGAGTCATGTAAACAAATATTTAATATGGTTCCAGAAACAGGTCGAGAGGAAGCCCGAACAGCGACAATAACGAAAGGGAGAATACATTAAATGACTTTCCGCTAAAATAAAAAGAGAAAAGAACAAAAGATTGCTTTTGCCGGGAACATAAATTTGATCTGGCAACGTGATGCCATTGAGAGAACTTCTAATTTGGTCACGAAATACATTTATATATATTTGAGCAGCTGAGTGAATGATTGTCTCAGCAATGGGCGAAAATGGGAAGTGAAAACGATTATAAATTTAATACGAACTGGAACTTGGATGGCATTTTGAGCAGAGTCATTATGAGCAGCGTTTGGGAGTTGAGCTGTGGGGGAACTGGGTTCAATAAGCAAGAATTTGAGACGGAATTTGTGAAGGTCTTGGAGGAAATTTGGAAACAGTATAGAGCTGGCAGGAGGAACTGAATTGGCGTGAATAAAAAGAGTAAGAAATAGAGAGAGAGAGAGAGAGAGACAGAGAGAGAGACAGAGAGATAGATACAGAGACATAGAGAGAGATAGGGAGAGAGAGAGAGAGATACAGATACAGAGAGAGTGAAAGAGAGAGAGAGACAGAGAGATACAGAGACAGAGAGAGAGATAGGGAGAGAGACAGAGAGAGATACAGATACAGAGAGAGAGAGAGAGAGAGAGACAGAGAGTTACAGAGACAGAGAGAGAGATAGAGAGAGAGGCAGAGAGACATACAGATACAGAGAGAGAGAGAGATGTAGGGAGATAGGGAGGGAGAGAGAGATACAGAGACAGAGACAACGAGAGAGAGAGAGACAGAGAGATATACAGAGACAGAGAGATAGACAGAGAGAGATAGCGATAGGTTTCCCTTTTTCATATATTCCACATGTGTATATAGACCTTGAAGCTTTTCTTTTCTATTTTCCATAATTTCTACACTTTAATCATGTTAAAATCCTATAGTGCGTGCTGGGGCTTAATCTTCAATTCTTATTCATTCTCATTTCCTATATATATTTAAATATTGAAATGATACCATACAAATTTAGCATCTTCATCCATCATCATCATCATTATTAAGCTAATCAACAGTAATTGTTGATAATCATCTTAAAAATTGTTATGCTAGTCAAAACAAATTATGACCCGAAGAAGCAGACTATAATTTTTGGAGAGTTTTTAAACGAACCAAATGCGAATCTGCAAGCTAAAAACAACAAAATGTTCCAGATATACTAAGCTGAGAAATTAAACTAAAAATAAAATACCCAACAGAGTTTTCCCATTTCATATGAAATTCGCAAATTACACAGAACTAATATAATAATATTTAATAATAAATAATAATTATTAATAACTAATAGCTAATACTTTCCACCCCCTTCAAAAACTTCTGTTAAATATCAAATAAATCCCTATTTGCCAACGCAGCTTATAAAGCCTTTAGTTCTGCATTATTAAGCAAAAGCATTATAAGATTAATCAGCTGCTCACTCGATGTAAAACTCATAAGAATTACAATTAAAATTCTGAGAAAGGATATTGGCCCTTACTTGCGCTGCATTGTTGCGCGGCTGCTGCAAGAGTTTTTCGGCTAAAGTTTGGGCAAGGAAGAAAAGAGAAAAAAATAAGAGAAAAGAAGCTGCCCAAACTTGAGCGAAACTTTAAAGTTTTGTGGTCATAGGAAAGGAGTAAAATATTTTAATTAATGGTTGAAACATTCGCCGAGACGTTGCACAGAATTTATTTTATTTTTATTTATTTTTTTATTTTTATTTATTTTATTTTGTTCTTGTGCGAGTGCAGCGTTGCGATAGAGTAGAAAATACATTTTAACTCGTTGTTTAACCTGCGTTTTATTTCAGCTTCTTCTTCAATAGAGGAAATGGCTGAAAGGACCGCAGTTGCAGCAATTTTCTTTGAAAGCTTTAAAGTTGCGCCGAAATGCCAAAAAGAGGAAGGATTATATATGTGTGTGTGCGTGTGTGTGTGTGTGTGTGTGTGTGTGTGTGTGTGTGTAAGCATATATGAGTCGTATATCCGAGTATATTTGTGTGTGTGCATATCCCTTCATATTTTCTATCGTAATATTGACAGGCTTACTGCAACTACTCGTCCTCTCCCTTCCTCCCTCTCTCTCTCGCTCTTGAATTGAATTTTATTTTATTTTGTTGCCTTACATGCTTGAGGCTATGTATGGCTACTTAGCTGACTCTTCGACTTTAGTTATTTGACTAGCCTGGAAGGGCTTCCATTTTTTTTGTGAGTGTAGAATATAGCCTCATCTTTCCATCATAGAGGCAGGAGTATAAATCCTCTATCAGCAAATGCTATGATAGCAAGCGCTCTACCTTCATCCACAATCTTAAGCTTAACTTTGCTTACAGAGAGTATAACATTTTATTAGGGTATTTCTCAGTCGGATAACTTTCAGCTGCTGCAGTTTATTATCTATTTCAACTTTAAGCAGCCAAGCAAACTTTAAAGATATTTTTAAAGACGCCCAGACTTTTGGTCTCTTACTCTATATATTATAAAAGTTTCTAAAGTTCATTTATATATGAAATATAAATTCTTTATTAACATACCTAGATAATAGGTATGCCTTTCTGTAAGGCCTTTTTCCATTAGTCTTAAATTCTGTTACTAATCTCAACAGATAGCAAGTTCTGCCTTAGCTCATCCACATTTTGCTGCATTATAGTCAGGGTATCTCCTAGTCGAGCACTCCCTTGCACTCTCTACTACATACATCTCTATCGAAATGGACTTTAAGTCGAGCTCCTTGTAGCTTGACATTTCGACATGGTTAAGCCTTTGCATTTAATCCGCTTAGTCGGAGTCCCTTAATACTAACTAGTTGCTGCTCCTCTCCTCTTATCCTCCTCTCCTCGCTTCGCACATTAAATATTCACATTCAGGCTGTCCTGTAAGGACTGCAATTCGAAACTTTTTCATTGCGCGTTTTTTGCCTTTTGTTAAATGCCCGAACGGATATCAGGATATTGAAGAGTTTGTCAACGTTTATCCTTCGGCCGGATTGAATGTTGAAATACTGTCTCTCCTGATTTAAGCTGATGCGATTTAATATTTACGCACTCCGACCCGAATTCCTTGGGGAGGACCTATGCGTATGCGTAACACAATTGCATGTCATCAGAGCCCGGATATTCAGTCGGGTAAGCCCGCCCCGGGGGCATTTCCATAATTTACCTGGATGCTGTCGCCTGTAGCTTTTATTTGATTGTTCAAATTAGCATTTAATTACGCTAATTGAGACACGATGCGGCTAAAAAGCCTCACGTGGACTCAGCGCGTGCCAGTCCAGTCCAGTCTGGCCCTGTCCCTGTGGTCCGCTCTGCTCTGTAAATAATTTAAAGCCGTCAACAGGTCCGCTGAGTGTTGTAGTTGAGTGCCATAAACTTTTAAATCCAGCTTAAGTCCTTGTCCTTGTCAACGTCTTAGCTCTTATTGCTAGACAGCGTCCTACGGCAAGGCTCTTCGCTCACTCCCTCGACCGTCCGCCGGTGACAACTAAAGACAATTTGGCTTTTTCTACTTCGCTTTAATTACGTCAATTGGCTCCACGACGAGCTCTAAGCACAGTTAATTACGAGGCGAAAAAAGACGAAGGCTGTCAGCAAGCCATATCAAGTGCCTAATTAGTGTGGTTTTGCTGCAAAATTTATATTTGACAAGCATCGCTATACCCTGCAGTCGAGTGGAGGTGGGTATATGGAAAGGGGCATGTGAGATGAGGCAAATATATTGAGGTATATATATAAAAGATCTAAACTAAATATATAACTGACTTATAATGGCATAACTGTATGCGTTCTTAAGCATATCTCGAGAACTTTAAGAGATAAAGAAATAAAATTTGATTTAGCACTATTTAGGCTAAATTCCAGAGTATTTCCTAGTCGGTCACTGATTAAATACCACACTCGTTGCATTATCTCGGGAACTTTAAGGGATATAGCCACAATTCCCTCAGGCTTTGTTAAGATTTAGGCATATTTAGGCTCATTACAGAGTATTTCCTAGTCGTTCAGTGCCTAACTAACACACTTGTTGACTTATCTCGAGAACTTTTAGGGATAAAGTCACATTTCCTTCAGGCTTCATTTAGATTTGGGCATATTTAGGCTCATTACAGGGTATTTCCTAGTCATTCAGTGCCTAACTAGCACACTAGTTGACTTATTTCGAGAACTTTAAGAGAAAAACTCATAATTCTTTAAGGCTTTTTTTAGATTTAGGCATATTTAGGCTCATTACAGGGTATTTTCTAGTCTATCACTGCCTAACTAGCACACTCGTTGATTTATTTATTATCTCAACAGTTTGTGCATACATAAAAAGTTGTCTAAACACACACTTTATCGCTCTGCCACAGAGTCTACTGAGTGGTGTCTCTCCCTCTCTCTCCCTCTCCCTCTCTCTCTCCCTCTCTGTCTCTTCCTCTCTCTGACGTCGCAACGCGTCGTCGCCTTGGCCCCAACATCAGTCATAATAAAAGTTTTATCAATAAAAATTGCTTAAAGTGTGCGGTTGCAGCAACGTTAACTAGTTCTTGCTGTGGTTCTTGTTGTTAGCCTTGTTGCACTTGCTGTCAGCAAGGGTGATACGTACTTTCCCTTCGTGGCAGGGGTGTCCTGACGTCCTTACGTATGTAGATGGCTTCCTTGCCGTGTCGTCATGGCATTTGTTGGTTTTGATTTGCCACAAGGCGAAGCTACATTTAAATTGCAACATTCAATGTTTTCAGCGATATCAGTTTGCTTTGTTTTTCTTTTATTTTTTCTGACTAACTAAACTTAACGCTAAGAGAAATCCCCGCGCGTAAATATCCTTTGAGAGCGGCTACCGTTGCATTATTTGGCTTCTGTGCTCAAGGATGTGTGCCTGGGCGTGTGTGTGTGTGTGTGCGAGTGTGTGTGAATGGCACGCCAATATCACATTTTGAATTGTTTCCAATCGACAGTTGTGTGTCCTTGGATAGTCCTGAATAGGTACCCAGCCAGTCCGTGTGTGTTTGCTTTTTATTTCTACACTCTAAAAGAAGGGCGACTGTGTGTGTGTGTCTGTGTGAGAGTGTTCTAAAAGCAAATATTGCAATTTGATTAAGTCATGCAAATTGTATCAGACAAAAGCGCACGGCTGTAAGCACGCAACACGATTTGCAGCGCCGGGCAAATGTTATCGGAATCGATATTCGATTCAATTAACGAGCTGCATTGCCGTCTTTATATTTATTATTCATTGCCATGCAAATCCCTTGCCGATTGACCTAGTTACACAAACAGTAGCGCGCTGTGTAAGTGTTATCGTTATCGACATCGATATGTACGTGCTGCGCTGCTTTGCTTAAGTCTTACATTAGTCATTGTCATGCAGATTGATTTAATAAACTTTAGAGTATGTCAAAAGGCAGGCTTGGCCTGTATAGTGGTTATCGGTATGTTATCGATATACATTAAACTTAGTTGATTTGATTGCTATATATAGCCAAGTTATAGTAGCCCAAAAACGAAATCATATGCCAATTCTAAACAGATTTCAATAACAATATTGCCTAGCAGCGCACTTGTTATCGTAATCGATAACCAAAATACATTGCTTATGCCTATGATTTATGAACTATTAACATGGCAAGACCGAGCAGAGGCTTAATTTGGATATTTTATTGTCTTTGCCCAGTCAGGCAAACCTTTGCCCAGTCAGGCAAACCCTTTGACCCAAATATGTAAGGAAATTAATGCTATTGTTATCGAAATCGATATTCGACTGGCTTAATATGCACTTATAACTGTAGCTATATTTATAAAGCCATAAACCCACTTAAGCCCAATTGAAACCATGACTAAATGTTATCGAAATCGATCGAAACTGCGCCCGCATCAATTATTAATATAATTATGCTCTCATTTATATTGAAATCGATTTCCAGGCCAGAAATGATTAAATCCATTTCGAAAATGAAAAAGCAACCCACACAGACAGAGACAGAGATAGAGAAAGAGATAGAGAGAGAGACATTAATGTTGTTTGTAATGTCAGAAGTCAAGACTTCGGATGTAATTAATAGTCCCACGACATTCACCTGTCGTTAATTGCACTGTCAGGTGAGTATTTAATGGCAAACAAAAAAAGAGAAGGGAAAAGCGAAACAGGACAATGGCCGCGCATATTAAATATGTGACGGCTTTCATAGGCAAACAGCTATCCGTGCGCCATGCGGCATGGGTGCAAAGCAATTTAATTGCCATCAAGTATACGCCGGGTGAGAGGTCCTTTAGATTAATGGCCAACATATCTGCAGCAGTCCGTGTGTGGCTGCAAATACATGTTGGTTTTTATTCCTAAAACAAATAAGTAGCACAAACGCGACACATAATCGATAAAACACAAACAAAGCGCCCGGCGAGCGCAATGCAATGCAGGTGCAAGGATATGGGCGTGGGCGAAGGGCGAAGGACCATTTATTAACAATACTAATCCATAAAACACAGACGTTGTTGGGTCAGCACCAGCTCACGATTAAAACGGCGGCCAAGCACGACTGCCGCCACGCATATTGATGGCCAATGCCAACAATGAATGAGTGAATCAATGTCCTGTGGACAAGGATACCACGTGAATGATCAGAGAGTTGCGAAGGCCAGTCTAACGAGTTTCATATGGGCCTAAAGTGTGTGGAGTAGAGAGAGAGAGAAGGAGAGAAGGGCTCAACTAGCTATCCTAGCTTTAAGTGAAGTCTCCTACACTCTACTATATACGACTACCTAGAAGGTCCTCGTTGCTCGTTACGCCCCATTAATAATGCCCAGAGCGATATATTCTCAGGTTCGTCCTCGATTTGTGTCGTTTGCTAGACGACGACACCTGAAGGTCCCCAACTCGCAGTTAGTCAATGGAGAATACGTTAGTAGCTTGACCCAGGGCTTCGGTGGTCGGGGTTAATTAAGGCGAAACGTGGCTAGTGGTTACCTTGCCCAGGTGTACAACTGTTTGTTCTAGCCACATATTGATTATATTCATATACTTGTTGTGCGGATTCACGATTCCGGGGCCCTGTCCGTGGCCCAGTCGATTACTCATACTTCGCTGCCCTCAATTCGGGCTGCGGCTTTTGGGTCTGGCTTCTGGTTATTCCCCACGGCGCCTTATCATAATTCAGTTGCGTTGAAAACGGAACAAATGCATTTAAAATCAACTCAAGGGGAAGGGAGTTGGTAGGCAGCCAGGCAGGCAAGCGTTAATATTACGGATTATTTAATATCGCTCATACGTCACGTTGGCCCGCACCAACGACACTGGCAATGGCAACGGCAACGGCTGCGCTCATTCTGTCACTTTGCACACGCCTCTTTCAGTCTATCCCGAGCTTATCTCACTTTGCTTTATTACAAAATCACTTTTCATTGCTAAGGCAAACAGTCTTCTCTCTCTCACTCGAGCCTTTAGCCAGGTGGCAGGTGCCAGGAGCTGCCAGTTGGCCAGGTGCTGAACTGTCTAAGCGGACGAGTGTCTGGCTTAAAAAACTCAGTTCCCGAATTGGGCGTGTTCGCCCGGCACTACACGGTGCCTGCCCACGGCTAATGTCGCATTTCGCAGTCTCTTTTCATGTCGAGCATCAACTCGGCAGACCTCTTAATCTGCACAAAGCCAAAAAAATGCGAATTTTAAAGTGTTGTCAGGAGCTGCTGGCATTTGCACTCATTAAAATTGGAGTTTGGCGTGTGTTACGTTGGTGAAATATACAAAAATGTATGAAATATATATATGGCAACTGGCAATTGCTATCTAGAAAGCATTTTGTCTGTACTAAAGATACATATGTGAAATAAAATCAAAAGTATATAACTGCTAAGTCCTAACCTTATGTTAGATGTAAAATAAAATAATAATATATCAGATAAAATATGTAAAAAATAAAAAAGCACATATAAAAAAAATAAATAAAATATATATAAAATAAAATAAAAATATATAAAATAAAATAAAAAAATATAAAATAAAATATTTAAAAAATAAAATAACATATGTAAAAAAATTAAATAAAATTTATACAAAATAAAATACAATAAAAATATATAAAATAAAATAAAAAATATATATTACAAATAAAGTAACATAGGTAAATAAAATATTAAATGAAATATAGATAAAATGGAATAAAAAATATTAAAAAAAAAAAAATAATAAAAAATATATCAAATAAAATATATAAAAATAAAATATATATAAAATAAAATAAAAATATAAAAAAAAAATAAAAATATATCAAATAAAGTATATAAAAAATAAAATAACATAAATAAAATAAAATACAGAATAATTACAATAAAATAAAAAAATATCAAATAAAATAAGACAAGATAATTAAAATAAAACATTATACCCTGATTTCCCATTTTCAATGGGTTCAGGGTATAAAAACATATCATCTGAAGAGCTTTTTCTCTGAGTAATTTATGGAAATTTGTCTTTTAGCATGAAAATCTTTTCAGCTCCGCAACAAAATCTTATGAATATTTAGCTTACTAAAATTACATTTCATTTCGAGAAATCTGTCACATATATCAGACATATAAATATTTCTACTAAAAACGTAGCCTGTACAAGACTTACTTACATATTTCTCGATATCAATCATACGTTAACATTCTCTCCAAAAACTCCGCCCAACTTAGCTTCACTTTAGCCTAAATATCTGTTATATATATACATAATTTCATTTTAATCTATGCTTCTTTTCCCTAATATATTCCAAAAAGCCTCCAAATGCTACGCCACGAAACCACTTCAAAGCCATCTTCTACCCGTGGAGGATATCTCAACAAACATTTTTCTCCTTCATTTGACAGCTTGTAAAAGAGCTCGAAATAGTGGCTCATTGCACCAAGTGACAGATTTATGACAAGCTTTACGCTGCTTTCTTCTTTCTTTCTTTGGTCACAGATTCAAATTTGAGCTTGAAAATAAACTCGAGTCCTTGGGCGGCGCATCAATCATCATTTGGTGACAAGGTGCATTTCCTGGCCTTCATAATTTGTGTTTATTATTATCATCATTATTAATATTACTTAACATAAAAGTTGTGACCGCAATCAGATGGAAATGGTCGCATTTCAGCTATTTTCATAAAGAAATTAAAATGCGACAATAAAAAATTTATTGCTGCCGACTTTCTGGCGCGAGACAAGTTGTAGCTATATTATGGAATTTATATATACATATACATATACATATATGTGTGTAATTTTGTGTCATGTGACATTCCTTAGCTGGGTAATTAAGCGTAGAATGTAATTAATTAAAATATCTGCTGGCATTTTAGACAATATCTGTTGACATTTTAAATAAATTATAATAACAGCGCGAAATTGAAAACATTTCCGAAATGAGCAAAAGCCGACTGAGGTTTTGTTATTTAATTATGGAAAATTTGTAGAAGCTGCAAAAGGCATTTAATAATGTTAAATATGCTTTTATAATGTTAAATTTTAATAATAATAAATATTAATAATAATAATAATAAATATCAATTAACGTGCCTCTATAATCCAGCTCATTTGTCTCTATGTTTTATTATCTTTCGAATTACTTAATTAAATTCATGAGATGTAAAATTTATTATTTTTAATATAATAATTTAATTAAAAATAATATACAAATATATAGATATGTATAGAATAAAAAATATAATAAATATATATAACATAATATATAAAAAAAAATAATAAAATAATAATAAAAAATATGTAACAATAAATAATAAATATAATTATTAAAATAATATGAATATGAATATAATAAGAATAGTGTTCAGGCATGAACATAAGAAATACCGAACAATTGAAAGAGAAACCCGACGCACTTAGAGAAACCCGACGGCTAGAAGAGAGCGCAACATAAATAAAACAAGGGCCACATGAGTGGATATTAAATATAAGTATAAGCACGCTGAGCATTACAAGCTCAGCGATAGGGTAAGGTTACATAATTAAAGCTATGATCTATGCATGAGTCAGGGTATAAAATCCCCGCCTCAGAAGAATAAAGATTCAGTGCGAAACGAGCCTTCGAGTCGGAGCTACTGATCAATTTCAGTATATTCAAATAGAAGAAGAATTTCAGTATATTGCCTTTGAAGCTAAACACTTTTCACATTTTAAATGTATATACTCCACTATATTCCCTAGCAGATCATAACATGAAGAGTATCCAAGTCATATGCAAGTCCACCTTCATCAAGCGGCAGCTGCATTTCTTTCTACAACTTCTAACTAGCCACAAATAAATAAAATATATTTTTATATAATTGAACCCCAGCTTTAATTTTCTATTTAGCCCCCCCCAATAGCCCTAGCGAGTATTTTGCTCCCCTCACAAATTTCAAGAATTAATATTCATTGCGTTGGGCCAAAGCTGCTCTTAAATATCCATTAGCTGCGCTGCCACTGGGACGTTTTAGCGCTTTTCATTTTGTTCTTTGAATTTGAGGTAAGTGCAAATATTATAATTAGCATGAGGTAAACCCTGTATGTATGTGTATGTATATACTATTTTGAAAGTTGGTCCGCTTCGGCCTGCTGCGTTTGTTTTGATTGCCGGCAACAATTAATTCGCGTGAAATGGCACAAAATTTCAGCACGTTTTCCTCACCCTCTCTCTCTCTGTGTGTGGGTTTTTTAGCCATCTTTTGTTACACTTTCCTCCACCCCCTCTCCCCTCCTCTCTGTGTTTTTTCCTAATTTGCGGTCTGGTCTGATTGTTGCTCTTCAGCCAGCTAATTGGTGCGAAAACTTAAGCAGCCACGTTAAGTGCTCCCCGGCCACGTTCACGTTGATTTAACGCATTTTTTGTGTGGCCCAAAGATTCCGCCTCTAATCCCTGACCCAATTAGTGGCCATCACAGTGCATTTGCCTGGGCAGTGCTGAGGATTGGGCATTTTCACACCAATTTTAGTCCTAGAACAATCCAATTGACTAAGTTTATATGCTATATATATGTATTTGTTAAATTTTCAATTAGTTTTCCTGCATTACAGTTGCAATTGCATTTTCCATTTATTTTGCAATAAACCCCTAATGAAGCACTCTTATGTGCTATCGAGGACAGATATATATAGATAATTAGCATAGATTAAATAATCGAATTGTCACGCACATGCTTTTCCTGTGTTTTCCACAGATTTTCCTGCTCATTATTGTGTTGCATAATCCAATTAAATGACAGTTGTTGCCTGTTTCTAATATATATATATATGAAGATTAGAGCTGTGCATGAATATATTCATAACAGAGCCACGAATTGAATGAGTGAAACGAAAGTCAGATCTCTTCTAATGAAGATATATATACTTATATATATTTCTGTATTTCCAACTAATCAAATCTAGGTCTTAATTACATCTTAGTTAGTTACTCAAATGCACCAAGCCACAAAACTTAATTAATTAACTAACAGCTCATAGCTAAGCTCTGAGCTTCAAAGGAATTTCAAATCGATTCCGAGTCTAATTAGATTGCGAAGTGTTTGGAAACCCAATTGGCATTTAGATTAGTAAGGTGAAACTATGCGGGTCAACACTACCTTTGATTGAGTCACGCATAAAGCTATATATTAAATTGAAATCAGCTGAAAGACTCGAAGAATTTTAAAATTTATTTAACTATATTATATATTTTATAATAACATATATTCATGCTTATTATAATTTAATTACATATACATATTATTCCATACTCTGAATAGGTAAACAACATATGGTTATACATATACATATGTATGTATATAATCACAAAAGAAAATCTAGCTCATTTCACATTTGAAAAGAATCTTTTCATTAAATTCGCATAATCTGCATTGCAAGAAAATTTTTTTATGCTTAATACCACAGTAAAAAAGGGCATATTAGCTTGAATTGATGTGAGTTTAAAGAGCAAGAAACTGCAAGTGTATAACTGACTAAAACATATGGCTAACTTATTTTATATAAAGCAGCAGCTGTCATAGTTTATCATTTATCAATTTTAAATAGAATTACAGCTTAATTTAAATTAAAAAAAAAATAAACGAATTTTTAACTAACGAAATGATTTATTCAAGCATTTTTAAAATGCAGAAAAATATTTAAAAAATGCAGAAAAAATAGTAGAATATAAAATAAATGCCTAAAAATTTGACAAAAATAAGCAAAGCTTTATATTAATTGTTAATATCTTAGAGAATATGTATCTATAAAATTTACGCTTAAAAAATTCTAAAAAATAATGAAAACAGCCGTTTGATATTCTATATCTTTAATATATATAGATATTTATACATATATATATATTTATACTACTAAGTTAATTCATGAAGATATATAGGCTTCCACTAAGAAATATAAATATACTTTTTGTTAGTTTATTTCCTTTGCCTGCTTTTGATTGGGCTTTCAATTAAAACTCCGCTAGTTTAGTTTGTATTCCTGTTATATTTGTCTATATCTGACTGATTAAGTTTGCTCACTTAACTTGGCTTAGAACACAGTTGGCGAAAGTTTAGCCGGCGGAGCTGGGTTTGCGCTCGCAAATTGCAATTGCGGAATGGGAAATCTGCAATTGAAATGAGCGCAGACCGCAGGACATCAGCTTCGCATTGCATAAATTGCACATTACGTCAAATGGGCGCGTATTTAAAGAGAGACAGAGAACAAGAGAGAGTGAGAGAGAGAGAGAGAGGGAGATACATAGAGACAGCTATTATGTTGCTGTCTGCGATGTTTGCTGAGGGTATCCTGCTGCTTATGTTGCTTTTCGCAGCTTGTAGGGATTTGCTTGATGCTGCTGATGTTGGTGTGCATGTCACGGCTCTTTGCCACAAATTGTTGGCCAAAAACTTTGCAGCAGCCGCAACGAGGGTCGATCCAAACAGTTCCGCTCTCAATTTAGCTTTGTCAGGAGTCAATGCGTGCGTGGCTAATGGCAAAGCCGGGTAAACTTTGAATTTTCACAAGAATTTTTTACTTTTAAATTAAAAAATTTGCATATTTAGCAGTAAATAGCATGAGCTTCAAGTTTTTATCAAGTATTTTTGGAAGGCACTGAAATTGGTATTAAAAATTAAGCTGAATATGGGAAGAAAAGTTGCTGGAGCCGAAGAAGGAGGAAGGATATGTCTTATTGAGATATACATATATGTATATATGTAAATATGCATATGTACATATAAAGCAGATATCACGTATTGCATTCACAGCCTTTGCAGCTCAAATGAAGCTCTTTTCGCTCTGTGAAATTCAAATCAATTTGAAGATTGCATCTTAAATTCCAGCTCAGTTCAATGGAGACGTAATCAAACACGATGAGCTGTCAAAGACATGCCTAGGCTACGATTTCAATAAGATTATTTGCAAGCTGGCTGAATGTGTACATATATATAGTATATATACTATATATGGTATATATATTTAAGGCGCCATGGGTCAAGAACCCGGCAATGCCAGCACGCTTGCCATTACAGTCGAGCCATAAAAGCAAAGGAAAAGCCACATAGGCAAGTGGAAAACAAAAGTCTGGGCGATGCGTCATTTCCTTTAGCAAGGGGGTGTGGCAAGTGGGCGGACGAACGTGTTGAATGCTTAGGTGTGGGGCCTATGCTTAGCTTGGCTCGGAGATTGTCTTTGACTTTGTCGCACTCAGCATTCAGCGTGAGGTGAGCTCCTTGACACGCCCACAGCCAGCCCACATGCTCACATGTACTTGATAAGTCGAGAACTGTTTGCGCCTGGTAAATAATTTGGTAACTTATTGCTTTTTTTTTGGCTTGAATTACAAATGCAATCGATATTGCGAGGGGAAGAAAGAAGAAAAAAAACAAAAGTTTCAAATGCTTGTTCATATTTGTCAATATATATATATATGCTTCTATATACCCTTATACATATGTGTGTGTGTGTGTGTGTGTGTTCTTTTTTTATTACCAGGATAGTTGCCCCTGGTTACGGCGGGGGCATAACAACAACTATGCGAGCTGGGCTGTGGGCAACTGTCCTGAAATTTTATTTCCTTTGGCCTTTATTAATCCTTTGTGTATTTAGACAATGAATTATATGGCAGGACACCACTGTACCACAAAATGCTCCTCCTCATTTATGCCAAGTGCTGCAAATACATTTTTATTTAACTTCGCTTCGCTTGCCGATTTGTTGTATGTTTTAACTTTAATCAGAGCTCTAGTTAATTACCTTACTTATTTGCTCGCCTTCAGTTGGACTTTAAAGTTGCTTTTGTTCTAATCTTAATTGGAAAATGACTTTTATTTTGTCGCCCACTTCAGCTTGACTGATTGCCCAATCAATGCCAATTGCTGCACTTGGGAATTTCATTCAACTGGCAAATGGCAGAAAGGCAGAGGCAGAAGCAGAGGCAGAAGCAGAGGCAGAGGCAGAGGCAAACAGTTGGGCATTGGGCATTGATAGCGGGCGTCGAAGGCAAACTGTCAGCATGAATTTGCTCGAGCTTTTGCGGTTTGATAACTGTTTTCAAAGCAGACAGGCAGAAGGAGGGCAGCCTAAGTAAATCAGAAGAGAGCTTTGTGGGAGGGTTAGAAGCAAATGTTGTGATTATATGCCCAGAGGGGCGATTTGACACCTATGTAGGTAGGAAATATGTATGTATATACATATTTTAAATATATATATACCTTTAAAGCACAAAATGAATCAGTTTCGCAATTTCAAGCAAAGCTAATTACCACGCCTTCTAAGGTTTTTAGCAATTCTGCGTTTCTTACTCGAAGAATGAATATTTCGACCCATCTACATGGGATATTTATAATTGTTTTTCTACTTTTAACACCTGTGTGAAGAATACTTACTATTTTATAACAATAAAAGGTACCTTTCGTATTCTAAACCTTTTTTCAGGCTGAAGACATCGAGTGTACCTATATTTTCAATACTTTTTTAAGCAGATCTTTAAAAAATCTCAAACAATCTAAGAAATATATATTTAAGATTCTTATACTCAATAAATAATACAGTTTCTATAAATAAAAACCTTCCCTTAATTAGCACCCCCATTACCATCAGCTGTCATCATTCGACTGCAAAGCTTTCAAGCTTAGCTTAGTCATACAAAACAAATGGTTTTCACTTATGTATAGACACACATACATACATACATAAATATATACCCCTAGGTATGCATTTTCACATTTGCATGTTAAATCAATAGATTGCGTGTAGTTTTACACCTACCTGTTGTTCCATTTTTTGATTGCGGCTGCTAATTGCAGACATGTTGAGCTGTGCAGTTTCTTGCAGTTTCGCCAAACGAATTGTTATTGTTGTTGCTTTCACACTTCACTTCACTTCTTTTTGTTATGCGCGATTATATTCCTGTTGTTGTCCCTGTCAAATGCACGCGTACGATTTAGCAATTATTCATATTGTTGTCCTTGTCAAACACATACGAGCAGATGCCGATCGTGCGTTAAGAATTCGTTCGTTTCTAATACTCGCAGCTATGCCAAATCAGGGAACAAAATAAAATGAAATGCATTTAGTATGCGTGTGTGTGCATGTGTGTGTGACAATACATATGAGCGTCAGTACAACAGTGTGCGTGTGTGTGTTATGAGTGTATTTGATGCTGACAGCTGCCGTTGAAAAGGAAATTTATTTGAAATCAAATGAATGCAGCAAAACAAAAAGCCGAAAAGCGAAAACGAAAACGAAGGCGCTGAAGGCGCGTCTGGCAGAAAAGTAGCTCGAGCAACTATGGCAAAAAACCTAAAACAACAACAACAACAAGCAGAGCAGCATGTAGGAGTGTTCTAAGCAAATGTGAACGATTGGCAAATACCCTGTGCTTAAGTCACACATGAATATGGAATATGGAATCACACGGAACGTGATCACAAATCTCATGCATATACACATATGCATGCATACATATTACAGTTATCTTTTGCTGCTTGTCACATATGCATATATACCCTTCTCTGTCTTTCTTTGCTATAAAGGGTACACAATTATAAGCACACCTGGGTTGTCTGGCACTGTTA
This sequence comes from Drosophila repleta, assembly GCA_018903745.1. Taxonomy (NCBI): domain Eukaryota; kingdom Metazoa; phylum Arthropoda; class Insecta; order Diptera; family Drosophilidae; genus Drosophila; species Drosophila repleta. The sequence goes on along the minus strand of JAEIGN010000497.1, from coordinate 15,381,481 downwards.
TTGTTGTTGTTGTTGCTGCTGTTGTTTGTTGTTGCTTTGTTTACAGTTGCAGTTTTTAGCTGTTGTTTGTGTTATTTCGCTGTCTGCAGCACACGCGACAACGAATTTACATACACACATATGCATGTACACATATACATATACACACATATAGAGAAAAATACTAATTAATTGTACCGGCAGTTGCTGTTGCTGCTGTTCGGCATGCGATCAAATTATGTTCGGTTTGTTGTGGTCGGCGATTCGATGAGTTTTAATTTGACTTTGGCACCAGTCGCATAATTCTCAAACATTTCTATGGCAACTGTTCAATTGGTATTTGCATACACATATTATTTGCACTATTTCACAAGACGTTGCAAATGTGTGTACATGTGTGTGCGTGTGTGTTTGGCTATGTGCTTAAACTACACACATTCGAGCGATAATTTTTTGGCGCGTCTTTTGCTTTGGGGAACGCGACGGCTTCTCCGTGAGCAAAACCAAACGCGAACGCTTCAAAACAACAACTGACGAACCAGTTGTAGTGGGCCACACCAGCTGCAGCAGCAGCAGCAGCAGCGTGTGTGTGGAACGTTCCGGCAACGAAACGAAAGCCAGAGCCGAACGGCGCCACAGGACTTCGCCACATGAACCGCTGTCGTCGTGTACGCTGCCAAAGGGAGGAATGGGAAAGAGAGTTGAGTAGCACTCGCCTCTCTCTCTCTCTCTCTTACTCACTCTCTCGCTGTCTGTTAGTCAGCACTCCAGTCGTCGCACTTCCTTAGCTCAACACACGCACTAGCAGGGGCACACGCTACTCACATCAGATTGGCTCCGGCCTGGCAGATGTGCATTGCATTTTCGGGGGGAACAATGTGGAATTGTTTGAGTATGTTTGTGTGTGTCTGTGTGCATAAATGTCATTTAACACAAGTATTTGATGCAAATCGTCTTGGCTTGCCAACTGTAAAAGCTACTTACTTCAGCTGAGATACATTTAATCATATTCATATCATAAATGCCTTGTTTTAAGCGCTGCACGAGATTATCTCTTGCAGGTAATTGCCTACGGGCATTTAACAGGGTGTTCACAATAGAAATTTAATTAAAGAGGCGCTAAATTCAAATCGTTCCTATGGATAAATAAATAAATATAATAAATATTTTTTTGTAATTATAAAAAAATATTTAAAAAATAAAAATATAATAAATATTTAAAGAATATTTAAAAAATTTAAATAATGCAAAAAAATATTAAAAATATTTCAAACAAAATTTAAAAAATATAAAAAATATTTTTAAAAATATAATAAAAATATTAAAATATGAAATAATAATAAATTTCAAAGAAAAACCACAAAAATTCTTAGTCAAAATCTCAACTGATATATATTTTTATTATTATAAATAATATTATACTAAATTATAAATTAGATAAGCAAATAAATAAATAATTTTAATTAAATAATTCGTATGCAGTTTTTTGTTGTCATTTTCAGGTTTTATAAGACTCTCGTGATCAGGTGAGATAAGTCAATCTTTATCCTTAGAAAAATCTATACTTCTTCTTGGCCTCTCCCTCGGACGGAGGATGCTGCTGTTGTTGCAGGCGTGGCAACAGTGGAGGCGGACTGTCCACAGGCATCGATGCTGGCGACAGGGGGCGTGGTGCACGCAATATAGACGTCAGCTGTGGGCTGGCGCTGAGATTGGGATTAGCTGCTCCATTGGCGGCCGACTCGTGTCCATCCTCATCGATGGGGCCCAGGCGTGAGCCGTGCACCGATGCAAACTCCGAGGGGGTCTTCACCTGGGAGCCGTCGCCGAACTCACTGGCCATGTTCATGCCGATGGTGGCGCCCACCTTGGCGCTGGCGCGCTTGAAGTGATCGCTGAGCTTGATCTGGACCACATTGATGAACATGGAGGTGAGGGCCAGGCCAAAGATCAGGTATATCATGCTGACCATCACGTAGAACGGATTGGCGGGCACCAGGTCGCCAAAGCCGATCGTCGACATCGAGATGAAGACGAAGTAGAACGCGCCGAAGAAGGTCCAGTCGCTCTCGAGGAACGTGTAGCCGGCGCTGCCCAGCAGGATGTAGGCAATCAGCAGCAGCGTAGCCACCGATATGGGCAGATTGAACTCGTCGTCCACTTCGAAGGTCTCCGGATACGGCGACGTGGGCGTCTCCGGGTGTGAGGTGCCCAGCGACTTACCCGTCTCGGCATCGCCCTCCGCCTGCGAGTCCAGATCCGCAGCCGTCGCCTCGGTCATGCCAAAGAACATGCTCGGCCGCCGTATGGCCATGTCGTAAACCGTATTGAAGCCATTCATCGCATCCCGCAGCTGCTGCTGCCGCCGTATTCGCCGGCAGGAGCGCGTGTAGTACACCCGCCTCACGTACGCCCACAGGAACTTAACGCTGCGCGTGAACAGCTTGCCCAAATCCGCCAGGACAATCAGGAACATCGGAATGCCAATGATCGCGTAGATGATCGTCAGCCAGCGGCCCACCTGTGTCTTGGGTGCGATGTGACCGTAACCTAGAATGGACACAAAAATAGATTAAAAATGTGGAGAGAAATATAATAAAAAACATAATTATAAAATAAATAAATCATGCATAAAATATTTAAAAATAAAATATTTAAAATATAAAAAAATGATGGTAGGTAATAAATAAAATATATATATATATATATTTTTAAAATAAAAAATATAATAAAATAGGCAAATAAAAAATATAAAATAATAAATTAAAATAATAAAAATCAAATAAAATTGACAAATATTAAAAAATTAAAAATTTAAAAATGTATATTTATATAACAAAAAATGAATATAAATATTAACTACTAAACAATTTAATATTTATATGACAAATAGAGAATATAAATATTAAATATTAACAAATTTAATATTAATATTCTTTATTTACCCATTTTATTTGATTTTTAATATTTTAATTTATTATTTAATATTTACATTTATTATTTGCCTATTTTATTTTATTTATTCTTATTTTAAAAACTATATTTTTGATTTATTGCCTATCATATATTTTTAATATTTATTTATTATTAAAAATAAAATAATTGAGTCTATAAATACAAGTAAATAACAAAGTAAGAATAAAATTAAAAAAAAAAAAAAAAACAAACAAAAAAACAAAATAAGAAATATAAATATAAGAAAAATTAATCAAGTAAAAATATACATATGACAATTAATTAATATTATTATAAATACAATTTTATAATATATAAATGAAGATAGATTCTCAACAAAATAATATAAATATATTTATAATTAAAAAATAGTAAATATAAAAAGAATTCAAAATAAATATATATAAAAATAAAATAAATTATTCAAATGTTAATTTCTAATATAAATAAATTATTTGTAAACCTAAAATAAATTATTTATAATATAAATTAGAGTAAAAATGATTAATAAATAATAATAAAAAGACGTAAAATATTATAAAAATCTATTAAATTATACAAATTATTTCTTTAGTATTTAAAATTAATTTTTTTTTATTTTATGTGTATTTCTTTTATTTGAATATTTGAAATAAAAACAAATTATGTTTTCACAAGGAATATTCCTAGCAATAACAAATAGATGAAGGAGTCTTCCTTTATTAATATAACTCCCATTATCCCTTAAGAGACACCTTCCCCTCGCTTTCCGCCCCTTTTACCTATGGTTGTGATCACAGTCCAGCAGTAGATGAAGCAATTGACAAAGTTAAAGGACTTTTGGCCAGGGAAGCGACGCAGGCCCAGCTCGGCGAGCGTGTTGAGCTCGTCCTCGAAGTTGCGCAGCTTGTGGCGCGCCAAGGACTTCCAGTCGTCCTCTCTAGCAACGGATCAAATAAGGATTAAATCAAACAGTGAGAGAGAGAGGGAGAGAGAGAGAGAGGGAGGGAGGGGGAGTGAGGTACCTCATATTGTGGCTGACTGCCCAGAGATTGTCTATGAAGTCCCGTTTGACCTTGCGCACTTCGCACTTGTAAATGTCCTCGGACATGCCCTCCGTGTAGCGAAACATCAGTCCGCCAAAGCCCAGCAGCAGGATCAACAGTATCAGGTGAGCGACACACTGATTCCTCAGCAATCTCATCTCGGCCATGCGCACGGGATAGTCGAGCTTGAGGCGTCGCCACTCATGGACAGCCTCCAGGCGCAGATGCCCCAGCAGAGACCTCGACTCGGCCTCGCCTTCCGTGGCAATCACAGCTTTTGTCTTTGGCTTGCTCCCAAACAGATTGCCCAGACGCTTGAGCAGCGACGGAGGTTTCTCCACTGCGGGCAGGAGTGACAGATCCTGCTTTGTGGTTTCCTCCACTGGCGGCTCTTCGTCTACTTTTGCCTCTGCAGGCTGCTCCTCCGCTGCCTGCTTGGGCCTCTCGAGGCTGGCTTCGCGCTTGGTTCGCTTTGGCCGCTCCAGGCTTGAGCTGCGCTTGGTCTCCGGCTTCGCCTCCGGCTCCGGCGCTCTGAGACTGTTGCTGCGCTTCACCCTCTCCTGAGCCAAGTTCCTGGCCAGCGCCGCCTCCGCTGCTGCTGCTCTCTCGGCTGCCTCCACGTAGGCGCGACGCAGCTCCTCGCGCTGCTGCTCCTCGCTGAGCTTGGGCTTCACGGCGGAGTCGACCACGGATTCGCCCACCTCGACGTATTCCGTTTTCCGGTTCAAGTGCTCCGCCTCGACGCTGCGTGGCTCTGGAGTCTTCGAGCGTCGCTGCGGACGAACCGGCGACAAGGAGCTGTTGCGGCTGACCGAGCGCCGCTCCGGTGGCTTCGGCGGTGCCTGCGCCGTTGGCGGTGGCGGTGGTGCGCCGCGTATGGGCGCTGCTATGAACCCGGGCAGGGGCTGTGTGGGTGCCTTGCGTCTCGTGTGCTGCTCCTCGGCCGTGTCCGCGTCGGAGGAGCTGAACTGGGTCGAGGACTCCTCGTAGCCGCTGCTGCGATTGCGCAGACGCAACGCTGGCGCCTCGTGGCGCTGCAGGCGCAGACTCTGCACCAGGCGACGGCGCTCCTCCTCGTCCTGCGGCAGCTGGAAGCTGTCGCTGATCTTGCGGTAGTTCTGGAGCAGCCGCTTGCGCTCCTCGTGGTCCAGCTGCTGGCGATGGCGCAGCTTGTGCTCCCTGCGCTCCCGCTCGAACAGCCGCTTCTCCGTCTCGAAGCGCCTCCGCTCCTCCTCGAACCGGAGCATGTTCTGCTCCAGGCGGCTCAAGGAGTCGTTCCCAAGCCGCTGCTGCGCCGTGTAGGACTGCGAACTGCCCGTGAGCTCGCTCTCGCTAGACTCCTCCTTGTGCCGCGGCGAGGACAGGCTGCGATGCTGCTTGATCAGCTGATGGGCATCGGGACTGCTCAGCTTCTCGGCCTCGCGCGGCTGCGACTGGCTGCGCGCCGCCGACCCAGCAAAGCTCTTGTCCCGCCTGCGCAATATCTTGCTCTCGTGGGCGGACATGGCGCCGGGCGGGCGTATCTGCATGGACACATACTGCGCCTCATCCTGGTCCTGTGCCGGCGAAGGTCGGCTGTTCGCATCCGGCGTCTGCTCGCGCTGGTTGCGCGGCAGGCGACGGCGTTGCCGCAGCTTCGCTGCGTGACTCACAGCATTTTCCATTTTCCGTGCTCCAGTTTTCGAAATTATTTCTTTCCTCTCTCTCTCTCTCTCTCTCTCTCTCTGTCTGTCTCTCGGGCTGTGTCTCTATATCATGGCTCTATTTTTAACACAGAGACCAGGCATATTCATATTCATTTTTCAGTGGAAAATTGTTTCTAACTGTAATTATATCATCCATTTAGCGCAAACACTCGACTCTTGGATATTCAATACCCCAAAATTCATTCACACTTAACTCTTATGCACATATTTTCACATATTTCTCTTCACATTCACTTATATACATTTTTTTGATATATATTTATAGTAAAATAAATCTAGTCTAGAGCACGTTTGGTGTAGCCGCAGCTCGCGCACTCGGCCACGACGTCGTCTGCTGTCCAACTGCCTCAGCAGCAGCCGGAGCAAATATTCAAAATATCAAAACTTGTATACATTTCCCAACTTAGAAGAGCATCAGCTGTTCCTACGGCAGACTATAGATATATATATCAAGATACATATATACATATTATTTATCTCTTATATATATTTCTATATCATTTTATTATTGGTTTTATCACAAATACATTTTCAGCTAACTATTCAAACCCATCGCTTAGCACTCTGCACACTTTTTATGCCACGACTGTTCGAAAGCTGCCTGAAAGCTCTTTTCCATATAGGCTGGCAGCCAAGCGGCTAACAGTCAGCGCTAAAATTATGTGTATACATACAGACAGTGCTATGCATTTCAATATAGACTGTCTGAGATTGAGAATATATATTTATATGCAGTGAAAACTCGATATAACGAACTTCGTTATAACGTAAGACTTAACATAAAGAGTATTTCTTAAGTACCTTGAAACAAGCTCGATTTTTATAAGTATCTATAGCGAATCAATGGATATAACGAAAAATGTTATAGTTCCCCTCAGATTCGTTATATCGGGGTTTCACTGTATAATAAATATATTAAAATTTGTTTGTAAATTATATAAAAATTTAAAGTGCTTGAATTTTTAATATAAAGAATATTTAAATTAAAATAAAATATATTTTATAATAAAATAAATTTTTAAAAATATAAATTTTGCTTAAAATTATTTAAAAATTAAAGAAATAATTCTAATAATCCCCCAGCAGCTGGCTTATTCTTATTAAGCTTTAGATCAGGATAAAAAAGCTTAATATAAGAAAAGAACTCATTAAAGACCTTTAGAAAACACACAAAGCTTTATGTTTGTTTAGCAAATCTCGCCTGCCTTTTGTTGGCCAGTGTAAACTAACAGTGAAAATTTAACAACATTTTTGGTTTACTCTTAAGTGGCCATCAAATTTTAATTGTCTGTCTGTGGCGGATGAACACGAATATAAATATATATAGAGTATTTGAGATGAGCAGTCGCGAGAGACGGCTAATGGGTAGGAGGTAGAAGTAAGGCTAATAAATAATAATCCCAGTATAGAGTTAAGGCAGGAATCTATGAGTATGCAGCAATAGAAGCCACAGATGAATCGAACTATTAGAAGAATTGCAATTTCTAGACGAATTACTGAAGGCAACTCTCTAACAGGAAGTTATATATTGGATGAGAACTGGGAGTGAAATAAGCAGAGTGAAGTAGGGATATTCCAAATGGATTCAAACTGAGTCATAGATATAGTATATATAGATATATATACATACATATATACAGTTCAGTAAGTTAACTTGCAATCGATTCACTTTTTGTTTAGCCAAACTTCATGGTTTCATGCACGCCTCAGACTGACATTTCCTTCCGGCATTCAGTTTCCGATCTCAGGCGCTCTCTTCGCCTCATAAATGTTTTTTCTTCGTTTTTGCTTTCGAATTCAATAAAATCGAACTCAATTCGCTAAAATATAGCAAATGGCTAATGACTTGGGTTGTGTATAAAATGAAATTCGAATGAAAATTGAATTTATTAATTCGTTCGCGATCAACAAACTTGTGACGCCATCGGACAGACGGACGGAGGGACTCTCGGCATTCGTAAATAATTTTCTTTGGCACTCATAAACATGGTCGAAATGGATTTAGTGCTTTTGGCCATTTAATGTCCAAGCATTGAAATTAGCACACACTTGATAGACGTGCTCCAGCCCGGCCACACGTGGCGTATACGTAATATATCTCAGCGCCGATGACGGATCGAATTCGTTGTTTATTTTGATGATGCGGCTGGGCTTTAATAAAAATGAATTTTCCAACAACGTATCTTTGCCATACGAAATGTTAAGTCAAAGACAGATTTATATATATACATATATATATAGATATATATTTGATTGAGTGAAAGCAATGATTCGTTGGAATTTCGTACTGTCTGCGCGTTTCTTCTCTTTGAGATGTTTATTAAGAACGATGACACTTTTCCAAAAATTTAAGTCCTCTGCAAATGCGTTGACTATATACATATATATATAGTCGTGTATATATATATAGATCTATTCTATTCTCTATGCGAGGTACTTTCGCCAACGAAAACTATTTCCATTTCTTCATTTATTTTTTGGTGTCAGCCGAAAAATGCTGACAAGTTCTTTAAAATGTATATAAATATTCTCTAGACTAGATATATATATATATATATATATATATATATATATATATATATGTATATATCTGTGTGTGTATCTTCTGTAAATACTCAACAATTTGGACAGTTTTTTAAAATAGGTCTTAATATATGAGGAGCAAAACAACTTGCGCATAGTAAAATAAATAAATGTCTATATATAATAATTGTGACAAATTTTTGCATTAATGATAATTTCCTATGACTAAAGTTTATTTATAGCCCAAGTCCATTTAAATTGCGAATTCGTGTCTTTAATGGGTGTAAGTGGCGGGGGTAAGAGGCGAGTGGGTTGAGTCTTGTCTATCAGACTGTGGGTCTATCTGTCTGGCTGCTTGAGTGTCTGTCCGCTCACGTACGAGTCCGTCCGTCTCTTCATTCGTCCGTCTGGTTAACCATTCGTATAACTTTGTACCCGTAAGACAGTCCATCTATCCGTCAATCATCCGCTTCGTATGTCCTGCATAGCTCATCTGTACGCCTTTACCTCCATCCAGCCTGCCTTCCTGTCCTACTGCCTACCTCTTATATGATACTATACTTAATATTCCACCTTAATATTTACTTAATTCTATAATATTCACTCACCTATTGTCGTATAGACCGTGCAGCTGTAGACCATGGCATTCCAGAAGGACCAAGGATTGTTTTTCCGCGCCTCCTCGTCCGTTGACAAATTCGAGCGCAGCAGCGACTCCACAGCCGCCTTATTCGAGTTGAGTATGTTATTTACAAAGCTATCCCAGTGATCTGTATTCTGCGTAACACTCGAAAATTATTCTACAATTTCCATAAATATATGGCCAATGGCTTACATTATATCTAATTGTTGTGTTGGCCAAGTCCAGCAGCTGCCGGAAGAAAATTCGCTTCTGATATTGCGCCGTCATTATATCCAGCTCAGCGGGACCATCTGTAAGTGAAGTGTTTAGATTGCGGCATATTTATATATATATATTTTACAGAAGTTTTAAGTCTTGCAGAGATTGTGCCTGGACTTCATTTTGTTTATAATGTGATAGAAAGAAGAGAAAAACTTTTTATAAGATTCGATTTAGATTTGATATAGAGTATTGTCGCATAGCTCTACAACTTATACAGATTTCTAGAAGTTGAGCAAGGCTAGATCAACTGCTAGAACTACCTCACAGCTTCTACTTATCGAAAATATATATAGAGACATGGATATAATATAGCTATAGCTATATTATTTATGGGTTTAAAGCATTTTCATAATGAGTTTCTGGCTAAGAAATATATGATGTTAATACTCTTTGAGAAATAATAGCACCATAGGCTGTATTTCTCATTCTCCTTGCGATTTTGCTTTTCTTGAGAAGAATCGTTATCATTTCTGCCGTTTCTCTTGCTCTCCCCAATCAGAGAGACTCTCAGTAAGGCAAGAGAAAAGAAACTGAAGTCCAAAATTCTTTTAGTCAAGTTTTACTGTAAAATAAAGTGAGCTGCGCCGACACTGTATATATTCGCATATATATATATATATATATATATATATATATATATATATATATATATAAAAAAAATATATATATAATTTGGCATGCAATTTTAATATTCTCTGCAAGTATCTACAAAATGTTTAAAGCTTATTGAACTTATCCTATATATGATATAGACCTCAGCTTATTTCCCATTTATGAATCAAAGGGATTATTTAATAATATTTTTAAACAAATTTATTTATTATTTTCTAATATTTTATTGAAGCTCACGTCTATGCCCCTTTGTACCTATATCTATGCCCATTTATACCTATATCTAAGCCAATTTATACCTATATCTATGCCCACTTATACCTATATCTAAGTCAATTTATACCTATATCTAAGCCAATTTATACCTATATCTAAGTCAACTTATACCTATATCTATGCCCATTTATACCTATATTTAAGCCAATTTATACCTATATCTAAGTCAAATTATACCTATACCTAAGTCAATTTATACCTATATCTATGCCCATTTATACCTATATGTATGCCAATTTTCATACAGATTCAGCTAGGCTTCAATGAAATTCCCTATAAATTTTATATATATTTAAATCGGAAGCTACTCAAATGCCAATTTAATAGCATAATCCCTGCAAATACATATACATATATATTTATTTAAATTTCCACAGAAATTCTATTTGAAGCTCATTTTGGGGCAATCGATAGTCTGCAATTACTGCGCTGCTCTTGTTTAAAATTAATCATTTTCTTGGCCCAATTGTTTATGCCAAACAAACTTTCTCAGCCCTAGCGGCAAGTCTCTGTGATTCATATACATATATATATATATATTTACATATGTATATATTTCATTGTTTTCTACTGTTTCCATCGTTCGTTGCTCGCTCGCTCGTTGACCAAATTACCTATCAATATACATATGTCGAGTTCAGACAGAATCCGGTATGAATTTAACGATCCAGCATGTTGGCATAGGCACAGCTGTACATTTGTATATTTTGCTTAGTTCCAGGTTTGGTTAGACTATTCTCACAACAATTGCTTAAGTGCTTGATAAGCAAACAAATCATCCCAAAGATTGTTTATGCGGACGTGACTGGCCATCGCCCGAAAGATGCCCAGGAATGTGAATGGAAGAGATCTTCAATGGAGCTTGAGATAGTGTGATCTACTTGACTGCGAGAGATCATTCATTGATTAGAGATGATAGATGTAATATCACAATATATCTCTCAATATGATATCATCTATGTTTAGTATAACTATCACCTACTAGAAGATGATTGATTATGTTTTAGATTGAAGATTGGGACAGAACACTCAGATCTATGCTTAAATCATGCTCGTCTATGAAGCACTCAGATACATTTGCACATCATAAAGAACTTATTGGCTTAAAGATACTCTAATCTACTTGATTATACCCGATTCGTATTATAAATCTATTCTATGCTGTTCCACAGATCATTCGATCTATTAATCTCTGATCTATTTGCGGTTCAGAGATCATCAACACTTTGATGTCTTTGCATTTCACAGATTAGGTTTAAACTCTAAGATACTCTGGTCTACCTCACTATCTCTCATCTATCACAGGTTAACTCCTATGTATCCATCATAGATCTTAGGTACTCCGCCTCCCTCGCCACTTACGTTCGACCGTCTGAAAGAGTTTGGCTCCGCCAATATTGTAGAGCGCCAGTATGATCAGGAGAAACATGTGGGTGAACCAGCGCCTGGACCACTTGCTGAACTTGTTGTAGAGGCCGTAGGTGAACTTCTCGCCGAAGCTCATGCCGGACTTGGTGAGATCAAGGAAGCCCTCGTAGCCTTTGGTCATGAAGTTGCCCGGCCCAAAGGGATTCGCCACCGGCGGCCAATAAGGACCCGTGTAGTTAGTCTGTGAGGTGTGCGGCGGCTGGGCGCTGGGCGGCATCGACGACCCGCCATAATTATTGGGCATATTGTGTATGTTGATGCGCGGCGGCCGATTGGAGCGACGCGACGGCGGCGGAGTGCTCGGAGTTGGAGCTGGCGTTTGCATCGTTTCAAATTATATATAGTTAAATATATATTTAGTATATTATTCAAATATTTTAGTATGATTTCTTAGCTTTAATTTCTACACATGTCACACTGCACGCCCGCTCGCTCAGCTAGTCCGTGTGGCTGGCCAGCAGCATATTCGTATTATTATTTTTAATTCTATAAGCGCACAGATTTCTCGGATCGCTGGCGTCCGTCTCGTTCTTGATTTCAACTCAAACTAATGAAGGCAGCCAGCGTCTGTCGGTGTCGATGCGAGCGACGAGCGAGCACAGCTGTGACGACACCGTCACAGCCCCATCGCCATCGCCATCGCCATCCATGAGGTCATCAGCTGGCCATGCGGCGCTTAGCTGCTGCTCCAAACGATCTCTTAACGATTTGTTTCGGTCTCTTGGCTATCATTTCTTGTCAACAGCAAACGGGAACAAGACGGATTAAGCAGCATTTCCTACGAACTTCAACTGACTTTGTAGCTGCCAACCCGAGTCCGGCTGCCGATCCAAGCTTTTTGCCTAATTTCATATAATTGGCCAAGAGCGAGTTTTTGTGAATCATTATTAAATGCGTAAATGTTGGCTATATGCATATACATATGTATATAACTAATATATAAGCCCCAACTACAAATTGTTATTTATACAAATGCTTTTTCCCATTTATTCAGCGCTTGACACTAATGAATTCCAATTTTCTCTCGCATATATGCTTTAGCGTTCTTTAACAAAATTTGTAGAAATATATTTATATATATATATATATATATTACTATATATGTATATAAATATATATTCTTAAGATAGCCTCAGCCGCGCGTAACACAAAAATAATTAAACTCATTGCAGTTGGCATCTTTTTCCATGACAAAATCAAGGATTTTTATTCTAATTTAAATATATGCAAATATAAACAAGTGGAAGAGCAGAAAATTAAATAAAAGTGTAAGTAATGAGTATAAGAGTATTTATTAAATATAAAGCAGAACAAGTTAGAGCTTAGGAAACTCTTGATGCTTGAGTCTGTTTAAATCCTAACTCAAAGTACTAGAGAATCGAAATTACTTAGGAGGGCTGCGCTATGGCAGGTTAGGTTAATATAATATTATAATATACATATATTAATATATATACTATAATAATAATTATTGTATATTTTAATTAATTATTATATATATTAATATATATTATATATTAATATATATTTAGAATATTTCAATTACTCTAAGATTGTTTTTAAGTCATTGTTTAGTGAATATTTATAAGATGTTATTAAGGTATATATCATCATATTTGCTATATTTTTTAAGTTCAAATCTACATAGTTTTGTTATCAGTATTATATATATTTTATAAAATTTTACACATATATATATATTTTTTTTTAATTTACAATCTTTTGCTAGTCAAAACATTGAAAGCGCAAATTCAGCAATATTTTAAAATGGCATCAACTAGTTGGCTTAAGCAGACGTAAACAAACGATATATAAATGATATATATAATGCATATAACTATATAAATTATGGTATCTGCGACAGCGCGACATTAAACATATTGCGATATAAATTATAATGTCGTCTATTGCTAATAGCTGAATTAAGTCAAATTGTCAAATTGTTGAATATGTCTAAAGGGTGTCCCAAAACTCACGCAAGAATTAATTTCGATAGATAATAAAGGTTTATAGTTAAAAATTGTAAGTTTTTTGACTGATTTATATAGTAAACTTTGTTCTTTTGAGTAGCGTTTTATTTTTAATAAATCTAAACTGTCAGCTGATATATTTTCTATGAAAATTACTTCTTGCGTGAATTATGGGACACCCTATATAAATAACTGGAAATGGAAATAAGATATTGTAAGCTTCATTTCAATTATAAATTAAGATTCTACTTACCCATATTACGACTACTTACCTATAACTGAACATTCACATAGCATATGGCTATATATACAGAAAGTAAACATTAAATTTTATTCTAAAATGCTTTCGAGCTGTGAAACTGTAGCGAAACGACGCACAAACCAGAATTCGACAACAAAACACAGCTGATAAAAGAGCCGGAATGTGCTCAAAATATGTAACTCTCGAGAAAAATTTGAGTTATGGTAAAGAACCAACAACGTATGACCTCGACCCTGGAGCTAGAGTTAAAGAAACAATTGTTGTAGATTGATTTCAGTTTTGTTTAACATTCAAGTATTTTGTTTTTTATTTGTATATGTTGAAATATGTGCTCCGCGAGCGTACAGGTTAATTAAATTTGATTGTATATATATAGATATATATAGATATCTCATATATTTGTCAGTATATTATAGTTGATAACTATTTATATATATATTTTAATAGAATTTTCACAAACTTGAACAGTTTTTCGTAAGGTTTACAAAGCCCAAAAATGAAATATTTCACAATTATTTATATATAAATTGCTATGAAAATAATAGATTAAATGCTATTACAGATATTAGAGTTGTTGCGGATATTGATCCTGTTGAAAAGCTCGGCATTTGTCTACACATTAAGTTGCTTACACTATACAGATAGTTAAGAGGGGGAGTTAGAGTATATCAGCTTCACAACAAATCAAAATCAGAGTTGTTCGTAGAATATCATAGGGAATTACTATTATTATTATTATTATAATTTGTAAACTTAACTCACAGTCCTTCAAGCTATTATGATTTTGACAAACGAAACTCGAGAGTGAGAGAGAGAGAGAGAGAACGATAAGATGAGCCACAAACTAATCATGCTGAAGATCGATCGAAGACGCAACTCGTTTCTTTGGATGGGCTCAAACAGCCAACTCGTTTATATTTACTAACAGTATTAATATTAATATTATGATTATAATTATTCTGTTCTCGCTGTGTGTTCAGAGTTGCATTCATTTACACCACTGCTAGAGAGAGAGCATCACTAGACGCTAACAGAGCTGCAACTGGCACAGCAGCAGCATCAGCAGCAGCTGTTAGTTAACAGCGCTCGCTCTGTTAGTGCGTCTGTTAGCTTAAGAGCGCTTACTTGAGCGCCTCCTTCACACGCTGCTCCCACTCTGCGCGACGCTGGTGAATGCCCTTGAACTCGCCCACTGTCGCGGAGCGTTCTATGGGCTTGGTGGGCGTGGCATCTGTAACTGTTGCTGCTGCAGCGGCTGTTGGTATTGCTGTTGTGGCTGGCTTTAGCTGCAGCGAGTAGCGCTCACTGGCTGGCTTGATGCTGGGACTGTTCGCCTTGCTATTGCTATTGCTGTTGTTGTTGTTGCTTTTGTTAGTATTGTTGCTGTTGCTGTTGCTGCTGTTGTTGACTGTGGAATTGCGCGCATTGCTGACCTTTATGGGCGGCAGATTGGACAGCTTCTGTGGCGCCGCCTGCACATTGTTGTTGTTGTTGCTGTTGTTGAGATTTCGAAAGTCCGCCACGGTGCTGCGATTGGTGCTGGGCGGCTGGGCTGCAGCTAGCTTCGGCGGCTCGCTGCTGGGCGTCAGCTTGTCCAGCTTCTCCTCGCTGTTCGAGTGGTTCTCCTTGTCGCTGTCGACGCTCTGGCTGCCAGCGGACATCTTCTTGTGACTGGCCACCGCCACCTGAGCCATGGCCACCACATCGTCGTCCTTGACCTTGAGCGAGCGACGCGCAAACACCTTCATCAGCTCGGGCGTGGCATCCTCTGGCGCCACATTGCCATTGCCATTAGCATTAGCATTGGCATTGCCATTGGCGCTGGCAAATGACTTCTTGCGCAGCACCACACCATTCCCATTCCCATTCCCGTTCCCATTCCCGTTGCTGGCCTCTGGCGTGGTGGGCGTGGCTGGCGGGGTTGCCTCCGGCTTGCGCTGCAGCTCCTCGCCG
Source organism: Drosophila repleta (assembly GCA_018903745.1). NCBI lineage: Eukaryota > Metazoa > Arthropoda > Insecta > Diptera > Drosophilidae > Drosophila > Drosophila repleta. The sequence continues at coordinate 15,365,888 of JAEIGN010000497.1, read as the reverse complement.
ACGGACTTCTTGCGCTCGTAGCGCAGCTCCGTCAGCTTGCGCTCCTCGTTGAGGAACAGCCGCTTGCGCTCCTCCAGCGAGAGGCGATTGGCAGCCGCCGGCTCCTCCGCTGGCTTCTTTGGTGTGCTGAGCAGCTCGCTGCTGCCGCCGCTGCTGACGTAGCTCGAGCGCAGGCTACGCTGGCTAATACTGTTGGGGCTGTTGGCACTGCTCAGTGGCTTGGGCGGCGCGCGCTCTACGATCTGTATGCTGCCGGTGCTCTCGGCGCTGAGGCGGCGCATGGAGAGATCATCGCTGCTCTGACTGCGCTCGGTGGGCGTGGCAGGCGACTTAACGTTCTTGGCCAGCACCAGGTGATTGGCTTTGCTATGCAGATGCGCTGGGTCCACGCGATTCAGCTGGATCTTCATGAACTCCGGCTGCTGTGGGCCATTGACAGCGGCGACGGCGGCGGCGACGGCGGGCGGACTGACGGGCGAGCCAATGGCAATCGTTGTCGTTGTCTGCTTCAGCTCCAGCACCTTGGGTCGCTGGGGCGCCTCAACTGCGCCGGACTTGCGCAGCAAACTAACCATCGGCGACTTCACAATCAAATCGATGTTCTGCTCGATCTCCGAGATGTTCGCCGGACCCGGACTGGGCACCAGCAAGGCGGAGTTGCGCTGCGGCGACAGCTTGGCCTGCTGGCTGCTGGGCAGCTTGCCCGTGGACTCAGCTCGCGCCTGCAGCAGCTTGTTGTCATTGATCTCGAAGCCGAGCGAGACGCACTTGGCATTCGGCGACATGGGCGACTGGGGCGACATGGGCGACATGGGCGATTGCTGCTGCTTGTAGTAGGCGGGCGGCAGGCGGAAGCTGATCGATAGATCCGGCAGGCTGGGCATGTTGCTGTGCATGGATGAGGATTCAGTGGATACGCTGCGCTCCTCCTGGTAGTTGCGGAAGCTGCGCGACTTCTCCACCGTCTTGCGCTGCTTCTCCTCGTAGTAGAGCGGCGAGGGCTCGTCCGTGCTGGTCTCCAGCGAGTTCGAGGAGCTCGAGTGCTGGCCCATCGAGTCGCTCGAGCGCGAGAGCTTCTGCTGGAACGCGCTCAGGTTGACTATGCGCGGCTTGCGCTCGAAGTGACCGGTCGTGCTCTGGGCCTGCTCCCGCACCAGAGCCGTCGACTGGAAGGTGTCGTTGCCGCGCGAGCTCTTGGACAGCAGATTGGTGACGTCGCTCTCGGGGCTCGTGGCGCCCAGCTCCTTGGGCAAATAGCGCTGGCGCGCCGCTGGCCCCGACTTCGGCTTCAGCGCGGTGGGCGGCTGCGGATGGACGCCATAGTTACTGACCATGGCGTTGAGGCCGTGCTTGCCCTCGTTGTGGATCTCGCGCTTGATGATCTGGCGCGTCTCCTGTATGTTCTGCTCGTGCGACGTGGCGCTGCGCGACTTGTTCGGCACGGCGACGGGTTCGCGCGATGCTGCCTCCAGGCAGGAGGTCGAAATCTGCAGCTTCTTGGCCAGATTCTGGCTGCTGTCCAAGTCCTCCAGCCCGTCGTTGGCCCGCGCAATGCTGCGCTTCGAGTTGCGCTGCATGAGCCGGCGCAGGAAGCCATGCTCGCTCGAGTCCGGGGCGGACGAAGTGGTCACATCATCGCCATCCGTCGAGGACTCGCCGCGGCTGTCGAACAGCGCATTGGCCGCCTTAAAGGTGAGCGCGCGCAGGCCAAAGGCTTGGGTGGAGGAAGTGGTGGACTGAGCTGTGCTGCTGCTGCTGCTGCTGCTGCTGATGGTTGTAATCGTTGTCTTGGCGGTGCTGCTGTTGGCAGTGGCAGAGAGCGAGCTGCCCGGAGGTAGAGAGCGCGTCTTGGTCTTCAGATCCATTTCTGCAAAAGATCAGGCATTAGCTGGGATCCCTTAGTTGAGCTGCATCCAGCTCACTTACCCTTGACAGCCTTTAGGCTGGGATTGGTCGCCTGGGTTAGGTTGAGCTTCTGGTTGAGCTCCTCATTGGCCTCGGGTATGGAGGTCTGTAAGGAAAGTTAGATATGATTTCTATTGCTTATTGTTGGCTGATCGTAACCCACCTCCAGCGTGCGCCTGTGCTGCCGCGTGGGCACCTTCTTGATGGGGCGTATGGCCATCTTGTGCTTGGCGGCGGCGTGCGAGAGCCGCTGTCGCTCCAGGCCCACGGCGTCCACGTCGTCCTCCTCCTGATGCTCGCGCAGCACAACCGAGCTGACGTTGTCCGTGGAACTCGTGGCCTGGATCGCCTGTTGTCTATGGCTGTGGCTCTGGCTGTCCTCGTTATCGGTGCTGTTGACGCTCAACAGGCTGAGGGAGGACACCTCGCGCGGCTGGCAGCCAGCCGCCTTGCGGCTCTGCCCGGCGCCGGCATGCCGCTGCGGCGACACGGGGCTGCGCGGCAGGCCCAGATCCTCGTCGGAGGCATCCGTTGGCCTGTTGCGGCGCTTGCGCAGCACATCTGTCAGCTCTGCCTGCAACGGAACATAAAGAGGACTTGAGTTGAATGTCTCCTTAAGCTGGCAGAGGAGATCTGTTTTCTGTTGAAGTCTGTCGGTCGTGTGGCTTTACCCAGCTCTTCCAGCGGAACACCAGGCGCGCGCGCAGGCAGCTGCGACTCAGGCGACTCTCGCCGCCCGCCATCTTGAACGGATTCTGCTTGAAGTCAATCATTGCGACAGCCTCGTCTCGCGCGGAGAAGGCGTCCAAAGATCGGATCTAAAGACAAGCGCTACTTGAATACTGTGTGGAACCCTTACCGAAAACGAGAGCTGAAACGGCTTGCCTTGAATGTTGCGGCTGCCCGCACTTCCGGCTACCATTTTGTGGTCACACGAGGGAGCTGGGCAGAGAAACGAAGCTTTTTCTTCACAGCTAATAAGGGCTATTGTTACGAGCCAGCCAGCCACACGCGATCTATGAAATTTCACTTTCTTGCCAGCGAGAGACGATGCGAGCGCGACCAAGTGCAATGTGCAACTGAAACGGAATTGCGCCGAGGCCGAGGCAGGGCAAGGCAAGGCAGACGGACGGACGGACGGGCGGAGGGACAGCTGGCAGCAGACACCCTCAACAGCAGCTGTGGGCTGTAACAATGCCTGTGAAATGCTATATCTCAGCGACTTTTTACCTAGCCGTAGACACAAACATAATTGGACGCAGGCAGGCACTGGGAAATCTGTTTATTGTCATACGAAGCGCAGAGCAGTTCAAGGGTAAGACTAGGCTGGGCTGGGCTAGGCTAGGCCAGGCAAGTAAACAAATGCAACAGCTTTCCCCTCGAGCAGCCTCTACTTCTCTCATCTCCCTCTCATCTCTGACTACCTCTCATCTCTCTACCTTCTATCTCTGCTCCCCTCAACACACTACCATCGTCTCTACCACTCATCTCTCTCCCTTCCATCTCTCTCTATTTATATACATCTGTTAGACACTGCCTGCAGTTTCTTGCATTAATCAGCATCTCTGGCGCATCTCCATATTCCTGCCTCGCCCAACATCTATTTTTGTATGTGTTTCTAAGGATCTCAAGCGCCTAGGTTAGAGACCTTGTTATAAACAGTCCAAATATAATTTGAATAGCATTTTGGTGTTTCATTTTCAAGCGAGAGTTCAATGCACCAGTTGCTTTCGACACTTCATTAGAGCTGTTTAGAGTAGAACTCTGCCTCATAGTAATGGCCGCTCCTACCAGGTAGTACAGGTAACTCACAGTTGCTGCTGCGGCCAGGAAATGCACAGCTGCTACCTGTCTGGCTCGCTGGCTCGTCACATTTCATGATTTATTGGCACACTCGGCCAGAGTGGGCCAGCGCGTGGCCACTGGCCTGGCCTGGCCTGGCCTGGCTTAGCATGCAACCGCCTGCCACAGATTACAACAGCTCAGCTCAGCTCAGCCAGCTGTGCGACGAGTGACAGAGCAGGTGTAAGACAGCAAAATAAACGAATTTAATTATATTTGAAGTCGTTTTGGCCAAAAAAACATAAGAGAAGGCGAAGCAATTTAGAGACTTACTCAATGCATAGGCAAAATGGGCGAAGAGAGCAGAGACTTACTCAATGCATAGGATTTTTGTATAGAATAAATAGGCTAAAAATTGAATAGGGACTTTTTATAGGATAAATAAAGGAAAGGAGAAGAGAACTCCTCAATTCAAGGAACTTTTCATAGGATAAATAGCAGATAAAGAGCAGAGACTTGCTCAATATAGTGTACTTCCTATAGACTAGGATAACCATGCAGAAAGTAAAGATCTTCCCACTCATAGCCCAAGCCTGCAGCTAGACACAAGTCTAGCAATTCAGCTTATCCTCAGCTTATCACATCCTCAATTAAGTCCATTCACATATGCAACTCACAACTCTAGCCGCAGTCGTATGCAAATCAAAAGTTTATGCAATCTGCGAGCCCACCAAGCAGGAAGTCTCTTTAGGCTCCATTTACCAACAAAAAAGTGTATATGAAATTGTGAATGTGGGTCGTCGCAATTGGATTAGTCGATCTGCACGTTTGATTTGGACAAAGTCCTACGGGCTAGACGCGAACAGGTTTCAAGCAGCGAGTTTCTCAGCTCATGCGCTGCTGCTCTACAGCAGCAGATAGCCAGAGTCAATTAAACTAAAGCGTGTGAATTGCAGCGTCGCCTGGTGTCTCCAAGCCTCCGCTGTCTAGGCTCAGGCAACCTCGTTCGCTCGCTCGATCGCTATGCGTGTTACCGTGTTACCATATTGCTGTCATCAAGTGGACATACAGTGAAAATTGAATGACTGCCTCGCCTCGCCACGCCGACTGTCGCTTGTCGTTCAATTGGCCCCATTATGGACATTAACTAGATGTTTTTCTCCTTCTGCAGAGGGTGCCTCCATCTCCCTCTCCCTCTCTCTCAATCTAAACTGGTTACAGCTAGTCTTGGCCTGGTCTGAGTACTTCTAGAGCCACAGGAAGCGCAGGCCTTTCAGCCCAATCAGCCAGAGACTTAAGCTTAGCTTAAACTGATTATAGAATGTGGTTTTTACTGGCTTACTAGCTCAAAGATGATGTTTGGCTCGGCTTAAAGCAGTTCATATCTGCTTTAAGGCCTTAGCTTATACTTATTCACAAAGTTAAAAAGGTATATTGGTTTTCTTAGATTACTTTTTGCATATGATTCATATATTTCTAGCTTGATAACTGCCAAGGCGTGAGTTCTTTAAGCCTCAGCGCTCCTTGAATAAAAATTCGAATAATCTGGGAAGAAATCTATATATTCCTCGGAGGTTTTTATGAAACGTGCTCTACTGACTAAAGCTATAGCCAACTATTCTCTCCTACAAATTTCCAGATAGGTTCATATCATCTAGATCTATCATCTAGTTATGTATCCAGACCCATGTCAGCTAAATATAATTTAGTTATATCTGGAAATACATATCATCTAGATATCATTTAGTTCCAGATATCTATCATCAAGTTAATTTCCAGCTACATATCATCTAGATATCATCTAGTTATACGTCTGTAAGAGTATATTTGGGTATAGCTACAGTCACTAGCTTTCTTTCTAGTCTCCAATACCTGTTCCTAAAGTCCTCATCTCTGCCTTGTCCCTCCTTCTCATTTTCCTTCTCTCTCCCTCCCTCTCTCTCTCACCCTCTCTCTTCCTACTATCAAAAGTCTAACAAGAAAGTTCCATAAATTAGTTATTTCTATATGCATCATATATGCTTCCAGCTAGTCATCCAGCTCTCTGGCTAGCGATAAGAGATGCCACAGTATTCAAGTATCTTAAATCAAATAACAAAAGCACAGTCGACACACACACACACACACTCTGTAGTACACACACTTCAGTATAGAATTGAACTTTTTCACTTGGAGCGATTTCTATATTCTATTTATTTGGCCATTGATAGAGCTGCGCGCGCTGCATTGCCGACGTCTCGTAGCAAACTGATTTAGCGGAAAACTTAGCAGGAGTTCAATAGCACAGAAACAGAAAAGAAATGCAATGGATTTGCTAACCAGGTTGGCAAATAAGCCGAGAGACAGAGAAAGAGGGAGGGAGTGGAGGAGGGGAGAGAGATGGGTCGAGAGAAGCGGCCAACTGACAGTCAAGTGGAAAAAGTGGAATAACAAGAAGCGAGGCAGCAGCTAAAACGAGCCGCGAGCCGCGAGCTGCAAGCTGCAAGCTGCAGTAACTTGTTTGGCCAGAAATTGAAGAAGCATTAGAAGCAGAGGCGAGGCAGAAGCCACACATTGCCACGCGCTGCTCCGAAAGAGTTGCGCCCACTGCAAGTTGGCTAACTAACAGTAACCGGCCAATAGATAGCTGGCGGTTGCAGTGGCTTCGCTTGGGGCATTTGACTATTGCAGCGCGTGCGGCCAGCCTCTCTGCATTTCTTCTTTCACACCAGAGCGCGGCGATTATGCAGTCAAAAGTGGCGCGGACGTCGACACCAAACTTAGCTTATGCAATTGCGAGTCAAGCAAAAAAACTATAGTAAAGTAAGATCACAGTCTATTATGGATGACTTACTACAGCGATACCCTGTAAATTGGACTAGCTTACAAATTTGAGGAGGCGAGGAATGGGTAGAGAGATAAAAGTTAACTGAAAGTTGAGAGTAGAAGAGTAGCAGAGTGAGGAGTCAATAGCATAGGCTATAGCTATACCCTGTAATTTACTACTACTAATGCAACTGTCTCTAGCATACAGATTTAGGGGAAGTTTAACTTTGGAGTAGAAGTAGAAGAGTAGCAGAGTGAGCAATCAATAGCATAGGCTATAGCTATACCCTGTAATTTTTACTACAGATACATACAGATTTAGGGGAAGTTCCACTTTAACTTTGGAGTAGAAGTAGAAGTAGTAGCAAAGAGAGAGAGTCAGAGAGAGAGAGAGAGAGAGAGTGCTATCAGTGACTTAGCTTACAGCCTATACCCTGTAGTTTTTTAATAAAGCTAGAAAAGATAATAATAAACATTTCTAGGGACTAAAAACCTTTACTAAGCATTCGAGCAGATCAATAGTTAACAGCTGATACTAGCCTCTACGCGGCTACCCTGTAAATGCCTGACAAATTTCCAGAGAAAAGGCATGGGATATGAGGAAAAGTAGAAGAGCAAGGTATCCATGACATACCCTATAGGTATACCCTGTAATACAATTTCAAATTATAGAGACTAAAAACTTAATCGATCAACAGTGAACAGCTGATCATACCCCCTACAAGCTATACCCTATGCCCCAGCTTGAACTGCAGCTCAATTGATTTCCCTTTTTCAGATTTGTTGACTGGGTCGATGACCAATTGCATTGCTGCCACCCCATGCCCATGCCCATTGCCTATGTCGTCAGCTCCATATGAAAATCCAAGCAAATTGAATTTGATTAAAATCAATTGAAATGATTCTCAGTCAATGTGAATCAGCGGCAGTCAAGCAGCGAGTACGCCAACTGGGGCACAACAACCCTTCACAGCAGAGTCAATAAATACCGCCGCCTGCACTTTGGGGTTGCGTCTGCTGTGGGGCTGCCTGCGGCTGAGTCATGTACACTTCAACGCGAGGGCAACGAGGGAGTTCCGATCGATACAAGCGGCCCAAAAATAAATTTACGCATTAATCACATTGCCTTGTAGGCGTTAATAGCGAAGCCATTTACGAGGGAGGCGCGTGTGCGCTGTACTCAGCAGTTTTGAGGAGAAATTATGGGAGAAGAAACTAGGAATTTGTTAAGTATTTGATATGTCAATATATACCAGAAGACTTGCATTTATATATATAATATTAAATATATTAAAATACTAAATGGGATCTATTATAATAGATAACTCAGATAGTCTTTGAATGAAGAGCTAAAGCTTAAGATATTTTATGACTGAGGTCAAGCACTCAAAGTTAAACTCAACTCGTATGCTTATCTGTACGTCCGTCAGTCACTCCGGCCGGATAGGATCTATTATAATAGATAGTTCAGATGAAGAGATTCAATTTAAGAAGTTTTATAGCTGAGGTCAATCACTCAGAGCTAAACTCAGCTCGTCGGCTTATCTACCTATCCGTCCGTCCACCACTCCGGCCGTCTTCTGCATGTATAAGCATGTATACATATTAGATGTGATCTATTATAATAGATAGTTCAGATGAAGAGATTCAGTTTAAGAAATTTCATGGCTGAGGTCAAGCACTCAGAGCTAAACTCAACTCGTATGCTTATCTGTCCGTCCGTCAGTCACTCCGGCCGTCTTCTGCATGTATAAGCATGTATACATATTAGATGTGATCTATTATAATAGATAGTTCAGATGAAGAGATTCAGTTTAAGAAGTTGTATGGTTGGGATCAATAACTCAGAGCTAAACTCAACTCGTCGGCTCATCTACCTATCCGTCCGTCCACCACTCCGGCCGTCTGTTACATGTATAAGCATGTATACATATTATAGGATCCATTATAATCGATAATTCAAATAGTCTTTGAATGAAGAGATTCAGTTTAAGAAATTTTATGGCTGAGATCAAGCACTAAGAGCTAAGCTCAACTCAACTCGTCGGCTCATCTACCTATCCGTCCGTCCACCACTCCGGCCGTATTTCTCTTGTACTACTCCCTACACTCTTACACCTAGATCCTCCCTAGCCATGCCTCGCTAAATATTCTTTTATTATGCATAAAAGTCAGCTCAATTGTCGACTGCATCACTTCCTCCGCCCGCAAAGCTCAACTCAGCGTCGCTAGGCGGACAGCAGTTGATAGCAGTGATAATAGGAATACGTCAAGTGCAGATGTCTAATAAATTAAATTTAAGCCATGTCTAATGGGCATATCTAATCTAATCGAGGCAATGCCATTCAACTTACCCGGAGTACTATGGACAGGCTGCTGGCTGTGGCGGATTCGGAGAAAACGCTGTCATGGGACTGGGAGAGAGTTTCACGTGTGTAACCACTGCTAAAGAAGAGAAAGAGAGAGAGAGAGATATGTGTAAGAGGAGTTGGGATCTCTTGAGATCTAAACTTACCCGTCCACGTCAGCGTCCAGCAAACGTTCTTCGCTGAGGCTGCGCTGGCTGTCGGACATGTCGGCTGCGCCGCCAGCGCCAGCGCCGGCGGCTAGGTCCTCGGCCAGGTCCAGTTCCTGCGAGGAGTCGCCGACGCTGCGCAGCTGGCGCTGATGATGGTGGCTGCGCTGCTTCTCTGCGAAGTACGCACTGCGACTCATGCTCATGGCATCGGGAAAGACGGCCACGCCCATTTGGGGTCTCTGCGTCTGGTACATGGCGTCCGAGTGGGCGTGTGACTGGCTGTTATTGTGGGTGTGGCTGTGGCTGTGGCTGTGGGAGTGACTCTGTTGGACTGGCTGCTCCAAGCTGGTCGTATGCTTGCTCGCCGCTCTCTTCTTGCCCAGCAGCACGCTCAGCAGCTCATCGCGATGGGCGCCGTAGGACTTGGACTTGGGCAGCGACTGCGTCTGGTAGCTCTCGTGCAGCTGCTGATGTGTAAGCGGCGAGGCCGGCGAAGATGCCGACACAGACTCCGCAGCAACGCTGCGCAGATTCTTCTCACTGGAACTGCTCGCCGGAGGTGGCAAAGTGTTGCACAATCCGGAACCAGGAACCGATCCCGAGCCCGAGCCCACGCCTGCTCCCTGGCTGCTGTTGCCAGCTGCGGCGGTGTCCGCGCTGTTGATGGTGCGACGCCGGAAGATGCGACGCAAATTCCGCAGCGGATGGAAGCGACGGCGTTTCTGCTGCTGCTGCTGCTGCTGTTGGTGCTGCTGCTGCTGCTGCTGATGTTGTTGTTCTACAAGAAGGTCAACGAGACAGGGCAACTTGTTAAATTTGGTTCGAAAGGGAAATGAAAACGATTTACAACGACGGAAGATGTACGAAGGAACACATTGAAACTACAGCTCAGCGCAGTTGCCCATAGCATAGGCCTAAACCTTCCAAAACGTAGCTCCCTAAACAGCCGAAAATTGAATTTCAATTCTGATTAAATATTGAAGAGTTTTGTGTCGAAAGATTTGACAAACGTTTCATATGCAGCGTGTATTTCAAGTTAGCCCAAAAGGGTACTGGGCTTGTATTAAATTATATATATATATATAATAGATTTTACTATATATTTTAGACTGAAGACTTTGAAAAGTGTCCTAAATGTATGACTCCTCAATAATCAGTCTACACTTTGTGGATGTCTTTGATAATTCTTGAGATATTAGCTAGAAATGAATACCGCAGACAGCCAGGTCCTTAAGTCTATAAAGGATATCTACTCTATATATGTATAAAGAGAGAGAGAGATAGAGAGAGAGAGAGAGAGAGACAGAGAGAGAGAGAGAGAGACAGAGAGAGAGACAGAGAAAGACAGAGACAGAGAGAGAGAGAGATATATATATATAGAGTATATCTTGCTCAGCAGCAATTGATCCCTTGGAAATTGCTTTGTCTCTCCGTCCTCTCGCTCTAGAAAATGTTATCGATCAGTCAATCTTTTATTATTACATTATAAATATAGCCTTTATAAATTTATAGACTGTAAGTATTGTATATATATTTATATATTATCATAATAAAATCTGAATGAAGCAGATAGCCAGATATAGATAGACAGAAAATAGCCAAATATAAATCTATATAAATATTTACTACATTTTAAGAGCTAAGTTAAGCCAAGTAATATATATTCTGCCATAGATACGCATATCAAGTATCCAAAATCGTACTACATAGCGAAATTAATCAAGTTTCAGCTTTGCTTTAGCTCTTGATCCCAAATTTTCATATGAAGCTCAAGGCAACTGCCTAGCTAGACACACCCGCCTCCAGCGGTTTTACAACTCTTATCGTAGATAGCAAAATCTGAGCTATATATATCCTAGCCAAGTTGAATTCATCTATATATAATATATATACATATATATCATTGATTGCTGTATATCTTTCACAATTGATTAAGGGTTGAGCAATCAATTGGCTGCCGCAAATCAACAGCGTCACGGCCCCGATAAGAATACGGCGAATACAATTGAATTGGCAAACGAAGCACAAAACATGCCCATAAATAGGCAGAAAGCAGAGCCACAAAGCGTGTTGGGAGCAGCCAAATGAAAGAGTGACAAAGAGTGAACAGAGAGAGACAGAGAGAGAGAGAGGGCAGTAGGTCTGGCGGCAGGTCTGGTTTCGCTTTGGCAAGGTCGCAACTAATCTATCATTAGTTGATCACAATTGATTTGGAGTTTGGCAGCCTGAATACCCCTAATGCAATATTTTACCTTATGAATAGCATTTTATTTGGACCTCGCTTGCCAGTAACCTCAATTGCTATGCCTGATAACGCTTTTCACACCCACATTCTGCTGTTTACATAGGTCAATTAACGCTTCGACATATCAGAAATCAGCGAAAAATCACGCAGATAACGCCGCTCTAATAGCACTCGCCCCATCAAATTTGAGTGCCCCCAAGGCATTTACATTTGTTTATTAACTAGCTACATATATGTGGTTTAGTCGTGCTTTCGTGCCGTTAATTGTTGTTGTTAATGTCTCGTCTCAGTCGAAGAAAAAAAGGGTTAAAAATGATAATGATGTCATTTGCCTTTAACATGACTCAATCCACGTATGGCATGTGTCACTTTGCCAGATGATTGCATAGGACCAGCACCCCCTTTGACACTATATATAGAGAACATATCGAATAACCAGAGGTCACAGCAAAAAGTATAAACTCAACAGACAGCTGAAATATATTTAAGCTACGGTTCGTAAATATATATATATAAATAAATAAACGAATAATTTATTTTATATATATAGATATTTTATTTTGATAGCAAACTTGACTAAGCTTGACTTTCGACTACTAGAACTATGCACGCTCTCGCAGTAGAGTAGCAGTAGCAGTAGCTTAACATAATTTGTGGATCTATAACAGTAACAGTGGCCTATGTGAAAATATATGCATTTCCAATGCCAAGTTTATGTTAAATTGTTGGGCTGGCACAATGTTAAGCCATAATAACAGATTCTATAATGTTAACAGCATTTGATTTACATTTCTGTTAACTTTTCTGCAACATTTCTGTTAACATTTTCTTTAACATTTAAGTTAACATTTTCTTTAACATTTCTGTTAACATTTCCTTCAACATTTATGTTATATTTTTCTTTAACCTTTCTGTTAACATTTTCTTTAACATTTTTTAAGGCTGTTAATGCTGTTAATGTTATCTATTAAACCTACTGCTGCTGTTATAGCTACTGTTAATCTGCCAGTCACTGTCACTGTTATAGTTTCTCTAGCAGTCACTGTTATAGCCGCTGCTGCTGTTATATATCTTCTGGTTACTCTAGCCATTGCTGCTCTCTTAGCCCAGGCTTCGCACTTTCTATTGCCAATTGTAAGAACGAAAAGCGAAAAATACATATAATGCCGGAAGTCCAAGAATCGTCCATTGCAAACAATGCAAAATGCGGCGTATTTCCCTTAATGGCACAACGATGCCGTTAGCCGGCGAGCGTAAATATGAAATATCGACAAAATGCCAGTCACGTTTCGGGGCCAATCCATACAACTCACTGATGACACGCGAGCCCAGGGCAGGGGAATATACAAAGCTTGCAGAGACTTAGTCATAAAATGTAGTTTTAATGCAAATCAGCGTGGAAGCTCTATAAGACTATAAGTTCAATAAGTTCTACAAGTTTCAATAATCAATAGATAAAGCAAATTGTATGAATATCTATAATACTATAATATAATATAGTTTAGTATTTTAATTAAATTTATCATAGCATAGCTGGCCGGACTGGCAAATAAAATACCCTCAATGGGCTGGAGATATTTTGAAATATTGATCTGTTCTTTTAGGCTTTAAACAAATTTGTTTAGTTTTTATTTTAAAAAATAATATTTTAAAAAATAAATAATAAATAAAATAAATAATAAATAAAATAAATAATAAATAAAATAAATAATAAATAAAATAAATAATAAATAAAATAAAAAATTAATAAAATAAATAGTAAATTTAATGCTAATGCATTAGACATTTTATATTAATAAGTATTATGTATTGTTATTAGTCTTATGAATCACAATCCTCAAGTCTCGCATGACTCTAACATATATAGCCACTGCTCAAGCTGTTGTCAAATTTAATTATAAATCTCTTACATTTTTCACAAATAATACACTGTCTTTGCACAGCAAACAGAGCATATTTGCTGTGCCAAAAAAAAAAACACACAACACACACAAAAAAAATATTTAATAAATCTATAAAAATATTTAATGAATCTATAAAAATATTTAATCAAAATCTTTTCATAAAGCCAACCATAAATTGCTTATAAAAACTCTTGTAAATCTTTATTGAGCTGTTGACGAGCATTGCGCAGTCTGTTATGCCCTTGTTTATTGACATTCTGACTTGTATATTTCAGCCAGACTTAAGTAATTTATCTAAACATTGTAAGACTTATTGTTGATGCTGCTATGAGGCAGTTATATATATATATATATATATATATATATATATCTATTTATATAGACTTATGAGTTGCGTGTAGGCGTCGTTGTTATTGTCATTTGTGTATATATTTTGTGGATGACACAAATTCTGTATTATAAAAGGTGAATAGGCGTCGACTGTCTGTCTGACAGCTCTTTGCGCAAGTAGGCGCATTTATTAATTAATCATTTTTGAGTTTGCAAAATGCAAATTGCGAGCCGAATGGAGGCAATCGGCTATCGGCCAACTGCCAGCTGGCAACTTGGCTAAATGATTGCCGCTGGCCAACAGCGAGTTGCAGTAATTGGAGACTCTTGTTGCTGTTGCTTGTTAACTGTGTTTGTGAACGGATACTAGAGACATGGCTAAGCACATGTGTGTGTGTGTGTGTGTGTGTGCTTTACTTGTTATTCAGCTAACTATGCTTTGGCTTGGCTTGGCTCGGCTTGTGTGGCGGTAAGGTCAACAGCGTCGCAACGGGCCTAGCCCCTGGTTGCTGCTACTGCCACGCCCCCCGCTCCATTGGCGTCATCACCCGTTCCCAACTGGCATTGGCGTGTGGGCAGCTTATCCGCTTTACAAGTGCCTAATTCACTTACACTATATACCGAGATACATATAAATGGCTAAGAATATAACGAATTGCGCAGCCTTCGCCATGCAAATGTTGAAGTTGAAAGAAACCTTGAAAGAAGAGGCAGAGCCAGGGGCAGAGCCAAAGTTAACAGTTTCAACTAGTTTTATGATGCACTTCATAAACTGAAAACACTAAAATGCAATCGAGGCACTGCCTAACAGGCTGAGATAACAGAGCAGCCAATCTCTACATATATATATACCTAAGTCTGTATATATGTATATTCAACGACCTGTACGTAATCGCATGGGAAGTTGGCTTCAATCAACTGGCAACACGGCGTTGACATCGCAGCTTATCAGCTACAAAGAAATCAAACGCAAGACGACGTTGCTCACAATCAATAAAGCTTGAAGCTGTTTGCACTTACATAATATAGATTGGAAAAGTCCAATTGCAAGGCGGCGATCTAATTTACAATTGGGCTGATTATAGCTTTAATACAACTAACAAAATTATGATTAGCTGCAGGAAAATAAATGAAGAAATGAACGAAATGAACGAAATGCCCCAGTTCCGGCCAGCAATTGGCTTCCAAATGGAACATACATGACCGATCCAATTAGATAAGTTTGAAGGGAAGTTACGTATACATATGTATATATCTATAGAAGTTCTCTATATAGGGAACTTATCATTCTTATTAGACGAACTAATAATTAAATGAATTTTCCTCAATTTACCTATAGAAGAAGAAGTTTCCTATATATATTTTATCATATATATAAATTTCGTATTATATATATATATAATATTATATAAAAAGTTTCCCATTATATATAATATTAAATATATAAATTTCGCATTATATATATTATATTATATGTATAAATTTCCCATTATATATATTATATTACATATAAAAATTTCCCATTATATATATTATATTATATGTATAAATTTCCCATTATACATATTATATTATATATAACAATTTCCCATTATATATATTATATTATATGTATAAATTTCCCATTATATATATAATATTATACATATAAATTACCCATTATATATATTATATTGTACATATAAATTTCCCATTATACATATTATATTATATATAAAAATTCCCTATATATATTATATATCCCTATATAATATTCATAGGGAACTTTTATACATAGTTAAATTAATGAAAATGCATTTTCCACAGTAAAACCAATTAGAATCCAATTGCTAGTTTATGTTCTAATTAGAATGTCAACCGAGTTCAGAGCACGCATGCTCGGCATGATAAGAGAAGCAAGAAATTGATAAGAAAACACTTAAAAACTATAAGAATTCCCACTATTTGGCTAAACAATACAATTTCAATTAGATTTCAGTTGCCATTGAGCAACTTCCTATTGGATTGTGCTCCATCAACATTATTTATAGAAAAGCGCCTGGGAATAACCTCTTTAAGCACGTTTTAGTTATCATTTAGTGTCTATATATGCTCGTTGATCGGTTTAATTGTTTGATGATAACTGACCCAAATAATTTCTACTCGCCTCGGGCCACTGTCATTGCAGTCTATAGAGTCGTGACAATCTCTCTCTCTCTCTCTCTCTCTTTGTTTTTTCAAAATATTCCCAAGCGATCATAATTTTATTTTTATAGCGCTCGCAATCGAACTAATCGCAATTTATTTATTGCTCTACGAGTGAAATACCAAAAAATAAAAAAAATACGCAAAAATATGTTAAGCATTTCATTTGGGCCGTTGTATAAATAAGACAAAAGAATCGACAGCAATTTTGTTACCTATTCAGATAGAAATTTCAGCGAAAAGCGATGCAGATGTTTCGCTCGAAATGTTTACAGAGGGTCGTAAACAAGTCAGCCCAACTTAGAGATAGATATATATATATATATAGAATATAGATATTTCGAGTACGTAAATGGGTTTTCACAAACACAAACACGATTATGCACTTTGTTTAATGAGAAGACTTTTCCTTTCGGTTACACTTTATCTATTTGCATTTACAGGAATTGGGAAATTTCCGAGCTTCACAAAATATTGATTGGGCGCATTTCATTACACTTGTTTTTCGTTTGTTGTTTTGAATTTAGTTTTAGTTCAGTTTTAGTTATGAGCGGGGAGCAATTAGTGCGACACGCGCCAGGTACTACGATGTGTTCACCTGCCCAGGTGGAGCGGAGAGCAGCGAATGAATTCGTGAATCAAGTGAATACGAATGCGGCGAAACAGTCGAAATCGAAATAAACAGACGCAACGCAACGCAAACGCCAACAACAACAACAACAAAAACGAACCGAAGCCGAACCGAAGCGAAGCCCTCAGCAGCGAATCGAAAACAAAATCGAACGAACGGATCGGTAAATGTGTTTTAGCTTATTAGCGGCTAACTGATTAGCTCTTTGCCTTGTTTTTTTTTTTTTTTTGCTATGTGCGAGTACTTGCAGACGTAAATAACAATACATAAACGCTGTTAAAGCAGCTGCTGTTATTGTACATAGGCTAATAGCTTTTAATGTTATGGGGGAGTACGCTCAACCCACGCCTCCCATGCACTGTTAACGGCTAGCAGGCTAACAGCTTGTTTACATAGGCTAGCATGAGTGATTACTGTTAACAGCTGGCAGCTACTGTTATGCTACATAGGCAGCTACTGTTTTGCATGCCAGACTCAACTGGAACATATTGAAAATGTGAACTTAGGGTATGCTGACTATGTTAAAGTGTATGTAACAGGCAAATAAAGTGATGGCTGAATGCATAAAGAATATGTTTTCATGATTACGATCAAGAGTAGAGTGCATTTAGCCCTGTTCGCCTATCTGGTGATACGTTCAAGTGTATAAACACATTCATATAATAAATTAATTCCTATGAAAATAATTACAATTTAATATCGAATAACAGTTAAACGTCTTAAATGCTATAGTTTCATGTTATTTATTTTAATATTATTTTTTTTATATTATTATTATATTACTATTATTTTTTATTATTTGAATTTATAATTTTTTATTTTATATATTATTTTTTTTATTTTTATTATTATAATTTTGTTATTTTAATTTATTATTTTTATTTATTATTTTTTTTTTTTTCATTTATATTTATAACTTATTATTTTAATATTAATTTATTGAATGTTACTTTTTATATTTATTATTTTGTGTTATTATTTATTGATTTTGATTTATTTTTTATTTAGTATTTTTTATATACATATTTATTATTTTTATTTATTTTTTTTTATAATTTTTTTTTATTTGAATAATTTTTTGTTTAATTATATTTTTATTTTTACTTATTATTTTTATTTAATATTTTTAATGTTTTTAAAAATATTTTTATTGATATATATTATTTTTTATTTATTTATTTTTTTTATTTATTAGATTTTACTATTTCTCATTTTTTATTATATATATTTTAAAAATAATTTTTTATTATTTTTTATTATTATTATAATTTATTTTTATTTAATATTTTTTTTTTTATTTATATTTTTATTTTACTTTTTTACTTTAAAATTATTTTTTTTTATATTATTATTTTGATTTATAATCTTATTACACTTTTTAATGCCTCCAATCTTTTCCAACTACTAATTGTCAGGGTATCTGCTAGTCAAGTCACTGCCCAACAAGCCCAGTGTTACTTGTTTTGCTGTTGTCATTGATTTGCCGTAGTCTAGCAACAACAAAGGCTCTAATTTGTACATTGTGGCCAACCCCTCAGGCGCGATAGTAACGCTAGTTGTCTAGAACGCGCTGTAGAAAGTTGTTTTTTACGCCAGAGCCGCAATTACATAAACATTATTCGTGATGCAGACGCCATTTCCATTGTTCAATGTTAAACAAAGAGTTAACAGTGAATATGTAAACTTGTTGCTAGTTTGCTGTCTACTCTAATATATATATTTATAAAATTTATAGTTTAAGATGTATGCCTGCTGTTAACTTAACAGATATAAACCTCATATAGACACCGCCTGTCTGCCCTGATGATGTATGGCGCTGCGTGTGCTTTGTGTGTTTCTTTTATGCTCCAAGCGGTTGCAACAAAACGAATTTCACAGCTCGAGCTAATTATGCAAATGCCAAACATACATAAATGCATACATATATGCTCACTTACATCATGCAATAGACTAGGCTATGCCCTCATCCGTTTCTCTGTTAGCTGAGACCTAGCAAAAGCTCTAACAATTCGCAGCTACTCTCCGGCTGCTTAGGGCATTAACAATTGCAGCGCATTGTATCAATTGTTGTCGTTGTCGGGAAAGTCGCAAACTATTTTTTTTTTTTTGTTTTTGCACACATAGTTTTGCCTATGGGCAATGTATGTATGTATGTCTGTACATAGTTGGGCTTACATAAGTCTATACGCACACTGTGATGCTCTAGTAAATTGACTAAGAGCGACTCACCCGCATTCGTTGAACATTCGTTGGCATCAACTGTTGCGCCCTCTGCGACGGCCAGCGGACAGGCAATGGGTGTCGATGTCGTTGGTCCCTGATAGCCATGGGTTCTGCTATTACCTTCCGGCAATGACAAGGGACCCCCTCCACTCAGATCCAGATCCAGCTCCAGCGGTGGCGAGTTTTCCCGCACGCAAGACATCAGGCCGGACGACATGCTGCAAAGAGAAAACACAAATTTATTAGTTAAAATGAAATAAGATATTATAAATATTTTATTATTATTTTACTATATGAAACATATATATAAAATTCAAACAGAACAAGACAGAAGAAATCAAGGAAATACTCCAAAACTCATCTGGAAATTCTCTTTTTAAGCTGTTACTTAATATCTATATATAATGAATGCAGGAATAACTGAAATTAGGGCCCTCTTTAACTGTCTACACTATAAATTCTTTGATATTAAATCCTCTTCTATACCCCTGCATACACACCTACATTTACAATGCCTGCCCACGCAGCAATTTTATCAACTGCCTAAAAGTATGCAACACTTTTCTCCCCAAATCAAGTGCAACTGCAAGTCTTGGCCGTAAGCAAGTTGCAGCACGTGTTGCAGCTGCTAATTGAAGTTGGGCTGATGCTGCATTAGGGTAGAGTAACTATATCAAGTATAGTATACTTTAAAGGCAACATTAGGTTGCTACAGACGCACTAAAAGCAATTAGCAGCATTACAGCGCTACGATTATCATCTTAATTATTGCGGGGCATTACGAGCCACAAAAGTTACTCAGCGCTGAACGTGTTGCACTTTCGTGTGGCTGCGGTCGTAATCGCATTCGCAACGTGAAAAATCTAACAAATTAAGTTTGGCTTTCATTTGCATTTCACACACACACACACTGAGAGACTGAAAAGTTAAGAGCCCGTGAAACGCAACAGCAGCAAATTTAATTATACTACTTATACATGAGATTTGCATAGAGGCACAACTTTTTGACTATGAATAAGGCTAAGTATATATGGGTGTGTGTGTGTAAGTTTGTTTGCATCTGTATCTTTAGCCGTAACGCGGTAATTGCAGTCGCTCATTACACAAATTTGCCAACATAATTATGATGTTGGCGTTGAGGGCAGACAATAAAACAACAAACAGCAACTGGCAGGCAGCGGGCAGGAAGTTACCCACAGCTGAGATGCCCTACCAGCAGCCAACAGCACTCGCCTTGGCCATTAAATGCAGCGAATATGTTCTCAAGGCAGTGTAAGTAAACACTTGTGGCTTTTTTGGCTCAATGACACCAACAGCACCACAACAGAGCAGCATCAACCTCATTGCCGAATGGCATAATGCACAACAGAAAAGCTCAACACGCGCTCGGCTGAAAAGGAAAGTGCCCCTGACATCTGGCGTCGAGAGCAGCTGGAAAAGCGAAACAGCGAAACTGCGAAAATAAAGCAAACTGAAACAAATTGCATGCTCATTGCAAGTTTACACAATAATTCAGTTGAAGAGCTCGCCACAAACACACACACAGCTCGCTGGCTGCTCGCGGGCTTCGCTGCTTGGTGGCTCGGTTCGGCTCGGCCCTTGCTAAACTATTCATTCATATGGAGCCATTAATTCAAATGACTTACGGCTCTTTGACAATTTGTTTTTCATGCTGCGAGGTAGTTTTCGTTTGTTGTTGTTGCTATTGCTATTGTTTTTGTTGCTGTTGTTGCTGTGCGCAAAATGCAAAATATTTGAAAGACAGCCAGAAATTGTGCCAAGGTGTGAAGCAGAATTTAAATGCAATTCAATCAATTTAAATGTAAACAATTAAATATAAAAAATATAAAATAATATATAATAATATAAAAAATATATAACAACATAAAAAATATACATATATAAATATAAAAAAAAAGGTATAATTTTAAAAAATATATGTAAAAACACAAAAATACATAAATGTACAAAAAATATATAAATATAGCAAAAAATATATAAATATAGCTAAATACATAAAAATATTTAAATATAAAGTATGTATAAAAAATATATATACAATTCTTTAGGTTTAAAAAAAGTATTAATATTCATATATTTTAATATTAAATATTAATATACTAATAAGTATAGATATTTATATTTATATTTTTATTTCTAAATCGATATCTGAATCTTTCTAAATATAAACCTTAATACTTAGAACCCTTTAAGCCTAAAAGTTTTGCTTAATAATAATATATTTTAATAATATATTTTAAATTAAATTAATTTTAAAAAAGGAATTAAATTTTTCATTTATTTATTTTTACATATTCTGAATAAATAAAAAAATATTTTAATAAATTAATTAATTATTTAAAAAATAATAAGAGATCAAATTAAATAATAAGTATAATAAAAAAATAAAATAAAATTAATAAAATTAAATAATTTAAGCTTGAATACATAAAAAATATGAATAAATTAATTAATGAATAAAAAAATTAATAAGAGATAAATAATTAAATTAAATAATAAGTATAATTATTTAATATAAAAAAAAAAAACAAATTAATGAATATAAATCAGCAAACTGATTTAGATCTATTTAAAAAATAATAAATAGTTTTAAATTACATATAATACAAATTAATAAATAATAAAGATATGTTCAAATATTTAATTTGTTAAAAAGTTAAACTATTATTTGTATATTATTTTTCATTCAAAATTTGTGTATTCAAAATAAATAACAAATTTTGCAAAGGCAAAGAAGCTTAAACTTATTCAAACGAAACATATAAAAATATATATATTTAAATCATATATACATATGCCTAAATCACATAAATATGTTCTTAAATGAAATATCACCTATTTTATTTTGCTATTTATTAAAATTTAATATTTAAAAGTTTACTTAAATCAAGTATTTTGTATATCTCAATATGATATTTTTGTATATCTCAATAATGATATTATTTCCCACTCTTCTTCTCAGCTACAATGAAAGTTCTCGCAGATTTAAGCATTTTCTGAATTTGAAGGCACATCAAAGGCACAGAGCCGATATTTACATATATGTATGCATATATTAGGCATAAATAAAGCATCTAATGAATGTATAAATGGGCACGTTTCGGCAATGCAAAATGATTTGAAGGATTGCTTCAAGCAATGCCAAAAATCAATAAACAAACAACAATTTAGCAAAGAGTGGCGGAAAATAAGGGACAAACTTGCGCTCGAGAATCGTGTGGCGCCGATGACGAAGCAGCTGCTGATTCACAGAATCAAAGATGCTTGGCCCCTAAACTGGTGCTGCTGCTGATGCTGATGCTCATGATGATGATGATGATTTGGTTGTTTATTTTCAAAAGACTGCGTCACTTTGACCGCAGTGCAAATGTGATATATATATACATATATTTGTATATACATACATATGTATACGTACCCAGTGGAATGCGCCCAGACAGCGGCCAATTCGTTGGGGGATCGTGGTCGCGTGTGCGCTGTTTCATTAATATTTACTTATATATTAATGTGTATATATGTGTATATGGTAGATGTATATAAAAGAATAATAAACACTCGCGTATAAATTTCAGTTCTGTTTGCTACAAAACGAACACAACTTGTGGCTGCCAGCGAAATGTGCGACTAAAATGCGTTTATTTCGCACTCGTTCCTCATGGATTCGCACAGCCTCAGCGACAGCGCTGAAAAAACTAAGTTGAGGCAACATTTTATGTGTGCCCAAGGTCAAGGAGTGTAGCCGGAGCCGAAGCCGGAGCTGGAGCAGACACGCTCTCGCGTGGGCGTCTGCAGCATCAGCAACATGTTGCTAAGCTAATGTTGCTATACAAAGCATGCGCAGTGTGAGTTGAATAGGCATGGACTTCAAGCTATGCAAGCTGCAGCATCAGCAACATGTTTCTAAGCTAATGTTGCTATACAAAGCATGCGCACTTGCAGCTCGTTAAGCAAATTTGTAATTCATAATTATTTAATTATATTATATTATAAAATATTTAAAAATTATATTAAATTTAAAAAAATTCTTAATAATAAAAAATATATTTAATTAAATTAAGCTTTAACCTTTATGCTGTTTACTTTCCCTTGTTGCTCAGATGTTGCTCAAATGTTGCTATACTCTCACTCGCTCTCTCTCTCTCTCTCACTCTCTTTCGTTATACAACGCGCAGTCGCCAAGCAGAGTCCTCGCCGCTAGTCAAACGCCAAGACCTACACACATACACTGACCTAGTCAATGCAGAACACAACAAAAAAAAAGACTCTGACCCCACCAACGACTTCATTAACATAGCCATATAAGGCAAAGGAGTTTATGTCTCAACCAAGCACAAAAAATAATATTGATTCTCTCTAGGGCCAAAGACATTTTTTCGTAAGAATGGAAAATTATTGCTGAGCAGAGTCAATGAACCGAGACAGACTTGTTATTCAATGATAACAAAAACAATTGTTTTACTTTATCCAAAGAGCTGCAAAGGAAACACACAAATTGTTATTCTTTATGCGACGGGGGAAAACGAGTGTATGTGGGCTTTGATAATAAGCCACGCCCACTCTGAGTGCTAATGACTGCAGCTAAGAGGAGTTTAGAGTAAAGTTGATCTACTTTTGCTTCAGTCTGAAGTAAACTAAGCCTCATTCTCGCTGTGGATAGGTATATATGTATATATATGTGTACAATTATCAGTTGGCCTATTGTTCAGTTATAATTGGACTGCGAAGCAGTCAGTACAAAGCAGCTGATTACGCCCAATTGCAACACTCTTAATTGTTTTGCTTTCTTCACTTTTATCATCATGTTGAAATATGAAGATATATAAGCTTCAAAGGTCATATAATACAAAAAAAAAAGTAGGCCTCTTTTAAAGACAAATTTTTGTATGGCTAAAGTTTTAGAAGCTTCGTTTTATATTTATAATAAGTTGAATACCAATACCCATGAATAAATTTAAAATTTTCATTAATAAACAAATATTCATAAATAAATCTAAAATATTTAAAAGATAAATTTTTATTTTTTTCTAAATAATTTTTCATGAATAAACTTAAATATATTCATAAATAAATGTAAAATATTCAAAGATAAATTTTTATTTTTCCTAAATAAATTAAATATTATTTACAAATAGTTCTAAAAATATTAAATAAGTATTTAGAAATCAAACAAAAAAAATATTCATAAGCCGATTAAAGCTTTTTATAATTACTTAAAAATATTCATAAATAATGTATATCCCTAAAAATTACATATATATAAAAAATACAAGTATATAAATTTAAAATATTCCATAAATTGCAAATAAATATTCAAAATATTTCATTAATTGTCATAAAATTGGTATTATTTATTTATGCAATATTTTTTATTTATTTTATGAGCACTCTTAATTTATTTTAAATTTTAAAAGACTTCCAAAAAATGTATTAATTTATTTATAAATATTTTTTTAATAAAAATGTTTAGTATACTTATGAATATTTTTTTATTTATTTATATACAATAAATAAATATTTATTTTATTTATTTATTTATATACAATAAATATTTTTCTATTTATTTATACACAATAAATATTGATTATTAAATTTTAAAAGTATTCATAAATAAATCTAAAATATTCATGAATACATTTTTAACATGATCTTTAGCTTGACTTAAAATGCATCTAAAATTCTCTCATTAGGAATAAATTAGAATTAAATGAGATTTATGTTTTCTTTAGCATTCATCAAGCCTAACCATTTTAATGGCTGCACTACATAAAAAAAGTAATTTTCGTTAGTTTGTTGCCGATTAAAGTCAGCTGATATGAAGAACAACAGCCATTATTACTTATTTTATATTTCCTGCACATAGTTAACATAGTTTTAGCTTAAGTTCTAAGATATCTCGATAAGAAATACATAAGAAATCTAATTTTAGGCACACTTAAAATGTTTCTTTAATATGTTTATTAAGCCACCAACTCACCTGATGTTAATTAGTTTTTTTCTGGCTTCACAAACTGTCGAAGTTGACTCGAAAAGCTCTTGGTTCCAGTAGCAGCGCCTCGAATATGCAGTTACATTTTTAAGTCAAATCCTTTCCGATGCTGAAATATACAAAAAGATAAAGAATTTGTATAAAAAAGTTGTAGAAATAGAAGTAAACTTAAGTTTCTATTAAAATAAATATGAACATCTATAACTCAAACACCATCTCACCATCTCAAGTTCGCTTGGCTTAGAATGTAATTACGTAAGAGGATATATATCTCGCTGAGCCAAGCCCGCAGCCAAACATTCTGTTGGCTGGGCCAGCCGGCATCCGATGCCGAATCCTCGCCAAAAGTGGGAATGAATCCCATTTGCATATTCACATTCACATTCACATTTACATTTCCATCCACATTCACATTCACACAGCCATATCGCATATCACGAGCCCTATTGAAAGCCGGCCCCATTATTTTGTGTGCGTGTCACTAACTGATTTGCATAAAAATGTCCTGCCACAAAAATGTCAATAGCTGCTCGTGTTAGGTCACAGTCTAATCCTTTGGCCCAGCGAAAATTAACATACAATTTTCAGAATTTTACTTCTAATGAAAGAAATCAGCCATCATTCAAGATATAATAGAACAGCTAAGGCATATATCTGCTTCTATATGTTATAGAGCAAATGCCCAAGCCCCTGTTGACCCGATTTCTAGACCACTCAAGAGTGCAGCGCTGACTGCAGCTGTCTTCATAAGATATGCAAATCGCGATCGAAGTTGACCCATTGGAATAGAACCAGCTGAATAAAGAAAACTTTCTCTGCCCACACAGGGCCAGCTTTGGTTACCTAATTGGTTGGCCGACTCCACTCCACTCGACTCCACTCGAAGATTAATTGCAATACGAACGATTTCTTTCACAAATAAAAGACACAAAACAAATAAAGAAATAAGTAGTAGATATGGCGAACAATGATGAAAAGTAAAAGTTTGTTTTAGGCAAGCGAACAAAGCGCGCTAAATGAATTCATGAATAAATTGTCGTTCTAAACAAGTTTTTACTTTTATTTCATATTGTTTCTGTTTTGCTATTATATTTTATGTGTTTTTTTTTTTGTCGGTCTTTAATTTATGGATGATTCAAATTTTCCCTCTCTCAAAATATCAACAAAAATTGAATTAGGAATACTTAGATTTAATCTACATTTATTTCGTTTCGCTTGTTGCTGCGTTCTACAATTCGAGTCTTACTTAAGACTTTTCGTCATCGGACACTTCAATGCCATAATGCACACAGCGAGGCAACACTGTAGCAAAAGTAAAACGGCGAAAACCACGAGACCACAACGACCAGACCGACTCGGCCAGCAAATGTGTCGTCGCTTAAGCCCAACTAGACTACAGCCAAAAGAAATAAACAACAGCAACAAAAAGAGCTTTTATAAACTAACATAAAATCTAATGCTAACTAGCCCAAAGCACTTCAACTTTGCGTTATTTAATACATGACTTAATCCGACCTCGTCTACAGAGACTCTGCAATATGCAAATTACAGCAAAGAGATATACTTGTAGCTTGTAGCTGTATGAGTATTCTATTCGAACTGTTTAGGGCTAAGCTTTGTGAGTTTAACACAGATTTCACGCCAAACAATCAACTGAGCAAGCTCAACTTTTATTATTCATTATCATCTAATGATCTTCGTAAGGTTTTTACGCCCATAAATTCAATGAAAACTTGAAGAGTTTGATCTTGAATGTGTTGCGATGTGAATAAGAAAATAAATATATGTATATACATATATATTTGCTATGGGTAAAGAAATATACATATGAAATATACATATATTTTTTTTTATTAAACAAAATTATATTATATTATATATTTTATTTAGAAAAATATTTTCTTATTTTCAATATTATATTTATATTTATATAATTTAAAAAATATATATTAATATATTTTTAGAATATTTTATATTTTTTGTATTTAAAAATTATTATTTTTAAATAAATATATATTTTCCTTGCACAAATAAATTTTAAATTTGTTTTATAATTTCGTATTTAAAAAACTTTTAAATTTGTTTTATATTTTTTAATTTTAAAAATTTCATTATATTAATATTATATTTAATAATATTATAATATATATATATTAAATTTGGCACAAATAAGTTTTATATTTGTTTTCAAATTTAAATAATAAAAATATTATATATAATATTTATATTTTTTTAAAATCTAAGTTTGTTTTATATTTTTGAATTTTTAAAATTTCATATTCAAATAGAAAATATATTTAATATATATATTCTTTAGCACAAATTTTAAATTTGTTTTATATTTTTCAATTCAAAAATTTCCAATTTAAATAGAAAATATTATATATAATATTTATATTTAAATAAACTTTTTGTTTGCTTATATTTTTTAATTTTAAAAATTTCACATAAAAAAATAGAAAATATTATTTTTAATATACATATATATTTCATAGGAAAGGAAAATTATCTTTAATAATAAAATATCTACAATTTAAGTCTCTCAGCCTCTACTAGCCAAGCTAATAAATATTTAAAAACAAATTATCTGATGTGGATTTCAAATAAATCAGCATGCAAAACTGGAAACTAATTAAATTCAAATAAAAACTAAAATATTCCAAAAAATTACGACAAATCGGAGTCGCTTAGCGTGTAAGAAGTGTAACACAATTTGTCTCATGTTCTACGCGCATTCCAAGTCTCTTTTTACGATATCGACTTCAGGTTGAGCGCTGCCAGAGGCATTAAAATATACAATTTCTTGACTGCTGACTCTCTCTCTCTCTCTCTCTCTCTCTCTCTTCTCTCTCTCTCTCTCTCTCTCTCTCTCGCCTGTTTACCATATGTAAAGCGAACAAACACACAATCGGATCATTGAGCTGAGAAACTCGCTTGCTCTTTGCTTTCCCTTGGCACCAGCACCGCACCACAGCAACCACAACTAAACGAGCCACCACCGCACAGTCTTGTCGCTTCAGCGGGGGTCCTCAGTTTTCGGCATAAATAGAAACTGTTCGAAGTTCGAATGCGATTCCAGCAATTCCAATGCTAACAGATCAGAGATCACAGCTGATGCCAGACTATAAAAACTTTAACATATTTTATGCATATTCTATTCTGTATCTGTATCTGTATCTGAGTTTTGTCAGTCGGGAAACATGTTTTCATACCACTCATTTATATTCTTTTGATCTTTGATTTGAATTGTGTTTGCTCAACTTACGTAATATCTGCGAGAAACCCAGAATAAATGAGCTCCAGATCAACTTTTGCTCGAGCTATGACTCACATGAAATTTTAGTTATTATCTGCTGAAATAAGCGACTAAGCACGTTACAGTGATTAACTCGACTGCGCAATACTCTCTTATACACATATACATATATAGAGTTGTATTTCAAAGTTGTTTAGCTTACGCTTTCAATAGTATTTCATTTGCTCTATTGTTATAATAGGCGAGTCTTTGTAGTCTTTTTAGTTATTATTAAAGATATATATATATAGAGTATATATAGATAGTATTGCCTATATAGGCCATTGACATTTGTTTAGCTAGTGAGTTTGCAAAATGCGCCACTCGCATGCGTCAGGGTCACACAAATTGTAAAAACTCTGTTTTCATATTGTATTTAAACAAGTGGAGTGATTGTGCATGCACGACTTGCAGATACCCTGTAGCTGTGATATTTGAAATATAAGAAATTCATGTCAAAGCAACATTGCTCAGACATTTATAAATAAATATAACTAATATACCCTCCTTTAGCCCATTTCACTTTCTACAGGGTATAGAAAATTAATTTTTTTAATGCGTCAGCGCAATCCAAGGACAGTCGACGCGACATCTTGAGCTGTTTGCATTACAAGAGCAACGAGGCAGCGAGGCATCGAGGCGACTTGCCACAAGAGCCAGGCACAGAGCCCTTTCGCGCAAAGCACCTGCTCAAGCAAATGGAACGCGCAACAAAAAAAAACAGAAGCAGAAGCAGAAATCGAATAGGCGAAAAGGCAGTGCACAAATAGCTAAACGCTTGGCTAACTCCCGAGCATGCGACGTTCAATTAAATGCTGTTAATCAAATACGAGAATCCCGTGTAGTTGGCAAATATTTACTCATTCGTTCGCTGATCGATCAATAGAAAACAAAAACAAACAATGAGTAGGAAAAGCCAGCTGCCACAGCGGCTAATTGTCGAGCTTAATCGATGATCGCAATTAAATCACAAATCCAGCTAAGCCAACCGAAGCGTGAAAACCTCAAACGACCTTTGACATTCCAATTGGATTCGCCGCACAGAAATCAATCAGCGCAAAGGCGTGGTCGGATGCTGTAAGCGACTGGAGTGGGTTTGTCATTAAGTCCTCTGTGGCATTAAGACTGATGAGATTTGATTTGAATTGGGTAGCTCATGATATCTACTGTATATACCCTGTAATGCAGCATGAATTGGATTACTCTTTAATATTATGCTAGATACTTTACTTTACTTTATATACCCTGTAATGGATTGAATTGGGTAGATGATGTGGATTGTATACCCTGTAAATAATGGGTTTCTCTGAATTACTCTTTAATATTATGCTAGACATTTATATTGTATACCCTGTAATCTGATTTATATTGTATACCCTGTAATCCTGCTTGAGCGGAACTAATTCGAGTTTGCATACCCTGTAATTTATTGAATTGGGTGGAACATCAACTTTTTATACCCTCTAATGAATTGTTTTTTTCTTTAATGTTATTCTAGATATTTATTTTTCATACTCTGTAATCTAATAGCTTGCTTAAATATGCATACCCTGTAATTGACTGAATTGGGTAGATCATGTGATTTATATACCCTGGAATGAATTGGGTTCCTCTTTAATATTACTCTAAATATTTATTTTATATACCCTGTAATCTAATAACTTGCTTCAGCAGTATTACTTTGAATTTGCATACCCTGTAATCTTTAAAAATGGCTCAATTCCATAAAGGAGTAATCTCAGGACATTTGCTTAAGAGAAAGTTAAGTAGTAGAGTTCTATGAGTAGAGTATCTGCCAGTCGTCTTCCCCAAACAGTCAATGCCACATGGCCAAAAGGGCGTTGACCATTGATAGCCGTTGTTTGTTAATCACAATATTCTGCAGGCAGTTAACAGAACTGATCCCAGGCAGTAGCAAAACTTGATCATAATTGCAATGTCCCAAAAACTGAGGCTAATAAAGCAAAAATGTTAAAAGAAAGCCACAGAGAGAGAGAGAGAGAGAGAGAGACGAGCGCAAAACATGGGCAACATTAGCGCTAAATCGTTTCAGCGTCTCGCAAACTATAAAAGGTGAAATTATCCGCAATGAAAATGAGCGTAGAGTAAACAAAGAGCCGGACACAGCCGTCAGACATTGATGGGTCTCAGTCTGAGTCTAAGTCTGAGGTTGGGTCTGGCTGTGGGTCTGGCTGGGGGTCTGGCTCTGGGTCTGGGGTCTCAGCTCTGGCCTCTAGTGCAAAGATTATCGGACTAATGTGCGCTAGAGAAACATGACGAAGTTTGACCCAATTATCAGCGTCACTTTGCAAGAAAACGAATTGAATCGAAAAAAACAAAACTTCGAAGACGAAAGCTAAAGCCAAATGTGGGTCAAATTTTGGGTCGAATCGAAAGCAAATGCCCGAAGAAGAAAAAAAAGTACAATTGCTGCTATTTCTTGTTTATATTATCACTTAATTATACGGAGGAAAGCACAGCACAGCACAAAGAACAGTTAAGATTGGCAGCAGGCAATATAATCATACGCCCACGCCATGCCACGCCCCTCGGAGCATACATAATTCAGGATGGCAGCGAAAGAGCGGCTATTTGGTATGCATTGCCACGACTGAGTAGCCAACCTGTTGACTGCTCAGAACAACATTGATTGAAGAGTGACAGGGTATGACTGACTAGCAGATACCTTAACTAAGTGGTAGACTCGGGGAAATTTAGTCAAAGATCTGTGTGGAAGACTCCAAATGGTAAGCTTTAGAGTTTATTATAGAAAAAGTCATTGGACAGCTCGATGTATATCGATAACTTTAGTATTGGGAGCAGTTATCGATGAGAAATAACTACATTTCTATATAAAAAAAAAAAAATAATTAATATATTTCAGAGATTTTCTTTAGTTATCTAAGTATTTCGCTTAGTAAGCTGCTATGATCAGTGATTGAAGATAGTGCAAGTAGCTTTTACTAATTTTGATCATATTTAGCCTTAATGCATACATAAAGTCCATGAATATACCTGACCATTGTCTACATCAACTCATTTAGATTTCAGATCAAGATCAACTATAACTATCTGTATCTTCTCTCTCAGCATACCCTTTTCAACCTCCTGGTTTACTGGGTATTACTGCCAACTTACGTATTAAGCTACATATTGCGAGTGTTCTCGTTACTTTATTATTTAACATGCACAGCACGACCAATTGATGCCCCTCTCACGTCCCTTCAGCTCACCTGCCCTTAGCTCTGCCAACCACCCCCAGCCTCGACTCCCTTCTTGTTACACCTGAGCAAGTGCTTTTATTGCCATTGTCGTCGCGGCTCGTCTCGTCATCGGCCTCGTCTGACGCTTGTCTTCTGGCTTAGTGTTTGTTTTCTAGCGTGAAGGTCTTTTATATGCTCGTCATCGTGCCCAGCTCTAAAACTTACAATTGGTCTACAAGCATGCTTACATACATATACATGTACATACATATATACACACACATACACACACATGTATACAATTTGTGTGTCAATGTGGCAATTGATTCGAATTGCGTGTGCATGCAACTCCATCAAAGATTGTGAATGGTGTGAATATGAATCAATTTACTATTCACTATCAACTTTACTGGATGATGCATCTGTGAAAAGATTTTTGAGTGTAAGTGAGGATGGCAAGCTATATAAATATATATCATTTGTAGAAGATGTGTACTAATATATCTTTAATATAGGCAGTCTAATAGATATAGATGTAGATATTTAGATATATTGATTTCTGGTATAGCATATTAAGTTTGCTTTAAATGCATTATTCATATATGTATATACATCAATATAGTATTCAGTATACAGGTGAATTTATATATATTCAATATTGACTACAGATGAATATGAATAATGCATTTGCCACTTCAATAAGTCACACCCATTCATTCATTAGATATGGATAGTATATTTCTACATATGTATACGATAAAAGTAACAGAAAATAGAAATATTAAATAATAATCTGTAAAAGATATATAGATATATTAAAATATATTAATTATATATATTATGTATAGATATATGTACATATATGAACTTATTGCGATAGTCATAGTCAGTTGTCATGTTGAATTTGTCTCCAATAGTGTTGGAGAAGAACTAAATAGTGTTGAGAAGAGTCTGTGTTGCTAATTGAGAGAGACAACCATAGATGTTGCTGAACGTAGTCCCGTGGGTAGTTGAGTGCAAGTGATAGAGTTGCAATGAAGTCGATAAACGACTAGATATAGAGTGTCAGACAGAAGGAGACTAAAATACGGGGTCATGGTCTGAGTGTGAAAGAGAGACAACGTAGCACGGGAATCTGTTAATTTATTATGTATCAAGGCAAAACCAACGACATATATAACATACAAAAATCCTCTGTAAAAGATATGTAAACATATGAATATATATGTAGATACAGTCTGCAAACTTCTCATTGATTCAAAGTTATCCCGAGTCTCCTACAAAATCTCTTTAAATCGTAATATTTTAAGAGAACCTCGAATTTCGACATAACGAGAGTCGATTGTATATATATATATATATATATATATATATATATATATATATATATATATATATATATATATACATATATATCTATACATACATACACTTACATATCTCTTACAGCTGATTATTTAATATTTCTATTTTATTTTTAATTTTTTGCTAATTATAAAAAAATATTATATTACAATATAATGCCTAAAATAGTTCAATTAATTGTCTTTTAACCATCTATTCCCTATTTAAGCTGTCAATCATATATCTGTTGACTATTGCTAATAATTGCTACACAAAATGCGAGCAGATTGTTTGTAGAGCTTTTTCAAGGAATTCACGATTCTCGATCAGCAGAGACTAACGACTTCGCCTACGCTTGTTAAGCACTAATTATATGAAAAGTTAATAATGTGAGTATGTCATATATGAATATATGTATAATATATGTATATATCACCAATAATCCCATATCATATTCTACAGAAATTGCCTTAGTCTATACACTCAATTAATAGTATGAAATATGTGGCTACAACAAATATTTTCATTATTTCTCTTTCTCTCTCTCTCTCTCTCTCTCTCTCTCTCTGTCTTCTTTGATGTGATTAACGTTTGGCGTTACAATTGGTATTTAGTGCGCGACTAAGGCTAGCTGATGGGGGCTAACAGTTGAAGCTGCAGCCAAAGTCGAAGCCGAAGCTGCAGTAGCAGCAGCATCAATCGCTCCATTACCACCCTGCAGCAGCTCCAGCGAGCATTTAGGCATCTTGAATGCCTTTCCAATTATTTGCAGTGTTTGAATTTTGCGCCAGTTTTGCTGTTGCTTGGACTTGGTTGACTTGCTGCCAGCCAAGTAATTTGGCCAAAAGAAAACTAAAAGCTGAAAAAAAACTGAAATTTGTATCAAATTTGAAAACTCAACTCAGCATGGCGAATGCCTCAGTCACGCTAGCTGCGGCAACAGCAGCAGATTCATAAACAAACATACCTAGCGAGAGATATAAGTATACATACATATATATATACATACATGTATATATTTATATATACTTTGGTTTGTAAGTAGTTTGCCAAAGGCAACAGTTGAAGAATTTTTTAAAAATATCCACACCAAACTTGGCACATTCTCAGCGAGTGTTTGCAGAAACACAAGATTTTATGGTGTATATATACTTTATATATATGTATATGTGTATATACAATTGTGGAATACTTAATAATAACTATTGTTTATCTGAAAGTTTTGTAAGTGCTGAATACAGGCGTGGCTGTCACAATACACTGAGCCCTGCCCTGGGAAACTTCAGTGTAATATCCTGTAATGCGAGACGTTGCCAGTCATCAAGTGTTTATTCGCCCGAACAGGATGCGCTTATGTGCAAAGGAGAATCGACCCTATGCCAGCTGCATATGCACTGTACATACATTATTTGCCAGTGATCAGTGCAAGCTCGCTGGAATGCGGGACATCTGTGTAAACAGACAACAAGTGAGCTGAGAGCTGAGGGCTAAATATTAGCATAATATTAGTAATAAATTAAATATTTATATATACATATACATATACCTCCTATGATTAATAACAAACTGTTATTCATGGACTTAATCAAGGAGCTTGAGAAATAGAAACAAACTCACAAAATATAACATGAATACAAATACTCATAATAATATATTTTAATGATTTATAATATATATAAATATAGCAATATTTATATAACATAATGTATATATAATATATTGCTATATTTCTGCATTATAAATGATTATAGGAACCCGTAGTCCCTATGAGTATTCGTGGTTAATATAAAACATTGAATAACAATTCTTTATATACAAATTAATCACAATCAGGCATAATATAATAATCTATATAAATATATATATATATATATATATATATATATATATATATAAACATAATAACAATATTTCTATAACTATTCCCTGATAATTCATCAATTTCAGCCACTGAGTTTCATTCTCTATTTTTAAGCATTACACGATCTATAATCAAATAGGTCTTGCTATAGATAAGATGATGGACTACGTAATATAAATATATCAGATATTGCCTAATAGAAATATGATAAATATAAATTGATGAGCTAATAAATGGAATTTGCTATTAAAACACATGTAACATAATATATATTAAGGAAAACACAGAGAGAGTTCTTCTCTCCCCCTCTCTCTCTCTCTCACTCTCTCTCTCTCTCTACTCTCTTTCTGTCTTTATCTATCTTTAATCTAAATTATAGAATAATTCAATTTCGAAGCACTACTCAATGGCCTGGATTTACTTACAATTTCTGTCTGAGCCTAAAGGCATTTGGCTTTAACAGAAGCTAGCTAAGTAGCTGCAACTAAGCATATACTATACTAACTTATCTGAACAGTAACAAAAAAAAGGAAATTTTTATAAAAACAGCAATTACGCTTACGCTCGCTGATATTGACTTAGATCTTATAAGGGAAAATGTACTTTAGTTCAAGAAAAAAGCAAAAGAGAGTGTTTTAGTGGGGTTTGCATGACTAAGAAATACCCTGAAACACAAGTCGAGCTGTTGCTTGAAATGGATCTATTTACAATTAAATTTTAATTGCAATGATATTTCGAGTGCATATATGTTATATGACATATATTATATGACAGATATGTATATGACACATGGGGAAATTGCATGCAATTTGACTAATGTCTATGTGTGCTATAGGAGAAGTTATAAGGAATGTTGCATATATGCATATGCTACAGGAGAAGCTATAAAGAATGCAGATAATCTATCGTAAACGAAATTATGATTCTATTAAGTTCAATCGATTTTATAGAAATATAAACAAATTTGAGCTATGGTAAAAAGATCTTATCATAAAATTGTCAATATGAAAGGATAGATAGACAGAATGCTACATTCTATGACTCAATCATTATCAAGAATATATATGTAATAGATATGGCCATCGGCCAGACCTCTATCTGCCCGTTACATTTGCTTCCACTTAACCAATATGCCCCAAACACCCATTGCCAATGGCTTCAAACTCTAAAAGAGAAACCAAAGACTGATAAAAAAAAACTTCATATATATTCACCTGAGTGGAGTATAAGAAAAAAGTGCATATATAATAAATGACATGAAGAGGCTCGCTGGCTGCATTGGCCAAGCGAACGGAGAGGTACTTAAAGAAAAACTCAACTCGAATCGTCTGGGGGGCTCATTTCCTGTTTCGGTTTCTGTTTCTGTTTCGGTTTCTGGCGTGGAATTCAGCTACCCTTTTTTGTTATATATCTTCTCGTAGTCTTCCTCTTCTGCTTTATCTGCCAATAAATGGCGGCTAGTTTCTAATTTGCTAAACAACCTTTAATGATCCCCAGCGAGTGTTGCCAATAATAATAGCCATCTCCCTCTACCTCTTACTCTCCCTCTCCCCGCATGCAAATGAAGTTTCCAAAAAATTAATGTACAGTTAATGTCTCGCTGATTTTTGTCGCTGCGGGGCCAGAAAAAAAATCATTTTTTGTTGTTGTTGTTTTGCTTTGCTGATCGTTTCATATCAATCAATTAAGCATATCGCTTGATCGACCGTTAGCACTTTCTGATTGCATTTTTATCATTGATTAACGAAAAAAAAACGCCAAAAATTGTGCAAAAAACTTTGTTACGACGCTGTCATTACGAAATAAACACAATTACAAATATATACATATATAGACATATATATATATAGGAAAACACACTCTCTCCGACCAAATTTTCACATTTCTCGAAACATTTTTGTTTCAGAGAGTTTTATAATTAATTGCGGTTACAGTGGGCAGCTCTGAATCAATTATATATGTGCATATATTACAGACCTTGGCGCTGCTGTTGACTTCAAAGATCTGCATCTCTACAATACTAATACGATCTTAACGGCTTTTCTTGAAGCTTGTAAAGTCTTGTGCTTGAAATGAAAAGAAAAGTTGCAGCTATAAATAGCAAATTTCGATATGAAATTCAATTTATATATGCTAATGAGTTTTTGGAATGGTAGATCTGAGTTTTTATCGGATTTTCAGTAATGGATTGAGGCAGGCTAATGAAATTTGAGTTGAATTAATTGAGCAAGAATCAAATAGTGCTTGGGGTGTGCCTAGAAATAATTTTTTCTTTGTTCAAGATTTTCTAGGAATTTTTAATTACAAAAAATGTATATACATATTATATTTTAATTATTATTATAATTATTTTATATATTTATTTGTGTCAATTAAAACATAAATTCTTTTTTTTTTAATTTTATTTATTTAAAATAAATTTTTTATTTTAATATATCATTAAATTTTTATTATAGTTTAATAATAAAAAAGATTTATAGCAACATAACATATATGTATATTATATTTTATTTATTATTATAATTATTTTTTATATTTATTTATGTCAAGTAAAACATAAAATCTTTCTTTTCAATTTTATTTATTTAAAATAAATGTAAAATTTTCATATATTATCAAATTTTTATTCTAATTTAATAATAAAAAATATACATTTATAGCAAATATTAAATAATTTAGTTATAAATATTTTGTTTTTTATATAAAAAGCCCAAAATATATTTAAAATTCTAAATTTAAATGCCTTTCGCTTACCTCACATATGGATTATATTATTCCAATTTAAATGGTTTCAATTAGCAAATTGCTCCAATTGGAATCTAAGCAATGAGAGCTTGTTTTCCTGTTGTGGTGGTGGTTGTAGTTGGATCTGGTTGGAAACTGAACTTGTTATTGTATTGCCTTAATCTGGTGTATAGCGTAGGAGGCAGGAGACTTGTTGCACCAACAACTACAACAACAGGAATAGCAAAAGCAATAGCAACATCAACAAAATCATCACGCGATTAGTTTAAGCCGAGCTAAAGCCGAGGCGAACAGCCAAAGGGTATCCGACTTATGCTTGCACACACATACACACACATGCTTACAGGCATAGCTATGAGCGAGCACAAACACAAAC
This sequence comes from Drosophila repleta, assembly GCA_018903745.1. Lineage (NCBI taxonomy): Eukaryota > Metazoa > Arthropoda > Insecta > Diptera > Drosophilidae > Drosophila > Drosophila repleta. Next base: position 15,328,530 of record JAEIGN010000497.1, on the reverse strand, counting down.
ACACACACACATAGGCATTTCAACTTGCAGAGGCAGCAAAAACTTCAAACACAAAACGAAAAGAAGAAAGAACGGTTAACGCGAACATGTCGAAGACTGAATACTCTCGCAGGCAAGCAGACATATATGTATGTATGTGTAAGTATGCAAATATTAATATTTATATACATACACTCTATATGTATGTAATTAAGTGCTTCGAGCTTTTAGCTAAGCCTTTATTCATACTTCTTCAGCTTCCTGCTAAGACACATTTCGTACAAAAACTAAACTGACCTCGGCAAGGGTATGTCAAATGCGAAATAAGAAAAGAAAGAAGGAAAAAAGCATAATAAAAACAACATGCACACGCAGACAAACATAAAGAATATGTATCTTAAAACTGGTTTAAGATTTGTTGGGATTGAAGTTGGTTACTTCGATGCTTCTGCTCAGGTTCAGTTCAGGCTTCAGTTTGTCTACCACATGCATGGGTGTGTGTGTGTGTGTGCACACAGAGGCACTATGCATACATGTGTGTGTGTGTGTGTGTGTGTGTGTGCACAAACAATCGAGTTTTGTACTTTCGAATAGTCGAAGATCGAATTCTATTCTCTGTTACTATTTTCTTCGAAGTGCGAATATCATTTGCATTTGCATTTGCCTATTAAGACATTGTTGTTTTTGTTGTTGCTTCTGCTTTTTCACACTGTATTGAGAGGAACCGAACAACTGTTGCTTCTGCGTTGCACTGGGAACGTGGGCAAATCGAATCACAACAATGATTAATAACGTTCACCGGTTCACGTATCGTTTTGTTAGACAATCATTTTCGTGTACTATTATTTAATATACTATGCATGTATATATCACGATTTTTATATTTATTACCGCTAAGAATTTGCACAACGGATTATTGCTATACATACATATATTATACTTTTTGCATTGACAAATATGTGCTCTATTACAAAGTAAAGCTTCAACTTCGGCCTTGTTTGTACTTGGAAATCTTTGACTTCTTGCAAAGTCGCGATACGCTTACGCTCCGACGCCACACACCCGACCCGACCGCTTCGAAAACAAATTTTACAATAACAAAATCGAGCTGTTAGCGCTGCAGCCGCAGTTCGCAATTCAACAGAGCAGCGCGCTGTTATTTAGCTGAAATCATAATGTTATCGATAGTCGATAATTTGTTTGTTATGCTAAGCTGTTAGTTAACATAATCATGTTCGTTTTTATCCGTTGATGCTGCAAATGGGGAAATTTGAATTCTTAAGAATTAAGAAATACGTATTTGCACTTACTCATTTATAATTTATAATCACCTGACTACCTACCACCTTATCCATTTGCTTATCAGCAAGATATCGTCTATAATGACTGTATTTCTAGCAAATCTCAGCTGCTTCTTCAGTTATCTTTTAGCCGCCGCAATGAACACACGTAAATTGTCAACGCATGTGCTAAACACAGCCACGGGAAAGGCAGCTGCCAACATTAAAGTAACTGTTTTTCGCCTTAACGAGTCTCAGGAATGGATCGCAATCAAGCCGGGGAAAACAAATGCAGATGGACGTTGTCAATTATTGGAGCAAGTGGATTTCATCAATGGCATCTATAAGCTAACATTTCAAGTGGGCTCTTATTTTGCTGAGCAAAATATAAAAACATTTTATCCAGCTATAGATATTATAGTAGATTGCTGTGAAAGTCAAAGTTATCATGTACCGCTCCTAATTAGCCCCTTTGGCTACAGTACTTATCGTGGCACATAGATATGAGAATACTGAAATAAATAAATATGAATTTGTAATGCAAAAATGTAATTTATATCTATTCGTATTTTATATATTAAATTTTCATTTAAAAATCGTGGCAACTTAAAAAATAATCGATTAGTGTGGCTAACTTAAATCCTATTTGGCCACCCTAATAATTTTGCAGCGTGCCCAGCTTTCTGGCCTAATTTAGTGCATTATTTGTACTTGATTCGTGCACGTGCTTGTCCAGCGCTCACACGTCAAACTTTATTGTTTATATTGAAATAAAACACAATGACGGAACCCGGCGATGGTCCTACAGAGCCCAGCATAGACTTCGTGCCAGCGCTGTGCTTTGTGCCACGCGGCGTCACCAAGGAGAGACCCGAGAAGATTGTCCTCACACAAGCGGAGCTCGCGCGAATCATCGGCGAGACGCGGGATCAGTTGGTCGGCGACGATGATGACGAAGACAATGATGACGATGACGATGATGAGGATGAGGAGAACATGGATGTGGATCGAGACGATGTCGTTGCCAGCGCCAACAACCGCCAGTCCCAAGACGACGAATTCAATTTCGAGAATTACGAAAATGAAGAAAATTCGACCGTAACGAATATTGCGAACGTCGTGGATGCGGATGAGCAAGTGCCGGACGAGGATGAGGACTCCGAGGCGGAGGATGAGGTGATCAAGCCCACAGACAACCTGGTACTGGTGGGCCACGTCCAGGATGACGCCGCCAGTCTGGAGGTGTGGGTGTTCAACCAGGAGGAGCAGGCGCTCTACACACACCACGACTTCCTGCTGCCCAGTTTTCCGCTCTGCATCGAGTGGATGAACCACGACGCGGGCAGCGACAAGCCGGGCAACATGTGCGCCATTGGCTTCATGGATCCGATTATCACGATCTGGGATCTGGATATACAGGACTCCATAGAGCCGACGTTTAAGCTCGGCTCCAAGGGCAATCGCAAGAAACAGAAGGAGCAGTACGGCCACACGGACGCCGTACTCGACCTGTCCTGGAACAACCACTTCGAACACATTCTGGCCAGCGGCTCCGTGGACCGGACAGTCATACTCTGGGACATGGACGAGGGACAGCCACACACCACAATCACCGCCTTCGAGGAGAAGGTCCAGACGATAGAGTTCCATCCGGAGGAGGCGCAGAGCATACTCACCGGCTGCTCGGATGGGCTGGTGCGTCTGTTCGACTGCCGCGATGCAGAGGGCGTCAACTCGGCCTTCGTCAAGTGGCAGATCAGCGGCGAGGTGGAGAAGGTCCTTTGGCATCCGACGGAGACGAACTACTTCATCGTCGGCACCAACGACGGCAGCCTGCACTACGCCGACAAGCGCCAGCCCAACCGGCTGCTCTGGTCCGTGAAGGCCCACAACGAGGAGATCTCCGGCGTCTGCTTCAACAAGGAAATGCCCAATCTGATGACCTCCACCTCCACGGAGGGCAGCCTCAAAATCTGGAACTTCAACAGCACCGAGCCAAAGCACGTCTACGAGCACGACTTCAACATGGGCCGCCTCCAGTGCATGCGCCAGTGCCCCGAGGATCCCTACACGCTCGCCTTCGGCGGCGAGAAGCCCCCGCGTTGCGCCGTCTTCAACATCAAGAACTTCGAGGCAGTGCGTCGCACCTTTGGCATAGCCGATGCGGACTAGAATTTCTATTCGATTCTGTAAAAAAAAAAAAAGAAATATATAATAAATTTATATATATTCATTAAATATATTAACTAAAATATTAATACATTTTATATTACAGATTGCAGATAACGTAATAAACAGTGCGTAAGACATTACGTAATATATATCCATACGAAATGCGGATGTGTAACAGAATTCGTAATAAGTTAATCATATTACGTTACACGTATTACTTTGTTCATATTACGTTACTCATATTACGTATTGCATACTACTTACATATATATTTCAGCTACTCACTTCATGCTTAACTGTTAAACGTTACTCTCTCGCGCTCTCAACAAATTTGCAAGAAGTCCGTTACTGTCACCAGCTCTCACTATGCAAAATTTCCTGTCGCTTGCACTCACTGCTGTCGTATGTATGTATGTGTGCTGCATTTCTGTGCCTGAGAGCATAAGTTCAGCTGCATTTGCACTCTCTCATATTCCAAGCTCTCTTGCACTCTCAACGTAGCTATGCTAATTGACCAATCCCAAGGCGCAGTCTGAATAAGCGAGTGCGGTCCGATATTCTGATTTTGTTGTGGCTGCATAATTTCCTTTTTCACTGCACTGCCATATGTACATATATGTGCTGCTAAATTACTACTTCATTTTGCTCTCAGCGAATTTGCAAGTTGTCCAATCAAGCGGCAAGTCCGTTACTCTCACCAGCTCTCACTATGCAAAATTTCCCTTTGCTCTGCCATTTGTATGTGTGCTGCAAAATTCCTTGAGTATTTGCATTTATGCTTGTATGCGTAGATTCTGCTGCTCGATGGCTGTTCCAAGTTCTCTTTCGCTCTCATCAAATTTGCAAAAATTTCCTTCTGCTTGCACTCACTGCACTGCCTTACGTATGTGTGCTGATAAATTCCTTGTACTCTCTCGCACTCAGAGAAGCTCTGCTAACTGACCAATCCCAGACAGCTTATGATCGAGCGAAATGTCCATTGCTCATAATTTCCTTTTGCTTGCACTCACTGCTCTCTCATCTGTATGTGCGTGTTGACTTATCCAAATTCCATATTCCAAATTCCACAGAGCAAACACAGTTTGCAGCTTAACTCTATGCTCATGTTATTATTATATACATTATATATAGATACACAGATCTATATTATTTTACTAAAAATATTATAAACAATTGCTTAAAATTAATCAACTTAATATAGTACTTAAAATTACTAACAATATTTAACTAAATACATATTTACCACACATCTCCAGCAGCATCAGCACCTAGAGGAGAAGAGGAGGAGGACCACTACACTGCACTTCTAAACACCACAAGATGAGGAAACCAACTGAAGCAGCGCTGCGCAGGCTCGCCTTTTTATAGGGAGCCCAGACTTCCACTCCTTGGACGCCAAGTTGTACTCAACAGTTGAGTACTTTGCACTCGATCAGTGGCTGGCAAATGGGAAGGCTCGCTGCTGCTGCGGGCAGCCCGAAAACTTCTGCTGCTCACACAGGCATAGCTGTGTTAGTGCGCTGCAGCGCTGCTTCTTGGCGTTACAGAGACATGCTTTACATATTAGCAGAGGCTGTTAGACAGACAGAGAGATGTAAAGGCCGAGGCATGTACATACATATATGGGTTTAGTTGATTCCTTATATATATAAATTTATATATATATTTCCTATATATATTTTATAGGAAATACTTCCCAATTTAAAAATAAATTAAATATAATTAAACAAAATTTGGAAAAAAGAAATATATATGTATTTATATAGCAGTCACACACATATAGACTTAATTATACAGTTATAAAGCAACTAGTTTAGATCTTATGCTTAGCCTAAGGAAAAACAAATCGAATGAAAATTACAAAATTCCAATTGTGACTGCTCAGCTTAATACAGAGATTAAAAGTATAATTTAAAGATCCGTTAGTAGGAGAGACTAACTCTTGAAGAGGCCGACGCACATGAGCAGATTGCGGCGGGTGAAGTGGAGCGCCACGAAGGGCGAATTCTTGCTGGGAAACGTGCGCAGCAGATAGACATCCTCGTCGTTCTCGTCCTGGTGATGGGAGACGGTTATCTGGTTGCTCAGATAATCATCTGTGAGCTTGTGGAAGTCCCAAAGGGTCAGATTGTTGTCCAGGCCGGCGGCGGCCAGGAGGGTGCCATCCCGGCTGAAGGTGATCGTGGAGACGGTGCTCGTGTGCCTCAGGAGCGTGGTGACCAGCGAGCCGTTGGACAGATCCCAGACGATGATGTTGTGGTCGACCGAGCCGGAGGCCAAGTAACGTCCGCAGATGGAGAAGGCCAGCGAGCTGACGGTGCCCTTGTGGCCGGTCATCAGGCGCACGGATTGGCCCGTCAGCACGTCCCAGAGGCGCACCGTGCGATCACTGGACCCGGTGGCCACATAATTGGAATTGGGATGGAACTGCACGCAGTCCACATCGGACAGATGCCCGACAAAGACTCGCAGCGACTGATTCGAGTCCGTGGCCCAGAGGCGAGCCGTTTTGTCGTAGGAGCAGGACACGAAGTAATATCCGTGCGGCGCAAAGCGCACATCCCACACCGGGTAGACGTGACCGCGGTAGGTGACCACACAGGACCAGGTGAGCAGGGACCACAGCCGGATGGTGCCGTCCTCCGAGCAGGAGAGCAGCAGATTCATCTCGGGCGCAAAGGCGCAACGGTAAACGGGACCCGTGTGCCCCAGGAAGGAGCGCGTCATCTCGCCACTTCGCTCATCCAGCATGCGGGCATTGATATCGGAGGATTCCTTGTCCAGTTCGCGCAACGCTTCGGCTTCCTTCAGCGCACGCAGCTTGGCCGGCGTCAGCGACCAGATGCGCACCGTGGAGTCCCCGAAGCCGCAGGCGAGCATCGTGGAGTCATCGGAAATCTCAGCGCAGGTGACGCCCTGCATGGAATTGAGTATGGTATAGAACACGGCGGAGGGCAGCTGATCCTTGTTCAGCGGCAAACGTTTGCTGGCCTCCCTTAAGGCCTTCAGCTTAAGCAGCTTGTCCGCATCCTTGAGCTCCGGCAGCGGGATGCGATCTATGGCGGGTGCATTGGGATCAGATTTGGATTTCTTTGAGAGCAGCGGATCCTTTTTGGGCTTCTTTTTTTTGGGTCGATCCGGTGCGTCCGGATCGTCGTCCTCCTCCTCGGGCGCTGGCGCCGGCGTGGTCAGCGTCTGGAAGTCCACCTCCTTGAGCAGGCCGTAGTAGACGCGGATCTTATTATCCTGCCGCTTGGCATCGCCAATGTGCGAGCCGGCGGTGGCCACGCACTGCAGCTTGTTGCGTGCCATGCCCTCGTAGGTGTCAAAGTGCAGATACTTGGACACAATGTCCGCGACGACCTCCTGCCGGCGATCCTGAATGTGCCGCTTGAACAGGGAGTGCGCGTCCCGCGACATGCGGATCACGAACTTGTCGGTCTCCATGGCAGCCACCAGATCGTTATCCAGCAACTCCTCGGGTTTCGACAGCAGCAGCAAGTTGAACAGACCCTCGATGTAGTAGCCATCGAGATCCGATTTATACTTCTCAATGAATCCGCGCGCCTTCTCCACCTGCCCGCTGGCCAGGATTTTGAAGTAGATCTGCACGAGAATGGGGTAGAGCACCATGGACAGCTCGTGCTTGTATATGTCCAAGGATTCCTCCACAAATGTGCGCAGCTCCTCGTACGCCTGCTCGTACTGCTGGGCATCGAAGGCGTCGTCGCCGATGAACTTGGCCAGCGCCTCGGCGGCGTTCGCTTCAGTTACCGCCTTCGGCTCGTTGGCTGTGGCTGCTGGTGCCGGCGCAGACTGACGATTGGGCTGATCATCGCCCAGTGACAATGCGGCGCTGAGTACAGCCTTAACGTCGCCATCGCCAATATTTGCTAAGTCGGCGCTGCTGACATTCGCCTCCTGGCAGAGCAGCTCCTCTGTGGCCTTTAATTGGTATTTCTTGAGTAGTTTGAGCAAGCACAGCAGCTCCCGCTTGTCCTGTGCATGTGCTGGATTGTCATTGCCGCCATTTATGTTAGTTAATTCCAAACTCATTATTAAACGAAAGAAAAAATAAATATTTCACTGTTTGTGTTTGTTTTGGTAATATCGATAGCGATAGCTATGTAGCTGTGCAGCGCTGCTTTTATCGATAGGCAAAAGACGTATATTTGAGGTATTTTTGGTATTTTTGTTGATTGTGCAACACTAAAAGTTCAACCATGCCTTGAACGCGAAATATTTATAAATTTATATATAAATATTACTTAATTTAAAAGAAATTGAAGATTGTAAAATATTTGTCAATCTGTAAGGTATTGTATTAAAGAGTATTTCAAGCAATACATTTGGCAGATCATGAAGAAAAGAGTTATTGTCAAGAAGGTACGTAATCGAAATATAATTTTTTATTTATAATTGAATTTGTGGCATTATTAACTTCATTTAGTATTAACAACAGCTACTTGCAGAATAATTGTATGCGTATGTATATGTTGTAACACCTGTGTGATCCCAACCCAAGCATTTAGACTTTGCCTGCCCCAAAGTAACCTTTGTCTTTTGTCTCTTCGCACCATGAGCGAAGCTAATTTTGTTGCGGTAGGTTGAAATGTTTATCTACCTGATTGTATATATACATATATTGATATGCTCAATCCACACAGAAAAAGGTTGCGCTCAAGTCAGCCAAATCGATTGATAACGATGCGGCAGCCACAAGCGAGACACGCTACAGTTTCACTGGGCGCATGCAGGAGCTGATCGAGGCGTATAACGCGACGGTGCAGCTGCTGGTGCCGCGCTGGCCCTGGTTCTTCTACCCTGGCTACCTGATATATGCGGTCTATTGGCGCTACGCCAAATACTACAGGGGCAAGTTTCTGCTCACGCCCATGCCGAATCAGCTCTACGAGCTGCTGACCAAGAACGAGCTCATCAAGTCGGAGCACATCCTCTTTGCCAGCAAGGACGTGTACAATGCCTACGCGGAGTCGAAGGATGTGAACTTTGTCAACCTGATTGTGCGCGGAGCGTGGAGCAAGGGCAATGCCAATGCCAAGAGTGGCTCCGTGCGCAGCTGGGACAGCTCCGAGGTGGTCAAGCAAATCCTGCAGGATACGCCCTATACAATCGTGGCACAAATATTGCCCATCGAAAATGAGCTGTGCCAGAGCAATTGTCTGTATGTGAAGGTAGATATTATATATAATATATATATAGAAATGGATTTGTATGATCATTTCTAGGAGAACTTTTATGGCAACCTCATGGATCGCTGCGGCAACAACAAGCGGCGCAGCAACTGCTGGGTGCAGCTGGACAGCTTCAGTGACGAGCAGTCAATACCCACAATTGCCACCAAGGCTCAGGTTTATCTGTTGAACAATCCGCATGAGTTGCCCGCGGAGGTCTCCGAGCTGATCCTGACCAACTACTTCAACACGCCGCGGCTGCTGCATCGCGGCCACATCTATCGCATCGAAGTGAATGCCCAGCTGGTGGGCACGGTTGCCTTTGCCCACTACTACCTGATCTTCGCGTATCTGAGGGAGGTCTACTTCCGCTGCGTTCACCTGGAGACGAAGGGCAGCGAGTTCGAGCTGCAGGCCGTCGTGGCCAAGAACTTCAGCAATTTGGTGCAGGTGCCGCATGTCCACAGCTTTCTGCCGCGCCAGACTCTGGACAGCTGCGCCATAGCCAGCAACTATCCGAGTGGGCTGCGCAAGCCCTACCAGATGCTGCGCTCCTCCGTGGATGCCTTTCTGCCCAAGCGCTCGGCTTGCCTCTCCTCCAAGCACATCTTTCCGGTTTTCCTGCTGCAGGGCGATCGCGGCGCAGGCAAGACAAAGGTCATCACTGCCGTTGCCCAGGAGCTGGGCATGCATCTATACGGCGCGGACTGCGCTGAGATTGTCTCCCAGGTGCCGTCGCACACAGAGATGAAGCTGAAGGCGGTCTTCGCCAAGAGCCAAGTGAGCGAGCCGCTCATCATCTGCTTCCACAACTTTGAGGTAAAGTCGGAATGATTTCTTGCTATATAAAAATGGTTTATGTATATATTCAATTTCTTTCAGATCTTTGGCATTGACAACGAGGGCAACGAGGATCTGCGCCTGCTCTCCGCCTTCCACGTGCAGATCCAGGAGCTATTCACGCGTGATCGCAAATATCCTGTCGTCGTTGTCGCCTTGACCAGCGACCGGCATCTGAAGCCCATGATACAGAGCCTCTTCCTGGAGATCATTAACATCGAAGCGCCCAATCAGCTGGAGCGCTTCGAGCTGCTCAAGTGGATGCACGTGCGCGAGTCCTTCAACGATGCGATCTACAACCAAAAGGCCTTGGCCAAGCTGCCGCTCTGCCCGCTAAGCATGCAGTCGCAGCACATGAGCAGGCTCTGCACACAGTGGCGGGTCGTCAGGAGTGTGCTGGATGAAGTGGCGGCCAAGTCGCAGGGCTTCATGCTGGGCGATCTGCAGCTGCTCTACGACAATGCTGTGCGGCTCAAGCGTCGCCAGGCACACGCTCATCTGACTTTGGAGCACTTCTCGAAAAACCTGAGCGATATGCAGAGCTCCTTTGCGGACAGCCTGGGCGCGCCCAAGGTGCCCAAGGTATACTGGTCGGACATTGGCGGCCTCTACAAGCTGAAGGACGAGATCCAGAGCAGCATCGGACTGCCGCTGAAGCACGTCCATCTCATGGGCAAGAACTTGCGCCGTTCAGGCATCCTGCTCTACGGGCCGCCGGGCACGGGCAAGACTCTGGTCGCCAAGGCCGTGGCCACCGAGTGCAATCTGAGTTTCCTCTCCGTCCAGGGTCCGGAGCTGCTCAACATGTACGTGGGCCAGAGCGAGCAGAATGTCCGGGAAGTGTTCACAAGGGCTCGCTCAGCTGCGCCGTGTGTCCTGTTCCTGGATGAGTTGGACTCGCTGGCGCCCAATCGCGGCGTAGCCGGCGACTCCGGCGGAGTCATGGATCGTGTGGTGTCCCAGCTGCTGGCCGAGATGGACGGCATGTCCAGTGGCGATGCGACGAAGCCCATCTTTATACTCGCTGCCACGAATCGTCCGGATCTGATCGATCCGGCGCTGCTTCGACCCGGACGCTTCGATAAACTCTTTTACGTCGGGCCGTGCTCCACGCCCGATGACAAGGCAGCTGTCCTGCGTGCGCAAACCCAACGATTCAAGCTGTCGGACAACGTCGACTTGGCCCAGATAGCGGAGAGCCTCAAGAGCGAGATGAGCGGCGCCGACCTCTACTCCATCTGCTCCAATGCCTGGCTATCGGCGGTGAGGCGCACCATTGGCCAGCACCTGAGCTGCGGTCGGGAGGCCAAGGAGCTCAGTGCCGAGCACATCGTCGTCGAGTCGGAGGACTTCACGACGTCCTTCAACAAGTTTGTGCCTTCAATTAGCCAAAGTGACTTAGAATACTTCCGGAACCTGAAGCAAACATATAGCGTCTGATTCTTAAATTATATCTGCTTATATTTATTCAGTTTTTGTTGCAATTTTGTAGATAACTTTTAAACAATTAAAGTTTGTTGAACAAAAATAAGAGTAAATATGTTTTATACTATATATATACTATATAGTTATACTATATATATAGAATTAGTGCATTGGAATTTTTTGGTTTTTATATATATTCACGCAAGTGAAAAGAGTATTAGTTTTACTCTCTGGCTCTACCTGTTGATCTACTCTATTTCTGACTCAATTGTGGCTCAACTCAGCTCAATTCTCGCTCTGCCAATAGCTCTGACGCGGCTGCGTTTCAGCTCTGCCATTGGCTCTGCTCTACCTCTGCTTTGACTCTGCTTTAACTCAGCTCTGGCTATGCTCTGGCTCTGCTGTGGCTCTGCTCTGCCTCTGTTTTGACTCTGCTCTGGGTCTTCTAGGGCTCTGCCTCAATTAATTTGCCAAAAATTATGTGTGAAGGCAAGTGTTATCAGTGAACTTTATTGACTTCAAACTGTCCTTTGCTCATTTGCTCATTTATGCTGAGCATAATATACCCAATGGGGTATATTCAGCCCAATATTTATTTGTCTTCCTTCAGCATAAACAGTAAAACAGTAAAATGCTCAAAACAGCAGCAACTAACAACCTCTGTTAATATGTAAAGCAGAAGCAGCGCTGCAGCGCACTAACACAGCTATGCCTGTGTGAGCAGCAGAAGTTTTCGGGCTGCCCGCAGCAGCAGCGAGCCTTCCCATTTGACAGCCTCTGATCAAGTGCTAAATACGAAAGGCTCAACAGTTGCGTTCCACTCGGCGTCGGAAAGGAGTGGAAGTCTGGGCTCCCTATAAAAAGGCGAGCCTGCGCAGCGCTGCTTCAGTTGGTTTCCTGATCTTGTGGTGTTTAGTAGTGCAGTGTAGTGGTCCTCCTCCTCCTCTTCTACTCTAGATGATGCTGCTGCTGGAGATGTGTGGTAAATATGTATTTAGTTAAATATTGTTAGTAATTTTAAGTACTATATTAAGTTGATTAATTTTAAGCAATTGTTTATAATATTTTTAGTAAAATAATATAGATCTGTGTATCTATATATATAATAATAAAATGAGAATAGAGTTAAGCTGCAAACTGTGTTTGCTCTGGAGCCTTACTCTCCCCGACGCTCTCTATGGAGTTTGGAATATGGAATTTGGAGAAGTTATCATGCTCATCTCGCTCGATCATAAGCTGCCTGGGATTGGTCAGCTTCTCTGAGTGCGAGAGAGTACAAGGAATTTATCAGCACACATACGTAAAGCAGTGCAGTGAGTGCAAGCAAAAGGAAATTATGCATAGTAAGAGCTGGTGTCAGCAACGGACTTCTTGCGAATTTGCTGAGAGCGCAAGAGAACATGGAACAGCCAGCAAGCAGAAGAAAGGGAAATTTTGCATATCGACGCTCACACTGCGCCGTGGGATTGGTCAGAATGCAAGAATGCTGAGAATACAAGAGAGCTTGAAGTTTGGAATATGGGAGTCAACATGCAGTGAGCAGCAAAGCTTATGCGCTCAGGCACAGAAATGCAGCACACATACATATGTCATATGTACATATGTCAGAGCAGTGAATGCAAGCAAAGGGAATTATGTATTGCGACAACTTGTGAGAGCTACGGAACTTTTTCTCGATCGCGTTGCGCCTTGGGATTGCTCAACTTAAGAGAGCAGTGGAAGCAGGTGAGAGCAACGGAGAGCCACGGACAGCAACGAACACGCTTGAAGAGTTTTACGTAAAGAGCTACATAACGTAATGATTTGTATTACGTAAGGAGTTATATTACGTAAGGAGTTATGTTACATAAAGAGTAATATTACTTAAGGAGTTATATTACTTAAGGAGTTATATTACGTAAGGAGTTATATTACGTAAGGAAGCAATGTTACATATGGAGATATATTACGTATGGAGCTACTTTAAGTGAGGAACTATAATAAAGATTTGATACGCAGCTTCTCGATGGCCATCGAAGGGCATTTTCTAGTCGAGCACTTGCGATTAGAAGACTCTATTTACTTTCTCATCTTTGTGCATCTAAATGATCCGTGCACAGCGTAAATTCTGTGTTTATTTTAAGTTGCCGTTATCAGCTGCTGCTAGTCGATTATCACGACGTCATAAAAGCCGCTGATACGACTACGTTGTCTTCTAAGAGTTCAGATTCAGTCTAGCGAGAGCAGCTATACAGAGTTCATCTAATTAAAAATTCCATTGTGGTCTTGCTCGAATTTATATTTTGATTCATATACATTTGTTACGTAATTCTAATCTGAAACATGGAGCTTGTTTGTGTGGAGGATTTTGAGAAAAAGGCGTTCGCCAAGCTGGAGAAGAGTGCATTGGACTACTATCGTAGCGGGGCAGGAGAACAGTTTACACTTGGCCTGAATCGCGAGGCATTTAAAAGGCTCGCAAATCTCTGATAATTTTTATTTAAATAATTTCTAACTTTCCTTTTTTTCTTTTATAGATTGCGGCTGCGTCCACGATTCCTGCGCGATGTCTCGCATATCGACATTAGCTGCAAGTTTCTGGGACAGCAGCTCAAGTGGCCCGTGGGCATCGCTCCAACAGCTATGCAGAAGATGGCACATCCGGATGGCGAGATTGGCAATGCACGCGCCGCTGGCAAGGCTGGCTCCATATTCATTCTGAGCACACTGTCCACCACGTCGCTGGAGGATTTGTCGGCCGGAGCGCCCGACACATGCAAATGGTTTCAACTCTATATCTACAAAGATCGGTAGGTCAACTGTCTTCGTTCAAATATTCGAATATTTGTATTCTGATATCGATTATAAGCGATATTTTCATGCAATTCAATATGCGTCAGCTGTCGCTATTAAGACTATGCAGATGTTATCGATCATTTTCACGCAATTCGATATGCATCAGCAGTTGCTAGCGCCAATTGCAAAAGTTAATAAATAATATTCAATTTCAGATCACTTACCGAGAAGCTAGTGCGCCGCGCTGAGAAGGCTAATTTCAAGGCACTTGTGCTAACTGTTGATGCTCCCATCTTTGGCCATCGCCGCTCCGATGTGCGCAACAAATTCAGTTTGCCCTCGCACTTGAGGCTGGCCAACTTCCAAGGGGATCTGGCGAATGGCGTGGTCACCATGGGTGGCTCTGGCATAAACGAGTACGTGGCTAGCCAATTCGATGCAAGCATCACCTGGAAGGACATTGCTTGGCTTAAGCAGCTAACACACCTGCCCATCATTGCGAAGGGCGTGCTGACCGCAGAGGACGCCGTCTTGGCCAGGGAATTCGGATGCGCCGGCGTCATTGTGTCCAATCATGGCGCCAGACAGATTGATACCGTGCCCGCGTCCATAGAAGCGTTGCCAGAGGTGGCCAAAGCTGTGGGCAACGATCTGGTTGTGATGTTGGATGGCGGCATTATGCAGGGAAATGATATATTCAAGGCATTGGCGCTGGGTGCCAAGACCGTTTTCATAGGCCGCCCGGCAGTCTATGGCCTGGCCTACAACGGACAAAGCGGCGTCGAGCAATTGCTGAGCGTTTTGCGCAAAGATTTCGAAATCACGATGGCGTTGACAGGCTGCCAGACTTTGAGGGACATTCAAGCGGGAATGGTGGTACACGAGTCTTTCTATTCTAAATTGTAATCTGAATTACAACCGAGAGATATGAAAAATAAATAATAAATAAAAAATATATTTTTGTCGACCGATAATTATTTAATTTTCAACTTGCCGGCAAAATAATCGTTTAAGTTTATCGAAACGCTACTATCGTTAATATTCACAATAATCGTGCATGCAGTATTTTAATACCAATCGATATGCAGTCTAGAAAAGCTGTGGAAGGTTGGTAATAAAATTGCTTAAAATAATAGTGAACAAAATATAAACAAAATGCAACGTGAAGAGAAGCACTTCGAAATGACGCTGGACGCCGTGTTGCAGCGTCTCCACGATTTAAAGCTGGCGGTGCTCGCCATGATACAAAAACTGGAAATGGAGTATATGGACATCAATTGGCCAACTTTTCTGGATAACTTTGCCATCATATCAAGTCATCTGACTGGTCTTACTAAGATTCTGGCCAAGGAGCAGTGTCCACCGCTGCGCAATCGCACCGTGCTGCCGCTGCTCATTTGCATCGATCGCGACGAGACACTGATTAATATCACTGAAGGCCGCGTGCCGGTCTTCGCGCACGATATTGTGCCGGATTATCTGCGCACCAGACCCGATCCCCAGACCGAGCAGAAGATGCTGCAGAACGAACAGAAGGCGGCCAATCTGACCAACGATGCGGCCATGAAGCAAGTGACGCAGTACAACAAGGTGGTCTCTCACGTGCTGGACATGGTGAGCAAGGCGCGCGAGGAGTGGGAGATAGAGTCCAGCTCCCGCACGGGCATACAGCAGACGAGCAGCATGACGGACACACAGCTGCTGGTGGCAACGGTGGGCATGGGCAAGGGACTGCAGTACAAGGCCAGCTATGGACCAGGGCCCGGTCCCGGCATGATGGTGCCGCCATCTATACGCGGACCCACCCCACCCATGGGCGGCCCATCCATGTCGCCGGGCAACGTGCAGCAGCAGCTCGGCAAGGCGCCATCGGCTGTGAAAACAAACATCAAGTCCGCAAATCAAGTACATCCATTCTCTCGGTAGCAAAATATAATTTATTGTTGCGCTTTGCTCTTCAATACGACTCAGTAACATTATAATAATAATATATTTATACATATATGTAGATATACAGACATATTGCTTAGGTACTACAATTTCGGAATGTTGGCTCTGATAAATATATGTGTGTATATGTTTGTATTAGCCATAGGCCAGGTATATAATCTAAACAAATAAACGTAAACAAAACAATGTTAATTGAGGAAGATCTCGATATAGATTATAGATTATGGTTTATGCAGGCAGCGCATGTTTCTCGCTTATCAGAGTCTCGTGCACTTTAATATCCTGCGGCGTTGAGGTATCGATCAGCTCCAAGCTAAGCGCACGCCGCTCATCCTTGAGCTTGTCCACGCGTCGCACAAGCCCAATGAACTTCTGGCCCAGCGTCAGCTTGCGAAAACGCACGCAATTCTCCTGCGTCCAGTCGATGCCTGTGAGCTGAATGCCTGAAGGTAGAGGAGGTATATAAGAAGAGGCAAACAAATCTATAGCTACTCTGTTACTCACCATGCAGCTGTGCCGGCAGCGCCATCATGGGCAGCTCCCTAAACTCTGGCGTCAACTCCAACAGCTGATTGCAGCGCACAACGCCATCGTCGCCTGCGTCCACATAGCGCACGTGTATCATTTCATCGTAAATCTTGCGTATATTTACGCTGCAATGAGGAAAAGGAAACTATAAATTTGTATGGCAGGCTAAGATATATCCAGCCAGCCTCACCGATGATAGACGCCATCGGCATCCGCCGCCGCATAGGGCTGGCCAATGCTCAGCTGCGCTGGCAGCACAGTCTGAGCTGCGGGGCTCTTGCAGTGGGCTTGCAAATCCTTCATCAGACGCTGCAGCTGATTATAGCACTTGTAGGGCTGCACCTGTGGCAGGAAGAGGCAACTGATAAGCTGGACATATGGATATATGTGTGAATTACTTACTGCAAAGTGACCCGGGTTCACAGACAAAGCTACGCGCACCTCGAAGTAGGCTCCAATGGCGGGTATTGCCTCGTACTCTTTCAGCATGGGCAGCTGGGGGCTGTTCTTCGCCTTGCTGGGCGTTGTGGGCGGCGAGGCAAGGCCAACGGCTGCCGCTACGACTGCAGCCGGCTGATCGCTGCAGCTGCTCTGGCTGGACACGGTGGAGCTGAAGCTGCTGCGGCGTATCAGCTGACCGCTAGGACTAAAGTGCAGGCCGCCGTCGTCGAACGGTTCCAGCCGCGTCGTACTATGAGACCGGGGGCAGAGAGTTGCAAGGGCAGGGAACGGGGTGGAGTGTGGATGGGAGAAAGTGTAAGTGGATACGGCAAGGCACATATTGGTAACATATGAAAAGTGAAAAGTCTATTTTGGCTTTTTGGCAGTACAGTTTCGTTATTATTACACATAATAAAATGTATGCAGCCCCCTTTTGGAAATTTTATATGTACATTGATGGATAATGGATACTTAGAGCTAAGCACTTGGTGAGCGAGCGAACGGAGGTTAGCTTACGGGATGCTGTGATTTGAAGGTTGAAGTTTTGAAGGAGTCGTTAATGTTGAGATTATATTGTAGCGATAGAGTTTCATGTCAATTCCAGTTTATTGAAAGCACTAATTAGAAACTATCATTAAACCAGAGCAAAGAGCAAAAACGAGTTTGGTGCGTGTGCGTGTGTGTGTGTGTGTGTGTGGGTGTTAGCTTAGGTGTGTGTGTGTGTGTAACAGATGTAAAGAATGATTTATGTATGAGTTGAAGTATATGAATCCTCTGAACTTACCTCTGCACCTCGTACTCAACGCGTATGGCGCTGTTCAAGCACAAATAGAGACTGTCCTGGCCGCGCGCATGAATGGTGACCATGGGCAGCTTGTCGTTGGCGCCCTCCATTACCTTGAGCTGGAAACAATCTATATTAATATCATTTCCCAGTTCAATTACTTCAACTCCACTCACCAGCACTGGCGTCTGCGGCGAGAGCAGTCCACGTAGTCGTCCCACCATCTGGTTGTCAATTGGTGGCACGTCGTGCAGGCGCACGCGCAGCGCCTGGGCTGGATACGAGGCCAGGGCCAGATTGTGCGCCTCCAGGCGATAGATGTTCGAGATGTGCGTCTTGCGCAGCCGTCCGTCGTCCACGTAGTACACATCGAAGACCTCCTCCTCGGCACTCTTCGGTTTGGCGGTGAGCATGCCGCGATACCACTGCTTCAGGCCATCTCCCGCCTCGTCGCATACGCACACCAGCTGATCATGCAGCAGGTCGGAATAACGCACGCGATGCTGCTCGCTGCTGTCGCTCATGATACGTGCAATGCTGCGCTGCACAAACTTGAGATCCTCGTTGGGCAGCTGGATCATCAGGTCGCCCACGTCGTTGACGTGCGAGACGAGCACATGGTTTGGCTTCTGTTCCAGCTTGAGCATCGGTGCGGGCGTGCTGCGTATGATCTGATTGGCCACTAAATCGTTCAGATGTATGTCCTCCGCTGTCGACGTGTCGTACAAAGTACCAACAACGCAAGCACGCCGCACCGTTGGTACTCCACATCCGTTCTCATTAGTCGAAGCAGCCGCCTCCCGCACCGGCACCAAGACACCCTGAGCAAGTCCTCCAGCCTTGAGGAACTGCGCCTCGCTGGTAATGATTCGTGTGACCACGCTATGCCCGGCCAGCTCCTTGGTCAGCACGGCCAATGCATGTGGATGCTCTTCGAACTTGTCCAAAGCATACATGCTGAGGCACACAGCCTGGGCGGGCAGTGACAGGAATGTCGATGGACACATGTAGAGCACGTCAAAGCTGAAGATCACCTCGTCGCCAAAATCCACAAAGTGACAGCTGCACTGACGCTGCTCCACGTCCAATGAGATAATACGCACACGATTCCAGTTCTCGCTGACCTCGACCAAGTAGATCTGCTGCTCGACGGGCTGCTGCGGCACGGGCTGGCGATGCTGCTGCCGTGACATATGCGCATTCAGCTGTTCCGTGAGCTTCTCGAACTGGGCGCTCTGATCGATCAGGCGCGCCCACACATGCGTGGTGTTGTCGCAGTGGGTGATATACATGCTCCAGTCCAGCTGGCCATCGGCCCATGGCAGCTGCAGTTCTGGCATGGCCAAGGGACCCACGCTGCTCGGCTGCACCAGAGTCGGACTGCCCAAGGGCAGATCTGCATTGGCGAACACAATGTGCGTGTTGACGCTGCTCTCGATGCGCATCTTGGGCGACAGATTGATCAGCGACCACCAGTGGTTGGGCACTTGCCGCTTGACGTTCGTCTCGTACCATTCGGGCAGCTTGTGGCTAACGATGCCATGCGGATGCTTGATCAGCTCCTGGTAGAGCCCGTCCAGGAACTCGTTATCGCTGAGGACCGACAATTGCTTGCGCGACTCGTGCGCCTGCAGGCGCTCAATGGCCACCTCAGAAGTGCGCTGTGTGGCCGATTGCTCATCGAAATGCGCCTCCGGGTAGCTAGTGAAGATGGTCTCGCCAATGCGCACCTTGCAGTGCAGCCTCTGACTCTTCAGCTCATTGTAGAACTCGTAGGCGGGCGGCGGATAGCCCATGACGACGCAGTATTGCTTGAGCGAGGAGATCGCATCGTATGCCGGATCAAATTTAAAGTTGACATCGGGACGTAATGGCTGAATCTGCAAGGGGGAATCAAAGAGTTAGCAGAGCACGTCTTGGGTGGAGTTCACAGAAACTAACCTGCAACAGCGGCTGCTTGGCACTAAAGTCCAGTTGATTAACCGCTGGAATTTGGCTCTTTTTGCTGGCTGCATTCACGGGTGAGTCCGGCGGCGTCATAAGCTGTGCTGCTGGAGACGACTCCGCTGGTGGCACAACTGCCGTCTGCTGTTGCTTCAATCTGTAGTTGACAGAGAGGCCGCCAGTTGGACGCGCACCCGGAAACTGCACACGTGCATACATTGGCCTTTTGTTGGCAGCAGCAGAGGCGCCGGCTGGCAATGCCTCGGGCACTGGCTGCCTCATTGGCGCCGGACGCTGAGACGCACTGTTGCCCAATATAGGACGCAGATGAGGCTTGCGAGCACTGGCAGCAGCAGCCGCAGTTGCCGTGTTGCCGTTCATCTCAGCTCTAGCGGGTGTTCCCGGTGGCGTTAGATTAACCGACTTTTCTATAAGATTTCGCTGAGAAGATTGAGTTTCAGTTTGTGTCTCTTGCGGCTTGTACGCCACTTGTTTAGCTTCCCGTTCTCGCTCCTGGCGATTCTTCAGCTCTAGTTTGGCCAATTCACGCTTCAATGCACGGCGATCCTCCTGCAGCTTCTCAATGCTAAGCGCCTGCGCCTTCAGACCCAGCTCGTGCTCCTCCTGCAGCTGGCGTATCTTCTTGTTGATCTTTGACTCTTGCTGCTCCAGCAGCAGCTTTTGTTGTCTCTGCTCCTCGCGCAGCTCGGCCTGGCGAAGTGCGATTTCGCGCTCCTTATTCAGCTGCTCCTCCTGTTGCAAACGCAAACGTTCGAGCTTCTGCACCAGCTCGTTCCGCAGCCCCAACAGATCCTGTTGCTGCGAACTCTGTCTGGCCCTTTGGAGCTGCAGCTGCTGCTGCTGTTGCTGCCTAGGTGGATAACTGGCGTGGGGGACGCTCAGAGCTGATCTGGCATTGAAACTGTGTAGAAGACGCAAGCTCGGTCGAGCAGATGGTGGTGGTGCTCGTGAAATCGATGAACTCTTGCTCTGCTTCTGGCTCCGCACCATAGAAGCAATGTGGGCCGATTTGGGGTTGGGCTTGGCGGTGACAAAGATCTGCAAGAAAACCAATCAAGATGAGCACTTTGATAATAGAATTTTCATTCATTCAATTTAAGTTTATATAAGCCGATGACGTCGCCCCCCATTCACTTCCACTTTTAGTTTTTTTCTTTTGGATGATTCAACATTGGACGTGGAACGTGATAAGGGACATGAAACAAATGCAATTGCTTAATGTGAAATTTTGCAATCAGCGGTGAAAGCTGTCATTAAATAAATAATAAGTTAATTAGTCACTCGCAT
This sequence comes from Drosophila repleta, assembly GCA_018903745.1. Classification (NCBI taxonomy): domain Eukaryota; kingdom Metazoa; phylum Arthropoda; class Insecta; order Diptera; family Drosophilidae; genus Drosophila; species Drosophila repleta. Next base: position 15,307,909 of record JAEIGN010000497.1, on the reverse strand, counting down.
TTGCATACATATTTCGCTGCTGCACAACATAATGAAAACAGTTGCTGGCTTTAAAGCGATAAAAACTTGAGTATATATATGGATTTATTATAAATATATATGATAAGAGTTATACCAACTACAATATATCATATAAAAAATTAAAAAATAAAAGATATATTTTATTTATCATATGAAAATATATATCTATTATTTTTTATTTATTTGATATATTTATATCTATATATATTATTTGATACAGCATATAAGAAAATGGTGAATAGATATATTTTTTTATGATATTGAATATGTAGATAAACTTTAATATATATATAAAAAAATATATATATGTATCTATTTTTTAATTTTTTTATATTATATATTTAACGTTATTTATATATGTATTGAAGTTTATTTATATTTTTTATATAGTTATATTTTTAAAAGTTTTTTATAATTAAATTGTATATTTTGATTTATTTTTTTATATTTAGCCAAATTATTTTATATAATACATTTCTAGTAAATATATTAATATATATATTAATTTATATTTAATATATTTTTATCTATTTTTTAATTTTTATATATCAAAAAAAAAGAAAAATATGTATATATTTTATTTTATATTTATATAAATCTTTTGATATGAAATATTTGCAGTAAACTTTTATATAAGCCTGTATACATATGTATGCATATGTATATGTCTTTGTTTAAAGTATTTTCCAGTTTGATTGCATTACTAAGTTGCCATCTGCACAGTGATTCAATTATCTAGTCTATATTGCATTATTGATTCGCTTTTGCATTGGCATTTTCTTCTCTATTTTTATAGAAACAACCCACAGACGGAGTCAATCTGCCCAGCAACCACCACCCACTGGGCGTCAATCGTTCGAGTGCAAATCAGGCCAGCTAAGCGTGGGGCGCTGTGAGAGAGCGTCAGAGCTAGCTGGAGGCGGAGGCGGTGGCAAATGCATGAAGGCGGCATCCTGATAAGCACAACAACAACAACAACAACAACAATATTTGATCACAGTATGAACGAGTGTCGCTTGGCATTTAAACAATAAGAAGGTGCACAGAGTGCATAAATGCCTGCATTTTATAAATAAATTAAGACAAGAATGGGCAAGAGCGAGAAAACGAAAAAGAAATAAATAAATTGAAATGCATTGCAATGTGCCTCTGCCTGCCTGCCCGCTCGCTCCCTCTGTCCGACGAACGTTTGATTACTTTCACCAAGCATGCAAAACGAAACACACACAAACACTCACACACACACACACACACAAACTGAGAGAGAATGAGAGCAAAAAGACGAACAGCCAAAAAGTTTAAATTGGCTGTCATTTTTTTTTTCTTTTTTGTTTTTCGCTTTGCACATAATTGTTGGCATTTTGTTTCTGTTTCCCTTTGTGTATGTTAGTGAGAAAAACTGCTTAATCAGCACAACAGCAGCAGCAGCTAGCTTATAGAAAGGCAGAAATAATAAACAGTAACATTGTTTACACTTTTGTTGAGCGACGCTACATTGACACGTTGCCTCTTTGTGGCAAGCCAAGCCCCGTACAGCACACGAACACGCACACACACACGCAGACGAACAGCACCGCTCGCTTTGAAGCAACGTAACTTACTGAGCTAGAGATGAGAGCTGAGCGCGAATGCGAACAGTCGCTGCCAAAAGCTCGCTCAAAAGCTGCGTATTTAATGCAGCAAGAGAGTGGGCGAGAGGCAGGCAGAGTGAGAGATTCTGTAAGCATGTGAGCAAATGAGTTTCGCGCATTGTGGGAGGTCGCCACCTCTTCTTCGTGTCATTCACTCACTTGATTTCCGAATTTCTGAAAATGAAATGCATTTGTCTTCTCCAGCAGTTCGATGGTGCTCTGAAAGCCAAGTCTGTGATAGGGAATGGGTTCATGCTCCACTTTGATGTAGTCGCGCTCTATGGTCTGCAAGCTGACCGGCGGCTTCATTGAAGTTATTAGCGAGCGCACCACAATGGTGATATCCTTCAAGACATCTTCAAAGTCCGAAGACATCGTGACTGCAAAGAGATTATAAAGAAAATATTAGGTTAATATACCACGTATACTCATAACATGCCAATCAGGTAATCAAATATATGATAAAGCACTGTGAAATGCCAGCCAACCCCACCCACAACAACAAATATGCGTGCCAAACGATATTCGCGAAAACTAATTTGGGCACAATGAACGCGACACAGATAATGAAAGCAACAGCTGAGCGAGAGAAAGAAAGAGAGTGTGTATGTGCTGCAAAGAGCATGGAAAAAGCAAGAGCAAAAGCAATAGTAAAATAACGCAACGCACCACGGCGGCGCAACGGGACTATTTCTCTGCTTTTCTTCATTCTAATGCAAAATTGTAGCTGCTGCAGCTCAAGGATTTTATACAATGAATATTATATTATTAAACAGAAGTGAGCTCGAGCTATCTGAAAAGTGTGAAATATTGAGCGCTATCAGATACTGCAATTCGAAGCTTTGTTTATCTGTCTTTGCCGAAATAAACATATTCAATTTCAACTTCACTTAATTTGGCCGCCATGTTTGTTTTTACTAGGGCAAAAGTGCTGCCTCACGCATTGCTGCACCAACGAAATCTTAAATTTTGGCACTTACGGAATTCTTCGAATATATTCAATATTTGTATGTACACAGATATAAATCAATATTATTTGCACTTGTATAAATTGAGAGAAAAAAAAAGATTTTTTTAAAACGCGTAGACGCACGCACAATTGGGTTAAATTTGTATAAATTCGTAAAAAGCTTGCTGTCCTATTTGCAGCTGACAAAGTAACTGTAGTTTTCGTATTTTTTCAACAGCTCAATCAGTGCTCGATTACTGACTCGCAATGACTCGTGAGAAAATCTCACTATTTATTTGAAACAAATTTATATTTCAATGCCGACACAGCCTACTTATTTGTTAAACGAATTTAGTTCCCCAAATGCAACTGAGTTAAGTGCGCGCTACTATCGATATATGATTGTTAACATCGATAGATAGTTGTAGTGCTTTGCCTATTGTGAACTATATCGCCACTTACGATAGAAATCAGGGTGGCCCCATTGCAAATTATACTGAATAATCGTTTAGCGGCTGGCAACGTAAATTCAAAGAAAGAGATATTTAATTTGTACAAAATATATGATTATTTATATAAATAATTAGATTATTTAAATGTATTCCGATGTCTGGCTCTTTTATGTTGTTCCAGCACTCTTTGCACGTGCATTTTTAGTCTTTCTAACGGAATGGGCATCTCTTCTAGTTCGTACGAATCTAATTTCTGTTTATTTATCTCTCTTTCATCACTTTTCGCTCTAGGGCAGTTAGTTCTTCGGCATGCTGGAGACGGTATGAAATATTCGATTCGCGCCGCTGCCGCCGGCGCCACTTCGTAACTCGCTCGCTTTATGTTGCTATCTCGCTCGCGCTGCAGCTGCTGCTCCTTGAGTACCTTCTGCTCCAGTTTCTGCTCCTCTCGCAAGGCCGCTGCCAAGTTGTCTTCGCTGTTGCCTGCGTAAGGTGGACCCAGGCCAAAGTAGAACCCACGATTGACATTCAATTTGGGGGAATGTTTGGGGGGACATGACGTTGGCCGCTCCAAGCGCTCCCGCTGCTTGCCTTGCTTAGCCTTGGCAGGGGCTGGGGCTGGGCCAGGTGTTGCCTTGCTGCTCGATGGCTTGCTAACGGGAGTTCTCGCACCTGGCCACTTGTGCCGCAGCTCAATATCCAATAGATTGAGCTTATTGATAATGCGACACGCTCGCCCCCTCATGGCTTTCGTGAGCTTCAGCAAACGCTCCACCTTCTGATTAGCTGGCTTTTTGCTCGTAGGTGGTGGACAGGTGGGCGCTGGACGGGTGGGCATCTCTGTACTGTTAGTTTTTTTCTTATATTTCTTTTTTTGTGTAAAGCTAAAGAACTTTGCATCCAAGTTCTTAGCCGGACGTTTCTTGGCCAGCGGAGCTTCATCCGTTTGGTCCGGCCTCAGCTTTATTTTCAACAAATGATCGAAGGCTCGCTGCTGTCTCAGCTCTCGATTGTCTTTGTGCCTGGCAGCCACTGCTGGTGACACTCGCAAACCCTGCCCCATCTCTGGGCTGTTCTGGCTCAGCCAATGAGCTAATCTCGGCTTGCCAGCCTCGCTAAAGCTCGTTGCCTTCCTGCTCTGCGCATATCCATTGTAGTGAGCGCTCACTGTACTGCCGGGCAGTGAGTCGTCGTGAGCCACAAATGCCACAATTACCATTAGAATGATTCTCGCTCTGTTGTGTCTCACATTTGACATTGTTTTCGATACAAAAACATTTTGCTGAGCCCCAAGTCGCTTCAAAAGTGCTTTGTGAGTCAGTGATGCTCATTTAGCCTTTTTTGTTGGCAGATTTAGCCGGTTTTTGGTTAAGCTTTTCTACACTCTATCAATCAATCTTTAGTTCTATATTTTTATGTATATTCCATATTCATTTCATATTTAGAAGACCTTTGACTATCAATCAATTAGTCAATCAATCAATGAATCAATCAATCAATTAGTCTATCAATCAATTAACCTTTTTATACAAATTGCACCTTAGCATACGAAATACAACTTGCTTAAGCGCTTAGCCTGCAATGTTGTTCGTCAATCAATCAACCAATCAATCGTGCAATCATCAGATAAGTATTGTTCCTTTGAAGTACTCTTTAAGCTCTATTTTCATTCACCTCCCCTAAGCATTTTCATCATTTCAGTTAACCTTTTCCCCCAAGACACTAATAGTCCAATCGCTCCATCAATCAATACCGTTATATATAGATATTCCATCAAATGCGATTTGTAATTGAGCGTAAGGCACGCACATGTTGGGGTAGGGGCGAGGGTGGTGGGCCCTTGGGTTGGTGACGCAAACATTTGCCACTGCATTGCAACGGTAAAGGCAGCTTGCCGTTCGTCCACTGGAACGGCACTGGAAGTGGCCTGGAAGTGTCTAAAGTTCGCTTGGGTGACTCAGCGACGGCCACAGACAGTCGAATTTTCCACATCAAGCGCTGCAGTTGGGCTTCGCCCGAGGACCGCGTCGTCCCACAGACAGAAACCAAATACATAATTTAATAGGAATTACATATACTATATATAGAGGGATCCAAACTACGCCCCAGTTTGTGTCCAAGTGAAAAAGGCAAAGATTTCGTAGTTATTTTAAATGCCACTCAAACGCAAGAGACACAAAAACTGAAAGGATTTCGTACACTCGCACTCTCTCGCTCTCTAGAGAAACAATCAAGGATCCGTGTTGACTTAGCAAGGAGCATCCATTGTGCCATGACTGTTATCAATATGCACACCAAATTAATTATATTGATTTTATTTTTCTATAACGGTTCCTACAATTGGAGTAAAAACTTCTAAGTTCACTTACAAACTCGAACGCTTCGATCCCCCCTTCCTCCACAGGCGGCGTCCGTCTGCGTGGAGTGTGTGTGCGTGTGCGTGCGTGCTCGTGTGTGTGTGTGTTTACCTGTGCCTGTGCCTGTTTGTTGCGCGTGTGAAATAAACGGTAAGCTTGTGCCCATTACAATCACCTATTATTATACACAAGGTGCCCTCTCACTTCATTGTTTTTCGCTCTTCATATTGATTTTGTTATTTCGCCATGAAAAGCGCAGTGGCCACCCTCCCAGCAGGACTCAGCAGCAACAACAGTAAACTAGACAACAAAGAAATGCCCTCCGTCTCTCTCTCTCACTCACTTCCTTTGCTGTTTGCAAGACAAATGCGCAAAACATCTGTGCTGCCTAGCTTGGGCTACTGTGCCGTACCAAACTAGTGCATACAGTCAGATGCGTAAAATTGGAGCGAAGCGCTGCAGTCAGTTTCTTTGTTTGCCCACAATTGCTATCAACCTTATGGCATACATATATACACATGTAAATAGAGAGGCAGAAAACATTATATTTAAAAAGAGCTGCACAAACTTGCTACTAGTTTAAGATTTTTATTTGTTTACAAATTTTAATATATATATTTAATAAATTTTAATATTCATAATTTTTATAAATTTTAATATATTTATAGACTTACATTTCCTATTTAAATATAAGCTTAATCAAAACTAATTCTTATTGTTGCCCAAAAGGAATCACTCATGTACTTATATTCACGACGCCACTGTAACGAATCAATGCACTCCCAACGTTCATCGTTCCATTTTCCTTGCCTTTGTTACACACCATGCATATGTTCCATTAAATTCCACTGGAAATTCCATAGAGTTCACGAGCCTGCGCACTGTTCCGCTTTGTCCATCCTTCAGTACGCAATGTTTTGATAGTAAAAACGAATGCGAAGCGGAGACGTGGATAACTGCAGCCAGCCACCAATGCCAGCAGCACGCGGTCCCAATTGTTTACAAATAAGCGGAACGCCACGTGGCACATGGCACACACTCAATCGACGGCCATTGGAATGTCTGAATGTGAACAATGGACATGTGTGTATGTGTGTATTAGTGTTCTGCTGTTCCTTTGGGCGTAGAGTTATTTGTGCTCCTTACGCAAGCCCACGCACCGGCCGGCAACAATCTTTAATTTCGTTGAGCCTACGCGCCTTGATGACGTCAGTGCTGCGTCGACATTGAACTACTTACAGAATAGAATGTGTCACTCACTGACTTCTGCATGTGTATGCATGTATGTATGTGTGTCGAAGGTTGAGCCTGGGTGGTGACCACGTTCATATTTCGTGATGACGCCAGCAAAAGTTTTATTTATGGCTCGAACAGTTAATCCAATTTACAACCTAAGCTCGAAGACATTTTGTTTTCAATTTGTTTTCTCGCTTTACGACTTTGGCTTCCGTGCCATACGGCGTATACTTGACGTGTCGTCGCTTGGAACGTGAAACCTTAATTAGTTATTATTATAATTAGTTAATTATTAATGCATATGGTTAGTTAATGCAGACTTATGCTAAAAATGCCCTCAATTAGTTTGATTTAACGTTAATTTTCGGCCAATCGAAATATCTAGTACGAATAGATATGTATATATGTACATATATGTATATATATATCTTATATAGTATAGAAATTGTTTGTGTGCAACTATAAATTAAACATAAACATGAGTGTTTGCAACAATTGCAAAATTGCACTGGCCCCAAGGCCACATTGCTAAATATGTCTGAGCGCCTAGGGTTTTACAACTTAGTCGAGAATCTTATTTAGCTACGACGCAAAAGCACCTCAACTATATGGCAGCTATATAATATAAATATATTGCAGATGAACGGAAAGATCGTAAAGTCGGGGTGGGTTGCTGCGGAGTGGAAATTTAAGATTGTTTATGTGTCGTTCTCATGTCAAGTCAGGTTCCTAGGGCAGTACGAGGAATAATACAGCCGATAAACTAGGCAAATTCATATACACATCAAATATGTTGACTCATTTAACTGCGGCATTACGCACCAAACACATTTATTTATTTACATTTCGATATGAGTTTTCAACAACAAGATAATAATAAAGCCAAACAATGTTTTAGTACCATCGTATAAGCGAGCTTTAGCTCTCCTCTGGAATTTTCTAACACTTAAATTGATTTTTTTATATTACATTAAATTGATTAATAAAAGCCTATTTTCTATTATATTCTGCTCTTTACAGTTACCGGACTCTCCCTTTTTTGTTTGCAATTGAAAATATTGACACGATTGTACGTAGCAAAACAAACCTCGCGTTAATCACTCGTGCCGTTTCCCCCCGTTCCGTCTGCTTGAAGCCCTGTGGAATTTTTCAAGCTTTTTTTGCGTCATATATTGAAATATATACGCACATACACACAGACGTGCGAATAGAGCGAATAACAAGAGGAAACCAAAGCAAAGGCAAAGGCAAAAGCCAAAGGCAGCGCCAGCGGCAGCGAAACTGTGCCAGCCCCGTCGCAGTGCCCTCGCCGATATCAAACACAATAACAATAACAATAGCAATTGCGATCGCCCGCTGTCGTCGGCGGCCACCCCAAAAAGCAGCTAGAGAACTGTGTATATAAACACGCTCGTATCAGCGAACAGTGTGCATTCAGCATTCGACATCGAAACAATCGTCGCCAGAAGAGCTCAACAACTTTCAGTCGCATTTCGTCGCTCGTTGGAAACGGATTAGGTACGGAGCAGAACACAGGCAGCGCCATCTGTGCAAAAAAAACAGCAGAAACAACTGCAAGTGCATACACTCTTAACGGTGTATATGTAGTACCGTATTAATAATATAAATATATCTATCAAGCGGACAAAGTGTTAAAGAAAATCCACTTCGATGTCTATTAATTCGCCAATATTGTTAAAAAACTCTGACCTGCATTGAACAGGCAAAAGCGAATAAATACCCAAATAAAAACAACAGCAACAAAAACATAAAATACAGCTTAATTCCATAAGCGAATACAACAAAGACAGGATAAAGAGGAAAATATAAATTTCGATTTAGCAGATCAACAATAAGTTGTTTGCTTTTTAGTTCACGTTACGTTCTTTTTTAATTTCCTTGTGTTTTCCAACGAATTCTAAAAGAAAACAAAGTGCAAACAGTTTGAGAGCAACTGCAAACAGTAATCAACGGGAAAAAAAACTGTAATTTGTGCTATTCGATACTTTCAATTGAAACGGAAAACAAAAACTCGCGTGTGCAGTGTAAAGCATTAACAAGAACCACAACAACAACAAAGCAACAACACTACACAACAAAACAAAAAGTTTGTTTATTGGGCTTAGGCCATTGTATGGGTAAGTTGCTAACTAATTATATATAGTATAATAGTATTTAGTACATGCACTCAAGTCTCTTTCAATGCAACAATTTGACATGCATTGATAGGCAGCCGTTTGCCTAGCAACAGGTGGCCGCGGGAGCTAAATAGTTTTTCGAACCAAACAGACTGCTTTATTTTTAGTTTTAGACATGCATTTTAGTACCACTTGCAGTGGTTCTGATTGATGTGGGCTTCTGCTGCCCAACCATAGGGGGAGCTAAAATAACATTTAGATCAATTTCGACTGCTTGTAGGCATTTGAATGCCTTGAATGCCAAAATGATTCATATACACGAACGAAAAGGGCGTTAATTACAGTTCAAAATAAAGATATATGACGCACAGATTGTAGATTAATATTTGCGGAGCAAACAAAGCTTTTTTATGACGCATTATGAATATTCTTAATTAAAAACTTAAATAACTGTGCATTAATTGAGCTACAAAATGACGTTATGTGTGTTGGCATATCACGTTTAAGTGGGCAGCGCACATGAGCCAGACACGTGCCTGCGTCCCCCACCCCCACAGTTGCCAGCCCCTCGCTGCCCCATGCTCGATTGGGCATCATCCGGTGCTTCATTGCCGAGTCTCCAACTGCTCTATTTTATTTTTATGAACCCCAACACCTAATCAGCACGACTTTATCAGCACTTGAGACTAATTCCATATAACTACGCGTGACTTTCATTCACATACATATTATATATACGTATATATGTATGTCTATATGTCTGTCTCTGTACCCAAGTCTAATAACAAGTTGAATGTCCCCTCGTCTCTCCCGATTAACCTTGACTTGTTTATGAGGCCCTTCACAATTCTCAATTGCGTTCTATAAGCTTATATAAATATGAATAACAAATGAAGGCAGGTCGCAACATTATTCAGTTTATTTGTTTAGACTATGTAGAACTATGATTCCATACATAACCCTATACTGTATACTTTATAAATCCATAAGAATTTTACAATTTATAAATATAAGCCTGTGTTTGCTATCAAATTTACTTCTTGCGTGGTTTTTGGGACACCCTGTACAACTGTGATATCTGTGAGCTACCTGAGCTAGGTCATTTGTCAGAAAGTCATGATAGAAGATATAGAACATAGACAGATCTTCTAATTCCTTTATATACAGATATAATTCATAGAGATAAGCAGATCGAAATACACAAAAAATACCTCTATTATAGCTTTATTCTATAGACAAACCCAATATATATAAGTATCAGTTATATAACTGAATCGATAACTTATCGGTCGAGCTTATCTATATGGCGTCTGGCACCAGAAACACAAATTCAAACCTTATCCTTATCCAACATTGTTAAAGAGGAAGTGAGATATGAAAGGAAATTGATAAAGAAAGGCATAAGAAATCGTTGATCGATTATCGATAACAATAACGCTGTACAGAAGATAATGTAGCTCTATAAAATTTGCTTAAACTAAGTATTTATAACTAATTAGATTCTCGTTCATCTGCTCCACAGATCAGTCTAAACTAACAACGAAATTTGGAGACGAGCCGGACCTCCTGTTCAACCGAGCGCAGGGCCGGAATAGTCTGCTGAATAGTCTTGGAGCCAGCACTGCGATTGCCGCAGCCGCCCAAGCATCAATCAACATTCAACTAGAAGCAACATTCAATGACTGTGAAACTGGCTACGTGCCCACCGTGGGCCGTTGGGGTGCCGAATGGCCGAGCTGACTCGCCGCTGGATGCAGCGCTGAGGATGGAGGAGCAGCAGCAGCAGCTGCGACGCCCAGCTACGGCGGCGCTGCTGCTGGAGCTGCCTCCGCGGAGCAGCAGCTGGCGGATGCGATGCGTGGCATGGGATTGACTACGACCGTTAACGGTGTCGACCATGAGCACGCTGAAAAGCCAAGCAGTTGCGCATCCACGCGAACCACGCCCCTGCGCACGCCCTCCACCTCGAGCGAGGACGACGACGAGGATGATGTTGAGGAGCAGTCGCAGTCGCAGTTGCAGCAGTGGACGCCAACTGACCTGACATCGGTGGCAGCCGCATCGGAGCGCTACTCCGACATCATCCGGGTGCTGTCCAGGCAGAAGTCACCAACTGTCCAGCAGCACCCAGGTGCCAACTGGGCCATGGCCGATGGCTACGATCTGTCGGCCTACTGTCAGATCAACGGTGTCTGGCCACTGGGTCATCCCCTGCCGCTGCCCGACTGGGGCAGCGCCGATGAGTCGGCCAAGGACACTTTAATCTTCGAGAACGTCTGGCAGTACGAGGAGCTGAACGGGATTGTGGAGACGGCGCTGCAGCGCATGCTGGAGGAGACCCACTACAATACGGTCAATCTCTTCGTGGACTTCTATCGCAGCTTCAAGCGCACGCGTCGCTCCGATCTGCGCAGCTTCTTCCAGTTCTACGACGTGCCCATCAATCGTCGCCATCACATGTGCGTCTCGCTGGCCTTTGAGATCATAGCGCGGCTGGTGCAGATGTTCCCCCAGCTGGGCCAGTACCTCTATGTGGTGTCCTGTGAGGAGCAGGTGGTGGACTGCAATGACTATGTCCAGTTGGACGAGGAGTACGGCATGAACTCTGCGGATGCGGGCGTCGAGAAGGAGCACGTCATGGTGGCCATGCGCTTTGCCATTGGCGAGCGTCGTGGCGTCATGATACTCGATCCGGGCTACCATGTGGGACGCGCGGTGACCATCATGTGCGATCAGAGCTATCCACACACGGGTAAAGATAATAGATATATATCTATATAAGAAATGAAGTATATATATCTCTCCCCCACTTTAGGCTGGTTCAACCAATCCAAGGAGCCGCATTTGCAGCGCGACTATTGCTACAGCTTTAGCCAGCACAGCGAGAAGTTTGTGGAGTGGAAGGAGCGCGAGATACGTGGCGACGAGGCCAGCTTCAAGACATCCTTGATATACATTGCCCAGGAGTATTTAACCGCCGTGGATGTCACTGTGCGCCGTAATTTGGTTTACAATTTCCGCTCGCTGCTGTCGCGCGACGCCAAGGGCCGCGTCTATGCGGGACTCTATTTCCCGCTCGTGGCCAATGTGCAGGAAGCGCATCTGACGCTCTTCTACGATGGACCCAATGAGCAGCGCGTCAAGGCCAAACTGATGTTTAGCGCCTTTAAGGTGGGCAAGGGCAAGGTAAGCTAAACTTTATATATACTATATCATAATGAACAGAACTTTAATCTATATATATTTATATTTATAGCAACTGCCGGATTATGTGTCGCAGCATCTGATGAAGTTGTCGCCGCAGTTGAACATGTCGCAGCACGAGCTGACGGAGTTATGTAAGTCGCTCTGCGAAGTGGTGTCCGATCAGAATTTCATTGGTCAAGTGTTGGCCATCAACGACGATATCGGTGCCATGTCCATGGAGAATTGACAGTCAAAGCAGCCTAAGAACGTTGCTGCAACGCCTGAGAAGGCCATCAACGAGCATCCGGATGAGGCAGCAGCTGCAACTTAGACTTCAATTTCAAGTTTTAACAATATTTCAATTTCAGATACTTTTCTTTGTACCCCTTTTTCAAAAAACAACAAAGTTTATTTTCTAGATTTTAGGCGCACCAACAGAACTATATTTCAAGATTTAGTAATATATATATACCTATGCATAAAGAATATATACGATTATACGATTATAAACTCACACACTTACACACACATACCAAAAACACTTTTGAAATCCTTGTATTATTTAGCAAATCGAAACTTAATTACAAATTACAAATTGTTGTAAGTACGTATAATATAATTAGAATTTCTTGTTTTTGTGCTTAGCTTCTTTTTCGATTTGTCGATTTGTGGATTTGTTCTACTTACATATAATATATACAAATTAAACAATACAAATAACATTAGTTGACATATACACTTTTGTTAAATGCACTGTAATACTTTTTGTTTAATAAATAAATGCAAAACAAAAAACAGCTATCTAGAATAATCCGTTTTAAACTCAATCAATATGTTCAGTTGGTATTTTGTAACGTCAACTGAAAATGCCACATTTAGTATTTAAATATAATAAAAACGCCAACATTTCGGAGCTTAAGGCCACACGGTCACACTGAAAACCGGCAACTCAACAGCTGTTCAGCCTAAGTTTTTGTTCCCATTACAATTTAAGCTATTTAGTCAGCTTAACGGCTCATTTAAAGTTTTATGTAATATAATAATAGAAGTATTTACTGTTACAATTAGAAGTAAGTCAACAGCTAACAAGTGTGAAGTGACAACCATAATAAGCGGTAAGCCTAATGCTGTTTGCCGGCGTCAACACCTGTTGTTCGGCGTCGCTGGCTGGCAACAACAACAACAAAAAACACAATTGAAAATTAAATTCAGGTTCTAAAACTGAAGACGAGGGCGCGAAACTTTTAACGTTTTAGTTGTCGTTTGAATTGCCAGCGGTGCGGTCGTGTTTTGTTATTTTCGAGAACCGGTTTGCCCATACTAAATCGAATTGGAAACGTGACGTGCTGCGTCGCGACGCAACACACAATATTTGAAACTGTGTTTACCCATCTAAGTGAATAAAGTTTTTTTTTTGTCAAATATTAGCATAGGCCAAGGGCTCTCGTCGTCACACGCGAGTGCATAGAAATCGCAACAGTCTAAATACAATTAGCTGCAGTAAGTATGCACATATGCAAGTGTAATTGTAACTGCAAGGTTTTGTGCAGCAACAAAAGAAATAGAAAGTTAACAAATGCAAGCAGATACTTTTTTTTTTTGTTGACGGAAGTCGAAGAAGACGGCCTCTGCCCAGTGTTGACAGCGCAAAAAGTCACACAGGCACACACATGCGGAGACATGCACACACTTGCACACAAGAAACTGTTTTTTGTGGGCTATGTTTGGCAGCCAGTGTTGGCTGCGCTTTAGGGCAAGCTAGGCAAAAAAGCCAGAAATAGCTAGAAAACGATTAGAAACTGCGGAGAAAAGGATTTTTCGATGTTAGAAGGATATTTTGATGAGCTTAGATATCAAGAGGCGCTAAAGACTTCGAAATTAGTTTAGATGTAATAAATTTAGAGTTGATGAGCTTTTTATTATTTTAATTTTTTCCATTTCTTAGTATGACTGACTGCAATATTTAGTATGACTGACTGCAATATTTGCTTGGAATATTGACATTTTCTCACATTCCAGCTATTTAATGTTTCAAAATAGCTACAATTCCCGTCAGCCTCTATCTAGCCCTACATAAAAATGGCTAAACTGGCAACACTGTTGGTAGCTCTCTTCGCACCTCTGCAGCTGCCCATTAGAGTAACGTTTTTTTCTATTTCTTTCATATGTTTGCTTTTCTACTATGAGTCTATGTTTTTTTTTCTTTCATTTTATTTTCGAAGCTATTGGCCCATTCTTTGGCTCTTCAACTTTCATTCCTTTGCTTTTGGCTCTCTTTCTTTAATTTGCATTTTATGTGTCGCCGTCGCTGTTTCTGTTGCCGTCGCTGTTGCTGTTGCTGTCGTTGTTGTTTTTTAGAAAACCAACTGCTAACTGGGCCATAATTTCATAGCTCGAGCTGATATTCATAGTACAATGATTATTTTAAATAACCGCGAAGCCCTCCGCAGTCAAAGTTGAGCAATTAAATAAAACACTAATTGGCAACGAGGTGAAAAAATAGCATACACTAGATCCAAAGTGCAGCACTTAAATATCTACATATGTATATTTATAGACACATATAGTGGGAAAAAACAGTATTTGTTGCTGACTCAAGTCGCGGGTCTCAAGCCCAGCTGCAAGCAAATAATTGCTGCCCACTGACATTTTTCTACATTTATACATATTTATGATATCTATAATGTGCAAATAAATAAATATTTATTTTCTGTCCCGCGCTTATCAGAGTCAACTAAACGATCTTTGACCCCCCGAGCTGCCCGCTTGCCAACACTCATTGTCTCGGCAACATTGATTCCTTATCGTCCACTGCTTGTCTCAGCAACATTGTTTCCTTATCTTCCACAGACAGAATACACACACACACAGATTGACTTGTGCAACATGTTGCTCTGGCTGCTTATAATCGGGGCGCTGCTCTGCGGCTTCATGTTCACCAAGACCACGAAGGGCATTCCCAAGTCCTGGTTCGAATGGAAGACTGAGTTCCGCTATCAATACTTGGGCATTGTCGGACTCATACACGATGCACAATACGCCTCCAGGGATCGTGTGGGTGTGTATCTATAAACAATTATCTAAAGCTGCTTATACAATTATCGTGTTCTCTGTCCCTTCCCCCCTCTCTCTCTCTTTCTCTCTCTTTCGTTCCAGCACTTTACAAGCAACCGGATCGCATTGCTGTCATTACGGGCGGCAATCGCGGCATTGGCCTGCGCATTGTAGAGAAACTGTTGGCATGCGACATGACAGTTATAATGGGTGAGTGCATGAGCTTCGCTTCGCTTCGGACTTGACCAATTGAACCCTGTTCGCTAACGTCTTTGGCTTGCATCAGCTCTGTCTAATTGTTATTCAGCCAACACACACACACGACAAGATAGTAGAGAAAAAGTTGATCTAAAACGTGCATTGCCTGAGTGATTTGATCAAACTCATTTCACACATTATTTGAATCACACACTTAGAGTCCACACGCGCAACATGTTGGCAGCCAAAAATGTTGCAGCACATGTGCATGGGCAAAGGTTGCAGAGCTTTGGGCACACTGAAGTAAAACTTTGCCTTTTCGTATGTTCTGAGGCATATTTAGCGAAGATAAACAAAAATCAGGCAAAATAAACTATATATGTATATATAAGCTGCAATGCAATTGCCCGCTTCGACACACCTGAAGTTCAGGCTGTGTCAGCACAGCCAACATGTTGCAAGCACGCTCCCACTTTGTAGCTGAGAATTTGATAAATAATTGAATTTGAATATGCTTAGCATATTAAAAGCCAGCCGATCCCGGAGGGTTATACAGACCAAAAAAAGCGAAAGCATAGAGCTCAAAATACCTGAAGACAGCGCTTAAATTGCATGCGTAATGAGATCATAGAAATCAAATATTTGTATTTCCTATATAGTACGTTCATCGGAAACATACAAACTCAAAGTCCACAGTGTTGCTAGAAATTCAAAATGTAGCTAGCAACACAACTAAAATACACTTTAGCTGCATAAAACATTGCATACTTTTAGGCATGTCGAAAAAGCCTAACATGAGGTATATTTCATATTGTGGTATTTTTTAGTGAGGGATTTTACGACGCGCAGTATTTAAATATGTTAAAAAGCGGCAAAGTTTGAATGCAATTTTTCTTCTAATTGAATGTTAAGTTAGGATAAATATTTATTGCCACAGTTATGTGAATTGGCTGAAATTACAAATTTTGTCATAGAAAATCTTAATGCATGCATTTTTATTAATATATTTGATATCTTTACAGGTGTTCGGGATCCGCGCAGCGCCGAAGCCGCTGTTGGCGGCATTGTCGATCTCAGCCAGACCAAAGGCAAGCTTATTTGCGAACAGCTCGATGTTGGGGACCTGAAGTCGGTGCGTGCCTTTGCGCAGAAAATCTCGCAGAAGTACCCCAAAGTTGATTTGCTGCTGAACAATGCGGGCATTATGTTTGCGCCGTTCAAGCTGACGGCCGATGGCTACGAGTCGCACTTTGCCATCAACTACCTGGGCCACTTCATGCTCACGCACCTGCTGCTGCCGAAGCTGCGTGCGGCTGGTCAGGCGGGCCGCAACGCGCGCATTGTGAACGTCAGCTCCTGCGTGAATCTCATTGGCCGCATCAACTACAAGGACCTCAATGGACTGTAAGTGGACGGGCATCCTTGTTCTGCTATTACTCATCGTCTCTCTCTTTCCTTAGCAACAACTATTATCCGGGCACTGCTTACAGCCAGTCAAAGCTGGCCCAGATCCTGTTCACGCGCCACCTGCAGACGCTGCTGGATGCGGAGAAGGCGCACGTGCAGATGAACGTGGTGCACCCGGGCATTGTGGACACGGATCTGTTCGAACACTCGGCCACGACGGCGGTGCCGTTCTTCAAGAAGATCTTCTTCAAGACGCCAGAGCGAGGCGCACGCACCGTCGTCTTCGCCGCCATAGATCCGTCCATCGAGGGCCAGGGCGGCACCTACCTGAGCAACGGCGGCAAGGGGCCCTTCCACGCGGACGCCAAGCAGCCGGCCAAGTGCGAGAAGCTCTTCGAGCACTCCTGCTCGCTGCTCAAGATCAAGCAGTACGGCAACGGCGAATACCCGCTCTAACGGGCGCAATTATTTATGACATTCCCCCAACTGGTGCAACGATTTTCAGTTTTTCTCCCTTTTAATAGCAATTTGTATTAAAAAGTAACACAGTTTGAATGACTAACACGAGTTTGTTTTTGATTTGTAACGGCTTCACTTAAAGCCGGATAATGTCGGATGAACGTGGATAACAAGTTGTAGTTATATCCAAATGTATTTTAAATCAATTAGAAAAGGTTTCAAAATAATCTTTACAATTTGTAAGAATATTCGTTCCGCGTTGAAGTCTAAGTGGATGAAGATGCTAAAGCTAACAACATATCTCTATGGATTTGATTTTAATTAACTTGTCGGAGTTGATTGCCATCAGCAGAGGCAGCTGAAGCAGCGACAGCAGCAGACCAAAAAGTGCAATTAAAAACAAAGTGCAGCAATAGCAGCAACAAATCTCCACTTCGATATTTGGCTTGGCGGCAGCTTAAAAGACGTCGTTACTGCAACAGCAACAACAGCAACTGCAACATCATCAACTATTATATGTCAAATTTACAAACAATTTAATTTGTGCTCCTCCTCAAACAATGAGCGATTAACATTCAACATTTATGCGGAATTTTAATCGACTTGCGTGCAGAGCAGAGTGGAGACTGCAGACTGATGAGTGGAGAGTGAGGCGTGTGGAGAGTGGAGAGCGCTGAGGCGTGCATCCAGCTAGGTGGCCAGATGGGAGGAACCAAGCCAACGACAATTCCAGTCAGACCAAAGAGACAGATGGAATGGATAAAGGCAGCTGGAGCATAGCTAGAGAATACCCTCTAAAGAGGTGAAAAATTAGAATGAGATGATATGAAATGTTGAGATTATGATATATGATATATGATATATGGTATATGATATATGATTATTGTATATGATATATGGTATATAATATAATATGATAAGAAATAATACATTATTATATTATATTATAGTATGATTAATATATGATATATAAAAATTTAGTATATTATATATGGTATATGATATACTATATTATAGAATGATTTATATATGACAAATTGAATATATGATGAATGATATATGTATGATATATGATATGATGTGGTATGAAATAATATATTATAATATGATATATGCTATGATATGATATGATATAATATGTTATATCATTATATGATTTATAAAAATTAAATATATTATATATGATATATGACATATGTATATGATATGCAATTAAATAATATATATTTGTGTTTACATATATGATATATGATATGAAATATTATATTATATTAAATTATAGAATGATTTATAAAAATTGAAAATATTATATATGATGTAGGATATATGATATAATATGATGTATATATGGAGTAATTATATTAAAATATGGTTTATATATGATACATAAAAATTGAACATATGATTATATTAAAATATGATTCATATTTTATACATGAAGTTACTATAAGCATATTCAATTTACAATAGAACCTTTCTACAGAGCCTATATCGAACTGTTTACTTGTTAAAAATTGATATAAAACCTTAAACCTAATGAAATCTGAGAAACTTGTAGCTAAGAACACAGTCAGTGAGTCAGCAAACATTATTTGCGTGTTACAGTTTCAACAGAAAGTCTGTATACATTACCTACATAGAAATAGCCTAATGAATGATGCTGCTTATATAATGCATGCTCTATAGAGCCGTCTCCTACCATTTGACATTATGATAATACCCTCTTGGAGGGTGTTAGACTTCAGCTGGCTTGTCACTTGAGTTGCTTTTGAACTTCGTGGCGCTGTCTCGGCACATTGAAGTCGCTGCTAGCTGCTATCTCCCGCCAGAGCAGCGAGACGAACGACAAAAACATATCAATGTCGAATGTCGACTGTCGAATGCTGAAATGTGTGAAGCTGCCGTCGAATAGAGTTTTTGTTTTTTCTTTTATCATAATCGTGGGCGCAGTCATCAATCAAGAGAGACGCCCAGGCCCCAATGAAGTCATCTGCGCCAGATGTGGGCTCTCGTTGCGTGCGTGTTTAGCGGACATTAAGAGTGTTGATTGGATTGGATTTTGGGCTACAACTGATGGATGCCTGCCTGCCTGCCTGCCTGGCTGCATACACGAGATTTGTCTGTATTAAGACTGAAAGGTAAAAAAGATAACAAGATAGCATCGAGCGAGGGTATAGCACAGCACAGATCGTGGCGTAAAACAGGTTTACTAAGCCCATTAAATCAGCAGCTAAAGACAAATCCATTTAAGGAAACGCATTGGACGGGGAGTGAACGACTAGCAGATACCTGTACTCCATTACTAAGAATTTACTATTTTAAATGAGTTGTTATTTACTTCAACTATAATTAGGAGGTTCCACTATTTGTATTTAAATCACAATAGAAAGGCTCCAGTTATCCAAAGAAGAGAACTACTTCCCTAGATGCTTTTGCTTTGCTGAGCAACAAAAATCGCGATTTGGAATATTTAGTCGTAATAGTTTGCCAGATATGCCTTAATTTACACCCACTTCCACTCAAACCCAATGTACCCCTTTTAGCCTTGCCCAGGGCATAATATATAGATTAAATAGCTGATGTGCTCGGTGTGACTCGTGAGCCACAGGAAAGCGAAGACACCTTGAATTCCATTGAACTACTTTGGGGTTTTCATAGATTAGCACCTTGGTCAGCTAATGTGCTACTCTAGGCGTATTTCACAGGTAAGTTGCATCTTAATTTATTATTATTAATATCGTGATTATAATTAAGGCAAGTTAAGTGCTTACTATACCTTCAACTAGAGAGACTTGATGTCTGGGATCAATCTCTACTTAGAGCGTATATAAATGTATAAATATGTATACTGATTAAATATATATTTTAATTGAACAATATATCATTTTATATATACATATGTCTATTAATATAGTTTTATAAAGAATTATAAGCAAGCATGACTTCAGTTATCCAGAGTTATCTTCTTTTCTTGAACTTTCCATTTATCTGCCTCAAATCTAGGGAGCTCTTAAGTTTAGCTCTAATCTGGAGTCTAGTCTTAAGTTTAGCTGTGTGAAAATGCTGTGAGGCATAGATCCGCTTTGGTTAATTGTTAATTCATGTGGCAATAGCGCGATAAAGCACACGCTTCATTCCTGATCGTCGGCGTGCCATTAATTCTCCAGAGTTTCTACATAGCTCGCATCTGCCCATCTGCTTGACCATCTCTGTGGGGGCTACCTCCCCTCACTCCCTCTCTCTCTCTCTTTAAGTTAATGTGCTTTTTATTTAAATTTTGTTGCATTTATCTGGCGGCAAATTCTTTGCAACAATTTGCTGCTCCAATTAAAGCCTTCAACAGCCGCAGTCGCTGCCTCTGCTGCTGCCTCTGCCGCAGTCGTTGCAGCTCCAGCCAAAACATCTTCTAGCCAAGCGCGTCCACATTAATCATGTGTTGAGATTTATGGCGACGCTGCGCCCACGCCGCACGTGTTCATTCCATTCCATTCCATTCCGTTTCATTCCGTTTCGTTTCGTTCCAGTGCATGTGGGCGAATCGGCCTACCCCCATCTTCTATCACTGCGCAACGCCCACCCCGCTCATTGTTGCAAGTTGGCAGCTCGTTAACAGCTAGCTGAGTCTCTTAGAAGCGTGTAGAAATTAAATTTATTGAGCAACCTGCCACGTTGCACACCTGTAATTGAATAGAAATTGCGCTGCTGGTAGGCGGCTGCTTAGGGGCGGTGGCTGCTGCCGGAGACTGGCAACTCGGATTAAGCTGCAACTATAGTTCTGCAACTTGGAGTGGGGCTTCAAGGGATTTATGTTCCTTTTTGAAGAAAACATACTCTTAATTATCTTAAATATTCTATATAGAGATTCCACATTGGGAATATATATGTATATGTATGTCTATAAGATATATTTTAAAAATACTTAGTGCGCTGCTCTACGAATACAACTTTCTCAGTTAGCTTGACTTAAGCTGAGTTGAGTTGAGTTCAGTTCCGTTTTGGCAGCGAGATGTCAAAGGCACATGGTCAACCAGATGCACACGAGATGCCCAAAAGCTCATTGGTGTTAACCAGCCAGAAGACACATGTTGCAGTTGCTTTTGTTTAGCTTTTTAGAGTTTTTTATTAGCGACGACTGCTGCTGCTGCCGCTGATGATGAGTTTATTAAACTTGCAGCGAGCGTCGAGTGTTTTAATTACAGCCGCATCCGCTTGAGCGACGAGAGACATCCGCCACTGAGCCACACTTGCAGCGTGTGCATTGCAAGTGACCACGACTAGTAGTCGACAGTATCTGACAGATACTTTTGTATCTCAGCCAAGTGTGTGTGTGTGTGTGTGTTTGATTTACGCGCTGCCATTAGCCAAAAGTGGCCGCAGCATCTGCTGCCTGTCGCAAATGTCAAAAGGTTAATTGGATTGTGGCAGCGCGCGCAATGAGCAGCAGCAGCCGATAAGAATTTGCTCACTTCGCAAAGTAAACAGCCCAAAAGGAATGTGAATGTGCTTGGCATAAACGGCACACATGATTTAAGCTAATTTAATGATATTTAACTCCAATTGTGGATTTTTATAGGGAGCGACTAGAGTTTATTTGCTGTGGTTGAATGGGAGCCGGATAAAGCGGGGGCCGACAGCAGATGAGTTTCGAATGAACTGAGATAAGGGAAAAATATATTTTCATAGTTGATTTTTGATATATACTAAATTAAATTGATTAATGCATATAAATTGAGTATACATTAGTAGATTTCTTTGCGAGTTCAAGCTAAAGCATTTTATGCAGCCTAAAACTGTTAGAGGTATATATACGTATATACAAGTATTAAATAATAAAATTTTAATCCAATGCTTGGGTCCTGGAATATTTACCAACTTCAGGCTTTTAGAGCTTCAGTTAAGATATGCACAAATAGTCGTATACTTAATATATTTATGCTTCATTTCGAGGAAGTAATTTTATTATATTCTTTATTTATTATTATTATTATTATTTAACTAATTATTATTTAACTAATTAATAATTTAACTAATTATTATTAATTAACTTATACATATTATTTGTATTTAAATATTAGTATTATTATTATTTAATTGTTATTGTTAAGTAATTATTATTATTATTATTATTTTTGTTTTATTTTTATTATTTAATTCAAGTTTTTATTTTTTAATTATTTTTTAATTATTATTTATTATTTAATATCTAATTATTATTCAATTTTGTTTTTATTTCATTAATATTATTATTAAATTAATTAATTATTTAATCATATTATTTTGATTTAATTATTATTATTATTATATTATATTATTTTTATTTAAGTATTATAATTATTTTATTATTGTATTATTATTATTATTAAATTAATATTAATATTTAATTATTATCATTGTTATTATTATTTAATTATTATTAAATTAACAATATTATTATTTAATTTTTTGTTTATTTTTTATTAATTTTATTTAAGTATTATAATTATTATTATTATTTAAATTATATTATTATTTAATTATTTTTATTTAATTGTTATTATTAAATTAATATTATTATTATTATTATTATTATTATTATTATTATTATTATTATTATTATTTATGCCACGATTCCCCTCATACTACTTCTATATTTCCCTATAGCAACTGTCAAGCCTCAGAGTGGCTTATAGATTACGATCAGCTGATTGCCGCTATCTTTGGTACACCCATATACATCTTCTTTCTCTTCTTCTTCCTCTTCTTCCTCTTCTTCTCTCACTCTTCCCTATTCACCTGCCCTTTAGTCACCCGCCTGAGTGCGACTACTACTATCAAACGTCTCAGCAAGTCATCTTCTGGTTTAAACGTTTTCTCGTTACGCATACGCCGCTTTGTCCCATTAGCAGGCGAGTCTCACATTAAATTTGCATAAATTATAATAATTAATTTTGCAGTCGATTAATCAAACACTTGGCCATCTTTGGCTATTGTTTTTGCCAGCTATTTATTTATTTATTTTTTTTTTTTTACAATTTTTCGCTGTCTTCTATTTTCGTATTTATAGCAATTTGCATATTGACGCCTCGACGCCTGGGAGCCCTTCGAGAGTGACTCTTCGCTTTAGCTGCGGCGAGTTGTAAAAGAAATCAAAACACGGCCAGCAAATTCGCGTATTTTGTTTGGCTCCAAGCAGTTTGGTGCTTTGATGTGGTCTGTGGCCCATTTAACGCTCGATTATCGCGCACAAAGGCCGACCACCATTCGACGAGCGCAATAATGGCCATAGAAATTTCTCATCGGAGCCATTGAGCCTGTCAAAAGGTGCTCTCCGGTGTAATTAATCGTAAGTATTTACACGCCGCTCAAGTTCAAAACTCGAGGCGCCTCCCAGAGTGTCTGCGCCTGAAATAAAATTTGCCAACGAAAGTAAAAGTGTCGAGTCCGAAGGTGAGACGACTGATAACTTGGCCAACTGACTAGAGTTGACAGCGACAGCTGTTGAGGACTTGGGCCAACTGCACAGCAGCGCTGCAGTGGCAATTGCTGTGGCATATCTTCAGTAATCAGAGCGTCATAATTGTTATTTGTTTATTGCATAAATCAACAAACAAATGAAACCAAATCGAAATCTGCCCCTCGACAGCGGGCATCATCAATGCTGACGACGACCTTGCGCCGCTCTGACACAAAAACCAAAACCAACCAAAACTGTATCAAGTAGCAGGAAATTGGTTGACGACTGCAGCAGCAGCAGCACACATGGGTATATATATATATGTATATATATAGCTAAAAGTGAATGTTTATGATACTTCAGTTGCGAGTCATTGTGGCAACAAATTCCCAACTTAAAAAGAAAAAAGAAGAAGAAGAAGCAGCAGATATATAAAGCAGCTTCGTCTGGCAGATGGCCCCGATTACGCAGCCCAAGTACTCGACTCAACTGGGAGAGCATCGAACAACAAATCGAAGACCGAAAACTCGAAACTGTGTTAGAAAGTCAAACGGCTGACGGATGTCATAAATAGTTGTAGCCGGCAGCCGGCAGCCGACTGGATGAGGCCCCAGCAAAACCCTTTGCAACTCCCACTGATGCGAGAGGCGGGCGCGCTGAGGGGGCGGCCCTTAACTGATTTAGATACTTTAATTATGTGTGTAATTAAGCAAACGGCGTCTCTTATGCAACACACACTTCGTGTTCCCTTCGCGATTGAAATGTCAACACACGCGACGCCTAATTGGATCCCCCTCTCAACTCCCCACATAATCAAGTGCGAATGCAAATAAATTGTAAGCGCCGAAAGTAAAGCGAGATAGTCAATTAAATCTAAGCTCTCACTGTGCATTGGCCAATGATGGGGCATAAGGAGAGGGAGTTTGCTTTAAATTATATATTTTTATATGAATGTCTAACAGGAGTGACAGCTGCAGCTGTGCTTATTGCTATATAATATACTGATATATTTTATAAATATTTATTCTAATATTTTTAAAATATTAAATACATATTTGATATATTTTTAAAATATTTTTTATATATTTTTATATGTTTATTTATGTATTTTTTATATGTTTATACATTTTTGTATTTTTAAATATTTTATATATTTCTATATATATTTGTACATACATATTTTGTATACATTTTTTTATACATTTCTATATGTCTGTTATGTATTTAAATTTTTTATATATTTATATATTTTTATATATATTTTAAATATTTTTTTTTTAAATTTATTATATATTTTTTACATATTCTACATATATTTTATATATTTTTTTTTAATCTACAAATGAACAAGATTTAATACACAAAATGTAAGCTGCTTCTGTTTGGCTATGTCAGGCGCCTTCCAGTTCTATCATCAGCAGCACTCGTTATGTCTTGCTTAAGATCAGCATATGCTTTATATACTAGATATTTTCTATTCAAATACCTATTCTATAATTTGAAAAACAATTGCTCTCTGCACTCATTTGAGTGCCATTCAGACTCTCCGTAAACAAAAACCCAAATCTATAATTTTAGTAACTAGAGCGATAGTTTCTTGTCTATTCATATAGACACAAGATATCTATATATTTCTCGCATGTTAGTAGAGTCTAAAAAAATAGTCAAAAATACTAATCGCAGCATGATTCGCATCTTCGATCCAAGAATATATAGTTGTATTGTAGCTAGAGGAACACTTAGACAGGCAGACGACAGTCAGGCAGACGACAGACAGTCAGCACACACCCAGCACTTAGGTTAGGCTCGCTGAGGCAGTTGCTCAACTTTTCTGCCGCATCATGGCGATGTGCCAATGGCAGAGCAGATCTCTGTCGTCTGCAGCTGGAACTGCATCGATTCTCCTGCGATCAGGTGTCGCTGGCACAGACAGAGACCCAGCAGCGCTGGCCATTGTTGCAATCGCTTTGGGCTGCCAATTAAAGTGCTATTTAGTGGCGTTAATATTAACGGAGATCGAAAACGCTCTAATCTTGTTTATGCTCATTGAGTCTGTGGCTTTTATTGTCAGTCAGCGGTTCAGCGGCTCAGCGAGCTCAAGCTGCTGCCACTTGCCGCACTTGGTGGCACAGTTGTGAAAGAATGCGCCAAAGGTTTTTCGCAATCATCGGCAAAGGCAGCAAAACATATTTTAATGCGCTCATCATTACGAAAATTCTGCCAAAGTGTATAAAACTGTAAAACTGGAAACGCGCCAAACTATTTTAAGCCCAAAAATCATATGTCAAACACTTCAAATGCAGTTTGCAGTTGCCAACTCCCCCGCCGCCCACCTCCCAAAAATCAACTGCAGTCCAAGTCGAGCCATCAACACATTCACTCGTAGCTCAGCTCAGCTCAGCTCAGCTTCCTCCTCCTTCTCCTTCTCCTCAACTAACTCGAGTCATAATTAATCTGCCGCTGCCGCTTCTGCTGCTGCTGCTGCTGCTGCTGCGTGTTGCAGCAATTTAAAGTGATGCAGTCGATGTGGCTCTTTGATAGATACTTTCAAATGGCTGAACATGCCACTCGAGCAGCGCCCCAGCTCGAGCCAGCCAGCAAATTTTCGGCGCTCTCAAGTGGAAGCCAGTCAAAGCGGGAGGTCAACTCAGAAGAGTTCTGAGCTCTCTCTCTCTCTCTCTCTCTCGCTCGTAATTTTATACAATTTGCTGTCCGACTAGCCAAACAATGTTAAATATTGTTTAACATTCGCATACAGTAGCTAACAAGTTTAGGGTTTCAAGTCAAGTCAAGTCAAGTTGAGTCGAGTCGAGTCAAGTTGAGTTCTACAGGGTCGCCCGCTAGTTGTTGCTGGGCATTCCAAAGCAGAACAGCAACGCGCTGATCAAATGTCCCGCTCTGTTGCCTTTTCACACCAGCTCCAAAAGACCTTCAGACTGCAGTCGAACCTGAACCTTACAGTTGCCGTTGCAGTTGCTTTCATATATTATTTGTTGTGAATTAGAACTGTAAAAGAAGCAAACAATCATATTTTATGCCTAATGCAGTTAGCTTTTGTTTACATTCGTCTTTGATATGGCATTCGAATTTATACACAACTGTTAAGTTATTGCAAGTATATTAAATTAGTATTAAATTAGTGTAATATAATATAGTAATAAAATAAAATATAATAATGAGCGAAATGTGTTCAACTGTGAGATATATATAATATTTTGTATAAAAATATTATATTAAATTCTTATATATTTGTTTATTTTTTCATTAATTAATTAGGTAATTTATTTATTTATTTATTCTTCATTTATTTATTTTTTTATATTTAATTATTTACTTATTTATTAATTAATTTATTTATTTTTAAATTAATTAATTAACTTATTTATTTATTTATTTTTTTATTTTTATTTATTTATTTATATTTTTATTTATTTATTTATTTGTTTACTTTTTTTACTTTTTTATTTATTAATTAATTCATTTTTTTATATATATTTATTTATATATTTTTATGATTTATTTATGTATTTTTTTTTACATTTAATTACTTACTTATTTATTATATAATTTATTTATTTTTAAAATAATTAATTAATTTATTTATTTATTTTTTAATTTATTTATTGATTATTTAGAATAACTACTAAAGAACAATATTTACTAAAGATAAAACATTATTAATTGTAAATATTTAAAGGATATACTTCAAGGCTTTTCTCTAGTGACCAGCTGATTTATATACAGCCTGATGAACTCTCTGGTATATTCAAATAAAAGTATTTTATGATATTTTTGACTTATGATGGTATAAAATACCTTCGGTCCTGGAAGGTATCTTAAAATAAATAAAGTAAAATATGTAAATTAAAATATGAAGTAAATAAAATAAACAGAAATTCTTTACATAGCCAAAGCTGTTGATGAGCTTGGCCGAGCTCTACTTATTGTTGTATTTTATAATATGTATATAGGATAAGATTTTACTCATCAATAGAGCAGAAGCCAAAGGAAGTTTTACATATTGTCCCATGTTATCCCATATTGTCCCATATTGCCTCATATTGCCTCATATTGTCTCATATTGCCCCATATTGTCCCATATTTTTTTTTTACCCACCTTTTGCAGCTTTGTGATATTTCTGCCCAATTTAGCCAACCCTGATACGTCTCCTGCCTATAATATACAATCAGAGTTAGTCAGATAATTGTAATTAGATTATATATAAAATCGGTTTATATATTACACTTCAACTTGACAGTTTCAAACAGCTAAATGAATAATTATGCTTGATATACACACTACAAAAGCAGAGTCCACACTTCACAGGCAACATCTATCAGTCTAACCAGCAGTGTCAAAAAGCTTCTACCACGATGGGGGTAGTCGTCTGTCCACACCTCCAGACGTACATAGCAGAGGTAACCCTTCTCTAATGAAGTGTGTGCTAAAGGTAAAGGCGGGCTAATGGATCGTTGTTGGTAATAATAAAATAGCTGCACGACGCGACCTGGCTGAGAGGCTGAGAGACTGCGAGTAGTCAGAGACTGCAACTCATTTAATTGAAATTCTTGAACTAGATTTACAGCTATATAATCTCGAAAGCTACCTGGCGACTAAGGAACAGCGACACGATCGTAAATCATGCATATATAATTATGCGCAAACAGACAAAAACAAAACAACAGCAACAACAAAAAGATGCACATTCTAAAAGCAGTAAAACAACAATAAAACACAATTTAGTGTCACATAAAAATAACAACAAGAAAAAATATAATAATAAAAATAATAAGAGCCAAGCACATCCCACAGCCTCACGTTGCATGCCACAGCGTTGCCATCAAATTGTAACAATTTTTCACCTGTCGCCTGAGCTGAGCACATGATTATTATTACATCAGAAGGCAGAGGCAGCGAAATAACATAAATTTCGGCTGTGGCTGGCGAATCGTGATGCGACCGAAGCCCACAAGAGCAAAATCAACAGCAGCAACAACAACATGTTGCCAGCCTCTTGCCAACATGTTGCCAACTCCTGGTCGCAGCATCTTCAAGGAAGCGCATGCGTTTGATTTATGTTTGAAAATCAATTTGAGAAAAACTCTTATGAAATATGCATAAATAAAATAGTCGAGCCAAATTACAGGGTATCTATCATAATGAGCATTCAATAAGCTGACTTGTCTGGCTCTCGATCTCTCTCTCTCTCTCTCTCTCTCTCTCTCTCTTGATTCATGGCTAAAGGAATTCGCATTCGCATTCGCATTACATCGCCTCTAGTTAGTTGTGGCTAAGTATGTTTGGCAATGTATTTGATTTCAAGGTTGGCGCTTGCTGTTCGCTGTTCGCTGTTATCGCGCATTTGGCAATTTGAAAATCATCTGGAATTGGAGCCACAACTAATCGGTTTAAAGTATCTGACAGATACGCTCGGCCGTGCCTCATGCGATGAGTTGGCGCTTGACTCCTAAGGCCAACAACAATTAATTTTGTGCAACAATTGCCATACACCATAGACCACAGCGGATGAGGGCGACCGATCGACGATCTCCGACAGAGCACACACAATTCAATTTAAATTGATTTTAATGTTATTTTGCTTCTGCTTCCCCCCATCGAAAGTAAAGCAAGTGGCTAAGTTTATGCGCAACCTGAACCCGAGAAGAGCCAAATATGCAGATGAGGGCAAATGTCAGCGAATAGCTTTATGTAATTGGGAGAGAGAGAGAGAGGCAGGTTTGCCTAAATATAGTATAAATATATATGATTATTCACTTATATTTGTAAGTCTTTATATGTTAGTCGCACGAGCTGAGGCGAGCTTAGCTGGAGAGTTTTTCATCTAAAACCAAAACAGATTTTTTTAGAATTTATAAAATAGATAAAGATATAAAAAATAATTTATTATTAAATATAAAACTTGCATATATTTACTTAATAATACAAGAGAAGAAGTTATATCATCTTTCCTATACTTCAGCAGCAAGCCAAATTCTGAATTATATTTATGTTTCAAAATTTAATTTAATAAAATTAACAAATAATTCAAGTATTATCAATAATTCTTTCTCCTTGATTTATATATTTTTGTTTTCTTTTTTTTTATTTAACTTTGATTTGTTTTAGTTTCTTTTAATTTTTGTTTTATTTTATTTTATTTTATTTTTTAAAATTAGTTTTATTTTATTTTTATTTATTTTGCATTTTAATTTATTTTCTTTTTATTTATTATATTTATGTTTAAAAATTTTATTTACTAAACTAACAAATAATTCAAATACTATTGATAATATTTGTATTATTTTTGTTAGTTTTATTTTAATTCTTTCTCTTTAATTTATTTTTTTTATATGTTTTATATGTTTATATGTACAATATTTGTTTGATTTTATTTTTTTTTATTATTTTTTTTTAGTTTAATTTATTTCCCTTTTATTTATTTGATTTTATTTATTTAATTTTTTTATTAATAATTTTTTTTTATATTAACTTTTTTTAAATTTTGTATTTCATTATAATATTTAATGTTATTTTATTTTTACTTATTTTCTTTTCTTTTTATTTTATTTATATTTATTTATATGTATTTGTTTTATTGTATTTTTATTTATTTTGTTTTATTTTAATTTATTTCTTTTTTTTAATTTTTATTATTATTTATTATATTATATACTTTGTTCTAGTTTTATGTATATTATTTTATTTGTATATATTTATTTGATGATTAACATAAAATAAAAGAATCAGAATAATCGGCAGCACATTCACGATAAATAGAGTTCGTGTAAACAGATCTTTATGCCTTCTCTAAAACAATGCCCGGCAGCAGTTTTGATTCGCATGTCTGAAGCGGCAACAGTTGCAACTTTCAATGTTGCCAGCTCATTATGACAGATTGCCATATATTATAATAAGCTCGTTCGATCGTGCGTCATTCTAGAAGTTGCCTGCATGGAAGAAGGATGTGCCTTGACATTTGGCCAAAGCCAGCGCCGTGCTGATAATGATTGATCGGCATTCGCTCTGCGATTGCAAATTGCTTTCGTGCTGCTGGCAATGGCAGGTGAGTGGACTGAGCTGATCATCGGGGAACGATTATCGTCGTCTGCATATGCAAATGACACGAATTCCCCCACAATGGTTGCAGAGCTCTCCCAGCTTAATGCGCATAACGCGACGTGTTCTATTAGGTATATTAGGTAAAAGTTGCAGCCAAGCCAAGTCAAGCCAAGCCAAGCTCGACCAACTGCTGGCTCTGGCTCTGACTGTGGCTTTGTCTGCAGACCCAAATTTGAGTCTGCCGTCAGCAGACTCTTGCACAATCATCGCATTTTGGTGGAAAAATCGAAAGTGTTTTCCACAACAACAACAACAACTACAACAACAATTACAACACAGACAACAATGGGGGCAGATGCAGCAAACTGAACTCTTTCAATTTGAAACAACTTCAAAAATTCCATTAAAGAAACCCTAAAAAAAGATTGAAAAATTCAAATGTGGATACATTCTTTGTTTGTTTAATTAATGCTGTTAATTATGATTTGTTAATTGTTTTATAAACAATTGCATATGAAATGGAGCCCGCATCTCCAGCTGCTGCTGCTGCTGCTGTTGCACTGTGGGCCAAAAGTTCAAGATCTGAGCTCAGATTAGATTTAGATAAAGTCAATATTATTTAAATTTTTATACTATTTTTTGTAAGCAGTCAATACAGTAAATTTATAATAAAATTTAATAAAATTCTATATTTCAAAATAAAAATATTTTTATGTTTTGTATAATATATTAAATGTATTTAAAAATCTTTTACAAAAAAAAACATAAAGCTTTTATGAAATATTCTTGCTTTTTAAGCATTTTTTAGCTATCCTCTGATTCTCATTGCAAAGTTGTTAGAATAATTGTAATATTTATATTTATAATATTTAAAATATTTGTATTTATAATTTTTATAATATTTAAAATACTTATATTTAAATATAATAATAATTATAATATTGAAAATATTTATACGATTTATATTTATAACTTTATAAATTTTATAATATTAAAAATCGTATTATTTATATTTATAATTTTTATAATATTTATATTTATTTTTTTTTTTAATTTATATTCATAATTTTTTTAATATTTAAAATACTTATATTTATATTTATAAATTTTTTATATTAAATTTATAATTTTTATAAGTTTTATATTAATAGTTTAAAAAATATATATATTTTTAGTTTTTATAATACATATTTATACTTATATTTTATTTAAAATTTATATTTATAATTTTTTAATATATTTAAAATATTTAATTTATAATAATATTTAATTTACACTATTTATATTAAAATTTAATTGAAAACTCTGAGCATTGTGCATATTTTTATTTATTTTATTTAAATTGTATTTTTATTATATATTATATATCCACTTGCATTTTTTTTACATATTTTACATATTTTTGTGCCACTGTGCAATGTGTATAAAGTTCAATTTAATTGAAGTTGATAACGAAATGTTGTGTGGTCTACACCGATGGCCCCGCCACTGGCTCTGCCGAGGCCTATGGGCATGCCTCGAGGTGTTCGCTGTCGTTTTTCAATGTCAATATTCGGTAAGGATGGGGCCGTGGATGCGGCTGGCTGGCTGGCTGACTGGCTGGCAACGTAACCTCTTTGAGTGTAACTACAACTCGAAATGAAGCGAGTGCTCGTACTCGAATTGGCTGATCTATTGTCTAGCATCGTCGTCGTCGCTGTCGTCATCGAGGCGGAAGTAGTTGGAGCAAAGTGTTTATCAATATATATATTAATGACTGACGCAAGTATCGTAATAATTATTTATACATGAGCTTGTGTGTTGATTTATTTTGGAGCATCTTGTGTATGTGTGTGTGTGTGTGTGTGTGGGTAGGCCGTAAAATGCCAATCAAAAACTCGAGCTCGGACTGTGTGTGACCCCCACGCAGCGAGCCAAGGAGGATGTACAGAGCATCGCTTCACTTGCGGAGTTCAAGTTATTCTAACAAGTGGCGAGTCAAGTTGCCAGCACAAACACATGCGAGCCGAGTCTGAGTGCGTGTTTGGCAAGCGGATTAGCTGAATGAACCCAGATGCTCTGCTCGATGGATGCAGTAGAACTGGCCCCCATCATGGCCAAGACAATGGACCATTCATTGAACCGCTGCCCAAACAACAAATTGTCTGCCCCAAAAGACGAAATTCAATTAGGCAGCAGCAGTCGCAGAGCGACGGCACCTTCTAATGTTGCCCAAACTGTTGCGTGTGTCTCAACTGCTGCCTCAGACTTAGCTGCAACTTCTGGTCTTAGTCTCAGCCTCAACTTTATCCTCAGTTTAAGTCTGCGCTTCTGCTTCAGGCTCAGTTCTGCGTCTGCCTTAGCGTCAGCCTGTCTCAGTTTCAGCTTTTCAGATATGCCTTCCTCAGCCTCAGCTGCTGCTTCTGCTCTAGCTTCTATCCCAGCTGCAGCCTGTAGCTCAGCCCAAGTCTTTGCCTTAGTCTGAGCCTCAGCCTCAGCCTCAGCTTCAGCTTGTGCCTCAGCCATAGCCTATCCCTGGATCAGCCTCAGCATCAACCTCAAACTCCGACCTAGCCCTAGCCTCAGCCTCAGTCCAACCTCAGCTTCAGCCTGTGCCTCAGCCTCCGCCTGGCCTCAGCATCTGCTTCAGCCTCAGCCTGAGCTTTAGCCAGTGCTTTAGCCTTTCTCTGCATCAGACCTAACATCAGCTCCAACATCAGACTCAAACTCAGTCTTAGCTTCAGTCTGTGCCTCTGCCTCAGCCATAGCCACAGCCGCTACCCTATCTTCAGTCTCCTACTGAGTCTCCTATTGAGTCTCCTACTCAGTCTCCTTCCCAGTCTCTGCCTCACTCACAGCAGCTACGCCTCTGCCTCAGTCACAGTCTCCGCTTCAGTCTCAATCTACGCCTCAGTCACAGTCTCCGCTTCAGTCTCCATCTCCAGACTCAGTATTCGTCTCAGCCCCAACGTGAGCCATATGTTGTGCAACATCGGCACCAGCATCTGAGCATCTGAACATCAGCTTGGTTGAGTGTACAACAAAAGGTAGCCCAAAAGCATAATCATTTCAATTTGGCCAACTTGGCTGCCTATTTGGCTACTCATTGACATTCTTTGAGTTGAGTGGGAACTATTTTTATGAGTAGCTCAGCCAGCCATAAATGTAACCACAAATTGATGCCTTTGCTGCCTCTGCTGCTGCTGCCCATTGTCATCTGCAGTGGCTTTCAAACTGTTATTTTTTTGTGGGCCACATCAATCATTTGCCGACAACTGTCAAGAATTGGATGCGCTCCCCAAATTGTTCTGGCGCCATTCAATTTTAATTGATGTACATGCATGCATAAATACATACATACACACATACATACACATCTATACATTTTAATTATTGATGCCGAGCACTTTGGCAAACTAATTTCGTTGCAGTTTGCCGCTTGCCGCTTGCCGCTCCAATGCGAAAAACGTGTAATTACTTTATGGAGTGCACTGCGCCGCATTTTATATTTTGATGGCTGCCATCAGTCGAGCAGTCGAGCAACCAGCTCGAAATGCCATAGGTCCTAGCTTTCAAGTCGAGCAGCTTTTACTCTGATTCTGCCAAAAGGCAGGCAGCAGCCGCAGCAGCGGCAGCGGCAGCGACCTTCAAACCACTGAAGAATGTTGTCTCAGAATGCGCAACTTCTATAACATCGCAACTCCTCTCAAAAACCAAAAATAAAAATAAAAATAAAAATGAAACCCAACGATTTAAGAGTTCACGTTTATTATGCTCATGTTTGAGTTTATCTTTTCAGCCAAACTGTGCGCTTGAAGCAGCCTCGGCAAGTGCATCTCAAATTGAGATATAAGATCTGTCTCGAAGCAACCTGCGTTAGATACTCATCTTCATTCATGTGAGATGTTGACAAACATATTCATATTCACATTCAGATCAACTTAGAACTGAATTCGAAAAACTAATGACGATGACGACAATGTTTATTATCACGATGATGACATCCATCAAATACAAAAGTTAAAATATTCATAATATAACTTATTTAAACTCCTTTATTCTAAATAATTTTTTATTTATTATTTTTCTAGGAAAATAAAAAAATAAACAATAATATAAATGAAGTAATAATATATAAATATTTAAAAATAATTGTAATAAATTTTAACATTAAAGTTAATATTCCTATTATATTTGTTATTTAGATTTTATAATTTTATTTATTTAACTATTTTTTTATACCCTGAGCCCATTGAAATGGGAAATCAGGGTATAATGTTTTTTGGAAATGTATGTAACAGGCAGAAGGAGGCGTGGCAGACCCCATAAAGTATATATATTCTTGATCAGGATGACAAGCCGAGTTGATATAGCCATGTCCGTCTGTCCGTCTGTCCGTCTGTCCGTCTGTCCGTCCGTCTGTCCGTCTGTCCGTCTGTCCGTATGTATGAACGCGTCGTTCTCAGAACCTACAAGAGCTAGAGACTTTTATGTAGGTTCCTGTATAGCACGAAAAGATCGAGTTTGTTTAAGAAATTCGATAACTTTTATCGTTTTATTGTTATCGATTAAAAACGAAAATCTAAATTAAGCAATAAAATTCTATATAATTCATCTTTCTAGATAGAGTCTTCAAATTTTGCATTTAGTGTTATGTGAGCCTTACGCAATTTCGGTTTTTGTTAAATTTTGGGTGCCACGCCCCCTTCGCCTCAAATTTGTAACTCCCGTATATCAAATACTAGAGACTTGTGCTTTGGCACATACATACATATGGATGACATGATTACGCCCAACAAGTTTGATCAAAATCGTTGGTCTAGAAAAAAAGTTATTAAACATTTAATTTCCCATAACATTGCCGTGCAAAGCAGCCAAAGAACAGCTGACGCTCCGACTTGCGCTTGTGTGAGCGTGCGCCTGTGTATGTGTGTGTGTATGTGTTGCGTGTAATGAACATATATATACTTATGTATATTAAAGAAATGAAGAATGCTTGGAATAGCGGATCTTCGCAGGGTTCAGGGTATACCCTAGTCGAGCGGTCTCGACTAGAGTTTTCTTACTTGTTTCTAATTTTTTTTTTATTATTTTTTTTACTGCTCATTATTATTTTTATTATTACTATTTTTATTTGTTTTACATTTTGCCTTATTTATATTTACTTTATTTAAAAAATGTTTTCTTCTTTTTAATTTAATACAAATTATTTTTTTACCTTTTATTTTAATTCATTTTTATTTTATTTACTTTTTAATTTTATTTTTTATTATTTTGAATTTTAAATTTTTTTATATTTAATTATTCTTATTTTATTTAACATATATTTTTTTTAGTTTTATTTAATTTTACAATATTTTTTATATACATACCTTGATTGTTTACATATTTTCTACAAATATATTTTTTAGTCCTTGAAAAAATGTCTAATTAATTGTTCTGCTTCAGCCTCTTAACCATCTTTATGTTCCTCCATATTTAAATATTTATAAAATATTGAAAAATTAATTGAAACAAATCTGAGCTCGCCCCAGCCCAAGCCTTGTAACTGCGCTTGTTTCTCTAATAAAGTTGTACGCACAAACACACACACACACACACAGATTATCTTGATTAATCCACAACAGAAAGCCATATCCATTTAGCCACGTCATGCTGTCTGTCTCTCTCTCTCTCTCTCGTCTTGGCACGTGGCGCTAAATAAGGTCTACGAGTCGCTCAAGAGAGCAGAAATTCTATTCGAACAACTTTAGCCCACCCACAAGGCAAACAAATGTGTGAAAAACTATTTGATGAACTACGTAGGGCTTTATATATTTTTGAAATATTTGTATAAGAATTATATGCTGTATAAGATGCATCTTAATTTACAATGGGCATTGGTTCGGCTGGCTGAAATGAAGTGATTGACTGATGTAGGCCCTTGCCTTTACGCTGCCTTAATGAACTGAATATACTCATTATGATAGTGCTATATAAGTACATAACAAATTGTTTGTTTATAGCGCTAAGAAGCTTAGAGCTTTAATAATTTTCTCAAATTTTTTATCTTTTTAGCAAAAAATGTCATCGTTAAATCCGGTTGTATGAAGATGTCATGATCTAAATATAAACAAATAAAAACTGTTGCGATATTCATCTTCAACTTCTTCCAATTATGAGAGATTTAAGGCTATAAAGTATGTGTGTAAGTAAATATTTATATATGTGTATGATATACTATATATAAATACTATATACTATATATGATACTATATATAAATATATTATATAACAAAGTTTCTTTGTAGAGGACTTGAAGAAGCAGCTGAAAGTGCTCAGGGAGTTTAACGAGAGATAGATAGAGAGAGAAAGAGAGAGAGAGGTAGCTTGATCTATGAGACCCTCAGGACACAAGGAGATAGAGAGCAAGAGAGATGAGAGAGAGACAGAGAGAGAGAGAGAGCGAGCGAGAGAGGTAGGTAGCTTGATCTATTGGACATATCATATCATCATCATGCTTTTATTTACTTTTATACAGGGTATCTTCAAGTTGTTCCCATCAATGCTGTCGCTGCTCAGCAATTAGATTCTCTGAAATTGTTAAAATGCCCTTGACTCAGGCATACATATATAAACTCTGCCTTCCCACCCCTCTACAGCTTCACTGCTCTTCGTTCCACCCCCCCCCGCCTGCTACCCCCACATAAACGCTCATAATTATGATCATTGGGAGCTTGAAGTGCGCCGCAATTTACATCGAAATGTGGCTTAATTGATTTACGACTCGTCTTCGTCTTCGAGCTGTGCGGGCAGTGCATCCATCCCAAAAAAAAACAAAAAAATAAAAACAAAATCATTCGTAGTTTCATTTAAATTATACGTTCCACTCATCTGCGTTCTAGGTTACAAAATAAACACACTGAGAGAGCGATCGCCAAGGTAGCCAGCCGCTCTAAAGCCAACAGAAATTACAATTTGAACTGATTTTCGGAGGCGGGGCGCGAGGAGGGCGGGCGGGCGAGTAGCTTCGCTTGGCGAGTGCCATTAGAGCTGTGCGATCACGTTCAATGTAAATTAGCCGC
This sequence comes from Drosophila repleta, assembly GCA_018903745.1. Classification (NCBI taxonomy): domain Eukaryota; kingdom Metazoa; phylum Arthropoda; class Insecta; order Diptera; family Drosophilidae; genus Drosophila; species Drosophila repleta. The sequence goes on along the minus strand of JAEIGN010000497.1, from coordinate 15,270,285 downwards.
TAAAATGCGTTATTCGTTATTAAAAAAGTATTTAAAAATACCGAAAAAAATAGGAAAAAAAATTATATGTTTCTTTGCAGGAAATTAAATGATTTTTTGATGTGCTCAAAAAGCGCTTACGAACGGCAAATGTTTTTGCATTTGCCAGAGAGAAGCGAACAGCGAGCGACGAACAGCAGAGCAATGGAATTTGAAGATTTTGTTTATTTCGGCTTAATTGTTGTTGTTGTCTTTTAATATGCATTTTATTGCTGTTTTGTTGCTGATGTTATAGTTTATATACTCGCTCATGGACTGAGCAGGGCATATTGGTGGCTCTTTTTGATATGCGTCTCTCTGTCTCTATATCAGTCTGCTTATATGTATGTCTGTCTGTCTGTCTGTCTGTCCTGTCTGTCTGGTCTGTCTGTCCTGTCTATTCTGTCTATCCTGTCTATCCTATCTATCCTATCTATCCTATCTATCCTGTTTGTCCTGTCTATCCTGTCCGTCTGTCCGTCTGTCTGTCAGTTCTTCCGTTCGTCTCCATTCCACTCGTCCGTTTGTTTCTCTGCACTTCTATCCATCTGTCTATGCATCCGTCCAACCATCTGACCATCTGTTCGTATATCTCTCTCCTTCCACCCATCTCCTCATTTGTCTGTTAGTCCGTCCATCCGATCGCATGCCTGCCTATCTGCCTGTATATTTGCTGCATATGATAGCTTTACCTTTACTATATACTATATTTGCTAATGCTGCAAAAGAACATCAGATTCTATCTACTACAAGTTTCGCCTAGAGATTTACCACAATTACTTCACTTAGCTTTAGGCCATTAATGAGTATTATGCAGTCGTTGCCAGCCGACTGCAGCCTTCCCATTTGTTCTTCTTAGCCAAGTTTGCCATTTAATTTAGTTAATTTTGTAATTATAAACATTTGTTTATGGCCTGATGTGTTAGGCGGAATCCATAGACCGATAAACAAGGCCAATTGAGTATTACTTGCAGTTTATGCAAAATCAAGATCAAGTATATATATATACATATTTGGCATTTAATGGCTAAGCCTTGAGGTATTCCATTCATTGAGTTTCGATTGAAGTTGTTTCCTTTAGCTGAATTCGTCATGTTTTGTTTTTTGTGTTCTGTCAAAATCAAAGGTTTAGGCCAAGTTAACATTTCGTTGGCATATTGCTTGGCGCCTTCCACAATTGCCGCTAAAACACGGACCTTAACATTAACATTGTGAAAGTCCGCTGAACACGGCTCGTGCCGACAGCGCCAAAAAATGTCGACGAAGACGAAAAAATGCCAGAAATGAAAGAAACAAAAGAAACAGGCAACAACTTTTGGCTTAAACAAAAGCGAACAACCATTGGCAACTTAACGGCATTTAAAGTATTTGCAGATCGTGATTAATGTTACGCCCACCATATGCCAATAAAAATAATAATCATAACAATATATACAATATATATATATATAAAATGCTCTCTATTTAAATTCGATTTTGTTACAATTTTTCAAGTGCTCATTAAGTTTCTTTGTTTAGCTTTTGGGTCTGTTGCAATATATGAGTTGTTGTTGTTGTTGCTCTTGTTGTTGTTGCCAGCTGATTGGCTAATAAATAATAACAATGTTAATAGTAATACTCGTAGATCACAGATGACGACCTTCAGCAGCCATTTACACACCTCATCCAGAGTTTGGGCAATTAGCCGCCACACCTCAACTCTCGATTCTCAGCTCTCAATTCTTATCAAGATTTATTATGCTGAAGACGAAAGATGATTAATCAGCCCAATTATTCTAGACTTTAAATGTCTTCCACTAGAAGAGCAGCTATAAATAATAGAATTATCTGAGCAGTCAGCATATTTGTTTACTCATCTAATAAACTCAGTTTTTATACATTTATAAGTATCTATATAAGTATTTGAATATATATTTTTATACCTTATAGATACACTTATCTATCTTTCTATGTATTTTTCTATCTGTTTACTTGTATTCCTAATTATCTTTGCATATATTTTGTTGTTATACGCATATATTTCGATCCCTATTATTGTACATCTATCAATATATGTTTATCTCTATCTATCATCATATCTTTCTATTGCTGTCTATCTATATCTATATATGTATCCTTTATACTGTATCTATATCTGTATATTTTTGTATATCCGCCTATCCATTAGGCTTCATATCTGCCTATTTATATATACATTATATATAATAAGCATATATTGTATATTAATATATTTATCAGTCTGTTTACCCATCTATATTTCTGTTTATGTGTCTCTCTTACTATCTCAGATACATAGACACGTAAATACACAATTAGTTATATGGATGCATAGCTACATAGTTTGATCAAAAGATAGATAAGTATAAGATCTATCAATCTGTGTGGCTATGCATTCATACAACTAATAATGCATTCACGTGTCTGTGTATCTGAGTATTTGTGTATCTATATTTCTATCTATCTATCTGATAGATCAGTATTTACATAAGAGGATCTTCACTCATCGAAATTCAATTTGAGGCAGTTGCATTTTGCGGATACAATTGGAAAAGAAAACTAACTAAATAATGGGACCGTCTAGTTTTCTCTTTTGCTTTTGTAGACCTTCATTTTCTGTATATATCTTTCTGTACCCATCTATCAGCTATCGACCTATACAATATCTACCTATACAATACCTGCATATAGATTCTGTCTATCTATCTATCCATCTATCTATCTATCTATCTATCTATCTATCTATCTATCTATCTATCTATCTATCTATCTATCTATCTATCTATCTATCTATCTATCTATCTATCTATCTATCTATCTATCTATCTATCTATCTATCTATCTATCTATCTATCTATCCATCTATCTATCTATCTATCTATCTATCTATCTATCTATCTATCTATCTATCTATCTATCTATCTATCTATCTATCTATCTGCATTTGGCATTGTTTATTTGCTTTTCTATCTAACAAGCTTTTAACCTTTCTACATATTCATTTATTTACCCATTTATCTATGTATCTATTCATGTTTTTTATAATTTTAGCTCTTTATGCATATCTCCATCCATCTCCACACATCCAACCCCCAACATCTTATCACATTTCATCTGCAATTTTCACATTCCAATCAGTTCACACTGAGAAACCATTTCATAAGAGCTCTCACAACTCTCTGCCTGCCGCTCGGCCGCCCAGCAAAAGGCTCATTACAAATTTTAGTACCTGATTAAGTTTTAACAAAATGCAACAAATTCTCACGCCCACACACACACACACACAGAGAGAGACTCAATTAAAAGAAGTTAATTTCTTGTCAAATTGCAGAACGTGCAAACAAAAAAAGGTTTCATTTTTAATAAGATTTTGTTGTTGTTGTTGTTGTTGCCGTTGTGTTTCGCATGCGCAAGTTTGCGCCTTAAGTCTTTCGATTCAGCTGAGCTACTGCGGCGGCCGCTGCTGCCGCACGACTGACGCGGCCGAACCGAAGAGCCGCAGCAACGAAGATGCGTGTAGCTGGCAACGTACAGTGGCACAGCTCCAGTTCCGCTCACCTGCGGCCCTCACTGCGATGCTGCTACTGCCGCAGCCACAGACAGAGCCACAGCCAGCTGCATGACTAATCCCATTACAAATAAGTGTTTTTGCTATTACATGACAACAACAGCAAATGTTTATCGCATGCGCGATGTGGATGTGGGATCTGCTGAGCATATTACTCCCGCGCTGCTCGTTCGCTCATCTTCAGCTTCAGCTTCAGCTTCAGCTTCAGCTTCGGCTCGTCAAATGTTTGGCGCTTTAATTTTAAAGTAACTAGTTTACTATAACACTAAAGCTTCGCCTCTGCGCGTCTGCGCTGCTCACGCTGGCTGCTGAGCGAAGTGCTCACTCGATGCTGTAGTTATTGTTATTGTTGTTTGTTGCTTTGCATTATTTTGTAATGTTTCATGTGTCTATGTGTGTCTGTGTGTGTGTTGCTTTGCATTGCTACTTACTTTGAGACTCGCGCTCTTCCAAAAAAAAACATTTTTAAATGAGAAGAAACAACAACAACAAATATTTGGCGCGCTATTTTTGTTGTGATGGCGTCGCTGCTGCTGCCGCTGCTGCAGCAGCTGACGTCGCCGTCGACAGCGACTGCAGCAGATTTCAAATATAAATACTGGCCTACGAAATTGTTTCAGTATCACAATCAAGTCAACCATCTTCGCAAGAAGAACAACCAACCAGCCAACGATATCAATTCGTCCAGTTGAACCTCAGCGACTAGTGCCGAGTCTTTAGCAGCAAAGTTAACAGTTTCGTGTGTGTTTTGTACCAAATCCAAGCAAGTGACTGAACAAAATGAAGGTATAGAATCCAATCCAATCCAATCCAATCCAAGCCATGGACTGTCAGTGCAAAGTTGTTTGTGTGTTGAGTGCGTTGCAGTCCTGCTCTAAGCAGGGACTGCAACGGAAAAGTGTGGGCCAAGCTAAGCAAAGGATATAGAACAGAAGAGGAACTCAACAGCAGCCAATATATCATATCTGCCAGCTTTTGTCCTACACATTCTAAACAGCTTAGCTTCAATTTTAATACACACCAAAGAAGTCAACTTCATATCATAGCGGCCAGCTTTTGTCCTGCGAACTCTATGCAACTTAGCTTCAATTTCAATATTCACCAAAGAAGTCAAGTTCATAGTTCATATTCATATCAGCCAGCTTAGCTTCAATTTTAATATTCACCAAAAATTTAGCAGAAAGAAGTCAAGTTCAATCGCTCAAGTTGCGCATAAATTTTCGCCAATTTCATAATAGTTTCGCTATGATTTATATCTAGCTTCGTTGCGACACGCAGACACATTCCGGCTTTGGCTACTGTGCGAGAATAGACGCCACAAGACAACAGCGAATGCAGTTGTTGTGCATAAATTAAGAGACGTGTACTTTTCAGCTACAACTGAGCTGAGTGCGCATCAGTGACCATGTTTGGGCTGCAGCGAGCGAGATAAGCAAGGGACAAAAACACAGCACCGACAAATAAAATGTTTTTTAAAGCCAATGAAGCGTGAAAGTCGCTGAAGGTCTTCCACTCGCAACTAAAGTGATTGGGAGCCAGAAGAAATGTTGCATCACTTGGCCAATTAGAAGCGACGCGACCAGCAAGCGGAAGAGCAAACTATTCGATGTTCCTTTGGGCTGAGCAAGTTTGCAAATTTGTTGTCTAAGTCATTCAGTGTAAAGCGTAAGCTAGCTGCTAGAGCACTTCAACAGTTTGAAGCAATACTTTAGTTTCGTTAAGTTGCATATAATTAGTTTTGCCCATAGATCGTAACGCACATTATGCTGGCTACTACAACACTTTACTTCAAGTAGCAAAAATACAATTTCAAGAATCGTACTAAATCTGCTTGAACTAAGAACTCAAGTTTGTTGCCTAAGTCATTCGCTTCATAGGGCACATTAAACTGCTTGCTACAATACTGCGCTACAATTAGGAAAGTATTTGACTGCCACCTTTGCGCAAAGTGTGAAAGTTTGTTGCCTAAGTCATTAGCCTACAAGTGTACAAGCTGTTCTGCAATTCGAAAAGCATCGACAATGCTCTGACTACATAATTTATGCAAAATTTGCAAGTTCGTTGCTTAAGTCATTCCCCTCACAGCGCACTTTTGGCTGTTTGCTGCAAAACTATACTGCAATTAGAAAAGTAAGCATCAGTCTTTAAGCAAAGTTGTTTGCCAGTTTGTTGAATAAGTCATGCGATTACCAAAGCACACAAATCTGACTGCTAGAAAACTATTCTGCAATTACTAAAGTAGTGAAAGTGGTGAACAACTCCTCTCAGCAAACTTCAAGTTTCTTGCCCAATTCATCTATTTCACAGCACACATTAAGCTGCCTGCTATAAATCTATGCTGCAACTAGAAGCGCATCAACTAGCAATGCTATAACTTCTTAAACAAACTTTGCAAGTTTGTTGCCTAATTCAACTAATTCACAGCACACATTAAGCTGCCTGCTACAACACTACTACAACTCTCCTATGCTTAGTAGAGCTCACTGCAACAGGTGCAATTATCAGAGTAATTCCCAATCTAATTCATAGCAAACACAAGTTTGTTGCCTCACTGATGCACAAAGCTGCCTGCCACAACACCCAGTGTCAACGAAACACTGCAAATTCTGTTGCCTCAGCCCTTCACTTTGCCTGGGCCGTCGGGCGACCCAATTTCCACCAAAATTAGCATATTCCACGCGCCTAAACGTGGCCAAGACAAAGCATAATTACAAGCATGAACAATGTGCATTAACAATCGCAGAGCTAATTACGTTAACAATTTTTAATGGGATTCTTTCGAAAGGGGGCAACAACAACAACAAAAACAGCAAACGGAAAGCAAAACAAACACCAAACACAGACAAAAGGCCATCAACTTGGCAAGGCACAGACAATTTTGGTCATGGGATGAAGGACTCAGTTGGTCTCCCCGTCGCCCTGCTGCTGATCCTTGTAGGCGACGACGTTCTCGTTGAGCGCGCGGAAGGCCATTTGATGAATCTTGAAGCCATACAATCTGAGTGATAGAGTTAGGATTAGGTAACATATAAAGAGAGAGAGAGAGAGAGAGGGGGGGGGCAGCTCCCACCTGGGTATGAACTTCTGCTTGGTGCGCTTCGGGCGCACCTCCGGCTTGACCATGAGGAGCATGTGCGGGAAGCCGGTGCCGAAGAAGGCGCCATCGATGGCCGCGTGGCGCGCCGACTTGGGCGCATAGACGTCGTTGCACTTGGGGCAGAAGATGCGCACCATGTCCTCGCCCAGGTTGTCGCTCAGCCCGATGGGCAGCACCGGCTGACGCTGGCAGAAGACGCGCGGGCAGACGCCGAAGGCGCTCTGCTGGTACTTCTCGAGCATGAGGTCAATGCCCCGATTGGTCAGTATGAAGCGCGCATGGATCAGGCCGTACAGCTTCTGGGCGCTCTGCTCCAGCTCGCCCTCAGGCGGCGCATCCGAGCCGGACTCCGGCTCCAGGTCGAGTATCACCTCCAGCGAGCGCCGATAGTTGCTCACGTCCGTCTCGAGGAAGTTGAGATTGAACTTGTCGTGGATGTATTCCTCGTCCACCTCGCAGAAGAACTCGTGGCCGCGCTGCTTGCAGAACCAGGCTATCCAGGCACCCTCCTCCGACTCAGACATGGCACCCACAGCAACAACCACAAAAAAAAAACACGCACACAGAAGCAACAGCAAAACAAACACGAAAACAACTCGACGAACAGCACAAATGAGACTGACTCTCCGGCCGGAGCCTGCTCAGCTCGTGCTCTGCTCCTGCTCGCCCTACTAATTCCAATTCTCTCCTCTCTCCTCTACTCCCTAGTGCTTCTCAACGATCGCTGTGCTCGTCTGTCTGGCCGCCTGGACTCAGGCCGAGCCGCCAGTGCAGAACCAGTACCTGCCGCCCAACCAGTCGCCCCAGGCGCCCTCCAACAACTATCTGCCGCCCACGCAGAGCTACCAGTCGCCGTCCAACAACTATCTGCCGCCCCAGCGCGGCGGCAACGGCGGCGGCGGCTCGGCGCCCAGCAACAGCTACGGCGCTCCACTGCCGCAGAGCCAGTACGGCGCACCAGGGCTGACCGGCGCCATCTTCAAGGGACAGAACGGCGGCAATGGCGGCTACGGACAGCGTAACGACGAGGAGCAGTACGGCCCGGCCAAGTATGAGTTCAAGTACGACGTGCAGGACTACGAGTCCGGCAACGACTTCGGCCACATGGAGTCCCGCGACGGGGACCTCGCCGTCGGCCGCTACTACGTGCTGCTGCCCGATGGCCGTAAGCAGATCGTCGAGTACGAGGCTGACCAGAACGGCTACCGCCCGACCATCCGCTACGAGCAGGTGGGCAACGGCAACGGCAACGGCAACGGACGCAATGGCAACGGCAACGGCGGCTACGACAGCAACGCGCAGCAGGGCAAGTTCAACGGTTATCAGTAAGGCTGAGTGTGCCGTCTAGTGTTTCCAGTTTAGGTCGACCCTCTCACTATATATATATATGCTATACTATATATATGTCTGTAAACATTGTTTTTTTATATTATTATTGCAAGCTAACCGAGCCAAGTATTAAATGCATCGCAGTTTGGCATGCACTGGCTCACGGTCATGCGAAACTCTCCCGCTCTCTGCTCACTCTACGCTGTCACCTCACACTCCCTCTAGTGGAATGCCGCCATATTGCCATAGCCAGGCGCGTTCCAACATCCAGCCGTTCCAACTCTTGCCTATGCCCGTTCCAGCCACTCTGCCGTTTCGTTTTGTTAAGCGTCTTCATTTTGTGTCGTTCCACAACAGAACACACACACACACTTCCACACACACATTGAGACCATCACATGCATTCATACACATACACATACACATACACATATACATAAGCATTGTATTTAGTTTTAAACGAATTCTGATGAAAAATGCATTGGATTGCCCTCTCGCATGGAAGACAAATGAGATTTTTTCGTGTATAAATAATGATAATGAATAAAGAAAGCATTTTTGTATAAAACAAAGTAAATGATGAAGCGATTTTTTATTTATAAAAATATATATTAATTATAATAATATATTATCATATTAATATATATTTATTTTTTATTTTTTATTTATTGCCAGTATAAGCTTAGCTGACTTCTACTTCAGAACCCGCTCCAGCTGTCCTTGGCCATTGTATTTGTAGACAGGATCCTTGAGCTTGCCCACAGCTGAGTACCGGAGCTGTGCCGTAAGATCCTCTCCGGCGCTTTGAACCGTGCGATAGAGCACGCGCTGCAGTTTATTATCGTCCGAGACTATATAGTAGCGACCCTCCTTGATATTGGCTCGCTGATTCGACTGCAAGTCAAGCGCTGGCGCTGAGACCTCCTCATCGGGATAGTCGATGCGAAAGTTGGCATCAGTCGGAGCTCCGTATTGGGGCGCTGGCGTTGTCTCTGCCTCGACCTGCTTGGACACGTCGCTGTTGGGTGGCAAATAGTTGGAGTCCAGCTGAGGCGAATCGAAGGAGCCAGCATGCTCCACGCGCTGCCTGCTGATCTCGTAGCTGGCCTCCAGCTGGCCAGGCAGCCCGAAAGGCACGCGAGGACGCCAGCCAGCAGCTGCATAAGGCGCTCCACGCACAGGTGGCTCAGCCGAGATGCCAGCAATGGCAGCAACCAAGAGAATTATCTGTAAAGTAAAGAAATCTATAATATGTCTATATCATATACTCCATTGCAACACACCTTCAGCAGCATTTTGTTGTAAGTTGCATTTGTCACTGCGGTGCAAGCGCTTCAATTCACGCAGTTTTATATCAATTGAGCTAATGCTTGGCATGGCGCGCACGTAACTCCCTGCCTCGGCTGACACACATAGAGCACATCTGTAAACACGTAATCCATCAAAAATAAATCACAAGCGATCAGCGACCTTGCCATAATTGGCAAGGGTTCAAGCCACAATTGGCTAACTGTAAAATGTCTATATTTTAAACATAAATTTTAACTCAAAAATTGCCATTAGTCAAGTTTGTCAAGCTTTAAAGAATTTTTGTAAATTTAATTTAGTTAAAATTCCAAAAGAAAAACCCCAAAATTAAAATAAATTTAAATATTGCGGAAGTCGAATTTCTGTTAAAATAATTTTTTAAATAAATATAAATATAGCGCTCAACAGGTGGGCATCCACAAATTGCGCTTGTTCCGCATTAAATGTACTTTAATTAACAGCATCATAAATTTGCTTTAATTAGACGTTGATTAATGCTCATGAGAATTTATAGAAAAAATATATTTTTTTTAATATAAAAAACATGTGCCTCTTGATTTTATAAATCTTTGATTTTCTATATCTTTGATTTTCAAAAAGAGGCGTAGATTCCACAACGTAAATTAATACCTATGTTCAACTAAACTTCTTTCAATATTCTAGCATTCATACAATTCAAAGCGCGCGCCAGCAGCAGCTGCATGCCAGGGTGACCAGATTACGCCCAATTAAATGCAGCCCTGAAAAAGTATTTATGCAGCGCAGAGCGCGGGCATTCAAACGCATTAAATTTGCTATTCAGACACAACTTAAACTAAATATTAATAACTCTTTCAAAATAGCACTGGTTGATTATGAATATTTCTTAAAATATTTATTGAGTAAATTCTAATATATATTATATATTATAAATTGAATTCACCCTAAATACAGCCACAAATATAATATAATATAAATAAAACTTTCCCTTTCGATTAAGTTTTTAAGTTTTTGGTATGTTTATTTGATTTATCTTGTTTTCTATACAATTCGCATGAAATCGGTCAATATATCTGTCTGCACTATTTACTGTATGTATATATATATTTAAAGCCGGTTAACTTCTATGTACGCCCTCTTACTGCTCGCCGGTCACGCCCAGCTTCTTCTTCAGCGACTCGGGCATCTCTGGTGGTGGTGGGCGTGGCATGCGCAGGAAGACCTTGACAGCATCGTAAATGAACCACTGAGCGGCAGTGAGTGTGCCGATCATGACAATCCTAGGCACCAGACCGCCCCACAGACCTGCCAAGGAATAAATATTTCAATCCGAATTTCTCGAGAGGATCTTCGTCTCAGGATTACTCACCGGCCCAGCCCAGTTGCTTGGCAACATCAAGAGCGCTGGCGCCCTTGGCCTGGTTCAGCTTGGAGACGACCGTATCAGCGGGATGGGAGACGATGGCGCAGAAGACACCAGCAATGTAGCCAGCGGCGAAGGTGACGATCAGCTGTTCGCCCTTGGTGCAATCGGCACGTGGCTTGGGCACCACGTACTTGTAGAGCAGCTCCAGTGTGCGCTCGAAGCAGGCGAACTTCATCATGGTGTATGGAATCTGTCGCATCCACAGTGGCACGAGACCCTTGTAGAAGGCCGAGATGCCCTCCTGTGCGGTCATCTTGGGCAGCGCCTCGCGCAGCGTCTTGGCAAATCCGGGCGTCGTCTGTATTTTGACCTTGGCGGCCTCCATGGGCGCCAGCGCAATATCAGCGAAGAACTCAGCCGAGGCAGAGGCAGCCAGATACAGGCCGGTTCTGTAGAGGAAGGCGTTCTCCTCGCCGATGGCATTGGCGTACATGACTTTGAAGACCTCGTAGAGACCGAACTTGCACAGACCCTGCATGGAGTAGCCAATGAAGGTGGGCGCCCAGCCCTTGGCCAGGCCCCTGACGCCTTCCTCGGCCAAGCTGACGCGGAAGCCATTCACCACGCTCTTGTACTTGGCCGGATCCACCTGCAGGCGGCACTTGACCAAGTCGAGAGGCACCACCATTGTGTGCGTTGTACCGCACGAGATGATGCCACCCAAGCCGCAGAGCACGAAGTAGTGGTTGGAACCAAACTCACAGGAATCTGACAAAGAGAAGAGAAATTTATATTGGAGATCTATGAAGTTGCTCCAACTCCAAACTTACCACCCTGGGGAACAGCAGCGGCAGCAGCAGCGAAATTGTGATTTGGGCTCAGCTGGCGGGCGGCGCCATCGTTGACTGAGGGCAGGAGAGCGGGCGCAGGTGCGGGCGTCGAAGCAGCCTGGCAGTTAGCACTGGTGAATGGCGACTTGAACGTTGAGTTCTGAGCGGCCTCGAACAAGGATTTGAACATAATGGCTAGCGAGGATGCTGTGTGGGCGAGTCAAAAGGCCAAAAGGTTGAGGTTAATATAGACAATGATGTAATCGAGTCGAGATTATAACACAGAATATCCAGAGAAGATTTTGAAATGTTAAAAAACACTCGAGAAAGCTTTCCAAATATTCAAAACTTATCTTCCTATATTCTATATATATATGTATATTTTTCAAACTATTATCGAACACATTGGCATTGATCTTGCCAATTGAGCACATGCCTCGGGCAGCATTTTCTATTTTTTACATAACTCTCGTTTTTTTCTTTCTTTTCTTCCATTGCGCATTACGTAATGGACTCGTGAGCAATCGAAAAATATGAATTTGGAACATAAATAGAGTATAGTAGTATCTAGTGTGGCCTTACCTCACAGTGCGAGGAAGTTAGTGCGGGGTGCAGAACAGAAGCTAAACTCTAGCTGAAGTCAAAGTTGTCGTTGTTGGGTTTCAGAGAGTCGAAACCGAAGAACAACGTTCGCTGTGCGCCAAACCAGAAAACCAAATGCAACTGTCGCAGCCACAAGACACAAGATTGAGCAACAAATTGCGAGCGCAGTGTTGTCAGGCTGGGGAATGGCGTATCGGTTAGAAACGGTTATGGAACGGGCAGGGAGGAAATGACCTAAATCAAAGGAAATCTGAGGCAATAATAAAAATCAAAATTAAATATTAAAATAAATATTAAATTTGCATTAAAATACTTTAGTTAAATATTTTAAAAATTAATTCATAATAATTTAGAAAATTTTTGAAAATTTCTATAAATTCTCTTTGCTTTCGCCTGACAACTCTGAGACTTTTTGTTATTTCTAAATATACGCAACATTTTGGGCACTGAAAATCTGCTATTGAGCGAAATATATATATATATATATTTTTTGTTCTGTTTAGAGTTTGCTGTATAAATAAATTCATTAACGCGCCGACAGCTGTAGCCGCGAACTGACAATTGGCTCTCAATCAAGGCTAGAAAGGTCTTCAATATTCTTCGTTTTCTTCGTTTTTTGTGTAAAATTTTCAAACATTTTATTTAAAGTTGAATTAATTATGAACTAAAATCGATAATTAGTAACTTTATGCGCTTAAGAACTATTACAAAAACTGTATACTCTCCGTTTCGAGTCGTTTGATAAGTACATTTAGTTGATTTAGTGCTTAACGTAGATATATATCCATATATATCAATATATGTAAATGCTTAAAATATTGGAAGTAGCTGCATAATAATACTTTTTGCAATAAATTACGGCGCACGCTAGGCAGTGCGTGCACCTGGACAAAAATGGCAAAGTAGTTAACAATGTGTAAACGACTTAAATAGTAAATTGGCTGGCATTTTGTAGAGTTTGAAATGGGGTTTCGGATAGGGATTCGGATTGGCGGCCAGTTGAACTAACCCACAAAATAACCAAGTTGGCAAACAAGCGGATCTCTTTAACGCTAACGACTCGACTATGACTCGGCCGTCTCCATGTGCCGGTGCACAGTCACTGGCGCCAGTATGTAGTGGGTACGCGGCTCCTCGGCATCCAGCGGCAGCGTCGTCTGCCCGTAGACGGACGTTGTGCCACGACATGGCGACGGTGTCGCCTGCTGATGCTGCTGCTGCTTGTAGCGCTCCGTCTTGTTGGCCGGCTGATTGCTCAGATACGGGTGCGCATTGGACTGCTGGCGGTTAGTGGGACTCGATATGGATGTGGATATGGACATGGTGTCCGACTTGCTGTGCCGCTTGTCGTGCAGCAGCAGCGGCTCGGCCAGCGTGAAGCACTGCTGGTCGGAGCTATCCTCGTGCGGCGTCATCGTGCTATAGCCGTGATCCGATTCACCGTTCGGCGGCCGGCGATAGTAGCTGCTGCCACTGGACATATGATAGGGGGAGATGTCAGCGGCATGCATCAGCTGGCGCTGGGCAGCAGCGTGATCGTAGCCACCCATGGGCGGCTCATCGTGGGCCTGGCAATCGTCGAAGTTGAAGCGTGACAGAGGCAGGCCGTAGTTCTCCTCCTGCACCGAGTCCACGTAGAACTGCTCCAGTGCCTGGGTGTCCAGATTGTGCCTATAGCAATAAATGGCAAAGCCTATGACGATGGCCAGCACAACGATAGCGCCACCGAGTGGTCCAAAGGCGGAGTACGCATGCTGCTCCCGCTGTGGATTGTGCGCGGCCAGCATCTCCAGCTCGTCCAGTTCACCGTAGGGCGTCAGCGATGCCAGCACGCCATTAAAGCAGCCCGCCTGCGAGGAGCAGAAGGCCGTAGCGAAGGTATTGCCCTCCACATCCTGCTGGCACCACTCGCAGCCCATCATGCCGAGGCATTCGTGCTGCGTGGCATACGTCTCGCAACCACCACCGCCGCCGACAGCGGTGCAGCTGGGCAGCATGCTCAACAGCTGCGTTGTGGGTGGCAGTGCCAGGAAATGCTCGCTCGGTGGTGCGCAATAGGGAAATTGTCGCGTGTAGTTCGTATAATCATCCAGATCCCGGGCATCAGTGTTTGCCAGCATGGGACACTCACAGGGGCACTCGCAGTCCGTTTGATCCATGCGCTTGCAGTTGAGGCACACCCGATCGATGGTGCTGCACGGGCAGAAGGCACCCCCGTCGCAGCTGGAGTTGAGCACCGCCGCGAACAGATTGCTGCCTCGGATCAGCGCAATGGCGTATTTCGTGCGCTCTCCATGCACCACATTGCTCAGGATCGTGGCCAAGGATGTGTTGAAGGCGTAGTAGCGTTGCAGCGTCCGATTCTGATAGCTGCCACAGCCCAGTTTGCGCACCAGCTGGCCATGATTCAGCATATCGTTGGCCAGATACGATTCCTTGTGCGTCAGATGCTCGTGTGGGCGGCGTTGGTTGCGCGTATGTGTGGAGACCTGCAGCATGCTGGGATGAGCCAACAGATAGCCTTCGTGCTCGAACAGCAGGCACTTCATGTGTGGCTGTTGGCACAGCGGCGTGCTGTCCAGTATAAGGCGGTAGTAGAAGGCGTAGGGCACATCCAAGGCGACCACAGCCACAGGTCGATCCTGCTGCGCCGAGTGCAAAGCATCCGCCTTGCCCTCGAATATGGTATGAGCTATAGTCACAATATAACCCGCTCCGCCAGCATCCAGATACGGCGCTGTGCTGACAATGCGACCCGGCTGGGCCATTGCCTGCCGGAACCAGGGACGTCGTGTGGCATCGTAGTTGCTGCTCAACAAGCAGCCAGGATACAGCTGCAACACGCCACTGACACTGGCTATATAACGTCTGATGATATGACCACGCAAGGATCCACCCGAATCCTGATGCCGGCGTCGCAGCTGCTGCATAGCCTGATATAAGACGACCACTTCGTGCCGTATACGTGGCCGCAGTCCAGGATTGGCGAACAGACCACGCGAATCACGCAAATAGGCCATAATGGACTCCACTTGGCGCAGCTGTGTGCGTGGACGATTGTTGTGCAGAAAAGCAAAGGGCGAATTAAAGGCAGCAGCGCTTAAGAAAAGAGTTGGTGCATCTGAGAAGGAATAAAAGGATTATAGCATCGATATATATATACAGTAAATATCACTCTTAGCTCACCCATCGTTGCTAGCTGCCTGAAGTAGCGACAATTTGCAGGCGCTCCAGTGGCTGCACTTTGCAACAGATCTAAACGATGGTATAATATATCCATGCTGTCGCCATAGTAGCCACTCTCATAGCCAGACACAGCATCCAATCGATTGTAGCGCTGCTGCTGCTGCAAAGTTGTATTATGGACAGCTGCGCCGCTGATGCTAGCTGTGCTCACTAGACAGAGCACGTAAATGCCCAGCACGGACTGCCAGTGATAGGTGCGCAGCAGCTGCTGGCGGCCCAAGTAGATGCCAGTGCTGGCATTGCCACGCTCCTCTTCCAGCAGTCGCTTCAGTATGCTGGAAAAGTCCGTGGCATTCTCCAGGTAAGCTATATTTACTGGATATGCTGTCTCGCGCTGGATGAGCGGCCGTGGGAAAGCCGGATGGGCCAGCGTGTTGCCAGTGTCCCGGTCTAGCAGAAAGGCATAGCTGAAGCCCTGCTTGGCAGCGGGCGAGGCGTTCGGATAGTTAAGCAAATCCTCCAGCAAATCAGCCAAATACAAATTGACGCCCACCACACCATAGGGCGGCACGGCATGGGTAATAGCAACCAGAACATCTGCGAAATTCGAAGTGTTAACTTAAGAGAACAACATAGAGAACTCAGCCAACTTACCTCCACTTTCGGCATCCACAACTGGCTGATGCACCTCCAGCGAGTCCGAGAGAAAACGTTCTGTGAAAAGCTGCCCAAAGACACGGCTGCTCGCGCGAGGTATTGTCTCAGCATGCATCTTGTTGAGCACAAAGAAGCGGCCAGCCAATTGCGCCTCCTGCCCGGCAGGCAGCCACGCGCTCACATCGATATCGAACTTCGTGTAGTTCTGCGTGGCCACATCGCTGAGAAACTGTTTCTCATACATTATGCGCTTCTCGTCCAGCACCACGGCGCAGGTGTTGATGATCACCGGCGATAGCAGCCGACTCTGGCCCTGGGCCAGCACGCGCAGTACGTGCATGGCATCCGAAAGATTTGTGAGCAATCCGCGCGTCACATAGACAAACTCAATGGGCTGCTCCGAGACGTTAACGAGTTGTGCTTGCTGCAGCCGCTGCAGCATTTCGAATGCATACTCAAAGCCCAAGGTGTGATTGGTCATGCCGCGACCCAAGCTCAGATTATTCACATAGCTAAGAATCTCATCCTTGTGCGCACGCGTAGCGCTATAAATGCCGTGAACAGCGTCAGCAGGAAAGGCATCCAAATACATAAAGTCCGCCTCGCTTGATATAGTCACCAGAGATATATAGTCGGTGTCCTCCAATAACAGCAGCAACTCTTGAACTGTGGGAAGGATACATAAAGATAAATCGGTATCAGTTTGAAGTATATGGATTAATATAATCTATTAATCACTTACCGAAACCTTTGGTTATTTCAAAGAGTTCCGCATTCAGTGCCGAACCCACATCGATGAGTAACATAACAAACTTTCGCTTGATGGCCGAAACGTAGAGTCGTCGAAAGTGTGCAGTGCCCAATGCTCCATCGCTGCTGGACAGAAAATATATGTGCTTAAAGTGGCTGACGCTGTTGACGCTGCTTGATTTATTTCTGTGTTTATTCTTGCTGCTGTTCGCCTCGTTGTCGCCTGGGTTGGTGCTCAATAGCTGCCGCAATATCGCTAACTGATCCGCAATATAACTGTTGGCGGCCAGCGACCGTCCATTGTTTTCGTTCAGGAATGTGGCACGCGACACCTCATCCGATTTGAGATAGTTTAAGATTTGTATTTGCTGCTTGTTGTAGTGAGCTGGAGCCAAGGATGCGGCATCCGCATTATTCTCATAGTATGGTTGACATTTCTCAATTTGCGTGTTCAGATAGAGATGCATATGATCATTGCTGGCAGCCCTATTCTTGATCTCTTCATCATCCGCTTCGAAGTCGAACTCGCTTTGTTGCTCATCATCTCCTTCGTCGTCGTAGCTGTGCTGCTGCAGCAGCACCTTGCTAAGATTGAAACGTAATAGATCCCGCAGTTCCAGGACAACGTGCGTTGCTCTCTGCAGCTTGCGTCCCAAACGCTGGCTAAAGGCTTGCAGATCCTGCTGCACCGTCTCGTTGTCGTTGCCAGACGACAGCCGCGTGGTGACAGAACTCGCAAAATGAATCGAGTCGAAGATTTCCTGCAAGAGATCGCTGTGAGTTAGAACTAATCTAACGGTTAATTAGTATCAGTAGACTTACTTGTATTTTAGTTACGAGCATCTCAACATTACGTATACTATGCAACTTGTTCTCCACATTGTGCCTCAGCTGCACAACGTTCTGATGATTGTAGTTGACGAAGAAAACACTTGCTGATGTCTGCTGGAGCGGCATATAGCCGACGGCAGCACTGGACGTAGGCACTTTGTAATTATTGCTAGTTATGGTTTCATTTGTTATGGTTGTGTTTTTGCTTATGCTTAGAGGTAGAGGAGGAACATGTTCATTGCTTGGTGATGTGTGGCCAGCTGCCGCCAGGAGCAGGAGCAGCGCAATGCGGCTCCACATCTTGCTGTTTTCCTGGTAGGCTCTAAAAGCCACAACTACCGCGTCATTTAGATAAAAACAAAACTCTTTTTTTTTAATACTTTTATGCTGCTGCAAATGCTGCTGCCCGATAAACTAGAAGGTCGGTCGATAAGTTTTATCGGAAATGTCGCATTTATGCTCCAGCAACAACACATTGATATTTTGGTATTTTTTAGACTCGATAAATTTCTTAATCGAGTAATTATTGATACCGATGGTCAAGAGAAACGATTTATTTAATATCGACGATAAGGGAATAACATTTTGCTACCGTCGTGTGAATCATAATAAGAGTTAATAATTGTAACAATGGCCGCCACCTTAAAACCATACTTGACCGCTGTCCGGCATTCCTTGACAGCAGCAATGTGTTTACAGGATTTTCCATCGCAAGTTGTGGAACGGCACAACAAGCCAGAGGTGGAAATTTGCTCCAGCAAAGAATTGGTGCTCACGCCTATCGTTGTCTCTCGCAACGAGAGGGAGAAGGTGCTTATTGAGCCATCCATCAACTCGGTGCGTGTGAGTATTGCTGTAAAGCAAGCGGATGAAATCGAGCGCATTCTTTGCCACAAGTTCACACGCTTCATGATGCGTCGCGCCGAATCCTTCATCATACTCCGTCGCAAGCCAATCGAAGGGTACGACATTAGCTTTCTGATCACAAATTTCCACACGGAACAAATGTACAAACACAAGCTGGTGGACTTTGTTATCAGTTTCATGGAGGAAATCGACAAGGAAATTAGTGAAATGAAATTAGCGGTGAATGCTCGTGCCCGCACCTGTGCTGAGGAATTTCTGAAGCGCTTTTAAAAATAAAATGAGTTTAAGAATTGATTCAATAAATAAATGTGTGTTTTCCAAAATCGTTTATCGTTTAAACTAAGTGGGAAATAGTTCATTTCTAAAGGGAAATATTCTGAATGTATGTAGTTCCATAGCGATCATAGTGACCCTCTCTATTGTTTACTCTTATCACTCCTTTCGATATATGTATCGATAGTAAGGATAACACTTCCTGCATCCGATTAAAATACTAGATTTAAGCCTTTCAGGAAACAATCTAAATAATTTATTTATTTAATGTGTCATCCTCAAATCAAATACAATTTTTTTTATTGAATTTGTCAACAAAATAAAAACAGGTTACCCGTATAGTAAGGCATGTATTTATATCTAAGACAAGAAAAAAAATATGTTTTGATTGGGTAACTTGAAACGATTTCGTAATGCTCGTTAGATAATTGGCTCATAATTTATTATTATTTTTTAATAAATTATTCTTATTTATTTCAATAAATAATAGTAATGTTACTTATTTAACCCAAAACAAACTTATTATTTGAATTTTCGCGCTTTTTTATACACATGTCAGGCTACATTGTTATTGATATTATACAACACTGATTCGTAACAGCCCTGTACAATTCAATATCAACAAACGAAGCACGCGGACGGCTCCAGTTCGAGCTGATTTGATTTGATCTAAAAATGGTCGCGACAAAAGCTAAGAATAACGGAAATGTTAAGCAAAGGAAACCAAAAAGCGATAGCGATATACCAGCTCTCAAAGCGAAGGGCTGGCAGAAGGTGAAAATCAAGGGGCATGTGATATCTAACGACTTTACCGGCTACGAGGGCATGATCGGCCTGGAAGTGCTCAAAGAGTACGATCCAGCGCTGGTCAAGTCGACCCAGAAAGAGAGCATCGACTGTAGCTATGAGCAGACTAGCCGACGTAAACGATCCAAAGGAAAAGATTCTGATGATTCGTCTAGTGATGAAGAAGAAAGCGACAGCGATGCGGAGGATGCAGCAACAACCAAGAAAAAAGCTGCCTTGGCGGAGCGCCACGCGCTGCGCCTGCAGAAGCAGAAGGAGAAGCGCGAAAAGCGTAAGGCAGAGCGAAAACAAAAAAAATCAGCGCCCAACACAAAGGAGGACAAAGGAAACAAGCCACAGTTCACACCGAACGAGGGCTATGCACCAGATCGCTTCGCACTGCTGCGACCGCCGCCGCCGTCAGATGACGAGGACCCAAAGGAATGTGCAGAGAGTGGGGAGGAGAAGGAAGTGCCAGAGCTTGTGCCCTGTGAGTCAGTGCCAAGCAAGGTGGATATGAGCAAATGGCATGGCATGGGCGTACCAGAGCCCATTATGCGAGCTCTCGCGGAACAGTCCTACGAGGCGCCAACCCAGATCCAAGCCATGACTCTGCCGGCGGCAATACATGGTAAGAAGGATATACTAGGTGCAGCGGAGACTGGAAGTGGCAAAACCCTCGCCTTTGGCATTCCCATACTAGCGGGCATCATGGAGCTGAAGCAGCGCAATGACGGCTCCGGCATACGTAAGGCGCCCAAAGTCAAAGGGGATAAACCCGTGGAGGAGGCGCCAGCAGTAAAAGATAATCACGAGCTGACACCGCCGCCAGAGGAGCTGGACTATGTGTCCGGCGCCAGTGACGAGGACAGCGACAACGAGTACGACGAGCAGTCGAAGCAACGTCCACTCTACGCCGTAGTGCTAACGCCCACCCGTGAGTTGGCTGTCCAAGTGAAAAATCATTTGGTCAGCGCGGCTAAGTACACGGGCATCAATGTCGCTGCCATCTTTGGCGGCCTGTCCGTGGCCAAGCAGGAGCGCGTGCTGCGCCAATGCCCCGAAATTGTCGTAGCCACGCCGGGACGACTCTGGGAACTGTTCGCCCAGGGCAACAATCATCTGAGCAAGATTGAGAACGTAAGTTTCCTGTGCATAGACGAAACGGATCGCATGGTGGAGAAGGGACACTTCGAGGAGCTGCGCAGCCTGCTCAAGGTGCTCAATGCAGACGAGGAGCGCAAGAAGTTGCGCCAGAACTTTGTCTTCTCGGCCACATTGACGTTGGTCCACGATCTGCCCGAGCATATGCAGAGTAAGTATATATATATTACATAGCTGATCCAGTTTATCATATTTCATTATATTACAGAACGTAATCTGGCCAAGCGAAACAAGTTCACCAAGCAAACTGTGGACCAGAAGATCGAAAGCCTCATCGAAGAGCTGGGCATATCGCAGCCCAAGATTGTGGACATCACCAGCAGTCAGCGTGAGTAATCCACAACAGCCCTGAGTGGAATCTTCTTTAATCCAATCCAAACCAATCTCTGTGTAGAAACTGCCCAGACTCTCACCGAGAGTCGCCTGCTGTGCGCCATCGATGAGAAGGATTACTATTTGTACTATTTCGTGCAGCGCCATCCTGGTCGCACGATTGTCTTCTGCAACTCCATTGATTGCGTTAAGCGCCTGGCCACGCTGTTCGGCTTGCTGGATTGCAATCCTTTGCCACTGCACGCGAATATGATACAGAAGCAGCGACTGAAGAATCTGGAACGTTTTCGTGACAATCCGATTGGCTTGCTAATTGCCACGGATGTGGCTGCCCGTGGCTTGGATATACCCAATGTGGAGCACGTCATACACTACCAGGTGCCGCGCACCAGCGAGAACTATGTACATCGCTCGGGTCGGACAGCTCGTGCTAATAAACATGGCATAACGGTGATGTTCATGGAGCCTGGCGAGGTGAAGACCTACGTGAGGCTATACAAGACGCTGGAGAGGAGTAGGTTACTATAAATGGAAACTTGGACAGCATATTTAATGCAATTCTCTTACAGCTGAGGATTTGCCACTGTTTCCCATCTCTGAGCGCTTCCTGGGCGCTGTCAAGGAGCGCGTTAATCTGGCCCGTGAACTGGACAAGGAGGAACTAAAGCTGCGACGCACCCAGAGCGAAGAGGGTTGGATGAAAAAGCATGCCGAGGAAATGGACATGATTATCGATGGCTACAATGATGAGTCGTAGGTGGACTGCCGCTTACGCTAATCATTAGACTAAAACCTCTGTTTATCCGTTGCAGTGGCAGCGACCAGGACGAGGATGCGTTTGTCATTGAAAGGCGTCGCAATCGCATGCATGTGGACAGAGTGCGAGCGCAGCTGAGCGCGCTGCTAGCACGGCCCATTTTCCCCAAGGGATTCAGCTTTAAGTATCCCACGAGCACGGGTCAGCTGCTCTCGGGCACGGACATTGCCAGCAGTAACTCCCGCAGCGCTGTGGAGACAATGAAGGCAGCCATCGAGGACATGAAACTGGCCAAGCAGCAGCGCAACAAACGCAAACGCAATGTGTAAATAAATCTACGCTAGTTTACTATATATAATATATATAAATGTTGATGACATGGATGTGGTTAGTGCTTGGAGACGAAGTAGCGAGTGCCAGCCTCGGTAAGGGAACGTGCGTGCTTGGCCAGCAATGTGGAGACGGATAAGGCAGGCGTGGTAAAGCAGCTGCAATGGAAAAAGGATTTTACTAAATATAAGAATCAACCAATGCTCTGTTCAACTCACTCAATGTACGGCTCCATCTCGTCCAGCGTCCATTTGCGCTTCGTTTTGAACAAGGCGCGCATGCGATCGTTGATGTTGGAGGGCAGCTGCTCCTCGGCCAGCGAGCGCACGCAGGGCTGTGCGCCCTCATTGTCCAGGATGCCCAATCCTCGCAAATACTCCACCTTGCAGCTCATGCCCTCTGGCAATGCCTCCTTCCAGGTGGTCATGAACTCATCGTTCCTGAATCTTAAGCCTGGCTGCAGAATATTCTGCGCCACGATCCGCGCCACCAGCGACTCCTGATATTTGAACTTGTCGGGGCAGCGATCACTGGGCTTTGTATAGATATCAAAGAGTCCGGATACGATGGACTCCGGCGCAATGCCTTGCAGGGCATAAATGGTCTCCTCCCGCTCCACCTCGTCTAGGGCCCAGGAGTTCTCACTGATCAGTCCGAGCATTAGGTTAATAATGCGATATTCGTACTCGTAGTCGAGTACGCGTATATGGCCATCGAACTCGAGCGCCCTGTACTGCTGGAGTCCTTCGACGAACTGCGCCCGACTGCACTGAATCGTGTCCAGCAGCTGCTGGAAGCTGAACAACAACTTCCGCTCGATGCAATACTCGTTCTCCGGCCCGGAATAGCGTGTCAGCTGCAGCAGCTCACCGAGCTTACGATACCTAGGGCGTATCTCACGGCATTCAAAGTACTCATGGAATATTGTGAGCACCTGGCGCTGCTCCAAGGTGCGCGGCACTTCCAAGTCATCATCGGCGCTGTCATTGAGGCTGCGCTCCAGCGAGGTATTCGCATTGCCCGTGCGCGGACTCTTCAGTGGGGAGGTGCTCGTGGCTGCAGCAAACTTCAAATCGGGCACCAATAATAAACTATTCGAGATCTCGGCGCCCTTCACGTCGTAGGTGCGTTCGTCCGTGCAGAGCACAACTTTCTCATGCAGTCCGCCCTTGAAGTGCAACGTCTGGCCGGTGCGTATCTGTTGCAGCATGTGCTCATCCAACTCCAACAACTTCAAATTATCACTAACTACATTTGCGCTGGGATAATACAAGGCCTGGGTTAGCTGTGTGAGCTGGCGCTCGTCCATTTTGGCATGCTTAACAATGGCCTTGACGTCTTCTGGTGTGCGCACATAGCTAAATAGCGTAAATAATCTTTGATTAACTCAAATATTCATTAAGATAGTTACAAACTTACTGTTGTGGTACATTTTCATCCACTTCCATGTCCATCTCGGCCGAGCTCATCTCATCTGTTGCCCGCCAAAAACTTTTTGTTTATGGTATTTAAGCGTTGCCAGACAGTCATAAAACTTTAGCTGCAAGCAAATATACAAAAACAGAATGAATGATATCTTAAAATTTATATACACATGTTACTATTTATTTTTATTATCTCATTTAATTAAAAATTATTAACATGTTTTATGGTATTTTAAGCCATGTATATTTCAATATTTACATATAAAACAATACAATTCCCACGTTGCCACCTAGTTTTAATTCACGAGTTGTCACGGTTACTTTTGCCATGCGCCTGCATACTCGCCTGCAACAACAGGTATCACACTCAGCATGTGCGATTTCCCCACAAAGGAACACAAATGGAGAACCTGGCGACGAAGAAGAATTGGACCGACGAGGAGCGGCTAGAGCTGGCAGCTCAACTGGACGCGCAGCTAGATGAGTTTATAGATGGGCTGGAAAAGAAACGCTACGAAGAGGGCTGGCCAGAAGATCGCTGGCAGGAAGAGATGGACAAGCATCCGTTCTTCATGAAGAAAACGCCCCAGCCAGGCGACGAGGTGCACCCAATGTTCGAAGGTCTGCAAAAGCTCAAATACGATCCAGAGGAGAATACGCAGGAAGAGCTGGCACTCAACTACAAAGAGGATGGCAACTTCTACATGAAGCACAAGAAATTCCGCATGGCCGTCTACTCCTTCACAGAGGCTATCAAAGCCAAGTGTGAGAATCAAGATGTGCTGGCTGTGCTCTATAACAATCGCTCCGCTGCCCATTTCTTTCTCAAGAATCATCGCTCGGCCTTAAGTGATGCACAGCGTGCGCTGTTCCATAAGCCGGACTATACCAAGGCCCGCTGGAGAGCTGCTCAATGCGCCTTTGAGCTGGAGAAGTTCGATGTGTGCACGAAGCTGTGCGAGGAGCTGCTCGAGGTGGACATCGATCACAAGGATGCCAAGGCATTGCTGCACAGGAATAAAATGAAAAAGGTGAGTGTGATGATATGTAAACTTATGGTATTTAATTTAATTTAGCTGCCAATCCCTTCCAGCTCGATGTGGATCGCAATCAGCGCAAGGAGGCAGCCGAAGTCAAGCGCCACTTGGCACGTTTCCAGAAGCTGCGTGCTGCCTTGGAGCAGCGCGCTATCAAGTTCGATGATCAACCCATAAATAAACGTGCGAATATTACGGAGCAATTGCTGGTACCCAAGTTTCTACCACTCGAGGATTATCCCGCGCATTTGGATGATGATGGCAGCAGCTTGATTTGGCCCGCTGCATTCTCCTATCCCGAGTTTCTGCTCAGCGACTTCCAGCAGCAGCTGCCGGAGACGGCCACCATGCAGGACTGCCTGAACACGCTGTTCGCCGAGCCGCTGCCCTGTGACCGAACCCTCAGCTATCGCCCGGATAATGTTCACGTTTACTATGAGAACCGCAAGGCGGCCTGTGTTCACAAGGTCGAGCTAACGAAGACGCTACGCGAGATTATCAGCGAGAAGAGTTTCTTTGTCTCAGGCGGCGCGCTGCTGTTCTATGTGGTGCCCAAGGATACGCGGGTCGAACAGGAGTTCATACATGAGCAAAGGCGACCCATGGTCTACAGCTGAGCAGGATCCTAAGCATAAACAGTTATAATCTTAGTAGTTAACAAGCACTTGATTAGTTTTTATTGTTCATTTGCTGCGAAATATGTATAAAGTATATTTATATATATATATTAGTCACGGTACAATTGAGCCTGGTTAGCGCTGTAAAAGAAGCCTTTTCAATATCCATAGTTCGTATATATGTATATCCTTGCTGAAGAAGCTAAACTGCCTTAAGTAGTATATATAATAAAGATCATATGTATATATAAAGATCTTTGTGGTGTGTATAATTTGGACATTCGATTTGACAATTTGTTTGATATGTTGCGAAGCATTTGATAGCATATAATTTGTTTTGTTTTCTTAGACAATTTAACTAAAGTTAATTAAAGTATTTAAGCGTAATCTCATCAAAGCTGAAAGCGCATTAAGCTTATCTAAGAGTATTTCTTGTTTACAATCAGTTAAAATAAGTCAACAATTGATTTTTTTTGTATAAATTTGGTATAAAAGCGTTTCGAGTTGACTCTATATAATTGAGCACACTTATTAGACTATATATGTATATATAATATATGATATAGGATAGACACACACACACACGCCCAATATGGGCTGGGTTAATACGACAACCATTGGACACAACAGCAGTTATTGGATATGGCTTAAACCGGTTTACACTGATATGATCAAATAGACTTAATTGATGGCAAAACAGGATCTACATTGAAGGCTTACGAAGCTAATATAGATATATATAAAACAAAAATCACATGCGAACTAAACTTAACTCAACTCAACTTAAGGCTACTTACAATAACAACAACAATGCTAATATTAATAACAATCCTGAGATTATAGATAGATTACTGAGGCGAAGCTGGCGCGGCTACGTTCCGTTGGAGCACATTGTTGAGTCTCAGCTTCAGCGGCGAGAAGTCGATTTTCTTGAAGCGCGGCAATGAGGCAAACTTCTTCATGGCGTTGCTCGTGGACGGCGGCAACTGTTGCTGCTGTTGCGGCTGCTCTTTGGGCGAATTGTTAGCCGACTGGGACTGAGTCATGGCGGCTGCCTTCAGCTGCTGCTGCTGTTTGGTGGGTGAGTTGCCAAACTTGGCCAGCGTTGCGTACTTTTGCAGCATGCGCGTCGCACGCTCCGCCGCCTGATAGCAATGCTCGTATTCATCCTCCAGTTGGCTGGACTTTGATTTGTTCTTGGATTTGGCTCGGCTGTTGCTCGGTTCGGGCGCTTGGCCGTCGTCAAATTTGAAATCAATATTCTGCAGCATGACCAGCTGGAGCAGCTCCTCCTCGCCGGCCTGCAAGTCATTGTTATTATTATTATTATTGTTATTATTGCTAATACTTTGTCGCTTTGTGGCATGGGTGACGGCATAGACGCCCTCGGAGATCTTGTGGGCGGCAGTCTTCTTGTTTAACGTTTTAGTCTTGCTCGACGATGACGATGACGTAGATGATGATGTGGATGCTGATTTGTGCCTTTGTTCGATAATCTGTTGCGGCGACGATATATATAGATTCTCCTTGCGCTCGCGCCGCAGCTTTGCGCTCACCAAGTGACGCACGCCGGGCGCTGTTTCGGCGCTGCTCGGACTGCGTCGCTTCGACTTGAGCGTATCGCAGCTGTTGGGATAGTAGGAGGGTATCTTGTCATCCACACTGATGATGGACTTGCGTGGGGTCTGGTAGTAGTCCTCCTCCTCCCGCTGCTCTGCATTCGGTGTCTGCTGCTGCTTCGGTGGCAACGCCGGCAGCAACGGCGATTCGGTGGGTGTGCTGGTGCTCAGACCAAAGCCAAGATTCAGCTGTGGCTGTGGCTGCTCCAACTCCTGGGAGGCCTTCACGGCCAACAGATTCTCATACAGATGCTCGGCCAGCACGCTGTTGCTATTCATGGACGTCACATGCATCGATTCATAAATGTCGCTTTCATTGTGGGCTGGCGCAGCTGGAGGAGGATTGGGTGCCTGCTCCGCATTGCAGCTGCTGCTGGTGGAGGAGCAGTACGAGCCCGTGGAATAGCCCGATGTGGTGGATGCTGTGCTACCGCTGGGCTTCTTCTCCAGCGGCGCTCCATTGCTGCTGCTACTCCCAGCCTGCTTCTGTATAATGGGCGCCATCACGCAGTAGCCATTAAGCTCCTCGACGAGCACATTCTTGCTGCGCTTGCCATGCGGCACGGCTCCATTGGCTCCGATCAGGTTAATGGTGGACGTGTTGCAGGCGGAGAAGTTGAAGTTGTGCGGCAGCTGCTCGGAGACATTCAGGCTGGCCAACGAGTCGGCTCGGCTTAGCTGGCCGGCCACGATATGGGCCAGCAGCACTTGACGCGAATCGTGCTCAATGGCCGAGTCCTCGAGGCTGATGTTCAGCTCGTCGCTGGACAATGCCTCGCCAAAGGTGTCCAGAAAGTTGAGCTTGGACAGATCCGGACTGGAGAAGCTATTGCGATGAGCACTGCGCAGATCCGCTGGCAGCGCTGCCTCCGGTGTGGGCGCATTCTCATAGAGCGCCAACTCCTGATGCTTACTGGACGATGCCTGCTCCCTGGCTGGCTGTAGATCAGCGACGCTGGCGCTGCCCGAGCGACGTTTCTGCCCAAAGAAGTTGTCCAACATATTTTTGTACTTCTTTTTCTTGGCCAGCTCCGACTCGGGATTGGTGCTGGAGCGTGGAATCTCGCCCGGCTGCAGCTCGAAGGTGTTGATGCGCTTCCGATGCGCTGGCAGCGGTGGCAATACAGGCGGCGTCTCCACCAGCGCGCCGGAAGCCACATTCATCTCCTCATAGATGCCCGAAGCAATGGAGGCGCGTGAGATGCGACTGCCATCAAAGATTTCCTCATAGATCTGCGAGACGCGCGCCGAGAAGGAAAAACTATTGGCATCCAGGTCAAAGCAAAAGGATTCCGGCACATTGGGCAAAGGACCAAGAGCTTTTTGGGCGCTAAAATGGAGGCGATCAGTTTATTAGAGATTGGAGTGAATATTGGAATGGAATCATATGATCTTGCCCACCTTGTATCCCGACTGAGCCGGCGCTGCTCCAGGAAGACCTGTCTATACAATTCCAGATTTTTGATGGACTTCTTGATCCACTTCATGTGCCTGCGGCAGGACGTCTCCGTTTCTAGTGCAAAGTAAATGAAGCAATCGCGACGATTCTGAGTCCAGAAGAGCCCATAAGAATGATGCTTGGTGCGCGAGGTGGCCATGCTGATGCTCACGCCAGGCACATTCACCGAGACGATCAACAGCTTTTGCTGATGCTGCTGTTGTTGTTGTTGTTGGGGTTCGTCGTCTGGCAGACTCTGGAAGCTGAGGCGCAAGAAGCAGGGCACACATTTAATGGCCTCTATCTTGACCAGACATCGGGTCCAGGTTTTGTAGCGCAGTGCAATGGCGCGCTTGTCGTGTGTGTCCAATTTGACGTCCATGCACATAGATATTTCATTGTGATCCATGTTTGGGGTGTTGCGATGGTGTATGCGATGATGGGTTAATGAATTGAGCTGATTTTGTTTTATTTTTCTATTATTTTACATGTTTTCTTTCAGTTTTTTTCTCTTTTTCGTTTCCCTGCTAATAACGGTGAGGGTGGAGCTCAGCGAAGAAAACACAGTGTGTACACATTGACTTAAAAGATGCACGACTATCGCACATTTGCCGATAGACGCTGCAATTTAAATGGAATTCGCTGGTATTTTCAGCAATTCGACGCGCGGTAACACTAACAGCAGTTAATGTGAATTTTCCGTGGAACGTTAACGTTTTTGTCGTTTGTGCCGAATCAATCATTGCGCTCGTGTTAGAATTCGAGTTCGCATTTCTTGACAACAGCATTGTATAAATAAATTAAAGAAGTGTGCGTGTTTGAGTGTGTGTACTTTGTATATCGCCTGTAAACAGATTTCCTCAACAAGAGTATTTTCGGTTACGCACGGATTTTACGCAACGAAAGCAGCTGCCAGAAATTGCAGTGGGGTAATCCAAAGACGAAGAGGAAGGCGAACACGAAGAAGAAGAAGAAGAAGGGCAAAAGAAATCAAAGTCTGCGCATCGAAATTAAATAAATAGAAATAAGTGTAATTGTTGGCAGTTGATACAAAGTCTCAAAATCTTTTTCGCCTAAAAATAGTTCACCATGGCGCGCTTGAAACATTTCTAATTATTTTTTATATTTTTAAAACAAAGCCGTATGTGTGTAAGGAAATAGCGAATTCTTTTTGCAATCGGTTGAGTAAGTAAAAAATACGAACAAATCAATTTTCTATATATGTACATATATATAAATCATTTTTTTCAGTGGGGCCTACGTCACACGCCGTATGCGTGGGCGTGAATCATGCACAAATATATACATACATATATACACATATATGTACATTTATGTATGTGTGCATATATGTATGTATGTATGTAGTTCTTTTCGCACACTTGTTTCCTCCACATTGATTTTCCCTTAACACGCGCACGTGCGGCTTTCCAACTGGTCGCAATTCAGTTATCCAATTGGACCAATTTATATATAATGAAATGCAGGCAACCCTCAAAACGGTTGTTGTTGTTGTCAGCTGTTGGAAACGCATGAAAATTTTCCATTTGTTTAGGTTTGTGGAAAATTTTGCTACCCTAAAAAAGATTTGTTCGTTGCTCAGGTAAACAAACCACCTTCAAATGTTAACATGTTTGCCGGTCGTTTATCAGTAAAAGCAACAACAACAACAACAACGGCAGCAGCAGCAGCAATGCATTGGCACTGCAGCTTTTGCAGCTTTTGCAGGCAGCAGCAACAAACTTGCAGCCAGCGAAAGCTCTTTCGAATTATCTAGAGAAATTTTAGCATTGCACTGAAAGTTTATTGGCCTTTTTTCAAGGCAATTAAAGGATGTGCAGAGTCTTTATTAAAAAATTAAAATTCAGTGAGCATCATTAAGTGTTTATATTTTCTTTATAAACAATAATTAATAATACAATAATAAATAATAATAAGCAAAATATATATATTTAATTATAAAAATTAATACAAATAATAAATACATATATTTTGTTTATTATTCGAAATTATTTTTGTAATTTTTTATTTAATTTAATTTTTTTATTTAAAAATTTGTTAAAAGTAGAAATTTATTTGTTGTTTTATTTTAAATATTTTTTATAATAAATGATGTAGAACAATTATAATGTTAGTCTTCTTTTACCAGTTTTTATTAATTATATCCCCGTATTCTTAACCATTATTTCTTGCAGTTAATCTGGACTCAAAACAACTCAAAGTGCATAAATAACCGTTAATAATTTGTTGTTGTTTTCAAACTGTGTCAATATCTTTAATTACCAAAATGTCGCGTGCAAGTAATTTAGAGACTAAACAGTTTAACTGTTAATTTCAAACAATAAAAAAAAAAGAATTTTTACAAGCCTTAAACTACGCTCAAAATATTCCATTTAAATAAATTCGCGTGTGTGTGTGTACGTGTGTGTGAGTTTCGGGTGGAGTGCAATAGGTAACTGGAAACTGGAAGTATTGGGCTGGAAAGCTCGCAGTAAACTGTAACACATTCCCATACGAAGCGTATCTAAGTAGCTCGCGCAGCTGTCTCGCTCGCTCTCACACGCGCTCTCTATCTCTCTCTCATTTGTCGCTTGCATCTGTTCGAGTTGGGGATAACGGTTAAGCGCCTAATGGCAAGTTCGCTAAACAAGACGAGACACAGGCGCAGATTGGCTGCGATCTCGTTTCTATCGAATATCTCATTAGATGGCACACATCGGGACACAAAATTTGGCGCAACATTTGGCAGCAGCATCTGCACGCAGCACCAGCAGCAGCAGCAGCAGAAGCATTACAACAACAACAATAACAACAGCAGCAGCAGCAGCACTAAAGGCAACGCAGCGGCAGCGTTGGGACTCGGCGCCGGCGGTTATCATCAGCATTATCAACGAAATCATCAACAGCGCAGCCAGCAGCAGCAGCAGCAACAACAACACCATCAACAACAACAACATCAGCAGCAAAATGGTAAATGCGGCGGCAGCGCCTCGGCAGCGCTGCTCCTCTGCAGCGCCGATGTGCACATGGGCAGCGGCAGCGATGCCAGCGTCGGCGGGCTGTGCGGCCTGGATGACTGCAACGCCGCAGGAGTTGGCGGTGGCAGCGATGGTGATGGTTTTAGTGAAACTGAAAATATGGGTCAATACCTGATGAATGTGAGCGATCCGCCCATCCAGGCTGAGAGACGCAACATAAAGCGGCCCACCTCCTGTGGCCGCCAGCATCAGCAGCAGCAGCAGCAAACACCCAAGCAGCACCACCAGCAGCAGCGTGGCGGCAGCGGCGGTTCTGGTGCTGAAAGCGGCAGCGATTCGGACAGCGTCAAGATACCGTTAAAGGTATCCAATTTGGGCAGCGGCTTGAAGCTATTGCCGCTAAGAGAACGGTAAGTGCACGAAATCCCAGTATTTATGAGATAGATAGATAAAAGCAGGGATAATTGATGGATATTCGAAAGCTTGATGATGCAGGAGATTTATGATTTTAGAGAGATTATAGATTATATAGATTATAGATATAAATATATATATTTATTATTCCATTAGTCAAACATTATTTATTTAAGAAATTTCCCATTAAGCCCATAACAAATCCCTTGCATGTCGAGAATTATTAATATTGGAACAATTTCCGATAGATGATCTATAATTCATGTGAATCATGCAATTGAAGCACACTTTGTTGATTTTTTTTATTTATTCATATATTGATCTAGGCAGGAGGTAGAGGCAGATATGTTGGTTTCGCTATGTTGAAATTTCCAATTAAGTTGCGGGCAATTGACACCTGGTGTTCGATCTGTTAACGGACTCA
The DNA here is from genome assembly GCA_018903745.1 of Drosophila repleta. Taxonomy (NCBI): domain Eukaryota; kingdom Metazoa; phylum Arthropoda; class Insecta; order Diptera; family Drosophilidae; genus Drosophila; species Drosophila repleta. Next base: position 15,238,305 of record JAEIGN010000497.1, on the reverse strand, counting down.
ACGCGTCGTGGCTAAGCAAATCGATTCAGGCCAACGATTTTACAAGTGAAAAGATCGCGCGAAGAACATTTGTTTATGCATATCTCTAGTTTCGAGCAGCTGTCATACGGCTAATTGAATTTATGTATTGCTCGGGCTCACGGAAAATGCACAACTTGCGGTATATATAAAAATGGAGCGGGTATATTGGTGTTGATAAGGTGTTTGTGATGGGATGGAATAGAGAAACTATATATATAATAAAATATATATTTAATTTTTATACATATGTATATACATATATTCTTCATAAGAATCTATTTTTAAACTTTCGTCTTGGTATAAATCCGTCCGTTTGTTGCTTTATTTAGTTGCAGCTTAACCAACGTATCCCACTTCCATGAAATCCCAATAAAACTTCACTTATTGTAGCATATACACAACAATTGCCCATAATTTCCCACTATTTAAACATCAAATATAGGCAAGCGGCACTGTAATCCCTCTGTTTAGGGTATTCTGCTAGCCGTTCACCCCTCAGCTCAGATCACACTCTTTTTTTTCGGTTCGAATTGACGTAATTGCTTGTTGGCGGCGGGCATAGTTGAACCCCGGACGGATGATATTTTCACAGCTCGCTAAATATAGTAGTTGGATGCGGCTTCACGCCGACTGTGGCGCCGTGTCCATTCAAGTGGCTAACGTGTGCCAGTCCAATTAACGCAAATCAAAACGCCTCATTGAGCGACGGCCCGCAAATTAGTCAACAACAATAAACAACAATTGCATGTCGCAGCTCCCAGTTTAATTTAGGCTTTTGTTGTGTGTGTCCCACTGCCTGCCTGCCTGACCTGCCCCCTCTAGCCCCTTCTAGGGGCTATCATTAGGTTTATTGTTTATTCGATTCGATTCGCTTTGTTTACTGACACGAATTGTTTCACCTGAGCTTGACTAAATCGCACGCAACTATTTCATAGTCATGCGCCACGCACTAGCAGATACAATTATCTGCTTTATGCATTAAATATTATACTTTTAACTAAACATATTTAGAACAAACTCTTTCCATATTAAAGAACTTTTCGATTTCATATTTGCTTTGTTCCTTTATTCTTTCTGTTGCGCTCTCAATAAGCAAGGGCCATAAGACTCAGTGTGATCGAGCGAGAGGTCCGCTGTTACTAAATTTCCCTTTTGTTACTTTAGCTTACTCTCACTGCATTCTCAACTTTATGCATGTATGTGTGTAGAGTCAGTGATGCCAACTGAAGACAAGCCAGACCAAACAGCCAAAAAAAGCCAAAAAATAGCTAGAAAATAACCTCTTAGGGGATATGAAGGGAATTGAGATTTGTGATGACCTTTGGCGTAAAAATAGCTAAATTGACAACACTACTCATATTCCTTTGCATCAAAGAGAACGGCAAAGAGGCATAATTATTGCATTGTTTTTGTTTGAGAAAGGGAAATTTTCGGCATGAGCATACACGCACACTTACGCCTACTTTTACATGTTTTAGCATTTTGTGGTCAACGCAAGCAGAAGATGCAGATTTTTTATTTGGAAGACACACGCATACATACAGTGGTTCACAGCTTATTTCAACCAGCACCTTAAAACAAGTTTAATGGCGTATATAACCAAAACTATTGGAGATATCTAAAATATTTAAACGCAGGTTGTAAGTGTAATGTTTTAACTAATAAAATAATTATTTATTTATTTTTAAAAAAAAATATTTTTAATATATAAAAATATTAAATAACTAAAAAATGACAGAAGTTGCACTCCACAGCTTATTTCAACCACAAGCTTTGCAGCTGATCTAAGATCCGTTATTGGGCAATGCAACGGTAGTTTCTTTTTCTTTGCTTTAGTCATTCTTTTCGTAGTGTGATGAAATAAATTTCAGCTGAATTTTTGAGAGCTCAACTTGCAGAAACGTGAATTAAGCGAAATGGGACCACGTACAACTATAGATCAGCGAGAACTTGTCCTTAAACATTTTAAAAACGGGCATTCCCGTAGAAAAATTGCTGAGATGGTTGGACTTAGTGATTCCACAGTCCAGAGCATCATTTACCGTTTTGTCCGTGAAAATAGAACGCACGACAAAGGTAGAAATGCTCCGAACAAAATTTTTAATTCCACGGACGAGCGCTATATTGTAAGAAAAATCCGGAAGAACCCAAGGCTATCGGCTCGAAAAGTGGCCAATGATGTCCAGGAAGAGTTAGGCAAGTCATGCCACCCAGAAACTATTCGCCGCGTGCTCCGGGAACACGACTTTAATGGCAGAGTACCACGCAAAAAGCCTTTTATCAGTGATAAAAATAAGAAGTGTCGCCTAAAATTTGCCCAGGAGCACTTGCATAAGGACTATGATTTTTGGAAAAGTGTCCTTTTTTGCGATGAGTCCAAATTTAATTTATTTGGATCGGACGGACCCTCATATGTGTGGCGTAAACCCAACACAGAGCTAGATGCAAAAAACTTGAGGGCTACAGTGAAGCACGGCGGAGGCAACATTATGGTTTGGGCCTGTATGTCAGCAGAAGGTGTTGGTAACTTGGAGTTCATTGAGACAACGATGGATAAAACCAAGTACCTTGAAATTTTGAAATCAAATTTAATTCAAAGTGCTGAGAAACTGGGCATCAAGGAGGACTTCAGATTCTACCAAGACAATGACCCGAAACACACAGCGGGAATTGTGCAAACTTGGTTGATGTGGAACTGTCCCCATGTCATGAAACCACCAGCCCAATCACCAGACTTAAATGTTATCGGAAATTTGTGGTCGATTTTGGAGACAAACATTCGAAAACGCAAAATATCTAACAAATCAGACCTGAAAACGGCTTTATTTGAGGAATGGGGTAAAATTACGCCAGAAGCTACCAAAAAATTAGTTGAATCCATACCAAACCGGCTTAAAATGGTAGTAAAACAAAAGGGTGGTCACACCAAATATTAATTTTTAGTTATTTAGAAAAACACTTAGCTTTAGTAATGTATTTCCATAAGCGGTTGAAATAAGCTGTGGAGTGCAACTTCTGTCATTTTTTAGTTATTTAATATTTTTATATATTAAAAATATGTTTGAAAAATAAATGAATTATTATTGTATTAGTTAAAACATCACACTTACAACCTGCGTTTAACATTTATAGATATCTTTTATAAGTTATATTTTTAAGGTGCTGGTTGAAATAAGCTGTGAACCACTGTATGTACATACACACACACATTTATAATTTATTTCACATATTATATTGTCATTCCGAGCTGCCGACATTATTATTGTGTGCCTGTGATTGTTCATAATTATTTATTTATATTCGCCTGTACTTATATAACCCATTGCTCAAGTGAGAGTGGGAGAGAATGCACTGAAAGTACAAGCGCAAATAAACTGCCTTGAACCTAGCTAGAGCAGTTGCACTATATGTTATTCCATCTCGCTTCGGCCACCGCCAGCATACGCAGTGCCGTTGCAGCACAAAGCTTTCTGTCTCAATGTTAGCACATTGCTCAAGTTGCGTTAAGCTCTGCTAGACGCATTTTGATATATGCAAGCACACACACACACACACACATAGATACATAGTATGTGTGCATAGCGCTGTGGATTGCCGCTGTGACCTTGTTTCTTATTCGCGCTTCACCTACGCCGTTGTTCTTGTTGCGCTTGCACTTCTTTCGTAGTCATTGTCGCTGTGTCGTTCACCCATCATCCAATTGGCTTCTTAAAGCTTTCGCAAATCTCATTAGCTTCTTATTGGCATGAGTTAATGGCTGTGTGTGAGTATGTAAATAGTTTGAGCTAATTTTGAGCGATTTTCTTAGACTTTTTGCCAAGTGTTTGGCCAGTGTGACAGTTACTACGCTTATCAATTAGGCTAAGACGTAAGCAAATATTTGTCAAGAGCTTGTATTAAATAGCTTATCAGCAAATAGTACTTCAAAGCTGATTAGATTATGGCCAAAGATGATTTAAACTGCTAGTATCTGGCTAAATTATGTACAAAACAATGATTTTCACAAAATGTACATATATTTACTTTATAGAGCCAAGATTAGCTTTGCGAGCGATAGCTCCCACTCCTGCTGATCCAATATCATAACAAACTATAAATAAACAACAATCGTTTAGCTTGTTTGCATATATTTCCTACATGCTATCAGAAATTTACCCACAGGGCTTCAATTACTTAATACGCTTAATTTCCGTTTGACTATGTCAGCAGCATTCATAATTTGAGACAGCGAATGCCATTCCCCCCTATGCTGCTTCCTGTAAGAAAAGAACAAAAAATGCTGCGCATGCGCGAAAGATGAATGCGAAAAACAAAGAGCATAAGTATATGTATGTGTGTGTGTGTGTGTGTGTGTGTGTGTGTGTGTGTGCATGCAGAAAACTGCGACGCAATAGGCACGGGCAAAAGCAAAACAAACTACTTTGAGCCAGTTTAATGGAGTCTTTTTTCTTGCCTTTTATTTTTGGACTCTACATTGAAAGTTGTTTTGAAATTTGATATATTTATGTACATAATGCTAAGTAGGTAAGGAAGAAGGTTCACTCAAAACAAAAACAAAAAAGCGAAGCGGAAACTTTTGCATGAAAACGTAAACAACAAATGTTTGTTTTCGACTTGCGGCAAGTTGAGCTGTGGCAGCTATTCTATCTCCCTCTCTCTCATTCTCTCTGCAGCAGCTCCTAAAAGCTCTCAATGTAGCCTATTACGTCATAGCATTTGTAAATCAATTGCTGACTTCCGCATAAGCCCTACGCTGCATACGCAGCAGTCTCAAGGACAATAAAGCTTTAAATCCCGGTCTGGCAACGCTGCGCTTAGCTCCTGCGCGCAATGTCAATGTCAATGTCAGGGTTGCCCGTTGCCCAAAACCTGTGTCTGACACGCGTGCTCTCTGCCTCTTCTCCTGTCTCCCCTCTCCCTCTCTCGCCTACATTCTAATGCCGCTTTCTGTGCACAAGTTCTTGTCTTGCAAACTGGGTAGCCTTGAGAGCTGCTTAACGACGCAATATGTGTACCGGTTAGATGGCCGATTTTGATCACGTTGTAGCTCAGCACGTGAGACACAAGCTACAAGTTTTTCCTATTAATATATAGTATAAGTATATATGTATAAACACTTTCTTATATGAAGAGCGAGCTGATAAGAGCGTAAAGAATGATAACAGCTGGCCGCACACGTTGATAAGGCAAAAGTCAATTGTTTTCAATTGATTTTGTTTGCGCTGCTTGTTGCACAAATCACATTTGGAAGTTTCATTTGTCAACAGATGACAAAGGCGTGTAATTAAAAATATTGAATACATTTTCTTTTTCGGAGTGGGGTATATTAGTTATGATATTTACTTTATTAATTTGTTTAAAGAATTGTTAAATTCATATCTATTATACAGTACATCAAATTGAAGATATCCTTTATTGATCTCTCAAGTATTTGCTTTACTTTATATGTCTTCTTTATTTGTTTTTGTTTTTAGCCTGGTAGCGAAAAGTTTACCTATTTAATTCAAGTTTTTTTGTTACTAATACTTAAGGCTTGTTTGTTTAAACTTAATGGCAGCTTATTTGTGAACTCATTTGTTTATTTGTTTTGCAGAGGTCTTAAGTTTAAGCCAAATTAAATATCAAATATTAATAAAATGAATCATAATTTATATATAGAATGATTATAAAGATAAAAGCAAATTTCTTAACAGATTTGTATTCAAAAAATAAATAAAAAATTATATCATTTATTTTTAATTTTATAAATATGCATAAAATACATAAAAAATACCATTTTTCCCATTTAAAAATAGTAATGAATACATATTTAATTAATTAGGTACTTGAAACATCATTTTCAATTGAATCCCAATTGGTTTACAGTTGTATTCCAATTGGAGGCCCAATTCATTGGAATTCAAAATATTTGTTTGAAATTTAAATATTGTTTGTCCATGGTACAGGCGCGCAGATGTCGTTAGACAACGGCTACAAAAAATATCAAAAATTCCCACACACACATGCTCAAAGAGAGAGTGGGGAAGAGAGAGAGAGAGAGTGAGAGAGAGAGTGAGAGAGAGAGTGAGAGTGAGAGAGCGTGTGTGTCAGTCTATCACTTGCACTACAGCACGCACTTGTGGGCGTTGCATTCGTCTCTCTTCTAGGGTTTTTACTCTTCGCTCCCTGTTGCTTCTAATCATCGCATTAAATACCGTATTGTTGTGCTCACACACACACACACACACACACATGCACACTTGTGCTCGCTCGCTCAATATTTGAAGAGCCCGATAAGTTACACAAGACGTCGCATATATTTTCTAGTGCGTGCCCTTTTGGAACGGCTTCTTCTTCCTCTTCTTCTTCGCCTATGGCTGCAGTTTGCTGAGCATTTAAATTCCATGGAAATAACATAATAGGCCTGTTCGAGTGCGTGTGTGTGTGTGCGCGTAGTTTTTGGCGTTGCGTCTTCCCCTTGGTCTTCTGCTCCGCTCAGTTGTATTTGTCTGGCAGATGCTTGCTGGCATTTCTGGGCGCCTAGTCGAATACTCCAACTAATTAACGGGTTATGACAAGCTTGGCGCCACTTCATCATATTGGGGCCCCCTTGAGCGAGTTTCCTAATTAATGCAAACACCATTTCATGGAAATTTCATGGAGCCCTTTGCTCCGGCTGGAGTTGGAGCGCAACCTCGATCTATACCAATTATCTCAAGGTAACTGAGCAGGCGAACAGAAGAAACTGACAAGACGGTGCCCTTCTGCGGCTGCAGTCAAATAAATACAAATTTCATGTTTATTTTCTACGAAAAACGCTCGACTTGTCTCTTGATCGTATTGACAAAATTTTCCTTGGTTTACTCTTTGCTGCAAGCCTGTGAAAATATCGATCACCTCTTTGGGGTGTGTGCGTGCATCGTCTGCTGCTGCTATTTACAGAAAGAGCGCGAGAGGGAGAGTGAATGGGAAATTATGATGCGTCGTTAAATATTCCTAAGCGAGCGAGTGAGAAAGAGCGTGTGAATGAGTGAAGCCGAATTTGATTTGAAGAGGGGAATTTATGCTCACTGTTACAGTTGAGCTCGAGATTTTTTGGGGCTCGCCATATAATGCGCCGTTCAATAAGAGCAGTGAGTGAGAGACGGGGAATTTGAAAAGGGAAATATACGCTCACTGTTGCATTTGAGCGCGGGATTATTTTTACCTAAGCTGCTGTGGGTATTTTAAAGGGTGAGCGAGGGAGAAAGAACGAGCGAGTGAGAGTAGGGGAATTTGAAGAGGGAAATATGGCCTCAGTTGCAGTTCAGCTCGAGATTTTTTAGGTTTGTCAAAAAAGATCACTTATAAATACATAAATATGTTTTAAAAATAGTTTTAAATTAATATTTATCTCAATTGCAGGACCTTCAGCAATGGAGCTAGCGAACAGAGCTTGCAGCCGGAGAGGCGTGCCCGACTGAATACTGCGCCGGGCATGCGAGGAGCAGCGGCCAGCAATGCCGGAATCATTGCAACGGGCGGCCTGAGACGCAACTATAACATTCGCAGCGGCTCGAGTGCCAGTCACATTACGGATGACAGCAGCACGGAGAGTTTGGCACCGGCCGCTGGCAATTTCTCGGGCAGTTTTCGCAATACTCTGGGAAAATCCGTGCAGATCACGGATGGGCGTCGAGGTGCGGGTCTGGGATTGGGACAACGGGACGAGCGCATGGTACTAGTATCGCGTAAGGTGCCATTTCTTATATTCTCAGCACTGCCGTACTACAAGGGCAAGAACGGACGGTGAGTGAATGCAGATGATACAGAATCTAGAAATATACAGTTATAATATATATTTATCCTAACTAGTGCTGAGATACGCAAGGAGGATCGCCGACGTCGCAATACCTCCACCTCACGTCCCTTGAGCTCCATTAATGATGCGCCCTTCGATCCCTTCGATTTGCTGGGCATACAGAAAGCTGAAAGTGGTCAGGTAAGTGCTCTCACCTGAAATATCAATAAAATTATGGTATAAATTCTAATTTGATCAATTTTTTAGGACATTTCATATGGTCATTTGTTGATACCGTCGCGCCAGTATGAGAAGGAGCGCAAGAAGCACGGCAATGCCTCGACCAATCCCTCAATATTTGAGAACCAAATGGAGATAACGAGCACAGCGGCGCTCCGAAATCATGGCATAGCGAGGTTGGTGCCTCCATCAAACCTATTTGGTTTCGTTTACCATATTCCATATTCCATTTTTAACATCAATTGAAATTGATATATCTCATCTCTCATGCATATCACAAACATTATAATATTTGGTTCATTGAATTGTTAATTAACTATGCCAAAATTGATCCATGACATTCACTAAATATCCTTTCATCCATCAAAATATATATATATCTTAATCAGCTAAACAATAATCCAAATTATTTACATAACTTCTCGTAATCCCCTTTATAAAAAAAGGCCAGAAAAAGTTAACAGCTTGTTAAATACTTTTGTCAAATAAGCAGAATATATATATACATATATATAAATCAGCTAAAGCTCAAATATCAGGTGAACAACATAATTTCCATTCAGCTGAGTGCACAGAATTCTATAATAAATATATTGGGGCTACGGACTGAGTCATGGGCATTCGAAATCAAAAAGCCAAAAACAAGGAAAATTATTGCAAACGGCTGTGAACGACTGCAAAATACTTACTTCAGTTTGTTAATTTATAATGTAATATTTAAAGATTGGGTAAGAAATGTAAACCAACTAGAAAATGGATGATCTTCGTATATATGGAGGTTTTTGTCTAGAGATTGTATTCAATGTGAAATTTCTTAAAGATATATGAATCAGAAAGAATTATATGAAACCCGAAACACATATGTATATAGTATAATATAACTATCTATCAATCAGCTAACTATATAAAAAAAATATAAAACCAATATACTCTCTTAACCTTATGAATGGGCATCAAAATATGTTTTAAGTTCTTTTGACGACGCTGTACAAAGTTACATAATCAAAAATATTTGATTATTGAAATACCCAATAATATATATGTATATCTGAGAGAGTTTCGACGCATTTTGTACCATTAACTGTTATTTGCTAATCATAACGCTTTGCACTACTTCGTTTCAGCACAAAAACCATAACCAAACATCAAGGCAAATGGTAAATTTTTGAAGCAGCTAATAAATAACAATAGATCGCAACAAACTGGGCTATGAATGGATAAACATATATAGTTCATAGCTGGGTTGTGTTGTGTGAGCTTTCAAATATCCGTTGTATCTATATATACATACATATATCTCTATAGAGTAGAATTACCACTAACAAAATTCACACTTCACATTTGCACACATTCGAAAACTGGCTAAAACGCTTTCAACTAAACCGCTTACTCACGCCTCCTATAGATCAACAATATATATCTGTATATCATATGTAACTCTAATCAATACTCGATGCATTTTACAGGTGTTTCACCTATGAGAACAACAATCGGAATACCACAGCGAGTCCCACGCCCGAGCTGAAGCTCGATATGGATATGGAGAGCATTATACTGGGTGGAACGGATGCAAGTCGTGGTTTGCCTGTAAGTTAAATCTATATATATATATCTTAACTATATATACATATATATATATATATATATATATCTCACTCTCTAGTATCAACAGTATTCGGCTAGCATCTTGGATGATCCCGAGCTAATTGCAGGCAAGCATCGCACGTTGTTAACCTTTACGTCGTACATGACTTCCGTCATTGACTACGTGCGTCCGTCGGATCTGAAGAAGGAGCTTAACGACAAGTTCCGTGAGAAGTTTCCAAGCATACAACTCACCTTAAGCAAACTGAGAAGGTTAGTTTAGATACTCTTCCCCTCCAGACTCAAATAAATGTAATCTTGAATGCTTCTTTTGTCCAGCATCAAGAGGGAAATGCGACGCATCAACAAGCTGGATTCACGCATTGATCTGGTCACCATATCGCAGGCGTATGTCTACTTCGAGAAGCTAATACTGGCCAATCTGATAAATAAGAGCAATCGCAAGCTCTGCGCCGGCGCCTGTCTCCTGCTCAGCGCCAAGATGAACGACGTCAAGGGCGATGCGCTGAAGAGTCTGATCGAGAAGACGGAGAACGTGTTCCGGCTGAATCGCAAGGAGCTGATCTCGTCGGAGTTTGCGGTGCTCGTGGCGCTGGAGTTCAGTTTGCATGTGCCCATGCACGAGGTCCTGCCGCACTATCAGCGCTTGCTCTACGAGTCCTAGAGTTGGCCCACGCGCTGCGCCGAAGGATATCTGACGGCGGCAGCGCAGGCGGCGGTTGCCCTGGCAGCGGCCACGACGCGACATCATTTGCGGCGGAAAGGCAGTCGGAAGTAGACGTTGCATACTTTTGGGGCGTGGTTTTTGTACTTATTATATTGCATATTTTTGGAGGTGGGAATTTTTATACGATTATATGAGAAACAATAATTATATAAGCATATATATCTAAGTTTTGCTACCAATTAAGTTCACAATTGACGAGAAATTATATAAAAAAAATATACAAAAATACACAAAATATACATAGAAATATATATACATATAGAGTATAACCATCCGTAACGAGACCTCTCCGGTAGTAGGCGCTTATATCTACATATATAGCTATTAAGTGTTTTTCTTTTAGCCAGTTATTTTTTTCCTGTTTTGTTATAGATCGAGTATAATAAATAAATAAATCTATATAGAACTGACAAGCATATATGTGCGTCATATAATTTACATATGTTGCGATAGCGCGAGGCTTATCACATTCAGTTGCTGTCGTTGTCACAGTCGGTGGGGCTCTTGCAACCTGATAATATTATTCAAATTCAACCTGAATGGCTGCGGTTGCTCGACTCGACTCGACTCGACGCCTCGATCTCTGCCTCTTGGCATTGCTGTTAGCCGCATCAGCAAAGCTAACTAATCCGCCCCAACAAACTGAAGTCAGATGAGCTTTATTTGCTGCCCAAATATCCGAGCAGCCCCACGATGGGTGGAGGTGGGTGGGTGGTCCCCCATTTATAAATCACCTGGGGCTCATCAATCAAAAATCAATAAATAATTTGCGATCGATTATTTGAGTGGGCAACAGGCGCCCAGCAGCCAGCGACAAGCAACGAAACCCTAAAAAAGAGTTCTCCGTTCCGAGTCTATAAACAAATGCGGGCAGCGATAACCGAAAAAAGCGAAAAGCAAAAAATAATAAAATGCTCACGTGCCCAGTTGGACTGGCCGGGCTGGGCTGGGCTGGGGCCCATATGCATTACATTGTTTGTTATTGTTGTTAACAGTTAACTCTGCTTTGTATACCCTGTAAACTGATCAGACAGCAGCGGGTATACCTGAGTGATAAATGCAGTTATATATCAAAATATACCAAATATTAAATTATTATACAAATTTAAATATTAATGAAAATACTTACTTATATTTTTAAAAATAACAAGTTGTTGAAATTAAATTAAAACTCCCCAACATACTGCCCAGCACAGAGTACAGGGTGTAGCACTGCTTGTGCACACAAACATGCAGACATTTGAGAGTGCAGTGAGTGTAAGCAAAGCAAATGGTGTATTTTGGACACAGTTAGCTGAGTGCATCGGACCTCTCGCTCGATCGCTTTAAGATACTGTCAAGTGTCATAGCTGAGCGCATCGGACCTCTCGCTCGATCACGCGAGCCTTAAGGCTGTCAAGTGTCATGGCTTAGCTGAGAGCGCGAGAGAGCAGATGATACGAGCATAAACGAAGCTGAAGGGTACAAATAAATATCCTAACTGCATACATTCACATGTGTGTTTGTGTGTGGTAACTGACACAGGGCAGCGTCTAGTCGAGCAACTGCAGTCATATTATATTTATTTTGATAAGACATATGTTGTTGTTGTTGTAACCGTTTTGGGCAGCCAGCAAATGGGCAGAGGTTGCTGCTGCTGCACACTGCGCTATGCCATGTGTGCGTATTAGAGTGTGTGTGTCTGTGTTTGTCTCTTTCTCTCTGCTTTGTGCAGTGTGTGTGTGAGTGTATTAGTATGTTTGATGCGCTGCAGCGTAATCAGTTTTTAGCCTTATCAGCATAGCTCACTGACTGTACTCATTTATGAAAAAAAAGCAGAGTGCAGCAGAAAAACCGAGCAGCACATGGGATAGCCTTGTTTTACATGCTCTATAAATGCATTTAAAATAACGTAGCTATAGTAATCAAGTTAACTTCTAAGACCAATTAGACGAATAGCCTAAAGAACTTTCTGCATGTGTGTGTGTGTGTATGTGTATGCACACTGCTTACTGTCCGAAATATGTACATATGTATGTATGTATAGCTGCTGGCTGCCACATGCTGTTGCATAATGGACATGCTTAAAACTAATTAACGCAAAAGCAACGCCGGAACCGAATCTGTTCACTCCCCCGCGCGACGTCTCGCTCACTTGCGCTAACTATCTCGTTCTGGGACGCGCTCAATCTGTGTCTCCCTCTCCCTCTGCCTCTCCCTTTTCCACATACACACACACTCTCTCTCTCTCTCTCTCTCTCTGTCTCTGTGCGTTCCCCTCTTCCATTCGCTTGTGGTCGTTATTCTGCTGCTCTGTTTGCCTGATATTCGCGTCTGCTGCTTGTCTAGGCCGTAGCAGAACAGCAGCAGCAAAAGTTTATTTATTACTCATTAGCACGCAAGACGGCGGCAGTGGCAGCGGCAGCGGCAGCAGTGGCAGCAGCAGCGCAGCGCCGTTGATGACTTTTGCCATCTTTAGCTCATTTATTAAGAAGGCGCCACACGCCCAGCAAACACACACACACTCACACACGCACACTCAGAACTTATTCATTAAAATTTCGTTTTTATTATTTCGTCATTCATTAACTTGGCCATTGCGCACTTCTGTGTCTTATCTTTTGTGGCTTTTGTTGTTGTATCGTTAACTGTTTTAGTCACTAGTTAACTTTTTTTGTTGCTTTTCTGCCACTGCCGCTGCCACTGAAGTTGCCCTGTGCCCTGGCCAAGCGCTCGACGCTGATTGGAAAGTTCTGTCTGCATTTTCAGCAGCGACGTCCGTCGGTGACGCGTTTCTTTCGCAGCAGCAGCGGCTGCTGCTGCCGCTGCTACTACTACTGCTTCTGCTTCTGCTGCTGCTACTGCTGCTGCTACTGCTTCTGTTGCCTGTCTGCTGGCTGTGGTTTTCTGTGCGCCTGATACTGTGCGCCGAGTTAATTGGTTTGCAAACAAATTAACCAACGTGGGTGTGTACGTTTCCTAATTAGCAGCTTTTGTAATTAAATATGCCCGCAGCCACTCACACACAAACGCACACACACACACATACACGCACTCATGTGTACGGCCTGTGTGTCTGTGTGTATGTGTACAATGGCATAACGGTTCATGTGACTGTAAGGCGCAGTGGCAGCGACTCGAGGGGGTCCGCATTCTAGCTAATGAACAGGCCAGCCCCCCTTAGAGCACGTCCCAGGCGCGTTCAGCGCAGGGGCTCGGGGAGCGACCGGCCAGACGATGTGGTAACAACGCTGACGTCCCGAATGAAAATGCATTTTAATTAGGGGTTTTTGTTGGCTTTTGTTTTTAGTACTTTTTTTGTACGCTGATGGCTGCTACTGGCTGCTCGAAGTGCTGCGCTGCTTTGGCTTCGTTCATTAGTTGAATTGAGGCCTAGGGTTGCCGAGATGCAAAAATGACACAATAAATTGCAATGGTATATTATATGTAAACGAAAAGTCAACGATTTTAAACTTAATAAGAAAATATTTAATAATGAAATTAATATTATTGATATGTAGTATTTTAAATAAGTTTATGTGCAACAAAAAATATTTATTTTGAAAATAAATAATATATTTTATATTAAAAAATTATATGATAAATTATATATTAAATAGTTTGAAATCAGTTTTTTTTTATAAGGAAAATATTATTGAATATTTATTAATTAGTTTTACTTCAAATGCAGCAGTTTTTTTTTAAGATTTTTTTAACGTCGCCTGGCAACCCTACGCAACTCAACGAATAATGGCGCCCAATGGGACAGTGCAGAGTGGGAAGGTTTTGGTGGTCTTCAATGACATTGCACCATAGTTGAAGCCAGTGCCAGTGGCACTGGCAGTGCACAGGTATATGTATATGTACCCTGGCAGTTCTACCTACCTAGGTACCGGAGCTGGATATAGTCCATGCCGGGGCCGCTGCCATTCAAGCGATTGTTCTTTTTTTGTTGTTCAATTCCATTCAATTCAATTTCTGCAGCACCGAAAAGGGTCCAATTAAAAAACCACAACAATTAACGAGCCAAGTGAGTTAACTTGGCATAAATGGAATTTTAATTGGCAACATAAGAGCGGCAGCAACAACAACTACCAGCAGCAACAGCAGCAGCAGCCAGTGAAAAGAGCCAAGAGCCAAGAGCAGGAGCGGAGTGACTCGCCGAGTGCCGATAAGTGAGTGCAGCAATCGGGTAGAAAGAGCGAAATAGAGAGAGAAAGACAGAGAGAGTGGGTGAGTGAGTGAGTAGAAGAGTGAGTGAGTGGCGCATTGAAAGTAGAAAGAGCGAGAGAGGGAGAGGGGGATGCTCGTTACGAGCCCGGGAGTAGTTAAGTAAATGAGCATTTTGTTTCACTAATGAACACTAATGAATGCCGGAGACAACACTTCGGTTAAGCTGTATGCGTGCGCATGTATGTGTGTATGTGTGTATGTGTGTGTGTGCTGCCTTTGTGAGTTTGGGGTTTTGTGTTGTTAATTAATAAACACGAAAGCCGGGCCTGGCAAGGCCCATTGTGTGTGTGTGTGCCCAGTTTTGAAGGGGTTAAAATAAGCAATTAGTTGGATTTTCAACTAGGCGCACAGCAAATGCAGAGCCGTCGAAACTGGCAACTGGTAACTGGCAACAGGCGCGCTGCCGCTGCCACTGCCACTGGCACGGACAGAGGCAGAGGCACAGGCAACTTTGGGAGGCGAGCCGACGCCGACGACATGAAAAACTTTCAAACTGTTGCCGACCAGCGCAGTCGACATCGCTTCTTCTAACGAGCAGCGGATAGCAATTGCTGCCGCTGCCGCTGCTTGGAGGTCGTCGAGGAACGAACATTGTCGTCGTCGTCGTCGCTGTGGCTTGTTGTAAGCCTGCCACGCATTGCCCCTAAACCACCCACCAGCAGCAGCAGCAGCAGCTCAGTTCGCGTGCCGGGCCGCTGTGTGGGCGAGCGGATGCAAAAAGCTTTTGGCCCTTTGCGGTTTCTCTGCTACGAGTTTTAATTAGTGTAACGGCTTTAACTTTGACTACGTGCGTGTGCCACGGACCCAACAGGTGGTCAATAAGCTAATTTTTGTTGTTAATGTGTGGCGTGCTGCATATCAATTTGACATAATTTGGTTGCAAATGTTGATCGAACTGTTGACTATTGTGAACTAGTTGCGATTTTAGGTTGACCATAATTTTAAATTGACAATTGAACTAGTTTAGTTGAACAATAACGATTAAAAATATATATATATAATATTAAAAAAATATATAAAATATAATCAAGAAAAATATAAAATAAGAAATAAATATACAAAATTAGAAAATTTAGAAAATAAGAAAAAAAGATAATACAAAATATATAAAATAATAAAAAATAATAATATAATATAAAAAACAATAAGAAAATATATAAAATAATAAAAAATATAATAATGATAAGAAAATATACATATATACAAAAGTAAATATTAAAATAATAGAAAATATTAAATAATAAAAAAAAGATATAAAAAATAATGAGAGAATATAGAAAATAATAATAAAAAATTGTAAAAATAATAAGAAAATAGGAAAAAAAATAATAATGATAACAAAATATATTTATTTACAGAAAAATAAGTATTAAAAAAAAAACACAAAAAAAATAATAAAAAGATATATAAAAATAATACGAAAGTATATATAATAATAAAAATTATAATAAAAAAAATATTTAAAAAATAATAAGAATATATATAAAATAGGTAGTAACTAAAAATATAATATTTAAATATATTTATAGATATTTATGCAAAAATACTCATTTTCCTCTTCTTTATCATTTTTTATTTATTAATATATTTCCAATAGTTTTGCTCTAATTTATCCAGCTCTAGTTGACAGCTTAGAGCTAATTAGAAAGCTGTTTCCAACAACAAAAATCAGCTTTTGTCCCACTGTGCGCTGTGCAGTGTAGACAAGTTGTTAAGCTGTTCGTTCGCTCTTGTTTTCAATTGCTTCCGAATCGCAGATATTTTTAAATTCTAAACTCAAATTGATCAAGTTAATAGCAAACGCGAAAATAAATCTTTGGCAGCGTCCGTAAAAGGAAAAACAATTTTATGACTTTATTTTATGCGACGCGATGAATCAGTCAAAAGCTGGCAATCAAGATTAAATTGCTGATTATAATAGGCAAATTAAAAATGGCAAAGAAAAAGGCGAGAAGAGCTAAAGTCGACTAGGAGATGCCCTAACTGAAGAGGTAGCTAGAGCTTGAGGGAGAGACAGACAGAGGAATGGGCGTAGGGGTAGATGGATGAACGGACGGACAAACTGATGGATGGACGAACTTATGTATAAACGGACGGACGGAGAATCGAATGAGTAGATAGATGGACAGACGAATGAGGATGAAAGACAGACAGCTAGGACAGACAGATGAACGGACAGACAGATAGACAAATGATACACAAATAGTTCGACGAAATGACGGACGGACAGTTAGCAGGACGGACAGAAAGAAGAAAGGACAAACTGATGAGATGGTCGGACATACTAACGGACAGACAGAGGAATGAGCAGAGAGACAGACGGATGAAAGCAAACAGAAGGACAAACAGAGGCATACGGGCAGTAACACGAACATACGGACGTATAGACAGTTAGAAGCACGGACATATGTCCGTATAGAACTTTATAAATTCTGCAGCTGATACAGATACAGATTCTATATATGATCATTGATTACAAAAAAACTGCCTCTATATACGAAATCCCGTATACCCGGAGTACGGTAAATTTAGTGTATACTGACAGCATGGGCTGCAGACGGCTTGCGGAACCGTCTCACCTGGGCTCGCTGGGTGAGATTTAGCGTGTTTAATTTGTCGGCTTATATGGTAAAGCGAAAACAGAAAACAGAAAACAGTCTAGTACGGCTGTCAATGGCACTGGCAAGCCGTGGAGGAGGCTGCGACACGGCGAACCCGTTTTGTCTATACAGAAAGCAAACAAAGCAAGCCTCTGACTGAGTGATATACTATATGACGTCATTAGCTGAAATTAAGTGTGGGTCGGACAGTGCTCATTTACAATTTGCCAAGGTATTGGACAGTGCTCATTTACAATTTGCCAAGGTATTGGCAGCGCACACACTCTCGCACCTGTGTGAAATCATATTTTAGAATATTGCCGCCGTAGCGTCGGCTCAATCGAATTTTGAGACGCGTCGAGTCGAGATCGAGCAAAAATGTCGCTGCGGAAGAAGGAGGACTATATACCCATCAAGTGCGAGGGCTGGAACGGCAAGTTCGTCTATCCGGACGGAGCCGTGAACAACGTATCCAAGATACGGCGCCAGAACCAGAACGTGACGAACACCAGCAATTTCTACGGCTTCAACACGGAG
The DNA here is from genome assembly GCA_018903745.1 of Drosophila repleta. Lineage (NCBI taxonomy): Eukaryota > Metazoa > Arthropoda > Insecta > Diptera > Drosophilidae > Drosophila > Drosophila repleta. Next base: position 15,220,604 of record JAEIGN010000497.1, on the reverse strand, counting down.
CCGATTGTCCTGCCCACCGCCTGGGACGGAACCTTTGTCAAGGGCAACGAGACGCGCATGAAGCCCGAACGGAATCGTTCCGATGATCAGGACTACTTCGACTACAACACCGATCCGACCATCTTGCCAACGACTTGGAGTGGCGAATTCGTCAACGATCCGAACGATGTGCGCATCAAGCCGGAGCGTAACTTCTCCGATCCGCGGGACTACGCCGAGGCGAATCGCTTCAAGTTGGTGCAGTGAGACGGAGAGGGAGACGTAGACGGAGCCGTGAATTGAAAGTGAATTGTGAATGTTTTGTACTACTAACAGAGCTTTTATAGATCTATTATCCTATCCGATCTTCACACTAATCGCAATCTTTATAATCTTTTTGCATTGAGATTAACCTAAGCGTTGTATTTGAGTTATTTATTTTTATTTTTAATAATAAAAAACAATTGTGAACAAAAATAATGATCGATCGTGGGTGTTTATTGACTGAGAAAGCTTCGTGATATTTCGATGGCCTTTTAAGGTCGCAGCAATCAAGTCGATCGAGTTGGAAAATACGTGTTTTCTCGTATGAAATAACTGTAGACGCGATTTCCTATATGGCAACGCGTGGCTTAAGGGCACAAATTTTTTCTAGACTTTTCGCTTGGGAGGGCAGCTATGCTATGAGTAAGCTGTAAATATGATTGGTATTTATACTCGCTCAAAATGGGCAAATGAGCAAATTAGTTTGATGAATTTGAAAAAAAATTAAAAAAAATATTCAGAAATTGAGAGATGGATATGTGAGAGAGTTTTGTAAGTAGTAAAAAAATATATATTTATGAAATAAAAACAAATTTTAAAAATAATACATGAATATATATTTTTAATTAAATATATTTTTTATTTTAAAAAAATATATATATATTTATTTTTTTTATTGAATAAAAAAAATTTTATTTAAAAATGGAAAAAATACTTATATATATTTTTTATTTAAAAAATTAAAAAAAAAATATGTATAAAAATACATTATATAAGTTATAATTAAATAATTTAAAAAAATACCAATATATATTAATTTATATACATTTTTAATTATTTGTTTTTTGTTTGCTGTCTCTAAAATTAGCTTTGACTGTTTCTTAGTTAAGCGCGAAGCAATAATGAATTAAATACGTGTTTTTTGCATCTGACAACTCGCAGTATTTTATGCTGTCACATTTAATTTGAGCTCACACTAATTGGAAAAGCGTTGCATGCCTGAACAACAACACGTTCATTGATCAGGTGTGGGCAAAGCTGAAAAGTAAACAGAGTAAGCTTATTGTAATAACAAATGAATAAAACTGATTTACATGTAAAGTAAGTAAAGGCCTTAGATTGACCTTGATTAGCCAAAGGAATTCAAGAAATTAGAAAATAAAAAAAATTGTTTCACATTTGACCCCGACGTGAATCGAACACGCAACCTTCTGATCTGGAGTCAGACGCGCTACCGTTGCGCCACGGAGTCATCAAATACTTGGCTGCAAATTGAATATTTGAGCTATATTGCCACATTTTAGATTTTGCAGGTTTCCACAGCGTTACCACTAAGTTGAAAATATTAAAAGAAAAGCGGAAATATTTAGCAACATATTGAATTTTAAATTTTGAATAAATTAAAGGTAATTTATAGAAGAAAACAAATACTATTACTAATATTAAATATTTTAATTGATTCAGATTAATTATTTCAAAAACTTACGTGGAACAATTAATGTGACTGAACGCTACATCAGATACTTTTTTCATATACAAACCACATATATTTGCTGTATACTAAAGCAAATATAGTTGTCTTTAACTAAGAAATTAAAATATTTATAAATAAAAACCCTGTCAATTAATTTAATTATCGTACAATATTTAAGCTATCGATAAATTCGAATGAATGTTGCACGAAAATAACTCACCGATGGTTAAATTTTCAGCCATCGATATCATTTGGCATTCCATGCACTCTTAATCGCAGCCAACTTCACATCAACGCGTTCTCGGTATAGGTTTTAGCCATTATTTATTCGCAATAAATGCGAATGCAATTGCGAAAATTGATTTGATTCGCTATATTTGCGAAATAGCAACAAAATAATACGTTTTCTAACTAATCGCGCTCACATTGCATAGCTTTTACTTCGTCAATAATACGTTTTCATTTCGCCTCAGTTGTGCGCGTGAGTGTGTGTGTATATATTTTTGTGCGTGACGCGCTGCTGCCGCCATTCAAGATTGAAGCGAAAAAATGGATTTGGCGAAGCTGGATAAGATGAAAGTGGTGGACCTGCGTACCGAACTACAGACGCGGGGTCTTGATACCAAAGGTGTTAAAGCTGTGCTCATCGAGCGCTTGAGAGCACATGTGGAAGGTTCTGCCGCCGGCGGCGGCGATGGAGGTAAGCTAGTATGTGTATATGTGTGCATGTGTGTATGTATGCATCACTGCGATTCTGAGTGCATAGCTGTGTGGGTGTGTGTAATATACAATTTTAAACGGTTTTCAGTGTGTGTGTGTGCGTGTAACTCGGCTCAGCGTGTTCTTTCATATTGTAATCGCGCCTTATATAACCCAAATACGAATTTTATGTGAATTACAAACGATTTTTTTTGTTGTTCTTTTCGCAAACAACAGATGGCGCCCCAGTTACACCTAGTCGTCGTCAGCGTCGAACGCGCTCCATGTCGCGGTCACCGTCGCCCGTTGCGACGGCTCCAGTTGCTACCGAACCAGAGTTAGAGACTCTGCAGGAGGAGGAGCAACATGGAGCAGAACCTGAAGTTGAGTCTGGCTCTGGAGCAGAGGTTGAGGAAGTCGAAGAAGATGAACAGGAGGTGGAACAGGTACAGGAACTAGAAGAACCAGAAGCCCAAAAGGCGGAAGAGGAAGAGGAGGAAACAGACTCTGCTGTACCGGAAGCAACACAAGATGAAGATGTTGCTATGGCCGATGAGCCTACACCTATGGATACGGCAGATCAGGAGGACTCGAACGACATCAACCAACCAGCAGAAACAGAAGCGGAAGCAACTGAGAATAATGATGCTGATGCCGATGCAGATGCAGATGCAGTTGCTGATGTAGATGCTGATGCAGTTGCAGATGCTGATGCAGATGCTGATGTGGATGCAGATAAAGTCGCTCACCAATCCAATGGCAACAATGGTGAAAAAATGGATGTCGATGAAGATGCCGCCAAAACAGAGAAGCAGCACGACAAGGAGCAAGAGCAGGAAAAGTCGAGCGAACGGCGCAAACGTTCACACAGTAAAACGCACTCTCGCACCACCTCACGCTCACCCAAACGTCGCAGTGGCGATAAACGTGACTCCAAGTGTGGCGCAGCCGTCGAAGAGCAACGCACCGTGGTCGAGGATGAGCCCACTATGGAGGAGAACAAAGTGGGACTCAGTTGGTGTAAGTAAACTTAATTTAAAATCTCATTAAATTTCTATTTTAATTTACAATTACTTAATCCATAAATAATCATTTATCATTCTATAACTTTGCTCTAACCTCTCTCCCGCAGTTGATTCTGATATCCATCTGATCATTGACTCTACCAATTTCGCATCGGCGAAGCCCCTGGCGCCGGAGATCTATTCGCTTATTTGGTCTGGTGCACGTGCCAATTACGGCGTGCGGGAGGGCAAGGTGTGCTTTGAGGTGCAGCTCTCTGAGGAGACAGTGCCGGAGAATGCTCATCATTTTCGCGATGAACCGCATGTGCGAGGATTCCGTGTGGGCTTCTCAACGCCGCAGTCATCGTTGTTGCTGGGCGAAGCTGAACATTCCTATGGCTATTGCGAGAGCGGCCGCAAGGCCAACAATGGCGAGTTCAAAGATTATGGCAAACCCTATCAGCTAGACGATGTAATTGGTTGCTATTTGGATCTGGAGAGTACGCCGTGCAACATCAAGTACACATTGAATGGCGAAGATCTGGGCATTGCCCACGAATTTGAGAAGAGTGTTCTGGGCGAGGAGGGCGCTCTCTTCCCACACATTGTCACCAAGGGCTACGAGTACACAGTGAACTTCGCTAATGCCGAAGAGCTGCTCGTGAATGCCGAACGGCCGACACGCAAGCGTCGCAAGCAGCGTGCCGAATCGCATAAAGATGATGACAACGATGGTGAGAAGTGGAAGGTGCTGGATGAGGCAACCGCCGATGATGATGAGCCCGAGAAGAAGGACGATGAAGCGAAGCCAGCTGCCAGCGAAGAGGATGCCGATGGCGATGGCGACAAAGTAGCGGAGGCCGATGCCGACGCGACAAGCAAACCCACTGAAGAGGAGCAGGCCAAAGAGGCTGGTGTTGAGGGAGAGTCCCAATCGGAGCAGGCGGAACAGGCTGAAGCCGCTGAGGCTGCCTCACTGGATCAGGCAATGGAACCTGGTGAGTAGATCTAAAAACTCTCAATATTAATCGAAAATTTATAACTTTTATATTCCCTTTACAGCTGAGGAAGCAGCAGAAGCTCCAGCTGCTGTGCCCACTGAGTCCGCAGCTGTGACCAATGGCGACAGTCTGCCTGATGCTGAAGCGGCAGCTGAGCCGGAAGCAGCTGCTAAAGAGTCAGCCAAAAGCAATGAAGCATCAGCCAATGCTGAGGACGACGACGAGGATGGCCCATCGCCCAACAAGCGTACCAAAACCGAGTCCGAAACTGAGAAGTCAGCCGACAAGTCACAAGCGACTGAGGAAGAGTACGAGGATGTTGTGCCCGTACCACGTGAAACGGTCGCCCTGCTGCCGGACTATGTGCTGTTGGCTCTGGTGCCTGTCGAGCAACTGGTTGCCGGTCCGCAGCGTGCTGCCTCGCGCAAAGAATGCGAGGTTATACTGCTGGTCGGTCTGCCCGGTGCTGGCAAGACGCACTGGACACAGAAGCATGTGGCTGAGAACGCCGATAAGCGTTACGAGATCATTGGACCCGATTCCATAATAGCCAAAATGACGGTAAGTGTGGAAGGAATATGAGAAATTATAGTAGGGAAGAGGTAGATTATGTAGTATAGTTAGTTATAAAAAGATGTAAATATAGATGATAAGGAAATGATTTAACTATAGATAGATATAAATAAGATAAATATATAGATGTATATTATAGGTCGGCTATTTATAGCTAAAAGAAAAGTAGAAAGACTGGAATAGAAGCTCTGCTCAGCAGACAGGGTATCACCTAGTCAGGCTTATGAATATAGTTAAGTGAATCATTATATTATATATATTATAATGTATTGCTAGATATGTGAATAATGATGATGACTAATAGTTTCCTAATCACAAGTGCAAATTTGCTTTACTTTGATAAACCTATTAATTTTCTTTTGCGATGTTCGATTTGCAGATTGATGGAGAATCGCGCAAAACTGTGCACAAGGGTCGCTGGGATAAGGTGTACGAGATCTGCTTGAATAGCCTCGGCGGCCTGGAAGATATTGCCATGAAGCGGCGTCGCAATTTTATACTCGATCAGGTAAAACATCAAGCAAATGACCAGCACACACACACACACACAACCAGACATACACACACACACGTACACTCACACACACACACAAAATACACTGAAACAAAAACATCTGAAAAACACCGAAAAAACCGAACGAAAAAAACCCACGAAACTAGCGTTGATGATGACATGCGTGTGTCGTCACACCTGAAAGGTCCCTGAAATGCAAAAGAAAGGGATATTATTTTTGTTATATTTTTTTTATGTTTTTGTAAATTTGAAATATGCATTTTATTGCTCATAAATGAGAGAGAAAGATCCCAAGCGTCGCTAGCGATGCTAGCGATGCCAACACTGAGCAAAGCTGAGCGAGGTATGTGTTAGGCCCTAAGTTGATCCGATAATTTAGTATTGCATAAGTGTGTGGAGGCGTGTAAGTATATGTATTTGTATTTGTATTAAGCATAAGTTTTAGGTGCAACAGTTGACTGTAGAAGAAGAAGAAGAAGAAGGGCATGAGATGGAGATGAAGAGAAGTTGAGTATGAGCATGATGGAGGAAGGAAGGAAGGAAGGGAGCGTGCGGCAAGGAAGCCACTGTAAGTAAAGTACAAATAAACAACAACTACAACAACAACACACAAAGAAACAGCGAAAATCAATCGTTCGCCTCTATTATCACATTAACTGAATCTGAATCGTATCGTATTAGTTAACTACCTACTATACCTACTCTCTATCTCTCTAAATGCCAACCAACGTAACAGAGGGCAACTGCTATATATATATATATATATATACTACTATATATATATATGTGTATATATATATATATATATATATATATATATATATATATATATATATATATACATATATGTATACAATTATGTTAACTCTTTTGCTACTATACAAACAAATTATTAAGTCAACTGTTGTCTCGTTCTGCCATTCCAAAGCAGAAAAGTTGAGCGTATTTGTAGTGTTTTACACTCGACAACTCCCCGGCGGAGTTGCAAGCGGACTATAAGTATATATGTCGAAACAATCAGGTATGTGTTAGTTAATAAGCGAGGGCGAACAACAACAACAACAACAACAACAACATCGACTACAAGCACAACAACGTCAGCCTGGGCGACATGTGTGGCGTGCGGCTCAATTCGAGCCCGACCCGTGTCCGGCAGTCATCAACGTGTTTCTCAACTGGCCCAACAACTGACCAAACAACGCAACATCCAACCAACCAAACAACCCAAATCAAATCGAAATCAACCCAAAATCAACTCGATTCAACCAAACAACCCAACCAACTGTATAATTCTTGTAGACGAATGCGTATGCCTCGGCCCAGCGACGTAAAATGAAGGGTTTTAGCGACTTCAAGCGTATTGCGGTTGTTTGCATACCCGGCGAAGATGAATTGAAACGTCGCATCGCCGATAAAGAGGAAAAGGGAAATGCTTTTACAGTTAAAGAATCAACAATAAATAACTTACGAGGTAAATATTGTCTACCACAACCACAAGCAACGAAAAAAAAACTATAAACTCTATAAACAAAAAAACATATATATATGAAAATAATTTAAGAAACGGCAAATGATTAGTGCATAATTATAACAATATATCTATATGTATATATAATATATATTGAGAACAAAAAAAAGAAGAAGAAGAGAATATGTTTAATGCTTATTTTGTGTAACGTATATAGTTTTAATAGCCCGTAAGCAGCTGCATTCTCTTATATATTTGTAACTGTTTTTTATTACTATATATTATATAATTCTAAGTCATCTTTTAATTCATGTTTTTGATACTTCCATCATTATTGATCATCATTATTTCCCTTAAGAAAACATGCCCCACAGCAATAGCTGGCCAATGGAATGTGTTTGAAGATAATATATATATATATTGGTACCAACATATATATATATATATATATATATATATATATATATATATATATATATATATATATATATATATATATATATATATATATATATATATATATATATATATATATATATATATATGTTGGTCCGATTTACATTGACCTATAAAAAAGATCTTTACTGTGGTCCGTTCCGTGAATTTGATTATATATCTTCGATCAATATATTGCCTGATACATATTTATATCTTTTAATTATGTATCTCAGGATATATTTACATCCAAGTCCGATCTATTCTCTAAAATATATATATATATATATATATATATATATATCTCTTTATATATATGCATAGAAATTGATTTCTAGTCGAGCTTTAAACTCCAACTCTCTCTCTCTCTCTCTCTCTCTCTCTCTCTCTCTCTGTTTAAGCTGCTATTCTCTTTCACCCTCTCTTTCTCTCTCTTCTTGCCTTTGAACACATTGCCAGCTGAACCTATCATCTGCCTTCCCATTCCCCTAGCCTTACCCCTATCCCCCCACATACTTAATCTCTCTCCCCTTCCCACTCTGTCTCTCTCTCTTAAAGTGTAATGTGTAAAAATGATCAAAAAATCTCATTGCCAGTGTTGCACAATGTCTGACATTATGATAATACGTTCACAACACTCTTTTTGCAGCCAATTTCACGCTGCCCTCGCTGGAGTTTGGCTGGTTTGACGACATCATCTACACGGAGCTGAACGGTGACGAGGCCAAGGCCGAGGTCAAGAAATACAATGAGAAGGGCAAGAAGGCCATCGATGCGGACAGGTCGCGTGACAAGAGATCGCGCGGCGGACGCGACAATTATCGGCGCGATGACAGGCATCGCAACCGTCACTTTGATGACCGACGTCGCGATCACGGCGGTCAGCGTCACGAGAGTCGTTGGAGCGATTCGAGGCGCGGCGGTGGTGGAGGCGGCGGCGGCGGAGGAGGAAGTTACTCAAGCGGCGGCGGCGGCAGTGGTGGAGGAGGCGGCGGCGGCAGCCGTGGCTATGACAATCGCAACCGCAATTATGGCAGCGGTGGCGGCGGAGGAGGCGGCGGCGGCGGTCAGCAAAACTGGATGCAGAATAATCGCAGAAGCGGCTATGATGACCGCGGCTATGGTGGTGGTGGTGGAAATGCTGGTGGCGGCAGTCGTGGCTATGATAATCGCAATCGTGGCTATGGCGGCAGCGGTGGAGGTGGCGGCGGAGGCGGCGGTGGCCAACAGAATTGGATGCAAAACAATCGGCGAAGCGGCTACGATGATCGCGGCTATGGCGGCGGCGGCAGCTCGCGAGATTATCGCGATCGAGATCGCGGCGGCAATGATCGCAATCGCTTGGGCAGCAACGATCGCAATCGAGGCAGCAGCCAAAGCAGCTATCGCTCCGGCGGTGGTAATCATCAACAACGGGATTTTCGGCATGGCCACCGCGACACCAAAGAAGATAGTCGCGGTGGCTATGAGCGGTCAGCGGCACAATCGCTGCCCAAATACGGCAATAACTCGGCCCAGGTAGCCAGCTACGATCAGTACAAGCAGCAGTCCGGCGGAGGCCAGCAGTCCGGCTCCAAGGTAAGTAGCAGTAAGATTAAGAGAAGCTCTCTATATATATATAATTATATTATATATATTTTTTGCAGTCCGCGCTAAGTGGCAAGTGGAGCACCTATGCCCAGCATCAGCAACAGCAGCAGCAGACGCAGCACCAGCAACATCCACAGACCGGCGTCTGGCAGCAGCAGCCGCAACAACAACAGCAACAGTACCAGCAGCAGCAGACGCATCAGACCGCAGGCCAGCAACAGCAACAATATTGGAACTATAACCAGATGCAGGGTAGGTAGCAGCGACAACAACACCTGGCGACAACTGCTTACCTATAGAAACAAACTCGCTCTGTTGTCGTCCCGCAAAATAAAATTCTAATTTAATATTCGATGTGAATTCATTTATTCGCTGGTGGTTGATGGAGCGAGTTCCAATCTATGAGTTGTGGCAGTTGGGGCTGAATTGATTTATTAATGGATTCATTGATTGACTGATTGATTGATTGTGTCTAGGTTATGGCAACCAGCAGCAACAGTCAGCCTGGCAAGGCGCTGATCAGCAGCAGCAACAACAGCAGTGGATGTCCTGGTGGCAGGTAAGCAGTCGAGACAGCCAGCAGCGCAGCCCCAAGCAAATCAAATAATCGATAAATCGTTCATTTCTGTGTCATCGCCGATAGCAGCAGCAGCAGCAGGGCGCCGGCGGGGGAGGAGCGACCAATAATGCCGTCGGCACGGGTGCGGGTGGCGCTGCGGGCGCAGCTGGCAACAATGATGGCGGCGCCACCAATCATTATTGGTCTCAATATTCATACTCTACACAGTCCAATGCGGGCGTCGACAAGAAATAGGATCAGCTGCCGCGTCGCAAAGCCACATTCACTCACACACACAGAAGAGAAGGGAAATCAACTTTAAAGTCTAGTTTTTAAAAACATAAAACAAAAACACAAAACACACACAAGAAGCGAGCATAAACTTAGTGTAGCCAGTTTTTAAGCGTCTGGAAAGTCCAAACAAACCTTAACAACAACAGTTTCTCACACTATCATTCTCCCTCTATTACAAACAACAACAACAACTAAAAGAACTGTTGATTTTTTAACAAACAAACATGTATTTACTTGCAACAAATTTATCATGAAACAGAAAAGAGAAAGAAACAAACGCAAAACCCAAAACAACAATTACATTTATTGATTGTGCATTATGTCAAATGGTTTACATATACATATATATATATATATATACATATATTATATTTTGTTTATTTCTTCGCCACAATTAGCAAAGCGAGCGTTAATTGAAATCATTTTTGGGCTCATTACGTATCTAGGACAGTACAATTTGTTTAACGTTTAATTATGATTATTGTTTTATATTTTATATACTTTAACGAATTGCTGGAAGACAAACTAAAAACAAAATAAATTTAACAAATAAATCTATATACAAAAACAAACTAATTCAAAATGTGCTTAAAATTCATTAAATAAAGTTGTTGGGGTATATTTTATTTATATTTTTAAAAATATGTTAACTAACATAAATTATATTTCCAATTTCAAAAATTAAAATATAAATTCTGCTCAAATTAGACAAGCTAATATTAGCTCTAATTGCTATAATTTTGCTAATTTTTATTTAAAATAAATTTTTTGCTAAATTTAAAATACAAATTCTTATTTAATTTAAAGCTATTAAAACTTACTCTTACTGCAATAAGTTTGCCAAAATTAAACAATCTGAAATTCGAGCCAACTTCAACTTTTTCAAACAACAAAATAAATAAATTCAAATTTTTAACAGCGCCTTTATTTAGGGGCACATCCCTAATACCACTTCTCGTTTCGTTAAGTTGCAAAACTTATCGAAGATCGAGCAGCGCCGCGTCAAGCTGCAATCGATAACAGCCGACGATAGGCACACCCAGAGCCGCAAACTAAATAATAAATTCATAAACATAAAAGTCAAGTGCGAAAGTCAATGTGTGTTTTATCTATAAACATAAGTTAGTTGACATATATATACGCATCGCTGGCCGTCCATTAATGCTTAAGGTATGTGGTCTAGGCATGCACATGCGATAAGCGCCACTGCCATGACGCATGGCGTGACTTTTTTCCCTTAATTGATTTTCCAACAATTGCAGAGAGACTAAGATGTTGGGCATACAGTTATTTAATGAAATCGGCAGTATTTTTCGTAATGTAAGCTGGAATTTATTGATATATATATATAAATATAGTAAACTTAATTATGCGGGCTTTTGCAGACGCCCACATATGCCTTGGTGCTGGAGACTTTGCTGCTGATCACGGTGCTGGGGCTGCTGTTGCATAAACGTGGCGGTCGCGGGCTGTCCAAGGAGCAGCAGGAGTACCTCATTGAGCAATATGAGCCGGAACCGTTGGTCGCCGATACGGATCCGGAGCATCCGCTGCTGCGCACCCGCCTCGTCCAGTCGAAGGTGGGCAAACGCATTGTGGTCGATGGACACGATTGCCTGAACCTGGGCTCCCATAACTATTTGGGCCTGCTCGAGGACAATGACATCCTCGAGGATGCCTGCAAGTGCTTGCGCAAGTATGGCGTCGGGTCGTGTGGGCCGCGTGGCTTCTATGGCACCATGGACGTGCACTTGGACCTGGAGGATCGTCTGGCCAAGTTCATGGATCTGGAGGAGGCCATCGTCTACTCCTATGGCTTCTCGACTGTGGCTAGCGCCATACCCGCCTATGCCAAGCGCGGCGATATTATCTTCGTGTAAGTTTGCCACAGATTCCCCTCTGACCTGGTCTAATCCCAGCTCTTTGGCAGCGATGAAGCCGTCAACTTTGCCATACAGAAGGGCTTGGATGCCTCGCGCAGCACCATTGTCTACTTCAAGCACAACGACGTCGAGGACTTGGAGCGCTCGCTCCAGCAGCAGAAGAAACGCGATCAGCTGAATCCAAAGAAGGCGCAGAAGACGCGCCGCTTCCTGGTGGCCGAGGGCATTTACATGAACACGGGCGAGCTGTGCCCGCTGCCGCAGCTGGTGGAGCTGCGCAGGAAATATAAGCTGCGTCTGTTCCTGGACGAGAGCGTATCCTTTGGCACGCTGGGCAAGACTGGGCGTGGCATTACGGAGCACTTCAATGTTAACGTGAGTGAGAGAAGGCATTAGATTTATCGATAACTTATCAATTTGAATGCTCATCTGTAGCGCGATGACATCGACTTGATATCGGCGGGCATGGAGGGCGCCATGGCCACCATTGGCGGCTTTTGCGTCGGCTCGCATTTCATAGCCGAGCACCAACGTCTCTCCGGATTGGGTTACATATTCTCCGCCTCGTTGCCGCCAATGCTGACGCAGGCGGCGATTTCATCGCTGGATCGCTTTGAGCGCGAACCGCAAATCTTTGGCCAGCTGCAGCAGAAATCGCGCCAACTGCAAACACAATTCAAACGCTTTAGCAAATTGCAATTGGGCGGCGATGAGCTGTCACCTGTGAAGCATTTGTACCTGGCCGAGGCGCTTGAGAGCTATGAGGCGGAGAGCAAGCTGCTCAGCCAAGTGGCAGACAAGGTAACTGATAGCATTTATCTATTTAAATTCAAACTGACATCTTTCTCTTCTTCAAGTGCATTGAACGAGGCGTGGCCGTCGTGGAGGCCGCCTATTTGAGGAACAGGGAGCACAAGCCCATTCGTCCGAGTCTTCGCATTGCCGTTAATCGATTGCTGGAAGATGCCGATATTTCCAAAGCCTTTGATGTTATCGAAGCCGTTTCCAGTGCTGAGCTTTAAGCTCAGCTTGAATTCATTGCGTTCCTAGTTTTTTGTTTGTTTTGTTGCCCTATGACAAAAGCTTAGCACAGGCTTTTACAAACATATTTCGCACCAAACTTTAAATGTATTTGAGCAGTAATTAAAAAATAAAAATTTATAAGATAACAAATGTATCTACTTATCTACTTCACATGGTAACATTTTCTGCAATCGAAATTTAAATTTAACAGCGCTGCAACATTACAGTGCTCTTGTTTATCGATGTATTTTCTAGCGCTATTTCTTCTATCGTCGTCTGGTCACGCTGTCTGTCATTGAGAAACGAAGCCGAATCGAAAGCACGCACGTCGCGCTGTGATTTTCAGTGTGATTTTTGCATTTAATAAGTGTAAGTGAACACAATCTAATTAAAAATTTTAGTAAGTCGCGAAATAATCGAAACCACAACACTACGATCGTCGATATGTGCCTACTTGAACTGTATTAGAAAATAGAGCAGCATAGACAATACGGACGAATCGATTTTTTCACGGCATGCCGGTGACGAAGACGCCGCCGCCGCTGCCGCCAAAGTGTTAATTGCGTTCGTGTGTAAATGTGTGTATTCGTATAAATAATATGACATAATCGACGTACATATGCATATGCGGTCGACTTAATTGACATAGTTTTTTTTTCCTCTATCTGCACCTCTGCAGAATACTTATAAGTGTCGCATGTTTTGTGGTCGCCGCGTCAGGACTTGACTTGGCAATTCCTTTTGTACGTGAGCGGCGCTGTTTTTTCACGCATGCTTTGATCACCAAATTCGTTATTACCAACATACTACATACAAACGCTATATATCTATATACACATACACATACATACAAATATTCCCTTCTGATTTGGGCGTTGCAGGATGATACGATTTCCAGGCCGCTTTGCGGTCATTTTCCAGAGAGCACCAGAAAGACGCTATATAGTTGTCTCGCTTGCACACTTTGCGCAAAATGAAAAAAATAAATGCATTTGCCTCCCGAAAATTAATAATATTCATAAACATATATTTTATGCTTAAAGTATCACAAGCATAATTATTTTTTGTTTATTTAATAAGCAAAACAATAATTAAATTGTCTTTATTTAATTTATGTACATATGTTTCATACTCAACATTTAGCAGTTGCTACGCCCACTTGTCGTTTTCCAACACTGACTGCTTCCAGCGCTAAGCGCTCTCTCACTCTTCATTTTGTTGTTAACGTGCGCTTGTGAGCGACGGACGTGTGCGTTACACGAATTTAATATATAAAAAAAGAAAATATATGTTAAAAGGTGTTGTTTGATGATATTTATGTGTATTAAAGTTGGTTACGCAGTGTGATAAAAGCAATTGGCAATAATTATAAAATAAAAGGGTGAACTGTGCAAGTGCCGTTACTTAGACCCGCCATTGTTAGATACGCCGTTTTAAAGCGAGCGAGTGTTTGCCGCTAGCGCAAAGTGCAGGCGATAACAAATGCCAACCGAAAATATTGTTCCAAGTGCAATTCATGATCATTGCTAAATAAATCAAATTAATTTCATAGCTCTTTTCTCCTCCCCCTCATTTTATTTACTACATATCTAAATATATGTGTACATAAAGCAGCCGAAAAACGAACGCGTGTGCTTGTCAGTTTCGACGAACTTGTGTCTGTGTGTGTGTAACCGACGTCCAGCAGCACGCAATAAGAACGAAGAAAAAGCGAAAAGAGACAACGAGGACTACGTCAAAGTTGCTGAAAAAAAGCAGAAGTAGAAAACATTCACTGTGAGTACCAAGACTACCTTTTTTCTCTTTTAATTGTATTATTCACTTTTGATGTGTGTTTGTATGTGTGTAAATGTGTAGACAGCGCGCGCTGTTTACTGTTATGCGTGGTTGCCGTTTGACCGGTGACGCCATCTTTTAACTCACACCAACAATTTTCGTTAAATTTTGTATTTTTTTTTTGGGATTGGTCAAGCACATTCCGGAGTAGTGTATTTTTGTTGTGTGTTATGCTTTGTGTTCAATATTCGTTCGAAGATTTGTATTTTTCTCATTTTCTTTTAAGAACTTTTGACTTTTCTCTTTTTTCTGTTCTCTCTTCATTTACATTGGGTGGGTGGGAGCTGGCAAGATATATGTATAAATTTTAGCTTTCTATTCGCGTCTGGCACATGTCATCATACAGGTTTCGGTTTTAAACTGCCGCCTTTATCAGCAAGCACACACTCACACACACACACACATACAAGTGATGGCAAATATTTACACTTACGCGTGTCTAATGCATTTTGCCGCATCTGTTTACAAGTTTCTCAGTCTCGTCGTTGACCTAGATTTTTTTTTGCAAAGTTTCTTTTGCAGTCGTTGTTGTTGTTGTTTTTTTCTTTTTCTGTGCATGTGATTTGACAAAAAGCTAGTTTTGTGTAAAGCAAGTGATAAACAAATTTGTAAATAACCAAAAACTAGTTTTTATTGAACTGCACAGCTAGAGATGACAGTTGAGCAATCAATATCTGCTAGTGGTTAACCGTTTCAACAGCTGCTTTGAGCAGTGTAGCCACATAATTTATTGCAAACTTTTATGATTGCCGCTATAAATCCAATATGAATTCTAATAAGAATGCAAATCAAATTCGTATGAAATTTGAATGTGAGTAAGTTGACCTCATTTTCTCTTTTTACTATTATTGCCCTCAATTAGAGCTGGCAATGGGGAGAATGAAACAAAATGCGAGAATACACAAAGTAAAGTATTTTTCTTGGTTAACTTTTTATTGTATTTCCCACTGTTATCAGCCATATCAAGTTGATATAACATATATAAGCCAGTGACTCTGCTCTTACGTATGCCTTGCGGCTCGATCGCATGATAACTCAGGTATATATTAACTGCTCAATGACGTCATAGCTCTCGCGCTCTGCCTTTTTTTTGTTGCTAATTCAATTTTGCGAATTACTTATACATAAATATGCACACACACACACACACACACCAACACGCGTTTGTTTGATGAGTTTTATAATTTATTTCAATTCAGCCCAAATGTGTGGCGAGTGTGCGTGTGTGTATGTATGTATGTGTATCTATACATGTATGTGCATATGCTTTTTTTGTATTATTTGTTCCCCTTATTTGCTACTGCAACTGACTCAATTGTTGCTAAATTTGTAGCTAATAAAGAGATGTATTTATGCCTATTCACACAAGTGAAATGAGCATATTAGTCCGTCTGTGTGAATCTAAATTGTAAAAGATACAAAACTTGGGTACACAGCGAAATCTATATCTTGCCCTGTTTTGGGGCTGAGTATTTCGCAGTCTGTAACGCCCGGCTGCAGCTTATGTTTGTTAATGCAAATGCAACAGTCTTTTATCTCAACTCATCAACAGGTGAAAACAAAAGCTACTGGGTGGGTGGGTGGCTGAGAATAGCCATGCAAAGCAAACGACAAAAAAAACGAAAAGAAAAAACTAAAATCCATTGTCATTTTGCGCTACTACAGTTATATTTCCAGTGGACAAATTAAAGTGTTGAATGAATGAGGCAAACAGAGAGAGAGAGAGAGAGAGAGAGAGGGAGAGAAGTCTATATTTATGTGTGTGTGTGTGTGTTTGTTTTTGTGGGAGGAAGTGCATAGTTAAAACTGTAAACAATTGTTGTGGCTGGCTGGGGCAACCTAGAAAAAGCAGAAGCAAGCGACAACAAATGCTTGAATGAGACACATTCGTTACGATTGGAATTTGAATTTGAGTCTTTGTTATTGTTATTGTTATTGTTATTGTTGGCCGTGTGACGGAAGTAGAATAGAGAACTCGAAAAGAATATTGGCTATTATTATAATATAAAAATAATAAATATAAAAATCAGAAATGTAAAATAATCTGTATATAAAAAATTGTAAATATACAAAAATTAATAAACAGAAAAATAATAAATGGAAAAATAGTAAACATTAAAAAAATAATATAAAAATATATAAAAATAAAAAATATTCTAAAAATAATTAAAAATTATATAAATTAAACAAAAACTGAAAAGAATACAGCTTTTTAAAAGTACTATAAAAATAAAAAATAATAAAAAAAATAATATTAAAAAACCCTAAAGTATAGTATTTTTAGATAATAAATGAAAATACTATAAAATGGCAATAAATACTAAAAATATGAAAAATACTAATAAAAAATATAAAAAAAGTAATACTGATTAAAAGTAAAATACTATAAATTATATAAATAATATTAAATACTATAAAAATCTATATAAAATATTATGAAAAAAAAAAATATATAAATAATTTTAATGCTATAACAAAAATCAATATAGATATTTTACCTGATTTTCCAGTGAGCTGGAAACTTTGCTCGTTCAGTTCAGCTTATGAATTATGAGTAAAAATTGTTTACTCAAGCGTGCGCTCTGCTATGCTGCGCTGCGCTTATCTAATTTCCTCATTGGCGTGACGTCACTGGATGTCAGGCTGTGATTAATTGTTATAAAATGTTTGGAGATTAAGTGCATAATTGTGACGTTCGGTTTGATTAATTGAACCGTGGCTCTGACAACCCTGTGGTACAGCCCTCGCTAATGCCAAACGATTTATCTGAAAAAGAGAAAGAGCGAGAGAAAGGAAGATAGAGAGTGAGAGAAGGGAAGGGGAGGGGGAGTAAACTCGTCTTTGCCCAAGGCAATTGAGAAGCCGCCGCCGCCGCCGCCGCTGCAGCAGCAGCTAGATAAATGCATCAAGCCAAAGAGAGACAAACAAATGCATAAATAATAAAAAAAAAGTAGCGTACGTGCCATACACACACGCGCACACACACACATGCAAAGAGAGACAAACACCTATGTCTATAGCAGAGAGATTAAAAAGAGATGTTGCTGGGTTCTGTTGTTGCTGCTGCTGCTGCCTGCAGCTCCTCATCAATATTGCAGGCAGCAACAATAACACAACAGAGACAACAGACAAATGTACAGTTGCAGCAGACAGGCTGGTAAAACAACAACAACAACAACACAGAGGTTGCAACAGCATAACTAAAATCTTGTAAGAAAATATCAAGAAGACCCTAGAAAAGCCCAAGCGTAGCAGACAGAGAAACAACAACACAAGCAGACGACGGATGGATGGATGGATGGATGGATGGATGGACAGACTGAGAGTGACGACTGCAAAAGCTCAGGCACGACAAACATGCTGTTAATTATACATGCCCAAGTGTTATGAAGAGTAGGAGAGAGGCAGAGAGAGAGAGGGTGAGAGAGACGAAGGGAGAGCGAGCAGGCATGTAACGAGTGCTGAGGCCAAGAGCAAAAAAAGGTAGACAACAAATAAATAAAAGAAGTAAGCAGAGGAGTGCTTGAGCCTGGAGTGAACGACTAAGAGATGACTTAAGTTTAATGGCAAATATTTAAATATTTACATATTAAAAGTGCAAATTATATAGTAATTCAAAATTATTGAAAAGTGAACTGATATTTATACTATATATGTACATAAATTCTAAGCAAATGCTAAAGCTTAAAGCCTTACCTATACAATATAGACAGTATACTTTTCATATATTTTATTATATATATTTCATTTTATATATTTTTTATTTTATATATTATTTATTTTAAATGTATATTATTTATAAATATTTTTTTATATTCTTACACATTTTCCAACATTACCTCTGTTACATCCGTAAGCACTCAAAACCATATACCCTACTCAGCTTTCATCAAGCTTCCCAGTAAAAGAAAGAAGAAAAGAGAAGAACTAAACAAAGTTGTTCCGCAGCCTCTCTCTCAGTCGGCCAGTCTCTGCTTCTTGCCGCTGCCAATTGAAACTGTCTTAAATGAAAAGTGCAAGACTGACTGCTCGCTCTATTATTATCTTCATTTGTTCTCATTTTGCTGAACTAAAATTTCAATTGGTATATTTGGGTTAATTTCGCTTCATTAGTTGTAGTTTGGGGGCGTGGGAAACTTGTCGCTGATTGCAACAATTTGTCATGTGATTAATGTAATTTAAGGTAATTTCAATGAAAAGACAATAATATACAATTAAAACGGTGCATTCGCAATGGGGAGTGTTGGACAGAGAGAGAGAGAGACAGACAGACAGAGACAACGGCAAGGAAAAGGAAGCTTATTTAAATCTTTAAACACTTTGACAACACTGAAAATATTTGAATATTTAAATATTTGAACGAAAGTTCTTTTGAACCGGTTTCTCTGTTTTGGTTCTGGAGCACACAGAGTGCCTAAAAGCTGTTTGCTATAAAACTCGTTTCTTTTGTGTTTGATTTATGCATTTCTTCAACTCGTAAAAAATACGTATAAAAAACTCGTTTTTATATAACTTTAAATGATGTTGCAACAAAAGAGCCTCAAATGGCATCATAAAAAAGTCAATTTACAATTACAATAACAATAACAATATAGACAAAGGCCGGGCACAACTCTTGCGGCATATTTTCATATTAATTCATAATGCAAAAAGTTGTGAAGCACACGAAAGCCAAATTTCAACTCGAATGGCTTATATAATTTGTTGGCTTTTACGGTTTATCTTTTATATATGTATAAAGTTGCTTGCCCAGACATTTAGACGGCGGTGTGAATAATGTTTAACATGCGATTTGCGAGGCTTTTTTAAATGAAATTGTTAATTAACACCGGTAGCATCGGTAGCAGCGGTAGCAGCGGCAGCTGATGCATTGCATGCAATGCACGCATTATTATTAATCATTATTATTATAATGATTATTGAAATTGTGTGTAAAATTCCTTTTCACTGCAAACTCTATGGATATGGTATTTGGTATTCGCTTTAACTGTTTTTAAATGTGTTTCGCATTCAATGAATTCAGAACAATGGACATGGCCAATGGTTTTATTGCTACACTGGAAAAATGAATGAGACAATTAATAATAATAAAATAAAAAATAAATAAATAAAAAGTAATAAAATAATGTTAATAAATTAAAATATTTAAAATAAAAAAAAATAAAGTAAAATAAAAAAATAGTAAAAATTTTAAATTAAAAACAATTTTTTAAAAATTATAAAAATAAAAAAATAAAAATTAAAAATAAAATAAAAAGTAATAAAAAATATTTAGTATAAAATATAGGTATAAATTAAATTAAAAATACTTAATTAAGAATAATAAAAATAAATAAATATTATATAATTAATAAAATATTTATAATAAAAAAAAATGTTAAAGAAAAATGAAAAAAAATGCAAAAATATAATCAATTCATAACTAAACAAGTAAAAAGTAAAATTAATTTATACAAATTTCAATGCATTCCATAAATTTTTCTTAGTGTATATACATAATAATAATTTTGTTTTTTGAGCAAAAAAAATAGCCCAACAACTTATCGGCTAATTTTGTTTTTGTAATTAATATGCAAAAATGTGTAGAAAGTGTTGTAGTATGCAATATATATTACAAAAGTTATTTATGAAAATTGGCTTTGGAGTATAATGAAATGGAAACAGCTTTGAAATAAGTACACCTGTGTGTGTAGGTGTAAAAGGAAATGGCCGTATAAGTTACCAGCCTGACACCAGGCGGGGAGGCAATGAATATTTCAATTATTTCTGTTTGCCGTACTCTTCGCTCGCTCGCCCGCTCGTGCGCCCCACCCCCTTTTGGGTGGTGAACACATACGCGCGCGCGCTGCTAGCTAAAAATATTTGCATGACATCATTCGACTTTAGTTGTTGTTGCGAACGCGCGGCATCAATAATTTTCTGCTTTGCGCGCCTAGACTATATACATATACATAGATATATACGTATATATGTGTATATGAGTGTTTGTGTATATATTTATTTTTTATGCTGCATTTTGTGGTTAGAGCTGCGTGTTTGTTTGCTGGGCGAGGGTCATAAAAATGTTGTCACTATTTGTCGGCTCATTGAACTCTTCTTCTCTTCTCAGAGCGCTGCATAAATATAACAGCATTTTCTCTATATCCAATTGCAGGCTAAAAAAGAAAAGAGAAAAGTGAACAAAACTTTTGCAAAGTATTCAGTTTTGAGGTGAGTTTGATTTACTTCTTTATTTTATTTTCTTTTGACTCGCCTTCTGCAATATCGATAACGATAAGTCGCAAGTGTAGAGTAAATAAAACGTGCCAAGAGGCAAACATAACTTGAGGCTTGACTTCGTGTTTATCGTCGTGCAAACATTTACGTTTCAAAATGTGCAAATGATTATTGTGAATGATTTATCTACACTCTTTGCGCTTCAGTGTTGGCACAAGCCAGAAATAGCTAGAGAAAACTCTTCCCATAGTTCATACAAATAGCTATAATTGCCATCAATCGGCCAGAAAATAGCTAACTTAACAACACTGCAGACAGCAGTCTGCTGTCACTGTCACTGTCTCTGTCTCGCTCACTCTCTTGAGCTACTATCGTTTTTGTTGACATTTCTCTTGCATCATATGATGGAGCGAGCACGAAAGGCAGAGATTGACAGTGGGAGAGTGAGAGCGCAAGGGAGAGAGGGAGATAGAGTACAGAACAGTTAAAGTTGAGCTCTCAGTATTTCATTTATTTTATTTTTTTGTTTTTGCTGCTGCTCTTTGAACTTACGCCACAATAATTGCCATAATTAAGTTTTGACTGCCAAAAAAAAAGGAAGGAAAAAAGCTTAAGTGATATGTGTCATTTGTAATTTATATTTTCTCAAGTTTTTACTCTCGCCATATCTCGTTTTTTTTTTTTGTTAGTAATAATAATAATCGGCAGATGAGCGAATATGATGTCACTCGGTGGAAACAAGTTTTTTGCCTTTTTGTTTTGCTTTATTTTGCATAATCTTTGTTAGTTTTGGCAAATGTGTTTTATTTACAAATATTTATAATTTATTCAGGGGCCAAATTCACTTTCATTGAACAGTCAAATTTTGGACAGAAAATGAAGTTTTGATGAGCGGTTTCTAAAAGCAAATCAGATGAGGTTAAGATAGGTAGATAGACAGGTAATCGCTATGAAACCTAATTTCTTGGCTATTATAGACTCTGTTTACTATTTGGCACGAGTTGAAGAGCAAATAAAAGAGATAGGCAAAGAGAGAGAGAGAGAGAGAGAGAAATAGAGAGAGAGAGATAGAAATAGAGAGAGAGAGAAATAGAGAGAGAGAGAAATAGAGAGAGAGAATAGAGAGAGAGAAATAGAGAGAGAGAGAAATAGAGAGAGAGAGAAATAGAGAGAGAGAGAGAAATAGAGAGAGAGAAATGGAGAGAGAGAGAAATAGAGAGAGAGAAGAAGAGATATAGATATAGAGAGATAGAGATATAGTTGAGGCTCTGGCAATAATAACTATAGTTTTTTTAAAATTCTTTTCGTATTAACCCGTTCAACTTGAAAGTTGACTTGGCTTGTGCGCATTTGGCCCATGTCCATCCAGCCATCCGTCCATCCAGCTAGCCATCCAGGCCAAACAGTTAAATATATGGGTCATTGAACCAGACGAAACTACTTTTTCGCCATCTGCTTCTGCCTCCATTTGATTTAATTATCATCGTGCATTGCTTTAATGCTTTTTACCCACTTGGCCATAAACGCAAACAAAAAGAGAGCTGTGCTTTATTGTATTTGGCTTAAAGCTTTTTACGTTATTCATTTTGTACTAGAACATTTGATAATGATGTTACTTATAATGTAATTATAGAATATAGGAGTTATATATACATATAGTATAACTTATATTATAATATATCTGCCAATCATAATTATAACTCGATTCTTGTTTAAACAAGTTTTGTGCTCAACATTGTTTGGCTTCCTGTATCCTGCCCGTTGCTGTCAATGACCTCTCCACGCATTGCTGTCGCATGACATCATGCTTAATTATATATGCTCTACAACCTACAACCTACCACCCACCCCCACCCCACTCTCTCTTTATCTTTTCAACCCCCCGCAATAAAAACAAAGCACTTAAAGTAGCAAATAAATATTTCACCCTCCAAACCGATGACGTCACTCACTTCCTGTTATTTCAGGCCAACAAGGACCTTTTTTTATGACTCGCGCGTGTGCTACACAGCTCCTTCACTCCCCCCTCTCCCTCTCTCTCTCTCTCTTTCTCTGTGGCGCCACATTTCTATGATTTGACTGTTGGCGCCGGCTACAAATTTCCTAATGGCAGCCGGCGAGGAATTCTGACGCAACAAATAAGAGGATATTCACATAAAAAAAGTAGAGCTTGTGTGCAGGGTGTGGCAGGTACTGAGTGGGTGGTGGTTAGCTTGGCTTGGCTTGGTTTGGTTTCCTTTGCTTAAGCTGTCTCCTAGAGGCCTGGCCTGGCTGGTCGCGTGTCGTTGAACTTGTGGCCCTGGCAGCTGCCTAGCAACGCAACGCGTCATGTGTCCGCCGTCCACAGGCAATGCGTGTTGTTAACTGTTATTCTGAGACCCAGTTAATCAATGGGCAAGTGCATGTGCAGGAGTTGGGGGGCTCTTTGTGCCGTTAGCTGTTGGCCAATTCTTTGGGTACATATTTGCAGGCACTAATGACACTTTAATAGGTATGTTGTGTGGCAAGACAGGTGTGTAGATTTCCCATTAAACGGACATGCTAGCAATGAAAAGATCTAGATAAAAAAAAATTAAATAGGTATGACTAAGCAAGAATTTTGATTAAGTTGTCTAGAAGCTAGCAGGCATATCTGTATCTAAATATTTCTTCAAATACAAAATAAATCAAATAAAAATAAAAAATAAAGCAAAAAATATAAATTAAAAATATATAATATAAACATAAATAAAATTTTTAAAAATAAATAAAATTAAAAAATATAAAAATAAATAAACACAAACAAATAAATGAAAAAATACTAAGTAAAAAAAATAATAAATGAAAAAAAAATGTTAAGAAATTAAAACTAAAATAAATAAATGTAAAAAATAATAAACAAATACTGAAATTACAAAAAAAAAATTAAAAGATGCAAAATTATAAAATGTATTTTAAAAATATTTTATATATTTTAAAAATATGTAATTAAAAACATTTGTATAGCTTTCAGCTAATTTATATAGCAGAATTTTTTTTTAATCTTCCACAAAATCTGTTTAATCAGAATAAAATTCTGTGAAATATTACTTCTGCATTTGCATGTACTATAATTTGATTTACTTACATATATCTTCTATAAATAATTGTTTTATATAAATAATTTCCATTCATTTCTTACCAATCAGCCAACAACTTCTGCACCATTCGTAATTGGGCAATGGAATCAGCAATTTTCTCTAAAAAAGTCTTCCTCTATAATCTTTTATACAGATTTATGTATAGTTTCTATCAACTTGTTTGTTGGCCGTGCTCCAAGTGAGTCAAGACTTTGATATTGGGTCGATGACAACATATATATGAAACATTCAAGTGTCTGTTCATGCTGCTGCTGCTTGCCTTATAAATCATGGCAAAAATAATGCAATAGGAATGAATCGTAATTACTTACAGTGGGCTGTACGCCACTGTCTGATACACTTTTTTATAGATATATATTAAAAGTATATATAACAGATCTTAGGTCCAATATACCCGTTTCACTCAGCGCATAAAACCGAACTGATCATAAATATAAACAGCGAAAAAGTGAACTGTTTGTTTGTTGTCAGACTGACACACGCCAAGTGTGTTGGTCTGTCTGTTTGTCTCTCCGTCTCCGTTTGTTCACTTGTCTGGCCTGGTCTGGTCCGCTTTTCATGCCTGTATTATGTCTGCTATATCTTACTTAAAGCATTTCATTTGTCAGCGATCGGATATAATCTTTGGCGTCATGCAACGGCGCCAACTTCTCGTGAGATTTTTGTATTATAATTCAAGGCACGCGACTTGCAGAAAGGCGTACAAAAGAAAAGGGAAAAACAACTGCTTAGCAAAACAAACAAAATTAGCAAGATGTGATGAGAATGTAGAGCAGACAAAGTAACAAACTCAAGATATTCCAATTAATAATGCCATTCACGCCCCTATAATTGAGAGTGAATAAATACAATTACATATAGGTTGCATAACATTAAAAAAATATATTATAAATTAAAAATAACAAAAGTTATTGCATGTTTCCGCCCGGGATCGAACCGGGGGCCTTCTGCGTGTTAGGCAGATGTGATAACCGCTACACCACGGAAACAGTTGAATTTGTGCCAGCCAAATACTCTACATATAACTAAATCTAACTCGTTGCCAAATTTATAGTCGAATTACTATCAAAGCATGTTTATTTTATTTCATAATAAATACTTGATATGCGGTTTTAAATCTTTAAAGTATAAAAAGTTTTTTTTTTATTTTTATTTTTTTTGAAATAATAATAAATATTTATACAAATATGTATTGCATATTGTACACATTTGTTGCTGCATAAAAAAAGCATTTCTGTATTTTAAAATATTGAAAGCAAAAAATTTCGACATGTTTCCGCCCGGGATCGAACCGGGGGCCTTCTGCGTGTTAGGCAGATGTGATAACCGCTACACCACGGAAACAGCTGAAGCACGTTTGGTATAAATCCAAGCAGTTGCTTTGTGCAAAGTATGTGAGCTGCAAAAGTAGCTGTCGCCTGTACTGCTTGCCCTCGAATACAAATAAGGCGTGATTTTAAGCAGTTAGTTAGTTAGCAGTTAGTATAAATAGAAATACCAATTTATTTACTGGATTGATTTTAAATTGGGCATGCTTTATTTAGTGTATGGAAAAATAAATTGTAAAATAATTTTCGTACTATCGCAGCCGGTAGGATTCGAACCTACGCTCCCAGAGGGAATCTGATTTCGAGTCAGACGCCTTAACCACTCGGCCACGACTGCTTGTGAAAGCCGCTCGTCTAAAGCATGATATGTGCTTCCAAGCCACATATTCCTTAGGGTGTGGAGTTGTTTCTGTTGTTGCGAATATGTGAATACAAAGAAAGAAGAAATGATTTTTATTAAGTGAGCAAATGTGTGAATGAAAACGTACTTGAATTAATTATTAATAATAATAATTATTATTGATTTTCTATGCATCAGAAAATATAAATAGAAATGAGATTTTTTTATTTAGAGGCAAACAAAATTTATGAGATTTCAGTCACGAACTGTGAAACCTTGAGCGAGATGTTTAGATAAATTCTCTAGGGTTATATGTATTTAAATAAAATAATTTCCTTATTCCTATAGCTGTAATAGTAGTAGATTCTAGTATTATATATATTACGCAGACAGCCTTTAATGCGTGTTAGTTAAAGCATTATTCAAATGCCAGTAGAAGGTTATCTGTCACTGACGGCTACAAATTCTCATTATTTCCACTTGGCGCTCAGCTTTTACAGTTTATTGCACTTTTCCATATTTATTATTGTTGTGGCTGTTGTTGCCTCAGTAAACTGAATGATCTTCCAGCAGCGCGTCTGCTGCTGCTGCTGCTCCACTGACTGACTGAGTGAGCGACTTGTTGCATTATGAATAATGAATGGATTCATTGATGAGGTTTTGAGAGAATGATGATGATGACCTTATTGCTGGCTTATTGTTGTGTGCTCCAGTTGTCAGACACATTACGTAAGATTTCTCTAGTAACGCTGAATGAATACTTGAGAAATTTAATTAACGCTCTCGCAGATGTGTGAAAATTATATATAGGGTGTTTCGCTTTTGGGGTTAATTGAACGCCTTAAACTTTGAGTGTGTGCGATAATTAATAAAGTGAATGCATAATTGAGTTTTTTTTTCTTTCGGTATGCTGAGCACTTGAAATTCAATTACAAATGCCTAGAATGAGTTTTTATATAGAGCAATGCATCAAAGGTCATGCTATTAACAGTGTGATGTTCTTAACATTTACTCTGCGCTGTTAAAGCTGTGGCAAGCTAAGAAAATGTTAAAGCTATGCTGTGGCAGTTGAGCTGCTGTTAATAACAGCTTTCTGTTAACAGTCGTTGATTTTTCCTATACTTTTTGATTTGTTTTCAACAAGCTACACAGGCGCAGCTCATTAAAATAATGGTGTCATCAACTGCCAATTTGTCTATTTATATATCATATATACATATATAATTGCACAGAGAGATAACAGCGGCAGCAACGCCTAAATTTAATTGACGTTTGTTTCCGTGCAAAAAGGTCAAACAAGACGTCGTCGTGCGTGCAGCAGTGGAAATTGTCTTTGTTGTTGTTTTTGTTGTTGTTTTTTTTGCTTACATCACATGATAAGTTAATTAGATTTGTATATCGAAATCCGATTAAAGGCGATGCAGCTACACGCTGGCATTGTCGAAAGGTCAACAAACTGCGGCTGTCTGTAAACTGTTTTTACAGGTTTTATTTTATTTTAAAATGATTTTATTTTTTATAGCATTGGCCTGGTGCTATTTAGCCATAAAAGTCAGCCAGTGTTGCCATAATCGGGCATTTGCGCTTGTTTAATCATTGCAGTTTAACTTTTTTCAAGTCAGAATGCATTTGCTGTGTGTATGTGCAGATTCTCGCCTCAATCAAGCAGACAATACACCTACAGCTTGAACTTATACACCCACACACACACACACACACATACATACTGTGTTGTAGGGCAACATTCAGTTGCAAACTCCTACGCTGTAGCGGGATGACTCGTTAAGTTTATTGCTTACTGCCCACTTAAAGCTGGGCACTTGAGAAACGTTTATTTCCAAACTATATGCTCTTTGATTTGCGCCCACACACACACACATACATACATACAGCATAAAAGTTCAATTACCTGGCAACGCTCGCAATTGTTCTTCTCTCCTTTCACCTACCCCATTTTAAGGCTGTCACTCAAGCTGCCTCGCGGCACACGTTCAGTCAGCCAAAAGCAGCACAGACACACGTCATAATTAGCATGGACAGCAAAAAAGAAAGAATATAAATATACATACATACACACATATGCATGCATGCATGCATGCCTGCGCTGTGCAATTGTCAAGCCAATAATAATAATAACAATGAGCAAAAGGTTTATTTTGCGCATTTCCATAATAATGACAATACAATAAGCCAAGTACAAACGCTGCCGCTGCTTGCTTTGCTATTGCCTACTTTCTTTTGTTGTGCGCTACAGAATGACACTGAACTGAAAGGGGGTGCCACTTGTCGTGTGCTTGTCTTTGAATTGGCGTAAGCCAAGTAGAAAATTCACATTCAATTGATATGGCAAGGCTGTGCCTATAGTTGCATGCGTAAAGCGAGGCGCCGAGAATGCCTGTACATGTATTGGTAAACGGTAATATGGGCAGGCATGTGCAAGCGGTAATCGGTAATATGCGCAGGCATTTGTGTTGGTATTGGTAAGCTGCGAAATATGTGTGTCGTTGACATTTGCATTGTTATTGCTAGTGTGCCAGGGCTAGGGCTGTGCAGCAGTTTTGATTTATTTGTATATACAAAATGTGTGCATAATCTCTAGCAAATATTAAAGAACTCAAATTGACAACGAAATCCAAATTGAAGGTTAATTTCTTACAAACCAACCAACCACCACGCCTAAAATTAAACGAGCAACGCATTTATTTTGCTTTCGTTCCTCTTGCTCCTTCTCTTTCGCTCTCTAGTTGTTTATTTGTTTTAAGTGGCGCTGCTGCTGCGACGGCGGCGGCGGTAACGGCAATGTCGCTGCACTCTTTACGCTTGAGATGCGCAGCGTCGTTGAAGTAATCGTTTGTGTGTGTGTGTGTTTGTATATGTGCCTGTGCGTGTGCGTGTTTGTATTTTGCTACCACTTTCTTCATTTTGTTTTAAAGGCATCAATTTAAATTCGTTAAAAGCCAAATACATGCACATATATCTATATACATATATATCTAAATAAAAGCAAATGATCTTAAAATAGTTCTGTTTTTTCCTTTTTTTTTCCCCATTTCTGTTGCCGCACGTTTATTTTCACACTCTCGTGGGCAGCGGCAGCGACGACGGCGGCGGTTCGCTCTGCTGCGCTCCATCCACACCCCAAAAAGAAAATAATAATAATGAATAAAAAGAGGAACTCAACACATATTTTTCCCAATAATTCTGCCTCGGCAACTGTCAAGCAACGAATTTTATTTTTAACCAAAATTAGAATTTGTGTTGGGGTTGTAAAATATGTGGTATATATTTATATGTATATACATACATATATAAAAATACCAAAACGAAATGGAAAGGCTAGCCGGCGCTCTCGGAACTTTAGTTCAAGTGCTTTCATATATTTTGCCATTCACACAGCACGCAGACATGTGTAAACACACACACACACACACACACACAGCCAAACAGAAATTGCTCATTTGCTCTGTCAACGGGCGTTCTCTTCCGCTCTTTGCCTCTCTCTCTCTCTAGCTGTCTCTGTCTTGCTGTTGGGTGGTTCATTTGCGCCTCTCGCCTTGCAGTTTTATGCAGGCGACGACGACGACACAAGTGCCACTCTCGCTCTCTCTCACTCTCTTTTGCCACCCTAACGGAAACCAAAAGTTTTGCCTGCACTTTTTAAGGTCAGTTGAAAATTTTCAGCTGAGCCTGACGAAAGCGAAATATTTAGAAATTAAATATTAAAATACTATTTAAAGATATTAAACTAAGAGAAATTTTGCATTTTTGTTTTTGTTTTTAGCATTTGAACTAAATCTAAATAAATTAACTGAAACATGACTGAGGTTGAGCAACCGCCACAGAACGGCATAGATCCAACCGCGGGCGAGGATGACGAGAACAGTAAAGCGCGTCCCGCGGATATTGAACAGGTATATAAATATATATAGTATATAAATAAAAAAAAATTAATTTGGCTTATTCAACTTGCAGGACATGCGGGAGATGGAGCGACGCAAACGTGTGGAGGCCATCATGGGCTCCAAGCTGTTTCGTGAGGAACTGGAACGCATTGTCGACTCGGCACGTGAAGGCAGCGCCGGCGCCAGTGGCATCTTGCAGCAGTTGTCGGATATTGTGGGCGTGCCCGTGAATCGTGTGAGCAACGTGTTCAAGAGCGGCAGCTGCATGGTGCCCATCAATGATATACGTGGCGTGGAGTCGATGGGCTATGCCAAGGGTGAGAAGATACTCAGATGCAAACTAGCTGCCACATTCCGTCTGCTGGATCTGTACGGCTGGACACAGGGTCTGGGTGCACAGATTACGGCGCGCCTAAAGGTCGATCAGGAGTACTTCCTGGTCAATCCCTATGGCCTGTTGTACCACGAGATCACCGCTTCGGCCCTCAACAAAGTCGATATGCAGGGCCAGATTGTCGAGCAGGGCACAACCAACTTTGGCGTAAACAAGAGCCGTACGTAGATTATACTAATAATGATTATGATGATATTAAACTAGAGATTATTTTGTTACAGACTTCATCTTGCATTCGGTGGTGCATGCAGCGCGTCCAGATATCCGTTGCGCCATTTACATTGGCTGCAGTCCCGTGGTGGCAATCTCTTCGCTAAAGACGGGCCTGCTGGCTCTCACCAAGGATGCCTGCGTGTTGGGCGAGATTAGCACACACGCCTACACTGGTCTGTTTGACGCTGATGAGCGCGATCGTCTCGTACGCAATCTGGGGCCCAACTCAAAGGTCATGCTGTTGGCCAACCATGGCGCCCTCTGCTGTGGCGAGACCATTGAGGAGGCTTTCTTTGCCGCCTGCCACATTGTGCAGGCGTGCGAGACGCAGCTGAAGCTGCTGCCCGTTGGCCTGGACAACCTTGTGCTAATACCTGAGGAATCGCGCAAGTTGATCTACGACCAGTCGCGCCGTCCACCGGAGGACTTGGAGAAGAAATTCGCTGCCATCACAACTGAGGAGGACGGTGCTGGCAAGGAGGAAGTCGCCACGCCCAAGATTGGCAGCCCACCCAAGTGGCGTGTGGGTGGCGCCGATTTCGAAGCACTGATGCGAATGCTGGACAACGCTGGCTATCGCACTGGCTATATCTATCGTCATCCACTGATCAAATCAGATCCGCCAAAGCCGAAGAACGACGTTGAACTGCCACCAGCTGTCTCTTCGCTGGGCTATCTGCTGGAGGAGGAAGAGCTCTTCCGACAGGGGTATGTTAGCTGCTTATTTATGTCAGATAAGTGTTATAAATATATATTTTGTCTTTGTATAGTATCTGGAAGAAGGGAGATCTGCGCAAGGGCGGCGATCGTAGTCGCTGGCTGAATTCGCCCAATGTTTACCAGAAGGTCGAGGTACTCGAGACTGGCACTCCAGATCCCAAGAAAATCACAAAGGTAGAGATCATAACATTTGAAGATAGGCAAACGACACAACAGCAAACACAAAGAGTTAATCTCAAGGAAATCGAGGGAAATTAGATAAACACACAAATCCTAATACAGCTAGGGAAATTTTTAATTAAATAATCCCAGAACAAACAAAAAAGAAAAGAAAACATTCCAAACAACCATCCATAGAAAATATTTATAGCTCTCTTTGACCTACCACTTTTCTACTTGCTTTCATTAATATATATTCACGCATAATAATATCTATCTATCTATATATGTAGCATATAAGCAAAAAGAGAGATCAAAAATTGACATTGAAAACAAATTAATGATGCAGAGAGATATTTTGTAACCCAAATGCAGCAAAAACAAAACAAACCAATATTAATATGAAATGCTTTATAAATTGTAACTGTGCATTAATCAAATAAATATATGAAATACAAAACTAAAGCGCATAGATGATTTTGTGCCTCTTTAGGGACTTCCAATTCCAATTCCGATTATTATTTGCCTTTAATTAAAAAGTCAAGAAAACAATGCAAAGAAAGAGAAAGACATTTGTTAACAACCATTGAAAGCTAATTAATATATATCTATATATCTTAAGCAATGTTAACCTTAAATAACCACTTCTAATATCCCATATTAAACTCTGCATGTTTTTATAATTTTCTCTCTCTCATTTCAATCATTTTATATTCGTTTATGTCTTTTTCTTTGCATGATTTTGGAATTATTTGATTTGTTATTTGTCCTTTTGATTATCTACCTGTCGTTTCTTAAGGCACAGAATCATTTATGCTTGTATTTCATTATATATTTATTTGAATATTTATAATTTGCACTCGGAACAAGTTCCTCGACTGTGTTTAACCACTTTGCTGCGGGGCATCTTCATCTTGTATTGTCAAACGAAAAGAAATATATATAACTGAAATATGTGAACTTTTAACATTTAGATATTTAAGAATTTCTACTTCAAAAACCTGAAATTTCAATCTAAAACAAATTTCTTTCTCTTTCTTTTTCAATTGCTTAACTCCCCCTTTTAAAAAAATACCCAAAATACCGAAAAACCCTACGTAATGCCCTTTGAAAATAATAGTGGGTAGCCGAGGGTTCGCCCACCCACTCGACGCCGGTGCGTATCGAAGATCCATTGCAATTTGTGCCAGCCGGAACAACCACCAAGGAGTTTAAGCGGGTGCAACAGCAAGTCAGTAACTGTTAAATATATAATCATATACAACATCTATTATAACATTATGTTAACTGTATATACAAACAGATCAAGGACAATCGACGGGCGGACAAAATCTCTGCTGGGCCACAGTCGCACATATTGGAGGGTGTTACCTGGGATGAGGCGAATCGCATCAAAGATGCAACCGTCTCGCAAACTGGTGATCATGTTGTGCTAATGGGTGCCGCCTCCAAGGGCATCATACAGCGGGGATTCCAGCATAATGCGACAGTCTATAAGGCGCCCTATGCCAAGAATCCCTTCGACAACGTAACAGACGATGAGCTCAACGAATACAAGCGTACTGTCGAGCGCAAAAAGAAGAGCATTCATGGAGAATGTAAGTAGGGAGGGAGTGAGGAAGCGCTCTGTTAAGTTAACAGTGCGATTAACTTAAGCAAAGCGAACTGTTAACTTAACAGTGTGCCGCTTGAAGAGTAGCCAACGCAAAGTGATCTGTAAAGTTAACAGAATCTGAATCAGAGCAGAAAACGAAATGTTAACTTAACAGTTTGCTGTTATATTATGTGATTTAGCAGTGCATAAAGCGATAATCTTAATTAAATATATATTTATCTTGTTCACATGCAGATACCGATACAGACTTTTCGGAGTCGGAGGCACTCAACTCGATGCAGGCAGCGGGTGCACATGCACATGCAAAACACGCACAGAGCGAACCAGAAACGGGTAAGCTAAAGAAAACTTTGATAATCTACATATGTGCTATAGTTAATATTTGAATATACTTTTAGAACACCAAGTCATACAGATTCAAACACAGCAGGCGCCCATTCCCAGCCAGGCTGAGGTTGTGCTAAGTGATGGTAAGTCCAGATTTCTACTCAATCCAACCAGTTTCCTATTGTTTTATGTCTATTGAATTATCATAAATACCCACACACACACACACACACACATCCATACCAGTTGTGTTCCCTTTCCAAATTTTGATTCGTTTTATTTTATTTAATTTTTTTCGTTAATGCATTTTGTCTTATGTTTGTACATTTTTTATATATTTTATTTTAAAAACAAATTAATATTTTGATTTCTTATTATTATTTCTATAAGTCTGAAATAGTAGTTTATATTTATACATATTCCTTTAACCATATTTTTATAGTCCTAATCTTACGTATTTTATTTAGCAAACGATTCTAACCTATAATTTTACTTATATGCCATTTTCCTTTTATTTATTTTTGTTGCCTCTACTCTACCGACAACTTCAATACACACACAAACAAACAACAACAATCTCATAACAATATTTATATATATTTAATTGATAAAGTTAACAAAAAAGTACTCGTAGCACTTGATACAGTTTCGACTTCCTTTCTGTAAACAATTCTGTTAAAGTAACAGCCCTGTCTCTATCCATCTATCTGTACAATACAAACCTGTCTATTTGCAACACTGTTATGCTGTCTACGGCGCGCACAAAGTGAATTTGAATTTGAATTTGACTTTGATTTTTGCCAAAACTAAAATAAGAAAAAACAGAAAACTTTTATTAGTTTAAATTTTACTTCCCTTGACTATATCTACTCCACACAGCTGCAGTTTTATTTTGTATTTAGTAAATGTTTTCGTTAAATATTTTTTTATATATATATAATATATATATATATTTTTTAACAATTTGGCAAATTGTAATTCAAAATTGTTAACTTACTTTTTTGGTCTTTTATATTTACTCTATAAATTCTTAGCCAAACACAAGCGCAAATAACAATTTTGAAGTAGTTCAATTTTATAGAAAATTTGTTTAGGCTAACAGAAAAAAAAGAAAATAACAAAAAATAAAAGAAAAAAAAACAAATACAACAGCGAAGCTCAA
The DNA here is from genome assembly GCA_018903745.1 of Drosophila repleta. Taxonomy (NCBI): domain Eukaryota; kingdom Metazoa; phylum Arthropoda; class Insecta; order Diptera; family Drosophilidae; genus Drosophila; species Drosophila repleta. Next base: position 15,186,513 of record JAEIGN010000497.1, on the reverse strand, counting down.
CTAAATACAAATACTACTACTACTACTACATTTTCTGCTATCAATACAATGTACACGTGTATATGTGTGTGTATCTGTGTGTACATTGCTGCTGCTGCAATGTTAAATAACATTAAAGTCTAGTAACATACATTTATTGTTAGAGGTGAGTGCAGCCCCCAAAAAAAGATTTAGTGTGTAGAAAAAATGAGAAAAAATACATATATAATTAATAATACCTGTGCATAGTTTATAGAGCAGTGAACTAAATTTGTTTATGCATAAGAACATGCCAATTCATAAAACTAACAATATGTTATTCATGCACTCATACTCTGTTCATTAACATTTTGCCTTGCAGCTATATAACATTGCTCATTATTTTTAGCATAAGCAGAGCGCTGTTAGTTTACATGCAGCTTGTTATTATTTATTGTTTGCCTTTTGAGCCTGTTCACAATAGATGAGAGTAATGGTTCAAATGAACTGAATTGATCAGTGAACAATCTAAACGCTCTTTGCCTAGTTATGAATCGGTTATGAACGATTCCTTTTGCTCAGCTGTTCATAAGCGGTTATGAACGATTCCTTTTGCTCAGCTCAGCTGTTCACGATTCCTTCTATCGACTATCGGTGAGCTACTCTAGAACTAGTGCATCAAATAAACGATATACTTAACGAATGTTTGAATTTACTGAACTAGAGTTCGCAACTGACTTAATTTGTGCATATTTTTATTTAGACAAACTGCAGCTGTTAACTGTTTATTGCCATTTCTCTTAATTGCTTACGCTACTTTATCCCACACACACACACGACAACTATGCATGACTAGTAGTAAATATTATTATACACATTCACACAATATATATATAATGATATCTTTTAAGTTAAGTCTTTTAATGCCATGTTTTATTTTCCAAAGGTTTTTTATTTTTAATGCTCTCTCTCTCTCTCAAACATGTTTGACCTTATGTATGTTTCATTCTGAATACTATTTTAGCCACACTTAGTTTTATAAACGGCGAACGCTCCCATACAGCAACAAATCGCAAGCCGCCAACTGGCCGAGGTAACGAACAAGTTGTATACATTATCTCAGCTCCTGAGATCCTACGTATACCCCCATATTATATATCGTACTCAAGTTCTTGGACAGCATATTTGTATATATCTATATATATATATATTCAAACTAATGAATCCCATTCCATTCGTTATTGGATGTTAATAACTAGCCCCACAATCACTTGTTATAAACCCTATATATATATATGCACCTACCTAACCTAGACCTAGTAGGTCCAAATAACACCCATTTATAACCCAAATATCGTATATACTTTATATGAGATATAGCATTCATATATTCACTTGGTTTTCGGGTTCGGAGCAATAGATAGTTTAGTTTATCTTGATCTTATGTTTATATACTATACGTCTATAGGTATTATCAGCGAGTAGCAAGCCATACGAGCCGCGCTCCCGTGTCTGTCGCTGGCTCTATGGCTTGAGGTGCGTCTGAGTAAGTCTTGCAAGTCTAGCCATTCGCTTAATCATGCAAAACATTCTGATCCCGCCCACCTTTTTGGCTTTCAAGGTCAAGAAACTGTTGCTGATGCTGGGCACCAGGCTGGCCCCGTCTACGATGAGTTGGACAAGGAGAATCATGTGCAGAACGCAACCAAATGTCGCCGCGACTTGCTCTCCGCTTTTACTAATCCTTGCTCCAGTCCCTATCAAAATGCTGCTGACTTGGCCCAGCACTCACCCAAGGGCGATCTTTATTCTTATGCGTACGGGTCTGCGTCTTTGGGTCGCTGTTGTCAGCCCCAGATCTGTTCCGTGCTGCTGCACGCGCTCCACTCGGAGCACTTGCAGCACGTGGGCTACTATCGCAGTCCCACCTCCAGCATTGCCACCACCACCAACGACTCATCCACGCCACGTCGCCCACTGCTGCTGGCCAATGGCCTGCCACCGCCGTATCGCACTCTGTCGCACTTTGGGTTCAACTCGCCGCTGCAGGCACCACGCGCAGAGCACAAGCATTTGCCGGCTGGCACGGATTGCGTCCGGTACAGACCGATGCAGCGCGTGATGAGCTACGAGGAGATCTTCGCCACGCCGCGCTACGAGCAGCTCTGTTCATTCTGCTTCGAGCAGCTGCTGCGCCTCAAGCCGGAGCTGCAGCGACGCAGTGCGCCCAGCAGCAGCCTCGAGGATCCCGACGATGTGAACAGCTGCCCGGGCAGCTTGTCGGCCTCGCCGCCGAAACTGGCCACGCTCACCGAGGAGGAGTACGAGGATCGGCTGTACATCCGCCCCTCCATGGCCAGATACCGCTGCCACGTCAGCACCCAGACGAGCGCCCAGTTCCTGCGGCAACTCGAGAATCTCAACTACTCGGACGAATCGCCCAATGTCAACTATGTGCCAGGACTGCAAACCATCAACAGTGGCATCACGACGCCCACGAGTCCCGCAGCCAGCGCCACCAGCGCTCCTCCGCTGCCCAAGGATAGGCAAAGGGAATGTGATCGGGCCCGAGCTGATCTAACCGAAGTCTGGAACTTTGGCAACTGGCAGGAGCAGGCCCAGCACGATGTGAATGCCCAGCAGCCACTGACGGAGCGGCGCATCACGCTCGAGATAACTCAACAGTTTGGGTATAATCCGGAGGAGCAGCAGCAGGCGGAGCGCCAGCTGATGTCGCGCGACGATCGCCAGCGTCGCAAGTCGGAGTTCCACGAGCTGTGGCAGGATCACGTCCAGTACTTCGGCTCCAAGGAGGAAATGAAGCAAGAACCGCCAGAGACCGTGGAGCACACGCTGACCATGTCGCTGGATGCGCAGGAGGATAAGACCTTAAAAGCCTACGGCTGGCTTAAGGAAGAGCAGAATACGGATAACCTGACTGGGACAGAGGATGAGCCACTCACAGACTACCAGACGAAGACTGTGGATGAGAGCCAGTACGAGGAGGCGTCCGCCCTCAACACCATCCCCACTGACGACCCGCAGCATCAGGCAGTTGCTGAAATACCCAAAATGCTGGAGGAATTCGAGCAGAGCCTCTGCGTGGCTGGGCAGAATCTCGATAAGCTTGTGGCCACCACCAAGAAGCTGCGAGTGGTGTCCCTCTCCGAGGAGCCTCTTTCGGATGAGTCCGTGGGCAGCGGTTCCCTGTTCCGAGCTGTCAGCTTGGAGAACATCGCCGATGCGGATGATAGTGCCTCAGTCTCAGAGCCTCAATGCATTGGTCCGCCTTGCTCAAGCACGGATGAGGAGTTGCCGGAGCAGGGCGAGGAATCGCACGATCACGAGGAGAAGCGCGACGATGAGAAGCCAGTGACTCCCGTGCCGAACGTCAAGCAGCTGCAGACCAAGGAAAAGGATCACAGCGACGAGAAGGACGTCGACGAGAATGAGAATAACATTGTGGAGACTGTGGACAGTGCAGCTGTGCTGGCCACGCCGGACAGGGCCTGTCCCAACGATGTGTTCTCGCCCCTGGAGCGGGACATACTCGACAGCATCGAGGCGGACAGGCTGAAGGAGAGGGAGTCCATTTTCGGCAGGATCGACGAGAGCATACGCAACAAGCTGACGCCCTGCAGGCTACAGCGCATTGTCTCCGGCGCAGAAGAGACCTTCACTACGTGCACTCACATCTACAAGAGTCCCACCAAGGCCACGCCCACGCCCCATCTCTTCCAGTTTAGCGCCGAGGCGCCTTCGTCCAGCTTCTCGAAGCACAACATTAGCGCGCCGGCGAGCTCCTCGGCGCATGCTCGTGTGATCGCGGGCAAGACGCCACGGCTGTCCAGGTCCTGGGCCAACTACCAGGAGAGCAGCGAGTCGTCCTCGTCGACGTCTCGCACTTCGCTGGAGCAGGGCATTTCGCCATTTGTGCCCCGCTGCAGTCCGCGCAGGAAGCGCAACTTTGTCCAGGAGAATATACGCAATGCGAGCAAGCCGCGCGTCGGCTACTCCAAGTCCTCGATTAGTTCAAGGCTGCGCTCTGCTCAGGTGAAGAGCAGCGATCTGTCCTCCGTCTGCACATTTCAGGCCGAGAAGCGGGGCAGCAGCGCTCGCCTGTGGGTCTCGCTGCCCACTTCGCCGCGTAGCAACAGCAGCCAGAAGCGTCGATCCGTCAGTCCGAATAACGTGCTCTATCCCGTGATCCACTCGCCCTCTAAGTCGTACGCCAAGCGCAAACGGCCCGGCGCAGAGCAGACGTACAAATTGCGCCGTAATTTGTACAAAACTGTTTCGAGCACAACATTCTCCACGGAAGTCGCTGGATCGCCACGTGCTGGCGTCTCCAGCACTACATTTGAGATGGGCTATATGTCGGAGGGCCAACAGGCGCCCAATCCGGCGGACAACAGCCAGGCTATTGCCTCGCCGGAGTCAAGCAACAATGCAACTGGCGGCTCCTTGTATTACAGCGCCGATGAGATCACCGCTGTGGGGATGCTTCTCGCGTCGTCGGAGAACGATAGCGTGGAACGGGAAGTGGAGGAACAGCTGTCTGCTGTTGATGCCCAGGAAGATCAAGAGAGTGAACTGAATGAACCGAATGAGCAATCGGAGGCATCTGATAACAATGGAGTGGAGCCCACAGATCTGGATCTTGAAATAGAATCGGAAACCAATGAAAATGAGGAAATGGAGGAACATACACAGAACAGCGATGCAGATGATAGTTTGATAGATGAATTGATCGATATCGATGAGAAGATATTGCAATCTCTAGCCGAAGAGTTCAGAAGCCAGGCTGAAGAGGAATCGGGAACTGAGGAATCTGTAGTCGAGGAGCTGTTTGGAAATGCTGTGTGCCATGGTGCGGAGGATGAGCTCCAGGAATCAAACAATAATAATAATATTGAGGAGCGGACTTTGAGTTGTGTCACTGAGCAGATCTTTAGACAGTTGGTCGCTCAAGGCGTCCGAGAATCCGATGACATTGAAAGAGCGATATTACAGACATCAACCGATCAGGTATTGAGGCAACTGCTCTCGCAAGGAGTCCGCAGAGAAGCAGATAATGAGCCGGATTTAAATGAATCAGATAATGTTCCGCATGGAACGGAGGCTGGTGCGGAGGATGAGAATGAGGAGGGTGATGATATCCGGCCCAGTACTTCGGCCAGGACGACTGCCTGGTCAAAGAAGCGTACCGTTCGTGGTGAGATAAAATCAGTTAAGAAGAAGATTGACAGGGCTGAAGAGTCCGAGATGATTGTCCTGAACACGAAATGCACACTAAACGCAGGAACTCTGCGTGTGCAGGACGCTGAGTGCTTGGACGAGATCCAATTGCCGCGCTGTAAAACTGAGGACCTAAATAGGACAGATCAGTGCAAGCCACTTTCGCTCAACAGCGAAGGCTACAATTTGCATGAGATAGCAGTAGAAGTTATTCCTCCGGAGGCGGACGCGGTTCCCGAGGATGATACCGACGAGGATGAGTATGAGGATGAGGATGCGTATGAGGATGAGGATGAGGAATTGTATATAGAAGGTGAGGGGCTGATTGATGATGGTTACGAGTATGATGGTTATACCTCATCTGAATCGAGTCCCATTCCATTGAACAACAATATGACTCCGCTGGATATGGAGCAGTTTACGGTTGAGGTTGAGTTGCCTTTGGATGACTTGAATCAATTCGGTCAATTGGAACTGGAGCTCGATACACAAATGTTGTTTGGTAACGACAACAACAATAACAACAACACCATCGACAACAACAACAATAACAACAACAACAACAACAACCCCATCGACAACAACAACTCGAGCAACGATACGCTAGCTGAGCCGGAAATCGAATGGCCACCAAATGGCATTTACGACTTTGGCTCATTCATTATGGAGCTGATGGCCGCTGAGAGCGAGCCCACTGCAAATGAATCGCAGACCCTAGAAGTATCACAGAATGAAATCAATCAAGCTGTGGCTCAAGAACAAGATCAGCTTAAAGAAGATCTTGCCATATATTTGGGCGAAACCGAAAACGAAACCGAACCCAAAGACGAACAGCAGCCGCCCCCAGCAAAAGAATAAAGAAACTGCGAATCCCTTGATATATCTTTATATGTTATATATATATCTCTTATATATATATATATCTCTTATATATATATATATCTCTTATCTATTACCAAGTCAGCAGACATTTTGAACGTTTTTCAGCTACATTTCTTAGCTTTTTTTTTTCCTATAATTTTTCTTAATTATTTTTAATGTAACTTGGCATGAGCTCTTGTATCATTTGATTATGCTTATATACTAACTACTGGTGGATTGTACGGTAAATGGTTTTATGTTTGATGAAGATAAATAAATAAATACCATTTGATTTGATTGATTTTGTTAAATATTTATTTTACTATATTATAGTATATAATAGAACTTAAATACTACTGTTAAAACAATGTTAAGAGGTTAAGGTTAACACTGCTATGACTACTGTTAATGTCACTGTTCATAGTTATAAATGTTAAGGTTAACACTACTGTTACTGTTAGTATTAGCATATATAATTAATGTTAATGTTTCAGATGCTGTTAAAGCAGTGTAACAACACTTGCTGTTAGGGTTTACATTGTTGTTACTGTTAGTGTTTAAGCTGTCATTGTGCCATCGAAATACCTTTTCCTATGTCTCATGTGAAACACTACTCATCCACACCCACACACCTATACAGTCACCCACACTCTCTCACTCACACACACTCATACACACACACACACTCATTGCATCTCTCGCCTTTCTCTCAGCCATGTGCTCCTACCTGGCCCAGAAATACTCTTTCCTTTACACTGGCGCCAGCTTTTCGCGCTTTGATTGCGTTCAGGTTAATGTTTTATATAAGATCGATGCGAGCCATAAGCACAATTATCCGCTGCTCAACACTGGCACTGGCAACAGCAGCAGCAGCATCGCCATGAACAACACGCTGGACAGCTTTGCGGCCAATATGCGTGCCAGCAGCACACCTGTTCGGGCGCCCAGGTATCAACAGCAGCCTCCAGTCAGCATCTACAGCTTGATGCAGCCGCCAGCAGCCGCAGCTGCCCCGTTTCGCACCTACTCGCATTACGGCTTCAATTATCCAATGGCGAATGCGCCCAACATTCTGCTGCATCCGGCGAATCAGAGCATCTGGCAAACCGTAGCCGAGCAGCGGGACCGAGTTGTCTCCTTCATTGATCTGACCAGTCTGAGCTTTGCCAAGCGCAAGATGCTCCACGTCTTGAGCGTAAGTTCGGGCAAACATTCAGCAGCTGAGCCGGAGACTGAGCCGGAGCCGGATCCGGTGCCGGAAACTGAGCCAGAGGCTGACGCTTCAGAGCCTTGGTACGTCTCTGAAATGCAGATACAATTGAATTCGTCGCCGGCGCCGGCGGCGCAGAGCGCAAATGATTCGCTGGATGAGCTGACGGCGCAGTTTAGTTCCATGATGAATCTGGGTACAAGCCCGGCCAGGGACGATGATAGTCTGTATCCAAGCAAATATACCGTGCGTAGCTTTCTGCCCGACAATCATGCGCTGCCCAAGGATGGCGCCACAACGGCTGACAAGCCCGAGGCGGAGCAGGCGATTTATCTGAACGGAGTCGAAAGCGGCTTGGGTGATAGCCACATTAACAGCAATAGCAACAGCGACAGCAACAATAACAGTAACGGTAACGATAACAGTAACAGTTGCAATGGGAACGGCAGACGCGTGCGTCGTGGCACCACCAGCAACGACTCGTCCATCCAGGAGGCCGAGGCGTACAGTCAGGGAAAGCATATTAGGCTAACGTTGAGCAGCTCGCCAGAGGCACAGTCCCAGCTGAAGACTTCCTCCATTGAGATCCTGATCAATGTCTCGCTCCGGGACACGGAGTGCGTGCAGACGGTGCAGGCGCACGAGCACGAGTTTCGCACGAAGCTGGAGAAGGTGATCGACGACGAGATTCACTATATATCCCAGCAGCTGGGTATGCAGCAGCGCCACATGCATCTGGAGCAGGCGCCACGTGCTCCGTTAGCTTCGCCCACACCATCCACGGCGCAGGTGCAGCGCTGCAACTCGGCGCCGGCACTGTGCCACACCTACAGCTACGTGGCGCTGGCTGATTCCGATTCGTCGGCTCCGCAAGCCTCGCCAGTGCCAACGGCTAGCCAGGGGCATAGCTGCCCCGATGCGGAGGCACTGCAGCGTCTGCTCAGCACGCTGGAGCTGGAGCTGCAGCATCTGCTGAACAGCATCATACGGGCGCACGAGCTGCACAATCGAGCCGTTATCTATGACTGCCGCACGCGTATCTCGCAGATGCGTGACGATATCAAGGGCGTGGTCAAGCGGACCCGAGCCAAGTAGCCGGGGAACAAGCGAAGGAAGGGCACTGGAGTAGCCTGTTCAGTGTTCCAATTCCATTTATCGTACTTTCATCAAATCAACTGTCAAAAGAAACAATGAGAAGAAACCATTTAAGTTTAGGCTACGTTCCATTCCACATTCCACAAGATCGAATTTGTTATTTGTTACTTATTTTAAGAGTTTATTAATGAATTGTCTTCTTTTTTTTTTTGTTATATTTTTATTTTTGATACATTCAAATTTGCATATTAAGTTGTTAAGAACATATCCAATCCATCAGTTACAATAAATGTTTATTCCCAGCTATATTCATGCATTGTATACATACATATATCTTAAGTTGTTTCTTTAAGATAATAACAGGTAATGCGTTTTCATGCACTTTTTACATATTTTCATTATTTATGTTAGTATTTGTTTCATGTTAATATTTAGTTGCATGCTTGTATTTGTTTAGCTAACATTTGTCTACTAACATACATATGTACAGTTACATACCTATATATATACTATATATATACTCACACTATTTGTTTTTAATTGAAATTTAATTTCGGTAATCATCTTGCGTGTGCGCGTCCTCTAATGGTGAACTGTATTCACATATACATACATACATATGTATTTATTTATATACATACATATATATATTTTTGATTTTGTGTGCGTCCATTGAGTTACATAAAGTACGACTTTGCAAGCAAATACTATCAAATATAACTAATTCGATTTACCTACTCTGCATTCCACAGGTGAAAACGTACAAAATGGCGACCATTCGGAGGCGCACTTAAGCACCTTCTCGCAGAGCAGTAAAGAGGTAAGTTGCATAATGCAAAACAGCAAAAACAAAAACTACAGCAATTGAGCAGCACTCACACATGCTCTCACTCAGCAATACGCATATGCACACATACATATGCGCACACACATGCATACACGCTCCGATCACATAACAATTCGCATTTTGCGCTCATCGCTTTTTACTAACTGAAATGCAAACGATATTCTCACTGCAAATTTCTATTACGGTTCCAGGATGTCTCCACGGACGGTTCACCCAAGAAAGACAAGAAGAAGAAGAAGGGACTGCGCACGCCATCATTTTTGAAAAAGAAGAAGGAGAAGAAGAAGAGCGAGGCTTAAATTTGTTTAAACGAACAGCAAAACAGCAACAACCACCGGCGCAGGCGGGGACAACAGTGTAACCGACACAATAAGAGAGAGAGAGAGAGAGAGAGCGAGAGAGCGATATGAAGGGAACGGAACAATAGTGAAGAGGCTCGCGAGAGCAGCAACAGCAGCAGCAGTAACGAAATGAATGTAAACGACGAAAAGAAAGCAACAAATAATATATATATATAGAAATATATGAGAGAGAGGCATACAGCAACAAATGAGCAGCTAAACTTGAACAAGTTGAAGGTAGGAGAAAAAGAGAGAAGAAGAAGCTAAAGTGACGATCAGAACAGAATGGAAACAAAAACAGAAACAAAAGGAAAATGCAAATAATATTTAAAATATATACATATAGAAAAGAAGAAAAAACTGCAGCACACAATTAATAAAATATAAAATTGACAAATTTCAAAATGCAAATCTAATAGTTCTCTAAGCGCTTAAAAATATACTACGTAAAAGCATTACAAAGTAAACAAAAACTAAAGCAAAAGCAAACAAGATTACATAATTACACACACACACACAGACAGCATGAAAATGATTTGTGAAATTCAAGATTTTGTTGTACTCAGTGCTAATTTATTTGATAAACACACACACACATACATATTTATATATACAAATATGTTAATTTGTCTAAGCATATGCAATATTTTTATATACATATATATATATATATATATCTAAAATTGATATTCTTTTGCCTATTGTATGTCTTATGTTTTATAATTATGAATTGTATTGTTTAATATTCTTTTTCCTTTTCGATAAATGCAGCCAATTTCACACACACACATACACAATAGAGATGTATACATACATACATGCAGCATTGTATTAGTTTTTTTATACAAACAAACAAACAAAAAAAGTAATAATTATATATTTTTATGTACGTAAATCTGTTTATATATTTATATATATAAAAAAAAAATATATATATATATATTTGTATATTTACAAAAGAGAAAATGAAAATAAATTATGAAAGCAAAAGCGAAAGCACCGAAAAGCAGAAACGAAAAACTCAAGTAGCAAGAAGAAGAAGCAGCAGAGAAAGAGAGTAAAAATCAAAAGAGAGGATTCGAACAGAAGAAGATACACTTAGAGAAAAGCCTTTTTGCATTGTAAGTAACTGTGCTTCATTTATTTTTTCGTATTTGTTTAAAGCGCATGGAAATTCCGATTTGTCGAGCAACTAATAAAACTGCCATAGCATGTAAAATATAAGGCACAAAAATAATAAAAAAAGGAAAAATAAAAACAAATATTTAAACGCATTTCAAATGTTTATAAACGATAATATTTATTGGACTAATTGTTGCACAGTTTCTGCTTTTCACGCTGCATAATAAATAAATAAATAAAAGTTAAAAACCTTGAAAATTGCATTGCCTGAGCCTTAAGATATTGAGAAACCCATTAATCCATTGATTATTTGCGCAATGACAGAAGCTTATTTCTAGCAATCTTTTTTTTAACGTGCCCAAAAAAAGTTTGTACAATTTTCTCGATCCTAGAAATATGTTTATAATATTCTCAGTGCAAATAATAAACTTTTTAATAAACAAATGGAACCACGACGACGAAGCAGAGGAATATTTAAGGGCAGCCCATGAGAACTGCTGTTTCTTTATTATTCTGTAGATCTTAAGTAAATCCATATATATATGAATATATATATATATTTAAATTCGTATTATAAAACACACACACGACACACGAAACATAATTAATAAACAATTGCAAAATGTACAAAATCTCAGGCAACTGGCGCATTATTTAATCATTGCTAATTAATAACTAAAACTAGTTCCTATCGCTGGCAGGTGAAATTTAAAGTATTCACAACTATTGGCTGATAAATCGGGAGTGACATTCCGGCTCTGAAGTTCCTCCATATATCACAGCCCAAAGTCAAATAGGTTTCTCGCATCGTATATAAGAAAAAGCCAATCCTTATCTTATCTCAACTTGGAGCAGAAGTGTTTCCAATCAAAAGAGTTCCAAAAAGCAATCGCAAGCGGGAAAGCGTGAAAGACGTGAACTTGATAAGGTTTAAGAGAGTCGAATGTCATTTTGTATATATGTTATATATCTATATATTTGTTATATGTTGTACATCTCTGTATATTTATGCACATGCTTCATATATCCTACTAGTTATGTGGGCCTAGTCTCTTTTTCAAGGTTATAATGCGTCGATCTCGAAAACTATAAAAGCTACAGCTCTGAAATTTTATATACACATAATACCAGGATATAGAATTATAATAGTCCAATGTTTTTTTCATCCCTCATATATTTAGTTTATATTAATCCATATCGATAAGATATAAAAGACTTCTCATGCATGCGAAACGTGAAAGCTCTCAGCTACACTTCAGCAACAACTTTAGGCATGACAAAGCTCTAATTGAGTGAGCAATAGATTTTTCCTCGATTCCCATACCTTTCACCTAAACACAGTCCTGCTAATTGGGAACTTCCCATATTTTGGTATATAAAAATGTATTTCGTACTTATTCGTAGAGACTATAGCTATAGATAGACTAGATCTAGACCTAGAAACTGAATACATATGTATATATATATATATATATATATAGGTGCAGGCAGGGAAGCCGCACCTGCAGTTTTAAGTGCTGCTCTTCTCGTGGTTCTTCTCAGAGTCGTTGGCCTTCTTGCTGCCAGCTAGGATGAGCTGAATCTCGGATATGGTTTTGCCCTTCGTCTCCGGCACGCAGATCAGCAGGTAGATGAAGCCGAGCACAGCAATGCCGCAGAATATCCAAAACGTGGGCCCCGATCCGATGCTGTTCTTCAATACGGGAAAGAGTTTGGTGACCAGGAAAGCGGAGAACCAGTTGCTGGTGCCCGCAATGGAGCCGGCGACGCTCTTCACGTCCTCGGTGAAGAGCTCCGCCATGACGAGCCAGGGACCCGGGCCAAAGCCAATGGAGAAGAAGACTATGAAGACGAGAATGCTGGTGATGGGCAGCCAGCCGATGGAGGTCACCGATTCCGGGTCGGTGTCTCGCATTTGGAAATAGACGCCCATCAGGCAGGTCGTGATGGCCATGAAGAAGGCGGAGATCAGGAGCAGTATGCGTCGGCCAGCCTTGTCGATGATCAACGTTGCCACCAGAGTCATCACCACCTGCGTGGCGCCAATAAGAATGGTGCAGACGCGTCCGCTCAGCGAGGAGCCAACATCCTCGAAGATGGACGTGGAGTAGAACATGATGGCGTTGATGCCCGTCCACTGCTGCAACGCCTGCAGGATAACAGCAATGGAGATGCCCTTGAGCACAATGGGGCGTCGCAGCGCCTTCCACACGCTGACCTTGGGCTCATCCGCATTCTTGTTGGTCTCCTCCATGATCTCATTGAGCTCCCCGCTGATGTCGCACTCGCTGCCGCGCAGCCAGAGCAGCGACTTGATGGCGTCGTCCTCGCGTCCTTTCATGGCCAAGTAGACCGGAGACTCCGGCATGAAGTAGTGCACGGCGGCAAAAATCAGGGGCAGGATGGCGCACAGTATATTGATGGTCAGCAAGGAGCAGTAGCCGCCGATGATATAGCCGTACAGCATGCCCGAGACGGTGTTCAGCTGGAAGAAGCTGCCGAGGGTGCCGCGCGTGGAGATCGTCGATATTTCCGTGCTGTAGAGGGAGGCGCAGACGCAGAAGGCACCGCCGCAGAAGCCCAAGATGAAACGCCCGAAGTAGAGCATGATCACGCTGTTGGCGAAGAGCATCAGAATCCAGCCAACCATGTAGGGTGGGATCAGAGCCAGCATCGTGGGCCGACGTCCGATCCAGTCGATGACGAAGCCCACGGGTATGCACACGACGGTGGCGCCCAGCGTGAGGAGCGAGGAGATCCAGCCGAACTGATCGCCGGAGATGGGAAAGCCGTAAGCCCCCTCCTCCGTCAACATGTTCTCCACGGGCGACGACCAGCCCATGCTGGCGCCCATGCAGAAGGCGCCGAACGATGCCGACAGCCCGGCTATATATTGGGGCAAGACCTTTGCCTGTGCCATCGCTAGATCCGTTATGTTCTGTTCGCTAAAACGGTTCGAATTGAACTGAATGGCAGTGAGCAGCCGTTACTTGGCTTGATAATTAGTACAGCTGGATGCCGACGTCGATAGCCCGCCGCCCACTCCGCCATAAACTGATAAATCAAGTGCAGCTGACACCGACTGAGGCATGAGCAAAGCCCATCAAACTGAGTTTAAAACGTTACCTAATTCAAATTAACTACAGTCACTGGCTAACATGGCCAACACAATACAGGTAAATACCGTGTGAAAACGAGATAAGGGCAGCTCCCGAGGCACAGTTGGCTAGCGTTAACATAGCTTAGATCCACTTCTAATCTCGAGAGCCAGCAGCAGGCGACAACCGTCTGCGCGTCGGTCAACTGGCGGTCATCAGTTAACGGAAAAATGTTGCGCTCTTGCGCCGCCTTTTATGCGTCAGCCATGGAGTGGAGTGGACGGACCATCGTGGCCAACAGCTCGTTGCAGCAATGCCATGCCATGCTTCATTGATAAGTGGATTGTTTACGCCGGCCAGCGTCATGTAATCGTCGTACAATTGCCGCTGATAACGAATCAGAGAATCATACTTCAGCTTACGTTTTGTCAATAAATTACACTGAAAAACAACTATTATTTGTTTTGTTTTTTAATCAATTAAGAGTACTTTATATTATGACTATGTGGCAAGACAAGATCAGTGCTGACTCCGCACGGCATTTCCACATTTCCCCCTACTTGTCTTATATAACACACTTGATAAATACAAAAACATTTCAAGTTAAAAAAGAACGAGTCAGATACCGGGTGTAGTTCACGGTTTACTTCCGGCGCTCCGCCTCCTCCATTGCACGCATCATTGCTGCATCGTGCTTCTGGTGGTGCTCGCGTATGGCACGCTGCAGTTCCTCGTGATGGCTCTGGCTCTCCGGTGGGTAGAGCTCGCGCTTCTTCTTGGTCACCCATTCCTCGAAGTACTCGGGCTGATTGAAGAAGTGAAACAGTGCGACCGGGAAAGTCATGTACAGCCCCATTTTAGCCACCTCAAGTACCCAGGTGCCCATGTTGCAGTCCACGAAATTTCGTAAAAAATGATTTGTTTTGTATTATGAAAATCTTGTTTTGTATATTTTAGCCAAGCGGCTGTCAACATTAAACAGCTGGTTTTCCAGTGTTGTACAAATCACACAAATTAATCGATAATATATCGATAGTTAAATATTTAAATTTGTATTTAACCCTTATGTTAACGAAGAACTCTTTCGTTAAGTCATTGCAGTGAGATTATTTAAAACGGAATTTAATTTTACTTATTGTCATATCAATTTTCTTAGGTAAAATTAATAAAATATTTTTATTAAATGAATATAAATGGTATTCTAAGTATTGTGAATATTTATGAGGTGCATGCATTTATAATGTATAAAGTTTAAACTATTCAATTACGGTGAAAACGCGGTCAATTACAAAGCGAAAGCGTTTTTCTTATACTTAAAATGCTGTTCTTTTTTTGTACAGCTCGGTTTGTTTTTGAAAACAATTTCAAGGAAGCAATATATATCTATATATAGTTTTGATAAGATTGATTTTTTTTAAAACCGTGCAACGGTTTTAACGTTAAAATGTGTGAAACACTTAAAGCTAAAGTGCCGTTTCGCCTGGATACTCCGCATTTGAAGTAATTAGCAGCTTCTTCGTTAGCAAATGTTCACTTGACATGTTTTCCTTATTGTCCGGATCATCATGAACGCGCGGGGTCTTCAGCGGAGAGCCCGCCGACCGCTTACGTCCGATATTTAGGCTACAGAGAGGCGAAGCAATGGCCGGTTCGTTGCCATCCAAGCAATACAACAGGCTGGGACTCAGCTCTGACTCCTCGAAGTCCTCAATGTCCTGGGTTGTGTTGGCACCACCAAAGTCATCTGAGCGGCTGGCAAAGGACAAATCCGCCGGACTCGCCGTCAAGACACTGCGCGTAAGCAAATACTCTCTAGAGTTTAATTAAATTATCACAATTATTGCATAATATATATATATATATATAGTCTACTATTCGCAAAGAGAAACCCACTTGAAGTCGCTAGATAGCGCATTGTGTGGCTTTCCCGTCATCGAGGGCTCCAGCTCCACTTCATTGCTGTTGCTATTGCTGCTGCTGCTCGTGCGCTGCCGTTGGACGATCAGGCTTTGCTGGCGTCTCAGTATATCCGCGTAGCCACCTAGGGATGTTGCATCTTCACTATGCAGCACAGGCGGCTCCAGCTGTTTGCTGGGCAGGAGCACATCATCGTCTGGCTGCTGCTGCTGCTGGTCGAGAAAGCAGCTCTGGTTCTGTTGATTGCCCAACGCATTTAACAGCATCACAGGCTTGCGGGAGCGCGGCGTCATAATGGATTCCTGCAAGAGATCAAGGATTAGTCATATATTTCTCGACAGAACTAGCGTAGATCATGCTAAGTAAAGAAAAAGGAATCATGCTTCACTTACCTGCATGGATTTGGGCATGCGTTGCGTGGACTTGGTTATGGGCGACATGGAACGACGTGCCAAGCGCAATGCTGGAGTGCTTGTGATCAGATCAAGATTTCGATAGACGCTGCTCTGGAGCAGTTGCTGATGGTAGCTGACATCGACTGCCATGCCCATTCCACCAGGCAGTTCATTGGAGCTGCCGTTTATCTCGGACAAGGTGTCATCGTCTCCATCATCATCGCCATCGTCATCCTCTAGATCGCTATCGTCCACATCTTCCAGCAGCGGAGCATCAGCAGTCTGCAAATGGGAGCCAACGTGCTTGGCATCGTCGCTGGCGCTGGGACGTCGCTTGAGCGTTGCCGAGACACTGCGCACCAAGCGCTTTGTTGTCTCCGGCGTGCTGAATGGAAAGCGCAGATTGCCCATGCTGACGCCCTTCATCAGCTTGCGCGTTATGGACTTGCCCATGCCGCTGTTGTTAGTTGTAGTCGCCGACACCTCCACAATGGGCGTCAGCGCAGATTCAGCATCGTCGTCGTCGTCGTCATGCACCTGTGGCCGCAGACTACACAGATTAGGCTCGGACTTGTAGCGCGAGGATTGCTGCACTGGCGTGCAGGGATTCGAGTATTCTTCGATCTCCAGCAGACGGCGATCATTCCATGCCACAGTCTTCTTGTCAGCCACGCCGATCAGCTGCTGGGCCACAGCTGAGATGATCTTCGACGGCGTCACACAGCACGTCGTATCGATCTCGTCCAGCTCTGGCACAGCAGATGATCCCGTGGCCAGCTCATGCGATTGCTGACGGCTCACAGGAGCCGAATGGCTGCTATTGGCGCCACAACTGCTACTGTCCGAGGATGATTCAATTTTCAGGGATGTGGACGAAATGGATTTGTGAAGCGAGTGCATTGGGTTAGAGCCAGATGATGATGCTGATGACAATGATGATGAGGGTTTAGTGACGAGTCTCGATGCGGGCAAGTGCGTCGCTGGCGTTGGACTCTGGAACAGCACACGCAGCTTCGGGGTCTTGGCATGCGTGAGATTGGGTGTCTGAGCGAAGACAAAAAACAAATTCACATGCGATTAGTGCACAAAAAGAAGCAATGAGATACATATGAGAATAGACTTAACGCAGATAAAACATATTGCTTATGTAAATATATATAAGACGAATGCAAGTTAATATAACAATATATCGTATATAGATATACAAAGCCCGACAGCCGCAGCCACCCACCTCAGATCCATTCATAGCCTGCAAAGCAGGTGCACGTTTCGGAGTACGTGACATGAGACTCTTGTGGAAAATGTGTTTCTTAATCGAGTCGCCCAGGGACTTGGCGCTGCGAGTTGCCTCATTGTTCTTTAGACGATTCATAACAACCAATTGCAATGGAGTGCCTGAAAGAGCAGAAAAAGAAATTAAAATTCAATCTTCTACCTCCTTCTTTTATATATATCTATATACCCTGTCCATTTTGTTTGTTAAATTGTTTGATGAGGCGACGTTTCTTCGACGATTCGGGCAGACTCTGAATGTGAGCGTATAACTGCGCCAGCTCTGTATCCGTGTTGTTTGTGTTCGTTGCCGCTGCAGTGGCGGCACGATCTACAAAAGTGTACACCGTGTTGACCGTCGAGATGTCAGAGATCGATTCGTCAAGCGTTTGCTCCGGCGACATTGTTTTCTTGCGTTTGCGTTCAAGAAAGTACGCCCGAATATCGGTCGCCAGCTTGGCGGGCACGGCGAAGATCTCCAAGCTGCGGGTAATCATATACGCAATAATACTGGACATTCGCTTCGCCGTATAGTGCAGCACCTCCGGCGGCAGGTTGCGTGGACATATGAGATGCGGGGTGAATAATGTCGCCAGATTCTCGGCGGACATCTTGTTGCTGTCCTCATGCAGCGCAACAGCGTGCAGCATTTCCATAATATGATGCAGCAGCTCACGATGCTCCTCAGGTAGCAGCAGAATCAGCAACTGCACCGAGTGCAGCAGATGCAGCTGCCGCTCTAAGGAGGCCTGCGTCTTCTCTGTCAGCGCCTGGCAAAGAGGCGCAATTTGCAGATGCGCTGGATAGTGGGCATCCGTTAGCAGCGGTTCGGGTAGCTCGGCTAAAAAGCTCTTAAAGACAGTTGCACAGTCGTGTGCCGAGAAGCCAGTTTCCTCCAGTTCCAAGGGCTTATCCTGTTGAATGTGCAAGCGCAGCTCATTCTGACGCGAGACTGCGCCCGTCTTACGAAAGAGTCCCTCCTGAGTGATATCTGCAATTATGATATACATTAAATTGATACAAGTCTGAGTTGTTTCATTACTTACTCTTTTCCAGCATGAGAAATGCTTTCAATTCGAGCAAATGCATTTGGAAACCTGCATCAATCTGCTGTTGGATGCATTCGGTGGGACTATTGCCCACCGACTTGCTGCCATGGCCGGCAGCACAGCCGGCCACAGAGGCGACGCCTGGCGCGTTGCCCACATGGCCCAGTCTGTGCTTCTTCGACAGCCTGTTCCACTTCTTCAGCTTTCCTTTGTCCTCGTACACAATTTCGTGGCAGGCCAAATCAAATCTGCAAATGACGCACAGAGGGTGGAGAGAGAGAGAGAGCGAGTGAGGAAACGAGCACTCATTACTTTGCAATTAACTTACTCATCGGTGTTCAACTCGAGCTCGAACGAGAGGTGCATGCGAACGAGAGATTTGTATTTCTCATAGTTGCAGGTGCGCATGCGCGACGCCAGCTCGAGGTCGTTAAATTCGTTGATATTCACGTACTCCATGTCCATTGTTGGCTGTGCGGTTTGCGCTCCCTCAATCGAATAAAATTTTATTACAGCTGCCGCTGTAGACCACTTAAAACACCAACACCAACAACAATGACGACCACAAAAACAACAACAAAGCGCAGTGCAGAATAGCTACTAGTCCTTGCAACGCGTAACTTTATCCATATATTTGGAAATATATTTATCACTTTCTATATTTAACAAAGTATGCACAATTCATTATACGCTCCACTTTCCATATTTGGCTAACTGTTAAACTGCGTATATAATTTTCCGAAAAAAATTGCAAGACGCTCTCAACCAACCGCTGTGAATTGAAATTCCAGAGTTGCTACGCTCCGTCAAAAATATATGTGCAGTGTGAGTAAACGTCAAAAACAGTTCACGCTAATTATTTTAAAAAGAATTTTCTGTAATACATAATGTAGTATATTATTATACAATATTACACATTTACAACAGAATTTTACATGTATACATAATTATTATTTAACTTTTTTTTTGTTTTGTTTGCAATTCTTGCCATTTCGGTTTCGCGTTTATCAACACTGGACGAGTTTGCCGCTGCCAGACGTACCGCAATTCTGTTTATCGTGTCTTTTTTGATAATTTTCTATTAAAATGGTGTTAATAATGCCTATTAGCCCACCCGAGCACGGTCTCTTGTACACCGCAAATAATATCAAGCTCAAACTTGGCGACAAAGTCGTTGGCCAGGGCACAATATATATATCACAAAAGTGAGGGGAATTTTTTTTTTTTGCACACTCGAAGTATTTAGTAATTAATTTTTTTGCATGAAGCACGCTGTCTTGGCAGCCGGCGGATCTTGCAGAAGGCATTTCGATTGAGTGGAAGCAAGTTAGCCTGCATGGAATATCATCAAATCCTCGAAAATGTATTTATTTTATGCTGGACCGGAAAGTAGAATGGGAAGGCGTCTACATGGGCCAAACGCCCGAAGTGAATGGGCAGAATGGCGGCGGTGGGGATGAGCTGCGGCGAAATGCAGTTGCCATTGCCAACAATGAAGTTGATGAGGGCAACGTCAGTGATGAGAACGACCAGGACGATGATGACGACGACGATGACAACTTCGAGGATGCTGTCGATCAGCAATTGGATGAAGTCACCGAGTGCTGGTTGCTACCGGACGACATCCACACTGTGGACACCATGTACCACGCGATGACCACTTGCCAGGCCCTGCACCCTGACTCGGCAGACAGCAACTCCGAAGATAGCGATCCGATGGAGGATGCTGGCGGCGTTGGTATGGCTTTCGACGACCAGGACATGGCCGAGGATGCCCACACACTAGGACGCAACGGCGGCGAAGTGGGTGGCATGCAAAACCTTAGCCTGGACGATGATGATGAGCGCTTTGAGGATGCGGATGAATAAGAACTGCAGAACAGAGCACGCCACTCACCTAACTACTCCCCACATAAACATAACATACATACGTATTTATATATTTGAATATTTTATACAAATTATAAGTCTAAAGAGTACGAAATGTGAAAATATCTGATTAGCTTTTGGAATACTATATATTATACTAAACGCTGTAAGCGCACCAATTCCTATGCGTTTTCTTTCTTCGCCTGCTGATAACGCTTCAGCTCCTCGTCGAGCTCCTCTTCCCCGACGGGAGATGCCAGCTAAAAATATAAAAATATGTAAATAACTGCAAATATATATGTATATTCCATATATACTCACCGCATCGGCCACATCCAATGTGATTAATGCCTGCTGGTATGCGTCGCCTTTGGAGGGAGCTTTGTCATAATTCCAGTACGTGAACTCCTCAAAGGTGCCTGTGAGACGCAGTAGACGGTGCTCCTGGTGCGGATCTGTTTCCTGCAAGACTACGCCTTTAAAGCCCTTGGGCACTGGCTCGCGCTTGCCCACCAGAGGATAGCCTCGGAGCGCATTTGTCAACATACCGGAACCATATTCCGGAGATTCTCGCGTATAATTGTTGAAGAACATATCCACATTTCCGCATTCGCCGTTGCCATCGATTTTGGCTGGTAAGTAATGCAGCTGCATTGGCCTCTTGTTATCCAATTGCTTTGCATTAAAATCGAGTGTGATTGACATTATCTTTGCTTATTTTTATATTTGCATATATTTATGTAAATATTTGGCACCAAAAGAAGCCGAAATCCCAAATAAACACCGCCAAATTGTCCAGTGTTGTGCAGCGACTGTTGAGCAAAAGTGGTCAGCAGTGTAGAAAATACGTTTTGCAGCACTACGTGTTGGGACGAACCATAAAATGGCGTTTCTCGTTGAACAAGAACTGATTTCTGCGCGATATTAGCATTATATAGTTATAAACACAATTCAAGCGTGGGCCAAAACAGAACAAGTGATGTGAAATAATGTAGTTATATTAATTGAAATCAAAGAAATTGTTTGAAAACCCAGCGGTATGTGCAGCTAACGTGCTTCATTCTCGTATTCAGTTGTCGCTCATACATAAATACCTACAAACATACATACATACATATATTATTTGCTCTCTCTCTCGCCGTCTCTCCGTAAGTACAAAAACGAGAGCAGTGCGTAAAAAAGCGAAAGAATATTTTTGTTGCAAATGTTGTTGCATTAAAGTTAAAAGCTGCTACAAACACACTTCTAAGTGTGCTTGCACGCAAATCTTATAATAACTAACAAGTGTGTGTGGCGGGTAGGGCGTTTACAATATTGCAAATTCTGTGGAAGACCCACATACACACACACTGGCACAAACAAAATAGTATGCACCCATACAAACGCATTGGAAAAAATTCAAGTTAATTAAACGGCGAGTAAAATACATGTGTATGCATATATATATAGTATATATATATATACAAATACGTTCATAGTATGTGCATTATTTAATACAATTTATGAAATAATAAAAGTCAGTATTCGTAAATTGCTCGCACGCTGCTTGCCTGCCTGCCTGCAACGGGTGCGTCTGTGTGCGTGTCAGTGTGTTTGTGTGTAACATGTGCGTGTAAAATGGTTTTAAGGCAGCATCAACAACAACAACAGAAGCAAAACAGTTTCGGGTGAGTTGTGAGTGCGCTGCTACCTGCCAAAGCCGATTTTGTTCAGCTTTTTTTTGCCGTGCCTTTTATCTCTCGTCTATCTCTGTGCGCCGGCCCTGCCTGTATTATGACACATGCTCAAATACTAATACTCAGGGACTTCATTCATTTCCAAAGCTCGGCGAACCACCCACACAACTGCAAGTGCTTATCTTAACGAACGAGTTATCAAAATGCGTGTGTACTAATAAAAAAAAGAAGAACTAATTCAATTATGAAACTCATAAATAATCAGTTTTGTCATATTTCTATTGCAGTTTGCGTTCGCAGTGCCAACACACAACACATGAATTATAAATATTTCGCTGTGCAAAAAATGACACACAACTGCAATTGCAACAACAGCCTCAACTACAACTACAAAAGCAACTGCAACACACCTCAAGGCTACAACAAGAGCGGCACCAGCTGCTACAACAATATAAACAACAACAACAACAACTACGAAAATTGAGATAATTGTTTCTTTTTCTGCTATTTCTCTCTTCTACCTCTTCCTTCCAACTTCGATTCAATTAATTTATGCTGCCAGCAACAACTGCAACAACAAATATAACAACATGAGCCGACAGACCAATTGTTTTATAAATAACAGTTAATTCAACTATATATATTTAGATATATATATATATATTTTGTATATATATACCCATGTAAATTCACTTGCAAAAACAAAATTAAAAGTCTGAAATTATGAATAATTTGGATTATCCACGTCGCAATGGTACACACAAGATACGAATAACGCGTAAGTAAAACAGTTTCAATCAAATATGATCAATTATTAAGTAATTACTTTTTCTCTTGCAGTGCTGTGTGCTAGGAATTTGGCGCGCAAGGATTTGTTTCGTAAGTATCAGTCATAAATGTATATCTGCAATAATTAATAATATATATAGGGCATATATGCAAATTGATTTATAATCATAACAAACGGCAGACAAATGTGGGCACAAATGTTTCTTTCACGTTGTTGAGCTTCGTTGCGTTTTAACGTGCTGCGTACACCTCGGCTGTTGTAGCTAAATTTAGCATTTCCTTTTGTCTACTTTCATTTTTATACAAATTACCAGCAAAGTGAGGGAGTGAGTGGAGAGAGAGGGGGCAGGGGGCGTGAAATAGACAGCGCTAGCTCAAATTAGGGTTGCCATGCCATTTATATATCTATACATACATATATATGTATCTATTTTTTTTTGCTATAATTTGTTTACACATAACTAAAATGAATTATTACTAATTTACTTTCATTGTGCTGCTCTTTCACTCTATTACGCTCTCCCTCATGCACGCACAGCACAATTTGTCTCTGTGTGTGTGCGTGTGTGTATGTGACTGAGTATGTATTTCTCATATTCATTTTTTTACACTTCGTTGCACTTAAATCATCAAACGACGACGACGACGTTGCCGTCCGCATTGCCCAATGTTTCTATGTTTTCTTCAAATTATAGCATATATTATTAGTTTGATACGCATGCGACAGGTGTGCACGGGGGGAACCCCAAAAAAGGAGCTGCGCTTGGTGTGGATTTCTATGGCATAGAAATGCTAATGTGCAATTAACAGCCGCATGCCAAGTAGCTCTAGACTCGATGTCACTTTGCTCATGTCACAGATTCACATCGAGCCGACATCAGTGCACTTGACTTACATATGGATGGCTGGGCTGGGCTGGGCTGGGATTGCTGACAGTTTTTACGTCCCATGCAAATGCGTACAATTGGCACACAGAAGTTGGCCGCTTTTTGTTTATCGTTGGGCTGATTAGATTCGTGCTATGGGTGCGAGTAGCGCACTGGGAACGTTGGGGAAAACACAAACGCAGTCGCAAAAACTGGGTAAATTGTGTGTTTTAGGGTCTTACGTAGAGGACTTGACACTATCGGAAAGAGTTCGATTTCCAGAGAGATATATAAAAAGATATTATGGCCGACATGTGGGAACATGTGCCATGACGAATCTTTTCTATACCTAAAACAAACATAGCGAAACGCAAAATAGTTTTGAAAAGTCTCGCATAGAATTTTTGTAAATTCATTCAATAGACTAAATTGTTATGTTGGCAAGTGGAATGAAATTTCAGCACAACATTTAGAAATAGACATATGATGAATTTGACACAAAATATATAATATATATTTCCTGTAGTAGACTTTTGCCTTTGTTATCACAAACAAAAGGTGCAATAAAATAATTTCAATTGTGTAGAAACGTGGGTTTAAAGAAGTACAGCGACAATGATTGCACTGCTGTTGCGCAATCAGACAACATTTAGTTACAAGTTCCCTTTTGCACTATCACATCTTCGGCGTTCATCTGTTTCGGATGGGAAGACGTCGTCAGGAATCGTTAAAGGCCTGGATGTAGATGGCGAAATCAAGGATTCCACACCAACACAACACTTGGTCGAAATGAGCAGCAATATGAAGAAAGGAAAAGCACCGGAAAGAAACATAGCATCGATCCTGGGATTGCCGACTGGCGGAAAGTTTGTGATGAGGATTCGTCAGGGGAGAGCATTAAGAAATAACGAAGCCACTCTGCTGTCCGCAACGATGGCGCAGGCTATGAAAATGAGTACCAAAGGCGATGACGGCGAGGAAGGTTCCGAGACCACAAAGAACGGAAATAATCAGCCAGAGCTGAGCGAGGCAGAGTTGGCCAAGAAAAAGCTTAGAGCCAATAAATGCTTGAAGCCGTTGCGTACTACCAAACGAACGTCAATAC
Organism: Drosophila repleta; assembly: GCA_018903745.1. NCBI lineage: Eukaryota > Metazoa > Arthropoda > Insecta > Diptera > Drosophilidae > Drosophila > Drosophila repleta. Next base: position 15,161,805 of record JAEIGN010000497.1, on the reverse strand, counting down.
CAGAATTCCTAGAGGAGAAGAAAAGGTTCGTACGTGAATGGATAAGCAAGAAAAAAATAGATCGGCTGGCAAAACCAAAAAAGGATATTCAGAAAAGAGTCTTGAAGCCACCAGTTAAATATAAGAATATCGAAGTTTTTCCAACAAGAGGTCCCGTACACGAAAAGAAAAAGTTTCCGCGAAACGAGCAAATTCTTGAAACGGACGATGATAAAGTCGCCGAGGAGTTGGAGAAAGCCAAGACAATATACTTAAAGTCTAAATCAGAGCTGAAGCGAAACCTCTTGAAATGCAAGCCCAAGCAGAACAGTGAGGATTATAAGAACGAAGTTTCGAAAAAGCCTCCGCCGAATACCGGATCTGGGTGGCCCTCGTCAGGAACTGCAAAGCGCCCGCCCCCACCCCCATCTACAAGATCGTTTTCCACTTTTGGACAGGCAACCAAGGACAACAATCAAACTCGTGGCGTGTCTGGAAAAGCTCATCCTGCGGTTATGTCGGCAGCCGGTGGTGCAGCTCCTGCAGCAGGTGGTGCAGCTCCCGCAGCAGGTGGCGCAGCTCCTGCAGCAGGTGGTGCAGCTCCTGCTGCAGGTGGTGCAGCTCCTGCTGCAGGTGGTGCAGCTCCTGCTGCAGGTGGTGCAGCAGCTAAGCCGCCAGGTCCACCGCCGCCTCCAAAGGATCCTCCACCGGGCACACCGCCGCCTCAAACCAAGACCACTTTTGGTCCACTGGCAGATGCGGACCGTATTTTCACGAATCTCTACGGTCTTCACGACTGGCGCCTCAAGGCGGCCATGAAGCGGGGCGACTGGTACAAAACCAAAGAGATAATCGAGAAGGGCTCGCCCTGGATTATCAATGAGATTAAGACGTCGGGCTTGCGTGGACGCGGCGGTGCAGGTTTTCCCACTGGCCTCAAATACTCCTTTATGAACAAACCGCCCGACGGCCGCCCTAAGTTTCTGGTCGTAAACGGGGACGAGGGCGAACCGGGCACGTGCAAGGATCGAGAGATACTGCGTCACGATCCGCATAAGCTGGTGGAGGGATGTCTCATAGTTAGCCATGCAATGGGCGCCAATGCTGGGTACATCTATGTGCGGGGTGAGTTCTTTAACGAGACCTGCGTTCTACAGTACGCCATAGCGGAGGCCTACAAGGCTGGGTTTCTGGGCAAGAATGCCTGTGGCTCCGGCTTCGATTACGATCTGTACGTACAGCGCGGCGCTGGGGCCTATGTCTGCGGCGAGGAGACGTCGCTCATCGAGTCCTTGGAGGGCAAGGCAGGAAAGCCGCGCAGCAAGCCGCCCTTCCCAGCCGACGTGGGCGTCTTCGGCTGCCCCTCAACGGTCACCAATGTGGAGACAGTGGCCGTGGTGCCCACGATTTGCAGGCGTGGAGGCAACTGGTTTGCCAGCTTCGGGCGCACTCGCAACTCGGGCACCAAACTTTTCAATATTTCGGGGCATGTGGAGCGGCCCTGCACAGTGGAAGAAGAGATGTCGATACCGACACGCGAGCTCATCGAACGGCATGCCGGAGGGGTTCTGGACGGATGGGACAATTTGCTAGCCATTATACCCGGCGGCTCGTCAACTCCAGTTATCCCAAAGGAAGACGCGGAGAAGTCTATACACGACTATGATGGTCTGATGGCCGTGAAATCCTCGCTGGGCACCGGCGCTCTCATTGTGATGAACAAGAGCACGGACATCATCAAGGCCATCGCTCGCCTGTGTGCCTTCTACAAGCATGAGAGCTGCGGGCAGTGCACGCCCTGCCGCGAGGGCCTACACTGGGTGCACCTCATCATGCAGCGTTTTGTCACCGGGCAGGCGCGGCCTAGCGAGATCGACATGCTCTGGGAAATAACCAAACAAATCGAGGGACACACCATATGTGCCTTGGGCGACGGCGCTGCCTGGCCGCCACAAGGACTGATTCGACACTTTCGCCCAGTGATAGAGGAGCGCATGGCTCGGCGTGCAGAAGCCGACAAGGCGGCGGCATCAGCAGCAGCAGCAGCCGCAGCTCCCGCTAAGTAGTCGGCGCCTCCAGATCCTCAAAAGTGTAAATGACTTTTTATTTGCAATAAAAACCTTTTCGCTCGACGCTCAACTTCATGCCACAATGACTTCCTCGTGCAGCCGAGTGAAAGTGCAGCCAAACGTTAATTTTCCACAAAGTCTTCCGACAGAGCCGCAAAATTGTGCCACGTAGCGTTAAGCCAAATGGGGTTGAACGACATGTGGTCGACACAGTGGGTCGATGGGACGCATACAGTACAGAAGGCCAGTCACTCTCTCGAGGTATGACTCTGGGCAAGAGCATATCCAAGTCGACTATCCGTTCATTCTTACCGCTATTTCCTTTTACTTTTTGCCATTTTGCTTTTGTGTTCTTTGGAGCATGAAATCAATCAACAGCTGTTGCCCACGTCCACAGCTCAAATTACCCACACACACACACACGCGCGCACCAGGTGTACAGTATATACAGGTGCGAGCAGAAGCAATATGCATGCCACTCAACAGGATAGCAAGCTGGTTGGCATTTAGTTTTAATGACCTTGAATGCTATATACTATATACCTACTCAAGTAGAGCTATATGAGCTCCATTTGCTTTATTGCCTTTGTCTTAGTCTGTGCATAAATCAATGCTAATTGCCTGAGGTATATGAAACACTCTACCTAATAATTGATATCCCACTGTGAGTTAAGAATTGGGCAGCAGATTGATCCCCTCCCCCCGTGTCATCTCTTGGCACTTGGCCTAGTCTCGTTGCTCTTGGGTCGGTATTAAAGACAATTATTGAAGCGTCGCTGTGATTTAATTGAAACTTGTTGCCCCGTGCGGTCAACTATTCACAATTTGATGAACTAGACTAATTGGATGAATAAAAGTACTCGCTGTCAGCCACCAGCTCAGCCGTAAGGATTGAAGGGCGGCGTTCCTGGTGGGCGAGTGTATGGCTGGTTGGGACGTGGGCGATTCCAGCGGCGTTCGTCGAAAGGCGCAGCCATCGTCGAGACGGCGCAGAGCACCAGAAAGAGCCAAGCGATAAAGGTGCTGAAGCGAATGGAAGCCATAACTTGTGTGATTTGTGGCTGCGTCAATGATGCTGCTGCTTATATATGTGGGTCAGCGTATAATCTATACGGCATTTGCTACGGCGTATGATTACCCTCGGCCGGCAAGCGAGGGGACTCACAGGAAAGTTGTGTGCTTTTCTTGATGATTAGAAGAGGGCCGTTCTGATAACCTAGGCGAAACCGTTTATTTCAATTGTGTCACTCGACGTTGTCGTCGTCGTCGTCGTCGTCGTCGATGTGGCTGTTGTTGCTTCGGTTTCCGGTTGCTCTGCCTCCAAGCAGCGTATGGGCAGCCGTCTTACATCGATGGCGATGCGATCGGGAAAGCCAGGACGAGGATGGGGAGTATAGCAGCAAGCGGGCTGGACTAGCAACCAGATTAGCAGTAGCAATAGAAGCATTATCTACAAATATAGACAGATTATTCTTATTTGAGTCTGTGAACAGTTTCTCCCATCTGCAGCTAGCAACGGAGACTAAACTCCACTCTGTCAGGTGTGTCAGCAGCGTGTTTGCCTTTATATTTTTTTTATGTTTGTTGATTTATTCACATGCAATGCATTTACATTTATATATTAAATTTGAATAAATAAATCTAATCAAATTACTCAAATTACCTCCACTTACTTTAATTCGCGCTGTGCAGGGTTGCCCGATCCGTTTGCCAAAGTCCAGGTGGATGGCACCGGTCAAGTCCACTCGACAGAAATAAGTAAGTCATCGCAGGATCCCAAATGGAATGCGCACTACGACCTGTTCCTGGGGCGTGGCGATTCGATAACAATAACCGTTTGGAATCATCGAAAGATACACAAGGGCAGCGGCTTTCTGGGCTGTGTGCGCATTCCCGCCGCGAACATACAGAGTCTGAAGGGCTCCGGATGTAAGTATTATCGCCTATTCCAGCAAATTGAATTGATGTGCTAAACAAGGTTATTAACTTTCCAGTTCAACGCTTGGATCTGGGTAAAATGTCCCCTGACGACGATGAGTTGGTTCGCGGCCAGATCATCATCTCGCTTGTTGCCAAAGATGGGCCCTGCAGTGGAAACCCGCTGGCCATTGTGGGACCGAGCGGCGATGTGCGTGGTCCGTCGGAGGAAGAGTCCTCCTCAGTGGACCATCTGCCGGACGGTTGGGAGGAGCGACGTACGGACAACGGGCGTATCTACTATGTGAATCATGCGACCAAGTCGACGCAATGGGACAGGCCCAGAGTCTCGGCAACGCCGGCGGGGACGAAGTCGCCGCAGCAGCGGCATCAACACAATGGCAACAATGTGGACAGGCAGCCACCGGCAGGTCCAACACGTTCCACAACTTGCACAAATCTGCTCAACGGTCACAGCAATCGTCAAGTGTCGCGCGAGATGCCAGACGAGCGGCGTCATTCAACGGAAATACTCTCTAGCGTAGGTGTGGGCGTGGCGGCTGGCAAAGAGAATACCAGTCCCGGCTCAGGAACAGCGGGAACGTCGACGACAGCGGCTACACCGGGCAAGAAGTCAACGCCCAGCCGAGCAGGCAATGCGGCGCTAGAGCCATCTACGCCCAACAACAGCACCAGTAGCAACAGCAACAGTAGTAGCAGCGCGACAACAACGACAACGACGGCGACTGGTCGCCTGCACAGCAGCAACAACGACAATCATGTAATAAAAACGCCAAAGCATCAAACATCGACAGCACTGAATGGGCACGCGCCTGGCGAGGCGACGCCCACATCGCCCACGGGCCAGCAGAACTATGTGAATGGGAACGCACAGAGTGTCCAATCGGCGCAGCCTCAGCACTCGAGCAACGGCTGGCAGGCAGAGGATGGCACGACACAAACACCAACAACAACACCGCCAAGGCAGAGCCCCACAGCTGCAACGGTGACATCGTCATCCACGCCTGCAACACCAACCACCGCCAACAGTAATGGGAATGGCAACGGCAATGTGCACAGTCCGAATGAGAACAGTAGTCAGCCAGTGAGCAGATCGGAGAGGACGCCAGCAGCGGCAACGCCTGCGCAACGCTCTCAACGGCGCAGCTCACGTCAGGCAGCAGAGGAAGCGGCGGCGAGGAGACGATCATCTCGTGGCACACGAAATACTGGCGTGGGTGGGGCGGCGATGGCTGGGGGTTTGCGTTACGGAGCTGCAGCGGTAGCAGCGGCTAATCAGGCGGCCCGTCCGTTTTTGGATTTGCCGCCGGGCTATGAGATGCGCACCACGCAGCAAGGTCAGGTGTATTTCTATCACATACTCACCGGCGTGTCCACATGGCACGATCCGCGCATACCACGCGATCTGGACACGCAGCACCTGACGCTGGACGAGATTGGCTCGCTGCCGAGCGGCTGGGAGCAGCGCAAAACGGCCTCGGGTCGTGTTTACTTCGTAGATCACAATAATCGCACCACGCAGTTCACGGATCCGCGGCTGAGCGGCAGCATACTGCAGAGGATATGCAATGGCAGTGGAAGTGTGCCAGCAGCGACACCAAATAGTGCAGCAGCAGCTCCGCCAGCAACTGCAGCTCCGCCACCAGTTGCAGCACCACCTGCGAACACTCCGAGCACTGGCAGCACGACAACCACGCCGCATCGCAGGGCTACGCCGCATATTGTTGTGCCGGATCTGCCGCAGGGTTTGCTCGAGGGCGCGGACCTGCTGCCAAAGTACCGACGCGACTTGGTTGGCAAGATGCGAGCATTGCGTTCGGAACTGCAAACGTTGCAGCCGCAGTCGGGCCACTGTCGGCTGGAGGTGTCGCGCAGCGAGATATTCGAGGAGAGCTACAGACTGATTATGAAGATGCGCGCCAAGGACATGCGCAAACGGCTCATGGTCAAGTTCAAGGGCGAGGAGGGCCTGGACTATGGTGGCGTGGCACGCGAATGGCTCCACCTGCTGTCCCGCGAGATGCTCAATCCACATTACGGCCTATTCCAGTACAGCCGCGACGATCACTACACGCTGCAAATCAATCCTGACTCGAGCATCAACCCAGATCATCTGTCCTACTTTCATTTCGTTGGCCGTACTCTGGGTATTGCTGTTTTCCATGGCCACTGTCTCGATGGCGGCTTCACCACGCCCTTCTACAAGCAACTCTTGAACAAACCCATCACACTAGGAGACATTGAAGGCGTTGATCCTGAGCTGCATCGCAGTCTCACGTGGATGCTGTAAGGGGAAGCAAAGACATTGCGTAAATTGAACTTATTAAATGTTAATCCTATTTTGCAGGGAAAGTAATATCAGCGGGATTATTGAGTCCACGTTTAGCGTGGAGAACAATAGCTTTGGAGCTCTGGTGGTGCATGAGCTGAAGCCCGGCGGGGCATCAATCGCCGTTACCGAGGAGAATAAGCGCGAGTACGTAAAGCTTTATGTCAACTATCGATTCATGCGCGGCATTGAGCAACAGTTTTTGGCACTGCAAAAAGGTACGATTATAGATAATATAATAGATTTATATATATTACTTTTTATATTACTACTTGCTTACTTACTTCAATAACTTTTTTACTGGCAGGCTTCTGTGAACTGATACCCAGCCATTTGCTGCGCCCATTTGATGAGCGCGAATTGGAATTGGTAATTGGAGGCATCTCCAGCATAGATGTCAACGACTGGCGCAATAATACGAGAATGAAACATTGCACCAATGAAACACCGCAGGTTCTGTGGTTCTGGCAGGTAAGACACAAACTCGATTAATTATATTCATGAATGTCTAATAATCAAATATCCTTAGGTGGTTGAGTCGTACAGCTCCGAGATGCGTGCACGTCTGCTACAGTTTGTGACGGGTTCCTCGCGGGTGCCGCTGCAAGGATTTCGTGCACTGCAAGGCTCGACTGGTGCGGTGGGGCCACGCCTGTTTACCATACATCTGACAGCGGATGTACCCACGCAAAATTTGCCCAAGGCACACACCTGCTTCAATCGCATTGATTTGCCGCCGTACGAGAACTATCAGCTGCTCTGTGACAAGCTGACGCAAGCCGTCGAGGAAACCTGTGGATTTGCTGTGGAATAATTACAACGCACATATACACACATACACAAACACACATACACACTCTTACACATACGACTTGTACACTCATTTTTGCATTATATCACAACAATATATGAAAGCGATTTGAAATCAAAATTATACTGGCCTGTGCGCCCCCCAAAAGAATTGCATTGGAATTTGTCTGTTGAAAAATGCTCCGCAATGCTGTTTAGTGTTTTGCTGCGCCTTTTGCAGCCAAAAAAAAAACAAAAAACAAACAAAAATATTAAATGAAATGATAAAAGAATTCAAACAGACTTATTACATACATATTTATGTGTTGCCCACTCAAAGGCGATAGTTCTTTAACATAGTTACCAAGTGCATATACACTCAAACGTACATACATACAAATGTATATCTATATCTATATATACTTGTATTCAGCTGTCTACCCTTGGCCTTTGTTTGTTTACGTCGTGTTATAAATTGTAGTTTTAATTATTGAACCCATATACATATACATACATATACATTTTACATTTATATATATATGTATATAAAACATATATATATACATAAATCATAGTTAATAATTAGGCGTAACAAAGAGAAATCAACCACGATAACAAATTTTTATAATTGTAGGCATTGAACCAGCAATTTAGTGCTTTTGTTTAGTTTTAAATGCATTTTTATGTTTACTAATTATATTTTGTACATTTATAAACAAATCAAACTCAATGCTAAGTTTTTTTATTATTGTTAAAATTGTCTTTAAATACACACACCATACACACCACACACGCACACCCTTTCTAAAGGAAACACATTCAGTCCCACAAAACGCACCTTATACATATTCATAAAAATTGTAATTTTAATTGAAATATTTACTCATCATTCACCCTCCCCCCCACACACCAAAAAGCAAATACAAAACAAACAAAACACTTGAAAAATTACTCAATTATTCTAATTAGTTATTTTTTGAAATTTTTAAATAAATGAAAATTATTTAAATTGTATTTGATAAAATATTTCATTTTGTAGCTGGCTCTCGGCTAGGTCCGCGACTAACTCTATGCCAAAACTAATTGAAATATTACGAGGAACAAATTAAATATACATAGGCATATGATGATACGTTACAACTGAAACACGATACGAATTGGACAAATTTCTAGAAAGTGATATTAGTAAAAATTTTTAACTGTCTTTGAATTAAATTGTAACAATTAGTAGCTATATAAGAACCCCTAGAACAACCTGTATTGATTTCATTATCGCGAAAACCTTTCAATTAACCGTAGAATACAACTGATAACAGACAAGAGACAACATACATACAACAGACACAACCACAAATTGAATGTTAACTTTGTAGCTTTAGGGAGCTCTATCTGACATTGATAAACTGGCAACTCTATGTACTCTAGCGGAAAACCTGCTAAATTATTAACAAACAAATCGTTGTAAACAATCTTTAATTAAAATTCATATAATCAAAGACTTAAGAAGTAAATTACAATATATTGAAGTAAACGTTTCTGTCTATATTTTTCATTAAATTATATATACTAGGGGCTCACACACATACATATTTGTATATTGTGATGTTGCAAAATGACGAAAACCAATAGAAATAAAGCAAAACAAAAACCATAAACTTTTTTATTATACTTATGTATTGGGTCAAATTAGCCAATTAAAATTAGAATTTTGTTATCATTTATCATAATTCCTGGAAGAACAAAATGTAACTTAGACCCATTGTGAAGCAAGTGCCGAAATAGCTCAGTTGGGAGAGCGTTAGACTGAAGATCTAAAGGTCCCCGGTTCAATCCCGGGTTTCGGCAATTATCACTTTTTTATTCTTATTGTATAAAATGATAGTAATTGCTATTGTATTTTATTTTCTTGTTTATTTTTTTTTTATAACAAGTAATACTACTAGTCCTAATAATATTGATACAGCTAAATTAATTTGTATACACCTGTGCTGGAAGTAACTAATTTGACAGAACTACACCATCTGCCGAAATAGCTCAGTTGGGAGAGCGTTAGACTGAAGATCTAAAGGTCCCCGGTTCAATCCCGGGTTTCGGCAATGCAGCTTTTTTGAATATTTATATATATAAATTGTTCTAAATAGGAGAACAAATAAATACAAAAGCAAAATAAATTTGAATTTCAGCAGGGACTTTTTAAAATAAAATAAACTAATGGGTACGTTTTGTATGTTTTACAATTAAATTGCAGTCCAAGATAGTAGTTTAAGCAAGCTTTTAGTAAAGTCTCAAACCAAAAACTATCTGGACACAATCACTTACATTAAGTACATTATTTGACTCTAATTCAACATGTGCCGAAATAGCTCAGTTGGGAGAGCGTTAGACTGAAGATCTAAAGGTCCCCGGTTCAATCCCGGGTTTCGGCAACTGATTAATTTTTTTATTGTCTCCACTGTGTATTTAAAATTTTTTGTTTACTGCAAAAAAATATAATTTTTTATTGTAAATGGATGAATATGGGTTATAGTACCTTAAAATGCATTAAGCCACCTAGAATCTAGGGAATGCCAGTCCCATTCAGCAAAAATATGACCTATTGTGACTGAGCAAATCCCATTAATAGGAAGACAAATAATCGTCAGTTAGACGCTATAATCGGTGATATTAATATTATTTTTACATTTTTTGAGTGTTTGGCGTGCAATGAAATGAGGGTGGGGCAAACAACGTGCCGAAATAGCTCAGTTGGGAGAGCGTTAGACTGAAGATCTAAAGGTCCCCGGTTCAATCCCGGGTTTCGGCAGAAATTTTTTTACATTTAATAAACTATTTTAAATAAAAGTTCGACACTTAAATACATAATTATTTATTTTATTTATTGCCTAAATATAGAGTTGGGTGAATTGTAATATATTATGCCGCCAGTAATTAAGTTATTTAATGTGACTACAATATAATTACAATCTAGCATTAACTAAAAGTGCGTGACTATTATTTCTGGAAGCTCACATGCGAACTCCTCATCCTCCATATATGTTACATATAGAACAAGTACTTTCGATTTAGTAAACAATAGAGACGACGGACATCAATTAGGGGCACAAGGGACAGGTCGAGACAGCTCCACACGGAAAGTCTACTCACAGATATAGTACATAGATAGACGCCTGCCTTATGCTTATTTAGTGTGTAAATATGTTACTGAGCAGCTGTATAATTAACTCATAATTATATAGAGTTTAAGCTATTAAGTTGCAACTAGCGATCGGTTGCAATTGTCTAAAGCTAGAGCAGGGTTAGTCTTGGCGTTGGGCTGGAGACTAAACTAAAAATCTGGATCGTAGTCGCGGGCATAGCGCGTTCGACTCGCGTGATTGTTGTAGCTGTACATCTGATGCGCATCAGCGAAGGCGTCCGGGTACTGATGTCCGTAGCCCTGCTGGTGTCCTGCCGGATATTGCTGCTGCTGCTGATGATGATGGTGATGATGATGAGAATGTGGCGTCGCTCGCTTCAGAGAGTCGCCCTTCTGCGAGTACGTGGGCTGCTGATCGTAGAAGTAGTCGCCACTGTTGTGCGGAGGATGACGGGTCGAGCGCCAGCTGTCGTAGATGTTGGAGCTGTTGCTGCCGTGCATCGAGTTGGTAAAGCGCTGGGAAGGAGTAAACATAAGTATATTATTGCTAGAAATATTCCTTACTCTACTCTACTCACCTTTGGCTTGATGGGCTGCTTGGTATCGTTCCAGGGATCGTCAATATTGTAGAAATCATCCACGCCATAGTTGTCTGCGCCGCCCATGTGATTGACCTTCAGCTCATTCAGCATGTCATTGGTCAATGGAATTGGCGTCTTTTTAGCGCGCTTCTGGCGATTGAGCAGCTGCAAGGATTCGGATTAGGATCAGCCTTTGCTTGGATAGCTTAAGAGTACTAAGACTTACCACTGTGACGCCAAATATAACCACAAAGACTAACGAGCCAACGCCTATGACGATGACGACAATCGCCCACTGGGGAATGGGCAGATCGTCCTCGGCGAACTCCACATTGGTGTGCAGATTCTTGGCAATGACTGTGGGCAGATGAAAGGGGATGAATATATATAGATGAGCTCCAGAATCATAAGTAACTATATGCAGCATTCGAGGTTTCTGCTAGTCTGGCAATCCCCTACCATGCAGTAGTCAGGGTATCTGCCAGTCAGTCACTCCCCTCAAGCACACTATCAACTCTTTAAGTGCCTCACTCACCACTGAATTCGGTGGCCATTGGATCAATGTAGAATTTGCCCATCTGATAGCTGGCCTTCACCAGCTGCTCCTCCTGCGGCCCTGCGACGCTGTCCGTTTCGTTCTCCTGCGCATCCTTTTCGGGCAACAGCGGGGTTGTTGGCTTTGTCAGAGCATCGTGGAAGAGCTGCTTGATCTCCAGAGTGTCCACATCCTCGGTTATGTTGGCCAGCTCCACATAGTAGTCCACCAAGACGCTGCCCTCGCTGAAGCTATCGATGCGCACCTTCTTATACCACTTGCTCAGCTGCGGGGCATTCGAGTAGACCTCATTGAGCTGCAAAGGAACGAAGATTAATCAGGAGAAAATCAAAGAAAGAGAGAGAGAGAGAGAGATAGAGAGGATGTCTCACCTGTGCTTCTAGCTCGTGAGCTAGATTCTTCCACTCGAGTGTGTTGTGATCCAATAGCTCCGGCTTCCAGGCGACGCCGTCGATGATCTTGATAGTCGCCTCCAGGTCACAGTCGGCCGTACAATGGCCTGGCTTGGTGGGTCTGGGCGTTGTGGTTGTCGTCGTAGTTGTTGTGGTGGTGGTGGTGCTTGTGGTCGAACTGGAACCGGCGGCCGTCAGCAGATCCTCGAAGTTGATGGTCTGCGCATTGAGTTTGTCTATGGATAGAGGGGTGGTAGGGGGCGTGGGCCAGCCAGTGAACTCGGTGGTGGCGCGCGTGGGTGGACCCTTCTTAATCACCACGAGCGGAGCACCGTCAGACGCTCCCTCACTGGCCTCGTGCGGAGTGTGTGGCGTGGTCAGTCGATGCGAGCCAAGGCGCTTGTGGAAGCCTTTGGGAAAGACTACCTTAAGCCCGCCGCCGCTGCCGCCGGAGCTGCTGTCATTCGCCGGCTTCTCAGTGGTGCTGGGCGTGGCAGTGGGTTTGCTGGTAGAGGCTGGGTGGATGGCCTTCGCCTTGTAGCCCGGCGGCAGCAACGAGGCAAGCAGATCATCATCTTCGGCTGCCACATTCAACTTCGGCTTGGTGGTGCCGTTGAGCTTGAAGCCAGGTGGCAGCAAGCTGCTGATGTCGTCCACCTTGAGCGGAGTGATGCCCGCTGGCAGCTTGGGCTCGTCCTTCTCCTTGGGCGCCTTGTAGCCAGGCGGCAGGAATTTGCTCAGATCGTCAAAGGGCACAGCAACTGCTGGGGATCTCTGAGTTGTTGTCGAGGGATTGAATCCCTTGGGCAGGAACTTCGAAATGTCCTCGACCACGACGATGTCCGGCTTCGCTGTGGATGCATTCAGCTTATAGTCCTTGGGCAGCAGCGCTGCCAGGGTGTCGTCGAACTTGATTTCCTCAAAGAGGCTTTCCAGCACAGCGGCTGCCTTGGTGGTGCTTTGCTCCGGACTCGCTGTGGTTGTGGTCGAGGTGGTTCTCGGTGGCTTGTAGCCCTTGGGCAGGAGCCCTGCCAGGGTCACATCCTGCACGGTGACTACTCCATTCTTGAAGGAGCGACTGATCGTTGAGTTGCGCGCTGGCTTCTTCACCTGCTCCTGGGCGGGTGCTTCCGTCGTCGTCGTCGTGGTGGTGGTGGTGGTTGTGATCTTGCGGTTCTTATAGCTGGGCTTGGGCTTGAAGCCCACCGGCAGCAGGCTGGCCAACTCGTCCATTTCGCTCTCGTCGTAGTGCTGCACCTTCAGCCTGCTGCCGCTGCTGGTGGTGCTGGGCGCCGCAGTGGTGCGTGGCTGGAACTTGCGTATGTGCGGCGCAAACCGCCCAGCGCCCGTTGTCGTGGGACTGGCCGGAGTGGACGAGTCCATTTGACTAATGATGGGGTACTTGCCAGAGAGCACGCCACTCGAGAGCTCCGACTGGACGCGATCGAGCTTGTCGATGATGCTCTCCGTCGAGGCGCCCTGCACGGGCAGCAGCTTCTCAGTGGTGCTGGACGAGGATGAGGATGTAGATGTGGATGTGGGCGTCGTCGAGCTGGGCTCCTCACTGCTCTCATTGAAGTCCGACTGCTTCTGCTGCTGCTTCGAGTGCACCTTTCGCTCCAGCTCGGAGAGCGTTTGCTTCGTCTCCTCCTGCTCGATGGCCGGGAAGGGCAGGAAGCGCGCTCCGTTGATGCTGCGACTGGTCTGGATGGAGGCCACCACGACATAGCTCTCGGTCACATTGGGCGCGCCTGCGTCCTCCGTGGGCAGAGGAGTCGTATTGATGACATTGTTCAGCTCCGTTTGATCCTCGTCGAGCTGTGGTGCGGGCTGGCTGTCGCTCAGGGTGGTGCCCAGGCTGCTGGGCGTCACTGGCGAGGGATAAGCGGTGGAGCCATTGACAACGCTCTTCGTCGTCACCACCGAAATGATTTCCCGATTATCCTCAGGCTCACGCTCCTTGCTGCTCGCCTCCGTTTCGGTGGTGGCCGTGTGATCCGGATGTCCATGCTCCTCGCTGGCTCCTTCTACTCCAGCCTCGGCTTCCTCTTCTTCCTCCTCGTCGTATTCGTATTCCTCAGCACCTAGAATCAAATTTGATTAATAATTTGATCTTTGTTATATCTTCGGTCAGTTGTTACCTTCTTCACCCAGCTCGTCGTCGTACTCCACGTCATCCTCCTGCTGGGCTGAGCTCTCCTTTGGCGCCTCCGACGTCTGTTGCGTGGGTTGACTTGTGCTCGACGTGGCCTCCGCTGACAGCTCAGTGGTGTTGTTCTCCAGCTCCGTTTGCTGCTGCTGCTGCGTCGAGTCCTGCTCCTTGGATATGGCTGTCGTGGCCTTCTCCTCGTCCTCCACGTACTCGTATTCATGCACTGGATTTGCCAGCGTTGTCTCCTCCGTCAAGTCCTGCGCCTCGGATGAGTCTGTTTGGGTCTCCTCCGTGCTGCTGGTGCTGGACTTGTCGTAGTCCGCTTCCTGGCTGGTTGCCGTCTCCACTGAGGAGGAATCGGAGGTAGTGGAGACGGGAGCAGCAGGCACAGCCTCCTCCTGGCTCGACTCCGTTTTGCTAGCTGTCGCTGGTGCTATGGTCTCCTCCTGCAGCGGCAGCTTCTCCAGACTTGAGGACTCCTCGGGCTCTTCGTTTTCGGTCAGCTCTTGCGATTCCTGGTCGTACTGCTCCTCCGTTTCGTCCGGACTCACGCCCTCCGTCGTGCTGGTCGTGCTGGACGTGGGTCGCGGCAGCCTCAGCCTGGCGCTGTTGTAGTTGAAGGGCCGCTTGCTGACCACACTCACGGGCTCGTTGATCTCGCGGCTGATGAACACGGGACGACGTGGACTGGGCGGCTTGCGGCCAAAGCTCGGCCGCTCGGCGGGCGTGTTCTGGGTGGTGGAGCTGGGGCTGCTCGACGACGTCGTGGTCGACGTGGTCTTCGCTGCAGCGCGATTGCTGCCGAAGCGATTGTAGCGCTTGCTGCTGGTCACCTCCGCCGAGGTGGTCGACGAAGCTGTCGAGGTCGAAGGCTGGTAGCGGTTGCGCAAGCGATAGGGCGAGGCGGCCTGGGGCGTGGCATCCTCAGCGGGCGGCGGTGCCTGAGTGCGCGTGCGCGTCGAGCTGGGCGAGAAGCCGCCGTTGCCAAACGGCCGCTGAGCAGCGCTGCTCGATCCCAGGCGCTTATCGTTCTACAAGAAGAAGAAGAAGAAGGGGAAGATATAGTTCAAAGAGAATTGGAGTAAGCTACAGCTATTACGGCTATTGCCAACCGACAGCTGCTGCGCCCCATTCACAGCATTGGCTTTTGTGGTCACATGTTACCGCCGCCGTCGTCATCGTCGTCATGGGAAACTGTTACAGTTTCAACATGCGACTCCTAACACACATTCGTGAAATCACAATCTCTGCGGTTCGTCTGTCAATTGTTTTGCGTGCGAACTCAACACAGCCAACCCGCCCCCCGCCTCACCTCCCACTCTCCCCCCTCACCCACTCCCATTCAAGTGATTCTCAAATTTGTCTAAAGCGTTTTGTGCAAATTTCCAGCTTTAGCTCTCGACGCGATTTATTTAATTTTTGACGTGAAGGCGACTTTGCTCGCTGGGAGGTTGGCACAGGTTGCCAGCGCAGCTTCGTGCTCATCCATTGCATGTTCACATTTTTTCGGGTCGCTGCAACAATCTGTAACCAGTCGATAGTCGACTCCACATGAAGGTGCAAATTTGCGGCTGAGGTAGCTGTAGCCGGGCTGCAGCTGCCAAAGGTTATAGCTTCTTCAGCCAACTCTGCTATTACGTTATAATGATGATGGCTTAAATGATTGTCGAAAGACCGACAAGTCGAACTAAACTCGAAGGCTGATCCTATGGGTACCTCATTATGCTATCTATGCTATCTGTCTATACGATTTTTGTTCAGAAATATGAAATGTAGAATCTTAGAAATATGGAATAGGGAATCTAATGGAATATGGAATGTGACATTTGGAATATACAATATGGAATCTTATTTAATGTGAAACATGGAATCTGATGGAATATGGAAAAAGAAAATCTGATGGAATATGGAATCTTATGAAATATGGAATATGATAAATGGAATATGGCATATGGAATATGGCATATGGAATATGGCATATGGAATCTGATGGAATATGGAATCTTATGAAATATGGAATCTCATGGAATATGGAACATGGAATCTTATGAAATATGGAATATGGAATCTTATGGAATATGGAATCTTACGAAATATGGAATATGGAATCTGATGGAATATGGAATCTAATGGAATATGGAATGTGGAATCTCATGGAATATGGAATCTGATCGAATATGGAATCTGATGGAATATGGAATCTGATGGAATATGGAATCAAATCGAATATTGAATATGGAATCTGATGGAATATGGAAACTGATGGAATATGGAATCTGATAGAATATGGAATCTAATGGAATATGGAATCTGATCGAATATTGAATATGGAATCTGATGCAATATGGAATCTGATGGAATATGGAATCTGATAGAATATGGAACCTTATGTAATATGGAATCTCATGGAATATGGGATAAGGAATATGGAATCTTATAGAATATGGAATCTTATAAAGAATATGGAATGGCTTCAAATCGCATTGCTCTTAAGATTTTGGGTACAGTTATTATAGATATGTTCTATTCTTACTGAATAATATTAATAGTAAATATAATTCCAATTGGATTCTGTTTTTAAAGAAATCTCAGCTGATCTTCAAAACAAAACTTGTCAATAATTAACTTTCTGATTTTCTAAGTAGATCTTTCGAATTGATCTAATTCCATTATAGAAATTTGCAATATAGCTCGCATATATATCGCATGATCGACATGCACTAGCAATTGGCACTTTCTATAGAAATCTCCACTAATCTCTCTCGAGATCTCTTGGCCAAAACTCAACATTAACGAACTCTTCACCATTTCGAATGTGCTCAAAGATATTTTGTCTTTCTCATAAACAGATAGCAAAAGTTGTTTGTTATTGTCAATGTTGTGGGATGTCAATGAATTTGGACGCAAATCGGTTTTGTTAGCCTGAGCCAAGATTAATCATTGCGACACTTTCGCTGCAATTAAATAACAAATGAGGGCAATTAAGTTCAATAAAAGAGCTTAAGTCGCATGCCCGAGTGGGAGGGCAGACGAAGAGACAGAGGGAGAGATGTGAGGCGTAGCTCTACAATGGGAGAGAAAACAGCTTTGCAGACATTTCAATCAGTTTGGGGTATTTCGAGCACTTAAATCGGAATATTTTTATATTAGATAAACCCTTTTCCCCTATCTAAAATATGTTAAACAAACTCCAGCTCTAACGGCAAGTTGTTGACTGAAATGCTGTTGCTCCAATTGTTTACTTTTCGAATATGATCTGGTGAAAGGTAAAAATGAATTCATTTGATAGATCCATATATATATAGAGTTATATATATACATATGTATTGTTTGTGTGGCTTTTGTGGTTGGCAACTGGTTCTGGGATTGCTGCTGGCAAAACACATTGAGAGCCACGTAAGAGTGAGGGAGAGAGAGGGAGAGGCAGGGGGAGAGCAACTGATATTGGCCAAATCAGAGCATGGCCAATTGTTTTGTTCAAATGTTATGCAATGCCAAAATGTTTTTCTGTTTTGCTTGCTTTTACTTTTGTTTTGTTTCTGTTTCTGTTTCTCTCTATATTTATCTGTGTGTGTGTGTATCTGATCTATCACAGGTATCTCAATTGGCATTTCCTTACCTCGCTGAAGTGCGCCAGAAACTGCGTCTGCTGGTGGGGCACATTGACGCGCTGCGTCTGCGGCTGCAGATTGTTCCCTAAGCTGTTGCCACCGCTGGCACCGCTGCTGCCGCCGCCGTTGCGTATCGCCTTGGAGCGTGTAAATCCAGAAACGGACGTCGTTGCGCCACCGCCTCCACTGACGGGCACACCAAAGGGGCGTGGCGAGATATCGTAATAGTCCGTCTGACGACTCGGTTTCTGTGGGAAACAAACACAGAGAGAGAGAAAAAACAAATAAATATGTTGCTTAATTAACCGAGCAAAGCTTTTTTGTTGCTATACAAATTTCAAATTTCGTTTTTTTCTTTAAAAAAGAAAATAAGATAAATTATTAAGAAAATTATAAAAAAAAAAAAAAATGAAAAATATAAACAAACAATTCTAAAAAGTTGTTTGACTAACTGAGAGATAAATATATGTAGACTGATAGATAGATTGATTGATTGGTATATATAGATAGATAGATAGATGGAAAGACGGATGGATGGATAGGTGGATTATAGATAGATATATAGTTAGATAGATAGATAGATAGATAGATAGATAGATAGATAGATAGATAGATAGATAGATAGATAGATAGATAGATAGATAGATAGATAGATAGATAGATAGATAGATAGATAGATAGATAGATAGATAGATAGATAGATAGATAGATAGATAGATAGATAGATAGATAGATAGATAGATAGATAGATAGATAGATAGATAGATAGATAGATAGATAGATAGATAGATAGATAGATAGATAGATAGATAGATAGATAGATAGATAGATAGATAGATAGATAGATATATAGTTAGATAGATAGAGAGATAGATAGATAGATAGATAGATAGATGCATACATATGTAGATATATGGGTGGAACGACAGATAGATAGATATATACATAGATATATGGGTGGAAAGACAGATTATTATATAGATTGATATATTAATAGATGGATGATAGATAAATACTAACTCAACTTTAGTTTATAGCATTAATATATACATGTATGCTGTCAACTATAGTTATAGACACTGCTAAACAATCTTCAAGTCAGTGGAGTAACGCTTTTGTAATTCTGAAAACAACTTTTTCTATACATAGTTTTTGATCTAAGGCATGTTTTATTCAGTTGTTTGACATAATTGATACAAAGATTCCTTGTTCAGCCCCATCAGGAATGACAATATCTGCCAATTAGAGTCCAATTTGAAGCCAACAAATGCAAATGCAGAGTCCAAAATCCGTTTTGAAATTGTGTCTTAACAATTGCTTAATTTATTACTTAACTTCAATTTAAAATATCCGATATATATCAATATATAAAATATATATAAATATTAAGTATTTAAATACGAATTATATCAGATATAAAATATATATGTATAACACTATATTTCCTCATATATTACACAACATTTCAAAGGTATTACACATCTATTTTCCACTTCCCGACTGACCGAGAATCAGTCAAAGCTGGCATAAGCCGAGCCCAAAGCGCGCTTTGATTGCATTTGAGTGATTGACGGGAATATGTGTAGTGCAAGTTGAACCGTTATCAATGCTAGTTGACAACGCGTATCTTGAGCTCATTTGCATGTCCAAACAATGCACTTGGGCCGGATAATGGAGCCACTCGAGCAAGCGGGGCAGAGGCTGCCCGTTCTGCCCCTGAGCCGCTCGACGACGTGCTGCAGGCAATGCCAAAGCGCTTTAAGACTTCAGCTCCAGAAACTGAAAGCTGATTGCAAACGAAGTCGAAGTCGAAATCGAAATCAAAATCAAACAATGGAAATCTATGTATAATAAATGAAAAAGTTTTTGATTGAAGTGTATCAAGGTTAAGTCGAAATTCGACTGGCCGCTAATTACAGAAATCGTTTCAGCTGCGAGCGCCTAAGTACTCGTTGTTATTATGCATTATTATTACTGTTTTATTTCTTGCTTTTTTTGAAAGTGCTTCTAATGGCTTGGCCTGGTCTGAGCTGAGCTGAGCTGCAGTTTTGCTCTGTTAAACAAATTGCATACAAAACGCAAGTTTTGTTGCTAAAAGGCGAATTTGATTGCAGTTGGCGCTGTTCGCTTCTGTTTTTTTTTCGTTTCTTTCCGCTTCTTGACGTCGCTGTTTACGCATCACAAAGTACCCTCTGCAGCCACGCCCACGCCCCCGCAGCTTGTCAGATTTTCACCAGCAATCAGAGAGAGAGAGAGAGAGAGAAATGCAGCTCAGTTACCCACAAGTCTTAGTCTGATTAGCAGTCATTAATTAGCCATAAGCTCCAACTAAGTCTGACAATTGCTGGCAAACAAATTTCACCTGGCGTCGCCCGCGTCGCTTGGGTGCATTAACCCGACTCGCACCACATAATGAGGCGACTCTTCAAATGGACTTGCTACAATTTTGAAGAAAGCGTCGCCTCACGACGGTCAACGGCTGCATGCGGCGGCAGTGGCTCCTCTGTCGTTTGTCAATATGGAAACGTAATAAAAAACTATGAAACGCGCTGCTCACGTACTACACGACTTTAGACTTTAAGAAATCGTAGAATGGGAGGGGTAGGTGGGGGGAGTGAGAGAAAAGTTAGTGCGTGTGGGGAGTGACAGAATGCATAACGTACTCTGCTTTAGGCATTCGGCTTTCACTTTGGCCCAAGCAATATAATATGGCTAAAACCTATTATACCACAAATAATAAATATATGAAATATGTGAACTCTATAACAGAATCTCTCTTTATATATATATATGTATATATGTATAAATAATATACATATATAAAATAAATCAATTTTTGCACCTAATAGAGTTTTCTTTAAGAATTTTTGATCAATCGTTGATTGACGGTTATTCCCAGCTTGATTTATGACAAGTCTCAGATAATCAGGCTTATTCAATTCACAAGTAGCTGAGTGCCCGCCTGTCAACCTGTTCAGCATCAGCCCAGCAGCTGCTTGCAGCTAATTGAGTTTACGGGTGGCGCGATACGAAGACATAAAGAAGTCACTTCCATTAGCCCAATCAGTGTGCAGGTGTCCAATGCCTTGGCTGATGATATTAGAGTAAGCTAAGAGAAGCTGGAGCTGGCCATCTCTGTTTGAGTCGCTGCTTCCATTTCCATTTATGATTCTCCTGGCTCTACTCCAGTTACAGTGCCTGCTCCTGTCCCTATCATCGACCCTGTCTCTGTCTTTGCATCTGTCTTTGCCTCAGTCTTAGTCTCATTCTCAGTCTCATTCTCAGTCTTAGTCCCTCTTCCTATTCCTGTTCCTCTTCCTATCGCTGTAATAATCTCATTCCCTTTCCCAGTTTGTGTTTAAGCCCCTCTCCTATTCTCTGTCCCAGTCTCAATCCTTCGTTCTATCCTCATCTCTGTTCCTGTTTCTGTCTGTTCCTGTCTCCGTCTCTCCTTATTCCCATCCCATGTCCATTTCACAGCTTCTGTTTGTTGCCCACTCCCAGATTTTGAACATTTCCATCTCCAGCTATTTACACTGTCATCTCCGCGCCATGCCGTTTCAATTAGGGCCAAGCTGGGCAGTCGACAGCCAAAGTGCGTGCTCATGCCCACTGCGAACTGCCAACTGGCCATAAGCAATATGATTATTCAGTTTTTCAATTAGGAACACGTTCCCCTGAGAGACCGACACGAGGCGCTGCATTTGAGTCTCTTCGAATCGCTCAAGAAATATTATTTATTGTTGATTCGTCGTTGATATGCAGAAGACATCGCCTTTTGTCTGCCGCTTGGCCCGAAGTGAAAGTAAGTGGGAAAATGGATTTGGAAATGCTTCCACATCTCTCTGACCAGAGTCACTCACTCAATCAGTCAATCAGTCAGTCAATCAGTCAGTCAGTCAGTCGTACGCCCGCCTTTGGTTCAGTCCGTAATTCGATTAATGTTGCGTGAGCCGAAGGCAGACGCAAGACTCAGCGAATCTAATTTAGTTTCCTCAATTGGTAGCAAATATTTCGTTAACTTGGCTAAAACTCTTTTCCTATTTGAAATGGGCCTAGGCAGAAATATTCGCCGGGAAATGCATATTTCTTAAAATAATTGATAGAGTTAGGCATGGATATATATGTAGGATATAGATGTATATATGATATATCTGCAGAAATGTATGTATGTATGATATATATTTTATGCCTGTATATGAATATATGATACATGTGGTATATATGATATATATATATGATATATATGATAGAGATGATATACATATATGATTAAGCTGATATATATGTATGTATGATACAGATTATATTTAAAATCTGATATAGATGATACATATGGTGTATATAGCATATGTGGTAAATCTGATGATGATAGATGATATATATGGTATATATTGTAAATATGATATTTGATTATGGTATATATATGGTCTATATGACCGTTTGACATACATGGTAGGTATGTATATATGTTACAGCTGATATACGATATAGATGATATATGTATATGATTAAGCTGATTTATATGTATATATGATATAGATTATATATATGTATGATGTAGATGATACGTATGGTATGTATAGATGATATAGATTATATATATGGTATATAGTAAATATGATATGTGTATGTCATATATATCATATACACCATATATGTATGCCATAACATATATGGTGTATATGATATGTTTGACATACATGATAGGTATGTATATATGTTACAGCTGATATACGATATAGATGATATATATGTTTAAGCTGATTAATATGTATATATGATATAGATTATGGATGATACATATGGTATGTATGAATATAGATGATATAGATTATATATATGGTATATATAGTAAATATGATATGTTTATGTCATATATATCACATACACCATATATGTGTGCCATAATATATATGACATGTTTGACATACATGGTAGGTATGTATGTATATATGTTAAAGCTGATGTATGTGTATATACGATATAGTATATACATATGATATAGATGATACATATGGTATATATGGTAAATCTGATATATGTATATGGTCTATATGATAGTGATGGTATATATGGTAAATAAGATATTTCTATATGGTATACATATGTATATGATCTATATGATATATACATATGTCATACTAGGTATTTATGCATATATTATATATATTAAAGCTGATACATATGTACATATATATGATACAGATTATACAATATGTAAAATATGATATATGTATGTATATGGTCTATATGATATAGTACATACATATATATGGTATACATATATGTTATGTACTTATGTACATACTTATGTACATATGGTATGTACTTATGTACATACTTATGTACATATGGTATGTACTTATGTACATTATATTATATATGTATGTGTTTATCTATATATGTATATATCTTCTATATTATACATAGCTGCTCGAGCGTGTCACGCGCCCATCTCTAGCCGCTAGCCGCCAGCTGTTGGCTGCACCTTGCTGTTTGCATTTTGCAAGTTGGCTTAATCAAATTTCATATATGTGGCATGTGGTAATTTATGAATTTGATTTGATTTCGTTTTTGGCGTTGATTGGCAGAGCTTTGCGTGCCAAAAAGCCAGACATGGATTCGGACGCCGACTCGGACTCAGACATAGACTCGGACTGCAGCTCAGACCCCGATACAGATACAGATATAGAGACAGACAACAAGTTACTTAATTGCCTGCAGCAATCGTACATCGCCTGCTGCCTGTTGGCTGTTAGCTGTTACCTGTTGCCAGTTACCTGTTGCCTCTGTTAACTCCCCTCTAATGCAACTGGCCAACGATAAATATTTAAATTTCGAGCAGCGATTGCAATTCGAATTCGAATTCGAACTCGAGTCCGAGTCAATTGAGAGTTTGAATACTTACGGCAAATTGTGGACTAGCGCCAAAAGGCGCTCCATATGGGGAGCTAGTTGAGATTGGCGTTTGCTTGTTGCCGTTGCCGTTGCCATTGCCATTCTCGTTGGCTATGAACAGGAGCTGCTCCTGGTAGGAGCCGGGTGCGGCCGCGAAGCCACCTGTGCTGCCGCGAAAGCCATTAAGCGTCTGCTGTTGGCGCGGGAACGAGCCGGAGGATGGCACAAAACGATTTTGTGATGGAAAGTAATAGCTGGAGGTATCTGAAATGCAAACAAGGTCAAGCGTTAATAGCTTATACGCAGCAAACAATAATTAATCAACAGCTGCAATTTCAACACTCCAAATTGACAGATTTTGTTGTTGGCTTCCCCATTGCTTTGTTGACACCTCGCGCAGCGCCGCAGGCCACAGTTGGCCATGAAGCGGGCACAAATTCAATATCACTGTACCTAATTGTCAATCGATTGTAATAAATAATAAATAAATAAATGAGAAAAAGCCCTGCGTATGTGTATATATGTATATGTGCACAAATATAAATTCAATATTAAATTGTTGGCCGAGCTGCACTGCTTGGCAAATCTGCTCGCACTGCTTACTTAATTTCCCTGCACTGCTTTGATAAAAAGTACTTTTTTAGACCATGCACAGAGCATAAGTAAAGGAGGCATATTTAATATATATTTTATTATTATATATATTAAAATTAAATTATATAATTGTTTTCAGTTAGATTACAGTCAAAGTAAATGCTTGTTATTTGTATTATACATAATATACGTAACAAATATATAACAACAGCACACATTCGTCCATTGACATTGCTTCGCTTTGCCGCCTGCAGGGTATTTTGTCAGCTGTCAGCATAAACAAATTTATAAATAATTTTGGTACTTATGACACACATGCAGGCACACATACATACACACACATATGTGTATTCAATTGAACTTTGGTATGACAGAGCGTGGGCAACTGGCCACGAGCAGCAGACACCCAAAGCTGACTCCGAATAGCTTCCAGCTGCAGCCTCGTCTGCATGCGTCACTCTTAGCACAATGTCTGGGCACAAAACAAAAACAAAAGCATAAAGAGTATTTTCCAACCACGCAAAAACGTGGCCACAAATTGAAAATTGAAATATCATACATCATGCGCAAGATTTCAAACGAAAATGCAGTGTT
The DNA here is from genome assembly GCA_018903745.1 of Drosophila repleta. Lineage (NCBI taxonomy): Eukaryota > Metazoa > Arthropoda > Insecta > Diptera > Drosophilidae > Drosophila > Drosophila repleta. Next base: position 15,137,184 of record JAEIGN010000497.1, on the reverse strand, counting down.
GAAAATTTTGATCAGGCGAATTTATGCAGCGGCCATGCAACGGCATGAGGCGCCCTAAAAATAAGCGGAGTGGGGCAACGCCCACATTGTGCCAGGGGCTTGGTAATGGCAGTAGTAGTAGAAGTAGTTGTTGTTGTTGCTGTAGTGCCCCAATCTCATATTACTTGAGTTTCACACCTTATTTTCAACACATCCACCAGAAGAGGAGGAGGAGGCGGAGCGCGGAGAAATATGTGTGCAAATTGTAAGTGTTTAACGCTGTCGAAGCACCATAGGCTAAAATTTAAATTAATTGATGAAATTAAGTGCTGGAATAAATTAGAGGCGCGTGTTGCGCTATGAAATGGCTGTAAGCACTGCTTTGGTTGTGAACTGCTTTGCAACAGCTTTCAACTGCTTGTGATCAAGCATGAAAAGAACTAGAACAACTACATGAATGTCTGGCGCATCTATTGTGATTTCCGTCGTGGCGTTGCGTGTGAAGACGGCGCAAGCTGTGCTGAAGCGAACTGGGCTCGAATCCGACTTTGGCAATCTCAATTTCAAATATTTATATTCAGCAATGTTACATTATTATTATATAGAGCCTTCTGCGCTTGGGCAAGAGTTGCAGTGTATTTATTTGCCTGTTTACTCTAATCCGCTGAAGGTAGATTAAATCGTTCATTCTCATTGCCGTTGACTCTGCATTAGGCTCCATTTCTAAGTGAGCATTGCAGATCGAACGTGAGTGAATACATATTTTATAATGGTTTATATTTTGAATTTGTGTGTAAATATATTTTATATAAATTTATATTTTATATATTTATTTATTAAATATTTTATTTTAATTTATATTTTATATATTTATTTATTAAATATTTTATTTTTATCGCAAATATGATTTGTAATCTTATTATTATCAGTATCTAAATTTCGATATAGTATTTTTTACTTATTTATATTCCCAGCACACTTGACCTAAAATTGAATAAAACGTGAATATCGTATTTGCCTATTTCTATTATACATATTTCTTAAAGAACCTTCGCATTCATTTAGGCTCGTTCGTCGATTCCATTGGAATTTATTGCTCTTTAGTATTCCAGATGAGCGGCTTGAGGCAGAAGCCGTTAGAATTGCTTTTATATCGTAAATAGATCCATATAAATGGTTTTGAATAGCTTCTCTAGAGATATGCAATTTGAACTCATAAATAACAGAGTTATAAATTGTAATTAATAATTTTGCAAGACATAAAAATCTTGGTAAATGATTTTATTATTAAGTTTTGTAAATATTTACAAATTAGATTAAAAAAAGCATGTGAATCATCACATTTCTTATTATTTCTACTACTGATTTGAATCTTAAAATTCAACAAAGAACGTCTGGATTTGATGATCTCTGGCACACACCAGAGTTTACTATATCTTTCTAATCTGTATCTGTCTGCAGTCTGTTCCGAGCTCTTTCGCAGCGTACTATGATTTGGATATTGAGTAACGTCCTGGTTTGTATTCACATGTAATTTGAAACACTTGCCTTGAGGCTTTTTTTACTTTTCGATTTCGTAATCTTGATATCCTTCTTTGGCGCTTTCTTGGGTTCGGGCTTGGGTCGCTTGGTCGCCTTCGCTGTCAAGAGACGCTTCTTGCTTGGGCTTCTCTCTCTATCTTCTGGCTTCTTGGTTTGTTTCTTTGCCCGCTTGGGCTTCATCTTGACGCCCTCCTCCTTTTCTTTTTGGTTTTGCTTTGCCTGCATGTCATAGCCGTACAGCTGAGTCATGCTCAGTTTCTCCCAGAACTGATGGGCGAGAAAGCCGAGCTTCTCGTTGGCCAGCCAGTTGACAAAGTCCTTGTAGAACAGGTCGAACGGAAGTGGGACCTGGTCCGATTTGTTCTCCGTCAGGCCCTCTGTCTGCTGATCGCGCAGCCATCGACTGAAGTCGTTAAAGAGCATTTGTACCGGAATCTCCCTGGGCCTACGAATGTTATTCATATTCACTAATAATTTACTTCTCTGAACAAAATACTGAGTTCCAGCCTGACGACAGGAAAAGGCCTTAAAATAACTTCCATTGATACTTCCCACAGAGCCTGCCCCAACAAAAACGCCTTTCGATTCGTTTCAAGTTTGCCGCCTTTGTCAAGTGCCTTTCAAACTGTCTGCCGCATTTGGCATTTGGCTTTAAGCCAAAGCCCAAACAATGAGGCAAACTCGAACCATTTTTGTGTTGCAAGTTGCATGCGTCGCAGCGCTGCTCAGCGACAATGGCAGCAACGCCTTTTGTTGCACAGTAGTCGTCAATTGTCTGCGAACGGCCCGGCCTGAGCCTACTTCAGCTTGAGAAATGCCCAAGATAATGCATAATGCCGTTGCCATTTAGGGATAAGCCAAGAGCTTTCAACCAAAATGAACTATTCAAATTTTGAAGACTTTGGATTGAGTCTTGAGGCGAATGTGAGGCAAGTCGGCAATTATACTGAATATAACGCAGATTAAAATATTTACTATGTACACTTGATATAGTCTGTATCAAATGTGATATTCCAGCAAAAATAGCTACTATATTAAGTTGCTTAAAATACATATTTGATTCAAATATAACAATACTAAATAAATACAAAATAGATGCTAAATAAATACTTAATAAATACTATATACATACTAAATAAATGCTTAATAAATGCTTAATAAATGCTAAATAAATACGAAATAAATACTGTATTCATATTAAATAAATATTGGTTAAATATTAAAGATATACTATATAAATACTATATAATTTCTAAATAAATACTGTATAAATACTATATAATTACTTAATTATTACTAAATAGATACTATATAAATACCGTATAAATACTAAATAAAAGCTAAAAATGCTAAATAAATACTAAATAAATATTGTATAAATATTAAATAAATACTATATAATTTTTAAATATATAATATATAAATACTAAATAATTACTAAATAAATATTATATAAATACTGGATAAATATTAAATAAATATTGTATAAATATTAAATAAATACTATATAATTTTTAAATATATAATATGTAAATACTAAATAATCACTATATAAATACTGGATAAATATTAAATATATACTAAATAAATATTAAATAAATACTAAATAAATACTAAATAATTACTAAATAATTACTGCATAAATACTATATAAATACAATATATATTCTGCATCAATTTATAAGCCCACCTCTCCACATTTAATACCAAAAGCACAGAGATAGGCTGAGGAGAAGAGGACAGAGGCTCAGCAAATTCTCTTCATTGGCAAATAAAAATTTTTCGAAATATTTAAAAGCTGTTTTGAAGCAAATAAATACCGCCAGATGGCCGACCAGACTGAAGTCAGCCTTTATTATTTATAATAAATGCAGCTTAGAATATCTTGAGGCCCTGATGTGATAGGGCTACTGTGGCTACTTATTCGAATTCAACAGAAATCAGTTTGATTGAATACTATACTATAATAATGATAATGATAAGCTAATTTAGTGCCATTAAAATGCAGTTTCAAAATGTTTTCTATCTCTCTCTAGCATTCGCACATTCTTTAACCACTGTGCCTACTACCAACTTCCACTGGCAGTTTGACATTTGCAATGTTTGCAGCATTTGCTGCTCAAAAAGAATTTCAAACTTGCTGCTGCTGCTGTTGTTGATTTGCTATCTCAAATTAGCCAGATATATATGTATCTATATATATGTGCTTGAAGCCCACTTGCTTTGCATTAATTATGCCCAGCGATAATGCTGCGAAGATTCTGTAATTTCAGTGAATTCTGTGAATTATTTCTATTTGGGCATTTACAATTTGCTCGTCTTCGGGCTAATTTTTTGTGATGTTGCTGCAACAAGTTGCAAAACAAAAGCAATGCAAGCGCCTCTTCTTCTTTTTATGTTTGTGCGAAATGTCAAGAAGCTAAGGCGAAAAAGTCATTCAAAAGTGCAGCAGCAACAATAGCAACAGCAACAACAACAACAGCAATAGGAACACCAGCTGCAGCAGCAGCAACTAAGGTAGAAGCAGAGGGAGCAACCGCGACTAAACAAGTTGAACTTTACGTTTTCATTTGCTTCAATCAAGTTTCTGTGTTTGGCCATTGGCTGTGCTTATAACTGATGAGGCTGCTGCTTAGTCTTCGTCTTCTTCTTCTTGATTGAAGGTCAACAGAGCGTGTTAGTGCAACAGTTTGAGAGGCATTGTGTAGTTAAAGTTAGATGTGATATGTAAAGCGAAGAACATATACTGAAGAGGGAGTGGGAGCATGAGAGAGAATAAGAGTTAGAGCTAGAGGTATATAACAAAAATCTAGAGTTTAGAATTGTGTGAGGAAGAGAGAGAGAGAGAGAGAGAGAGAGAGAGAGGAAAGGAAAGGAATATGATATTAAGTAATAGAAACAGAGATATAACTTTAAAGAGGGAGATGAGAGATAAAAACAGCGAGGCATATTGGGCTTCAGCTAAGCAATATGACAGAAAACCAATATACTCTGCCTGCATTTGCTGAATGAGCATATAGAGCTTAGCTTAAGGCATTCATTGTGCCCATAGAAAACGAGAAAACAATTAAAATATTAAATCTAAGCTTAGATCTTAAGTAGTTTAAGATATATACTCATACTCATACTCATTCATTCACTCCTTCATTCTGGCACACATTCATTTATTCATTCATTCACTCATTCATTCATTCATTCATTATACACTTTTAGTTCCTACTTCCCATGTTATCTAAGCGGCTAAAATAGATCTCAGTTCCACAGCTAGAATGGATATATCTCAAAGAGTACGCCCCATGTCATCTCGGTTATGTTCTCGAGGCCCATCCACAATTGTACTGTTCCGTCGTAAGTATTTTTTAAGTAGTTCGCGCTGCTTGGCCAAGCAAATCGCGCTTCCTACACACGCCGCTTGTGACATCATAAGCCACCGCCCAGTAAATTATATTGGTTTAGCTTTTTTTTATGCTTTTCGGGTGTATATAAATAAATAGATAATTTCGGTTAATTTACTGGCATTTAATGGACTTCAACGAGGTGACAGAACCCACAAAGGCAATAAAAGCCCATTAAAAAGAAGCGAGAAACAAAGACAGAGCAAAGACAGAGACAAATATATAAAGCGATCGTTAGAGTAGCAAAGGCAAAGAAGTAGATGGACAACATCAACGAGCAGTGGGCCCGCTGGCGACGGCTAATTAGAGAATAATCATGCGCCATCGAAGGTCAATGTCAAGCGAGCGATAGAATCGTGCAGAACTTGAGTGAGTCAGCTGAAAAATGTTGTCCGAGTGTCGGATGTCGCCTGGGCTAAGAGGATTCGATGATGATGGCAGCGGCGGCTGATGTAAGCTGAGCTGCGTTGAGCTGAGGCTAGCCCACGCGAGTTTGTCGCCTAAGTCTTTTGTTTTGCAGTAGAATTTCGAGCTGTGAACTGCTTGCGACATTTCTCTCCCTCTCTTCCTCTCTCTGGAGTGTGTTATAATTATGTTTACTAATGCATGCTGAGCTGTTTGTTAATCACATATGCAAACTTGTTACACAAAGTAAACGCCAGGCGCGAGCAGCCACAAAACAAACGCGAAACAATAACAAACCCAACAACAACAACAACAACTGAAAGTGTTGCATGGCAAAATACCAGCTGTTTTGGACTGCCCGCTGTTTGTGTTGTTGTTTTGCTTTTTTGTTTTTTGGCCATTGTTAGAGCTGGACAAACACTGGGCTGTCAGAGAGGCAAAGTAGGTAAGACCGACTGACTACACCTTCGCTATGTAGGTGAACGCACACACTCGGCTCGCTGTTGGCCAAGCGTTTACTATTACATTTCACAGCAGTAGTCAAGCGCAGTTAGCAGTTGCTACTAGCCAAGCAGCAGCAGCAGCAGTTGCCAATTCTTCTTATGTGCACAAACACTACCTGGAAACGTTGCACAGGTGTGCGATGATTATAGCTGTAATCATAATAATAGTATAGCAAATGGCTGGCTCTAAGTAGGATTGATTGGTTTTTAAAGCAAAGTATGTTATATGTAAGATTTATGAAATTTATGTATGATGGGCAGCAGCGATGAGCAGCGAAGGGTGAAAGAGGGTGGAGTGGGTGGGGGAAGAGTGAAGAATGTGGAGTGAGAAGTGTGGAGTGAACAGAAAAACGAAAAGAAAGAGAGAAAAGTGAAGAGTAAAGACTTAAGAATGTAGAGGATAGGATGATAGAAATAAGCAGTGCAGGGAGAAGAGTGAAAGACTGAGGAGTAAGGAGTATAGAGAAAAGAGAGACGGAAGAATGTAGATTAAAGAGAGAGAGAGAGAGAGAGAGATAGAGATAGAGATAGAGATAGAGAGAGAGAGAGAGAGAGAGAGGGAGAGTGTGACAGCAGAACGTAGAGTAAAGAGGCAGAGATAGATAGAGAGATGGAGATAGAGAAGAATGTAGAGTAAAGGGTAATGTACTCCTCAATAAGAGTAAGAACTGAGAAATGAATAAGTTGAGTGAAGAGTGAAGACAGAGGACTAAAGATTGATAAGTAAGCGATGCAAAACAGAAGATAAAAGAGCGAAGAGAGCAGTGAGAGCAAACAGGTTGTTTCTTTATAGAATATATATTAATTTCAGAGTATATTACAGTGAAGAAGCTGTGCCAACATTTCCAGCTGCATCCACATTAGGAACTCTGCTCAAGTCAAGCTCATTGCATGCGTCTATAGCCTTTACAACTTGCACTGGCATTAGAGCTGAAAATTCATAGAAAATGTCATATTTTAACAAATTCAATCGGGACCTGCCTTAGTCTGTTGCTATAATAACAGTTCAATTTGTTGCCCACGAAGCAGATCGAATTCTTCGATCTGACTTAAAGTGAAGAGTGAAATGGTAGATATAATTATCTGTTCAGGAATGATCAATCATTATTGAACTTTTGAGCTGCTTCAGCATTTTGCCTATTATATCAAAGACATCCCCTCACTACTACTCCTACTCCTACTCCTACTCCCACTCCTACTCCTACTCCTCTTCTACTCTCTCTCCCTCTCTCTCTCTCGCTCTCTCTCTGCTAAGCTCCTAAGGCAAGCTCAACCGATTCCTATCCTCCAACCCATTCATCATATACAATATATAAATTTTAGTCCAGATCAAGATGTTATACAACTTAAATATCTAAGCCCTCCTCCTACCGCTTAAGTCAAGCTGCTCTCATGCAGTCGGCCAGGCACTTGCCTGCCCACCCAAAAATGGCACCAAATAGATGTAAAAACAGCTGCCAAGACTTGTTCGCCTATTGACCAACAAAATTGTTAGCTCGCGCCGCAAATTGAGTCTGTGCTCGGCTTATGCAAATATCACTTGAGATATATATGTAGTACACATATATGAAATTGGCAAAATAAAGTAAATGCGATTTTGAACCAGTTTAAAGAGCAATTTTTCATAATTGCCAAATGCCAACACATTTCTTGATCGTTCCGACAGCGTAGTTGGCCAATATCCGCCTTTTGGCAATAGATACGCTAATGTGTGTGAGTGTGTGTGTGTGTGTGTGTGTGTGTGTGTTTGTCTTTGTGAAATGCCAATCAATCATTTTCCATAGCACCAGCATCAAGGACAAAGCTCGAATTGAACCTGGAAATGAATTGAATGCGGCCAGACACCCGCACAAGACTCAACCGCGCCGGCCCGGGCAACATTCTAAAACTGCAAATAACCCGTTTATGAGTCGTGTATTATTACTGTGATTATGCGAGCTCGGCGAGCGAAAAGAGTATATTAGTTTGCTAGAAAGTTGAAGACTTTGGCATTGCATTTATAAATATTTAACTGCATTTCTATTGCGGATAAAGAGAACGTAATATGTAATGCCGGATAAAGAGGGATAAAGAGAACGTAATATGTAATGGCGGATAAAGAGATCTCTTATATCTTTATACGTTATCCGACGTGGGCACATCAAAAGTTTATGCAATATATCAATACTGAAATGGGACAAATTAATTTTATACATTATCCGATGGGAAATACATATCTACAATAGAATTTATCATATATACCTTATCCTATATATAAATACAGACATTTAATACTTTATCTCATATACGGATAGTCTTAATGCTTTATCCAAGATGGAAATATAAAGTAAACAGATGGAAAGCCCTATAGATAAATGGAACTTTATTCTTAAATTTTATCCTCAAGGCAATTTTATCTCAAGCCACGCATCTAAATGCTTTATTCCATATACGGATAATCTTAATGATTTATCCGATACAGAAATATAAAGTAAACAGATGCAAAGCCTATAGATAAATGAAAATTTATTCATTATTTTATCCGCAGCAAGTATTCAGTAGTCAGCTACGCCCGCCTGCATTGATCTATTCGTCTACTATTCCCCTAGTCTTAATTGTGCTGCAGGCAATTACATATTTGACACTTGACTCTCACTCCGAGGGTGTGTTAACCAGTTACTGATCTGATCCGAACCGATCAGGTATTTTGTCAAACGCTTTCAACGCCAGCCACAGAGGTATAGGTATCTGGACCGCATTCCAGAGCCGTGTCATTAGCTCATTTCCTGAAGTATCACGACTTGCTCTAATCTGTCTGTCACTTCGATAGAGCTAAGCACACTTTATTAAGACTGCCTCGAAAGACCCATGATAAAGCCCGTTCCCAAGCTGTCTGACATAATGGGAAGAAAGAAAGAAAACAAATTGAAATCATTTGGCGGCAGAGAAATGAAAGAAACATAAATTTTGTAAACCGTTTAAGCCAAAATACATAAATTACTTACTCGCGGACCCCCGAAAGACAATGCGCGACTGCGACGACTACTGGGCGTGGCTTTTGGGGCGTTCGGAACTTACGTAACGCTGCAGCGTTGAGGGTCAGTTCCGACTCAGACTCCAAGTCCGAGTCCGAGTCGGAGCCGCTTTCTGAATGGGTTTCGTGGCCGCAAAAGAAAGTGAAATTTAGTTGACTCTGTCCGCAGCGGATGCTCGATTGAAATTTTCGTTTAAGGTTTTTCTTTTGATCTCGAATGGGCCGTTGAAATTGAAGCTCATCGATCGAGCCAGCCATAACGAAAGCAGTTGGGCCAGGTTAATGGAAAATAAATATCTTGGGGCAGCTGTGGCGCAACCCAAGAGCTGCGTGATGTTGATTGAAGAAAGTAAGCCTAAGAGACATCCATAGAGTGGAGCTGATTGAGTAATGCTGCGGCTTTTGGTCTTAGATCTATGAAGTTCAAGGCTTAAATCAAGAGCTTGTTAGCGGATAAAGATGCACCGATAAAACTCTATGGATGTGTGACTCTGGCTATAAAAACATTGACAGTTCTTAGCCATAGCCGAAACAATAAAAATACTAAAAACTTTGCTATGATCTTAAATTTAAATTGAAAATAGAATTCATAAAATTTGGCAGACAAATGAATATTCATTGTGCAAAAAAACCGACCAAACTCAGCTTTAATGTGATACAATTTTTAACGATCAGATAAAGCTATCAATTTTATAATGAAAAACAAAAACACTTTTGTATACAAAATTTCAAGTTTTATCTCTTGCATATAAAGTATATAGCATAAGTATAAAAAATAAAATAAAAATGCATGAAAAAATAAAAAATAAATAAAAAAAAGTAAGAAAACTCTAGTCGAGGCCGCTCGACTAGGGTATACCCTGAACCCTGCATTCTTCGTTTCTTTTATATACACATGCACATGTACGTTCATTACAAGCAAAACATACACACACACATACACAGGCGCAAGCACACACAAGCGCAAGTCGGAGCGTCAGCTGTTGTTTGGCTGCTGTTTGCATGGCAATGCTATGGGAAATTAAATGTTTAATAACTTTTTTCTAGCGCAACGATTTTGATCAAACTTGTTGGGCGTCATCATGTCATCCATATGTGTGTATGTGCCAAAGCACAAGTCTCTAGTATTTGAAATACGGGACTTAAAAATTTGAGGCGAAGGGGGCGTGGCATCTAAAATTTAACAAAAACCGAAATTGTATAAGGCTCACATAACACTAAGTGCAAAATTTGGAGACTCTAGCTATAAAGATGAATTATATAGATTTATATAACAGAGCATCGATTTCGTTTTTAATCGATAACATTAAAATTAAGACAGTTATCGATTTTTTTTAACAAACTCGATCTTTTCGTGCTATACAGGAACCTACATAAAAAATTTCAAGTCTCTAGCTCTTATAGGTTCTGAGAACGACGCGTTCATACATACGGACAGACAGACGGACAGACGGACAGACGGACAGACGGACAGACGGACAGACGGACAGACGGACAGACGGACATGGCTATATCAACTCGGCTTGTCATCCTGATCAAGAATATATATACTTTATGGGGTCTGCCACGCCTCCTTCTGCCTGTTACATACATTTCAACAAAAACATTATACCCTGATTTCCCATTTTTAATGGGTTCAGGGTATAAAAATAAAATAAAATAAAACAAACAAATAAACAAGTAAGAAAACTCTAGTCGAGGCCGCTCGACTAGGGTATACCCTGAACCCTGCATTCTTCGTTTCTTTTATATACACATGCACATGTACGTTCATTACAAGCAAAACATACACACACACATACACAGGCGCAAGCACACACAAGCGCAAGTCGGAGCGTCAGCTGTTGTTTGGCTGCTGTTTGCATGGCAATGTTATGGGAAATTAAATGTTTAATAACTTTTTTTCTAGCGCAACGATTTTGATCAAACTTGTTGGGCGTCATCATGTCATCCATATGTGTGTATGTGCCAAAGCACAAGTCTCTAGTATTTGAAATACGGGACTTAAAAATTTGAGGCGAAGGGGGCGTGGCATCTAAAATTTAACAAAAACCGAAATTGTATAAGGCTCACATAACACTAAGTGCAAAATTTGGAGACTCTAGCTATAAAGATGAATTATATAGATTTATATAACAGAGCATCGATTTCGTTTTTAATCGATAACATTAAAATTAAGACAGTTATCGATTTTTTTAACAAACTCGATCTTTTCGTGCTATACAGGAACCTACATAAAAAATTTCAAGTCTCTAGCTCTTATAGGTTCTGAGAACGACGCGTTCATACATACGGACAGACAGACGGACAGACGGACAGACGGACAGACGGACAGACGGACATGGCTATATCAACTCGGCTTGTCATCCTGATCAAGAATATATATACTTTATGGGGTCTGCCACGCCTCCTTCTGCCTGTTACATACATTTCAACAAAAACATTATACCCTGATTTCCCATTTTTAATGGGTTCAGGGTATAAAAAAAAAAAAAAAAAAAATGTATAAAAACAAATCAAAACAGTATACAACACATAAAAAAAAAATTTAAAAAATTTATAATATTTTTAAGAATTTTTTTTAACTTAAAAAAAATAAAAAAGTAGTATAACTTGTGCCATAAACAAAAATTTCCAAGTAATAAAATAAAAAGCGTTTAGCATTGGACGTTAAGACTAAGCTTTAAAAAATAAAAAATAAATTACAGAAATTTATGATATTTTGGTTTAATTTTAGTTGAAAGGGAACCAGGATATGCAAGAAGTGAAATACTAGGAAACTAGTAAATACATGGGAACAAATTTAAATACTCTAAGATATTAAGAAATATGAAGATAGGTATTAAGGAATATCCCTAATAAAAATGGAGTGAAACCTCTTTGTGCCCAACATAGTTGAAACGTTCATTACTTTAAGAGCTTTAAGAGCTAGAGTAAAGAGTATAGAGTGGAAAGATCAGATCTGTTTAGGCACTTGGTTTACTGTATAATATACAGACTGTATCTCTAAAGACACTTGATATACTAAAAAGATTTATATATATCTTATATATACTAATACAAATATCTATCTATAAATCAAAAAAAGAAATTATGTTAAATTATATTAATATTCTAGGCTCGCTCACGCCTTTTACTGCCTGTTACATGCAGAAAAATAGCTTGTTTTAGCCATATGCATACTTTTATGTTTCTAGCCAGTTCAATATCAATATAAAGCATTTCCATATGGCCCAGCTCTTAGCCTGTGCTCAAAACAAATTGAAATTCAGCGACGTTTATGCAACATGCTCCCAGCCCATTTTCAAAGACATTCAGAGCGACAAAAAAGGCAGCAAATGGCAAATGAACATGAAAAACTTCTTAGCTGAAAATTCTTGAGTCCGGTTTTTCGATAGCCAAAACTGGTTCAACACAACTTTGGGCCAACAACGTGTGTTGAGCGCGGGTGGCAATATCCGCTGTGGCCCCTTCCAAAAGGCAACGGACTCACGACTTGGCTGCCAGCAGACACCAAACCAACCCAAGCCGAGCCGAGCCGAGCTGAATTGGATTCCCTTGGCTGGGCGGCTCGTGCGGGATCAGAGCTTTAACCTTTGCGGGTGAAAGGTTCAGGCTGAGGTTCGTCAGCTCTGGAGCTAAACAACATCAATATTCTATCAATTATTTGATCCCAGAGATATTTGATTTGTGCTTCACACTGCTCCGACTCCGAGTCTTCTTCGTTTGTTTTGTCGTTCGGGCCACGTTTTTGCCACTCCAATTGGAGGCACTTTAAGGTGCGACTGCGCTTTGTTTATGTTTTGCTCGTTACGCTTAGGTTTTCGTAGTTTTTTCTTGGCTATTTGGTTTATGTAATTTGCAAAAGCGTGCTCCACTCTGCTCTAATAAAGGCTGGCAACATCAAAATTATATTGCAAATATTAAAAGTAAATTACGAGCGCAAATGCAAAACGAGTTTCGAGCCAAGAGAAACGGCAAACAGCAAAAACTCTTGGCATTGGTGAACTGGGCTTGGCCGCCTGCACCATGTGGCAATAAATTACGGCCAATAATAGAGCAAATACCTAGACAAAAGAATAGAAACTATGACATGTCGAATGCACCGAGGCAAACCTGTACCATTCCCATACATATAAAGCCAAGCTATGGGTAGCGAGAACAAAAAACGAGCTGAACTTCGCTGTTCTTAAGTTTATCTCTGCAGTTAATTGATTTAGTTGAGTTTATAGCCAGCAAAAGTAGGGAGTGCTCCAGCTGGGAGTGCTCCTGTTGAGATTGATCTAGTTGGACGTGATATAGCTGGAGTGTCTCTGGCTCTGGCTGGCAATGCTCTGGCTGAAATTGCTGGTATTACTTCAGTTGGGCTTGGCCTATTTGGAATCTCTAGCTGACTTTTCTCTAGCTAAGATTGCTTTAGTTGAGATTTAGCTATTTGAAAGTGGCAATCTAGTCTGCAACTAGTGGAAATCTAGTGCTAGTGTGAATATAGTGGGAATATAATGGGAATATACTGGGAAGTAATCTATACTTGGGTTTGCTCTAGCTGACATTGTTGAAGTCCTATTTGAAGTCCTAGTTATGCTTGGTCTAGTAGGGATAACGCCCGTTGGGTTTGCTTTAGTTAGGAAGGCTCTAGCTAAGATTGATTCAGCTGGTATTGCCCAATTTGGAATATAGTGAGAAGTCATCTATACTTGGGTTTGCTCTAGCTGAAATACTATAGTTATGCTTGGTCTAGTAGGGTTTGCTCTAGCTGAGAACAGTATCAATGAGTAAGCTCTAGTTGACATTTCTAGTATTCTTGATTCTAGTTGGACTTTCTATATATTTGACTTATCTCTCCAATTGGTCTTTATTTAGTTGTAAGTGCTGGCTAGTTGATCTTTCTTCTGGCTGGTATTGCTCAAGCTGAGATAGTTCTAGCTGAGATAGTTCCAACTGAGATTGTGCTGGTTGGAATTGGCTTAGTTGAGATTATTATAGATTGGTAAAACTTTAGTTGGAACTGCGAATATCTCAGCATATTTCCAAAGCTTCAATGAGCTTATAATATATATACAATTAACTCTCGTTATTTCTCATTAATTCAAAGTTATCAAATCTTACAACATCTTATTATATTTCTTTTTTTTTAATACTTCAAAGTTTCGATAATTCGTAATATTTGAAGAGTCCCTCGAGAGTCGACTGTAGCATAATAATTCTATAGGAAATACTCGCCTAACTTCTCCTATATCTTCTTTTAATTTCTATATATAACTAGCTTGGTCTATGCCTCGCTCCCTCTCCCCCCACCCCTCTCTCTCTCCCTCTCTCTCTCTCCTCATACGATCAGGTAGTCAATTTTGTAGTCAGCTCGTATTATTTCTGCTCCAATTCCAATCCGTAGTTGTTTCCAGTCCATTAGCTGGCTGCACAAGCGTTCGAATTAACCATTCAGACAGCAAACAAGCAAAGCTCATTAGAATTGGGAGCTGAGAAGACGAAAAAAAGCGCCGACAGGCACTTTAGCCGATTCTAGACCATCGAGAGTGAAGCATTCTGTTGCGGCACGCAGCTGTTGTTGTTGCTTAGGTGTGAAGCGACGCCTACAACAAACAAGACGCGAGCACTTTGTGTACTTTTTTCTGGCTCTCTGCTTCGAGTCAATTTAGTGCCGCACGTCGCCTTTCCAAACCAGGTCCCGGGCTGGCATTCGTCGTGGCCAAAAACGTTGATTGAATGCCCAGAGATTGTCGAGGATCGTGTTGGAGCTTGAAGTTTTTCAGTTTTAGCTTGTAGTTTGTGGCTTGCAGTGAATGGACTGTTTGCTGGCTGCCTTCGTTTCTCGCACTTAGCGTCGCATATTAAGTAATAGAACTGTTTGCCGCTGCCTGTCTCAGCTGGGAGCACTTCGAGTGGCGCAACTGCACTCGGCCATGCTTATATGACTACTCGGATGCTGTTCAGATTTGAGTAAGTGTTGGAGCTGCTGCTGCTGCAAGTGGCAAAGCCATGTGCATAAAAGGGCTTTTGGCACACTTTAAATATCATTTATATATGGATATAACATAATATATGTATATTTTTCTGTACATATATCTTTATATATACCTTGACATATATCTTTATATAAATCTTTTCATATACCTTAACATATATCTTCGCATATATCTTTACATATATATTTTTATATATCTCTCTCCCCATACATATATCTCTCTCTATATAAATTCATCTCTTTAACAACTTTGACAAAAGAAATTCAAGCTAAATATTTATTCATAATTTTCGGGCTTAAATGCTTTGCCCTCATCCTGATAGCACTTGATAAGTCAAGAGTGTTTTTAACAAGTTTTCAGATAAATACGCATGAAATGCAGTTCTCCTTGAGATGTGGATACATCTCAACCACTTACGAAACTCCTTTCGTGGCTCGGAAGCTCCGTTTTGCGCTTTTGTTGCCGTTATTAATGCAAAAGCGCGTTTTTAATACCCTATATAAATTGTAAATGTGTAAAAAGAGGTATATTGGGCTATGTTAAAGAGATTGTAACAGGTGGCAGGTCAAAGAACAGAATCAATAACAAAGTTATTATGCTCCCTGTCTGCCCTCACGATTCAAATTCATATAAAACTTTAGTTTTTTCAGCATAACTCGAACAGTTTAAGAGCTAGAGTTACCAAATTTGGTATATATAATGCCTAGAGTCAGCTTATATATGCCCAAAAATATTTCTTATATATGTAAGCCCATTCACTAAAAATTGCCACACATAAACTGACTTTTGTATGGCAAGAAACAGACATGAGGGTATTAGCTAGACGGCTATGCCTTTTCCTTACTTAGTTAAACAGGAAATGATGCCTGGACAGTTGGACAGTTGGCCAGTTGGTGGCTTAACGAGTGGCATACCTGAGCTACACAGACATATATAGCTGTATATCTGCGCCCTTTGTTCGAGCAAGAGAGGTTTTTAATAAAAATGTCAAGATAGTGAACCGGCTGCCCCCGGAGCCGACAATGGCGACAATGAATTGCAATTTGCGAGCTGTTGTCCTTGAGTGGTTGCATCAATTGCTGCACTCGCGGAATGCAGCGGAGAGCGCCGGCGCAGGCGTTTGAGTGTCCACTTGACGACGGCTTGGGAATACATTTGTGCGATGATCATCGATCGATGAGCCAACGGCGTGGATTCTGCCGCATTGTCTGTGCCTCAAAAGTGGTTTGGGTAAGAACAGCCTCAGTCCGCTGGGGCATTGAACTTCTCGCAGTAGCACGCACTTCATCCACTTTGTGCGGCTCAGAGTGCCAAACCACTTACGGGCATCAGCGTCTATGGCTTCCACTCGCTCACGGCTCACCACACCCAGCTCAAGTGGTCAAACACGCCCACCCAAAGCCCAAAGAGAATATGCTAATGTTAGAAACGAAACGAGCTGGAAAGAAACCCATAAGAAATGCTCGGAAAAAAACCTTGTTCTTCTGCCAAAGCTCAGTTAATTACAATAAAATCTAGCAGAAGATTAAAACGTTGAATAGCCGCGACTAAGCTAAAACTAGTTTTCTGCTAACGATTTCTGCAAATAAGAAAGAAAGACTTCAATATTATAATATATGTTAAGAAAGTTGCTCAACTTTACTTTGAAATTAAGCCAGAGAACGTAATTTCCAAGTTTTATTTTGATTTTATTCCTTTGAGGTTTCGGTGACAGAACTTGGTTCTCTTTAAATACGAACAGTCATGTGGAAGCTGTGCGTGAATCACTGCCAAAAAGATTATACACAAAAATTCCCCGCTTAACAAAGGGGTATTTTATAGATTTTAATTAAAATAATAACAAAAAATAAATACAAAAAAATATATATGTATATATTTATTTATATACATAATAGCCAAAAAAATACAAGAGCGTGGGGAACCTAATCCACAGCAACATTAACAGTGGCTCTGTATAAAAGCTTTACAGAGCACTGTACGTGCTTAATAGAGCACTGCAAATGTTTTACAGTGCACTGTAAGTACTTAACAGAGCGCTGCAACTGTTTTACAGAGCACTGTAAGTACTTAACAGCGCACTGCAAGTGCTTTACAGAGCACTGTAAGAGTCGTGCATTGCACTGTAAACGCTCTGTAGACGCTTACAGTGCTCTGTAGAGGCTACGCAGTTTCTTTCTACTGATTTCTTAAGAAGTTATTGCCATAATAACAAATATAAGACGCTATATACAAAGCTTTATCTTTCTAGAATTAATCGATATATATTTCAATATTAAATTTTCTATATTTTCTCAGCTCACTTCTAGCACAGCCTAGGCTGATACCCAGCCGTTCCCACCTCACGCTCAGCTGCGACATTAGCAAACTCCACACATTACATTTTACAGTCGCCGATTTACTTTATGATTTCAATCAGAGTTGAGTAATTCGCAGTTACGGCAAAAAGCGCCTAATGACAGCCCCAAAGCAAAAGGGCTAGAAACAAAAAAAAAAAAAACTTAAGGCCTTCAACGTGTATTAAAATACTTAGCGATAGCAATAGGGCCGTAGTTAACACTCCGATTCAGGTGTATAATTTTCATGACTTCAATTTTCTGTTTGCCATTTTCGCATGGCGATTGGCAACGAAACGGAAATGCCGCTGACATTTATGGGTCAAGGATTTTGGCAGCTGTAATCCATTTGGCCACACTCGATTGGGCCCAAAGTTCACCTGCGCAGCTCCCATATGTCACTGCACACCTGGCCAGCGCAGCTCGAAAAGTCTCTTTTGTTTTCCAAATATTTGTGCCTCTTATGCCCAAGCCTCACTTGGCCTCAGGCTCTCCACTATAGAAATACTTGGGCACTTCGAGTCTCTGGCATGACTCACAGATCGCCGCCTGGGGCACAATTTCCGATGCATTTTGTTTGCTTTAATTGAGTGATTTTTTGGCAAAGACAGAAGCTAATTGTGGGAATTTCGCTCATGACAAACTTCAATTGGCAGCAGAGCTGACGCCACTCTGGCAATGTCGCTCTTGACGAGTAGAGCAGAAAATTTATGACTGCAAACCTCAACAACGAGGTGCGTAACGAAAACTGAGATAAAGAAACTGACTTAAGAGTATATGAAAGTAAAATCTCATATCATGCAAGCTCTGCTATTTAGAGGAATCCGAAATTATAAGAAATACGAAACTTATTCTTGTATAACTAGATTGCTTGGCGCTAAGATAAGAGTGCAAGGCTGAAGCTTTACGTATGAGAGAAACAGTCGGGAGTGCTTGACTCGTTGATACCCCATAACCGACTTTCTAGCCTTCATTCGATAATAAGTAAATGATATCCCATCGATCAAAGTGATTAACTCTCATAATATATTCACAGCCATCACAAATATAATACTTTCATCAACAAATATGCCTCGCCGTTTCGGGCTACAGCCAGCGACATTTAAAATCGTACTTAAATGACTTCAATTTCGATTTACTTTCGCCCAATGGGCAGAAAAGGCATCGCTCTGGGGGCCAGGCCCATGGCTCAGCACTTCCGCTGGCAGTCAACGCTTTCTTTTTGATTTTTGCTTATGATTTATGGCCTGTCCACTTTGTCGAATGAAATCAAAGTTCGTTGTTCTGCAGACAGCAAACGGTGGCTCGCAGGGCCGCAGGCCGGCCAGTAGCACAGAGCCCCCCAGTTTGGAAGCCATAAAAAGTAACAAACAACTGACTGACTGACTGAGGGGACCAGCTGCAGAGTCAGTGGCACAGTTGCAACAAGTTGTGGCAAACGCGAAAGTAAAGTAACAAAGTGCAAAAAAAGAAAAGAAACAAAATAACAAGAGTGCTCTAGTAGGGTATGCGCGACTAGCAGATACCCTGAAATGGAAAGTCTTGAAGAGTCTTAAGAGAATTTTAAGAGGAATTGAGGTAGGTATATAGAAAAAGGAAATAACAAGTAAGAGTGCTCGACTAGCAGATACCCTGAAATGGAAGACTATTTTGAGAGCAATTGAGGTAGGTGAGCAGAAAAGGAAATTATTTAATATTAGAAAGAGCTAAGGAGATTATGTACTCCAAATATAGCGACTCTAAAGCTTAGAATGCCCGAGATATGCTTAACTGAAAGTGCCATATTATCGTTATATAATCGACTTCATGCCAATCTTAAAAGTTATCGATTATTTGAAGCATGAAAGCTTGATATGCAAGAGCTGTAGGAATATCTACATCAAATATGAGCTATATAGGTATTACACTTTTCGATATATAGATCGATTCACCTGATCTTTCCCCTCTTGTTCAGCCTATTACATAAATTTCAACAAAAACAATATACCCTGCTTAAAGCTAAATCAATGATTTGGAGTAGATATGAAAAGACAAAAACAGTTAAGAGAAGGCGATTGAGGAAAAGTCAGAGCAAAACACACACAGAAGAAACGCCAATTAAAAGGAAAAGCGAAAATGTGCAATGCAGCAAAAGAGAAACGTGCAAAAATAAATGCGTTCAATGCACCCATCCGCGGCACTTGTGCATTTATAGGCGTGGCAAAAGAGAGGGAGGAGAGAGGATAGAGTGAGAGGGGCCAACTGTCAATCGTCGATGATCGTAGTCATGAGTCATGAAACAAACGCGTAACGATTTGCATAAAGCAATCAGTGAAGCGCATATCAGACATACAGACATGCATATATATTTGTATATATCCAAACTTGGTGCGCGTTGTTAGCTGTAGCGGAAGTTGTAGGCGCAGAAAGTTAATAAGAAAAACAATATAAGAAAAACCAAACACAAAGGAAAACAACTTGAGTTGGAATTGGCAGCGTAAAGCTGCAAACAAACCAAATGACCAAACGAACAAGCGGGAAATTAGCTTAAGATGATTAAAGAAATATAATATATATATATATATATATATATATATATATATATATATATATATATATATATATATATATATATGTATATATATATATATTAAAAAAATATATAAAGTATTATAGTAAATATTTCCATACAACATAGTAGATTTTGCTGACTCATTAAAATATTAAGTATACGTCTTCTTGAATGGGTATTAAAACTGAATGAATATAAATAGCATTTACTGCTGATAGCAGATATTATAGCACATACTCAATGAACAATAAATAGCACGACTTAACTAGTTTGCTATAAAAAGTATTTCCTATAAATATCTCAGGTATTTATTTTAAGTATTTTGCGACTTCTGCATTTCTTGTTGCTTTCAGTTGAGAAAAGGCATAAATATTATATAAAATATATGACTATTATAGGGCATATTTAAAGTTGGAACAATATTGGTTTTTATACAATGTCAAATTCATTAAAGACAAATTATTGATCAGTGTGTTTGTTTCATGATATTTTAATACAGATTATTGCTCAAATTCATTAAAAATGTGTGTTTTTTTTATAGTTTTCTTATAAAAGTAATAAATAAAACATATTCATTCATTTACATGTTATTACTAATGAATAGCCATTCCATTTTCCGTTCAAATTCCACTATATCATATCAAAAATATTATTCAAATGCAGTATAAACAACTTGGTAACTTTTATCAAAAATAAACAGGTAACAAATATAGACAGTCAGTGCTGAAATATTTGCTAATTGGCCAATGCCAATGCATTTTGGTATTTTGACTCAGATGTCTGGCATGCGAGTGTTTTTTATAGACAGCGAATGCGCCCACTTGCCATGCGCAAGTGAAACAGAAGAATGCAAAGCTGCTCAGATTACCATACGAAACTCATTTTTATCAATGGGGTCGGCCGTAAAACACACCCAGAAAATCCAAGAAAAAAAGATACAAAATTGCTGGCAACGAAAATATTTTCGAAAAGTCAAGCAAAAATGTCAACGAGACGAAGCAAAAGACCTTTAGGAATGGATTACAATTTGAATTACAAATTGAAGCAAATGACATTTACGGGAAAAAAACTATTTAAGGAAAGGAGAGAAATATATAATTCAATATATATAAAATGTCTAATGAAATGCATAATAAAATATATAAAAATTAAAGAAAAAATGAATATATTAAAAACTAAAAATATATAATGCAAAAGAATAATAACAAAAAATATATAATGCAGAATATAAAAAAATAGAAACAATTAAAATTAAAATTAAAAAAAATAAAAATAATTTAAATGAAAATGACAAAAAATATATAATGCAAAATATATAAAAATAGAAATAACAAAAAATATATAATGCAAAGAAATAAAAATAATAAAAAAATATAAATATACAGAATACATCAAAATAAAAATAATTAAAATGAAAATAACAAAAAAATATATATAATGTAAAAATAACTAAAAATATAAAAATAATAATTTAAAAAAATAGTAACAAAATATATAACTACATTTTTTATGGGCATTTAGTGAGTCGAAAAGCTATTGTAACAAATTCTTGATAATAAAGCAAAAAAAAAAACAAAGTATTTATTCATATTTTGTTGCAGCATTCAAGAAACATCTCTAGTAAATACATATACATACATATATTTATGTATATATATGCATTGCTAATAATACCTGCGTATATATATTTATCTATATATAAATTTTAGGTAATAATTGCATATTCAAATCTGTTTGTTTGCCAAAAATATAAAACAAGTTCATACAAATTGAATTTAGGTAGTCGATTGGCTGTTGGTGTCTCTATAAGCTCTGCCATTAGCAGTTCCTAACTCCGCCGCCGAAGACATCATCAAAAGATATTAACCATGAACCTTCCTTTTGTTTCCGTTGATTTATGGTGAGAATTGTGCGTTGGCTTGGCACTTCGAGTTTATGTCTTACCTGAAAGCAGAGAAGAAACAACGGTTAAAAACAAAATATAAAATATACACCAAAAATTATAACATAATTATGTTAAAAATAAGTTGTTTCACATTTATTTTGTTGTAGATTCTGGGGCGTGGCATCCTAACAGCAAAACAATAGAAGGTCATCCGAGCTGCACCTGACACAGCAAGCGGAACAGTTAAGACTGGAGAAAGAGCTGCTTTATGGCTGGCTTTGGCTATCGAGGCATTGTTATATCGTTAAGTTTGTTGTTTGTCTGTCGTTATAAGGAACCTAAATGCCAAACAAAAGCAGCGAAGAGCACAAGTTCACAGGGTAGACGGTCAAGGTTAAAGTTAACATATTTTTTTAGTGCTCGAGAGTCTTAGTGGGAAGAGAGTAAATGGGGGTTTAGTATTATGTTGATGATTCACTAAAGGAGAGTGTAATTTGATATATGCTTAAGTTAACGCTAGATATTTCGACTAATTTGACAAGGAAAACTAATTTCTATAGCTTTACTAGATAGTCTCACAGATCTAATAGAGCAGAATTGAAAACGAGTAGCCGAGTGCTTTACCTGAGCTCTTCTTATTTCAAATGGGCTGATAAACTGCATTAGCTTGAAGCAGAGCACATCAAAACGAGCCAATTGAGCAAGCGAGACAAAGCACAGCCATAAACGTGGACAAGTAATTGCTGTTCCACTGACATCTAACCCACGGGCAAACACAATCTCGGAGTGCATTGTAACATACTCAAATAAATATGTGAAGCTGACACGAGCAGAGAAGGGGCATAAACACGATAATAAATAAAGACAGACCTGGCCAGGCCGGGGCCACGCCCGCACAATCCACTGGACACGCGGCAAAGATGTTGCAGGCAGCAGTCGTAGGCAGTCCAACAGGTGAGGGCAGTGGCAGAGGTAAGCTAAGTTATGGTGGTTTGCCATACCCCAGCCTATAATACTCTATATAATCTATGACTATTTAGACTTTCACTTTATGAGTTAGCGTATTTAAGTTTCGGTTTAGTTAGCATACATTTTACTTGCTGGCAAAACTATGTTTCATTCAGCAAACTGCCACTGCCACTGCCCACATGACCAAGATGTACAACAAACAACAAGCAACAGGCAACATCAGCAACAAGCAACAAAATACAAGTCGGGCGTCACAACTGCGTTTGCTGTTTTTGGTAATAAACGAAGCGTTAAACAAATTGCATTACAGCAAGTACAACAACAGCAACTACAAGCAACAGCAACAACAAGTTATTATTGTATGCAAAGCGTCATAAATGAGGGCGCTTGGCTGCATCGCCGCCTTGGGCGTAATTACATCAACTATCAAATATGGTCAAAAGAGCGAAAAATTATCGCATATATTATTGTTGTTGTTGTAATAATAGCTGTAGCAACACAGACCACAGCAGCAACAACAACATCACGCAATGGGAAATGCCAGCCAAATATCAAAGACAAAATGCGGTTGGAAAATTTCGAAAACAACATTTTTTCGGCTCTAGAGATTTTCCATTTTTGGGGCAAAACTGGAAAAATCATGATGATAATTATGAAAGCAATTTAAACTTGATTATTTATGATCATATCGCCAGCTGATTAATGCCTGATTAGCGCTATAAGTGTCATATGTTGCAGGAAATTCAAGTTGAAATTGATTTTAAAATGCATTTTAAAATGCATAAAACAAATTATAGGAAAGCTAAGCTGATTCCGATAAGATATCAGCATATATAATGTTGACTTATATTAATTAGGCAAGATATTAGTATTGTAATATATATGAAAATGATTTAAAGTTACTTTTCATTCCAGTATTACAAAGTAACGACTTTGATCTAAAACTTGTGAGCTAAAAGTATTTTTTAGATCAAGTACAAGAAAATTACTTTTACATCAAATTAACTTTTAACTAAAAACAAATCATAAAAGTGCTCAGTTTTAGCAACTAGTTCAAATAGACTTTGTTTGATCTAAAAATGCTATTTTCACAATAAGCATAAAGATCTAATTGAAGCATATAAACTAGTAGATCTTGAGTCACTGTATACAAAACTAACTTAGACCTAAGAAACTAATTTTATTTATCAGACAGTACGATCAGCTCCATTTGCGGTATGTAAGCGAAACACAACACGAAAAACTCGTTCGATGTGGTAAATTATTATAGCAAAGGCCCAGCGCGCACATAAATCAAGTTGAAGTCGAGACAACAAATTGCTAAAATCAAATGCAACACAATTATATCCAATAATAATAGAGCACTCCGATCCATATCTAGCTGAGCAAGCCCTGGGTCTAACAGAAAAGGAAATTGATCAAATTATAGACGAGAAATAGATTTAGAATGGAACAAGCAAAAGGTAGAGGAAGTAGTCTAAGCTGAGTTAACTATTTATAGACCACGCTATATACTCTTATTTTATATTGCAATAAAACTATGTTTTATTGACTAAATGCCCTTCCATAAACAGTAGGTTTTCAGTGGGTAAATTTAAGCAATTGATGCGAGTTTACACAGGCTAATTAAATTTACACTAAACACTAAACAGCTCAAGCTTAACTTAAGATTTACATATTAAGATCTCAAGTCTTGTGTACTTGTACTTACGGCGATTGCTTAAGAAATGCAATCAGCCAGCGCAGCGCTGACAAATGAGCTTGAAATTGCAAATGGCCACAGCATTAGCCCAGGCAGTAGCTTAGCTGTTGGCCACTGCAGACAGGTGTCGCTGGGTGGATCCAACGGGCCAACCAACTTGGCTGTAGGGTACAACGCGCAATTTGCCATTTTGACTGCGAGTTGAATGAACTGAAACGCCCACAGCTTCCAGCTAACGGCGGGGGTGTAGCAACAGCGTCTCTGGACTGCCAGACGACCGTGTCTGCCATATACAAATAAGCCAAAGAGCCTGCGCTAAGCCGCCTGAGTTCAAAGCAGTGTCGTCTCGACATATGTCGCTGTCGCCAGCTGTCAAGCAGATAGCATCGATAAGCAGGCAGCAAATAAAACCTAGACAAGACTCTCCAAGCTCATAACTTGCACGTTGATCTACGCTATAAAATCTAGCCGAAGTCGAATTCACCAACAAAATTTCAGTGACATTGGCGAATCATAGATACACTGAAAACTATTGAAAATTATTATTCAGCTTATGGTTTCATGTCAGTTATACATAAGAACATGACTATATCTATATCTAATCGTTCAAGAATATATATATTCTATTAACCTCTGCAAGACCATAAAAGCAATCAAGCCTAGAGACTTAACTGAATATGCTCGTACTTGGCTAACAGTTTAATGGGCTAATAATATTTTCAAGGCTTGCAAACTAATCAAGCCGTTATGATGGCCCACAATTTGTGAGGGTAGCTCTAGCAGCAGAGAATTGTCAGGCATATAAGCAATGATTCATAAGAGACTTGATATCGTGTGTCGATTTGTCATTCTGCTAGGCAGAGGTTATCAGAGATATATACATACATATATGCACGAAGAGTATTTCTGCAGGTGCAACGTATGAAATGCTTGGTTGGAGTATCGACAAACGGATGTCGGCACTTTTTGGCGGCAAATTTATGTTGACCCAAACGCGGGCAACAATTTTCATGGCTCATGGCAACTGCGAGCGTCGAACTGTAAAATTATTATGAAGATGCGCCGCCGACAAACGGAAGCGCGTGTTTAAGGTTAGGAGTACAGGGCCAACACCAGCTGGCAGCCAGGCAGGCATGCAGGGAAACTCACCAACAAACTGTAGTTTCTTGAGATATTCAATTAGAATACTATGTAATAGTGTATTGATTGAAGAGATAGTTATCCAATTTGATCAGTGGAGTGTAGTTGAGTATTTTGTTATAGAAGTTTCCTAACGTTTTCATCAATTATTGAGAAACTGGTTTGCAGCTTGAGCCAACAGTTCTACAAGAGAAACTCATTATTAATCTAGCCAAGCTCGAAATTGAAGCTTACCATTAATCAAAGTACGAATCGTAAAATGTGTAAAATATTGAGTTAGCTTTCCATTTGACCACTAAGTGCAGGAACAGCTAAAAAGGGGGAACATGCCATTAATCTAGCCAACTTCGCAATTGATACTCACCTTTAGGTCATCGAACTTGCAACTTCTAAACATCGTCAACTGGAATTCTAACTAAGACTGGGACTAGCGCAGAGAAACTAATAATTTTAAAGTCTGACGAAGGAATTCTC
This sequence comes from Drosophila repleta, assembly GCA_018903745.1. NCBI lineage: Eukaryota > Metazoa > Arthropoda > Insecta > Diptera > Drosophilidae > Drosophila > Drosophila repleta. The sequence continues at coordinate 15,111,309 of JAEIGN010000497.1, read as the reverse complement.
CAATAGCAAACTCACCTAATTTTAATCATCGGTGCAACGCAGCTCGAGCTTTTCAAAATACTCAATCACGATGTGCGGATAGAGCTCAATGACTCCAGCGAGCGCCACAGCATCGAGCACTGCGAAAGATTTCCACTTGACCACTAGATAGGTCTCGCCTCGCATCCGAAAGGATTTGAGTATTCTCTCCAACGTCAGGCCACGCTCGATGCCCTGCGGACGCGATGGCAGCTGCAATGCATCATCCCATTTGCCTACGTCGCCCAGTACAATGGGACCACCTCTACGAGGAGGCGCTTGGACATGCTTACTACCCTTGCTGCTGCCGCTGCCCATGCTGCTGCAGCTGCTGCTACGGCTGCTGCTGGAGCTCTTCTCCGACGCCCGAGACTTGCGATATGGATTCGGTGGTGGACTAATTGCCCTGACTGGCGCAATTAGCGATTGTGGCAAGCGCTTGGGCGATTTCGATTTCTTTTTTGAGCCAGCAACTTCCGTCATATTCCGATTGGCAATTCCACTTGCATTCTGATTTTGTGTAATGTTGTTTATGAATTGCCAGCTGTTGTCCTGACCATAGACACCAGCTCCAGCCCTCAGCGCTAGTTCGTTTCTTTGCATCTATAAGAACATGTTGCTATGATCAGAGGCCTAAACTGAGACCAAATGGTAACTTACTCGATCCCTGCCAATGGCATACGACATTTGGCTGTGCTGAGCGGTCGTTGCTTTGTAATCCTTTTTCTCAGCAGTTTTGCGCTCATGCCATTTGCGCGCCTGATCCTTTATGGCTTCTATAGAGGTTTGCGCATTCAAATTCGTTGATGGTGCTGGTGCTGGTGGTGGTACTACTGCTGCTGCTGCTGCTTCCTGTTCCTCATCAGAATCATCATCGCTGCTTAGATTCGGCTTGGGCGGCAAATTCAAATTGGCCAAGTCTTGGCTCGTCATTTGAGCTTGTTTGCGAGCTGGCCCCGGGTCTTCACTGCTGCTGCTGCTACTGCTGCTGCCGCTGCTACTGCAGCTGCTGCTGCTGGCGCTCCTTCTAAGTTTACCGTCGATTTGTTCTGCATGTTTGCTGACAGTGGTCTCTTTCTTTTCAGAGCCGCTGCTGCTGCTGCTGCTGCTGTCGCTAGAGGAGCTTTCACTGTCGCTGTCACTGCCGCTCGAATCGCTGTCGCTGCTGAGCCTAAGGTCCCGGCATAAAGTTGGCGTTTTGGACTTAGAACTCTTCGAAGATTTCTGTGCTGGTAGTTGTGGTTCCTGCATTCTACGCATCTCCTGCAGCTTCAGCTCCTGCGGTGTCACGTGGTCTCTCTTGTGGCGCTTCTTATGCTTCTTACGGCCCACATCAGCTGATTGTTGTTGTTGTTGCAGCAGAAGTGCCTGCTGTTGTTGCTGAAGTATTGCCTGCTGCTGTTGTTGCTGCAGAATTGCCTGCTGCTGTAGCTGCTGTTGTTGTTGCTGCAGTATTGCCTGCTTAACTACTTGCTGAACTAGCTGATGATTTATCTGTGGTTTCTTTTTCCCTTTTTTCTTAGATGCTTTCAACGGCTCATCTGTCTGAAATAGAGCTGACGCCAACAAGTGCATGCCATTTCTGCCCAAGCTTTCAATGGTCTCCCAGGAGCTGTTCTCCAGCGGATACCCAGCCCATTTGACCAATAGTTGCACTTGCCCATTGTCGTAGCGCTTGTCCAATATTGTCTCCACATTCGGTAAGCATTTGTATGATGGCGCAGGTGAATCTGGTCTCACCGGTTCCGTTAGTGTCTCCAGTTGCTCTGGCTTGTCTGATTTAGACTTCTTCTTCTTCTTCTTCGACTTTCTGGAATAATCATCTGCAGGCGATTCGCCTGCAGTACGCTTGCCATAACTTCCCGGCATCTGGTACCTTCGATTGCTCTCGGCCATTTCAAATTGGATAGCACAAAATTAACAATTCGAAAGAAAAAAATAAGCGAACTGCAACAAACGCACGATTGGGGCTCGATGAAAATATTTAATTTATATATTTCTTACCGGCAGCAGCCAGAAAAATTCAAGAAAATATTAACCAATTAAAGCAAGAGAAATGCGACTTGCTCTTAACTCACTCCCGGGCACTATGACAAAAGCGTAAGAAAATTGTCTAGTGATGAGCGCCCAAAATATCGATAACAGCAATGGAATCTGCCAAAATACTTTGCACTTTATAGCTTTATCGATAAGCAGTTCACACAAAAAAAGAAACAAGTAAAAGCAATTAGAAACTTAATAGAATGGCACACTATGGCACCTAATATTTAAAATAACCAGTTCAAATTCAAAAGTCAAAATACAAAATGTAATTTTCGAACAGTACGCAAACAATGTTCAAAAGTCACATTTTCTTTCGCATTTAGCAGCAACAAGAGCAACTAGCTCACAACTGTAAATACCCTATGTTAGTGCCACGAAAGGAAGTCACAATTGGCACATAAGAGAATGCACATTTATGAATGTATGTGTGTATATATGCATATATGTATATATATATATATAATTGTCTTGCAATTTTTAGATCACAGTACCAAATTAGATCAAAATTGGTAAATATTTACATATTTAAACCCGTTTTCACCCATCTACAGGGTATTTTCATGCTTATATTCTACTAGGCTTGCTTAGACTTGAAACTAGTTTTTTCGAACTCCTTTTAGAGCGCAAAAACTGCAAAGGCAACTGCACTTAGCTATAGCGGAAATAATGTGCACTGTATAAAATGTACAAAAATTTAAGTATTTTAATTGGCCATCGGCAAAAATGCCAGCATGTTGATTTCTTATACATTATCTTTTTGTTGCTGCAATAGCATGGCTTTGGCTGTATGCTAATGTTTTCACTGTTTCAAAGCGCGTAGCTAGCTCAAGTCTTACTTGTGTGTGCGTGTGTATGTGTAGTTCGTGGACAATGTCATTGGAATGTTTCTCATCATTAAAGTGCAGAAAAGCGCAAATTAGGAAAAAGAAAACTCACGCTGCCAATTACTCAAACATGTGTGAAGAGTCAACAAATAAATAAACTTTACTTTCCGCTTGTTTTTATAGGGCCAGTTATGCGTTATATTTGACTGCGTACTAGACTTGTTTAACAACTCGAAGACTCATGTGTGTGACAGTTTCATAAAAGAGAGCAAGCGAGAGAGAGAGAGAGAGAAAGAGCGGCAGACACTTGATTAACCTGCTATGTTTTGTGCTCACTTCTTTCACTTTCTTTCAGCATGCAGCAGCCGTATCTATAGTTGCATCTCTATCTAACACATGTGTTTGTATTCAGGTTTGGCTTTTAATTCGATAAAAATTAACAATGTGACGAGCATGGATGGAAAAAGTGAAATGGCGCACATTTTGAGTGCTACAAGGGTAAGCTCAAGGGTTTTCAAAGTCAGCCCATGAGCGGATACACTTTCGTTTTCATTATTGTTACAAAATATCAGCAGCTCTCTATAAGACAATCTACACACACACACAGACATACATACATACTTGTGTACATATTTAGTGCTTTAATTTGCATAGTTGTTGGCAAAAACAAAAACAAAATAAGAAAGAAAAAACTTGTTTTCTTTTTGTCTGGCAACACGCGCGACAAAATGTTAGTATATGAAACGAATGTAGATTTCCAAGAGTTGTATTTCTTGATTTCGAACTAATAAGTATTTAGCTATACATATGTACATATGTATATATTTATGTGCCTATATATGTATGTATATTTGTTTATTTGGAAGTTATTCCACAGCGCTCATCGGCTCTTCATTAGCTAAGTTAATTTCATTAGCGTTGTTTTTGTTTTTGCTTTTTATTTTTAATGAAATTCATTTGCTTTCTGCGCTTTTTTACGCTGTTTTGATTTCTGTTTCGGTATTGAATTTGATGTTAGTAGAAAGGTTTTGTCATCTTCTGCTCTTTGTTGTGCATGCGTTACGTAAGAATCTTTGATTTACATACATACATACCTTTCTTTGCTTCGCTTTGCTTTGTTTTCTATTAATTTGGAAATGGCCGTCTGTCGAATGCTTTAATCAGTTTTAATATTATGTCAATATATAATTATATCATTGATATCACGATTTAACATGCAGATTTGCTTGTAAATTATATCTGATTTCCATTGAATATTAATTAATCGTGACAATGGTGCATCTCTAGTTTACGAAATGCGATTGTGACAAAAAGAAAATTGAAATAGAAAAGGAATGTTCGAAAATGCAATGCAAGCTAAAGTCGAAGCACAGCTGAGTTCGAATTTTCAGTGTTGACACATCCTGAGGGCTTAAGCAAGCTCCGCTAAAAAGAGCTATTAAATATAGCTATAAATCCCGCTAGCCGCTTGCAAAAGGTGGAGCTGACTGGGGCAAATAGCTGATTTGGCAACACTGATCAGTCCTTCATATTTCATTCGAATTCGAATGTGCGAAAAACGTAAAGCAAAGAACAATTCACTTTTTTATTTGTTTATTGCGGCAAAGCATCAGAATTTCCTTTAAATGCAATTCGAATTTAACCGTTAAATCAACAAACAACTTGCTGTAACGCATTGCACACAGGATGACAATGATTTTATTGACACATTGACATTATAACACACTTAAAAAGCGAAGTCATCTTATTACAACAAACGTCGTAAAAGGTTGCCGAAAAAGGGGCGAAAAGCAACGGTAACTTTTCAAGAGGTAAATACATGCAACCAGATGTATACAAGTGTGTGTGTATGTATATGTGTATTTTCGAACTTGCGTAAATAAATACGTATGTTTGTTTGTATGCATTGTGTATTTCAGTATTTTTTAAGTATTTATTTAACAGCACTTTTATTTTACTAAATATTTGTATATTTTGTGCAGAGCTAAGCTTTAGCTGCGGAAGTACGTGTTTTATTTACTTGTGAGCTTATTATTGGTTAAGATTTCTGGCTTTCCGTTGTTTTTTCTTCTCTTTAGTTCTGCGTGACAAATGTCGACAATTCTTTTTATTAAAATCTTAATTTTTAAACACGCATTTATTGTGTCATATTTTTTGTTTGTTTTGTTTCTTTAGGCTCTTCAGACTGTTAGACCTCGACGAAGTTCCGGCTGGCAAAGGCCGAGATAAATTAGCATGACGTGAATCAGCAGCTGAGACAAAATGTATTCTTTATGCCGCTTTCAATTAAACTGAAAAAATGGTACCTAAAAGATAACAGAGACAAAACAAAGCGAACAGCTAACGGATACCCTCTGTGGATGTGCTAACTCTCATAACTTGCGATAGAAGCGAATTTAATATCGATATGTGCAGGAAGAAACGCAATCGATGATTCTGAGCTGCGTGTGATCACTAGCATGTGAGGGCAAAGGACAAGAGCTATCGATGATTTGTCAAGTGCGTGCAACAGGCAGGCGTATTCACAGTGGTAACACAACAACAATAATATGACTAAAAATCCCCAAGTTTTCAAAAGATTCAATTTTAATTTTGATTCGTCTGCCGACTTGTTATGTGCTGCTACATAAATATAATAAAAGAAGAAAAAAAAAAAATCATATGTAAAACTCACTCACCTTGTGCGATGCTGCCGCTGACATAGCAAAAGACGATGAAGAAGCTGAGGCTGACGCTGAGGCTCCACAGAGGCGTCAGCAGCGACGTCGTCGGCGACGCCGGCAGTGACGCCCGCTTTGGCTTGACAGGCATTTTTGTTTTTTTTTTTATTGTTTTTTTTGTTTTTTTTTTTTGTATATTTTGTAGCTTAAAAGTTTTTTGTTTTTTCAATTTTGCAACTTGCTTGTAATTTTGTGTGTTTTTTTATCGTAGTATTTAGCAAACAATTTGTAATTTATTAGCAATTTATTTGATCGTTGAGTATATGCATTTTGTTTTTTTTTTTTAATTTATATATTTTTTTTATTTCACATTTAGCCAAATTTTAAGCTACTCGTTTAACTGGTTTTTATTTGATTTTATTTATTTGTTTGCTGTATATTTGAATTAAAAACACGCACACACATAAAATATTGGCAAAGAATTCGATTTACCGTTATAAAGTAATTATAAGCGAAATTATGATTTCATTCTTTTGATCGGAAAAAAAATATAAAGAGAATATTCAAAAAGTTCAAGGTTTATTTTGAGTGGTAAAAGGCAAAGAGCTAAATATGGGCAAGAATTCTATATGAAAATGCTAAAATTTGGTATTCGAATAAAAATATATACATATATGTATATATTTGATATTACAAAAAATTAATTTTTTAATTTAATTTAATTTTTAATAAATTTAAAATTTGTTTGCACATAAAACCTTATTTTATATGTTTTAATTCTATTTTTAAATTACTATACAATATATTGCATATACTAAAAATTATTTCATAGTTTTGTTTAAACAGAAAAAAATCAATTTTAAACAATTTTTTTTGGCTTTTTGCTTTGTCACTTTTATTTATAAACATTTGCTTGCAGCCATAAATTGATGCTAATTTCTTAAGGAAACACAAAAGGTGTGAAACATGTTTCAATCCCACTGTCCAGGCGCATTCAAAGAGAGAGAGAGAGAGAGAGAGAGAGAGAGAAAGAGATTGGGAGAGAGTGAGGGCATAAGAACAGCTATTGTTGCTGACCTTCGCTTATTACTTAATGTTTCTGCAGCTGTTGTAAGTTTTTAATTATTATTTTTAATTAATAGGTTTTTGTTTTGTGCTTCGGGAGGTCAGGCAAATCGAAAAGTCTATGCTAATTTCTCATTGGCTAAGAACATAAACAGAAGCCCATGCAGTGGGTGTTTTTAATTGGCCAGCAAGTGCAGTGAGGCAAAAAGTGCATAAAATGAAGAAGCGTGCACAGTGTGGCCACACAGCGTGATTCGAGTTGTACAAAAAAAACCAAACTTGATTTCAATGCAAAGTGAAATTTTCCACACATAAACAAATGCACACACACACATAAGTAGGAGCGCTTACAAACAAATTCGAAAACAACAACAGCAGCAGCCGTAATGACCGAGTGACTTTACTGTTAAATGAACAAGAGAAAGAGAGCGAGAGAAGGGAAGGGGGAGTGGGTTTTAGTCTGTGATGACGAGCGTAATGCAAAATTACGCGCTTTGCATAAAGATGACGACGAACGCACCGAATTCCGATTTGGAGCTGTGCTCTGCTAATGGAAACCGTTCGATGACCGAACAAACGAGCGATCGGCCATTAAGGTTGCGCCGGACGCACTTGCTCCACTCAGGCATTCACAAATACCAGTACACACTCACAAGCAATACACGCAAAACGCACTCGAATTCGAAGTCGAAGTCGAACCGTGGTCAACAACCGAGCTGAGACGCGTTTCGAATTGAACTGAAACTGAAGAATGGTAGCGCACGAGCGCAGAGCGAGCGAGCAGAGCGACAGCTAAAACACGTTTTAGGCATATGCAAGACAGCTTAAAGAGAGTGAAGACTGAGAGAGTGGGAGAGCGGGAGAGCCAAAAAGTTAAGCTCACAGCGCGTGGCTGCTTTTAGTACTCGCATTAGGCCAAGACATGGGCTGTATTGTCTTATTGTTTTGCAGGGTTGCCAAGACGTTCGATTATTAACTTGTTATATTGAAATATTTCTTGGCTAAGATAATTGAGACTTAAATTGATTTTGTTGCAAATCGCAATTGATATTTAAGATATTAATATGTTCCCAAACCTTCATTTATTTATTATCGATAAGATTTATTGGTTGGCTAAATTAAAATAAATAAATGTAATGTAAATAGTATTTGCTTTTTTCGAATAGTTCTAGATCTCTAGGGCACGTCTTAGTCATCACTCACTTAAGTTGACTGTGATGGGGCCAGAATAGCCAATACAACAACCGAGTATAAGATGCTACTTCGAATTTATTATGGCTACTTCTTGCGCACTTAGCGAAGCCACAAACCGCAAAGACAGCTTTTTAAAGTTTGAATAGGTTTGGGTAAGACTCTGTACAGAAATAAAAGCCAAATAAAGGAATTTCTGTTAAAATTAAACATTTAGAACATAAATATAGAGAATATATGTTTATTTATATATATTGATTTATTTACTTTATTTTTATTGTTTTATTTATTTATTTTATTTAAAATTTTTCGAAAATTGCTAATAGAAATTTAGATTTTATAATAAATAAAATTATTTATTATTATTCAAAAATTTAACAAAGTTTTCTTATTTTTTATTTTAAGTTTGAACGAAATATTGAAGTCATTTTGTTTTCGTTCTGTTTTGAAATTTAAATCTTCAGTGTTCTGAACCTGTTCTGAACGATTCGTTAAAATGAACTGCAGAGCTGGTTCTTTAAACACTGATCTGCACTAAAGTTCAATACGATAGTTAAGCCTGCCTTCAGCTGAACCATTAAATTATCGATATACTTAACGACTGGAGTCATTGCAATGTTCGTGTGACTTAATTGCTGCAACACATCTCTAGCTGTCTGCAGTTTGCTGATCCGTCAACGACGCTGCGACATAAGCGATGGGCTATCAGCGAGACGATGGACTATGGAAATATGCAAATGTTATGCGTCAGCTATCATGCATTCTGTTTCGACTGCAGGAAAAGAAACGGAAAACTGCGTCGCAGGTAATTTGTGCACCTGTAGCCCAGCGTATGCCAATGACTACGCCACTTTTTGTTGACCCGGCCTTCGCTTTCAGTCTCCCTCTCTCTCACTCGCATGCATATGTATGTGCGTATGTTTGTGTGCTTCGAAATTTACCGTTACAGCTTGAAGTTTTCGATATTCTCATTTGGCCGCTGGCAGCTGAAGTTGACAGCTTTGAGACAATTCTTCGCGCAATTTCTCTTGCAGCTTAAATCGAAATATTTGTGCCTGACATATTTGTTTTTGTTTTTTACTGTTTTTTTTTTTCTTTTCTATTTATGTGACACTTTCAGTTTTCATCTCATATTCTTCTAACTGCCTTATTTTCATGTCATTTCTATTTGTATAAAAAAGGCGCAGAAGATGAGCAACGAAATGAAGGAAAACAAAGACGGAAGCGAGTGAAGTCGACTAGGAGATACCCTAAAGTAGGCGTCAGATGTATTTATAATTAAAATTAAATTTTATATTGTTTTATACATGTTATAAATATAAATATTAATATAAAAATACTAAATATATATACCATATTATAATATGTAAAAAATGCATATATATGTACATTGAGGTTTTCAAGATAAACAGATTATGAATATATGTATATATATATTTTACCGCTATATATATACATTTTATTAATCTTAAATCTCATAAAGAGTATATTTGATTCAGCCCTGCCTGTTACATAAAGTACCTCAAAGAAAATATACTCTTTCACCATTGTGTTTAGGGTATTAAAAACCCGATTTATTTCGTGCATGTCTTTGACCTCGACAGTTACGCTTCCTTCTATGAGTAATTGTGTGTGGCGCTGTGTGTGAGAGAGAGGAGAGAGGGAGAGAGTGTACGTTGCTGTGTGTGTGTGTGTGTGTGTGCGTGTGTTTGAATTATTTTTTGGCAGCTCGAGCTTCTATAAACTCTCAAAATAAACTACTCTCTGACATTTAGGTTTTCCCTATGCAAACATAAGAATGTATAAACATAAATGCATAAATATATTCATACATACTTACATACATATACACACATGTATGTATGTATATGAATGCTAACCTATTTACATGCAAAATATAAACAGCATTCAGCAGTCGACCACAACCATTAGCCATTCAATCTTCAAAGACATTCAAAGTGGATTTACTAGAAATATATATTCTAAGAGTAAGTATATTCAGCTTGTCAGATGGGAAATTTGGCTTATTATACAATATTTAATTTGCCATACTTACTCAACTACTTAATTCGAATCCGAATTTACTGAGCTGCTGTTCTTCATCTCGTCTCTCCTTCTCGTTCTGATTCGAAGTCGAATCAGAATTCGAATTTACTCAGCAGCTGCTTAGTGCTTGATCGTGCATCTCGCTCTAATGTGTGCTCGACTATCGGCAAGTCTCCTTTAACAGACGATATCTCGGTGATAAAAAAGGATTTTAAAAAAAATGTAAAAAGGGTTTTAGAGGTGAGGAATATAAATTTCAATTACTATACTTACTGTTTTGAAAAAAATATAACTTGGGTGTTTTAGAACATCAAATAAACCCAAGAATGTGCCACGTCTCCAAAATCTCCGATTTAATTCCAGCTAAGAAGAAAAATAGAAAAAAAATTAGTGAAAAATAAAAAATAATAGAACGAAAAAAAAATAAATAAATAAGAAAAAACTTAATTAATTAAAAATAAATATATATAAATAAAATAATATGTAAAATATAATAATAATATTAAAATAAAAAATAAAAATATATAATAATGATAAATAAATAAAATATAAATAAATAAAATACAAATGAATCAAATATATATATTAAAAATAAAAATAAATAAATAAAAAAATATAAATTACTAACAAATAAAAAAATAAAAATAAAAAATAAATTATTTACAAATAAAAATATTAAAAATAAATAATAAAATACAAATAAACACAAAAATAAATCCAAAAAAAAAAAAAAAAAATAAAACAAAAAAATAAAATAGAAAAAAAATTTAATGTATTAAGTTTCTTGGCTAACAAATGAATTCATATTAATTTTCATTTAATGGCCAAGATAATGACACATTTTATAAATATTTAGTCGCTGGCATTTAGTGCAAATGGCGTGCTAAAACTTGCCTAAAATATTCCATTTACAAGTTCATAAAATGCGCCCCAATAAGTAGGCCACAAAAAATTCATAACTCAAACGCTCTTAGAGGCGAATGAGTGCCAAAAGTTGTCTAGCAACACGTACTAAACGCTCCCTTGTGGTAGTCCACTGTCTGCCCGATACTCCCCGGATGGGTATAATTTGTCATTATTGTGCATGCAGTCGCGTGGAACGGAGAACTCCACAAAAGAAAACTTGGCCAACAGCTTGAAAAGTTGGTGGCCAAAAAGAAAAACTGTGGGAAGCACTCTAAGTTGTCATTATTGAAGCTGGTCAAATCGCGATTTCAGCTAGAGAAAGTAAAAAAATATTTATGACGTATGATTTGCATTGGGTTGAATGGATTATCTATTGATAGCTCTCAGTAACTGTGGGCTGGAACATTGATTTCTTGAGCAGAAATAGAAGCATTAGAGAAGAGAGTTTTTTATATACAATATGTTTATGTTTATAGTAATGTATGCAATAATAATATATCTAGCTTTAAGATCAGTCATAGATATCATATATGGAATATATTTCATATATGTACTATGGGCTAGAAATCTCTGGGCTATATTAAAAAAATTTTATATTATAAATATTTACTTTTATTATATTATAGTATTTTAGTATTTTTTATATTTTGTTCGTACTATATTTAGTATTTTTATAAATTTGTTTGTATTATTTTTGTTTTATTTTTACTATTTTATATATTTTGTTTGTATTATTTTTTTTTAGTATTTTTATAATTTTGTTAATATTTTTAGTTTTATTTTTAGTGTTTTTATAATTTTGTACATATTATTTTAGTTTTTTGTTAAATTTTGTTTATATTATTTTTTAAAAATATTTTTGTAATTTTGTTCATATTATTTTTAGTATTTTTGTAATTTAGTTTATAGTATTTTAAATTTTATTTTTATTTTTATAGTATTTTTAATATTTTTCTTACATTGTTTTAGTATTTTTTAAATATTATTTAAGTATTTTTAATTTTATGATGCATGCTATATACATATATATATTTAATAGAAATTTCAGTTCTATCTCAATTTTTGCCCACAATCTCTTCTCTTTTGCCCATATTCCAATATGTCCAACTGACAAAGTGTTCCCCCATTGGCTCCACGTTCCCTCAGTTGCTCCAAATTGTTTCTAGACTTCATTCAGCTGTCGTGAATTCACATTAATCGTTAGCTCAGCTTAGCCAGGCTTACTGCCAGCAGCAACAGCAACAACAACAACAACAAAGTAACCAATTGTCAAGTATTTTGCCTTGTCATATGCGCAGCTTTACAGTTTAAAGCGAAACCTTAAGAGTGAAAAGCGAACAGTAACAGCTAAAGTGCACTCAAAGACACATTTCAGCCATAAACTGCACTAAAGTTGGCAAAATAAAAGTCAAGTTTAAGGTTGCTAAAACCACAATGTCTACTTAAGATGCGCAGCTGTCAGCGATAAAGATCTACAATAGTTGCTGGACTTAAATCTACTATATGTATATATAATATATAAGTATATGATTTAAATATATTTTTTTATTTCATTATTTATTTGTTATGTATTTTAAGGCCCATTTTATATTATTTTGTAGCAAAAATATTAAGCCTAAATTTATTTTCTGTTTAATAATTTTATTTTAGGCTTTAAATACATTTTTAAATACATTTTTTAATATTTCTTGAATTTTATTATAATTTACGCATATATTTTTGTATGCATTTATGTATAGTTTTAGTTTTAATTTTTTTACTTTTTATATTTTAATTTTATATTTTGTTATGCGTTTGAAACATATTCAGTTTTATAATTTTTCATATTCAATTTAACGGTATTAAACTGCTTTTACTGTTTTAAAATTTATAGAATTTAAAGTTTGAAGTTTTTTAAAAATTATTTTATTTAATTATTTTTTATATTATTTTTTAAACACATGCCACTTTTAAGACTTTTCTACAATTTAATTAATTTATATTTGACATTTTAGTTTTTCTTTATTATTATGTCTTTATTATTCTTTATTTTTTTTAAATATTAATTTTTTATTTTTAGTATTTTTGTATTTTTTATTATTTATTATTTCTTATTATTATTATTTTTTTATACTTATTTTTATTTTTGATTACTTTTTATTATTTAATTTTTTAAATTTCTTTTTAATTTTTTATTACTTTTTATTTTATATTAATGATTGATTTAATTTTTTTTTATATTGTATTAAATTTTTGTCAACTTTTTTTTTTAAATATCTCTGTTTCTTTAGTTTGATTGCTTAAGATGTTTATGCTAAATTTATGCTAAACAGCTTCGGTTTAGTTGTGCAGTGAAGCGTTTTCCTTGGGAAAAGCTCGCAGCCTTTTCGCCAATTTGCTTCGACTGTCAATATATTTATGTTATAGCCAAACATATTCTGGAAAAGTGGTTCAATTTATGCTCTCTCCAATCAAATTTATTTGGTTTTCTTACGAATTTGAAATTCACGTGGGGAAATGCACGACTAGGAAATGCCCTAACTTGGTATATTCTTGATATATTATTATTAGATATTTTCAGCTGACGCATACAATTTCACGTAACTAATCGAGCCCATTCGCTGACTAAATTTCTGTATAAAAATGATTGAACCTCTCGCTGATGGCGAATAATTTGATTGAGAAGGGTTTTTCCACCCGTTTCCTGTTTATCCTCAACGCACACAATCAAATAAAATCGCCGATGCGCATAAGTCTTAAAACAAAACAAAACAAAACAGAGAGCGAAAAAATAACGGAAAACAGTTATTTATCAGCATTTTTCAGCACTTTCGCTTTTGCTTTTGCTTTTGCTTTAAGCCCAAAAGCAAAGTTGCCAAAAAACTTTGTGGGACTCACGATTTCGGCCAATGGCAAAATGTCTTGGACTCCAAATTAATTAAACAAGTGTCAGAGAGTTTTTTCAGCTATACGGACGCTAAAATTTCGATGAGTCATATGGAAAATGTTTCCAGTTTGTAAGGGCAGTTGGTAATACCCTTTAAGGGCTTACATCAAATCAATATATGTAAAAAAAAAAATATATATATATAAAAAAAATATATGAAATATATATCAAAAAAAAAAAAATATAAAAAAAATATATAAAAGAATACACAAAAAATAATATATAAGAAAAAATACATAAAGTTTTATATATTTTTTATATTTTTTCTTTTGTATTATTAAAATATATAGAAAAAATATATAAAAAATATGAACAAAAAAAAGTTAAATAATTTTATAAAAATATATGTATATGTATATAAAAATTATGTATAAAAATATATTTAAAAAAATGCAGAAAAAAATATATGAGAAAAATATATATCTAAAAAAAAATATATATATATATATATATATATATATATATATATATATATATATATATATATATATATATATATATAAAAGTAAACTTAAAAAAAAATATACAAATATATAAAACAGCCTAAAAATAAAATATAATATCTTTAAGAACCGCTTTAAAAAAATTAATTAAAAAACTGCAACTAAATTCAAATTAAATAATAAATGAAATTGTAATAGCAAAATACAAAATGAATAATAAAATACATTTTATTATAAAATATAAATATATAATAAATTATGTAAAAATTAGTAAATAAATAAATTGTAAATATAAAAATGTTCTCGTTAAATAATTAAATAAATTAATTATAAAATGTATAAAATCAAATTTAATTAGACAACAAATGCATAATATATATAAATATTATTATGAAGTAAATAAATAGTAAACGAAATATATAGAAAAATATTCTAAATAAAAATATTTGATTTCCTAAATAATAAAAATAAATTGTTTTATTATTTTAAAAAAATATATATATAAGCAAATATTATTAATAGTTTCTGTTCAATCAAATATAATTTAAAAATTGGTTTCATCTCAGTCCAAGCAATAAATTTAGTTGACCCAATTTATATAAGCCATATAATACTTTAACAATTTTCCGACTTGCAACCTTTGATTTTCACTTTTTAGTGTTTGTTTTTTTCTCTCTCTCTCTCTCTCTCTCTGAGACTTTATGGGCGCTGTAAAAAATGTGAACACTGAATTTTGTGAATGGTTTTTCGTTTAGTTTTGTGCGCACTAATCTTGACGCTGTGACAATCCGGGCGAATGTCCTTTTTATTGTTTAACGAATTTGAACTCATGTGTGTGTGAGTATATATACATATATATCTTTGTATATGTATGTGTATTGTGTCTACATTTATGAGCTGGGAGCTGGGCGCTGAGAGCTTTCGCCATTTGCCACTTTGGCTGTGATGCGGGTCGCCTAGTTATACGAGTCTCTATTTTTATATGCTCTCTAAAGTTTTGCCTCTGCTTCTGCTTCAGCTTCTTTTTTCTCTTCTTGTGCTTCCTTTTATTTATATTTGTGGCAGCCATAAACGCAATCAGCCTAAAATTCGCATTTTGATAACGGCTACAATTTGAGTGAAAGGTTTGTCCTGGCATATCCTTCAGTCTGTCCTGTACAGGCTTAACTCGTTCGAGTGATCTTCATTTAAATAATTATCGCCAGGCTGGGGCTAGGCTAGGCTAGGCTAGGATTGGCTTAGGCTGCGGCTTGATGACTGTCAGCCCTTGTCACACGAGGCGTATGCTTGATGTTGTCTCTGCTGCAATTAGGTACGCATGAGGCCGCCCCCAACCACCACCCGATGCGGCCAGGACCGCCCACTGCGCTTGGCCCGCCCAACCGATGAAATCTGGCTAAGCCCGCGCTGGTCACTTGGGCTACTTTTGACCAAGAGGCAATCAAGTTGTAAATGCCTAAAATAGACTCGAACTAGAGCCGAAGGAATGTCCATGTGGGGGGTGGCTTTGACTGCCACAGGCTTATCATAAAGGGCAGCTGCGGAGGTGGGCGTGGCAGAAGGAGTGTTATTTCAGCTTAATATATATGGCAAGTCAGCAGGTGATGATTTTTCCGTTGTGGTGCGTGATGCTGCCCCAAACGCCAGCTTTAAATGGAGCGTGTTAAATTGTGAATCGTGCCATTGTGAATGCCCAAAGAAACTTCGATTGAGATTTATCGAGTGGGCTTAATTGATATTTGTGTGGCATGTGCTTAGGGTGGCCTCAAGTGGCGCGTATAAGACAGAATATTGAAAATCTCAGATGAAGTTATAGAAGTTCTATATAATCGGGGCCAAAATCAGATTTATAAAGCCATTCATTTGATTTATATACATTATACGGCATTTGTATACCCTATACCAAATAAATAATGGCAGCTTAGGCTAATATAAACATATATGATACCCTATACTGAACTGAAGTGGGTATATTGTATTTATCAAATATGCGATTTTAGACAAATTTGTCTAACATTTTATACCTTATATGCATGAAAAATGGAATTTCAATACAATACTTGCATTTTGTATACCCTATAATTATTTAAAATGTGATTTTAATCTAATATACAGGCTTTGTATACCCTGTATTGGTATTAGGCATTGCGCCTATCTTGATTGTAATCTTAAATTCATTAAGACAATGAATGCATTTAAGAAAAAACATTATACCCTGATTTCCCATTTTCAATGGGTTCAGGGTATAAAAAATACAATTTAAATACCCTGTAAACCGAATAAAGTATTTCGCTTCAATGACAACTCCTTCTATGACATCAACTGACAAAATAAGTATATATAATATATTTAAAATGAGCCTTCAAGTAAAAACAGGGTATAAGCTAGTCGAGTATATCCATTTAAATCTATCTAGTTTACAAAAAACAATTACAAATCAAACTAAAAAAAATAAAAGCAATAAATTAACTAAATTCTGAGCTAAAAATTGGAAGTTCTTAAAGATAAAGCTCTTATTCCTTGATTCTCGTCAACTTTGAAGCTCTCTCTCTCTCTCTCTCTATGGCACAGCAATCGCTCCATACGGCCCGTTCAATGTAATATTCTAATACCGTAAGTGTTTGTCCAATCTCAATAATTCCGATTGAGTGACGTGCCCAACGTGCATTGTATTTGTATGCGTATTTGTATCTCTTCATAGGTATTTATATACGTAGCTGTATTTAAAATGCATAGCCAGCTGCCGGCGGCGTCTGCGTGGGCGTTGTCTTGGCGACAGGCGGCAGGGAAGCCGATGTCGTCAGCGGGCGAGCTAACGGGACTACGTGCCTAAACTCGGGCACACGCTTTAAGGCAAGAGAGACTGTGTGTATGTGTGTGTGTGTGAGTCTCTTTGTATGTGTGCGTCGCCCCAAAAGTGCCCTCACGCTTATTGAGTGCCAATTTTTATGTCGTTAATGCGCCTCTAGATGAGTGAGTGTGTCACTGTGTATGTGTGTATATGTGTGTGTGAGTGTGCCTGTGTGTGTCTGCTAGATTAAGCTGCCTACTTTGCTCTCTCTCTCTCTCTCTCTCTCTCTCTCTCACACGTCATCTCCCTCACTATGCTGTGCGTTTGCCTGCTGCTTAGCGCAATTTACGATAGCAACTTCTCATCAGCTTCTGTTTCTGCGTTGCCTGCTGACTCTCCCTCTCCTTCTTTTACACCTTCTGCCTCTGCCTCTCTCCTTCTAACACTCGACGAACTTCTTTTCGCATTCCGCTTTGCACCTTGCGGTTTTTGTGTTTACATTTGCGCTGTGTGTCTCAAATCGTTTTATTTATTTGCTACAGTTGGCGACTCACACCAAGAGCGAATTCCACTCTCCCGCTCTCACGCTCTCCCATCCATCACACTCTTTCCATCTCCCTCGCACACACAGCAATGGGCTGATTGCTACAGCATTCACACATATGTTGAAGTCTGCAGCAAGTTGGCATTATTATTATTGTTATTGTGCCTGTGTGTTTGTGCGTGTTTTATTTGTTTGTGTTCCATTTGTTATTGTATTCCCGTTATGGCTTCTCTAACTGTTGTTGTTATTGCGCTTTTAAGTGTCGACTCACTTGGCGCGTTCCTTAAATGAATATTAATGGCCTTTCGAATACGTTTATAAATAATTAAATACATTACGAATAAATCATTTTAATGGATATACACTTAATTTTCACCTGTTTTTATACATTGACTCTCGCGCTTAATGCCAAATCAATGTCAGCAGCAAAGTGATGCCCAAAGCCACAGCGGCTCGCATTGCCTAGGTAATCGCTTTGGGTTCAGTTGAGGCTTCCGAGAAATTTGTAAGTGCTCGGACAAAGTTCTGAGAAACCCAAGGAAAGTATAACCAAAACAAGATGATTTTGAAGTTTCTTAAGGTTATCGAATTACCTTTGAAATACATACATATGCTTAAATAAATTGGGTTCGAAAATGATCCTCAAAATGTGCCACGCGCAGGCTTAAAAAAACCACTCTTATAGAAATTTCGAGATGTCTAGAAAAATACCACACCTGTACTACTGCAAGAATCCAATCTATTTTTAAATTTATAAATTAAAGGCTAAATTTGCCCTAAGAAACACGCCCCATCCCAAAATTCGAACTCGTGTCACAAGCATTGGCAGGCAGCACCTTACCCACAGCGCCACACTCTAGCTACGTGAATAATTGCAAAGCTAAAACAGCAGCTGTGACAAATACAACACAATCTCAATGGCTTGCTATTAATAGAACTCCAATTAGAATGAGTGCAGTTGTATGTGTGAGTACTGGAATTCTGTGGGAATCTAATTGCAGCTCAGTTTGGCCAATGTGTCTAGACGTTTGCTTTAATAACTTCCATGATACTTGGGGATTCGATTGAAATTTTAAAGAGTGAATTCATAAAGCTGTAAAGAATATATAAAAATAAAAAATACATATAATTGGGTAGAGTTCTGATTTAAAAGTGTAAGCAAAATTCTGAAATATTTTTAGCAATGAAAAAATATTTAAATAAATATAAAAAGTATTAAATAATTTAATAAAAAACTTTTATTAAAAATCGAATTTAGCAGTTAGCCTTGCTTGGCATTTCCACAACTTATGCTTAAATTTAAGCTTATGAAATTGCTTTAAATTGATAATTTTGTGGCTGATATTGAACCAGAATTTCAGCTCTGCTGCGTAAGACAATTTGGTTAATTAAATTTGATTTGCAAATTTGATAGCCACTTGGACAACTAATTAGTGTGGCGGAAAATTCGAGTCGCGCGCTTCGCACGTAACACGAAATTGCACGACAATTGCGGCAAGCTGAATTAATAGATAGCAACGGAAATGAGCGCGGATAGAATTGAAATTCAAAACCGCAAGCCGTAATAAAAATAAGTCGGTTAGCATTTGGGACAGTTGATAAGGCCACGGGCCACGGGCCAAGAGGATGAGCCACTCGACGCAGCTTAGCCAAGCGACAGCCAGATTTATATTTTTTTGTAATAAGTTGAGCAAAATGTGGCATTTGCCGGTTGCCAAGCGAGAAGTGAACTCAATCTGCTGCTGCGGATGATGATGATGATGGGGATACTCAGCTGCTGCTGTTGATTTCATTTCATGTTTGACTGTCACAGCATTAAAGTTGATTTAAGCTAATTGAGAAGCGAAAGTAGTTTGCCTTTGCTGTTTAAGCAAACACTGCTTAAAAGCCCGGCCCCGGCCCGGCCCGCACCTTGTTTGCATGGGCCAAAGCGAATTAATCACTTCGCTCCGCTTATCTTATGGCTTATGACCGACCCAAAATTGGCCCTTTGACGCTCCCATTTCCGTTGCTCCCCTTTTTCATGTTTACCTTTAAAGTTAACGCCTTAAATTTTATCGATACAGCGCCAAACAACAATAATTTCAGTGTGCTTCGCCCGCACAAAGGGTAAGCGCTCAAAAGTAGGCAACACTTTTTGATCAACCAAAATTGTACACGAATTTTACATTTATTGGCAACAATCAAATCAAATCTTGTCATTTACAACAAATACATACTCATATATAGATGTAAATATATATTTACATTTAATAATTGGTCTATGTACAGGGACACAATTTGCTTGGCTTCGAGTCTTAAGCCTAACTATTTTGATTAGCATAAAGCCGACCGCAGCGGCTGCACGACTAGACATGAAAAACACATTAAACTACATTTAGTTAATGCAACAACAACAACGACAAACAAGCTTCACTAAAACTAAAAGTCATCAAGCTCGTGTGGGCTGTTCCACAAATCGTTTTCGCCGCCAAAGCAATTTGGCCAAGTCTCCAGAGGGCCTTTAAGTGCTGAATTGGTTACAATTTCGTTGCTTAGTTTAAGTTTAGCTAAAAAGACAAACTTTTTCTATATATATTTACTCTGACTTATCTGCATTTAAAATTCTTAGTGCGCTTGCTCCACACGCACATTTTTCTTAAAATTCTCATTTTTGGAACATATATATTTGATTTATGTAAAAGTTTTAGTTTCTGCTGCTGCTGCTGCTGATGCTACTTCATATTTCCTGTATACTCCGTGGGGACATCGATCTGCTTAGTTTAATGGCGACTCCTGCAGCCGCTGCGACAGCTGTGCTCCCTTGGCTGGACCGAAGGCGCCGAGGGGCGTGAACTCGTAGCCAGCTGAAGGCTCGGCTGGTGGTGCGGCCATGTTGGAGGCTCCGTTGGGCAGCGTCGTAATTGTTGTCTCCTGCAAGCGACAGCTGCTGTGGAGAGTTGGCTTAGCTATCACCTCTATAATGACCCATCCTACCCAGACTCACCTTTTGAGCGTTGTGCTCTGGTAGCAGGAGTGACGCGACTGATAGCGCTTCGAGGCTGTGCTGGTCAGCGAGGTGTTGCGATGCATGCAGAAGGTGTCGTTGTGCTGATTCCGCTTCTTGCGACGTCCGCTGATGCCACGACAGAAAAGATATCTGGCGATGATAAGAGAAGGATAAAGAACCAAAATACGATTGTGAATTGAAATGAGATTGCTCAAAATATATGCCTGAAAATTGGATGAGTTCTGTTTGGGATTATGTGGAAGTTGCTCGGGCAGAAGTATTTAGTTATTGAATTTAATAGTATTTAATATTTAATTTTAATTTTATATTTAGATTTTATTTAAATTTCATTTTTATACTTTTAATTTTAATACTTTGAAACATTTTATAAAAGTTAACAAAAATAAATTTATATATTATACAAATTTAAAAATTATTTTAACATTTTTTTTAAAAATTGTTTCAAAATATTTTTACTAATTTTCAAAATTAATAAAATAAATTCTAAAAATTATAGAATACATTCATAACAAAAATTAAATAGTCAAAATATTTTATTTCTTTTATTTTTATTATTTTATAATTTATCTTATAATTTTCAGAATATAAAATTATATATATTATATTATATACAAATTTGTTATTTTTGCTTTGTATAAAAATAGTTGTTGAACATATTTTTTTTTAAATTTTTGTAGATATTTCGTACAGTTAAAAAAATGCTTTAAAAATTTAATATATATTAAAAGATTTATAAAATATTTTAAGCAAATGCAAATGATCAAAATTCAAATAATCAAAATATTTTAAAAGAAATATATTATATTAAACAATTATAAAATATTAAAATAATTTTAAAATATTTTTATAACATTTTCAAATAGTTCAAAATTATTTTAATATTTTTATTAAAATTTTTAGAGTACGTTTTTTTTTTTAAATTTTGTAATGAAAAAAGTAAAATATATAAAATGATTTAAGTTTTAAAAACAATGTAGTTTTTATATTTTTAAAACTTAAATAATTTTATATATTTTACTTTTGTAAATAAAATTTTAAAAAATTCAAAATATTAAATGTTAATTTTAATTTTTATGACATATATTCCACAACTTTTTATATTATTTTTGCTTCATAAAAAATGCTATAAATATTTATCTATAAATAAATACGAGTTGGCCAAAAGCTCATTTGATGTTTGGCAATGCGGAAGGCGCAACGAAAACAAAAGCAAAACTTCCATCAGAATCGCAATCAAAACTCAGCCAAACTTTCAGGCGCAATCCCAACTGTTGTGTTATGATATATGATGAAATGTTAGAGAGGGAAGGAAAGAGTGTGGGAGAGAGAGAGAGGGAGAGGGAAATGCAAGTAGCGAACAGAGAAAGTTTGTCAAGTGTTTTGTGTGATTCGATGTTGCGTGTTGGTTGCTTGTTAGTTTATGTGTTATAGTTATAGAGAAATAGCAGGTTAGGCTTACGCTTACAGTAACAGCGATTACAGATTTATCGGTAATCGGTTTATCGACTATTCGACTATTGTTATTAAGCTGTTATTCTGCTGCAGTGATGTGTATGAACAAATACCTATTGAAATGCTTGCGAAACGCCCCGCTCACGAAGTAGAGAGCCACCGGGTTGGCGCAGCTGTTGGCAAAGGACATGCAAAAGCCAAAGATGCGCAAGACATGCCAAAACGTATTATAATCCTGTTGTGCTGTCGGCCTGCAAACCGGAAAAGGGAAGAACGAAACAATATATGTAGTATATCGATGCATGGAACTAATGGAGACATAATCCGGCGTCAAGTTCGAAATTGATTGACCAGAGCGCCAAGGGTCCTGCTCCTGCATTACTCATACGCAGTGTGGGCATTACTCATACGCCCCGCGCGCGTGTGTGTGTGTGTGCAGTCAATGTTATCTGCATGACTGAGTGCCGTTCAATGGGTTGGTCGAGAGAGAGAGAGCACTACACATTCCTTAATCCCCTTGGCCTCCGACTGCTGCTGTGTTGGCTAAAAGTCAGCACTTACCAATAGTAGAACCATAGAAAGAAGACGTGATAAGGCAGAAAGCAAATACCAAAGATAACAACGAACGCCAGCACCGTGACGGCGACCTTGCGACGCGCTCGCACCTGCAAAACATTCAAATTCAATAATAATAAATCTGTTAGAGACCAAATTCCAAATTCCCATTGAATATTCAATTGGGCTTATTTATGCGCAAGCTGCGCGCAAATCATCTCCCCACTCAATGATGCTGGCCATATTGCAGAGTAAAAAAAAACATCAAAAAATATTCAATTTATGGCTCAAGCCAATATCGTTCCATATTATTCAATTTGTATTTATATTCAATTTATAGAGAGATTGCGAAAATTGTTTTAAATGTTTTACGCAGTTTTCGCTGTCGCTTGTTTATCTATTGAATTAATCGAATTGCCGATTTCGATTTGATAATATAATTATTGAACAGGTGACAGAGTGCGCTAGTTGGCTATGACTGACTGGCATATACCCTGCAATCGGTTGTTTGATTTGATGAAATTTGTGAATTTAATAATAAGTTAAATATTTAAATATTGGAAAAAATATAAAATATTTAAAGGAAATTCTATTGCAGTCGGATACTCCCGACTTGAGTACTCTATTTTGCTTATGAAAATTTATTTATACTTACAGACAGAAGACATGCACTGACATAATTGTATAGCAGGAAGATCGTAATAATATATGCGGATAGTATATTTTTATATGCGGATAGTATATTTTAATATCCGGATAGTATATTTTTATATCCGGATAGTATATTTTTATATCTGGATAATATATTTTTATATCTGGCAAATATATTTTTTATATCTGGATAAAATGTTTTTATATTCGGGTATTCTATAGTATATCCGGAAAGTCTATAGTATATGCTGATAGTCTATAGTATACGTGAATCGCATATTTTTATATCCGAATAGTACATTTGTATATCTGGATAATATATTTTTATATCTGGATAATATATTTTTATATCTGGATAATATATTTTTATATCTGGATAATATGTTTTTATATTCGGATATTCCATAGAATATTCGGATAGTCTACAGTATATGCGGATAGTATATTTTTATATCCGGATCTGTATAGTACATTCGGATAATATATAGTGCATCATATCTCATTCGATAATTAAAAAATGTATTATCCTATCTTTATCCAATAATCTCCATCAATTACTATCAATCCCATAACTCACCTGGCGCACAGCCCCCTGCATTTCGCCTGGCACACTCGCCGAGTACATCAGATGCAGCGCAATCAAGACATAGAAGGCGGCAATGATGACCAGAGGTATGGCATAGTAGACCAGAAAGTGCAGCATGACCATCAGCTTGGCATAGTTCTCGCCCCAGGCTTCCGGATACGGATAACAGATTACAATCGATTTCCCTAGGTTAATGCCAAGGGGCTATAAACAAGAGAACGATAAAAAAGGAAGTTCAAGTTAGTCTCTGAAATTCCACTCACCTTCAAATTGCTGCCAATGAGCGCAGGAATTCCGCAGACAATGGCCAATAGCCAAATGGATACAGCTATGGCTAGGGTCATGCGCGTGGCTCGTCGTCCTCCGCCTGCAGCATGGCATGGGCAAATCCATCAATAAAGTTAGCTAGTAAGCGGTGCTTCACTTACCATGAGCATGAAACTTGCGCAGCGGATCCACAATGGCAAAATATCGATCACTGGAGAGCGCCGTAAGCGTAAAGACCGAAACTCCAATGGAGACATCCTTCATGAATTCCGAAACGCTGCACAGAAAACTGCCCCAGGGCCAATACTCGAAGGTGTAGACGGTGGAGACCAGTGGAACTGTTGTCAGTATAACAAGCAAGTCAGCCAGGGCCAGGGATAGGATGTAGCTATAAGGATGAAGAGAGAAATGTGTTATTAGAAATCTGTATTAGAAATTATACTATATATATAGGATAAATGTATAGGATAATATATTTGGAAGACTTCATGACCCCAACTCTTAAAACATTCGAGATATATACAATAGTAATAGACAATAGGACGGGCGGAGGTACAAATTGGGAGATGGCTAAACGGACCTCCGTCCACGACAGACGGATGAAAGGATGAGAAGAGAGACGGGCGAGGGGACGGACGGATAAATCAACAAACGCGAGTACGGATAATTACACGCGCTGATGGAGGAGCAAACAAACAGGCGTACAAACTGATGGATGATGGCTGAGGGTCGAGTGTTACATAGACAAATTGATATATCAACGGAGCGGATCAAATCGAATCGTCAGCTAATTCTGGGCAACAATCTGTGGCTTGGGCCAAGCAAAGAGAAATCGAGATATAATTTACTTTAGCTGAGCAAAAATCAAATGGGGAAACTTTTAAAGCGCAAAGTGTGTGAGGCCCTCATGAATACTCGCTTGAACTGAGCTGAGCTAAGCATGCTGACCCTTCGAATGCCTCGCCCATAGGTCGCCCGCACGTGTTTCACTCGGCTGATTTATGTAGCTCAACTTTAGTCAAATTTTCGCATCCTTTGCCATGGCCCATGTAAAACAATTTCGTCGGCTCGCGCTGATAAAATTGATTTATATGACACTTTATTAAGCATAAAAGAAGCAGCAGCAAAAAGAAAACAGAAAACAGCAAAAAAAGATGCCCAAAGTGCTTTTGACGTTTTAGCAGAACCGAAAATCTCTTTGCTTCAGCATTAAAGTTCATATTTTTTGCGACTTTTCGTTTTGATTTGATGTTAAGAGCATTTTCAATCAGATTAATTTTTTTTTTAAGTTTTGTTTGAAGACTTTTATAAGAGCCTTTGAAATGTAAATTAAGAGAAATCTTCATTTTAAATGGAAAGAATGTGGGTTGATAGTATTTATTATAGGATGGAATATGTAAAATATGAATTTAAAAATTTAAAATAAATATTTGGATATTTGAAAAAATAATTTAATATTATTATTTAAAATATATAAATATTTAAAAGAAATACTTTAGTATTTTAAATAAATATTTTGATACATAATATTATTATTTGAATATTTAAAATAAATATTTTGTGTACATTCAAAATAAATGTTTTAATATTTTAAATAAATATTTTAAACTTTAAATAAGTCTTTTATCTAAATAAATATTTTAAATAAATATTTCAATATTTTAAATATTTTAATATTAAAATTAAATTTTTCATATAATTAAAAATTAAAATAAAATTTCAATATTTAAAATCAATATTTGAAAAATAAAATATTTATAAATATTTATAATATAAATAATTTTCTCAATATTTTAAATGAAGTTATTTATTTTTAAAATTATTTAAAATATTTTAAATAAAAATTTGTGTCATAAGAAATATTTTTAATAAGCTTTTAACTTAAGTTCAAATACAACCAAAATATCCCAAGTATAAATAAATCGGGAAAATCTAGCAAATTCTCTAGCAAAACATTAAAGGAATCCAAGAAATTTCTCATTATATAATAATTTCATGCAGACAAGAAGTCATTATCTCTATAAGACATCTATAACAAGTTTGTAAAGCTCCTCCAACACACTCTCAAGACTAATATAATTTCAAAATATGTATATTTAAACAGAAGTATCCCTTGGCGACATATGTGAAGCAGTCGCATTACAGCATTCAGAATTGCATCCTTTATTCGGGCTATGAGCTCATGTTGCTATTGCATCAGTGTGGCACGTGTAAGTTCGCAATAAATATGGTGCATGTGGCACGTTGTTTGTGCAACAGCAAATTACATTGCAGCTGCACGATTGATAAGCATCTGGCAACTGGTATTTGGGCAGAGTCTGAAAGGACCCAACTGAGATTCGCCATTCGCTGTCTCGGCCAAGAGATGCAATTCCAGTTTATTGTGATCAGCTGACATTTCCGGCTGCCAGCGAATAAACGAGTTTTATATAAGAAACGTGAGTGGACAGTGGCAAGTGGCAAGTGTCCAATGCCCAATGCCCAATGCATTTGGCTTTTGCTGTTGCTTTTTGCGCCATCATCATGTATTACGTCTCATAGACGTCGCAGTTAATGGATCTACATAATTAATTACTTGATAAATTAGCTTGGCATTTAACACACAAGCGCAAAAGTGCGGACGGACAGAGTCAAGGATTTTATATGTATTTTTTCTATATTTCATTTTGTATATTAATATTGTTATATTTTAGTATTTTTATATATATATATTATTTTTTTAATATTTTCATATTTTTATTGTTTTATATTTTTATATTTTTTTTTATTTTAATATTTGTATGTTGTAATATTTTTATATTTTTAAGTATTAATATTTTCATGTTTTTATATTTTAACATTTTAATATTTTTATGTTTTTATGTTTTTATATTTTTATACTTTAATATTTTTATATTTTTATTTATTAATATTTTATGTTTTTATATTTTAATAATTTTATGTTTTAATATTTTGTTTGTTTTAATATTTTTATATTTAATATTTAAGTTAATTTTTTTTATAATTTATTTTATATTTTTGTAAAATTTAATCTTCCTTTTTTAATATTTTAATTGCCTTCTTTTGGTCTGTAGATGGGCGTCTTCTCAGCGCTTAAGTTAAAGTTTTCAGTTTCACGCAGAAAACTTTCATTTATTGAGTTGTTGCCAGAGCCTCAAGCGGTTCATTGATGAAAACTTTTAGTCGGAATCTTCATTGAAGGCTTTCCTCATTCAATGCAATTGATAGCAGCTAATTAGTTTATTTTTTTCCCACAAACTATGAAGAAATTTAATACCAGTCTACAAAGTGAAAAGCTTCCAGGAAATTGATTTTATATTTAGTAGAGTGCTCCCATTGCTGTCCATTCACCTGTTCATACCTATTGGAGCGAGAGTCTTATAAATTTAAATTTTAAAAATTCAAGTGCTTAAAGTACTGATTTTATGTTTCTATATTATAAACACCTGGTGAAGTTTTTTACTGATTTGCTTTTATGAATATTCCTAAGCTGATTAGAAACATCAAAATTGCATCGATTTTTGTTTTAAAGCTTATTGAAAGCGTGAACTCAAGTCTTTTCCATTTGGCATCAGCTGTCACAATATTTTTACATGTTTTTAACGTTTGCTGTCATAAAATTTGAATATGGCCCTAATAACAACCAAGTGCTCGACTAAGATATGCCCTTCACTGGGAGGAAGAGTACGCCAAGCGAATCAATCACAAAAGCAAAGCTGATTGAGTTACGTTAACATACTTCATTGTTAGTGCGATAAGAAAAATATCACTACGTGAAATAGTATAATAAACAAGTCGAGGCTGCTGCAGTTGACATTTGACTTGACTACTTGAAATTCTACTACAATATTAATAATAATCTTTTATTTTGTTAAAGTCTTTTAATATTTTAAAGTCTTTTAATATTTTTAAGTCTTATGGTAATTCAAAGTCTTTTAATATTTCAAAGTCTTTTAATATTTCAAAGTCTTTTAATATTTTAAAGTCTTTTATTAATTCTAAGTCTTTTAATATTTCAAAGTCTTTTAATATTTTAAAGTCTTTTATTAATTCTAAGTCTTTTAATATTTCAAAGTCTTTTAATATTTTAAAGTCTTATGGTAATTCAGTCTTTTAATATTTCAAAGTCTTTTAATATTTCAAAGTCTTTTAATATTTTAAAGTCTTTTAATATTTTAAAGTCTTTTAATATTTCAAAGTCTTTTAATATTTCAAAGTCTTTTAATATTTCAAAGTCTTTTAATATTTTAAAGTCTTTTAATATTTCAAAGTCTTTTAATATTTCAAAGTCTTTTAATATTTCAAAGTCTTTTAATATTTCAAAGTCTTTTAATATTTCAAAGTCTTTTAATATTTTAAAGTCTTTTATTAATTCTAAGTCTTTTAATATTTCAAAGTCTTTTAATATTTTAAAGTCTTTTATTAATTCTAAGTCTTTTAATATTTCAAAGTCTTTTAATATTTTAAAGTCTTTTAATATTTTAAAGTCTTTTAATATTTTAAAGTCTTTTAATATTTTAAAGTCTTTTCATATTTTAAAGTATTTTAATATTTTAAAGTCTTTTAATATTTTAAAGTCTTTTAATATTTTAAAGTCTTTTAATATTTTAAAGTCTTTTAATATTTCAAAGTCTTTTAATATTTCAAAGTCTTTGGTAATTCAAATATTTCAAAGTCTTTTAATATTTAAAAGTCTTTTAATATTTCAAAGTCTTTTAATATTTCAAATTCTTTTAATATTTCAAAGTCTTTTAATATTTTAAAGTCTTATGGTAATTCAGTCTTTTAATATTTCAAAGTCTTTTAATATTTCAAAGTCTTTTAATATTTCAAAGTCTTTTAATATTTCAAAGTCTTTTAATATCATATTGACGATCAGCTACACAGGGCGATCAGCCTCTTATAAGTAATATTTAAACAATTTCTTCAAATTATTAACAACTATTACAATTCTGCTTAAAATACTTAATATTATTAACTATTTACATTCTACTAACTTTCACTTTCACTTTCACTTTACTGCACTGCACGACTGACCCCCACCAGGCCTGGGACTGACTGAAGAAATCCTGCTTCAGGCTGCCCCTTCTTTAAACCCCCCCAGCCCCCCACCTACGAAGCCTGCGTCGTTGAGTTGACGTCGCTGCCGGCGATCGTGAAGTAGCCAAGTGGGAACACTTTCTGCCTCTGCCTCTGCTGCTGCTAGAATTCTAGCTGAGTTATGCTCAAGCATTAGCTGTAAACAAATGCAGTTACGTCTTACGTCGAGCCTTTTTCCCCCACGTCGATCGTTGAGTGGCTATTGGGAACAATTTCGCTCCCTCTGCTGCTGCTAGAATTCAGTGGCTATTGGGAACACTTTCTGCCTCTGCCTCTGCTGCTGCTAGAATTCAGTGGCCAATGGGAACACTTTCTGCCTCTGCTGACAGAATTCTGCCTGAGTTATGCTCAACCATTCACAGTAAACAAATGCTGTTGAGTCTTACGTCGAGCTTTTTCCCTAGCAGTCGATCGTTGAGTGAGAACAGTTTCAGCTGCTGCTGCATTCTAGCTAAGTTTTACTCAAATATTAATATCAAATAAATACTCTTGAGCCTCATATTCTTTTTTAAAGAGTTTTTCTTTGTTTGTTATAAAACAAAAATATTTACCGAATACTTCCTAGTCGGGCACTTATTCTATTGTTTTTTATTTTCACATTTTAATTCATAATTTGCTCTTAAAATATGCGACACGTGCGCATAGCAAAGACTAAAATCAAATTGATTTCAATTTTAGTCATAAATCGATTAAATAGTGCTCGCTGTCAACTTATTCGAACTTTTCTCTTTTATTGCGCTCTTTTAACTGCCAGCAAAGCAATAAACTCAAGATGATTCGATGCCCGACATGCCTTAGAGTTCAATTTCTATTCAATATTCTTGAGTTGATGAGAGTAGGAAATGTCCTTAAGTAAAGTCGCATATAAATACGTATGGCGTGGCTCACAGTAACTTGATTTATGACTGACAATTTGGGCTAAAAGCCAATCAGACGCCCACACACGCGCCACAGATGCTCAACAATTTTGGCTAATTAGCAGGCCCAATCAAGCCACAAATCTATTTTCGTCCTCTGTAAATATGCTAATGTTGCCGCCGCTCTGAGAGCTCGAGGATAAGTCAACCTGCCACGCCCACAGCCCATATTTTTCTTTTTTGCTTAATTAGGTGTTTCCCAAGATGTGCGGCATTTGACTTCTCGGGCCCGCTGCATGCATAATTTGGTAAACAATTTATGGGAACAGAGGCTGCGCCTAATTAAATTCAATTTAAGTTTAACATAAATCAAAACTTCTTTCGGACAAGGGGAAGAAAATTGTTTGATGGACTAGGAAATACCCTATAAGTGAAACTGAGAGCTAAGCTGAAACTTAATTCGGTCTAAAATAGCTTGCGAAATTATTAAATAAAATTTTAAATACTTTTCAAATATTTTAAAAATATTAAAACTACATTTAAAATATGTAAAATATTTTTTAAAAAAAATATGGAAAATACAGACAAAATTGGAAAAGGCAGTAAAATCTTTAAAAATATTTAAAAAATATATAAATTATCTTTAAAATATGTTAAATATTTTTTAAAAATGTAAATTATTTTTAAAATATGTTTAAAAATTTTTAAATATGTAAAAAAGGTGTAAAAAAATTTTTACAATAGTTTTTTTTTAAAACTTTGAAAAATACAGATAAAATTTGAAAATGGAGCAAAATCTTTAAAAACATTTTTATAATATGAAAATATTTTTTTAAAATATGTAAAATATTTTTAAAATATTTAAAAAATTTAAAACAATGCAAAATATATTTTTTTGTTATGGAAAATACAGACAAAATTTGAAAATGTAGTAAAATCTTTTAAAACATTTTTAAGATATGAAAATATTTTTACTATCTAAACAAATTTATAAATATGTAGAAAATAAAGGCACATTTTGACAATATAGTAATGTCTTAAAAATCTTTTTTAAATATGGAAAAGATTTTCTTTAAATAATTAAAAAATATTTTTTAAATACATATATAGAAAATATATAACAAATTGTAGAACATTTTTATAAGTATATCAGAATTTTGGACATATAATTAAATATATGAAAAATATATTGAATATTATTTTATTTAAAAATAAAATAAGTATTGGAAATATATTTTATAAATTTCAAATCAATTCAATATGATTAATGAAATCTTTGGTTGACTTACGTATTTGGCACATTACGCATTTGTCGCACGCTCAGGAAGACCACAATCAACGTTCCATTCCCAAGAACGCCGACCACAAAGATAATGGCAAACAGTATCGGGACAATATAGGTTTCCGGTCGCCGGGCATAGGGCACGTAGGAGATCTCAGTGACGGCGATGCTGCTGTTGTTGCCTTCATCTGAAAACGCCGCCTCCGTTGTCGTCGTCAACGCCAGTTCCAAGAGGGCTCGGGTGACGTTCAGTGGAGTTAGCGGCGACTCCGATTCCGCATCCGTTTCCAGGTCCATGGCAACGCTGCTTACACTGCTCATCATGGCCAAGGATTTGTGATTCAATTTCTTCTCCTTTTTTTTATTTTTTTTTTGGTTGCAACTTTAACTATCGCAATGCACGTGGAACTGTTTAAGCGTAAACTATTAATTCAATTTCCGCATGCTTCATTTCCTGTTGCATTGCAAACTCTTTTTGTTCACGCTGCGTTAAATTTCGCAGGTTTTTTTTGTTGTTTTGTTGTGCACTGTAAACAAAACAGAAACAAAAACAAATTCAGTTTGCATTAAATTTTAATTTTCCATTAAATTGAGTAGATTTTTGATTGAATTTTGCAGCGAACAAATATGCAAAGCATAAACCAATTTGTGCATTGAAGTTTGAGCATTTTATAAATTAAAAGTGAGTTTTAAAATACCTCGAATGGAAAATTTATCATATATGAAAGGAGATTTCTATTAAATATACACTAAATATTTATCAATTATTTTATTTGCTCTTAAAAATGAATCGACTAAAGAAGAGTATTAAGTGGAATAGAATGAGCGAAATGGGATGTCTGTCTGCTTATACTCAGCTTTGTTTCTGACTCATAATATTTGAGAGAACTCAGAGAGCAGAGGTAGAAAGTGTTCCCAATACCCACTCAATGATCGACTGCTGGGGAAAAAGGCTCGACCTAACTGCATTTGTTTACAGCTAATGCTTGAGCATAACTCAGCTACAATTTTTGCAGCAGCAGAGGCAGAGGCAGAAAGTGTTCCCATTGGCCACTGAATTCTAGCAGCAGCAGAGGCAGAAAGTGTTCCCAATAGCCACTCAACGATCGACTGTAGGGGAAAAGGCTCGACGTAAGACTCAACAGCATTTGTTTACAGCTAATGCTTGAGCATAACTCAGCTAGAATTCTGTCAGCAGAAGCAGAAAGTGTTCCCATTGGCCACTGAATTCTAGCAGCAGTAGAGGCAGAGGCAGAAAGTGTTCCCAATAGCCACTCAACGATCGACTGCAGGGGAAAAAGGCTCGACGAAAGACGTAACTGCATTTGTTTACAGCTAATGCTTGAGCATAACTCAGCTAGAATTCTGTCAGCAGAAGCAGAAAGTGTTCCCATTGGCCACTGAATTCTAGCAGCAGCAGAGGCAGAGGCAGAAAGTGTTCCCAATAGCCACTCAACGATCGGCGGCAGTGAAAAAGGCTCAACGTAAGACTCAACAGCATTTGTTTACAGCTAATGCTTGAGCATAACTCAGCTAGAATTCTAGCAGCAGCAGAGGCAGAGGCAGAAAGTGTTCCCATTGGCCACAGAATACTAGCAGCAGCAGAGGCAGAGGCAGAAAGTGTTCCCAATAGCCGCTCAACGATCGACTGCAGGGAAAAAGGCTCAACGTAAGACCTAACTGCATTTGTTTACAGCTAATGCTTGAGCATAACTCAGCTAGAATTCTAGCAGCAGCAGAGGCAGAGGCAGAAAGTGTTCCCATTGGCTACTTCACGATCGGCGGCAGCGACGTCAACTCGACGCAGGCTTCGCAGTTGGGAGCCTGAGTGGGAGTTGCCCTATAAAAAGGGCAGCCTGAAGCAGGATTTCTTCAGTCAGTCCCAGGCCTGGTGGGGGTCAGTCGTGCAGTGCAGTAAAGTGAAAGTGAAAGTTAGTAGAATGTAAATAGTTAATAATATTAAGTATTTTAAGCAGAATTGTAATAGTTGTTAATAATTTGAAGAAATTGTTTAAATATTACTTATAAGAGGCTGATCGCCCTGTGTAGCTGATCGTCAATATGATATTAAAAGACTTTAAAATATGAAAAGACTTTAAAATATTAAAAGACTTAAAAATATTAAAAGACTTTAAAATATTAAAAGACTTTGAAATATTAAAAGACTTTGAAATATTAAAATACTTTAAAAAATTAAAATACTTTAAAAAATTAAGACATAAATAAAAGACTTATAAATGAAAGACTTTTAAATAAAACTTTTAAAAAATAAAAGACATTAAAATATGAAAAGACTAACAAAATAAGACTTTACAATAAAAGACTTTAATAATATATCATAATGTTGTAGTAGGAGTTGCAGTTGTCAAGTCTCAAGTAAGTAGTGCAGCCTCGACTTGTTTATTTTCTCATTGTATTAACTTTCGACTTTATTTGTTCATTGTATTAACTTTTGACATTAGCATGAAACGATGTTGCCTCAACAGCGTTTTTATGTTTTATGCAGATTTTTATGCAAGGCATTAAACCGCTGACCACGAGCCAAATACATTTTCATGTTTTCGGAGGAGTTGCAAAGTTTTAAAGCTCCAGCTCAGCTCAGCTCAGCTCAGCTCGGCAAATGTAAGTGCCGAATGGCGAATGATGAACTATTCATATTTTTATGACAAAGGAATGCCTGGGAGCTGTCAATGCAAAAGCCACGCACAGATTTCAATTACTACGACGTCCTTTTCAACCAGCTAGTCCCAGTGGGGTCGGCTCGAACCACCAGAACGCGTCAGTTACATTTTACGACCCACTGTGTGGGCGAGAGAGAGTGTCGCTCTCTCTGTGTGTGTGTTTAATGGCTGGAAATGTAATGACAGTTTCGTCGCATATGAACTCCTCGCCGTGTGAAGCTGAACAGCCAGCGACTCCAGTTGATTGAGGATATAAACTTGGCTGCGCTATTATTCTGTAACTTAAAGCTCAGCCCGTGGAAACATTTTGCAATTAGCTTGGCAAAACATGAACAATATATTTTAAGGACTCTATGTTTGCTTAAAGTCAAGGTTTGTACTTAAAGCGAGCTGAAAATCCTGTGCTGCCAGAAGCTCTTTAATAAATGTGAATATGCTGCGGATGCTGCGGCTAAGTGGAGCATGCTCTGCTTGGAAACACTGTGCCCCAAGAGACAAGGTACGTTTTGAAGACGTTTTAGTTAGATTTCTAGCATAATTGAGTTATTAATTGTATTTTCTTTATACATTCCACAAGGCAATGAACAACTATAGGAATTGCTGGCAATTTGAAACTATAGAGCATATTGCAACAGTAAGTATAGAACATATTAAAATATACAAATATAAAGTATAGAAACATAAGAAATCCTCTGCATAAACTGCCTTCCAGCTTATGGCCATATAGTAAATGACGACAAACAGCTGGTGGCCTTAGTCTTAGCTAAAGCTTAAGATGCCTTCGTAAAGCTTCTTAATGTATGCCTAAAACAAGTCATTTGCTAGAATGCCTCAAGTAACCTTAAGCTGGCAGTAAACCCAGCGAAGTAGCTGGCTGAAAGCATTAGCAATAGTATAATTGAGTCAGAAGAAGCATGAAGTCAGAAATAAGGCGAGAAAAACATGCCTCAAGCACGTTTAGTAGGTGCACAATATAACAAATAGCTGCCGATGATGAGGCTTAACCAAATGAGGACCTAAAACACTAAATACCACAAGGTGAGGTATAGTCTATATCTATACCTATACCTATACCTATACCTATACCTATACCTATACCTATACCTATACCTATACCTATACCTATACCTATACCTATACCTATACCTATACCTATACCTATACCTATACCTATATCTATATCTATATCTATATATGTACCTATCTAGTCAAGGTTGCATGGCTATTCCTAGCTATAGTTTAGGAGTGAAGTGTGAATGGGTATAGCTAATTGAAGCCAAGGAAGTTCATCCTAGACGATATCATTTGCAGAAATCCAGTTAATTTGCACAGCTAATCTATAGTTCATATTAGTCTCATCGCCGACAGGGCATCTCTCAGTCATACACACTCAACTAGCAACACTCCAACTCATTTTGCATTTTAATTTATGCAAGACATTTCAATTGTCATCAGTTTCTAGCTCTGCGACTCCGACTGGGAGCTAAGCCTGCTTAGCCGCAGATATGCAGAGACCCAGTAAACACTTTGTTGGCTCGATGCCCTTGACTTGTTGCTGTAGCTTATTAAGATGACTTGACTCGACTGCAGTTCACTTCACAGCATTCTGTTGAGCCATATAAAAAGTTTTGATGCCAAATTCCCAGTCATCCCGGCTGAAGGAGCACTTAAGGATCTGCGAACGAAACTTTCGACAGGCGCGAGCGCGAGCTCAGTTGAAAGTTTCATGAAATTTGACTTGATTCTGGGCAAATTTCAAAGCCAATTGCAAAGCCAATTTTAATTATCTGTGCGAAAAGCTCGCTTGCACTTAATGAAAATGAAAATTGATTTTTTATGAATTTATGCCGAGGGAATAGCTGTCTCTTGGGTCTTCATCAATAAAACAACTACTTAGTTCTCTTTAGCCTTAATTGCATGAGACAGAGAGATGGAGAGTGAGGGAGACTTGCAATTATAGACATGCTTAGCTTATAACAAGCTGTAATTATATACATATTTATTTATATATGTACTATATATGTATATATGTAAAGATTTGTGCACTGCAATTATGCTTACATCAACATCCTTTTGATGCAAAGCTGATTAAGACTTTGAATACATTTGCAATTGTATTTAAATTTCATGCTTCTTGCCCTTTCGTAAGCTCTTTTGTCTGCTGCAAGCTAATTGTATACCCTGTAAATATGGCCGATTCGGGGTAAATTTGGGTTTGTTTATATTTATGTATCAGAACAGAAAAGTAGTATATAATTCAACAAATTTATAAAAGTATATTAATTTCTGAATCGATATGAAGTTTATGGCTTTTTCCCATTATCTTTTCTCATAACTTTATAGTTAATTGATTGAAATTATGTGTTCAATCAATACTGGAATATGAACAAACTCTAGACAAATACAAATTTATATATTAATAATATATATTTATATAATATTTATATATTATTTATATATTTTAATATATTATTTATATATTTTTATATATAATTTATATATTTTTTTATATGTATATTTATATATTTTTTTATATATTTATGTATAGTTATACACATTTTTATATATATTTAAGAAGATCTCTAAATAAACTTTTGAAAATATTGTATATATTAGCACCAGCTAGGCTGGGTATTTAGCTAGTCAAGCATACCCACTCTATAAATATTAAGATAAAAACTTAATTTTAAAGGCATACTTAAAGAAGATCTGAAAACTATAAGTATTATAATAATTGTATTCCTTTTTTTCCTTTTCAGCCTCTGGTCAGGGTATTGCGCTAGTCGAGTTTTCACCAACTTCTCCGTCTCCGAGGCAATCAACAATAATTTGTATAATATCAACATTTAAAATCAAAGCCAGTTGCGTTGACTTCAATGACTCTAGGCCCAAATGCACAAACACTCAGACACACACACACACACACACACACACACACACACAGCTTCACACAGCCACAGCTAGGTGAAGCCTTCACGTCTTTTGTCAGTCAATGAAGAGCGGAATTTGGACAACCTTTTCGAAAAGGGGCAAGATGAGGCGCAGCTGGAGTGAGATTTTGGTAAATGCCAAATCTAATTGAAATATAAAGTCGTTTACATAATTGTAAGGGAGACAAAGGCGGCGCTTCGATTGTGGCCAAAAGCGTGCCATGATTTGATTTTGGGCTAATTAAATTGTTGGCTTTATCGCAGGCAGCTGCAGGAATTTCAAATGTTTTGCTACAACTTCGCTTCAGCTGGAACGTTTGATAAAGCGAGAATGTCAACTTGCGCCTCGCATTGTTTGCCCCGCTCGTAATTAATTTGTTAATACAATGGCCAAGCAGCCTCAAGGCTGCCCACACACACACCAACGTTAGTTTAATTTTGTTTGTGTTTCACTTAGCTAATTGAAATTTAGAAACTGCACAGGAAATTTCATATCAAATTCCCTTGCATAACTCAAGCTTTATATGATTTAATTTCTATCATAATTTCGTACAATAATTTTTGTGCTCGACATTCGTTGTTTTTTGGGCCATTAGGGCCAGCAAACAAACCTGTTAGCCTATATCAATAAACAGCTTAAATCGCTCCACGCCAGACCGCAAAAAGCTTCTGTAGTTTATGACAGCTCGAGCATTCGCTTATCTGCCGACCATCTGGATGCCACACATTTATGAACTCCCAACCAGAGTGCTCCCTTTTTTTTCAGCTACACCTACACACACACACACGCACACCCACATGGAGCTATCAACACATGCTTACATGAGCGAGTAGATTTGATAAATCAATGCAATTTATCAACAGTTCACTTAAAAACTGTCGCATTTTCAGTTCAGGCGAAAAAAAAGCACGCCACGTTTATCTTAGCGCAAACAGTTCGACGAATGGCCCAGACCCTCCCCACACACACTCCTCCTGTGGGCTTGGGGCTGCTATTTATATACATGTGAGTGAAAGCAAATGCGAATCTTATCTATCAACCGTTGGGGCTTAGTTTCAGCTAAGTCTTTTGTCTTTGCCATGATTTGCTATTTGTTTATTTTTTTATGCTTTTTATTTTTTATTTTTTTTTTCAAATTTGTAATTCCGAGAAATCCTAAAGGAGCTAAAGTGAGATTTTATACATATCGGGCCTGTCTCTGAATATATAAGTATATTTACTTCATATTTAAATTGAGCTCAAAATTCCTTAAAGTGGTGCTATTTTTGATTTCGTTAGCATCAGCTGTATATATATGATGTACACAGATTTGTTTTACAATTAAAATAATGCTTAGTACTTATGTAGAAATCTGTTTGATCAGTTGTGTTTACTTATGTTTTCATACACCGAAAAGTGTTTGAAAATGGGGTATATTGATTTTGTGCTACAGCATGTAACAGCTAAGACAAGAGAGACAGGGTATAGTATGCGTAAACTTATTGGAGATGACGAGCTGTCATATCGCTCTAATCGAGTTCATTTTTACATTGCTTTCATATGAAAGGAACGACTATAAAACCAACAATTAAAATTTAATATATAATATATACCCTAATATTTAAAAAAAAATTATTTATAGAAATAAATCTTACTATATTCAAGCTACTTTAAGCTTCTTTAGTTAAGGCAATCAGCATAGAATTTTCTTTTTCAATTAATAACTATATAAAAATCCTAATTCTAAATTTTAGTAATTATTTTTTATATGCAGAAAGAGTATAAAAACTTCAGCTTGTCCCAAGGTATATATTTCTTTTGTTTTCATTTTATTTGCTTTTTGCACGGCAAGCGAAACAAACAGAGAAAATTATACAAAATATTTGGTCATAAATAACGCGAGTCAGCAGCATTTTACAGTCGTTATCCTTATTGCATGTTTATGCGTGTGCGTGTGCGTCTGAGGACATCATGAAATATGCGCGACTGCTGCGGACTAACTTCCGGGTATGTTATTCGATGCACGCTCAAGCAGTGCAAAGCAGAGTATATTAGGTTTTCTGCTATTGCAGGACTACAAATTTGAAATACATTTATTTGGATATAATTCTTATGCTGATATTGTGATGAGGTTCTTATATAATTTATTTAAATATTTAATATATATTTTTAAAATATTTATGAAAATTTATTAAAATTTATTTAAATTATTTACAAAAATATAAGTTTTTAATAAATATTTATTTAAAAAATTTACAAATATGTATTTAAAACATATTTAAAAAATATATAAACTCAAATACCATATCATATATCATAGTTCCATATATCATATATCATATATCATATTCCATATATCATAGTTCCATATATCATATCATATCATATTTATATAAAATACTTTGATTTCATAATACATTTTACTGCCTTTGCAGCATGAAGAAGTATTTTATAGTCAGGTTGACTCCACACTTTAAAGTTCTCATTTGTTTTTCTCCTTTCTTTTAGGCGCAGACAAAGATTTGTTGCCAAACATTTGTTCTGCCGCGCGTAATTGAAATTGTCGGACGCGAGAGAAAAGGCAACGTTCGGTAAATTGCATAAATTTGGCTGCCAATGAAAAATCAAATAAAATCTTATTTCGAGCAATAAACATAAATAAATCACGGCCGAAGATGAAAATCGACATATTCATTTTTTATATCGCATAATAAGATTTTTATAGGACACAGACAGGCGTATAAACCGAAATTTTGAATTTTTAGCTGTCATAAAATGTGAAAGGAAACAAGTGTGTGCGAGAGCTAGGCGAGTGTGAATGACTGGGAGATGCACTGACTAGGAGCTAAGCTGAGTAGAAGATACCCTGGGTAGAAGCAAGCCTGGCTAAGGGAAACACTGACTAGGAGATAGCCTGACTGGGAATACCCTGACTAGGAGCTAAGCTGACTAGGAGATAGCCTGACTGGGAGATACCCTAACTAGGAGCTAAGCTGACTGGAAGATACCCTGGGTAGGCTAGGGGATACCCTGACTAGGAGCTAAGCTAACCCTGGGTAGAAGCTAACCTGGCTAGGGAATACCCTGACCCTGGCAAAGGTAAGCCTCTAATATTTTCAGAATGATTGTCTATAGATATAGATTACACAAATGATGACTTAAGCCTTACTATTTTCAGAGTTGACTGCGCATTCAGTGACTGAGAGACAAGAGCGCGGCATAGACGTATAAGGATGCACAGACTCAGGTGCACATGGACACGGTATCTACTGCTTATTATATAAGCTTCGATGGTTTCGAGGTATAAAAGGAAGTAAAAATGCTTTACTCGAGTTAAGCCCACACAGGGTGTTGCTGTATCTATATTTTAAGAATTTTCTATAGTTATATGAAAGATATTATAATATATAAAATGATCTATCTAAAAATGATGTATAAAATGATGTATCTATTTATGTTTATGAAGGAATGTATTTATACTTGTACAGAGTAATTAATGTAGTTAATGCTGATTAATAAAAGTAGTTAATGCTGATTAATATAATTAAATATTTAATGTTCAATAATAACAGTTTATTTATAAGCAATATATATAGCAATATCTGGAACTTTCACTTATTCATTTAATTTATTCATTTTCATTCATTATTCATACTGAAACGTTTAAATTTGTTAGGCATTCCCTCAACACTTCTTCAGCTTAAATTGACATTCCAAACTTAAAGCTTTATAGTTTACTTTACACTCGCTGAGCAGCCTTAAGGAATGTTAAACAGCCCCAGAAAACAGTCGTCAAATTAAGCGCTCGTTTCATATCTATAAATAACTCCCATTTAAGCATTCAGTTGGAATTTTATTTTTGTGTTGGGCTTAATCTGTTTCGTCTGCCCCGCACTTTAGTTATTTATGATTTTTAAAATATTTGCGCAAGAATTCGAGCGACTACAATTTCGGGGGAGACTTGGCTCAAGTGTGGGGGCAATAGCCATTATCTATATAATTTATATAATCGCTGAAACATTCATTTTCATTGCCCCAAAGTATGCTTGAAAATTGACAAAAATTGTCAAAATTGCGAATGGCGGAAATCGAGTGTTCGAAAGAAAATTGCGTTGCCATTTAGTGGCCATTGCCTGTGGCAGCCGCTGTGACTACAATC
Source organism: Drosophila repleta (assembly GCA_018903745.1). Taxonomy (NCBI): domain Eukaryota; kingdom Metazoa; phylum Arthropoda; class Insecta; order Diptera; family Drosophilidae; genus Drosophila; species Drosophila repleta. The sequence continues at coordinate 15,070,342 of JAEIGN010000497.1, read as the reverse complement.
TAAGGAGAGAGAGAGAGGGAGAGAGAGGGAAAATGAAAAGCGATTTAAGAGCATCTAAAGTGGTTGGGCGTAGGCATGAGCTTAACTATCTATAGCAGCTCAATCAAGAGCAGTGCGAATATATGGCTAAAATAAGGCGATTCTGGCCCTGGGCTTGAAATGGACTTTAAACAAAGCTTCAGCTGCTCGAGAAATTCGTCAAAACGAGCTCCTGGCTGCACCTGGTTTGAGACAATAAACAAGTCGAAAACTTTGTGAGCAACTAAAATGAAGGTAGAGTTCGTGCAAGTTGAGTACTTGGATACCCTGTACAGATTGTATAGAGTTGAGGTATCATTCTTATGCTAATGAATACTCTGTAAATGTTGAATAGAGTTGAGGTAGTATAAGAAAACGTGGGCATGCATATACAGATTGTATCGGATGAGGGCAATATAAGAAACATGTATACATATATGTATACCCTGTAAATGCTGGGTAGAGTTAATGTAGTATAAGAAATATGTTCACATGCATAAGAAACATGTATGTATACCCTTTAAATATTGTACAGAGTTGATGGGGTATAAGAATATGTTCAGATTGCATTTGAAATATGTATGAATACCCTGTAAACTTTGACTAGAACTGAAGTAGTATCAGAAATGTGTTCAGGTTGCATACGAAACATGTGTGTATACCCTCTAAAGGCTAGATAGAGTTGATTTAGCATAAGATATTGCTCTCTGTTCATATTGCATAAGAAACATGTATGAATACCCTGTACTCATGCAATAGAGCTGAAGTAGTATAAGTTGAATGAGTGTGTATACTCTGTACAGATTGAATAGAGCTGACGTTGCATAAGAAACATCTTTGTATACCCTATTATCATGGAGTAGAGTTGAGGTAGTGTAGAAAACATATGTATATACCCTGTAGTCATACAATAGAGATGAGGTAGAGTATACGAGACGTGGGTCTGAATAGAGTTGATGTAGCATTCGTATTCTTATGAATACTCTGTAAATGTTGAATAGAGGTGGGGTAGTATAAGAAAACGTGTGCATAAATACCCTGTATAAGAAACATATTTACATACCCTGTACATGTTGAATAGACTGGAGGTAGTTAAAGAAATATGTTCAGATTTCATAAAAAATATGTTTGTATACTCTGTACTCATGTAATAGAGTTGATGTAGAGTATACGAGATTAGATTAAATATGTAAAAATATATAAAATTCCAAATTTGCATTTAAAAGTTAAGTAAGCAAGAGCCTTGCATACCCGTTCAATTGTCTGTCTATGTAAGACAGTTGCTAGATGCATGTACAATCTTTAAATTTAAGTTAAATAGATCAAGAGATAGAGATCTTTATTCATATTTTTTTATTCATTCATCATTTTTATGCATTCACTGCCCTTTGCCTCACTTTTACCCCTTTCCTCACTTTCATTTCACATTATAAAAGTGCTTAAGCTTAATGCCTCTCGTGTTAGTTCATTTCAATTACAGTTGAGCTCTGCGCTTGCATTTTATTGGCCTTAATGAATGCAGCGCCAATTGCTCTGCATTTCAGCCACAAACTCTAAACTTCTCTTTTTTGGCTCTCAACTTTATAAATTGCAGAGCGCGCGGACGTGTCCGGGCGCATGTAAATGTCAATGCCGGTTGCCAGTTGATTTGCGCAGCTGAGTAATGGTGCTGCAGCATTAGGCCAGGTCAGCGCGAGAGGGAGAGCTTTTGTTGGGCGTGAAAACAATGGCAGCTGAAGCACATATGTGCGCAAATCTTGAACAATGCCCCGATAACGATTTGTGATTGATGGAGTAACGTTAGATGTCTTGACATTTTCAATATGAAGTAGGGATCTGAACCATATATATATATAAACAAAGCTGACTCTGGTGAAATAACCAAGCGAATTCAATCGATATTCAGTTATTCAGTTATGTGGCCTGCATATGACACAAGGCGCCCGCTGCGCGAATACCCTCTAGACAAGCTCTTACGCTCGAGCTGCTGCCATCATCATTTGTTCTATTTTTTGTCTTCTACTTGAAGAACTCATTAATTCAAGCAATTTGCATAATTCTAGCAGCTGGCTCGAAACACTTCAATTTCCTCGCTGCATTTTGTGGACATCTCTTTGATGAGGCCACAGCCGGAGGAGAGCCCCTCCATCAAGAGCAACAGTTTCAATTGCCACACATAAATTCTCCAACTGTATGTGTGTGTGTGTGTGTGAGTGTTGGCTGTCCCTGCACTATACTGTACTATATACATATATCATTTTCATTTTGTAATTTGTCTCACATTGCTCTATCCTGCGGCCAGCCCGGGGTCCATCTGCGCACAATGGCCTCCAGTTAATTGGTTGGGTGTCGGCAATGCCATTGCTCGTATTAAATTACATGACAGCTTACATGGAGCTGATGGCCAACCCTCCCAGCCAGGCTCATTAAATGTGTGAACAAAAAAGTCGCCATAGTCGGATTATCATTTATGAAAAATGTCCACAGATTCAATTTGCCTTACGCAATTTACTTTACTTTCACCCTCTGCCCCAGCTGCCCAATTTGACTCTTCGACTTTTGCCTAGCCAAATGATTAATAGTTTTCTAAAAGTTAGACTAAACTTTAGTATATTCCAAGTAACTTTAATAAGTCTTTAATAATATTTCTAGTATTAAAGTGTAGCTCATTCGCCGGCTACGCCCACCCACAGCCGCACGTAAGTGGCTGCTGCGTAGTCTCTGACTGCCCGAGACACGAGACTCCGACACTTTGGGTAACGTAGCAACGGAATTAACCACTTGGCCACTTGGCTTCTGGCTGTTGGCTGCTGGGCAGCTGCTGTTAAATTATACTTTATTCCCTTTTGCTCAACATAATCGAAATGATCTGATAGCCATTTGAATAATTAGTAGATCATTTGACAGCAGCAAATGTATGTATATTTGCAATCGAGAGTGCCTTGATTATACGTTTGATGTAGGGTATAAGCTGTGAAGCTAAAGACTTGACATAGCTAAGCTAAAGACTTGATATGGTCTTTAGCTTCACAGCTTATACCCTAACTTGATAGTCTTTAGCTTCAGACTATAGTATATATTATATATTTTAAGTATCGAATAGTTGACAGAACAGACTACAGCATATTTCACGAATTTTTTATTATATCAAATTAAAATTCTCAAGAAATTCAACTGGGAATACTTTCAAATTCCAGCATTCAAAGCACTTAATCAAGCTCTTAAATTGAATGAAAAATGCATAAACTTGATTTAAAAGATACAAGCTAGGCAAAGGCTCTTGTCTGAATGGACTCAATTTTAGATTTTGAGGAAGTAGATACAGACTAGATAGACTAGCGCCTGCTGCATTTATAGCTCATTATAATAAGAGTACAACAAATGCAAATGGATTTTGAACGAATAGTTATAGTATCCTGCACTATAACTTGTATACTATAACTAACTCATACTACTATATAACTATTCTATTCTGCTATAACTTCAATTTGTTCAACTCTTTAGCCCCTCATATCCACATACATACTGATATGATAACTACCAGTAACTTCATTTGTAGCCAACTCGAAAGACTCCCGTGTTGTGTCCGCCACAGCAATCTAGTGAAACGCCAGCTACAACAGCTACTATCAATTTGCAAAACTGTTTTGGCCAGCACTGAAATGGAATTAGACATGTAAAGATAAATTAATTTTAGCTAAGAGCGGACACAGCTCGTCCCTTTAGCATCCCTCCGTACCGCCCTCCCTCCCTCTCTCCCTCCAACCAAAGGTCGCTGCCATTTCATTAATTCTGGGCGCGTGCGCTTATCAAAACTGACTTGACGAAAGTATTAAAAACGTCTGCTTCAGTTTCAGCTCAGCTCAGCTCAGTTAATTAATGAGAATGTCGACATAATTCTGGCATGCCTCAAACATATATAATAGTGGAAGCCACAACTGCAGCCCGAGTCGGACGCGCGTGCCAAATGCAATTTTGTAAATTTTGCACAAAGCCAAACAATCCTTGAAATTAAACGCAACACAATTTGGCGCCGTTGTGCACTTGTAATGTTGCGGCTTCGCGTTTCACACAATCAAATCTAATAACACTAATTGCACTTTGCTCTTTTTGTACCGCTGCAGCAAAGCCAAGCCAAAAAACCATAGCATACTTATGGGCGACGCCCGTCGGAAATAAAGTTCGAATGTCGCTAAATATTCTTGACCTTTTCTTGATGGTGGAAATGGCTTGAGCTTTGATTAGAATTGTAAAATCATATTGGGATTATCTTTATAATAATAAGTCTTAATACGCGAAGTTAAAAACCCCAATCTATTATCAAATAATAAAATAATATAAAATATAAATACAAAATAAAATAAAATTTATATAATAATTTGTTATAAGAATAGAACAAAATAAAAAAAAATTAAAAAACAAATAAATAAAAACAGAATTTAAAATAAAAAAATTAAACAAAATAATAAAAACAAATGTAAAAAAATATAATAAATAAGTATATTTAATTAATGAATACTATTTTTTAATAATAATAAATTTCTACAAAAATGGAACAAAATAAAAATAAATAAAAAAACAAATAAAACATAATACAAAAATGTATTAAAAAAAAAATAAATAATAAAATAAAATGTATATAAAAAAAAAAAATAATAAAAAAAATGAAAAATAAAAAAAATCAATAAAATAATTCAATAAAAAAAAGAATATTAAATAAAATAGAATAATAAAAAGTAAATCAATAAAATGTATACAAAATAAATAATATGCAAAAATTAATGTATTTATTGTTTTATTTAAATGTAAAACAAATAAATAAAAAATACTTATTTAACAAATTTTAACAAATATATAAAAAATATTAAATAAAATAAATAAATATATTCCTGAATAGACTAGAGTAGACTTAGATATAGATAATAGATAATAATATTTGAAGCTTCCAATTTGTAGGTCTTCAACTCACATGTAGAACCAATTCAGAGTATTTAGCCAATTAAGTCTTAAGTCCAATTAAGTCGAAACAAGTTTTACTTCAAGAATTTTAAAGTATCAAATGAAGTTTTAATCACTTTAAAACTTCTCCCTCTACTCAGGCCCACAAAGCAGCACTGATGTAATTTCCTCAACTCAAATTAAGCTGTCACAGCCATCGCATAAGAACTTCCCACAAACTGTCTATATTTGTAGAAAATCCGAATTCTATTATCTCGCATCTGTAACTGAATTTGAGTTAAGCTCAAAAGGCACGGAAACAATAGAACAAATAGAAATGCCCGTTGAAACAGCACAGTCAATCCGGTGGCTTTCTCAATGCAACTGAGATGAAGACAAAAGCCACTTTCATAGTTCAGCATCATTACTTTAGTATTTTGTGGTGATTGGCTTTGTGTGTGTGTGCCCCGCCCCGCTCCAAGTCGCCCCTTGCAGTGCCTACATGTCACCCAATTGCTGGCATCGACAGCTCCATCACATTCGCAGTCAGGCGATAAACAAAACCAAAATATTAAGTCAAGCAAATGCCAGACTGCAACTCCAATGCAGAGACAGAGAGAGAGAGAGAGAGAGAGAGAAAGAGTAAGATAGTATGGCAGAGTCGTGAGTCGAGAGCAAACAAAACGCTTGGGCCATTCGCTTGACATGGCTCTGTTTGATATTAAGCATTCGACGCGTGTGCACAAAGCCTTAAATACTACACAAAGCCGCATGGAAACTCGCAAACAAACAAAAAGCACAGAGCTTGATGAAAGGAAACGTAGACGAAGCCTAGAATATGATTAGCTAGGTAATACCCTGTAAATAGTATTTAAATATTTTTATTAATACTTAAACTTTCTCTAAAAACTTGCGTAAATTTCCACAATATGAAAGTAAAATAAACTTAAGTAGCAATTGATGGGCCAAGTAATACCCTGTAAATATTATTTAATTGTTATACTTTTCTACCAATATATAGAACTCTATAGAGACATTCGTAAATTTCAACAAGATGAAGAGAATAAATTGATTGACTAAGTAATACCCTATAAAGAGCATACAAATGCCATAAATTATAGAGAGAAAGTTAACTAATAAATTGCCAAACTAAATAATATTCGTAATTCGTAATGATATATATTAATGTACCCCTCTCTACACACACTTCCACTGCTTACAGGGTATACTAAACGCCACTCCACACGCTTGATTTGCGCCGGAAATTCTTGTCGAAAAGTTTTGCCGAAGCGTCGCGACTTTTGCTTTTCACTTCAAATTCTATTTGGACTCTAACTTTGTTGCTTTTAATCGCACCTTCGAGTCAGCAATTGCTGTCTGCATTTAATTAGTTCAACTTCGGCCCATTGAAGAAGTTTTCCCAGCAATTTTCTCGAAACTAATCACATGGTAAGCCCCCTTTAAATTTGACTTCTGCTACTTGAAATGTAATTAACTTTGTAAAGGTGTGCTTGAAGTAGAAGATGGGAATTTCGATTCAGGGCTATATACCCACTTTGGCACATATATAGGGTAGAGTACGCAATAGTACTTTTTGCATACTCGTCTACCCATCGATGCACTTACCATAAATCATCATTTCATGCTATATTTATTTGTGGGATATACAAATGTTAGAATGCTTACAGATTTCTCCCTGTGTCTCTATATCTGTCTCTATTTTTCCCTATCTTTCTACAGTTCCCCTATCTTTCTTTTTCTCTTTTTGCCTTGACTCTTCCTGTACTTTAATAAGTCTCTGTTTCCTGACATCTCTCTCTTTCTCTGCTTTGTATTTTCTGTTCATCTCCTATACTCAGTATCTTCTATATTCTCCTATCTGTCTCTCTCTCTCTCTCTCTCTCTCTCTCCACACAGACTTTCTATATTTCTCATTATGCTCTCCTGTCTCTTTCGCTCCCTCTCTCTCACATTCTCTCTTACTGTTCCAAACAATCTCTCTCGCGCTCTTTATCCCAGCTCCCTGCTAATTGGGTGCAATTGTTTTGATGCTTAACTTTTAGCAGCCACTGTGCAGCTGAAGCTTACATCAGACTCCGAGTCACATGCAGCGGATAAACACAACAACAACAAAAAGAGCGAACGAATGCGCATTATAAAAATTAATGGGTCATAGAAATTAAATGACAGCAATTCGTTAGCATTAGCTGCGAAATTAGCTCAGTAGCCAGGCGAGCTGATGATAGTTAAAGCTCTCCGCCCGCCTGTCCGTCTGTCCCTCTGCAATTACAATGGGAATAGAATATGAAGGAAGCTCCAAATGGAATTCACAACATATTGACATCGATATCCACAGTGCGTGGGTGGGTTAATGAGCTACAAAAGTTTGCCCATAATGTTGTAAAGGCGCAAACTCGAAATGAACAAATCAAAGGCAAGAAAAACGAAAAACATTTCATTACCACCCAATTAATCAAGTAATCAGCCTGCTAATCTTAACTAAAACTACTTTCAGCTTGTTTACATACATACGTAAAAAAAAAAGTAATTGTAATCAAGTTGAATGGCTAATGGAATTTCCTACAAAAAGACAGCGACTGTAATTACTGCAACTTTTGACTCTTAGTGACTAGAAGTGACGAAATCTTAAAGACTTTAATGAGAAGAATAAATTCTAGATATAATTTTATATACATACTTATATACAATCTCTGATAAATATTTTTTTTAATCGATCATTGCAAATAAACTTGATCGGCGCGTGTTAAGTAGCTAGCTCTCATTGTTATTACACATACGAACAGACAGACAGGCGCAGGGCTACACAGGCGACTCAGTTGTTGATACAGATCTCATAGATACATATATGTGTATATGCTCTATGGGGTCTGCCAGATCTTCTTTAGTTTACATTTTATCTCCAGACACTTTATGCAATGGGTTCGGCAAGAATTTATATATTATACTGAAACATTATCTAGTTTTGGTAAATATAGTTAAGTTGAAAAATACATAATCTTTCATAATAAATATAAATGAAAATATATAAAAATGAGCAAATTAAAAATAAAAATTAATAAAATAAATAATAAAATGAGTAATAAAAAAAATTATAATAAAAAACTAAAAAAAAATATTTAAAAAAAAATGAAATAAATAAAGAATAATCAAAATAAAAATAAAAAATAATTATTAATAAATAAATTTAAAATATAATATAAATATATAATAAAAAAGATATTAATAAACAAAAATAAAATAAATCAAAACAAATAAAAACGAAATAAAATAAGTAAAAAATACAAATAAATTAAATAAATTTTTAAAAAATTAATAAATGATTAAATAATAATAAAAAACAATTATTTATTAAATATTATTATATTAGCATTTGTATTATATTATTATATAATTTTATTTTGATTATATGTCATATTTAAATCCATACTAATATATATTTTCTCTTTTTACAGGGTATCTCTCTAGCTGCACTTTCGAACTGACTTCGACATGATTTTCTTCTATTAATTTCTGTTTTTGATCTTGTGCCAGTGCGAATGTGGAAAAGATGTGCCCAAAAATATGAAACGTTGGCAACGGCACGAGCAGCGTCTAATCGAGATAGACAATAGACTATATACATATGTACATATATAGAGGGATGGAGCTGAGATGATTCAGGTGAGCGATTTTTACGATTTAGCTACATTGTTTATTTGTACTGGACAAGCTATGTGTTTAGCGCTGTCGCGTCGGCAAATTATAAACAACATTTTCGATGCTGATTTATATATTTAGATGGGGAGCATTTGGCCCAACGGGCGGACACTCGACTGGCCTCTAGCCTTTAGCATGCACATGGATCCACAATTAAGCAGACGCCATAAACATTGCCATTAACTGAGCTCTGCCGTCCTATACTGTCCTGGTACTTGGCCCTAATAGTTTTTTGGCCCCAGACACGTTTTGGCCACGCGCCCCAGCCAAAGGCTAAACAAATGGCAGCTGCAGCAGCTGCAACTGTTGTTGCACTTTACCCAGCGTTGCCCAGGGTCAAGTGGCCCACGCCAAGTGCCCAATACGCGAAGTTCAAGTGCAGAGCCAACAGCACGATGCCGCACGTCCTTTCAGCATTTCTCTTAAATCTTAAAGTTCAAAAGTTTTGGAACACCTCCTCCGCTGGCCCCGTGGCAAACTGAACTGAACTGAATTGAAAATGAGTAAACAGAGCCGAATGGTTTTTGGCTTATGTGTGCTCTACTCATAAATCATTATAGTCGCCTGCGACGCGTCGCGGGTCTGTGGTCTTCATTTTTGGACCTCAGCTTCCCTTTAGAGACTTTTCACTTAAATATTTATGAAGCTTAAAGTTTGCAGAGGAAAAACTAACAGCGGAAAACTGTGCATTTCATTTGAATATTTTGGAATTAATTTAATATATTGATTTAAATCATTACTAAAATTATTTATTATTCTCTTGTATTATTTGTTTTTATTTTTTTTATTCTTTACTGATTTTTTTATTATTATTTATTCATTTTTTTTTATTTTTTTTTATTTATTCAAATTTTTTTATTTATTCTTATTTTATTATTTATTTTTTTATTTATTCTTTTTTTATTATTTTTTTTTATATATATATATTCATTTTTTTAATATTTATTTTTATTATTTATATTTTTTGCATTTATAAATTATTATTTATAATTTATTAAATTAATATGATTTAAATAACTTATTAAATTCATAAAAAAGATTTACAGAACTAAACGATTTTATGAAAAAATCAAAATATAATTATTAAAAAATAAATACAAATAGAAAAAACCGAAAGAATATAAATATTTGCTTTGTTCTAACTTTTACTTTAATGTTTGAGCTCGCAAACCTCAAAAGTCAAAAGAAAACCCTTTGAAAAGAAGAAATTACAAAGGGAAAGGGAAATTATCTAAAAGGGAAATCTCTGATTTCAATTAGGCTTTTTGCATGCTCATTAACATAGTATGAAATCATGGTTACAAGCAGAAAAGGTTGCAATATCAGTGCCAAAAAAACTACAGTTATGCGCAGAGTTGTTTTTTTCTGTAGCGTAAAGTAAATTAATCAGAAAATATTTTGCCGTACCTTTTACATTAAAATGTCAATCACTTTTGGGGCATCTGTGGCCTGTCAGTTGTCTGGATCTGCCGAACTATCGCGTATAATTAGCGGTTTTCACCTTGTCATTTAACGAATTTCGATGGAGCACTTTGAGCGACACGGCTAGACACACACAGACACACACACGCAGAGATCTGCATCAATTTGCAATTGTTATTTATTGTGCTTACATTTGCGTTTTGTTTCTAAGTGTTTCCTTTTGGCTTTTGGGTGATTTGGGATATTGATACACAGACACGTGTCTGCAGTTTCTCGAATTCGAGCGGAGCGGAAAATACGCTAAAGGCATATGCCCAATTTTTTGTTTTTGTTTAAATTTAGACTTTTTATCACTTCTGCTTTTCGCACAGACAACGAAACCGGAAGCTGACTTCAACGCTTGAATTTCCCGCTATGCGAAAGATTGTCGCTTCCGCCGATTGGGCAGCTGGTGAACTATCCACGGCAAGCGAACGCAGACGACTTGTTGGCCCGCTCAAACTCGTCGACATTTTGACTGCGGCTGTGGCGGTCGCTGTGGCCGACAATAAGCATTCGGCACACAATTAAACCAAAGATTGCCAGCGGGCGGCGTTGCGACGGGCAAACGGTTGTGTTTGGACCAAATGCCGGCTGGTGAAAGCGCCTGCGCAAGTATTTGTTACATATTTTAACTTAATATTTTATATTTTATGCACAAAACAATAATGTTTCCTCTGCTTATTCACATTACGTTCATTTTCCTTCACGTTTTATTTGTGATGGCAAAAATTTAAATTTTGCAAATAGGCTAACTCAAAATGGCACTGTTAAACTCAGTTGGTACTTTTTAATTTGAATTTAATGAAAAGTGCGGGCTGCTCATACCACAAATTTTGCAAATAATGTTTAATTTATATATCTTAAATTTCAGCTTTAAATAATTCTGAAATGTCATCTAGTATATTTTTAATATTTATTTCATTCAACAAGAAAACGTAAATATTTATTTATCACAAACAATTAGAAATTATGTTAAAATAAATAGTCAAAAGTGACAGTGCTGAGAAATCTAAAAATCATCGTGAAAAATATCGATATACACGAATCACTTATCGATAATAGCAAACTTGTATTATTCCTCTTTTCTTTGATGTCTTGTGAATGACATCGTTTTGCTGTAATAATTGTAAGTTTTTATGAAATACTATGTCTATTGCTGCACAAATCAAGCTGAGGATTGTAAAATACATGCAGTAGCATGTAATGCATATCGCTTGCACAAATCTATCTGTGTAATAGTGTGCAAAAAGTGACTGTCAATGTTTGGCAAACGCCATGTTGGCCGCTCAAACATAACCTCAACTGCTGCTCCATGACAGCCAAGTCAAAGGCAGTTAAAAATTGTAATTGTATTGAATTTTGTCGTATTTTTTGTTGTAGAACACGGCATAAGCAGAATTAAACACCATGTCACGATTCTTTGCCAACGGCTCCGACTCGGAATCCGAATCCAGCGAAGAGGAAGTTCAGGCATCCGCCTTCAATAAGGCAACGAATTTTGTAAGTAAAATCAATTTACAATTGAATCATTTAATAGAAACTACATTCTCCTGCTCCAGCAATTCAGCGATGACGAGGAAGAAGTCAAGCGTGTCGTACGCTCCACCAAGGAAAAACGCTATGAGAACCTGACCGGCATCATTAAGACGATACGCAACCATAAGAAGATTAAGGATATTCCCAATACGCTGAGCAGCTTTGAGGACTTAACGCGAGCCTACACGAAGGCGCTGCCTGTCATTTCGAAAGAGGAGAACGGTATTACGCCCCGCTTCTATATTCGGTGTCTGGCCGAGCTCGAGGATTTCATCAATGAGGTGTGGGAGGATCGGGAAGGACGCAAGAATCTCTCGAAAAACAACTCCAAGTCATTGGGCACATTGCGCCAAAAGGTGCGAAAGTATATCAAAGATTTTGAGGACGATCTGGCACGTTTCCGCGAAGCACCCGACCAGGAGAGTGACGTTGAGGAGGGCGAGGCTGAGACGCACGATAGCGATGCCGATCGTGCTGGCGTCGACAGCGATGACGGCGTCGGCATTGGAGTTGGCGGCAAACTCGCTGAATTGCCGAAGGCAGTCAAATCGGTGGTCACCAAAGTAATTGCTGATGAGGACGATTCGGATGATTCAATCGACTGGGACTCCGACACCGAGTCGGAGACTGAGTCGTCAGAGGATGAGAATCTGTACCAGAACATGCGTGAGCGTTTCCTTAAGCGCACCACCGAAAAGGAGGACAAGGACGACGATAAGCGCAAGGACAAGCGTAAAGAGCAAAAACACAAGGTGCGCAAGCGCGCCGACGACGACGACGAGGATGGCGAAGGCTGGGAGACCGTCGTCAAAGGCAATGTCGTGGAGAAGCCCAAGATGTTCGAAAAGGATGCTGAAATCGACATTCCCCTCGTCCTGGCCAAACTGGTCGAAATCATGTCGGCGCGCGGCAAGAAGCGCACCGATCGCCGTTTGCAAATCGATTTGCTGTTTGAGCTGCGGGATATCTCGGAGCAGCATGCTCTGGGCACGCCAGTTAGCGTGAAGATTCACTTTAACATCATTTCGGCCATTTTCGACTACAATCAAAAGATATCGGAGCCCATGAAACTGGAGCATTGGGCCCTGCTGCTCGAGGTAATGCAGAGCATGCTGAAGCTGCTGCTCGCCAATCCGGACATCAACATGAACGAGAGCGTGGCCGAGGAGCATGAGGAGTACGGAGCAGCGCCGTACTATATTCGCGGCTGTCCGCTGGCCGCTGTTGAGCGTCTGGATGATGAGTTCACCAAGCTGCTGAAGGAGTGCGATCCCCACTCGAACGACTACGTGTCCAGGCTCAAGGATGAGATCAACGTGGTGAAGACCATCGAGCTGGTCGTCCAGTACTTTGAGCGTTGCGGCAGCAACAACGAACGTTGCCGCATCTATCTGCGCAAGATCGAGCATCTTTACTACAAGTTCGATCCGGAGGTGCTCAAGCGTAAGCGGGGCGAGCTCCCAGCTGCTGGCACTGCACCCTCATCTGTGGAAGTGATGGACAAGCTGTGCAAGTTCATCTATGCCAAGGACGACACAGATCGTATAAGGACGCGTGCGATATTGGCGCACATCTATCACCATGCGATGCACGACAACTGGTTCCAAGCGCGCGATTTGGTTCTCATGTCCCATTTGCAGGACAACATCGATGCTGCGGATCCATCCACGCGCATCCTGTACAATCGCATGATGGCCAATCTGGGCTTGTGCGCCTTCCGTCAGGAGAACATTAAGGATGCGCATCATTGTCTGGTGGACCTGATGGTCACCGGCAAGCCAAAGGAACTGCTCGCCCAGGGTCTGCTGCCCCAGCGACAACACGAACGTTCCGCTGAGCAGGAGAAGATCGAGAAACAGCGCCAGATGCCATTCCATATGCACATCAACCTGGAGCTGCTCGAGTGCGTCTATCTGGTGTCGGCCATGCTCCTTGAGATACCCTACATCGCCGCCCACGAATTTGATGCACGTCGTCGCATGATCAGCAAAACGTTCTACCAACAGCTGCGCTCCTCCGAACGCCAATCCCTGGTGGGCCCGCCGGAATCGATGCGTGAGCATGTCGTGGCTGCTGCCAAGGCCATGCGCTGCGGCAACTGGCAGGCATGCGCCAACTTCATTGTGAACAAGAAGATGAACACCAAGGTGTGGGATCTGTTCTACGAGTCGGAGCGTGTCCGCGAGATGCTCGTCAAGTTCATCAAGGAGGAGTCGCTGCGCACCTATCTGTTCACGTACTCCAATGTGTACACCTCCATCAGCATACCGTCGCTGGCGCAGATGTACGAGCTGCCCCTGCCGAAGGTGCATTCGATCATCAGCAAGATGATCATCAACGAGGAGCTGATGGCCAGCCTGGACGATCCCAGCGAGACGGTGGTCATGCATCGCTCGGAGCCGTCGCGCCTCCAGGCTCTGGCCATGCAGTTCGTCGACAAGGTTACCAATCTGGTCGATGTGAACGAGAAGGTGTTCGACATGAAGCAGGGCAACTTCTTCCAGCGCGGCAATATGGGCAATCGCGATCGTGGCTACAATCGCAACCAGAACAACCAGGGCGGCAATTGGGGCGGGCAGCGTCGCGACAATCGCAATCAGCGCAACCGGAATCAGCGTGGACACCACAAGCAACAGCAGCAGCAGCAACAACAAGTCCAGACCATCGAAGAGGAGTAGACACACACCACGTAGAAAGAGAAGCCTTTAAACAAATCCATGGATAATATACTGATACTAGGGAAATGGTGCTATCGAATCGGAGCAGCTGCTGATTGTGCTCGGACCTCCGATTTGGTCGGAAACGCTAAATCGGAGGTCTACGTTTACTTAACAACAAGCCAATACCTTTTCATTGTGTCCATTTTATCCATTATCAATATTGCTGTACTGTGAATTTGTTGTAACGCTCATATTATGCCTAAAAACTAATTGATAAAAGCATTTTTGTATGAATTAAAATCTAAAGTGCGCAAGTCTTTGATTCAAATAAACTAAAAACAAAAGGAACGGAAAAATAACATTAATTTTCAACATAAAATAAATTTGAATCAGATTTTAACTTACAAAATTAAATAAAAATCAAGTATTGGCGCGCCTTTGCTGCGCGCTTCAATTGTTATCTTCAGCTTGAAGCTTTTGACGAGCAGCGTACCGTGGACTATCACTGATAAAATATCGCTTTCGTAAACATACGCCTATCGATATGTTATCGGCAAAGTTTCTTCAGCAAACGCACGTTTTATTGGCACTATTATTTAACAAGTGAAAATTATCAATTAAAAATTGAATACACTACAGCATGAACAGCATAGGCGATGATTGCAATGAGTTAAAAAAGCAGTACGATGCCTGTTTCAATAACTGGTTCTCCGAACGATTTCTTAAAGGCGAAACCGATGACTCCGTATGTGCACCAATTTTCAAGGTTTATCAGGAGTGCGTAAAGGTAGGAGTTAGAGTAGGTATGCATAACCCTTGTTGCCACACGCTGATAACATTTTACCGCCCACATGCAGCGAGCGATGCGTGAGCAGAAAATTGAATTACGTGAAATCGAAACGGATTACACCACGGCCAGTGAATTTGACAACAACAGTGCGGCCGGCAGCAGTGGCAAGCCGCAAGGGAGTGCCAATAAAAGTTGACCTCTCACGCTTGACTTACAGTCCCAGCCATCTGGTGAGACGGCCAATACGGATACAGTGCGCAATACAAGTTATAGCCAGTCGACGCCTCGCGGAAGTAGGGTTGCATTCCCTGGGCAGCATAAACGCAGTTCAACAGTCTAATATTATCAGGATGCTCGTAGCAATAACGTACTTTAAATTCACGCAAAATATATAAATTGTTTGTTAAAATTATGTTAAGTTAAACCCATGCTAGATTTATTAAGAGAACATTACGGTTAAAGTTTGTAAATATATTTATGTATGTCCTAATAAAACATTTTTATGAGTAAATAATTATAAATGCAAATTGAATCACTTAACACTGGGTTGATGCTAATGTGACGTCACATTTGTAGTAATTGGTAAATGGCCTTTCATTTACGTAACGTAAGGTATTGAAATGTAAATAGAACCATTGTGAATTACAGTGCTGCGTATCGTAAGAGAGGCCTTAAGGTCAAGTTTAATTTTGTATACGAGTTCCACTAGCAAATCAGGCCTAGAGATGGACTTATTAAAAATAATTATATAAATCAAAATGAAAATATGCCACTGGATAAAACGTGTTGTATTTCGCTTAATCAAAAGCTGAAGAATATGCCTACAAAGTCAATTGGCATATCAAACACTCCATGTTCTTTGTTTAACAATCTTTTGTCTTAAAAACTAACATTAGAATCGACAGTAGATACGACTAAAAACACGAATAATGCAAAATGTTCTTAGCTCGCTCAACTGCCGAGTTATGTTGATGAAAAACTTAAAAAACTACACAACTTTCATCTTAAATTTAAATAATTATTTGCCAGCTGTGAACTTGGAAAGCTTCTCCAGCAGAGCAATGTAGGAGGTGTGCTCGTGAGCGGTGGCCAGGTCGGAGAGTTTCTCGGCAAATTCATTGCTGATTCCCTTCTCTTCCAGAATGTTCATCAACAGATCGTACAAATAGCCATCGAGCACATCTCCAGCAACGGCGTAAACTTTGTCGTTCCATTCGCCTTCGTAGATGGACATTTCATCGATGGAAAATACATCGTTATATTCACCCTCCTGTGCCTCGCCCTCCAAGTAGGAGCAAGTGAACGACAAAGTGGAGCTGCCCTTAATGATGTCCACTTCGAACTGCGGCTTGCTGCGCATTTCACCCAATTCAGGTTTGTCGGCATTGGGATTGATTTCGGGCTCCTGCTCGCTGTCCACAGTGTGGTTCACATTGAAGCTAATGACGACCTTCTCCTTGTCCGTCTGCTTAGTCAGCTCGACATCGCCGCCCGTGACTTTTACGCTGAAGCCTTCCAGTGTGCTGGGCACAGTTTTGCCCTTCTGCACTTTACGCTCAGCAATAATCTCCTCAGTCAGGAATTCGACCAGTTCACGTTCGCCTGTGGATATGAACAAACCTGTTGCTTAAATTCTAATTCCAATTCCAATTTCAAAAAATCGTATTATATTTCGTTAGAAACACTTTTGTGAGGTTATGTAACCCTGGCAGAAACATGCGCCAATCTTTGAATGAAAACGAGCGTAGCTTAAACCTTAATGAGATGCGTACCTTTAGTGTGCACATTGCAGCCGCAGGTGCAATTAATGCTGGGCTTATGCACATTTAACACGGTAACGTGGTCACCACCCACCGCCGGCTTTTTGGTCATGTGCCACAGGCTGCGGGTGAAATCGCGTTTGCCCAGTGCCCCGGTTGTGGCGCTGGCCAAGTTGGCGAAACGCAAAGTTGCTGTCTTCAGGCTGTTCATCTTGTATTATATAAGATATCAATTTATTATGACAATAATTGAAAAATGTGGCTGCCGCTTCTGTGTTGCAACTTGCACTGGTCTTACATATGCCGATATCGATATATTCTAATGTCTCGATATCGATAGCGATTTATTTCATCTCATTTCATTTGAAGTATTCTTCAATTCAGGTGGCAGCGCTTTGACAGTTGAGCGGCAATCATGGATGAAAATATAAATGAGAAACTTCTGGTCGAAATTGAGGAAGATTATGCAAAGCATCCATCTTGCCCCCATGGGCCCACCGTGCTCTTTTATCGCCAAAGTCAACCATACAACAAAGGATTCTATGCGTGCTCCGCATATCGTAATCCCACGCTCTGCGCTTTTCGCATGGATCAAATGCAATGGACTGGTTACCAGCCAGAGCACGTGCCAGAAATACGTGCCTACCCACAGGTACAGCAGGAAATTAATGAAGATCCAGATTTCGATCCCACAAATCAACTGAACCCCCTATCGCAGGACGATGTGCATGCCCAGTACTTTTTTGATCAGGCGGCACTAAAATTCTTTTCAGGACAGTTTTTCTTGATGAAAATCACGTAAGTTGTATGTATTCTATACATGAGAATTCTATATTTATTACCAATATTTTATAGTAAAGTGGTATGCATTGGCGCACCTCGCATACATTTCCACTTGCGACGCAAACACAAATATATTCAAAGTTTTTTGTTGGACTTAGATGAGCGTTTTAGTACTTATCTGAATCCGCAGGAATTTTGTCTATATAACATGTGCAACAATCACTTTTTCTATAATCGAGAGCCGTTTGAAGCATTCCTCAAATGCAATGAGTAAGTTTTTAATTTAATTAACAATCAAAAACTAATTTTGCCTGCCCTTTAGGGTTGACCGTCTTTTGATTATCACGGATCCACCCTTTGGGTGTCGTACGGAACTAATTTCCCACACGCTGCGATCTCTCATACGTCTGCATAATCGCATCAATCGGCTGCCCCATACGCCGTTGCCGATATTTTGGGTGTTTCCCTATTACATGTCCAACTACATAAAGCAGGATATGCCCGAGATGGAAATGTGTGACTATAAGATCAATTACACCAATCACTGTCGATATACGAATGTGGGAGACTCGAAGCGTTCTCATGGCTCGCCAGTGCGCCTCTTTACCAACGTACCGCTAGATCTGCTGCGTCTGCCGCCTACTGAAGGCTATAAATTTTGTCATAGTTGTCAGCGCCACACGGCCACAGAGAACGTGCACTGCGATCTCTGTCGGAAGTGCTGCTCGCTGAACGGCCAAACCTATCGCCACTGCATGGACTGTGCAATGTGCGTTAAGCCAAACTATGTGCACTGCGCGAACTGTCGCCGCTGCTGCCAGAAGGATGGACACAACTGTGAATTGTATCAGTCGATGCAGCATTGCTGGCTGTGTGGCCAGCGTGGTCACATTGAGAGTAACTGCGAAGTCTGGTCGGAGCTAAATCGCAGCAACTTGAAGCCAAATGGATGCATGATTTGCCGAGAGAAGTGCCATCGTGAACATAACTGTCCACAGCGCAGCCGTTACTTTAAGGAGGTGGAATTTATGGGAAAAACTGTGATAACCCCACGCCAGCCAAAGAAGACCAGGAACTAAACGCAGAAACTTATAGAAAAATATGAAAATCTGTTAGTTTTTCTCGTTTAATACCAAATTCATTTGATCTTAACACTTTTTCGTTTTTAAACTATTGACAAAAGCGCGAAATTAATGCACATGAACATGACCACCATAAATTGTGGAATGGATAATCTGCCGCAAATGAAATTTGCAGCAAGTAAATAGAAAATTTGGACAAATTATGTTTACAATTTAGTTCATCAATTAACGACGGGTAAACTTAAGCTTAGACAATAATTAATTTCAAGTGGAAAACACTCAATGCCTCAACCAACGGGAATGCGACTGTTTGCTTGATAATTATTGTTGTTGTTGTTTTGGCAACTTTTTGTTTGAAATCTGATGACGTCGACAATTGGGTCGCGCGGCGCGTCCGTTGAGGTGAAAGTATTTATTTGCTAAAATGAAAACTGTCTAGGAACGGTTGTATTTTCCCCAAATGTGCAGCATGAAGACAGAGGCGATGAACAGCAGCGACATAACCAGAACTGGAACTGGACCACTGTAAAAATAATCAATTATTAGTGACTGCCTCTAAATTTAGCTAAGCATTAGTCTCTCTCGCTTACACTTTAATGCCGGGTGAGTCGTCGGTGTAGAAACGCCACATGCCACCAGTGCCTGCTCCACCTGGAGCACGACTCCTGGCCGCTGTCGTTGTGGTTGTCTTTCGCTGCTTCAAGGTGCTGCCGCCACCAGCGCCAGCGCTACGTGGCGCCGACAATTTGCTGGGCGAGCGTGAGCCACTGCCAACGGACGTCGAACTTGCAGGAGCAGGCTGTATAACAAGCGATACTGGTTTAGTTTTGTTGTTGTTGTTGTTTAATTTAGATTTTTACTCACCATTTTAATTTATGTGTTTAATTTTAATTAAAGGCAAATGAGCACTAAGACCGACAGTGCTGCGTGCTGACCTGGAAAAGTGTTGAAAGCGTTGAAATCAGTTTGACGTCTGTTCGTGTCGGTTTCGTGTTCCACGTCACCTGCCATTCGCCCTTAAACGTAACTTTGACAGCAAATGCGCTCGATAACTTTTCACAAATATTCGATAGCCAGCTAATAGCAAAATTGGTTGATAGCGGCGTCGCGCGTAATACAAATAAGAGAGTGTACCAACAAAAAAATCAGTGATGGTATTTCTAATCGATAATATAGATAACAGTATCCGAATGTTTTTATCTTTGATAATATTGTACAACAAGCGAAAGCGGAGACTAACATAAAATTTTGATTTGCAGTCTGTTGATTTTATAGGAAAATGTAGATACTGTGTTACAGTTGCTTTCAGTTTGAATTGGTACTCTGTAATAACATTAACTTCAGAAAGTCCTTATTTAATTTTTTATATTAATTTGAAACATAAAATCTTGTATCTCAAAATGTAATCAATATTGGCAATCTTTGATACTTTCACAATTTGGGTTTCATCGTATTGTGTCTAAAGCAAACTATCGATTATTTATATCACTATCGATAGCAATAGCAGCATACACAATACTTCTATATGTGCGGTCTTTAAGTAGTTATTGTAATTGTAAAACAATTTGTAATTTTGCGTTGTGCGCAGTGTTTTTTCACTTTATAACTAGTTTGCGTGAACAGCGTCATATTTTACTGTATCGTTGCTATGGTGCGCCAATGTATACAACAATCTGACAGTGACAAACGTATATGTCAAAAGTAAAAGCAATCGCTATACCGAAAAAAAGCGAAAAGAAAAATACGCAAATATATGCAAGGAAGATAGTTTTGGTAAAATGGATGATATAGAAATAGAATATCTCGACGAGTACAAAGATTTAGTTCTACCAGGTGAGTGTAGTATTTGAAAAAATTCTTCCCCGTTCTGGGAATTGCTCAATTTAATTTGTTTCGCCAGGCATCAAAACAACCAGCGGAGGACGCATGATGCGAGGTCCGCTCAACAGACGAATATCGTCAGACTCGAGTGGCTCCTCGTCAATCGATCCAGACATATTTCAGAAACTTTTTGACGGTAAATTTCTTGACGACGAGCTACAAACAGAAAGTAAGTATTATTTTCTACAACAAAAATTTTGTTTTTTGTGCTAATTTTCTGCTCGTGTGTAGGTGGCCCAAATGCGAAGGGTAAGGCTCGGCGTCGAGTCAGCTCGTCATCAAGCGACTCTAACGATGCTCTGGATGCATTGTACAATCGCCAAAGCAGCAAACTCAAGGGCACACGACGAGAGCGCTTCGAATCATATGATTCAATTGATGATTTGGGTAAGTTATTTATTTGAAAATAGTAAACAACACAGTTTTATAACTTATTTGGGGCTTCAGGTGATGCTTTAATGGGATCCACACAGAAATCGAAGTCCTCTCAGGCCGCAGCACGAAAATCACTAAATCACAACGGCATGGACAGATCAAACCCCAAATCCCAATTATCTGCAGCAAAGCAAAGTATTTCAGAAGGTTTTAAGCCCGCAACTACATCTAACGGCCGAAGCACTAGCAGTAGTTCGTCCAACCCTTCCCTGCAGCACAAGAAGAAAGCCGTAACCATTATAAAAGCCAAGAAACCGGACTTGATGCCACCCAATCATGAACCCAAAGAGGATCCACTGAGTAGGCACTTCATAGCTGCAGTCTGGCATTGACTAACCTTGTGACTTACAGATTTAAAAGAATTCTCAGACCCAGACAGCGATTCATCTTATGAATACGAATCGGATTTCTATGGCTATGGCGATTCAGATGATGACGAGGGCGATAGCGAGGTGTCGAAGCAGGTCATTGATATATCAACGGACAGCAGCACTGTGACATCATTGGCGGGTAAGTCAGAGTTAAACAACTAGTTGATACTGCCAACCCTCTGATTATATTTATAATGTGCGTAAAACAAACCGTGTAGACACTGTGACACCTGTTGTTTCCGAAGACGAGAGCCTGAAGCAGCAGCAGCAGCAAACGCCAGTTGGCCAAAATGATCGTCTGCAATTGTATCTAAATAATCTAAGTAGTGCCGAAACTCCGCCATCTAAACATAAATACACAAGCACTGCTAAAAAGTCGCACTCCCATGAAAAGCAGTCAAATGAATTAGCTCAACAAGAACAAAGTCAAGATAAGGATAAAAGTGATCAGGTGCAGGCAAAGGGTAAGTTTTTTCTAATTCTTCCTACTATTTTCTTTCGTATTTCACATTTATCACTTATCCGCTTTAATTTTTACAGCCGAGAAGCAGTTTGACAGTCCCTCAAGCAGTGCTCAGCCCAATTGCCCTAATGAGATCGACAAAGAGTCTCCGGCTGATTACGTTGACGTTAATTTAACATACGAAACTTTAGAGCTTCTAAGCCTCAATCTTGCCGAGCAGATAATTAACATAGATGCCGAGCGCTCCAAGGAGTTCGAGAGCCGTTCCGCTTCCAAGACGCGCAGTTTACCTTCTGCAAAGAAAGAGGATTCCCCAACAGCTAGCTCATCGTTATCCAAAAGCCATGTGCGCAAACTCACCTATTCTAACGAGAAGTTAGATGAGACAACTCCTACGCGCAACGCACTGCGTCGGGCCAAAAGTGATGGTGCCTTCCCAAAACATGATCGTAGTGGACAGTCGAAGATCAGAGCTGCCACCACAGAATTACAGCTCATGAGTAGGCCGGCATCGCCAGTGAAAGAGCCTGTAGACAAGCCAGTAGAGCAAGAGCAAAAGCAAAAGCCTAAAGAGGAAGTAAAACCAGAGACGATAAAGCGTAAACGTGGTCGACCGAGAAAAATTAAAAAAGAATTTCTCACGGAAACGACGGAGCAAGCTGATTCAAATCTATCAAAAAATCAAAATCTAACTGTCAGTGCAGAGGAAAACGTAAACGTGAAAGTAACAACGGGCGACTCTGATACGATAACTGAATTAAATGAAAATAAAATTAATGAACAGGAAACAAGAAAAGATACAGCAATAGTACAATCAGAAGTCGGAGAAACTTTTGCTGATTCAACTACTACTGCAAGAGAAGGCAGTAAGCTTGAAGAAGAATATAACTCAGTATTGACGAGTGCTGTAATAGCTCTGAATATAGACGGTGTTGAGCATTCGAATAGTGCGCCATCATCTGAAGACGAAATGAAATGCATTGAACGGGCAATTGCAGAAATGAGTACAAATAAAGTAGATGAGGAAGAAAAGGATGTAGATGTGAAAGGTGTTGAACAGTTGGCGATTTCGGAGATAGATAATAATGAAGGAAAAACAAATGAAATGTCAGTGATTGAAA
This sequence comes from Drosophila repleta, assembly GCA_018903745.1. Taxonomy (NCBI): domain Eukaryota; kingdom Metazoa; phylum Arthropoda; class Insecta; order Diptera; family Drosophilidae; genus Drosophila; species Drosophila repleta. The sequence goes on along the minus strand of JAEIGN010000497.1, from coordinate 15,047,323 downwards.
CTTTAACACAGGATATTAACCAAACTGCTAAAGAGGAAGGAAAACAGGCTACAGAGCAGCAGACTGAAAAACAGAATGATGATAAAATGGAAAATATTGATAGAGATGTATCAAATATAAAAGATCCTGATGTAGATATGGAACAAAGCGATAAGGAAGCGACTACAGATATAGAAGATAAACAACTAACGGCAAAGAAGAAACGTCGTTCGGCATTAGCCATGATCGTTGCCTCTACAGATATCTTAACAAGCGAGAGTCGTAACTCCAAGCGATTGCTTAGGGGTGACACTGATTCAGTCGGAACTGCTGAAACAACACGACGCAATAGTCCTCGATTGACAGGAAAGTCTCCAGGAGGAACACTTCCGAAGGCTAAAGCCGAAAAACCGAAAGTTCTTTCGGCCGCAAAAACACCAAAAAATTCAAAAGCAATTGATAATGAGGACCCAAGTTCGAAGGAGGAATCTGTAAACGAGCGACCGCTACGCTCCAAGTCAACGACGACTCGAACTACTGAATGCAAGAAATCAGAAAAAATGAGCATGACACCAAAGCCCGATGAGAAAGATAACAAAAAGTCGCGGAGCACAAAGGCGACACCAATAACCGAAAAGCCGCCAACCGAGCAGATTGAGACTAACGAATCTAAGTCGACTCCGATGACAGAAGTCGTTGAATCTGGGACAAATACTATGCCAGAAGCAAATACAGTTAAACAGAATTCGGAAAAGGATAATGGAATGCCCATATCCTCAGATACTCATATAGAAATAAATGCTAAGAACATAGAATTGTTAAGTGAGATAACTCCAACTAAGGCTATGACAGATCTCGAGCTCCTTGCCACGCTGGACTTAAATGACAACTCAACTTACAGTGAGCAGCAACCAAATATTCCAGACACTCATCCTATTCAAGTTACGACCGAAGATCAACACGATTTATACAAAACTCTTGACTTGGATATTGTTGCCAATAAGGAGGAGGAGTCGGTGCCAGTTAAACAGCGGGGTGGATTGTCTCGTGAAATGAAAGAACTATTGCAGGATTCGGAAACTGAATATGAACACGAGGCAGCTGGAAGTCGTTGCCGTTCCACTCGCTCAAGAGTGAGTACGCCAATTCCTCCAAAGGCTCGAAAGACTAGGTTAAAGGAAACTAAACCCACCGAAGTTTCAACCAAAGAGCAGCCCAATGACAAACCAGAAGTGAAATCAGAACAGGCCCCAAGCTGTAGCAAATCAGCGTTAAAAGGGGAAGAGAAAGAAACGGAGGCAAATGAAAATGCAACGGTTACAGCAGATGCTACTGATCAGGTGGATCAGCAGACTATCTGCACTGATGTACAACATTTAAATGAGAAAGGTAATCCGAGCACGCCCAGCACTTGCTCCTCGAACAGTTCGTGCCGCAAACTTCGAATTCTAATTAAGAAACCAGTGCCACGCTCTAAAATCAATTTTAACCAACTGGAAAATGTTGAGGAAGGAGGTGAAGATACTACATTTCCATCTGATCAGTCCGTGTGCCTCGATGGGGAAGAGAAAGCGACAGGGAGTGAGCCATTGGACAAGGTTACGGAAAAATCCGCTGAAAAAGAGCAGCAGAATCTCGTAGTAGATCAACAAATTAATCATGATATAGCCGATACCAAAATCATTGAAGAACAGCCAAGTGATGGGGATACTAAGGATAAGCAAACCGAACAGGTAGCAGCAAAGCAGGAAGAAGGGAAGGATGCCACAGTCGGAGAAGAGAAAGTAGCTGCGGAGCAACGTCAGTATGAACAGCAACCTGTGGAGGTGGCACCTCAGATGGAAATCTCTAAGGAGCAACAGCAAAAGGAGCCAGATCAACCACCTACGGATGGGCCGCAGCTGGCCACAGTTAATAGTGATAATTTATGTGCGACGGAAATAACAGGTGTCATGGAGAATGTCGATGAGGAGTGCTCTAATCAAGCGGATGCCTCTGACCCAGACGGTTAATAGCTATTCCTATAATATATAATTCAATCTTTGTCCATTTCATATTGTAGCTAGTTTCTCTAATATTGAACTTTTCTCTTTTTTTTTTCCTAATCTCATGTTTTTCTCTTAGCAGCCGCAAAGCGCAAGCAGCAAATGTTGAAAGCGAAACAAGCTAGTGGCGGCACCCCTATGGCACCACCAGCGATACCTAAAAAGGATCTAGCCAGTGGCAAATCTGGTGAGTATCATGTCATACAATATCTTTGAACAATGTTTCCTAAATGAATCTTTCACAGTGCTGCGACGGCTGGGAAAGTCCATTAAGTTGAGTGAGCAGCCCAAACAAAAGCGTCGTAAACTGGAAGAATCCGAGCGGCATTATGATGACAAACGAAATCGTCATTTGGAGGAGTCCTCTTCGACAAGTAGGGCTGATGAAGAGCAAGGAGGCAAGGTTAGAGGTAAGCAAATAGCTGTTACCAGGAAATCCCTTCCGCTTGAATCAACAACAGGACAAGCCCTGGACAAGTCAGCAACAACGAAGCTCAGCAAAAAACAAGAGGTGAACAAGGCGCCGTCAGCTAAATCTAGTTTATCGGCATTACTAAGCGGCGATGACTCCATTGTCGTGGATAACACCGTAATAATAACCAAAACAGCAATACCAAGCTCCGTGGAACCGTATAAAAGGGTGGAAACGCAATCATCTCCTGCGGCTGGTATTAACATCTCCGTTTCACTGATGCCCGACTCTAGCAAACAGGCGTCTTCACCACCCAAAAGGACATTAACCCAGGCCGAGACGGCGAGGAAACTGATGTCACTTAATGCAGCAGTCAAGAGAGCGGAAGCAGCTCCAGCATTGGCGGAGAAGCCACGTGTGCCGTCGGTTGAGACCGACAAAAAGTCAAAAAGCCATAAATCGGATGGCGATAAGCGAGCTTCGTTGCCTACAAAAACCTCCGTATCTCAAATATCTGGAAAATCAGCTTCTACCGAGGCCAAGAAGAAGTCAACGGCAACAAGGGAAACAGGCGAAAGGCGGGAAAGTAAAGAGCCAACGAAGCCAGCTGCGATTGTTAACCCCATAGTTAGCAGAAAGTCCTTGCCACCAACTCACTCTAAAAAGCCAGAAGCACAGAAGAAGGAAACATCTGCAGATCCAGCCACAAAGAATAATGATAGCAATGAGGCGAGCGAATCTAGAGCTGCCGAAGCGCAGGGCATGCACAAGAAGGATTTGCGTAAGGCAGGTCAGACAGCTCAGGCAGCTCAGAAATCCTTTAGGAAATCAAAGTCCAAGGAATCGCCAACCGCTCCAGAAGTAACTGCAGCAGTTGCAGAATCTATGCCATTAGCAACAAATGCCCCGTCGGAATCCCGGGACTCGTCGACGGAGCATAAGAAGCGCACTACACGCGTGGCAAAGCTCACGCAGCCGCAAACGAAAGCTGCGACGCCGGTGACACGCGCCTGCAGTCATGCGCGCTCCTTGGCTGGCACGCCAACGCCTGCAGCCACACCCTCCAAACAACGGAATAACTCTAACGAGCGTCAGCCGCCCACATTGCCGGAGTTGATTGTACAAATGGCGCCAAAGCCGCAACGACAAGCCCGCAAGAGTCTTAAACTGGCCAAAGCCGAGGCACACGCTCAGGCGCCGAGTCAAGATCAGACGGAGGGCGGCTCTGAGTCGGTGAAAGGTGCGCCACCTCGTAAGAGGAAGCTGACGCCGGCCAAGCCCTCGGCAGAGGCGGCGAAACGTGCAAAGGAGCAGACGCACATGCCAGACCCAGCAGTTGCCTTTCCAGTGCGGATCACAGCTGCTGCCTTGGGCTCAACCTCTGCTAGTGAGCAGCCAATGGATATAGCAGCAGCACCACCTCTAACAGCAGCCGCAAAGCAGGTGCCAAAGCCAAAGGATTTGCATCTGCCGGCACAGCCAATGCTGCCCAAGCTGCGCAAGTTGCGTGTGCGCCTCAATCGATCCGTAGTAAGGAATTGGCTCAAGGGACTGGAGCAGCAGAAGCAGCAGCAGCAGCAGCAACCACAGCCTGCCTTGGAGACATCAACATCAACAGCACCAATAGCGCCAATAGCTAAGCCAGCAATAGTTACAGCTCTAGTTCCACCTCCAGCTCCACTTTCAGTTCCAGCTCCAGTTGCAGCTCCAGTTGCAGCTCCAATTCCAGCAGCGCCTGTCGTAAGCAAATCCCAGCTGGTTGTGCGAAAGTCTCTACCGAAAATACCAATAGCCAACTCCGTGCCGCTGCCAGTGCCTTTGCCGGAGGTGAAGCCGGAGCTGCCAGACGAGGTAGAGGAAGAACAACAACAACAGAAATCAATTGCGTCAACTGTGGCGCCAACGCTGCACATGGACGTAGATGTTCCAGTGCCATCCATAACACAAGTTGCGGCGAATATATCCAGCCAACTGGAGCCAGTAGCCACAACGCAGGTGGAACTTAATACGGCTAGCAATGTACCCAATGCCATCAGCAGCAGCAATGCTATTACCAATATCTCTAGCAACGTCGCCCCCAGCACCACCAGTATCACCAGCAGCGTCGCCTCGAGCGCCGCCACAATACCCTCGGCGAACAGCGCTAGCGATCAGAATACGTTTGGCGCAACGAAAATGTTTTCGTTTTTGTATCCGTCGCGCTATCAGCGCTCCTACAGCTACGTGGGGCTCGACTTCTGCTGCCCGAATCTGGATGGGCCGATGCAGGCCATTGATCCGACGCGGCTCCACTCTAAGGTGGAGGTGCCCGTGCTGGAGCTGCCACAGTACATGGTTATCTCGACCAAGATCATATCGAAGCAGGACAAGAACATACCGCAGAAGGTGCGCGCCAAGCTGGAGCAGTTGGCGGCAGCCAAGGATGCGGAAGCCTGTGCCATACAAACGACAACGACGACGCCCGCTGTGGCCGGCAGTGCGCCGACTGTGAGCAATGTGGAGGCGATTGCCAAGCAGCTGCCTGCTCCCATGAAACCACAGCCGACGGTTGCTGCTACAGCGCCACCTGCTCCACCACCCACTGCGGCAACAGCTGCGGGCAATCCCACAAATCCTGGTCTGGCGCAGCAGCGTGGCTCCACTGACAAGGCGCGCGCGGAGCTGCAGTCGCGACTTCAGTTCTTCGATCACGTGCTGCAGAACTTAGCTCGACGGGCTGCCCTGATGAGCGTAACGGAGCGGCAGCAGATAATCGAGAACATTATGCGGACGAGTTCTTTGCTGCCGACGGATGTCGACGTGGCCACCAAGCTCTTGGAGAGCTATTCATATTGGATGAATACAGTCAACCAACCCCGCCTTCCCGTGCAGCCACAGCAGCGTTCCGCTGGCACAGCTACAGCAGCCACCTCCACCACCACCTCCGCATCCTCCGCAGCAATAGCTAGCAAAGCTAACTCAAAGCCCATCAGGGCTCCTCGCGCATCAACTGCTGCGCCCAGTCAACCAGTTGGAGGTGAGGGCAGCAAGCCCATCTACGATAAGGCCAAAAACATTATTGGCTACCAGTACAAAACACCAAATTTATCCTTAAGTTATCCTGGTACAAGCGTCAAAGTCCCACAGCCAGTTCCAGCAGCTGGAGCAGGGATACAGCTTAGCCAGCAGCAACGCGTGCGCCTGATGACCTCCAATACAGCCAGCGGGCAGGTGAGTAGCCTTGTCCATAGCTGACCTCTGACCTATATCTAATGATACCTCTACCAATTGCAGTTGGCAGGCGTGGTGGAGGGCACGCGCGTCGCAAAGAGAGTAGGGTCTGGTACCATGATTCCCTTTATTCCATCGCCATCGCAGAAGACCTATGCAGGGCGCCCCTCAACGTCTGCTCCAAGAGCGCCCACAGCAGACAAAGTGACGCCCGTGGGCGTCGTCAATGGCATGCCGCAGCTTGGAGCGGGGGGCGCAAAGGCTTCGATAGCGCTGGACAACTCCAACTCGAATCGTAGCAATCTGTTTATTGTCAATCAATTGTTATCGCAGCCGGAGGAGTGCATATTGCCGGACGCAATTGGCACGGTAGATCCTGCTGCCGCCGAAATCAAGGGCGAGCTGGAAGATGCGGAGATAATTAATTAATTCGTTAATCTTAGTAATTGCATAATTATACAAATGTACACTTAACGCTATCAAAAAGTATTTTAAGCTACTTTACCAAAAGTAAGAAACGAGGAAACGCGAGCCCATATTTCAAATACAAATCAACATATGTACAACATTAATTGCGGGCTATCCGAAAACTTAATTGAATTTAAACCTCAAGCATATACTCGTAAACGTTTTTTTTAAATAATAAAAAGAAATCGCTAATTGGGCACACATATTTACAGTTATATTTTTGCTCGTTTATTGCTAACAAGTTGGCAGCCCCTTAATTTGAATATTCAAAATTGTTCAGTTCAGTGAACTCTCATGCACATATTGTGATCGGCATAGTTCATAAAATTAAACTCCCAATTGATTTATTAGTTCACATTGGCCAGGGCCACATGAACTTAAATTACTAGGGCTGCACAAGAAGCAGCCAAGGATTAACTTTAAATTTAACTATTTTCTTTTTAAATTTATATTATGCCAAAATGTGTTTTTTTAATTTTAAAAATCTTTTAGTTATATTTTAGGAAAAATAAATCACAAATTGTTAAAGTACTGACGTCACACACACAATGCTCAGAGAGCGGAAAAGTAACGGCACTGCGCACTGAGTCACCTTGTGAGCGTATGGGCGCCATGCCGTTCGGCATTCTTATAAGAGAAGAGAACAGGCGAGCACAACAACAGTTTTCGTTTGCCGGCTGTTTGCAACGAACGCATAATAAGCGGTCGCCGCATCACTTTCACACTTGTCGCCCGCTTACCGTTTTTTGATTGTTTCGTTTCGTTTCGTCGTGTGGGCGCGCGCAGCGTAGTAAATAAATAATAAATAACAAATAGGGAATATTCTGATTAGGAGCCGTTTAAGGAGCGTTGCGCGGCTAACAATAATTATAATAATAATTAATTAATTGATGTGAGATGGCGGTCGAAATAACAAACGCAATATTATCGCTACAGCCAGCAGCAGCAGTCGAGGCTGAACCGCTGTTGGGGCCGCAGTCGTCGTTCCACTGGCAGCTCGAGGATTACGCATACTTTCACAAGTGCGGCGAGATAACCACATCGCCGGACGTGCAATGCTTCGGTTTCAATTGCGCCTTCTGCCCGGCCATTTGTCTACAGTTCTCGGTGTTCACAGATCACATACGCGGCCATCATATGATGGAACTGCGCCGGCGCTACGAGGCGTCCGATGCGAAAATTGAACAAACAACGCAAACCGATTTAAATCTAATGATAATGGATATGCACCTGGAAGGTGAGACAGCAGCAACAGCAGCAGCAGTGGGAGGAGTAACAACAACAACAACAACAACAACAACAACAACAGCAGCAGCAGCAGCAGCAACGCCGCCTACTCCAGTGGCCACAACAAAACGCACAAAGAACGCCTCCAATTGGAATGAGGCGCAGGCAACAATGGGGCTGCTAGAGATGGACATGGGCGTGGGCCTAGACCTGGTTAACATTGTGCAGACAACAGCAACAGCAACAGCAGCGCCAACAGCAACAACAACAACACCTGCCCAAATGGACTTCGTTTATGTTATGGAAAATCCATTGCCACCCTCGCCGCCGCCATCGGCGGACAACGCGCGACTGCAGTCGATAGATCCATTTGAAATATTGCACGAGGTCTGTTCCTCAGCAGTCGCACACACACAGGCACAAGCACAAGCCCAAGCACACACACAGGCAAACATACAGGCACACGCGCATGCACATGCAAACACACACACACACACACATGCACAGGCACAGGCAAGCACGAATATGTGCGAGGCGGAGTCCAGTGGCGCTGTCAGTGTGGTCGCTCCCCATCCCCGTTACGAGACACGGCGCGTGGTAAGTTAAACGTTGATTCTTTGCGCGCGCCCTACCCCCCTGCAATCCCTGCCCCTGCGGCGGTCATTTGGCTGCCGTTGTTTTCCTTCCTCTTCTTCTTCTTTTTCTTCTTGTTGTTTTTGTTCTTGTAAAAAGAACAGCGAAAAAGGGGTTTCCGTTATTCGGGCCCTTTGCAAGGTTCGACAGCGGCTGCTCGACCTTCAAAATAACGGCGCATTAGCGGCAGCGGCAACGGCAATGTCAGCGCGGCAGCAGCAGCCACGAAAAACTGTGTCGCATTTATAGCATACCCTATGTCCATGCAAGCAGCTGGGGTATGCGCGACTTGTGGAGCACTTTAAACTTTGAGTTTGATTTAATTATAAATATAGAAATATATATTATATATACATAAAAATATAAAAATAAATATATATAAAAATATATATATTTATAAATATATCAATTTATTGATAAATATATTTATAAATATATAAATTTAAAAAAATATATATGTTTGTAAATATATAAATATACAAATATATATAAATATATATATTTATAAATATATATATAATATGCATACCATAGTCAAGTCAGCCAACAAATTCAGAAAGCAAAAATAGATTTTGGCTATGGAAAGTTTTCTCTCTCTCTCTCTCTCTCTCTCTCTTTCTCTCTCTCTCTCTCTTCTCTCTCTCTCTCTCTCTCTCTCTCTCTACCTGATGCCAATGGCAACTGCAGGGTATCTCACAGTCGCGCTGCAGTCATTGGCCATTCATTACATTTTGTTTACGTCCTCGTTTATCCCGATATTCAGCCTTGTTCAGCTGCTGTGCTGACCAGGCGAGGCGGCAGAGGCGCAGCCAGACGCACTTCATCAGCTTCAGCAGCGAGAGTATTCGCTATTTTTACTCGCGCGCGACGCAGTTTTGTTGTTGTATTTTTTTGGATTTTCACTTGTTTTGGTTTCGTCAAAAAAATGTTTTTTTTTTTTTTTGGTGGAAATACTATATACTGACGGCAAAAAAAAAAACATCGCTACGACAAAAGCTAACATTTATTCTCAAAGCTAGCAACAACAACGACAACAACAACAACATAAATTTATGTGTTCACAAAATAAATACAACATAAGCGTGGAGAAAAAGCCTTCGATCAATGTATTAGAACAAAAAAGAAATAGCAAAAAATTTGAGAGAAACAAAAACTGTCTGTTTATATTTAATATTTGTTGCTGCGCTGATTTTGTCACTCATAAAATATAATTACATAAAAAAAATACTTTTAAAATAATTCTCTAAAAATTGTCTATCAAATAAGGTAAACTATTTAACAGGGTTGAGCTTAAGAAATGAAATATATATGTATATACAAAAATATATGTAATATATGTCATGGACAGAACTCATAATCTACCTGTACAGACATATATGTATATACATATATATTATTGATCAGGATGACGAGCTGAGTTGATCTAGCCCTGTTCGTCTCTCTGTCTGTCCATCTGTATGAACACATCGATCTTAGAACTTATAAGTGGGAGTGGGAGAGAGATATTTATTTATTTATTTATTTTTTTTTTTTTATATATTTTTATTGTATTTATATTATATATACATATTTATTTATTGAAAAAATCGGCATCTACTGACGGCATAATACGCGTTCACAGCTTTCGCATCGGCAGCCAGCCAAAAGCCAAAAGTTATTCAAATATACCCTCGTTTTTCGTTTTCGTTTTCGATTTCAATTTGGATTTCCTTAGTCTATATTTAGCACAACATTTGCAGTAAAGCTTTTTACTTATTTTCATTCCAAATTTGGTCAACGTTTGAATGTAAAAATTGTAAAATATATCAGTTCTTTGATATATTTATTACATATTGCGATTATTTCGTGCCCATAGGCAGGCATGGAATGCTGCAGTCGGGCCCAACTGACTGCACAATGCTCTTTCCAGATGTATTATAGGTATTTAGTTTATCTGTAGAAGACCTCAACAGCTTGCCTTACTTCAATCATTTTTTATATATATCAAATATATTTCCATACCATAATTGATATAGCCAAATTTAAAAGATTGCCCGTGAACCAATATACCCTCACTGTACTAATTGAACGAGCAAAATATTAAATTTTAAATAATAATTTACTCAAATGAAATTATGTTTGGAGCTTTGACCTTTTTTTAATGAGGTATTTCGCTTGGCTCTGTGCTGACAGTAAACGGGTATATTTGTGGCGAATAAATATGAAATTTATATATATTCTACATACTCAGGAAAAATACATTTCAGAATTATATTTTGCGAATATAAAAATGCATATAAATATTTAATTGCTGTGGCCTGGAAAACGGTATGCAGCATGAGAGGGCAGTTTATAGAATTCTCAGATAAGTGTGATTCATAGCAAGTTATTTATATATAAATTTACTTAATATATATATTTTATATAAAATATTCGTATGATTATAGTCGCGTAATCAATGAGATTTCGCCTATAATAGATATTTGGCAATAAAGAATTTTGTCGTCATTTTCATTGAATGTTTTCGCTCTATTTATACTACCGTGAGTCCAGGCTGCATTATCGCTCAGCCCCCTTCGCTTTCGATATCAGACCACATAGAACTCATGGAAATACAATTGTTGCTGCCATTGCTGCCGCCCCCCAGCCCCAGACGTGGCTACTCATAGAAGTTTCTATACAATTACGAGTAATAGCCACTCCATAGCTGGCGGAGGCTCTGCTATTTTTATGCATACCCTCTCATGATGCGAAAAGAGAGCATATTGGTTTTAGGCAATGTTAGTGAGAGAGACTTGAATGGCACTTGATAGATAGGGAATGAAGCTGGCTCCTTATGTACCCTATATACACATATACATATATATTATATATATATAGACTCTATATAGACTCAAGCCTGATTAATACATATGATATATTTTGTGCGGCTTTTATCAGGCAAAATTCTATCTTCTTCAGCCTCAACAGAATTCAGCAAGTGCTTTGGCTTGAGCGAGTATTAGGCAGTCAGTTATGCCCAACTTACATGGTTTTTTGTTTTTTTTTTTTATTTTTTTATCAATAAGTCTGGGGCACATTTGCCTGTTAACGTTGACGTTACTATTATCTATAAACCGGGAAAGTAAACAACGAAGCAAATTATCTATGCTTCGATTAGGCAGACATTCTCTCTATATATGTATACTATACAAGGGGTACGCACAGTGGAGCCAACGAGCTGATAAAGGCATCAAAATGAATTTGAAGTATTTCAGTTTTATTTGGGTTAACTTGGAGTTATCTACGGCTGACTTTTATTCTATACTCTATATATATATATATTTTAAAATTTTCCGTTTATTATCTATAAGAAAGTAAAGCTCTTGCCACTTGAGATTAAAATCCGTTGCAATTCCTTAGATCATAGATATTATATAGGAACGTACGACTGACTCTATGCCAATCCAGCAAGAGAATCTCTTACTCATCGACGACGACGACGACGCGTCGTCGATATCAGCTCAAGTTGTGGGCAATAAAACAATTTCATTTCAATTTTTTTTTGGTCGGCTCAATAGATAAGGCAGACGACGAACGTGTGCGTTCCACAGTTCTCCCATTGGCCTAAGCAGCTTTTAATGTACATTTAAACATCGGTAAATTGGTATTTTTAGAGCACTTGTCATAAAAAACAAAAGAAACAAACACCTATCGCCGTGTTTCTCGATTGAAGCGCATAAATCATTGTGTGTGTCTGAAGTATCGGGCTGGGCAAATCATAATACTATAGACCATATATGTGTACATTAGTATAAGAGCCCCCATAAATTATTGCGAACGTGATCTGAGCAAAACAAATGACTAAGAAAATTGGAACTGATAGAACTTTATCCATATAAGTTATGAACTTCATGAAATCTGAGTTCTTCTGGCATAATTTAAGAACTTAACTCAATTCTCAATTAGATTATAGTTGGGCTTTTGCGAATTGGTAAAGTCTGAGAACTACTTCATCATTCGATCTAGATTATAGATAGTAATAAAGATCGAATTTTTCAATAGAACAATTATTTGCAAACGTTGAATGATGCTTGAACTTAAGCTTGGATTGGAATAAAAAATAATTTAAATATAAAAATAAAAAAATAAAAAAAAAATGAATATATTAAAAATAAGTATATAAAAAATTTTGTTTTAAAGAGAGAGGGGGAAGGGGGAGAGAAAAAAGGACATTTTTTAAAAAACCAATTTACTAGTTCACTGAAATAGTATAAAAAAAATAAAAAATAATTAAAAAAAAAATAAATATATAAAAAAAATAAATATATATAAAAATAAATATATACAAAAAATAAATATGTAATATAATATAGAAATATAAAAAAATAAATATATCTGCTTAAATATATATTTGAAAAAGAACATTTTATATTTTAGCATAAAATATTTGTAATTATAAATATTATAGAATAATTTATTATATTATAGTGTAAAAAATGATATATTAGCATCGTAGTCCCAGATAATATAATATAATAAGATTACATTTATAAAAAAAATTATAGGGTTTCTCTTTCTTTCTATATCTTCATTATATAAAAACAATATATATTCTCTTCCTTCTTTCTCTATATAGTATATATATGTATTTCTCTCTCTCTCTCTATCCTATCTCTGTATCTGTATTTCTATCTCTATATAATCTCTCTATATCTCTCTTTCTATATATTTTCACAATATATTTTTATATTTTGTCAACATTCTTACGTCGGCTACGAATTGATAACTCTCCACACATGCGAAAGCGAATTACAGCTAATCTTAGCCTAATTTACGATTGCCTTAAATGAAGATTATAGCTATAACCCGTATACAAACAGGTGTTACTCATGCTCCAATATATATAAATAATATATATATATATTTTTAAAATTATTTCTCTGATTAATAAGTTTCAAGGATTCGTATCGTTTGGCTTCTTGTAGAAACTGAAACTAAACTAATTTCTTGACTTTTATGATCGATCTGTCTGGGCTTCTGGCTCACCTTTTCATACTTTATCAGCTACACTTATTAAATAATTAACACGTTCCACTAAATTATTCACTTAGCATATTTCTAATGCTGCGACTTTAACTTGTTTTGGCCTTTGCTTTATAGATAGCCGCAGTTCAGTTGGGTGTTTGTGTGTTCGATATTCAGGTTCGATTTCACCCACGCACCTGTCTCGGGTCTGGGTGCACTGATCGATCAGCTGATTTATCGTCTCAGCTTTATAATCAGTCTAATTAAATTACTACCTGCCTTGTGACTGACTGATGAAATTTTATTTGCTTTTCGCTTTTAGTTTTTCCGTTTTCGAACCCTGAACCAAATAAGTTAATATCGCCGCATTAGGTGCAAAAATTGATTGCATCGCATACTTGGAGCATTATCTAGCTGATTTCAGCTTTTCGAGTAGTACGCGCGGATCGATAGACAAAGTGGTCTTTGTGTACACGTGTCTCGCAAAACGCTTTTACCTGCGATTACGTCACAAATGCTTAGCTTTGCCGCTTATGTGTGCGTATACTCTATAATAATGTTTAGATAGGCTATGATAATAAACAATTGCCCAATACAGATATCGAGATAGGAAAAAAAGAGTCGAGATTGGAGATAGTAGGTAAAACATAGAACATAGAACTGAAAACATTGAGCATCTAATGGAGAATACAGATGAAGGGAGCGTGAGAATAGAGAATATAGAAGATAAAATAGTCGAGATTAGCAGATAGATAGGTAAAACATAGAACATAGAACTGAAAACATTGAGCATAGAATATAGAATATAGAACATAGAATATAGAATATAGAATATAGAATATAGAATATAGAATATAGAATATAGAATATAGAAAATAGAATATAGAATATAGAATGTAGAATATAGAATATAGAATATAGGATATAGAATATAGGATATAGAATATAAAATATACAACATAGAACATAGAACATAGAAGACAGATATCATATAGAACATGCAAACATGGCTTATTTTTCTTAATTTTCAAAGGATATCTATTAGTCGATCAGTATTTAAAAGCATTATTTTGAGTCTTATGTGCTCTTTGCAGTCAGATAATCTTTCAGCAGGGTATCCCTTGCTCCATCGGCAATTTCTTAGATGTCTTTTTCATAATCCTAGGGTATCCATAGCCCCATCAGTGATTTCTGAGATACTTCCACCTTTCCTTACGTTTTTTCTCACATTATAATAAGAGATTCTTCTGCATTCTTCCTATGTCCCCCCTACAGCATAGCTTACCTTTCTCACTCTTTGTCCAGGGTATCCGTTGGCCCATCAGTGATTGTGCAAGCGGGTTTTAGGTCTTGCATGTTATGTGGCCTTTTGGCCGGGCTGTTCGCTAGCGATTATCATACGAACATATTAAACTGTTCCTCTTTTATGGCACTCGGAGCTTATTTTGTTTCTGTAGCATACAAATAAGCGCCACGTGAGAGCTGCTGGCGCTGGCAGCGAGAACGGGCCCCAGCCGCACTGCGGCTAGCAGAGTAGTTCCAGAATATGACTTATTGATTAGCAAAGCCCCAGCCGAAGTCCCCCTTTTACAGTTTTCAGTTATTTTCTTTAATCAATCAAAACACGGCAAACACTCGACTCTTGGGTAAATAAACAAAGGCGAAAAGTCGACGGGGCTGACAGCGTTTTGAAGCCGTTTTCCAGGCCAAATGTTTTATAAGGGTATTAAATGTGTGTTTAATGGCATTAGCATGAATCTTTTATTTGCTTTGGCCTGTAACGGAACGGCACAAAGGCAATGCCGCGCAACGATGGCCAACAAGAGCCAACAGCCAACACCCATTACCATTACCATTACCGTCCGCCCACGCCTAGTTTTCATGGATTTAGCGTTTAGCGAGCGCCTTCTAATTGCCACGCCCATCTCTGACTGATAATCAACAATTGGCGCTGCAGTCGATAAATACCATTTGATTAATTTGTGAAACAGCAGCTGGCTGGACATCGCCATCGCCATCGCCATCATCATCAAAGGAATTGATTGCGCTGCCCGCATATATTTTGTGTCATCTGCGCTAGTGGCAAATGCAATAAACAATCATTTTTAATTGAGCAGCGGCATCGAAAACATCAACAGAGCTCCATCAAGAGCCAGCCACTGTTAACAGCGCACACAAATTATAACAATACAGCTCGAGGTCGATGCCGATGACGCAGCTGCTCTGCTCTGCTCTGCGCTGCTCTGCTCAGATCTGCGTCTGGAGTCCATTCGCACTCCCTGCCTGATATCGATATGGATGACTCCTATCAGCAGATATTCTGCTAAAAAAAAATTATAAACCTTGGCTAACTGATCGAATTTTCAACGAAACTTTTCAATATACATACATAATTTATTTATTTAGCGTTTTTTTTTCAAGTTTTTGAGTAATATTTTAATCAGTATATGATGCATATTTAGCATATTTTTTATAGCGTTTATCCTTTATAATTATAGCATTATATTGATTAATACAAAAAAAAATTTGCTAAATATGTTTCGCTTATTGATTAAATCAATTATTTAAAAGCTAAAAAAAGCTAAATAAATAATTTATATAATTTTCAAGGTATATATATTATTTATTTAGCTTTTTTAGATTTTTTTTTAGTTTTTCAATAGTTTTGTAATCAATATGTAAAGCATATTTACCATATTTTGTGCATTATTTAATGTAATTCAATAATTATAAAGCGTTCAGTCAATCCTTTAGTCATTCAGTCAGTCAATCAGTTAGTCATTCATTTATTCATTCATTCATTCAGTCATTCATTTATTCATTCATTCAGTCAGTCAGTCATTTATTCATTCAGTCATTCATTTATTCATTCATTCAGTCATTCATTTATTCATTCAGTCACCCAGTCAGACAGTCAATCAATCAATCACTGTTTCACAAGCCTGTCTGAAGTACTCCACAAATCAATCTTACACTGATTTCAAATGAGCAAACAGCAGTCAGTCAATCAACCAATTAAATTAAGCGTCAATCAATCAATCAGTGAACATTTCATAAATGTATGCCACTGTATAATCTATGATTCCCATAAAATCTAATATGAGTAATGAATAAACAAGGCCTGGCTAGTTCAACTACATATTCAATCAATCCTTTCATCAATCATTCATCTTATAGCTATTTGAGTTCTAATTGAGATTAGTCAGTCAGTCAATCAATCAGTAAGTTCCAGTTCAGCCCAATCTCTGCTCAAGCTGACAAATTGTGCTCTGTCAGTTGCTTAATTATGATTTCAGACTCGGATTCGACAGTTTGATAAACTCTTGAGTTTGATGTCTTTTTTATGGTCCATCATCAGTCGTCCACAAATGCTGTGCCACTCGACAGATTTCTAATGAATTTTCGACCCCTTTGTGTATGTAAATAAACTCGATAAATGGGTCTGCGATCAGGTTTCAATTCGTTCCGAGTCTCCCTCCGCCTTGTTGCTGTGGCTGCCTTTTTATTGAATTTTTATGCAATTTTGTTAACTGGATCAATTATTTCAATTGCGTGTTCAGTAAACACAGACGGCGTCCGTGACGCAGACGCCCCATCAATAGTGGACAGCGGTCAAGCCCCCTTTGTGCCGCCAGGCCACCGCGCCACACCCAATTTGACAGTCGGAACCAACACAATCCCAAAGAGCTCCAACGTCGCCAACGTCATCGGCCGAGTGTTATTTTCTATTTTGTTGCCATTGTTTTGGCACGCTCCACAAATTGCGCGCCTTCGCTGCAGAAGTCCACAGAAACAGCTGCGCTGAAGCTACCTAGATACATATACTATATACTCTAGATATAGGTATATATATACATAATATACACGTGTTCATGGACATGTAGACTGTGCTGAATGTTGCATGCAACAGCGACCAGGCGGACCCCACCCTTAGCACTCACAATTGCTATGCCCTGTGAGCTTTGAGAGTGTGCCAAGGGGTATATTGGTTTCAGAAGAAGTATGTGATAGGCTATGACTTATAGGATATATGTGTATACGATTGATCTGTGGATAACAGCTGAGTTATTCTATTATTCACTTATCTGTTTAGCCATCCATCCTTCTGTCTGCCCATGTGTATGAGGAGTATAGAAATGTATAAGAACTAGATGTAGGTGCTTCAATAGCATATATAGGATATATGGCTGTATATATATCCTTAATCAGGAGTTTAGTCTGTCTGTCTGTCTGTCTCTCTCTGTTTCTCTCGCTGTCTATCTGTCTGTCTCTGTCTCTCTCTATGTCTCTCTCTTTATCAGTCTGTCAGTCTGTCTCTCTTTCTCTGTCTGTCCATTTCTTTCTCTCCCTGTCTGTCTGTGCCAATCCATCTAGCAATCTATGAGCTATTTCTATTTATATTTGCAAGCATTCTAGCTAGTCAGGGTATCTGTTAGTCCCTCACTCCCACCTTGTTTGCTTTCCAATTTTACCTGGCAGACAACGTGCTGGCCGCATACCTCTACGGCTAGCAACAACAAGCTGTTCTGCGTTATTTACTGCAAAATTGAGTTCAGTTTTGGGTAGTTTTGGGTTGGCTTTTAGCTTTCCTCTGCCATGGGGTGTTTTTGTTTTTTTTTTTCAAGTTTCCAACCTTTGGTTTGGTGCTTGAGTTCGAGCTGTCAGTCAGCCTGTCTGTCTGTCTGTCTGTTGGCAGTTCTTTGATTTCCTCTTTTCGCTTTCAATTGGGGCCAAGGTCTGCAATGCTTCACTTCTTTAATTAACAAATAGCGAAATGCCATTGATTAATATTGAAAAGGTCAAGGCTTGCTTCAGGCAGTCAATAGGTTTCGCTTAACTGGTTTAGTCTTAGCCAAGTATCGATTGAAGGAATATCTAGAGTATAATCCTCCAATCTTTGTCTTCACTCAGCAAAGTCTTATAGAGTGAGTTCGTTTGCCTTCCTCAGACTCCACCAATTGGCTTCGTACAACTTTTAATTGCCAACTGCACTCAGTTATTTTTATTGATTCGCTGCAATATTGAAAATCGAACGAATCGAGAGAAAAAGCCCATAAAAGCGGGTCAGCAATTGCAGCACTTGACGCCTTAATTCACGACAATCAGGCGACAACTTCCATTTTGCGATTATGACCCAATGCACAAAATGAAAACAGTTCTCTAAGTTTTTAAATGATTGCCAGATAGATACCCTGTCTTCGTTGTCTGTGAGATACTTCTTGAGAAATGGCATTAGCCGAGGCTTTAGTTGAGGGTGCTCCACTTGAATATATATCCGTCTTTTGCTTACAATATTTGAGATATGCGCCAATATTTCAGCTATGCAGAGAGTATATCAGAGGAGTGTCAACTTTACATCAAACCAATATACCCTATGGCCAAGCTATTGCCATATTGATAATAACCAGTGAGATCCGGATATTACTGCAAATATAGATTTGTATTATGAAGATAATGTAGAGTTCGAGATACTTTCTGGAAATTCTATAGAACATTTAATTTGTCGTTCCATTTGCTGCCAGCAATTGAGTTCCATATGGCCACACTCCGTTAAATGTAGTTCTATATAAGCTCTGGCATTCAGGCTGGCAATAAAGTTCGAGTTACGTTGGGAAGTTGATATGTGCTACGACAGGTGAAATCCTAAGCAATTGTATGAAAGCTCTGTTGCTACAGCATACAAGTCTAGAGTTATACATGAATTACAGGGTATATATGCTGGAAAAGTTGGTTTCCAAGTGAATATTGCATACTTTGTGTATTATTGAATGAAATGTTTGCAAAACTTTATTATACCAGCAATACAATCTCTTTAACTTTCTTCTTTTATCATAGACTTCCAGTTATACCTATTATTTACAGGGTATACACATAAGCAAACATGTTCTTCAGTTGAATATTTAATGAAATGTACCCAAGATTATATTACTGCAACATAAATATCTCCTATACTCTGTGCCTTCATCATAGTCTGCTAGTTATACCCATAAATTACAGGGTATACATATAGGAAAAGACGTTCTATCATTCATTTTCTATCCTAAATGTAATAGAATTTTAGCATAAGTCTGTTCAACCAGCACAAACATTCCCCTAAACTCGGTTCTTCCATACCCATAAATTACAGGGTATATTCAAATGAAAACTATTTCAGTCAAGACTTCAGCTGCTTCTGCGTCCGACGACTTTTATTACATAAATTATTCGCCCATTGTTGTGCGTAGCTGATAAAGCTGCCTGCAAACTGATCTTAAAGTAGAAAGAGAAGAAAGAGAAAGAAGAAGAGGAGGAAACAGAATGTATGAGACACGCGATATACCCTTGAATAATTCATACAAAATGCCATGGACAAGGCAAACAAACAAATGAAACCAATGTAAATGCAAACATATTTCGAACACAACAACAACTTTAGATATAAATATATACATATATATGCAATATATATACGTTTATAGGGGCAAATTGTTAAAGTTGTAAAAAGCTGTGTGCAAAGTGCGATAAGCCGTGTCGATGACGACGCTGGACGCGCACGCAGCTCCAAAAGGCCAATAGCCGCTGCTATTTACACTTGCTGAGGGCGGGGTGGGGTGGGGTGGGGCTGGTAGGCGCCTGCAGACTTTCCCTTTCTTATTAATTCTCGTTCTTTATGCAGTGTAAACACGTGAAGTGAGGACGCGATCATATGACTCTGCTTATGCGTATCTGTATTTATTTATTCTTCTTCTTTTTTTGTTCCCAGGCGATGCAGCGCAAGCTGCGCGATGCGGAAAAGCAAACGGCAACAGCTGCAGCCGAGCAACAGCAACTGCAGCAATTGCAACTACAACTGCAACAACAGCAGCAACAGCAGCAGCGCCAGCAAATGGAGCAGAATGTGCTCGAATTAACCCCACCGGCCACGCCTCCCACGCCCATGCCGCCCAATTCGCCCACCAGCAGCGTGGCTAGCAGCATTGACCTGAAGCTGGTAAGTTAAAGCAGCACAGCAATAGAAATTCCCATAAACTATCTCTCTCTCTTTCTATCTTTCTCCTCTCATCCATACAGCGCACGCGTCGCGAGCTGGAGCGCAATCGCGAATTCGTCTGCTCGCTGCTGGTGGCCTATGAGCGCAGCGAGAAGCTCTGGAATCCCAAGCATCCCGACTACAAATACAACGCGAATCGCAGTGTCTACAACGAGCTGGCCGCACCCTTGCAGGCCGTCTTTCAGCTGCCCTTAACGGGCGCCGAGATCTTTGCCGTGCTGAAGGAGCTGCGCGGTCGCTATCGGCGGGAGCTGAGCAAACTCAATGCGCTGGGCGGCAAATACAAGTCGCGGCTGTGGTACTTCGAGAAGATGCACTTTCTGCGCGGCGTCATTGAGGCCAAGCGAGCGGAGCGGGAGGCGAAGGTGAGAGGGGTGGAAGATGGGCATGGGTATGGGCATGGGTATGGGTAGATTAGCTGCTTGAACTGGATGAGAGAGAGAGAGAGGGAGAGTGACTGAGGCAAGGGCTAAAGCTTAGGTCATAGGGTAGTTTAGCTGCTTGAGTCGACAGAGCAACGGGCAAGGGTATGGGGCATAGCCAAAGGGTAAATTGAGCTATCGACCTGGAAGATTAGGTTTCAAGTTTGCCTGGCCGACCGGTTCTTTGATCGAACTGGGCTCTTTTTACTTTGCGTAGAACTTTCCATCTCATTTACTCAGAAGACAAGCAAATGTAAAGCTCAATAAATAATAGGGTAGCTAAGGTTGTCGATCCAGGATATTGGGTATCCTGTTTGGCAAGTTTGCCATACACAATTCTAGAAAGCAAGGATTAGCGAGAGATATCTGTGCATAAGAAAGCTTAGCTATGACAGCTACAAGACCTTTCGAACTACAGCCTTGAGTTCTTCCCTGGCTTCACTCGTGTAGAGTTTTTTTTTATAGTCAAATCATTTTAATTAAGTTAAAGTTGAGAGATAACATTAATATACTTTTAATATTGAATATTGAATATTTTCTAATTCCCATTCCATCACATCCCTTGCAGAGCGAATCAGCGGAGAGCGAAAAGTCCAGTGAAACCGACAGCGAGTCGACGACGAAGTCAGCGCAATATCGTGAGGTGCTCAGCTGTTTGATCGATGGCTTCAGGCGTAAGGAGAGCCTGTGGAATCCGCAGCACTTTGACTACAACAGCTGTTGCAAGAAGGAGCTATATCGGGAGATATCAGCTGAGCTGCTGGAGGAGCTCAACTACGAGATGAGTGGCGACGACTGCTACAAGGAGCTGCAGAAGCTGCGCACGCGCTATCGCAAGGAGCTGCGCATGGTCATCAAGCACAAGGGTCTCTACCTGCCCAAGCTGTGGTGCTACGACGAGCTCGACTTTCTGCAAAAGATACTACAGGATCAGATCTTCAATAAGATGAGCAAGGTAAGGAGTTAGTTAACTCACTCTTACATCCTTAAGATTAAATCTATTTCCTTTGGCAGAAAAAGGGAGTGGTGGAATCGTATCGTCGCACCAAGTTCATTGATGCCAGCAGCATTAGCTTCGCGCTGCAGGACGATCAGCTGCAGTTTGTGGAGATCTATCGGAACTATCCAGCCCTCTGGGATGTCGATCATCCCGACTTCCGCTCGAATGCCTATCGCACGCAGGCCCTGGGCCAGATGCTCGAGGAGCTCAACACGACGTTTCAGTGCGCCTACAGCACAGCCGAGCTGGAGAAGACTTTGTTCGAGTTGCGCAAGGATTTCTCAGCGCAGAAACGCAAGATACTGACAAATGCCTCGGGCTGCAGCAGCATTTCCTTGCTGCATGCGAAACTCGGGCAGTTCCTCGAACCGAATCTGGGTCCCTTTCGCTGCGATGTGTGCAGCGAGCTGGTGAAGACCTGCGATCAGTACAAGGTGCATCGAGCGGCGCACGACGGCACGCAGCCCTTCATTTGCACGCTGTGCGGCAAGGGCTTCCAAATGCCCTGCAACCTGACGGTGCACATCCGGCGGCATCGACGCGACTTTCCCTATGCCTGCGAGCAGTGCGACAAGCGCTTCGCCACCTCCACCGAGGTGGCCATACACATGCGCACGCACACCGGCGAGCGGCCCTACATCTGTGATCTGTGCGGCAAGTCCTTCAAGACGTGGTCCTTCTTCGACATACATCGACGCACGCATCTGAACCAGTCGTCGTTCCACTGCCCCATCTGCGACAAGGGCTTCTATGAGAAGAACCGCTTCACCGACCACATGAACGCCCATCTGAATATCCGCAAGCATTTGTGCACCGTTTGCGGCAAGACCTTCACCACATACGGCAACCTCAAGAAGCACACCGAACTCCATCTGGCCGTGAAGAAGTACAAGTGTGGAGCTTGTGGCAAGCGCTTTGCACAGCTCGCCAGCTTGCGTTGGCACAGAAAACGTGAACACTCTTCTGAGCAGCCGCAGCAGCAGCAGGAGGAAGAGGAAGAGGAGCAGCAGCAGCAGCAGCTGGAGGAGGAGGTGGAACTGGAAGTCGAGCAGCAGCCAAGCCAAGACTCTCCATCAGCCGTCTAATCTATTTGCCAACTGTTTACAAAGCCATTACAGCCATTCGGTTCAATTTGGCGCGTACTTAGAGATACTCTCCTCCACTCAGTGTACTTAACATATCAGCTGAATACCACCAAGTGATCTGCCTAGTCTTTAGTAGGTTTCACTAAAATCTAACTCTAAACTCTATAAGTATCACAAAGAATAGTTGATAATGATTCGTAGATCTTATAAGATAATGATCTCAACTTAGTTTTAATACTATATACATATAATCTAGTGATGTTAACTAATCCTTATATTATGTATTATTTATTTTCTTTTATTTGAATTATTAAAAATAATGATAAACGCGCATACTTAATTAGTTTATAGAATTCTAAATAAAGTTCAAATAAGCTGAAATTATAACATATTTACTCGACATATCTAAATAGT
This sequence comes from Drosophila repleta, assembly GCA_018903745.1. Lineage (NCBI taxonomy): Eukaryota > Metazoa > Arthropoda > Insecta > Diptera > Drosophilidae > Drosophila > Drosophila repleta. Next base: position 15,024,412 of record JAEIGN010000497.1, on the reverse strand, counting down.
ACATATACAAAGGATCCAACAGGCTTTAAAATAATATAATATTGTTATTTGTGTAAAATAAAAAGTTTAATAAAATATACAAATTTAAAAAAAAAAGTAACAAAATATTAAGTCAATTAAATAATATAAGATTTAACAAAATAAATAAAATAATACATTAATAAAATAAACAAGATAAAATATTAAATAAAAAATAAATAAAATATTAAATAAAATAATAAAATATTTAACAAAATCAATTATTTAATAAAAAAAGAAGAAAGAAAAAAAGTTAAAAAAAAAAATAAAAACAATTTAAAAAATATAAAAAGTTATAAATAGTAAATAAAACAAATTATAAATAAATAATATAAAATAATAACAATAATATAAATATTAGCATAATTTTAAAATTTACTTTGCTTAAAAACGAATTATGAGAAAATATTTGAATAAAAGTAAGTTGGGCTAGATAAATCTTAAAACTTTTCATATTATTATTAATAAATGGAAATAGTTATAGACATATTTTGTGGAGTAAAGCACATAGACTGACTTTGGCAGCAACGTAGACAAAATAATTGTGAAATATATTTAACTAAATATAAAATAAATAAATATAAAAATCAAATCATAATATTTAAAGGCAAAAGCCGAGCAAAACCGGTTAACGCCCATTATATAAAATATTTACTTAACTATATATAGAAATAAATATATATAAATATGTTTACACTAAAATTTGTACATAAAAGTATATATAAAAACTATATAAGTATGTATATACCTAAATTTATGATACGTAAATAATTCGAAAAGAAAATTTATTTGTTTTGCCAGCAAGAATATTTATTGATAAATCAGATAACGAAATAAGATCGAGCCATCAACATATATGCGGGCACACAGACCCATTTCCGATGTTCGTTTCAGCAGAGTAATAATGCAACAGCCTAATTGAAATGATCTTATTGTAGCCATGGAATGGAATGAATTGAGAATTAATTGCATCATTGATTCGCCGGGCAATAACCAGCGCACTGCAATGAGCTGCAATAAACAAAATGCAAACAAATGACGAAAAATGGGCGTGGAACTAATCGTGGCACTTATCGCTCGCTCGCTCGCCCGCTCGTCCCAATAATATTCTGTCATTTATTGCTTGATATAAATTTCACTTAAATTTTAACATTCTTTGGCCGTATCAGCATTTGCACGGACTTCAATGACTTGAAGCTGTACCATTGATCCCAGAAGATGCCCTGTTCGCTGTCCGTTTGCGTTTTGAAATATTTGCCATTGAGATTGCTAGAAAAATATATAAAATATATATCATATAGTAGTTTTTATGGCATAGTATATAGAGTATACTTGGAGTATAATTATCAGTTTGCTTAAAATATAACTATTTATCGTTAGTATTTTTATAGAAAATCATTCGAGTTTTCTTTTATAGCAACTCATGCTTCTTTGATAATCATTATAATTATTCATAATGATATTTGCTATAAATAATAGAGTTCATTAGTAAATTTTATAGCAATTCATTAGCTTTTATAGCAAATCATGCTTATCTGTTAATTTTTATTACTTATTACATAAAAAGTACTGCAGTTGCATAGTATTCGTTTCCTCATAATACAATATTAGTATTTTTATAGCACATAATTTATATAGTAATGCATGTCAATGTCCCATTAAGTGTACTTTATGTAGTTCTCAGAAAAATAGCATTCATTAAAAATTTTATGGCAGTATATTTTCATTTTTATAGCATCTAGTTCACACCCACCTGCGCGAGCAGAAGTCATACCACCACGCCCCATGATGATACTCAGCGCAATTGATGTGAGTGAATTCATCGTGATCCCTATCATAGGTGGAGAATTTCATTTTATCATGCGTGCGCATCGCATCGCTGGCATTGCCATGGAAATTTCCTAGCAACTTCAGCTCGTAGCCCTCGCTCTCGTTGCCAATGATGAAGTCGTCGTAGAAGGCGACGCGATGGCTGCCATTGAAGAGGCGCAACGACACGAAAAGCTCATGGGGCTGAAATGCCGTTAGTCTGTGCAGTTTTTCCAGCCCGATGAAAAACTCGCCGTTCAGCTTGCCGAAGCCGTTGCGATACTCATTCCAGTTGCGATAGAAATTCACAGATCCATCCAAGCGGCGCTGAATCACCGTCCAGCCGTTGCCCTCGCAGGCGACCAGAAACGGTCGGAAATCGGGCAATTGCATTAGATGAATTCCCGACATTTTATTGTGGGGCAAACAGCTATTGGTGGCCGCCTCCCAGTCGGCCAACAGGTCATCTTTCCTCTCCCTCAGCTTGTAGGCCAAAACCCTGACACGAGCTTTCAGCTCATTTATCGCTGCTGCATTGCTCGCATTTTGCTTTCGATGCAAAGCCAAAAGATTTTGCTTTCGCTTTAATCGCGTCTCGTAAACACTGGTTTTCACTAGCAAACCCTTAATATGTTCATCCCTTTCGCTCAGAGCGGCCGTCAGGGTAGTATTTAGTGTCTGACACGTTTCCAATTGTTCCTGATATTTCTTGAGCTGATCCTCATCGGATTTGTTCCTCGACTGCAGATTGCTTATCTCGTTCTCCTTGTCATGAATCGTGGCTGCATTCTCAGCTAGTTTGTCCATATAGACATCCAACAGATCATTGAGATCATCATTACTGATGCTGATCGTCTTGTGGGCATCTATCTGAAACTCAGCCAACTTGGGCTTGGCGGTAACTGTCTGATTTACTAGTGGAACTGCGATTTGGGTATTATTATGGCACATTTCCGATTTGCTCTTCGAATCTCGTGTACAATCTTTTGTGGGTGGTTCCTTCTTTTTCGCTGTAGTAAAAGTAGCACTGAAGGAGCATGGAATAACTGAGATGATCATGAATATGATCAACAAGTTTTCCTTTTTCATTTTACTAGTAATATCAAAATAATAACTTTTAACATGCGCGAAGCTTCAAGCGATACTGAAATGACTAAAATACTTTTTTATAGCAACTACTATAATTCAGGAAGCTTAGCTCAACTCAGCTTTGCTCTGATAAGAAGTTTTTTGCATTGCACTTGAAATGTTTGCAGCTGATTTAGTTAGTTTATGGACAAGGTTTTGTATCGTTTTGAACCCGGAATAGTATTTAGTAATAATCATGAGCTAAAACCTTACGGCCGACTAAACAAACCAAGCTATGGCTTTATTTATTTAATTTAAATACTTAAAAATGCACTTGAAACTAATAAAAATTAAGCAAACAAATTTAATATAATATAATTTAATTATATTTTCTATATTTCTGTATTGAAAATGGTTTCTAACTTCCCCTTGCACAGTTTCTATTGTGAAATCATTATTTTTTTCCAATTCAAATTTCCCGCCCTTTCAAACGAGTTGGCAGCACCATAAAATATACTTTTCTTTGCTTATAGTGTCGTCCTCTTTCCGCGCACTGACTACCATTCATTCAAGTGTACAGAATTTTTTTGAAAGAAAGTTGCTTGTGATTTGCTCCAGCATAAAATTATTGAAAAACAGCTTTAAACAAATGCTGAAAATATAAACATTATAAAACAATCAATTTCCATGCTTCACTTAATGAAATTATTTATTTTAACAATCGATTTAAACATTTAAAGTGTTATACCAAAGACTCAAACGCGACTCTACCTCACACTAAAACCAGTTTTAATTCTCAAGCGACTTTCCCAACTTCACCATTTCATACACATCTCATACGTCAGCAAGTGCGGTCGTGCTCAGTTAAAATGTGTCTGAAAAAAGGCTAATTATTAAACAAATATACACTAAATTGTTAATTTATAGTAAAATAAATAGTCTGTGTTGAAAAACAAAACTAAAATCATGAATTTCGTGTTCGAAAATGTATTCAAAAACTCGTATGAAAAAGCTGAAAATAAAGGCCAGTCGGGGTGCTCCGCTGGCCAAAGCAGCGCAGTCTCCGCTGAAGCTAAAATAACTTGATTGTATTAGTGTGCGTTTGTATGTGTGACATATGTGGAAACACCATCAGCAGCAGCAGCGCAGTCAGCGTCAAATTTTCTCTACATGGAACTGCAGTTTACGAATGCAATTTGAGTGTACAAAGAAAACGAGTCTTTGTTCGTTTGAAAAGCGGCAAATGAAGGGTGTGTATATACAGACTTACATACATATATGTGTATATGTATAAGTATATTCATTCTTACAAGCATGCATGTGTATGCATGCCCATATCTTGTCTGTGTGTATTTATAGACTCCATTTTGGTGTTTATCTTCAGCTTGCTTTGCCTTAGTTTATCTTTCCGTTCGATTTCTCATGTAAATATGTACATATGTATTTATGTATGTGACTAATGGCCTGATTTCTGTTGTACTTTCAGCTGCGGCTCGTTCGTACCTTTTGGTGTGGCTTGCAAATGGCGTTGAACGAATTGGGGACTTGTGGTAAGTGAACTTTAACCCTTAATTGGGTCATGCTAGTTGCATTGGACAATTGATTAATTATACAGAGAAAAATCAATATGGACATAAGAGAAATAATTAATCGAGGCGAATCTGAATTGTGGAATTTTAGATAGAAAGATAGAAAAATACAAATATTATTTATTATATAAAATATATGAAAATTATACAAGCTAGCCTCTTATGCATTCCAAAATATTCTAGACACTTAAAATTCATTGACCTAAGGGCGAGACTTAACTGTCGACTTTAATCTATTCACAAAGTATTCTTATTTCAAGAAAATAAAATAAAAATGATTTTTGTTTATTCGAAGTTCTGATTCGATATTCTAAAGAATATTATTTGAGAACCCAGCCAAAGCTCTAGATATTGTATATTCTTAGATTAATTGAAATTAAAAACCACAAATAGAAATCATTTAACATTTGTATTACAATAGTTCAGAGTACAATAATATTGACTATATAAGTTTGCACAAGTTGTAGTCTTATTTACCCAACTAGATAACTGAATGCAAAATTCAATATTGATGTAAATGCTTGTCTCTGTAATGCCTATTACCAGTTTGAATTTGAACAATGCAAACTACATTATTTGTCATCTGACTAAATGCAATATCTATTTAAATAACTTGAATAGATAAAGAGCATTGCTATCCCTATAATACATTATTTGTACAATAAATGTTTGTTTTATCTGCTTTTGATGAGCTTAGAGTACAAAAACTAACAACATTGTCCCAATTCTGAAACATACTTCACTCACGCATTAAAACCATGTTTAACTTGTCGCGTGAGACCTCAGAATTGACCCCAAGTGCCCAATAAAATATTATCAATAATATTTTTTGTTGGCTGTCAGTTGTGCTATCAGCAAACGCGAAGCATATCAAATAAGTAAATTATATCAAACCATTTTCTTACAGTTCATTGAACTCACAGAAGAGTCGATAACCAGACGAGACTGATGATAGCGTTCGGAACGACGGCCGAGGGCAGTGCCTGGCAGGATTTGGTATTTATGACTACTATTCTACTTGCTACAAGCATCGCTAACGACCCACCAACCCACCACCACACATACTAAGTATATTGCAGGCAGCGTAAAAGCGTGTATCATGTTATATATATCTATATATATATATACATTGCATCTATCTATATGTATATGCTCCATATATAGCTTGTAAGTGTCTTTGCAGAATCACCAATCACCAAAACCAAACCAAACCAAACTACAACAAATCAACGCAGCGCTAATAACAAATTTCTCTATTTCACATACCCATCTTTATATATATATATATGCCTTTGTTTATTTATAATGCCTGAACTTATATAGAAATACGTATTTACTCATGTAGCACCATTTACAGCGCCCAAATATCAAACGGCTTACGCCTGCGAAGGTAAGCAACTGACTATCGAATGCGAGCCGGGCGACCTGATCAATCTGATACGAGCCAACTACGGCCGCTTCTCGATCACCATCTGCAATGATCATGGCAACGTTGAGTGGAGCGTCAATTGCATGTTTCCCAAAAGTCTCACCGTGCTAAACTCAAAGTAAGTATTATTATTACCTTATCAATCATGATATGTCTATATAAGATATAATACTGATCTCAATGTATCTTGAATTGAATCTTCCAATTGAATATCCGTAAAATCTACATTATAATCTAAGCTATTACCTTGCAAACCCCTTCATAAACTTTTTCCGCTTCACAGATGTTCGCACAAACAAAGCTGCAGTGTTTTGGCAGCCACCAGCATGTTCGGTGACCCCTGCCCTGGCACCCACAAATATTTGGAGGCGCATTATCAATGCATTTCGGCGGCACAAACGTCGACGACTACAAACAGGCCAAGTCCCCCGCCATGGGTGCTCAGCAATGGACCGCCCATTTTTGGTAATGGCAGCGGTCTTATACAAGTACCGCCACCACTGCCGCCGCGTCTGCCCAGTCTGCCTGGTGTGGTGGGCATTCATGGCATCAATGCCGTGCCGCCCACACACTCAACGCCCAGCAGCAGCACCGCGGCGCTGCCTGGTGGCAGACTCAAGGGCGTTACTAGCGCTACAACCAAGCATCCAGGTGGTCGACACGATGGTTTGCCGCCCCCACCACAGTTGCATCATCATCACCATCACACGGACGAAACAGCACCCACCAAAGCCAGCAGCAGCGGCAGCACTGCCAATGTTACATCTCCATCCAATACTCGGATATTGACGGGCGTCGGTGGGGCCGGCAGCGATGATGGCACGTTGCTAACCAAGAGTTCGCCGAATCGCACGCCAGGCACAACGGCCAGTGCAGCCAATAACAGCATAAATATTGGTGCTGGTGCTGGCACAGGCAGTGTGGTGCGCACCATAAACAACATCAATTTAAATGCGGCCGGCATAGGTACAGATGATGAGTCCAAATTGTTTTGCGGTGCTATGCACGCTCGCAATCTTTTCTGGAACATGACGCGCGTGGGCGACGTTAATGTCCAACCGTGTCCAGGCGGTGCTGCTGGCATTGCCAAGTGGCGCTGTGTCCTAATGAAGCGCTTGCCCGATTCGGGCTACGATGAATATGACGATGAGTTGCCAGCTGCCAGTAGCACAACGCCAATACCCTCCGGAGGGGATTGCCTGCACAACAGCAGCAGTTGCGAGCCGCCTGTGAGCATGGCTCATAAGGTCAACCAAAACCAGCGACTTCGCAATTTTGAGCCCACGTGGCATCCACTCACACCTGACCTAACACAGTGCCGCAGTCTGTGGCTAAATAGCCTCGAGATGCGTGTGAACCAACGCGACTCGTCTTTAACTTCGATCGCCAACGACCTGTCGGAGGTGACCAGCAGCAAGACTCTTTATGGCGGCGACATGCTTGTCACCACCAAGATCATACAAACTATGTCAGAGAAGATGCTGCACGATAAGGAAACGTTTCCCGATCAGCGGCAGCGTGAAGCAATTATTATGGAGTTGCTGCATGGCGTTGTCAAAACTGGATCGAATTTACTTGATGAATCGCAACTCTCCTCTTGGTTAGATCTCAATCCCGAGGATCAAATGCGCGTTGCCACCTCACTGCTAACTGGGCTTGAGTACAACGCCTTTCTGCTGGCCGATACGATTATCAGGGAGCGTAATGTAGTCCAGAAGGTTAAAAATATATGTAAGTAATTGAATCTTATATTAGTTTTTATCTAGACAAGAATATAAATTTGCATCTCTATTTCTTAGTGCTCTCTGTCCGCGTATTGGAAACAAAAACTATACATGGTAGCGTCGTATTTCCCGACTCTGACCAATGGCCTCTCAGCTCCGATCGCATTGAGTTACCACGCACAGCTCTAATCGAAAACAGCGAAGGTGGCCTCGTGCGCATTGTGTTTGCAGCGTTTGATAGACTGGAGTCCATACTGAAGCCCAGCTACGATCATTTCGATCTGAAAAGTGCGCGTAGCTATGGTAGGTTATCTATAAAATATTTGTGAGTATACTTATAATAATTATTGTCATATCGATTTATCTTTGCAGTGCGCAACACAGCTATTTTATCGAATGACAGTGATGCGGCTGCTGGAGACATGCAGCAGCGCATACGCATACTCAACAGCAAGGTGATCTCGGCCAGCCTGGGCAAAGGCCGCCACATACAACTGTCTCAGCCAATCACACTTGTGCTAAAGCATTTGAAAACGGAGAACGTCAGCAATCCCACCTGTGTCTTTTGGAACTACATTGACCAGTAAATACACATTTAACATAAATAGTTATAGACAAGCTAATATTAACAACTTCTTTTTACAGTGCTTGGTCCGCCAATGGCTGCAGTCTTGAGTCCACCAATCGAACACACAGCGTCTGCAGCTGCAATCATTTGACAAACTTTGCTATACTTATGGATGTTGTCGATGAGCATCAGCACTCGTTGTTCACCATGTTCGATGGAAACATTCGTATCTTTATCTATATCAGTGTTGCGATTTGCGTGATTTTCATCATTATTGCGCTGCTGACGCTAAAGCTCTTCAACGGCGTCTTCGTAAAGGTAAGAAACGCAAATTCTACGCAATTGCCGCATCAGCGCGCGGGCAGCAGCAGGCGACAGCAGAACAATATACGCGATCAGACTCACGAATCATTGACACTCACAACGCCGACTGGCCCAAATAATAATCACAACAACAACAACAATATGCAACAGCACACGAATTTCATACAGCATAACTCCATACGCAACTCGCATCGTAACAACCTAAATTATAACCATCAGCAACAACAGCAGCAGCAGCAACAACAGCAACAAGTGGTTGCTGCTGCAGCTGCTGCTGTGGTGCTCTCGCACGGTCATAATAATCACAACCTAAATCAATCGCAACGTGGCATGCAAATGAACAATCTTAATTTGAATTTGCATCCTCATGGCGCCCAGTCGGCTGCTGCATCGAACACAACAACAACAGCTGCTGCTGCAGCGGCGGCAGCATCGATTGCTGCTGCCTTGCAGCAACATGCGGCTCATGTGGGTGCAGCTGCTGCCAATGCTGCTGTCAGCAACAATTTAAATATTAGCCACAATTATCTGCATGCGCGACAACAGACACAGCCCCAACAGCATCAGCAGCAGCAACACCAACAGCAGCAACATCAGCACGCAGCACAGCACTCGCAGCACAATCATAATCTGAACGTAGACGGCAGCAACGCGTTGGACACGAACAACATCATAATGCAGGCCAATATGGATGACTTGCAATATAAGTGGTGGTGGTGGTGAAAACATTAAGAGCATTGCAAAATTGTAGGCTAGGCTAGGCTAGGATACATATCTATATATAAACAAAACATATATATTTATATTGCCGGATGGCTAGAGAGTTAGTTATATAATTGCAGCGATGCACATGTGATATAAAGCTTAAGTAACTTAAATTGTATTTGTTAACAGAACTAACACAATTCTTAACTGAAGACTTTAGTGCAAGGCTTGGGCGTTCAGAAGAAGTACAAACAATAATTTATAATTGTTTAACTACTTCTGTTTAATTTTATTAAGTAAATTTGAATGATAAATAAAAAACCCGCCCTCGCCTTGCACCTCAATAGATATTCCCTTTAGTTATTGTAGTTAAGTTTAGCGCATTTTCTTTAGCGAAATATCAATTTTTGGCATGCTATAAAAATCAGTTGTGAGTACTCTCATGATTGAACATTAACAAATCGATAAATTTATGTGAATTTTCTTTGTTTAACAAATTTAACTTACAAAAGCCAGTTAATATTTATGCATTTAGTTCTTTTGTCATTTTCGTAATTTTCTTTGTGTGTGTGTATGTAATTAATAATAAAAATGTTTCTAATTTTGCATTGTAAATATTTTTGTATTTTGTGTTTATTCCTTCTGTAGAACTTTATCATTTCTATATACATTTATATATATATAAATTTGCTTGTTTCGTGTCTTGTTTCATATTCATGTTTTGTTTTGTTTTATGCGCTAAATGTTGTAACAGTCGTAGAATGTTTTATTAATCTATTTTCGGATATTTTCACCACCAAAAACCACCAAAATTATTGTAAACTAAATTAAGTTGAGATTGAAAATCAAATTTATCCAGACTGAGTTAAAGGACGAAACGTTGACGTTGACGATATAAACTTCCTTTAACTTTCGCGCAATTTCCGAACTTTCTTAATCTCCCACTTCCACTCGCTCACTCTTTCTCTCTCTCTCTCTCTTTATTTCTTTCTGCAGTCTGCACGCACCTCGATCTATAGCAGCATTTACATTTGTCTGCTGGCCATTGAGCTGCTCTTTCTGCTGGGAATTGAACAGACCGAAACAAGCATATTTTGTGGGTTCATAACCATATTTCTGCACTGTGCCATACTCTCGGGCACCGCCTGGTTTTGCTATGAAGGTAAGCGCCAATAGGTTTTTCAGTAGGTAGCGTCACTTCTAACGTTTCAAACTTACGCGCAGCCTTCCATTCGTACTCCACGCTCACGTCTGATGAGCTGCTGCTGGAAGTGGATCAAACGCCTAAGGTGAACTGCTATTATCTGTTGTCCTACGGCCTCTCACTCAGTGTGGTGGCCATTTCGCTGGTAATCGATCCCGGTACATACACGCAAAATGACTACTGTGTCCTAATGGAAGCCAATGCACTCTTCTATGCCAGCTTCGTGGCGCCCGTATTGCTATTCTTTGTGGTAGGTCCCAGAACTAAGCACTCAAATGCATTGCCTAATACCTAACTCTCTGAACACAGGCGGCTATTACCTATACCTTTTTGTCGTGGATCATCATGCGGCGTAAGAGTCGAACAGCGCTGAAAACCAAGGAGCACACGCGATTAGCCAACGTGCGGTATGTTGCACCTTCTATAAGATCTTTATTCCATTCCATATTCATTAAAATCCGTTTGTGTTTAGGTTCGACATCCGGTGCTCGTTTGTCTTTCTATTGCTGCTTAGCGCCGTTTGGTGCTGTGCCTACTTTTACTTGCGTGGCGCTAAACTAGACGAGGAGGTGGCTCCCATATACGGCTACTGTTTCATCTGTTTCAACACGCTGCTGGGCATTTATATATTCGTATTCCATTGCATACAAAACGAGAAAATTCGCCGCGAATATCGTAAATATGTGCGCCAACATGCATGGCTGCCCAAATGCCTGCGCTGTTCGAAGACATCGATCTCCTCGGGTGTAGTATCTGGTAATGGCGGGCCAGGAGTCGGAAATGCTGCCAACAACTCCGGAGGTACACTCTCCAAATCCAAATCGAAACTGCCATTGGGCGCCAACGACGAGGCTCGTGACGTGGATTCGCAGCAGCAGCAACACGAGCCAGCTGCCGAGGACGCGATCATTATGGGCGCCGGCTCTGACTGCGAGCTAAACGAAGCGCAACAGCGTCGCACGCTCAAGAGTGGACTCTTAACAGGCAACTTGCAGCCTGCACCAGTTGGTGCGGTTGTACTCGAGCGAAACACGATGCGTTCGACTGGAATGGCTAGCGTGGGACATGCATCACCAACTAGTTCAGCTGGCTCCACGCATTTGATCTTTGCACATAAGCAACAACAGCAACAACAACAGCAGCAACAGCACCAGCACCAACAACCGGGCGAGGCCTACTATCATCAGCCGGACTACTACAGCTGGAAACATCCACCGGGCGGTCAACGCGAATACTACAACAATGCTGGAGGCGCAGTGGGAGCAGGTGTCGGTGTTGGTGGAGTGGGAGGCGCCTCGCCACAGCAGGCACATGAGGTATTTTATTGGACACAGAAACACAACCACCAGCATGGCAAGAAAAAGCGTGGAGGTGGAGCCGGAGCTGTGCCCGCATCGCCCAGCGGATCTCTTCATAGTCGCACCACGGCCACCTCGCAGGTGCTGTTTTACCCATCGTATAAGAAGACCACCGGCTTGAAACAGGGGCCTCCATCCCAACAAGCGTATCCACACTATGCTGAGGCTCTGGACCCACCCAATGCTGCTTACTATCAACAACAGCTACAGCAGCAGCAGTTGCGCCAGCAACGTCAGCAGCAGCAGCAGCAACAACAGCAGCTATCCTCCGATGAGGAGCAGGCGGAACAGCATGCACACCTATTGCGCTTGCAGCACCAGCAGCGACGTGTCGGTGGACAGCAGTTGCCAGCGCCGCCGCCGCACATGGCGCAGTACCAACAGGAGTTGTTAGCGCAACAACAACGCCAACAGTATAGAAATAAGCATTCCAACTGTGATCTTAGCCAGGGCATGGGCTTAGGAATAAACATGGGCATGGGCCATGGCGATGCCTACTACAATCAAGGCGGCGGCAGCAGCAATGGTGGCGGCGACGCTGGTGGCCCAGTTTACGAGGAGATCCTGAGTAACCGAAACTCGGATGTGCAGCACTATGAAGTAGGCGACTTTGATGTGGATGAAGTGTATAACAACAGCGTTGGCACGGGCGTCTTTAACAGCATGCGCGCCGCAGTAGCTGCCGGAGGAAGTCGCTATGGTGGTGGCAGTCTAAGTGGAGGCAGCGTTACCTCCAGAAATCAGCAGCAACAACAACAGCAGCAGCAACAACAAAAGCAGAAGCAACCGCCACGCCGCTGTGCAGCTGATGATGATGACGACGATGACGATGATGAGTATGATGACGAGGTGACAGCAGCGGAACAGCTGCACGACAGCGTCTGTGATGATGATGATGATAATGAGAGCGATATTGATGATGATACGCACGGATTGCCACCTCAAAGTGATGAGCGAATGCGTCACCTAATGGCGCTCCAGGATGAGAATTTTAAGCGGCAGTTTCAGTAAGTTGAGCGACTTAATTACTTGTTCAAAAGTCCACAGATTAAACTTCTATATTGTTTACAGACGCCAGCAGAGAAAGAATGGCTTGCCCCTTGATTATGGAGCATCGGTGCAATCTGCAGCAGCAACCCACCCAGACCACATTGGAGCGGTTTTTGGGGTTAGCGGCGGCGTTGGTGAGGGCTCCATGCGTGGCGGATACCGGCAACAGCAACTACAGCAGCAGAATGCCAAGTCGCCGAACGCACGCTTGGCGGTAAATGAGCTGTTTGGCCATGGTAATGCAGGACCGCCGCTGCCACCGGCCAATCAGACGCCAGCACAAAAGCGTCAGCAGTTACAAAAACTATCACCACAGTCCACAACATCATCGTCGTCGCACACATCGCACAGCAATCCCCAACATGCTCCAGCACATCATCTCCAACACCATCACACTCAACAGCAGCCGGCTCGCCATCTATCAGCCATGTTGGATGAGAATAATACCGTGCGCTGCTATCTGGAACCATTGGCTAAGTAGACAGCAGCTAGCGATAGTAGCCAATAGCAGCAACAGCAGCAGCCCTCCACACCTTGCATGGCAGGCAGCAGCCGATCGTTGTCTTAGGCAAAAATTGTAGCTTAGGTTTAGCTATACCTCTAGTATTAGTCATTAGTCGAAATATGGAGCATTGTGTGAAACAACATGCTGTCATGTCATGCTATACGTGCAGTGATTCGAGAATCCCAAAACTTTATATGTATATGTAACTCAATTAGACCGTAGGCTAAACAACCAACCAACCAACAAACAAACAAACAAACCAAGCAACCAATGCGGAGCAAAAGAAATGCAATATGCTAATCAAATGGATATTGTCGATGCTCACACTTTATACCAACTCGATATATAAATGTATGTACTGTATGTATATGTATAATGTAATATTAAATGTATAACGTATGTGAAGCGCATACAGGTCACCCACATGCCATTTTAAGTAGGTTACCAATAGCATCATTATACACGATATGTGTATATGTGTGTAAGGTCTGAGAACTGTATGTAAATGATATTTAGGGCGAGCATATATTATGTATTTTATGTAATTTATAAGGCAAATATTGTTTATTTGATTTTTTGCTAATTAATAATTTAAGAACACTTTTGTTTGTTTTGGCGACATTTTAGATTTATAGACACAGACTGCAGGTCTGCTGATTTGTTTTCCGATTTATGGCAACCTGAATTTCATGGAACGTGTGCTGTAAATTAAGCTTAGATGCACGAAGCAAATCTAGCGGATTTCCAAATGATTTTGATTATTCAATTTTTTGCCATTTGTTATTGCATTTCTTTTGAACTTACTTTAAGAGAACCAGCAAAGCATTTCAATTGTACATTTTCATCAACATGCTTAAAGCACAGTTATAGGGCATTTATTTTATACAATCCTTCATTTTTGTCTAAATAAAGAAATTAGTAGAGCGCTTAACTATACGTACGAGACGAGAGAAAAACAAAGAAAAAAGAAAAGTTATGGCTAAATAAATGTCTTTAGAATTAGCAATGCAAGGAAGGAAAACCGAAACAGTAAAACATATATACCTATACTTATATAGTAAAGAAAGATTTCAACCAAACCTCACTTGTTAACTAGGAACTAACTGTAAAACTCTTTAAATTAGCTAACACTAAACTGAACTATGAAAGAGACACCTCTGTTTCCCAATATATAAATATATATATTTGGCTCTCTAGATAATTTCCACGCATGTGTACAAAAAACCAAATAAAGACAAAAGCAAAGTGCAAAAACAAAAACAAAACATAATATTACTCTAAATATTACTATTAAATATGTACTGCCTGCACAGCTCTCTCCTTCAACCCAGCAAGAATACAAATTACCTTTAAATATAGTAAATCAAGCCTAATTCAAAGCCATTTAGAATGCAGCAAAGTAAGAAAAGAAAACTTATAACGAGCACAAATACACTCAAATTCACTCAGACACTCATACACAAAATTACTTCTAAAGCACAAGATGCTTCTAAATTTTATAAAGATATAAAAGAAAAAACGAAAATTGAAAGAAAGTCACATAAGTTTACTAACAGCATTAAATTTAAATAGGTGTAATGGAATGCAGTTTAGGGCGAAGCAGCAGCTGGTTTAAGCAAAATCAAGAGAAACTAAACAAAAATATATATTAAAAGTAAAAACAAGAAGATAAACAGAAATATTGAATGTATAGTGTTGCGCCTCCTAGTACTTTAAATATATAATTGATCAAGAATATATTTATATATATATATCTCTGATATAAGTATATATGTAAATGGAATATTTATGATTATAATGCAAAGCAAATGCCGATATCTATATAATACTTCTTTTTGTCTCTACATGTTTACTTTTGGATGGAAATGTAACAATTACAACAAATAGCAAAGATGAAATGAACTCAAACTGTATGGAATAAAAATGTTAATGTACACAATTTTTTCTATTTAAGACAAATAAAGCAGCAAATTGAATGCATCTCAACTTGGAAATCAGGAATTCAAATTTCAAATGAAATGTTATCGATTATCGTCACGATATGGCTTAACAGCGAATAATCGATAGCCAAGTGGCAGCTCTGTTTGAGCAGCTGTTCCTTTCGCATCGCACATGACGTCAATTTTAACTAAACAATGGCCGAGTTTCAATGGCCGTGGGAGTACTCATTCCCTCCATTCTTCACGTAAGCAATAATATAATATAAATTATGGTTTATTTACTCCCTAATCTATGATAGATTGCAGCCGCATGAAGAAACACGCCGACAGCAGCTGAAAGTGTGGACAGATCTCTTTCTGAAATACCTCAAGGATGTAAATAAGTTTACCATTGGTGTAAACGATCAAAACTTGCCATTATTTTATAATGAATCATTAAATCGACGCCTGTCGCCTGAGCTAATACTGCTCATACTGGAGCAGCTGCAACAGAGCGGACATGCTACCCCACTGGACAAACGACGCCAGGAGTGGCATGTGTATTCGTACACTCTGGAAGAGTACGGAAATATGGTCTACGACTGGATACAGGAGACCGGACAGACAAATAGTATTTGTACGTTGTACGAGCTAGTCGCTGGTGAAAATAGCACCCAGACGGAATTCCATAATATGGACGAAGACGTATTGCTTAAGGCTCTGCGTCTGCTCGAGGAGAAGGGAAAATGTGAACTTATCGAAATGGATGGCAGTCATGGAGTTAAATTTTTCTAAAATATATAATTATATTTTATATATGCATAGACAGTCCATTTTTCATCAGTTTTGCCTTGCAATGTTCCTTTGTTGCAATAGTTGAAACCGAAAGCTGCTCGAATCAGCTGTTTATTTTGACAAAGAACGTATGTAAACAAAAGAAAACCAGAGAACAAATAACAGTTGCTTTTTAAAATTAAAGTTAATAATCAATTGATTTTATTCATGTTATCGCTTAAATACAATATAGCTGCAATAAAATGTATGTCGAATTTTAATTAAACCTAATAATCATAAAATTAGTTTAAATTATAATTGAGCTGCTTGCAGTTCGTTTGGCGATAAGGTTCGATAGAACTAGTTCATAGTTCAGCTAGGAGCTGCCCATCTCTTTTGTGCTCTCTTGTATTTTTTTTATCGCCCGGCGTCACTTCGCCATCTGTATTTTGTTAAATATTTGTAAAGTTTTAAATTAAAATGGTAAGTTTATAGCGAATCTTAGTGAATACAAATTAACAGTATATAAACTATTACAGAGCGTGGACGACTTAGTGCGCGACAATACGCGTCTCATGAACGTTCAGACGGTGCTTCAGCACGCGGCGATGGCGTCTCTGGCTTGCACAGGCCCGCGCACAATTGGACCGGATCGGCAGCCAACACGAATGGAAAAATCACTCAGCCAGCAAATTGTCGAACCATTGGAAACTACGCTCTCTCAATTATCAATTACCGTGGCACCAAAACTAATATCGCCAGTGGATATAATACCCAGCTTTAGTCCCGATGTGAACGACGTCAATGCAAGCATCGTAAAGCGGGAGATAGAAAAAGAATGCAAGCGCAGTGTGCGCTACCAATTGAATCTGATAAAGGAACGACAGCAAAAGGTGATCAATGAACGCTTCACCACGCAGCGCAAGGCGGAGCAACAGCAGCTGCAAATCAGCAGCCGGGCAAGACGGGAGGAGAGCGACAAACTCTTGCAGAAGCAGGCTGAGCAGCTGGCCAAGGTAGAGCTAGAGGCGCATCAGCGTGAGCAGAAGGCGCTGCTCAAGCAAAACAACCAAAAACTGCATTTGCTGACCATCGAAGGGGTTTCGCGTTGCCACAAGCGATTCTGCGGCAAGTACGAGCTGGTGACAAAGCTGTTCCTGGCCCTGGACAAGGAGACCGTGCAGGCGTGTGCCGCTCACAACAGTGAGCTACGTGAGCTGGGCCAACTGTTCGATCAGCTGGTTGAAAAGCTTAAAAAGGGCAGCATCGATACGCCAGAGCTGAGATGCGTGTTCACAGCGGAGGAGTACTGCAAGCGCCTGGACAAGTTGGAAGAGAATCTGCACAAGCAGCTGTCGGAACAGCAGCAACAGCAACTGCACAAGGCCAAAAAGTTGGCCGAAGAGCAGGAGAAGCAGCGCCAACTAGAAGCGGAGGAACAACAGAAACAGAAGGAGCAGCAGCAGGCGGCTGAGCTGAAGGCACAGGCTGATGCCGCTGCAGCGGCGGCTACTGCAGCACAGGAGCGGACAACAACAGATGCGCCAGCTGCCCCAGCAACCCAAGCGACCGCAGCGACCATCTCTACGAGCTACGTGCATCCCACACGCTTGGCCTTCTACAACGAGATCAATGCCCTGTACCAGAGCAAAGTGGACGCAGTCAAGCCTCTGCAGACGGACGAGGCCTGGAAGAAGTATCGCACCAACTGCCAGCGAACCATCAACTTGCCACTGAACGCGATCACAGCGTCGAGCGCACAGCATCTGAAGAACAACTTTGACAAGCTCTACAACTTCTTTGCAGGCCAGCCGGTGCGAGCTACGGACGGCAGCACGCTCACGATCAACGATCATCCCTTGGCCAGGGACTACTGCATTCTGTTGATGGCCAAGAAGTTTGTTAGCCAAACGGACACGGCCATTTCGAGCAATCCCCAAGCGGCGTTCCCCTTCGCCTCGGTGATTGTAAGCTTCTGGAAGCTGCTGCCCGACTTTGGGAAGATCTTCTTGGCCTACATGTACAAGGAGTCGCCGTATCTGGTGCCCTACGTGATTCCCCAGCAGCCGGATCAAACACCGGAGCAGTATCTGAAGACAATGGGCTATCGTATCACCGAGAACAACGAGCTGGAGAAGCCGGACATGTTCCTCAAGCGCCAAACGGGCATAGCTCGTCTCTATGCGGCGGTTATCATCACGCCTGGCCGCCAGGCCGATGGACCCAACCATTGCTTTGGCCTGGAGGAGGCCTGGGGCTGGCTGACGCACATCATGCTGGTGAAGCCACTGCCCGACATATGCGCCACCATGATCATGGAGATGCTGCAGACCCTCGGCTTTGAGCTGTGGCGTGCCTACGGCATGAACTTCATGAAGCTTCTGCTCTACATACAGACGATATACATGCCGCAGCTGTCGGCCTATGACGAGGGCGGCCCCAAGACCCGCCTAGAAATGCTGCTATCCAAGTTTTTGCGAGAACGCCAAATACCCCAGGCCATGGG
Source organism: Drosophila repleta (assembly GCA_018903745.1). Lineage (NCBI taxonomy): Eukaryota > Metazoa > Arthropoda > Insecta > Diptera > Drosophilidae > Drosophila > Drosophila repleta. The sequence continues at coordinate 15,005,862 of JAEIGN010000497.1, read as the reverse complement.
CGTGCTGCCTCCAGGCTTCTGGTAGCTCCATCTATATAATTCATTACTTAAAATTTATTGTTAAAGCTCGTTAAGATATACATATATATATTTTGATAAGACGCGTGTATTTGTTAAATAAAGCCAACTACAAAAACACAGTATATATTCGATATCCTTTCAGATTTGTGGACGTAACTTAAAAAGGAAAAATTGTACATAATATTTAATCGACTTATTGGAGTGTCTAAATTGGTTTTGCAGAATGGTTCGAGCCGAGTGTTCAGCAGCGAAAAGGAAGAAGACCAAGACCAAGAGCAGCGGAAAATCCAAGGCTCTACTCAGGTCGCTGTGCAAGAATAAACCCTTTCGCATATTCCTGCAGCACTTTCGTCGCAGCGAGACGGTGAAGGAGCTCAAGATGTCCAAATCGCAGTATTTCAGCACCGCGGCCAAGGTGTGGGAGCGCATGACAGACGAGGAGCGGCTGCCCTACATGCACGAGGCGCGCAACTTCAAGTACGTCTTCAAGTCGTACAACAGCTCCGTCAACTGGGCCATCAAGCAAATCCGGCATGTCCTGGTGGCCGACGGGCGCCTCTACCTGCAGCGCCTCTGGCAGCTGGCAGCAAAGCTAACAGCTTGGAACAACCGCGTGCTGGACAACATCGAGACGATGGATGACGACGAGCACTAGGCGAGGTCTCTGATCGATTTACATGTCCTTTTGGACTTAGGGTTAGCCGTACAATAATATGTAATAAATCTAATGCGTGTACGTCTCTAGTTTCGACACTTTTCAAACTTACTGCAGTGGCACACAAATGTTGCCGTGTGGCACGACAGCACCTGTGCAGCACGGCGAAGTCACAATTTTATTGATCAAAAGTTGCTAAAGGCAGAACGCATTATATGAACGTAAGCAATTGAATATCAAACTATAACAAAGCATTGCTTTCGCTGCACTGGACACCTAGTCGTCCTCATCGTCGTCGTCATCATCTAGATCATCCAGCTCGCCCGCCAGGTCCAAGTCCGCGAACAGATCTTTGTTGATGGCGGGCTCAGTGTCGGCGCTGGATGCTGAGGGCGCTGCATCTTCGGCTGCAGCGGTCTTGGCTGCTTCTGTAGCTTGATCGAGTAACCGCGTACTGGATGCAATCGTGCCAGAGCCATCTACCTCTTGGGCGGCCAGTGAGAGGGCAGCCAGATCGAGCTCCTTAAACTCAACAGTATTGTCGTCATCGTCCTCCCGATTATAGATGTCGAATGCAGCGTCGCCTTCCTCCATTGGGCCATCGTCGACCAGATCGGGATTGAAGCTGAACATCTCGCGACCAGATATGCCAAACTGTTTGCCCTTGCTGTAGTCGCTCTTCTTGCGCTCCTCGTCGGCAGCCATCTTCTCCTTCTTCTCCTGGATCTTGCGCTTCTTCCAGGCCAGGAAAGTCTCTAACGTCACCCGAGTCTGGTTGGGTCCCAGTGCGGCGCGCTCCTTCTCAATGAGATCGACCAGCGAGATCTCCGTTGGCTTCTCCTCCTTCTTCTTGTCCCGCTTGAGTACGTAGCCAGGCGGCAGCGCATGGCGGTAGATACACTTCTCACCGTTGGGACACTCCCAGAACCAGCCATACTTGGACTTCTCCACAGCTTCCAGGAAGTATTTGCAAATCTAAGAAAGAGATTCCAGTTAAATGAATATGACTACAATGGGGTATTCAATGCACTCACAATATCCGTGGTGGGTCGTCGCTTCTCGCCCGAATGCTTCTTGTCGATGACCTCTTTGAGTTTCGCGTCGTCCCAGTTGGTCATCGGATCGTCTTCGCTGTCACGCATATCCACATAAACCGAACGCTTCTCCACCTTGTTCTCCTGGGACAGGTCGTGCGAGAACTTACACTTGTCGCCCTTGGTGCAGGTGCCCTGCTTGAAGAAGGCGCACACCACGGACTTCGGATCGGTGCCCTTTTCCACTTTCTGCGTTTGCACCGGCTTGAAGATCATTGCCAACTCCCGCTGATCCGCCAACTTCTTCTCCTTGTCCTCCTTCTTCTTATCGCCATCCTGTCGCGGATGATGGCCGCCGGCTTGCACTTGTTTCTGTACTTGCTGAATGAACTTCTGCTGCTTCGTGCCCTTCTTGTTCTTCAGACCGAACGTTTTATCCTGTCAAAATGCATAAGTATTTGTAAAATTGTTGACGTTGTATGCAGAGGCAGTGTCTGCCGTGGGCTGTGCATTGAGGTTATGTCTCAGACGTGCTATATTTTTGGTTTACCTCTATGACCTTCTCCTTTTTCTTTTGCTCCGTCTTTTTACTCGGACCTGGCGCCTTTTTTGGTGGCATCTTGGTGCAACAACAAATTTAATAAGCTGAATATAAGAATCGAGATGCGGAAAGTTATTTCTTACAAATTCTGGTTAAACGGGCTGACACAGGAGCCACATAAAAACAGCAACGCCGTCAAAATAGCTCAGCCACTGTCAAGCTATCGATATATCGATAGCTAGGCACAGGGTGAACTAAGTGACTCATTGCATTTCTATACATCTGGCAGCGCTGCAAGCCAAAAGTAACTGAAAAAATGATTTGTAAAATCGCACAACTGTTTCAACTCTTTCCACTTGCCCGCTTAGCAGTTGCAGATTACATACAGATGCTTGTCTGGTATGTTTGTGCGTACACATGTTGGCGCAACACATGTTTGTTTTTATTTTATTTATTTATTACGCTTGTCGTTCGCTTTTTATTATTTTGAAATTTGTGTCTGCCCACTTCAGCGCACATGTTCATGTTGTACATATTTCAATTATCTGCTCAGCATATCTCGCTCTACCCTTCATAGCCAATGCTGAATTTGTTTTCAAAGGTCTTTTCACTACACACACACACACACGCACACATGTGCCTCTGCTTCGTGGGTGGTCTTTTATTCGTTGCTCTTCGCCTTGGGTGGCCTAACTGTGGCTCGCTATAGCGCGCTCTCGCTCCCTCTCTGGTTCGCTGAGTCGCATGCTGGCTCTGCCAATGTCTGCGTATGTGTGTGCCCCCATTGATCATTTTCTCGTTTAATAGTGCGTGACGTTTTCATAATGCCATTTCGCTCGCACTAATTTATGCCGCGGCCGCCGTCGCCGTCGCAGTCGCTGCTTTTGGGTGCCCATTTTGATCCTTTTGCGTTTTTATTCGAGCATAAAATTAGCAATTATTTGTTTTTTTTTTCTCGTTTTTTATTGGTTTTTTAAGTGTGCGCCGGCTTCTGGGCGCCCGACACGTTCTGCGTGTGGCCTCAAATAACGAGTTTGGCTATTTGGATTACGTTTTATTAGTTTTTTCTAGGAAGAATTTCGTGTGCAAAAAATACGATTTTTTCTTAATGTATTTTGGCTAATTTTTTATTATAGTAAAAGATATTCCAAAGAAATGCGCCGCAGCCATGGGAACTGAAGCAATCAGCATAGGCAAATTTCACTGTAGCCGCGGCTACACTAAACTTAAATGTGCCCGCCGGCGTGCATTCCAAATTATGACAAGAGCGCAACACACACGAGAGGCAAATGTTGTGTTGGCAACACAAGAAAACCGTTTCGCATGCAATGTTGCCAACAATTATTTGTGTTGTTGACAGCAAGACAGATAGCAACAGCAACAATTTGCATCAAAGCGAAGACAACAGCAACAACAATAATATTGTTGTATAATTTACAGCGTGAAAGATAAAAAACAAGGCGCAGCTAAAGCAACAACAACAGCAGCAGCAGTGCAGTAGCAGAGCAGCAGCAGCAGCAGCATCAGCAGCATCAGCCTCAGCAGCCTAAGCTTCAGCAACATGTTGCCAGCGCGCTGCTACTGACAGGGCAGTCCAGGCCGACAGTTAGCAGCTTGGGATCTGCGCCGCTTTTGCAACTTGGCATCTTGGTGGTCTCCGCTACCAATAACCGACTGTCTGTTTGCAGCTATCTCCCAAGTGCAGTTGCTGCTGCTGCTGTCAATCTAAGGCGAAGGCAAATCTTGCTACTGTTTGTTATTGTTGCTGCACACACACACACACACACACTCACACACACACACACACAGAGAGAGACTGTGTGAGAGCGAGTGCGAGAGAGAGAGAGAGACAGCTTATAATTGCATATAGCGCCAGTTGCAGTTCCGGTCGGTTGAGTTTTTTTTCTGCCCTGTTTGTCGGCTCCTTCTTCTACTGCTGCTGCTGCTGCTGCTTCTGCCTGTTGTTGTTGCTGTTGCACGCGCTTTCTTTTTTTGCGGCGCCGCCGCCACGACAGACAAGCGCTCAACGGTCGCTGCCTCTGTCTCTGTCTCGCTGTGTGTGTGTGTGAGTGGGATTGGTGAATGGCATGTTGCCACCCAAGTTGCCAACTGTGTCTTGGTTGGCTGGCCAGACTTAATAGCCGCTTTCATTGGCCAAAGCTTGAACATTCAATCAGCCGGACCACACACGGCGCGTTCGTTGCCGGCGCTGTTTATGCAACATGCGCGCTGCTCCACACAAACGGTAGCCATTCTTAATTACAACAACAACGGCTACAACAACATCAAAAGCCATTGAGATAAATCGGAAACGGATATCGCTAATGAAACGAATTTCCATATTTATGTGTTAATAAAACCAACAACAACAACAACAACAACAACAGCAATATCAATAAAGTAGTCAAAAAACACAGACACATTTTCTACTTGGGCGGCCGAATTGCGTGCTTTTTGATGCTTACTCCCAATCAGCAAAGAGGGTATATTGGTTTTTAATCAATGCTAGTATATTTTTCTGTGAAAACTATTAAAGCTAGGGTATTTCAATTTGTAGTGTATCTTATTATAAGGACTAATATGACGACTTACGAATTTGAATACGCCCATCGACATTTACCATAGAAAATCAGCTAAATCAACATCTAGCAGGCTTCAAGTATCTAAAGATTACTATTCAAGCTGCACAGCTAAATATATATACCTACACACAATATGTACTCTGGATATATAAACTTCTGATAATGATGTATATAATTTATATATTTACGTATATTGTAAACAGGTTCAAACTGTAGCTTCCTACAGCTACAACTGTAGCTAGGAATGCAAAATATGATGAGTCAGTTGCTGTAGACTCTATAGATTTCTCTCAACTAAGCTATAAATTGATACACCTGAGTATGATATATTTAAACCCTATCTAACTATACCTTTTGTCTTCCACAGGATGCAGGATCAACAAGATTTGAGGGCTTACATTTTTATAGAAAGATCTCTGAGTCTCCAAGCATAGGGATACATGGTAAGTCTCAAATAATATTCAGTTTTAAATATATATTTAATATTTATAGATGTATATAACTTTTAAATATATAAAATTTAATTTTATTTATTATTATAATTATTCTACTTATTATTATTATTATTATTATTATAATGTTAATTATTATTTTTATTATTTATTATTTTGTATTAAATTAAATTTGTTATTTTACATGAATATTCAATAATATTTTCTTCTGCCAAAGGGTATTCTACAGTCGTTACCAGCCGACTGAATTTATTTAATTTTGCTTTTAATTTATACAAATAAACATGTGTATATTATTGTTCTGATTGTTTGTGTTGTGCAATTAATTTTACCAAATTTAGTTAGAAATTATACCCTGCACACCCTGAGTGTGAGGAGAAGGGCATATTACTGCAGTGTTTCACTATGTAACAGTTTTAACACTAAAACTAAGATTAGTTAAAGTTACTTTTGATTGCAAGTCTTCGCATCTTCAAGTTAGGGCATCAAGAGTGCGGCAACATAGCAGAGCAAGGCTATATATATACACACACACACACATACATTTATACAAATTTAATCGCTTTGCTAGTTCTCAAATATTTTGAAAATATATTTTTTTCTCTTTTCTATGGGGCTGCGTTTAGATGTGGGCCCACCAGCGTAGCGCGATGGGGCCTCCATCAGCGACGCCATAATAAATGATTGATCGAACCAGCTGTGTATGTGTGTGTGTGTGAAGCTCTCCCGCTATCTCTCTCCCTCTCCTTCTTTCTCTCTCTCTGTTTGTGGTTTGCTTTGCGGCGTTGGCGGTGCCGTTTGATTGATGCGCTTTTGGTGCTGCGTCTGGGTTGGCGGTTCAGTTTTATACTTTTTTTTTCACGCACTTGGCCCTGGCTAGCTGTTGCTGCTGTTGTTGTTGCTGTTGCTTTTGGCATCTTTATGCTTCAACACAACTGTCAAAAGATTTGCCCACAGCAACAACAACAACAACAACAGCATCGATCGTTGTTCTGTGCTGTTTGCAGCATGCTGTGATTTTTATCGCCGTCACACACGACGTGTGTGGTCCCATCCCATTTCATTCCGAACCCAATTCATGTCCATGTCCATGTCCAAGTCCAGTTCCACTTGAAGTTCCACAGCCAAGCCAAAGTTGAGTTGTTGCTGTTGTTGCTATTTCCGTTTTGCCTTGTGATTCTGCTTGGAACTGGGAATTGGGCTGCGCCGCTCGCTCGCTTATGCTGTTTGGCAATTGCTGTCACTGCGCGTTCCCTAATTCCATAATGTTTCACAATTAATTGAAGCAGCGCAGCATATGTAAAAGCTCTTAAGGCCTTGCCTTGCATGAGTTTTGCTTACATTTGTCTGTTAACTGGCGCTGTTAAACGAATTTGATTATTCAAATTGTTAAATAAATATTTATTGTATGCAATAACTGAATTAAATAAATTTGTTACTATTTCAATAAATATTAAATATATTTATGCATTTTTAAAAATATTTCTTTTAGTTATATTTAATATATTTATTTATTTTATTTAAAGAACTAATTAAAAAATAATTTAAATATATTAAGTATTGAATGAAAATATAAGAAAACATTTAAAAATATATATATTTGGCCAGCTTCAGATAGATTCTCATGTAAAGTATTATCAACTCCATAATCTCATCAAGATTGGTATACTATCCCTTGTAGTACTCCACATAGTATAACTCTTAAATGGTTTCTATTTACCCACAACATGGTCATGGTAATTCTGGTTCTTGAAACATTTGTTAGCAGAGCCAAATGCCAATGAGCCGTGTAAACCGAGCAGCGACTCATATATCACTCGCTTCCAGATATCTTGTAGTAGTTGACTGGTCATTTTCCTTATAAATAGCACGTGTTATGCGTGAGTGTGTGTGTGTGTGCTTGACCTCAGCATGTGCTCGTAGCACTCCTCTATGCTCATACCATACCATCCATATATGCATTGAATTCCATGGAAAAACATTTCGGCTATGTTTTTATGGTCATCGCTCTACGGCGGCCTTCCGACATTCCTCTTCCCGGCTAACTGCTGTGACCTTGTTTGACGTTTTGGCCCATTTTATAGCTGCTGACGTTCGCTATTAACAAGGCGATCGTAGGTATATATAGGCATTTATATATATGTATGTATGTATATGTATAGGTATATGAGTAATTTATAGACATTTTAGAGCCACTCAGATTTATGGCCAGGTCAATAGGAATTTTGGCACTATAAAGAGAACTACTACGAAATGTGAAGTATGAAGATATTATGAATGAATTGGACTATATATCTATTTACGATATATATGTGTATTATATATACCATTGATTAATTTGATAGCATATATATTAAATTCATATATAGGTAAGCAAAAGCTATAGCAATTCAGCTTTCTCGTAGGAAGTGCTCAACTAGCAAATACCCTAACCATATATACATTGTGTATGTGGACAGCTGAGCTATAAAGCTAAGTCTGAGCAAACCTATTTTGCTAAGATTCAAAGACCCTTACCTCATGTATACCCTATTAAAGTCATACACAACGGGCATGCTCGACTGGCCTGTACCACAGCCCATTTGATACCGCCCCAACTGCTTACGAATTTTATTTTCTTCATGCTCAATTCGCATTATTGATGATTGCTCAATCAAATGGCTCGGTTCGGGTATGCTTGGCTGCTAAATTGCCTGCCGGACGGGCCACCATGATCATTATTTCAAATTTAACGCCACACGGTGGCAGTTTTGGCCAGCTGACAAGCAGGAGCAGCAGGAGGAGGAGCAGGGGGGGCAGCTGTGGAGCTGGCAAACGCCGCACGCGGTCCGCGGCTCAAGATCAAAGCAAGCGCCAAAATGAAAATTATTACAAAGTGATGTAGCATGACTAAATACAATTTTATGTTGGCATTTCGTTGTTGTTGTTGTTAGCTACGAGCGCTGAGGTTGCTTGCGGATGCAGAACGTCGTACAGGAGCCATAAAATGGAATTACACGCATTTACACACAGCCACAAGAACAATAATCTCCCCTCTCTCCCTCTCCCTCTCTCTCTGTCGCTGTCTGTGATAATGTCTAAATTTGGCCTAAATGGATTTACCTGGCAAAAGTCATTTCGGTCACGATCACGAGAGGTGGGCACCCCAGTTAAGTGCCCCTGCCCATTCCATTCCATTCCATTATTACTTAAGTGTCAGACATGAGTCATCTCTATCGAGTCCGAGGCGACAGGCGTTCATAATCAGCGAGCTGGGAACCGACTCGAGTCGATTCGAGTCGAGGTGACTCTGACTAGCCTAGCAGAGTGTGACATCTCAGGCATGCGGGTGGTAAACCCATGGACAAGTGCCGAACTCTCTCTTAGATCTTGTAATACCTTGTATCCTGTCTTTGTGCGGACTTAACTTGGGATCTGTGAAGGCGTGGGAATTCGACTACAAGTATAAGCCTTAGCATTTATAGGATTACAGTTAATAGGGCATAACTGACTGGGAGATGCCCTGTACAATACTATAGTTCCCTTAAAATACTGCTTGCTTAAGGCCGATTTAGCAAATTAATCAATTAAGCAAATTTATCGATATATGAAGTATCGATTTGCAGTTCAATAACTTATCGATAAGTTAAAATATAAATAAATATTTTAAAAATGTATTTCAATTTATTCAGAATTAAAGGATTTATCGATTTACGATATCAAATTATGGCTTTTATTTATATATGATTTATAATCCAACGATTCACTGTGCGTATTATGAAGTATATCATTAACGATTATACATCGATGTTGTTATAAATTACATATCGATTAATCAATTGATGATATATACAAATAATCGATACTGCTTTATCGATTACTCATATGACAATTAATCGATGTGCGTTTTATCGATTACTGATACTATGTGGAATAATAATATAGAAATAATATAGAAGGAAATCTTAGATAGTCACCTAAGATTTTCTTCTATTCATTATCATATTCAAAGTAAAACATCAATATCCCCATTGAAGCTGACTTAAGAACTCGCTCCTGAAGCCTTCTCGATTCCTGTAAAATGAGATGCACCAAAGCCGCTTAGCACAGCCTGCGCAGGGCTCGCTGCCTGGCTAAAGACTCAGCTGAACCGTAGCCAAAGTTCGTGTACCGCAAACAATTCAATACGTGGCTACTGATTTACACAAAGGCCCCAGCCACACACACACACACACACACACACATACAGATACAGAGTCAGACAGACACCGACAAGTTGAAGTCCGATTTGAAGACAGCGACATGATTGCACGTATAGTGGAACAAATTCATTGCATACGCGGGATCCCAGCCAGCACCTTTGGCAATCAGCAAGGAAAACAACGGCGAAGCGCATCGGCCAGCCAGAATTGTGATGTCACCTGCAAAGCATAGAGCATTTGAAGTAAATTAAAAATGTTTAAAAAATTAAAAATCGTGTTTTAAGAAATATAAATATAATATGTAATAATAATAAAAATAAAAGTATAAAATTAGTATTTATATTTATTTATAAAATATGTAAAATTAATATTTGAATTAATAATTTTAAAATAAATTTGAATATTAAATTTATATATTAAAAATATATATATATAAATACTATGTAATATAATATTAATATCTATATTCATATTTAATTTTTAAATACATAAAATGGCATACCAAAATACTTAAAAATATATAAATATTAATTTTAATAATTTTATTCAATTTTATCTCTTTCCCTTGCTTTACTGCACCCAACTTCTCATCACTTCACATATAGCCTATTTACAGGGCATTCCATTCGACCAGAAGGCAACTCGAAAAGGAATTAAGTTAAAATGTTGATGGGTGTGGGGTAAATCGCTCTCGGCTGTGCGGCTGCCACTGTTCTACGCTTAATGCGATGCGATGCGATGCAGCAGAGGGCAGGCAAGCTGCAAGATTGAGGCTCAGTTCGGCCTATCCCCCCTCTCTCTCTCTCTTACTCACTTTCTGTGTGTGTGGCGCTGCTTCGTTCAATAAATGTAAGCAACGACCGCTGCAGTTTTTGGGACCATTCAAAAGCTTACATATACATAAATACATATACACATACATGTACATACATACAAATGTATATGCACATAAACGATCATCCGGATGCTTGCATTTGTATGTCACTTGGCTGTGGCTGCGCCAGGTGTTCAGCTTTTATCTATTCTATTCATTTTTGTTACTCGGTGGTCGCACTCCTCTCTCCAACTAATTCGCCATTCCTGCTTCCATTTCCAATTCCACTTGCAGTTCCAGTTCCAGTACCAATTCGCCTTGCTACTGTCATTTGCCTGCTGCTGGCAGCTCTCAAAGTTTTCGCTTTCAAATTGCCTGTTCACCCTTTTTTCGCCTTGCGCTGCCTCTCGCCCTCTCGCTCGCTCTCGCTCGCCTCGATCTGTTTCGTTTCCTTGCAAAGCGTTTAAGTCGCCGTAATGTGTAAAGTGGGATTAAAATTCGTCGTCGGCTACCGTTCGCTGCCTTGGCTGCCATTTAAAAAGGCTGTTACCGTTCTTTTTCGCTGCTGCTGTTGCTGCTGCTTTTGTGGTTTTTGTTGTTGATTAATTAACCGCATAATCATATTTACAGAAGCTCGAGGCGCACTCTGATTTATTTCATGAGTCAGCACAAATTTCGAGCATTTATTTTATTTGCTTTTTATTTTTTGGCCAAGTAATTCGTTTTGCTCACTTTGTTGTTTTTTTTTTAACGTACAGTTGAAGGCAATTAGGCAAATGTTTGATTAATTTTGTTTATTTTATGTTTTTCGAAAGTTTTGCCTATGAGTTATTTGGATATTTCCCGTGTCAAAATATTTTGAAACAAAGTTAACTGACTGGAGAAAAGAGCTTGAAGCGCTTTTAAATGAAGGATGAACAGAGACAGTGCGACAGGAATAGGGACAGCGAGATAGGAACAGCAGCAGCTATGTAGATAAGCAGTAGCTGAGGGAAAGAGAGAGTGAGAGATAGAAACGATTGGAAAAGAGTTAAAGAAACTAGTGGATATCAATGTTGCCGTTTTAGTTTCTTTCCCGCCAGATTTGGCGTTTTTTTTTTAAGTGTGATTTCCGTAAGAATTTAAAAACATTGGAATGAAGCTAGATTAGCTATATTTCAAATTATTTAGGGTATTTTCAGCTGTTTTTTAAGCATATTGAAATTGGAGATAGAGAAAGAGAGGAAAATAGGCAAAGAGAGGAAGTGAGAGAAATATAGAGGTCTTTATCTATATTCAAAGAGAATAGAAATTAAGTCAGCTCTAAAATGAATATAATCAAGCCATCTGGCATCTGGGGAACATTCGAAAATCGTTGGCAACTGTTTTGTTGTCTGCTTTCTGTGCCTTTCCCTGTGTTCCTATCCGCCTAATCTATGGGCGAGATCAGTGATCGGTATCAAGAGTCAGTCAGTCAGTCCGTTGTTGGCTGGTTCTGTTGATGGCAGAGAAATAACCATTAAAGCGAACAAATTAATTCGTAGAAAAAGGTGTGAGAAAATTGACTTGTCTTCCGTTTGGACGGCGAACGGCGAACAGACCAAAATAATCAATTAGATTCGCAGAATTTACACACAAAAAGAGAGAAAGAGCCAGAAATTACGGAAACTGAAAATGCTGTAAAAAGAGGGCGGGGCGGGGCAGGAGCTGGCTGCTGACTGCTGTCAGCGGCGACGACAACAGGTAGGCAGATTAAGGCCCGAAGCGAATTTCGTTTGATCTCTGAGCGGCTGCTGGCCAGGCTTTGACTTTTTGCACTTGTGCACGAGATTCGCCGACAGAGAAAGAGGGAGGAAGTCAGGGAGTAGGGGTAGAAGAAAGTGTGACACAACAACAACGACAACAACAACATCATCCCTCTTTGATCTCATTTCTCTTTTATAGCACAATTCCTAGACAGCTCAATTCCAGCTATGCGTGTCCTTTGCTCTGCCGCCGCCGCCTCCGCCGACAACACCTGAGCACACCTGAGAACAAATAACTTGGCATTTATAATCCACACAGAGTCCAGAGTGCAATTCGGGTTCATCTTGGGTTCCTCTTGGATTCTCGGTTCCTCAGTTACACGCAGCTGGAATTCAATTTGCTGTGGAACAATAAAATGTCTTATTTAGGTTCGGTTATTAATGATGAGTTATGACCACCTTCATTGCCATCATCATCATTATCATTATCATCATCATTATGCTCAAAGGGAGCAACATTGTGGCCACTCAATGCCTTCCAGGAAGGTAGAGCCTACACATATAGGGCATTATTCTCTGCAATTTATGGCTGCTTTATTGGAGTTTCCCTTTTCGGGGCTTAGCCAATTTGGAGCTCTTTTTGTGGGAAGGATTGGCAAGAATAGGGCGAAGGAATATAAGGAATATTGAAGAAATATATATGTAAGACATAAGAGTCGGATCTATAATAGTAGTGGTCTCTATAGCTCCAACACTTCTCCAGTTATTCTCCAGTCTTCCCTGATCCATAACAGACTTAAGGCTCAAAAAAAAGAAAAGAAAATATATATACATATATCTGATCCGAATCAGCTAAAGAATGGAATTGCTTACCGTAAGATATGTCTCTATCCATCTATATCTTTAATAGTAATAGTCTCTATAGTTTCAACACTTTTCCAGTTATTTTCCCATCTTCTCTGATCCATTGATAACAGTCTGAGTACCCAAGATGTTTCAGATTCTTCAGCTCCTTCAACTTTTAGTTCAATTATTTTCCAATCTTCTCTGATCTATTGATAACAGATCTAAGTCTCAAGAAATATATATATAATCCTTATCCGAATCAGCTAAAGAATAGCATTGCTTAGAGTAACATATGTCTCTGTATATCTATCTATAAAAAAAAGTCTCTATAAAGCCAATACTTCTCCAGTTATTTTCCAGTCTTCCCTGATCCATCGATAACAGACCAAAGACTCAAGAAATATTTATTTTTCTGAACCGAATCAGCTAAAGAAACCTTATAATATAATCTATATAGTGCCAACACTTCTCCACTTATTTTTCCCATCTTTCCTGATCCATTGAGACTCAAGATCCTTCAACTTTCAATCAATAACTGCAATTCTGGAAACCAGATAGCATTACGACGAAAAAAAAGTGAAAGACGAAACAAACATTTGTCACTTCCTAATTTCCGATGAAAACAGTGACAGAGAGAGATAGAGAAAAGAGGAGGAGGAGGCGGAGGAGGAGTAGGAAAACTTCTGTGGCCAGTTGGAGTTTCGGTGGAAAGCGATCGCCCACGCAATGTATGCTCAGACGAGGAGACATTTTGTTGACAAGCGCAAATCATGACAAGAGTGCGACCAACTGCCAACACAACAAACAAAGTCGAAACAAACAAATAGATTCTCAAGATGCGGCAGGGGTAGGGGCAGAGGCAGAGGCAGAGGCAGGGACAGAGTCAGAGGTAGGGGCAGGGTCAGCGACAGAGACAGCGACAGCGACTCTCATGACAATGAAGTTTCGAGTTGTTTTATTTTTCACTTTTGAATAGATGCGCAGCCACAATATATTAGGAAAACTGTCAAAGCTGAATAGAACTTAAGAGGTTTAGCGCACTCTTAACGTTTTCTTCTTCTTCTTCTTCATTATTTTCTTCTTCTTCTTTTGCTGCCTTTGCTCATTCTTTCTTTTTAGTTTTCCAATCGGGTTTCTTTTTGAATGTTTACCTACCGCAGTTGCCGGGATGCTCGCTCAGGCTGTGTGCAAGGGAGTATATTGGTTAGGAAATTGGAATGGGCTAAGGGAAAAGGGAAGTTCTATGTATATACTATTATAATATTATATTACTAATATTATTTTTTTGTACTTTCCAGAACTTGCATACTCCCTACTGGAGCTCCTCTGCAAATTACTTCAAGGGCGTGGCACATCGTCAATAACTATATCTTATTCAGTCATAAAGGCAAGAGCAACAAATTTTACTGTTTCATTGTTCATTGTTCATTATTCATTACTTATTGTTTCTTATTCATTGTTTATAGTTCATTATTTCTTATGCTTTGTTCATTTTTCAGTGTTCATAGTTCATTATTAATTGTTCATTATTCTTTAGTTATTGTTCATTGTTCATTGTTCATTGTTCATTGTTCATTACTCATGATTGATTATTTAAATACCCATTGTTCTTTAGATATTATTTATTTTTCATTAGTAGTTTGGAATTATTCATTATTCATTATTACTTGTTCTTATTCATTATTTATTATTCATAGTTCATTTTTCATTATTCTTCATGTATTGTTTATTGTTAATTAATAATTATTTATTTTTAATTATTCATTAGACCTTACATATTATTCATTGATATATTATTCATTATTCAGTATTCATTGTTCATTATTTATTATTCTTGATTTATTGTTTATTATTGATTATTTATTTTTAATTGTTCATTAGACATGATTTATTACTCATTGTGCATTATTCATTATTTCTTTTTCATTATTAATAATTTATTATTACATTGTTAATTGTTCAATATTCATTATTAATTATTACTTGTTATTATTCATTATTAATTATTCATTATGCATTCTTCATTCTTCATTCTTCATTCTTCATTATTCATTATCCATTATCCATTATTCATTATTCATTATTCATTGTTAATTATTCATTCTTCATTATTCATTATTCATTATTCATTATTCATTATCCATTATTCATTGTTCATTATTCATTATTCATTGTTCATTGTTCATTATTATTATTATTATTATTATTATTATTATTATTATTATTATTATTATTATTGTTATTGTTATTATCATTATTATTATTATTATTATTATTATCTTTAATTTTGTTTATTGTTCAATATTAATTATTCACTATTCACATTACTCATTATTCGTTGCTTGTTGTTGATTATTTATTATTCCTTATTGCCTGTTCATTGTTCATTGTTCATTATTCATTAGCCTGCTCCTCAGGTAGACCTATATATAAGTCATATCGATTACAGTTATCGATTATCATTTATTACTTCCATTTATCACATCAAGTGAACTATTTTAGTACCCTGAACGAGTATGAGTCAGTCGGATATTGCCTCATTTTCACAATTCTTTCTCGTTTTCCATTCCAGGCGCGTTCGACCCGCATCTCTCAGCTGCAACTGATCGATAAAGTTATTAACTGGCATCCGTGATAAATGGAGCCCAGCTCCAACACTTCCGGCGCGCTTTCAAGCTAAGCTCTGAGCTCCGGGACCTAGCTGTACATATGTATATATGTATGTATGTAATTATAGCTATACAATAGCCCGGAGCTAAGCGATATTCATGGGCGGCTGCCCACGCAGTCGACGCGGAGCCCAGCGGCGCTGTTATCAGCGGCAACGTGTGCGGCCCGGCGGCTCGGCCCGGTGAGGACCAATTAAAATGTAGCGAACAACTCAATACAATGTAAACAAATGATATACGGTCACAGTTCGCCCGATGTCAATTGAAATGTTACCTTAGCCTACCTTTTCAGCCAACCAGCCAGCCAGCCAGCACAGCTGGACGCAGAGTCGAGTCGAGTCGGGCTCTGGGCCGGGCCTTGTCTATAATGGAAACTGGCTTTCGCTGCGAAATCAATTTTCAAAGAGATTTTCAATTTGATTTCAGTTTGTTGAAAATGCAATAAAACTTTCGTGTGGTCTACAGACAGAGGGAGAGGGAGAGGCAGGGGTAGAGATATAGATGCTATCTGCTAGATATGTCGAGGCAAAACAAGTTGAGTTGTCAACGCAGCTCCGCAGGTGAATCTGAAGTGTCATTGAGTTATGGCCGTCTTGTGGCTTTTACGACTGCGGCACTAAAACATTTGCCTAATTGATCGTATTAGCCAGAGATATAGACGGAGATGTAGACAGAGCTGTAGATAGAGATATAGATAGGGTTATAGATAGGGATATAGACAGAGATAGAGACAGCGATGTAGAAAAAAATAAAAGTAGTCATATAGATAGAGTTATAGATATAGATGTAGAGAGATATAGATAGGGATAAAGACAGAGATCTAGATAGGGTTATAGATAGGGATATAGATAGGCATATAGATAGGGATATAGATAGAGATATAGATATAGAGAGATATATACATAAAGATAGAGATGTAGATAGGGATATAGATAGGGATAAAGATAGGGATATAGATAGAGATGTAGATAATGATCGAGATATAGATAGGGATGTAGATAGAGATACAGATAGATTTATAGATAGGCATATATATAGGGATATAGATAAAGATAGAGATATAGATAGGGTTATAGATAGGGATATAGATAGAGCTACACATAGATTTATAGATAGGGATATATGTAGAGAGAGAGAGAGAGAGAGAGAGAGAGAGAGAGAGAGAAAGAGAGAAATATATGTAGATAGAGTCCTAGGCAAGTCCGGGCCAACTTGGCTTAGCCTTAGCCCAGCTCAGCTCAAGCTTTAGCAATTGCTACTCTTATTACTGCACTTCACACCAATAAAAAAAAGGGAGGAGGGAGCTGAGGGGGCTGGCAGATCGAAGACATGACCACACCGAATACCTTCAAGCCGTAAATAAGCAACTCAATGAGTTGCACAGCCATAAGCCGAACGCCAGCGCACGTGCCTCATAAACCACAAAAGCGAGACGAGGCGAGGCGAGCTGAGGTGGGGCGAGCCGAGCGCGAGACCACCCAGGCGACGATTTGTGCAGTCATTCCACGAATTCTTGGCAAGCTCAGGCACAGGCCGAGGCACAGGCACAGGCCCAGTCGCAGTCTGTGATTGCGGCTTAGTTGGAGCCTCCTGGCGAAATCTACAAAAGTGAGCAACAGCAGCAGCGGCGGCGACGGCAGAGGCAGCGGCAACCACAGGTAAAGCCTGGGCGACCACATTTCACATTTCACCAGCTTATGAGTAAGGCGAATCTTTATATACATATACCCTAAGCACATTTAGTTGGTGGGGTATGATGGTTTGTAATGAATGATAGAAGGAGATTGTAATTTTTATCGATAAATTATCGTGTTTACTTATTATCGATACTTATTGAAGCAGATTATCGATTGGCACTGCATTATTATCTATAAATATGGTTATTTGGACTTGGTTTCTAGAGCATAACTCGAAAACTATAGAAGCTATAGCAACCAAATTTAGTATATAGACACCTGTAGCAAATATACATATTAGGAATACTTCATATTTCAGATGCCTCAGCGCGTTCCATATAAAATGTACATAAATATTATTATATTTAACATTAGTGATCTGAACTTTGGTATTGAGATACTTTAAGATGCCCTCATAACGCTCTGAAAATTTCATAAAGATCGTACAAGTGGAACCCAAGTTATATCTAGTCTATCAAAGTATGTGTTGTTTGGCTGTGAGAGAGATATGTAGAGTGTATCTTTATCTCAATTTACGCTTGCTCGCATACAACAAACCTCAAAATCCACCCATTTCTAACTTCACAGGGTATCTGTAAGTCCATCACACTCTCCGTTGTTAACTTTTTTAGTATGCTGAGGATGTTGTCGTAACAATCGTTAGCTGCGTCATGGTTCTCTTCGCCTGGTTATTGTCAAAGTCCAAATTATGCATGCGTCTCTTAAGATATGTTAATGTCTGTTGGTTATGGCTGACACAGCGCCCACGCAGCCGCATTGTCATGCTCGATGCTCGATGCTCGTTGGACGATGCTCGTTGGACGTTGGACGTTGGACGAGGCAGTCGGAGCTGCAACCGCAACGACGACGACGACGACATCGTCACAAAACGAAATTAATTTGACAACCAACGCAAAACGCATGCGCCGTCAACATTCCATGACACGCCCCCTCCTCCTCCTCCTCTGCCCACAAGGTCCACTCCCCCATCCCCGCCTATCTGCATCGACGACAGACCCACTGACATACGTTCCGCGCTTATCGGTTTACTTTTGTAGCTATCTTAAGCTTGTTGTTCGGATCTTCCTGCTTTGGGTTTTTTTTTTCTTTTTTGAGGCTGATTTGCAGTCACATTAACACTTGGATTCAGGTAAATGCTTTATGCGATGTTTATGCGATGTTTATGGGCTGATTGTAAGATATAAAATTAATATTGTATGCTATAAACATAGATAAAGTCCCCCAAGTCAATACTAAACCATATATAAACTTAGAATATTTCAAATTTATGAGAAAATCTTATGGTGGTGCTATTATTGTTTTCGCAATCATTTATTACTGTTATATCATCCCATAGTGGTGCTTTTATTGTCTTCGCAATCCTTTATATTCCTGTTATTTCATGCAAAAATATAAGATAACTTCCCATAGTGGTGCTATTATTATTTTCGCTCTCTTTTATTCCCGTTATTTCATACGAAATTTTCAAGAGATTCCCATACTGGTGCTATTATTGTTTTCGCTACTGTCTCTTACTGTTATGTCGCACAAACAACCGTTAGGTAGGTAATTTAAGCTTCTATAGGCATCTCTCTCTCTCTCCCTCTCTCGCACAGCTTAAGCTTCAGCTGGCCTGGAGACAGTTTAGCTGCAGCTCGACACTGCCCTTATGCTGCCGTTTAAAAGGCTCAATTAGGCACAGCGAACGGAGCGACCACCCACCATGTCGCCGCACTTTCCATTCGAGCAAACAACACAGCGGTGGCTAGTGGTGTTGTCGCCACGCGTGGGTTTCCAAATGATAACCAAAGAGCCATCGATCCGACGGAGCCGTCCAAATGGATCAACTATAACAACAACAGCAACAACAACAACAACAACAACAACAACAAGGGCAGCAGAAGTAGGAGCCAAACAACAACGAGAACCACAAGCGCATGACAGGACCACACAAGATGAAAACGCTGAAAAAAGCCACACACAGGCAAAAAGACAACCACTGAGCGGCGACGGTGGCGACTGGACGGTTGATTACATGAACAAACGAAGCGAAGCAACCGGCAAACGACAGAGACGGGCAACGGGTTGTGGATGCAGTCGATCCGCGTAACCGCAAAAGCCGACGCCAAGATAACGAGTAAAAAACAACAACAACAACATAAGAAGAGAGCCAACCACAAACAAATTTACCACACACGCCAAGGCAAAGGCAAAGGAAAAGGCAAAGACGAGGAGAGAGCAAGGCGACGGCGAAGACGAAAGCGACGGCGACGGCGAAGAAGGCTGGCAAAGACAGGGGCGAATTGCCTCTAGGGGGAACGCAGCAGCAGCCGCAGCAGCAGCATACCATTGGCGGCGGCGACTTGGGCGAGCCAGAGCCACACGTATTACCGGTGGCAAATAGTAATTATTACATTAAATGCACCGCAATAATACAACAACAACAACAGCCATAAAAATTGCAACGATGCGCGACCTCAAACCCGACCCCGAGCCGAAGCAAAGCCGAGCTCACGCCGAAGCTCTCTCTGCCTCTCTCTCTCTCTCTCTCTCTCTCTCTCTCTGCTGGAATGGCTTCTAAGCGCGTGCAGTTAAAGTTTAAGTGGTATAGCGAGTCACTGCGCGCTGGCCACTCGAACCGGCAATGTTAATGGCGTTATAGGCCAATGACAAATGCAATTGCCTAGCGATGCGGATTGCAATGCTGGCGCACTGGGACCCCAGCTGCGGTGCACTATAAATTAAGACATTATGCGATTAAAAACAAACAGGCTGTCGTTAAAGTTGCTATGAGCCGAGAGAGGCGGACAGGCGGGCGAAAGAGAGAGAGAGAGACAACTGTATAGGCACGAGTGTAACATTTTCGGCTAACTGCAGCCGAATATGTAGTTTGAATGTGAGCTAGTCAGACTCCAGCAATAGGCTAGCCGTGGCATGCTAGATCATTTACAATTTTGCATATTTATTATGAGATTTGTATCAAATTGAACATGCTTATAAAATATGACTCTAAAACTGTTACAATAAATAAATTTATTAATATAAATAACAGATAGAATGTTATATAAATAAAATAATATATAAATAAATATGAATGATAAAAGGAATGCATAAATCTATTTGGCTCGACTCTAAAACTGTTATAATAAAATAAAAATAATAAATAAAATATTAACATAAATTAGAATACAAAAATATTCCATCTTTCACAATGTTCATACTTGTATAAATATGTTTCTCTTTTATCGTATACGATAATCTTAGTGCACCTGACAATAACAACAAGCTTTACCTTTACATGCAGGCTGAGCAGCTTCCTGGCCAATCATTGTATCTGCACACATCGATCTACATACATGCCACATACCCCTTACAACAATCCCTCAATCGCAATTCAACAGCTGCTCCCATCCCCATATCAAACTAGATCAGTTGCCTGCATGTGAATGATAACTGAAAACAAGGCGGCGCTGGAAAAAAGTTGCCGCGCTCTAGGCAGGCAAACTGGCAGGCAGGCAGCCAGCCAGTCAGCCAGGCAAGCAAGCAGGCAGCTCGCTTCGGGAACAACAACAACAACAATAACTCGAGGCTGCCGCAACTGAAACGGCAAATGAAGCTCTCAACCGCCACGTTGGTGGTCCAATGGCAGCTGCGCCGTTGCCGCCACACAGGCACAGCATTTGAATGCCCAAGTACATATGTCAGTGTGTGCCACTCGCTCTCTCCCTCTCTCTCTCTTATTCTGACTTTGCTTCGCTCTCTCTCTCTCTGTGTTTATGGGGAGCATTGGAGCTGCGTTACGCTGCAGGCGAATTGAGCAGAACAAAATGCAAGTCATTGAGAGCAAAAACATGAGAGTCATGCGCTGCGATACTAGAGATGAGCAAGCAAGCACGATCGAAAGCGTGCAGAACTAATAAAAACTATAAATTAAAATTTAATTTGCAAGAAAGAAAAAAGTTATATAAGAAATAATACTTATGTGCTAAATATTTAAAATGTAACTAGTATTTATTATTAATTTTAAGATATTTATAAAATAATCATATTTTTCAGCTTAGCAAACACGATCACGAGGCCATCTCTAATTTCCAATGTTTTGAGCGAAAAAATGGCGCAATCTGCAGAGAGCGCGACGTAAATGGATAAAGCTAAATATGCGACCCGCGAGACGGCGGCAAAAATGCCGCCCATGTCGCCAAAATGCGCCACACGCAATCCAAAACACAAAACGGGCACACAACAGCAACACAAACAACAACAACATCTCCCCTTTGACTCGACTGCAGACTGCACTGAGCGCGAGTCACACACACACACAGTGAGAGAGCGAATGAGAGAGCGCAGTGAGAGGCAAAGACAAAAAGAGAAGAGCGCACTAGTGCTCGAGTGCAGGCGCACTCAGTTTCGAGCAAAAGCACAGCAGCCATTCATATTGATGTAACGTTAGCCAGGTGAGCGGCAGAGACAAGAGGCAGTTACGTTTGCTGCTCGTCATCAAAAGTTGTTTGTTGCTGTTGTTGTTGTTGGCTGTTTGATTATAATAGCGGCTTGCGGTGGGTCTCGGTAATGACGTTGCATTCGAATTTGAATGCGAGTTCGATTTCGACTTCGATTCGAACGCTAATTTTCTGATCACTTTTTTCATTGATATGCGCGCGAGTAGGGCATATTAGTTCTGATGGGCAATATGTGACGCTCAGAGGGAAACATCAAACAATAAATATTTATATGTACATAATTGGATTGTTCAAACAATTTAATATAAATATGTATGTATGTATATAATTTGACTTTTAATGAAGGTCATTAGGATGCTCCCCTTTTATTGCTCTCTTAGAAACTCAGCGGCCGCCAAGTTGGAGCCGTTGCAAGAAAAACAATCAACTTTTCAACGGGCCGTATATAATTTGCTTCGCAAAAACAACAACTTGTGAGGTCCCCTCTCTTTATCTCTCTCTCTCTCTCACACGCACACACATGCACGATAAAGTGCAGTGAGCTAAAATATCCTCTTCATAATTTTGTATTAAAAACATGCAAAAACAGATATCAGACGCATGTGGCAGGCACAAAAAGCAGCAACAAGAATAACCACATGGAGCTAACAAATTTGCCAACAATTCACAGCCTGCACACACACACACATACACAAGCACACACACACATATGCCACGCACGCGCTCCACGGGCATAAACACTTATACAATAATAAAAGCTCGCGACGTTGCGTCGCTGCTCGCACAGCTGAAGGCCGCCAGCAGCAGAGACGCAGAAAGAGGGAGAGAGAGAAGAGAGAGAGAGAGAGAGAGAGAGAGAGAGAGCGAGAGCGCGCGCGCGCTGAGGCTGCGGAAACATCGGGACTGGGGACCACCCACAATGCCGGCAGCCGCTTTTAATGAAGCAACAACAAATTTTATTTGGGTGGTCGCTGCAATAAAAATAACAACAACAACAGCGGCAGCAGCAGCGGGAATACGCCAGCGGGCGCAGCTCGTGTGTGGTCTAAGCTACAACAACGTCGACAACAACAACAGCCACAAAATTAGCCAGCGCAATCGCAAGCTTGTTTAAACAATTTGCTGCTGGGGTCGAAAAGTTTGACGTACATACATATGTATGTATGTGTGAGAGCTTTAACTGTAATTGTAAATGAGCTAAGCCTTTTAAGTAGTTCAAGTTAATGTTGCACATAAATTTAATTGAATATAATATAATATTAGATACCCTTCATTTATTTTTTATATATTTAATTATGATCAGATTTTTAATTTATTTAATATACATATATATTTTTGATATTTAATATATTTTATTTTAATTTTTATAGCCACCCTTTTAACCTATTTTCTCATTGCAGGGTATTCAATAAATCCCTGTCGCATATGCTCATGCAGAGCCGCCGTCTGTGAACTGTTCTCAAAGCTATGAAACTGTTAAACGTGAGTGCAGTGCAGCCCTCGTTGCGAGTAGCGGGCGCGCTCAAATCAAAATGGCCGCAGCGAGCTGGCTGAGCGCGAGTATGAGAGAGAGAGCATAAGAAAGAGAGGGAGAGAGCGACTCTAAGCGCTGCGGCACGCTAATGAAGTTGTTTGGCTTGGTAAAGTTGCGTGCTTAGCACTCTTTCAATACATTTAACATATACATTTTGAGTTTAACAGTGCCATTTTGAGCTAACAGCGATGCGAAGCAAAAACAATGTAAGACAACAATACAAAATGTATCTGTATCTCTCAGACTGCTTGCGATCTTCGAACGAAACGGTTGTGTTTACTGCGCGAGCGGCTCGAACGAAACGCGCTTGATTTTTGTATAAGACGAATTGGCCTGATAGTGATTTTTTAATAACAAAAAATATCAAATTAAACAGTGTCAAATTATATGCACCTCAAGTTCGAAGAAAATACACAAATTTTCAATCAAAATAACGAAACGTCGACGTGTGTGTAAAAAGTAAAAACGCGAAGAGCGAAAAGAAAAGAAGGAAAAAAACGTGATGCAGCGCGTTGGAAACTTCTGAGGCGTTCGCGTCGCGCTGCGCGTCGCATCGTTACGAAAAGTGTGTGAATTATGTGTGAAAATTGTTGAAATTGTTGTGGAAAATGTGCACAAATGCAGTGGCAAAGTGAAGCGATCCAGATCGAGCTGAAGCCAAAGCCAGAGCCAAAGCGAAACCAGCAATCACAACAAAACGAAACAGAGCGTGAGAGAGAACGAGAGAGAGAGAGAGAGTGAGAGAGTAAACGACAGCCGGAGAGCGTGTGTTGAAAATGTTGTTTATGCTGAGCAGCGCAAATGCAGCGCAGGCATAATGCAAAATACAAAATAAAAAGCTGTTGTTTTTTTTTAAACATCAAAAATAAACAATACACACACACACACACAGTCGCACACACACACGAACGTGAACTTCAAGCTGATTGGTAGCACTTTTCTGTCGCTGTTAGTTAACATTAGAGCTACAATCTGCTGCGCTCGTTAACAGCTGTGAGAACGCGCGTTATTTGTCCTCCCACACAACAGACACTCACACACGCACGCACACACATACACATACATCAATATGGATAGGGAGAGCCTGCCGCGCGTACCGGACACACACGGCGATGTCGTCGATGAGAAATTATTCTCGGATCTTTACATACGCACCAGCTGGGTAGACGCTCAAGTGGCGCTCGATCAAATTGATAAGGTAAGTGCAAAAAAAGAGTCTGAAGCAGAGCTAAAACCTGTCTCAGGCCAGGCCATGTGTATGGGTCTGGGTCTGGGCCTGGCTAAATTAAGTCATTAAGCCGTTCGGGCACAGCTTTTAATACAATTTATTGGCATTGTCTTTTCGCCCATTTCGATTTCGTTTCGTTTTTAATAGAGCTGTTAACGGCTAACAGCTGTCGAGGGACGGGGCGCGGGCAGCGGCGAATTGTTGACAGCGGCGAACTCTGGCATCGACGACGTCGGCGTTCTGCTCTTAAGCACACGTAATTTGTTGTTGTCACCTAATTAATTGCTGCGATTAAGTTAAAAATTTAGTTGTGGGAAAAAACTGAAAGTATTAACGATCGCATTAATATAAATACCCTTACTATATAGCAAACTGAACTTACGCTCGTTTATCATGCTCTATGCTGCTTAACATGGGCATGTCATGTTATGTTAGCATAGTTCGAGGTAGCCCAAAAATAGACCAACATAGACCAACACATGTTTGCTGCATAAAAGGAATTTATATGAGTTTTCACTGACAGCAACAACAACAACAACAACAACGACAGGAGCACACGTCAACTGTTGAGCAAATCAAACTTAAAGCTATTTTCACTTGGCGCACAGCAGGATCGCGCAGACCCAAGACCTCCGACTCTGACTCTCCACAAAAACAACTTCATTATTTTGCTGCTACTGTGCGGCGAAGTTGTCGGCTGACCGCAAAAGTCAACAGCAGCGAAAAAAAAAAATAACAACTGCATAAAAAGTGAAGCGCTGTCTGCGGCGACTGCAGGAACTCATTCGATGTATGTGTGTGAGTGCAGCAGGCAGGCTACGAATATCGCCAAAAAACAACAACAAAAAGTTTTGATTTGCTCTTTGCTGAAAGAGAGCTGCGCAGCTTTGGCTTGACGTTGGCGCTGCTCAAAAGTAAACAAAGAGAGCGAGAGAAACTTAGTAGAGCGGGCAGAGGGATAGAGCATAAATAAAATAGGTTTAATATATATTTTGAAATTATTTTCATAATATTTATTAAATGAAAAATTCAAGATATTTTAAAAATAATTATAATAAAGTATATGCTAAATTTTCGTAGAGCATTCGCAGTTCGTTGTTAGCTTTGTTCAGACTTTCCTCGTATTTATCGTTTGCTTTCGTGCGGTTGCTGTTGTTTTTGGTTTTGTGTGTTGTTCGCTTTGTTGTTGTTGTTGTCGTTGCCAAAAGCATTCTGTTTGTGTTTGCTTCTTGTTGTTGTGGAATTGTAGAAGCAGCTACCGCACACAGCGCGTCACGTCAGCTAGAAGAAACACACACACACACACAAACATACATACAGTACACACATATATTTCGAAAGTGCGGGTGGCCCACGTAAAGGCAACAAAGAAATAACAACAAATATTTCACTGACGCACGCGCTTTTTGAGCGATCTCCAATGACTGTCAAACTGTGGCAAGCGAACATCAACGTCGTTTCTCGCTTCTCCTTGTCCATTGCCTTTTGCGGTGCTTTTTACAACTTGATGTCTTCATTATGGCATCTGCTCTTGTTGCCTTGCCTCTCCTTCGTTCAGACCCCCTGTCTGTGTGTGTGTGCTGCTGCTCAATTATTTCTCGTAAGGTCTGCGCGCTGTGTTGTAACGTTACAGCGTTTCCTCGCATTGAACTTCTCGAAAGTTGTGGCAACAGCGATCGGCGCGTCGATGCAGCATCGCAGTTGGCGGCGACTCCGTTGACTGCGATTGTAGCTGAGGTGTGGTCGTGCCGCGCTGTTGTTTGTGTTTTCTGTTTTCTGTGTTTGGGCTTTTGCTCGTGACGGCGTCGTCGTCATCGACGATGGGCGATTTATTTTAATGACTCAATTTAAGGAAATATATTAAGACATTAATTTTGTCTAACGAAGCCAGCAGCCGCAGCAGCAGCAGCAGCAAAACGGCGAATTGCATTCGTTCTCTTTTTCGCGTATTCGCCGCGTGCATATGCAAATTGCTCTCAACGGTTATGTTTATTATGCTTCGTCTGCCATAAAAAGCGAAAAACGAGCAAAGTTCGCCGCACTCGCTGGGAGGTCCCGCCGCTGACGTTTTCATGAATGAGGCGAATATCAAATTGATCCAATCGATAAGTGCCGTTGTTGTTTTCGCTGTCTCTTTTGTTGCCGATATTTTTGAATATCATAATTTTCTCTTTGTCAATGCTTTGCCCATTTGTAAAAATACCACGTGTGATAGGAATAGAAAAGGGTAGGCGCGACTAGACACTTGATTAATGATTGGTAAACAATAATAAATTAAAAATAATAAATAATAAAAATAAATACAAATATAAATATAAATACTATATGTAATAAAAATAAATTAAAAATTGTTTAATAAATATTTAATAATACAAATAAACAATAAATATTATAATTAAATAATAAAATAATATTTATACTTGTTTTTTAGGGTATTTGTTAGTCTTGCAGTCTGCTTTGAGTTGGCATAATATTATTTGCTTGTGCCGCAACTTTATTTATGGCAATACCCGCACTATGGATGCAGGCCATGTACAAATGGTGAGGGTGTGGAGACGAGGATCATTGTATTTGTATAACTATAAGCGATATACACACATGTGCACATGCATATGTGTGTGTGTGTACATATCAATTCATGAATGAAATCGCCATGGCACGTAGCGCCCTCTCCCTCTCGCCCACACTCTTTCCCACACTCACTCACTCTCCCCCTCTCTCGCGCAGTGCCAATTGTAAAGCACACAGAGAGAGAGAGAGAGAGCCACTCAACACAGGAAGTTGAGCCGCATTGCCGGCATTTTGAAGAAGTTTTCGTTGTTGTTGCTGTTGTTGCCTTTGTTTATGCGCCGTTTGCTGCTGCGCTGGTGGTTAACAAATTTGTTAAGTCATGCCGCCCCGATCTTTTCACAACACCACATGAAAAACAAATATTTACTCAAAAAAAAAAATTGACTTGGCTAAAATCGTAAGAAAAACCAGTAGCAACACAGCCCTGAAATTGTAAATAAGCAACTGTATCTTAATGAGTTACGTAAACAGACATAAAGCGCAGACAGCCAGACGGACGGATGGACAGACAGACAGGCCAAACAACTCTTTTGCATAGACAAACAGTTACGAGGCGAAGCAAGAAATTGCGATCAGATGAGTGAAAATATTGGGGAGGTCAAAGAATTGCGGGAAGTCGCAACTCATTAAATTGGGATTAAAGTAAAAAATAATATAATGATAATAATAATATAATAACAATAAATATTAATGATGATATAATAGTAATAAATATTAGTATTAATAATAATACCAATATACCAATATTTTTACCGTCACTCAAAGATTTCACTACCAACAGTTACGTAGAACCCATTTAAAGCAAACTTTGCCCACAATATGGAGTATGTTGAGTGCATTCTCATGTATTCCCAATCAACTCTAGTTCAGTTTCTAGGTATTTGTTTACCCTTAAACCCCAACCCTTTGGCATGACAACACTTCAGCGAAAGTCAGCTATGTGGCCTAGGCTTAGAGCATCCTTTTCGTGGAAGTGCCAAAGGACTAGGCCATCGATGTCTTATATCTTTGCCGCACATATCTCTGACACGCCCCGAGTACTTCCTCTCTTTGTCTGGCCCCCTGTCAAATGTAAGCCGGAAACGCTCTTGTAGGCGTGAGATATCTTCATCGCCACGTCCTCTGCTTTGATTGTTTTTGGGCAACAGCAAGTTCTTTGATCTTCTCGGAATATACTTTGTGTCGACTTCAGCCCCTGGAGCTGGAGAAATTTATGCAGGTATTGGCTGTCTCACTCACTCTTTGGCTTGAGTGTTTGCTTAGGTTTTATTTGACACTCAACTCAGGCTCGCTCTCTCTCTCTCTCTCTCTCTCTCTCTCTGTGTGTGTGTTTTGCGCTCAGTACTCAAATTTAATGCAGTTACTTATGCTCACTCACTCTTGCTTACTCTCCTAGTGGTTAAAGCTTTGCGTATGCTTTGAACCTATTTGTCACTCAATTAACTGTGCCTCTCTGGCGCTTACTTTGTCAGTCCAAATTTGACTGTGGAGTTTGAGCAGTTGAGCAATATGTAATGTGCAGTAATTTAAGTTACTCTCTTCCTCTCATTCTTTCTAACTGTCCCTCTGCTACGCTCACTGCGTTAGTCTAATTTTAGCGTGTGGAGTTTGAGTAGTTGTGCAGTTCACCTCTCTCTCGCTCTTGTGCGCCTATTAAAGTTGTGCTTAGGCAAAATTTGTCACTCATTTTGTCCTCAGTTCTGTGCTTGTTGCATACGCTTTCAGTTCGCTGTTATGGGCATTTCGAGTTGTCAGAGGTATTTATATTTATTAAGTAGTGCTTTAGCTTAGCTAAGTTGCAACAGATAATTAACTTATATATTTCTCTCTGCTTATGTTATTATATTTATTTTATGTGCATATTGTATTTATAATATAATTTATATATTGCTTTGCTGTACTACAGAGTATTTTGTAGTCGACTTTCATTTATGCTCTCTAAATTTATGCATTTTTTCGTTATTCTCTTGTTTGTTGGTGGTCTTGAGTTAAATTCCATGGTATATGGCATAACAAATATTGGTCCAACGTGCGATAGTGATTTATATGAGTTGCACGTGTTGCACACAAGATCTTATCACTCGACCTTATCTGCCTATTATAATATTTGTTTTAGACTTGGCGAGGGGCGTTCGAAAACTTTGTGAATATAAATTTCTTTAAATATTCCTTTTGATCTAAGGCAATCCACTTAAATCATAAATTAAAGCCCAGCCTTTGCTCCATAATCTTCTTGGCCTGTTTCGTCCCTCCCCCAATTAAAACTAAAAATACTCCAAAATACTAAAACACGAGTCAGTGCCCCAAATAGCACCCACACGTTGCCCTCTCCCCTCTCAATTGACAGCTCAATTTTTAGGTCTCCTCACACCAGCAGCGGAGACAACTTTATTTAGGCAGAGCGCAGGGGCGGGGGGGCTGAACTGGAAGTCGAAATGTGTTTTTCACTCAGCTTCATTAGGCCGGCTGCGAGTCGATCCCTGCTGCTGTCGCTGTCTCTGTCTCGCTGGCCGCACATAAAACTGTTATTGTCTTCATCATCGTGCCCCAGCAACGGGGCACAACAACAACAACAGCAGCAGAGACGAGCGAACGTAAGACGTAAAAAAAATCAAAAGAATTATGAAGACATTAACTTGACCACACAACAAGCGGACGGGCCGGCCGGTCGAGAGCAGCAGAGATAAAAGTAACAACAACAACAGTAACGAAAAAAGGTACCAAAAGCAACTGAAGACGACGCGCAGTGACATTGGGCAACAAACGAGACAGCAATATCAAGTGAAACAGAAAGACAAAAAACAACAAAAAACGAGATCGAGACAGAGGCGAGAGTGGCCAAAGAGCGAAGCGAATACCGGAAAGAAACATTCAAGCAATAATCACGGAATTCACTGAAAAAGCAGTTAACGGACGGCGCGGACAAGCAACGGACATACACAGAGAGAGAGAGGGAGAGCGAGAGAGACATACATATGCATGCACATGTGTGTGCGTGTAGGGCTCAGGCCCTCGCCCTTGCTGCTGTCTCAATTTCGGGCTCGGTGCGTGTGTACCTGTAACTCAATGAGAAGTGAGCGACGTGGCCGCCTTGGCTACCTGACTGACCGACTGTGTGAGTGTGTGTGTCTCTGGGTCTTTTCGTATGAAAATAATAAAGAAATTAAATTGCTTAAAAGCAAAGCAACAGTTTTTTGTTGTGTGTGTGTGTGTTGGCTCAGGCAGGTGAAGTTAAATTTAAAGTTATTGCGCTGCATTTTTATGACAGCCGCCAGTTGAGTTTTATTTGTGCAACGCCCACGCTACGAAAAAGATGAAAAATCTGTAGCTATAACTCAAAAGTTGCAGCTAAATCTACAGCTAAAAAGAGCCAAAAAAAAAGAGCAACAAAGTGAGGCTGAGCACTTTGCGCTCTTTCTCTCTCGGTTTGTGCGTCGCTAGCTAACGGTAACGGTAACTAAATTCTGTCTTTTGCTCGTTCGCGCAGTTGCCAGCTGCTCCAATGACCTTCAAACTTTGCTGAATTTGAAGCGAATTCGTTGAATGAAGAGCGACGCAGTCCCCAAAAAAATACACACACACACACATGCACATATGTATATGCATATGTATGTAAATAAATGCTTGAGCGCTTGCCAGTCACGTTTAAGGGGCGCCATAAATTGCCGGCAAACGACAATTTGCATGCATCGTCATCGTCCCATTTACTTTATTTTAATTGCTTGCCTAGCCGCGAAACTTGACTCGTTTTAAGCGGCGTGGGCAACTAAATGTGAGCAATGTGTGTGGTCCAATGACACACAGAGAGAGGGAGAGAGAGAGGAAGAGAGCATAACGACATATGCGGGCTGCTGCGTTTAATAACTGTGCTTGAATGCGCACAGTGGTGTCAGTGAGCTTTAAAAGTATGTTTATGAACTGTTTATAGAAAAATATAAAAAAAAAAATATAAAAATGTTTAAAAATAAATGAATATTTCAATGAAACTATTTATAGCACTGCTGAAATAGGCTATAACATTTTTATGTGATTTTTTCTTTTATTTTTAAATATTATATCTTTTTTTTTGTATTTTGTATTTTTATTTGAAGTAAAGTAATATTTGAGCATTCAATTTTGTATTCAGCAACACCTTTGGGCGCGACATAACTTTAATGAGAGCTACACGTTTTATGACACACATTTACGTGAGAAACATGTGAGTTTTTCAGTCAAACATCAAATCTATTTACAGACTTTTTGCAAAATACAAATATATAGGCTTCTATATATAGCAAAATGATGAGATTGTTTAAGGGAGAAAGAGTTGAGTTACAGTGAAGATGATTTCCATATAAAATATACATGATTGTGAGAAGCGAATAGAAAGGCGCATAGAAAATTGCTAATAAATCCTCTTGAGTTTCTAATTTTAAAATCCGTCTCAGATCTTATGAATCAACTCATTCAGTTAGCCCAAGGCGTGGCAACATTCGTCGCATAAATATAGAGCTTATGTCTCATCTGGTATTTTTGATACATTAATAGATCATAAATTAGGTATTAAATATTTGGAGTATTCAAATAAATGTGAAAGCCGTAAACTAGACTTAAAAGACGACTTGAGTCGAAATTTATGTGAATATGATAATGAAATATGAGTTCCCACATGATTCACAAAGTCGTATATATTTAAATAAGAGTATAGAGATCTTTAAAATCAATATATTAAGGCTAAAGATAGGCGAAACTCAGATACTCTAGCGAATGGAGCTTGGTATATTATGTGATATATATGATATATATGATATATATGATATATATGATATATATGATATTTGGTATGCTATATGACATAAAAGTATGCCATATAAGTCTTTGAATTGATCTCATTATAAAACTTGAAGAAGCTCTATGACAAGCTTATGTAGTATCTATGTTAGTTAACATAAATTGATGTTAAATGACTGTTAAGAGAAGATCGTTAACAGTCTGCTAATGAAATCTTTACAACCATATGGTATAGCTATCTGTATCTATATCTATATCTACCTATATCCACTATCTATTATACTATATACTATCCTCATCATATAATACTCACACCATACCTATATATCTCTTTTATACTATATACTATCCTTATCCTTATCCACCAAGTGCCAATATCCTCTCCATAGCATAGGGTATTCAGCATGTTGACATTTCCATTAGTCAAGTGGAACAAAAACGTCGCTTATACGGCCCAAAGTTGGCATATCTCTCTCGCTATATCTATAATTATGAGCATCTATATGCGATATTCGTCATGTGATAATTATGCATTCGCTGGGTGGTCCGGCACGTTGTCGCTTATTGAATTTCGCTTTATGCTAAACTCAAAAATAGAAAAAAAAAACTGAATAAAAATATTTTAGATTCGTTTTTTATTGCGGCACAACTATAACTGGGCTCCACTTATAAGTAACTGTTGCTCTCTTCTCTCTTTGGCTCTTGCTCAATTTGGAAAGCTTTTTATGAGCACAGACAGAGAGAGGGAGAGGGAGATATGCGTGTATTAGTTGCGTTGTCTATTTATAATGCTTCGGTGTAATTAAGTAGTCAAAGCCCGTGGGGCATTCGTCTGGGTCTTTGGTAAATTATGCGTGGCTCAGTCGTCAGAGTCGTCTGGCCACGAACCTTTTTGATTGATTAGATTATGGAGTTGCCCAAGAAATATTTCGCTTTTCGTCTTTCCTTTGAAATATAAAAAAAATATGTATATTATTGTATATAAAAATAAATTAATTAATAAATAAAAATGAATGAATATAAATTTTAAAAATTAAATTTATATTTAAAAATTTATATAAATAATATGGTATAAATTATAAAAATATAAATAATAAATCATATTTTTGTTTATTATTTTGTTTTATTAATCTGTACTTATTTTTAAATATTTATTTAATATTATTTATATTTTTTTAAATTTTTATATATATTTATATTCATTATTTTATTTTTATTTATATTTATTTTAGTTTTATTTATTTATATATATATTTTTTTTGCTTTTCTTCTCATTGAAATTCCTGAAAAGAGCCGCTTCGAATTCTATTTTTGACTTAGTTTTGTAAATGTCATGCGTATTGCACCTGTCTCTCTCCCTCTCCTTCGCCCTCGCTCTTTGGCTTTGTGTTTCGCTCCACACGCATTCGACACGTCTCAGCAGTTAAGTGCATTTCAAACTGTGCGCTGGGATTAGCCCAAGCGCTGCTGGATTAGTGTGCAGCAAAATGTGCGCATTTCTAATGAAGCTGTTCCCAGTTGGCCAGGCCTTACAAAGAAAATGCAGCACGAACAATTTTCCGCTTTAGTCAAAGCAAAAGCAACAACAACAACAACAACAACAACAGCAGCAGCGAGTCAAACTGAGCAGAGGCCATAAATCAATTTGTGACATTTCCTCACGACGCCGACGTTGGCAGCGACAGCGACAGCAGCTGCGGGTGTCTCTTGTACTCAGTCGAGCACTCAGCTCAGGCATGCGGCAGGCAGGCCGAAGACGAAGAAGAAGAAGAGAGGAAGAAGCAGAACATGCAGAGAAAAAGGAGCAGCAAAAACAGCATGCAAGATTGATGATATGTCACATGGTCAGGCAAGATTTGGCGAGTGAGAGAGTGAGAGCGAGAGAGTGAGACAGCAAGCGTAAAAGGAGGAGCAGCAGGAGGAGGAGAGTGACAAGCGTTAACAGCAGCCGCTGTGATGGCTCAATTGAGCGCGCACACACATACAGTTTGAGCAGCACTGTGCGCGCACACACAGTGACTGCCAAATCTAGATTACAAATTTATTTTTAGTGCGCGCAGCGCGACCTGCGGCATTGCAACATTGTTATTGTTGTTGTTGTTTTTGTTGTTCCGAGTTTCTCAGAATTTGGTGCGTCTTTTTGTTTAGGTTTTGCGCCTAACCAGGGAAAAACATTCTTTTACACACACACACACACGCACAAATTATTATGAAAAAAATTCCACGAACATTGCAAACGCAGTCGCCACATGCGGCGCAGCTTGAAAGAGACGCCGCCGCCGGCGTCGCTGCCGCCACCGCCGCCGCCAATGACTTCATTAACATTAGCCGCCAGCGCGCGCAGTGCAAGTTTTTGCGGAAATAGTTTGGCGACAGCGACAGCATAGGTAAACAGCAGGAAGTGTGACACGCTCTCTCTGTTACTCTCTCTCCCTCTCTCACCCTTTTGGCTGCAGCCGTCATATGCCTAACCTTTTGCCATGGCTTATTTATGCTTGACTCCCGCGCTGCCGCTGCCTCTGCCTGCGCTGCTTAACGGTAGTCATAAAGCGACTGCCCAGCAATAATAAAGACGTCGCTTCCTTGCAGTCGATGCCACTTAAGTCACAGCCAACAGCCAAGAGCCAAAAACTTGATTTGACTGGCGGAAAATCTGTGAAAAGCGATAAAAGCAAAAGGAGCCAAGAAAAAACAACAACAGAGTGAAGAACAGAAGGGAGTGAAGAGAGGGGAGCAGATCAGTGCCCAATCCCACAGATTGAGACGTTTCATGGAATGTCTGCGCTGTACCTGTAGCGGTGTCTGTAGCTGTGTGTGTAGCTGTGTGTGTGTGTGTGTGTCTGTGCCTGGGTGCGGCTGTTGCACAGTGAAACATCAGTAGAAGCTGCGAGAATGTTGTAGAACCTTCGTGTGCAGAGCTTTGGGTAGGTTTGAAAGCCACTTGTGGGAGGTGCTCGTAAAGTGCAGCTGGAATTGAAGGCACTTGTTAGGGCTTTGAAACTGTTAAAGAAAAGTAAGACAGAACAAGAATATTAAATATTAATTTTGTATTTAAAAAAATACTATAAAATAGTTTTTAAACTTGTTATTAAATCATAATTTTCTGTTTATTTAAGTTTCTATTTATATATATTTATTTGTTCTTAACCGAAAAATAGAAAAAAAATGCAGAAAAATATTTAAATAAATATTAAATATATATTTTATTTATAAAATAAATATTAAAGGATGAAAGTAGAAAAAAATGCAGAAAATATAAATAGAAAAAAATATATATATTTAATTTATGAAATATATTTTTAAAAAATATTTTTCTTAATAGAAAAATAGCAAAAATGCTGAAAAATATTTAAATAGAAAAGAATTATAAAATATATATTTTTATTGATTTTTTTTTTATTTTTATTGTTTTTTTATTTTGAAATAGAAAATGTTTGTTTATTTATATTTCTTTTTAACTGAAGTTTTTTAAATATTGTTTGAATATATATTTAAAATATTGTTTTATTCCATATTTTTTTTTACTTTAAATGAGTAAGAATAACTAATCTAGATATTAGCTTTAAAGTATCAAGCTTCCTCTTTAACTGAATATTATTATACTTAAAAATATCTGAATAATCTTCTCTCAAAATCTTACTTTTAAACGTTTAGAATTTATAGATTTTTATAAAATATTTTAATTATAGATCTTCTAGAACTCCTCTATAAGTCCATGTTGCTCTCATTAATTACCAAAAAAAAAAAGGTTGAACTCATTTATTAGATTTACCCCCACTCATTACGCTCTTTTTATCGATACATCAAAGTCAAAGTCGGAGTCGATTAGCGACTGCGACCCACTGTGCAATGACTGTTCGGTTAAAGGTTCGATTGAGACGTTAGCGTGCTGCTCATTATTTGGGTCTCAATTTCCGTGCGGCCAAAGCAACAAAGACTAAAAAGAAAGAGAGAGAGAGAGAGAGGGATCAATTGCCAAACAGACGATTACACTGTTTAACAAGAGTGAAGTTTGAGTTATGAAATTTTGTTGTTAAGCTGAAGATCTGAGGTTAAAGTTCAAAAGAAAGATTTTAATGGAACTCTAATGAACTAAAAAAAGGGGTTTCTTTACACTTTGAGCGCTTATTACTTTTAAGTATTATTATAAAACAGAGAAAAGGTTTTAATGCGCTCATGTCATGGCAGAATTCGTGTAAGAAATATTAGTTTAAGCTTTGATAACCTAAGGGAAATGATAATAATTTGTAGTAAAGCCTAAAATTATTAACATAAAATGGAGCCAGACTTCAGAACTATTTATTTAAAGTTTAAACTTCGAAGAGAAAAGTAGTTCTATATATTACGATAACAAGTTTGATTCGAGAAGAGCTTTGCTATATTTTATGATAATAATTAGTATCATTAAGTAGGCAAAAGCATTAGAATTCTTTATTTGAATTTTATTTGATTTTATTTTCTATATTTTATGATAATAATTTTGATCATAGAAAATCTTTTCTATATTTTATGATGAAAATTTGGAGTAAAGACTAAAAATATTATCATAAAAATCAGAAAAGCTTTAACACTATTTATTTAAGATTTGATCTCTGAAGAGAAAATCTCTCCCATATATTATGATAACAATTTTGATCTGAGAAAAGCATTTCTATAATTTATTACAATAATTTTCAGTTAAGTAAAGAGGAAAGCGCTTAAAAGCTACTTCTTTATATATATTATGATATATATATATATATATTTTCTATATATTTTCTGATTTGTCACAAAAGAACTTTCATAGCAAAGCTTTTTATACTTACAATCTAAAAGAAAACTCCTTAAAGCACTATAAGATACTGCATCTTCCGGTATTCCAAATCCTTGTTGCACAGTGTTCAGGCTCGACGTCACCGTCGCCGTCGCAGTCGGCGTCTTGTGTTGTTTCGTAGGCTGGGCTGGGCGCTGCTGCGGCTGCTGCTGCTAGCTTGGGCACGGAATGGGGCTGGGCTGATGATGATGATGATGGCTTCATTGCGCGCGCTGTGGTCGCTCGTCGCAGATGCTACAGAAACATATATAAATTATATGGCTGCGGTCGGGCCACACGCTGTTTCGTTATAATTTTAATGCGTTATTTATGGCATAAAAAAAAAGACTCAAAAAATAAGACAAATAAGAGCCAAACTATCCAAAATAACAGCTCACTCATCCACTCTCTCTCTCTTTCTTTCCCTTTCTCTCTCTCTCTCTCTCTTTCTCTCTCTCTGACAGGGCAAGGCGCGTGGCAACCGCACGGCGATCTATCTGCGTTCAGTATTCCAATCCCACCTCGAAACGCTCGGCAGCTCGGTGCAGAAGCACGCGGGCAAGGTGCTCTTTGTGGCCATCCTGGTGCTGAGCACGTTCTGCGTGGGCCTGAAGAGCGCCCAGATCCACTCGAAGGTGCACCAGCTGTGGATACAGGAGGGCGGCCGGCTCGAGTCGGAGCTGGCCTACACACAGAAGACGATCGGCGAGGACGAGTCGTCGACGCATCAGCTCATCATACAGACGGCGCACGATCCGAATGCATCGGTGCTCCATCCGCAGGCGCTGCTCTCGCACCTGGAGGTGCTGGTCAAGGCGACGGCGGTCAAGGTGTACATGTACGAGACGGAGTGGGGCCTGCGCGACATGTGCAACTCGCCGACGACGCCCAGCTTCGAGGGCCACTACTACATTGAGCAGATCCTTAAGCACCTGATACCATGCTCCATCATCACGCCGCTCGACTGCTTCTGGGAGGGCAGCCAGCTGCTGGGACCCGAAGCACCCGTCTACATACCGTAAGCCACTGAGAGCACTCATAAAAGCCATCTTCCATAAGCTAATCCTCTCTCTCGCTCTTGCAGTGGCCTCAACCAGCGTCTCATGTGGAGCACTCTGAATCCCACCGCCGTGATGCAGTTCATGAAGCAGAAAATGTCCGACCAGAAGATTAGCTTTGACTTCGACACCGTCGAGCAGTACATGAAGCGGGCGGCCATTGGCAGTGGGTACATGGAGAAGCCCTGCCTGAACCCGTCGCATCCACAGTGCCCGGAGACGGCGCCCAACAAGGGCAGCCAGCAGCCGCCGGATGTGGGCGCCATACTCTCGGGCGGCTGCTATGGCTTTGCGCCCAAGCACATGCACTGGCCGGAGCAGCTGATCGTGGGCGGGGCACAGCGCAACCGCAGCGGGCACCTGAAGAAGGCCAAGGCGCTGCAGACGGTGGTGCAGCTGATGACCGAGAAGGAGATGTACGACCAGTGGCAGGAGAACTACAAGGTCCATCACATTGGCTGGACGCAGCAGAAGGCCGCCGAGGTGCTCAACGCCTGGCAGCGCAACTTCTCCCGGGAAGTGGACCAGCTGCTGCGCAAGCAATCCCGCATCGCGGCCAACTACGACATCTATGTGTTCAGCTCGGCGACCCTGGACGATATACTGGCCAAGTTCTCGCATCCCAGTGCCGTGAGCATCGTCATCGGTGTGGCGGCCACCGTGCTCTATGCCTTCTGCACGCTCCTGCGCTGGCGTGACCCCGTCCGTGGCCAGAGCAGCGTGGGCGTCGCTGGCGTCCTGCTCATGTGCTTCAGCACAGCGGCGGGTCTGGGCCTGTGCGCGCTGCTGGGCATCGTGTTCAATGCGGCGAGCACGCAGGTGGTGCCATTCCTGGCCCTCGGCCTGGGCGTCGATCACATCTTCATGCTGACGGCCGCCTACGCGGAGAGCAACCGCAAGGAGCAGACCAAGCTCATACTGAAGAAGGTCGGCCCCAGCATCCTCTTCAGCGCCTGCAGCACGGCGGGCTCCTTCTTTGCGGCGGTGTTCATACCGGTGCCCGCCCTGAAGGTCTTCTGCCTGCAGGCTGCCATCGTCATGTGCTTCAATCTGGCCGCCGCGATGCTCGTCTTCCCGGCCATGATTTCGTTGGACTTGCGCCGTCGCACCGCCGGCCGTGCGGACATCTTCTGCTGCTGCTTTCCGGTGTGGAAGGAGCAGCCCAAGTCCCCGGCGCTGGCCATGAACAACAACAACAGCACGCGCGGCGGACGCCATCCGAAGAACTGCAACAACAATCGAACGGGCCAACAGCAGCAGCTGCAGCAGCAGCAGCAGCAGCCGCTGGCGCAGAATCCTTTGCTGGAGTCACGAGTGGCCTCGGCTGGCGGCATGGCCAGTTCGCTGCCGAGCTTCTCGCTGTCGAGCTTCGCCTTGAAGTATTACACGCCCTTCCTCATGCGCGGCTGGGTGAAGTTCCTCGCCGTGATGGGCTTCCTGTGCGCCGTCATCTTTAGCCTGTACGAGGCGACGTCGCTGCAGGATGGCCTCGACATCATCGACCTGGTGCCGAAGCACAGCAACGAGCACAAGTTTCTGGACGCGCAGACGCGACTCTTTGGCTTCTACAGCATGTACGCCGTGACCCAGGGCAACTTCGAGTATCCGACGCAGCAGAAGCTCCTCTGCGACTACCACGAGGCCTTCGTGCGCGTGCCGCACGTCATCAAGAACGACAACGGTGGGCTGCCGGACTTTTGGCTGCTGCTGTTCCGGGACTGGCTGCGGAATCTGCAGCGCATCTTCGACGAGGAGGTGCGCGACGGCCGACTGACCAAGGAGAACTGGTATCCGAACGCCAGCAGCGATGCGATTCTCGCCTACAAGCTGATCGTGCAGACGGGCTACGTGGACAATCCGGTGGACAAGAGTCTCGTGGAGACGAATCGGCTAGTGGACCGCGACGGCATCATCAATCCCAAGGCCTTCTACAACTATCTCTCAGCGTGGGCCACCAACGATGTCTTCGCCTACGGCGCCTCCCAGGTAAGCAAATGGCCACAGACTCCGTCCGTTCTCCTATGCTAATATATATATATATGTATATA
Organism: Drosophila repleta; assembly: GCA_018903745.1. NCBI lineage: Eukaryota > Metazoa > Arthropoda > Insecta > Diptera > Drosophilidae > Drosophila > Drosophila repleta. The sequence continues at coordinate 14,966,206 of JAEIGN010000497.1, read as the reverse complement.
TATGTGAACTCTTGCAGGGCAAACTGTATCCGGAACCGCGCCAGTATTATCATGCACCCAACGAATACGATCTTAAGATACCCAAAAGTCTGCCCCTGGTCTACGCCCAGATGCCCTTCTATCTGCACGGCTTGACGGACACGTCCGAGATCAAGGCGCTGATTGGCCACATACGCGACTTGAGCGTCAAGTTCGAGGGCTACGGCTTGCCCAACTATCCCTCAGGTAGCAACGATGACTGACCAAGTTATATATATATCAATTTATATATTAATCTCTTATCTCTTCTACCGTCAGGCATTCCCTTCATCTTCTGGGAACAGTACATGACGCTGCGCTCCTCGCTGGCGCTGATCCTCGCCTGTGCACTGCTGGCTGCCTTGGTGCTGGTCTCGCTGCTGCTGCTGTCCGTCTCGGCTGCCATTCTGGTCATTGTGACCGTGCTGGCCTCGCTGGCTCAGATCTTTGGCGCCATGACGCTGCTGGGCATCAAGCTGTCGGCCATACCCGCCGTCATTCTCATACTGGGCGTGGGCATGATACTCTGCTTCAACGTGCACATCTCACTGGTGGGTCTCTTCGAATACCTCCCATCTCGGCTTGATTACTTATATTCATATCTTCGCAGGGCTTCATGACTTCGGTGGGCAATCGGCAGCGTCGCGTGCATCTGGCCATGCAGCTCTCGCTGGGTCCTCTGGTCCATGGCATACTCACCTCCGGCATGGCCGTGTTCATGCTCTCCACGTCGCCGTTTGAGTTCGTCATTCGGCACTTTTGCTGGCTGCTGCTGGTGGTGCTGTGCGTGGGCGCCTGCAACAGTCTCGTTGTCTTTCCGATTCTGTTGAGCATGCTGGGCCCGGAGGCGGAGCTGGTGCCACTGGAGCATCCCGATCGCATATCGACCCCCTCGCCGGTGCCCATGCGCAGCAGCAAGCGCTCGAACAAATCGTTCATTGTGAACGGTGGCTCGCGTGGCTCGTCGCGCAGTTCCGGGTCCGGGTCCGGGTCCAACAACTGCCACAAGTCGCATCACTATCACAAGGACGTCAACATCAATGACCCCTCGCTGACGACCATCACGGAGGAGCCGCAGTCGTGGAAGTCCAGCAACTCATCGATCCAAATGCACAACGACTGGAGTGCGCCGCCCACGCCCACTCACACGCGCAGCCACAATCACCTGAACAATCATTACATGAACAACATCAACAACTATCAACAACGCGAACGCGAACGTGAGCGTGAACGTGAGCCAATGCATGCCTCGAGCTCAAGCTGTGGGAATGGCAATGGCAATGGCAACGGCTCTGGCTCTGGCTATGCCGGGCCACCGCCCTCGTATCACAAGCTCTCGCAGCCAGCTATGGGCGGCTATGCACCGCCGGAGCTGCAGAGCATTGTGGTGCAGCCGGAGGTGACCGTCGAGACGACGCATTCGGACAGCAACACCACCAAGGTGACGGCCACGGCGAACATCAAAGTGGAGCTGGTCACGCCCGGGCGAGCGGTGCGCAGCTACAACTTTACGAGTTAGCCCCGGGCACTAGTTCCTGTAGCCATTAACTGTAAACTGTAAACTGTTAAATGTTAACTGTAAACTGTAATCTGTATATGTGTATGCATGTTAGTTAATTCCCATATATATAGATACATAGATATCTTCTATATCTATAAATCATATGTGTGTAGTATATCTAGCAGCTGCTGGGCCCCAGCCGCTTTGTATGTATCTATTTAGCACCTAAGCCATTCTTATACATAGAGTTATTTATTGTAACACACACACCAACACACACGAACAGAGCTATGTACTTATGCATTTGAGGCGCTTCTATGGCCCGAGATTCAACCCACACACACTAGTAATTTATAGCATTTAATTTAGTTTAAATATGTACATAAAACCACAAGGACTTGAACCAAAATAGTATCGCTTAAAACAACAAAAACAAAACAAAACACAAAACAAAACACAATGAATTTAAGTATGAGCAACTAAACTAAAAACGAACCCGAGATATTTACTCAACAACAAAAAAAAAGGAAAATATATAAAATAAAAATATTTGCATAATATAAAAAAAAAAAGTATGAGAATCCCTCCCGTAGGCACTTACGACCAAAATTAATAAATATATGTATAAATATATATCTAAATATATATATACTAAATGATATATGTATTCTTAGCTATATGTCGCGACATGGACTGTACTCCCGGCATCCAAATCCCCAACTAACTCGAAACACACTCATCGTGCACTTCTTGTGAAAGTGAAAGCATTTAAATAAAACTAAAAGAAACAATTTGTAAAGCGAACGATGCGGAATTTGTTTTACTTAAAATATATAGAATGTCGATCTAAATATGAAATATATATAATAACTAAGTGTGCTTGCAGTAGGGAGTATACGACTATTAGTTGTACCAGCACTAGAAGATTGGAAGTTTTGAAAGAAAGGCATTACGACTGTGTGCGAAGGAATTCATAAAGCGGATGAGGAATACTGGAATACTGGACAGTTGATAATGGATCATGGTTAGCGGATGATGAATAGTGGATAATGAATAGTGGATAATGAATAATGAATTATAGATAATATACATGTTATGAATATTGGATAATGAGTAATGATTAATGGCTAAGGAGTAATGGATCTTTTCTCTCTTCTTTTCTTCTTGTCCTCTTTTCGTCTTTAGTTTTTCTTGTTCTTCTTGTTGTCTTTCTCTTGTCATCTTTTCTTCTTCTTATCTTCTTTTCTTCTTGTCTTTGTTGTCTTTCTGTCTTTCGCTTCGCTTTCGTCTTCTCTATATTCTCATCTCGTGTCTGCCTTCTGTCTTATAGCTTCTCTCTTCTATCCTCTATCTTCTCTCCTCCATTCTCTTTAGTTCCCATTCTCTATTCTCTTTTGCCCTTATTTCTTCTCTCTTTTCTCCTTTTTATTGTCTTTATAGTCTCTTATTTTCTATATTTCCTTTCTCCTCTTATCTTTTGTTTCTTTTCTCTCTTTTCCTCTGCCCTTTTCTCTAGCTTCTCTCTTCTCTATTCAGCTTTAGTCTTATCTCTTTTATTTTCTCTCGCCTCTACTTTCTCTTGTCTTTCTTCTCTTCTCACTGTTCGCTTCTCTTTTGTATATCTTCCCTTGCCTTTTTCGCTTCTTTCTTCTTTTCTCTTTTATTTCTTTTCTCCCCTCTCTCTCTCCTCATATTCCCCTATTCTCTCTTTTCTCTTTCCCCTCTCTCCTCTCTTATAGCCTTCTATCGCCTCTCCTCGTTTCCCTTCTCAATCTCTATCTCTTCGACATATATTTCATATATAAAATCCCACTCATTTCCTTATTCGAACTTTAACACTAATTATTTGGAATAGACGTAGAATGCCCTTAACTGCAGATATTCTGGAAGATAACTCTCAGTCAAGATGCAACTGATCATAGAGGAATTCAAACACTATTTGGCAAATGTATGTGGATCTAAATCTATGTATATCATTCAATCAATGAGGGTTCTTCATCCCACAGATCAGCTGCCACAGTCTGCTGCACGTCTCCTACAAGTATCGCTGCTGGATGGCCCGGAACCTGGCGGACTGCCACGAGATCGTTGGCTTCTTCAACTACTTCGAGCTGATGTACTGCATGCTGGGCATCCACGAGGCGTGGCTGGAGTATATCGCCATAATCCTGCTGCTCCTCGCCTCCGCTGCGTATCTGCTGCTCATGTCGATTGTTGTCGATCATTTGTGAGTTGGCTTGGGGAAGAGGGAGATCTATATAGAGAGGGATCTATAAAAAGAGGGTTGATTGAGATCTATAGAGAGAGAGAGAGAGAGAGAGAGAGTGATCTGAGAGAGAGAGAGAGAGTGATCTGTAATCTTTAGAGAGAGTAGTCTATTGAAGAAGAAATCTTTATAAGAGTCGGACATATATAAAGAGAGTGATCTGTTATATATGAAGAGTAGTCTATATATATGTACAGAGTTATCTATATGATCTATATACAGACTGATTGATACATAGTATGATCTACCCAGAACTATATCTACATACAGACCGATCTATACACATCTTGATCCATATATACCCCAATCTATGCTCATTCCTCTACCCAGCTTAACGCCCGTTGTCAAGATTCTGGCCCTGAACCTGCGGCTCAATGAGTACTTCGCTGGCGTCACGCTTCTGGCCTTCACCAATTCCTCGCCTGATTTCGTGGCCAATTTGCTGCCCATCAAGAAGCGTGGCGCGCTCTTCACCTGCGTCATTGGCAACACCTTGGCCGTGCTGCTCGTCTGCGGCGGCACGATCTGCTTCGTGAAGCCCTTCAAGATCGACGGACACAGCACCGTCCAGAACCTGCTCTTCCTCATGCTCTCCATCGAGCTGATTGGCTACACAATCTTCAGTGGCCAGCACGTGAGTGGCTTTGAGTCGGCGGGTGAGTGATGATCTGTATGGGATATTATTATGATGATCTAATAGTATATATATATTATATATATGTGTATGATGATTCCTGGTTATAGTTCTATTGTCCTTTTATGCCATCTTTCTGATTGTCAACATAATAGATCTGCTACTTATCAAATGGACCATAAAAAGTAAGTGCAATTGGCTTTAGGATATATCTCTCTAATCTCATAGAAGCTTTGTATCTATATATCCCACATCTATCTATAATATAGATATATATCTATCTTTTTTTTGTATGTGTGCATATTTATCTATGTAACCCGTATCTATCTGTGTATCTGGCTGAACTTGGACAGATATATATTCTATCTATTTATTTGACTATATATCTATAGGATCTATCAAGCTTCCTATATATTTTTCTGCCTATATCTTTCTATTCTATATTTTTCTATCTATCTGGCTAGATATGTCAATATATTTGCACATATCTGTCTATTTATCTGTCTATATCTGTCTATATCTTTTTCTATATATAATCCTATACCTGTCTATATATCTGCCTATATCTGTCTATATATCTATCAATATATTTGCATATATGTGTCTATATATCTGTCTATATATCATTCTATCATCTGCCTATATCTATCTATATTCCTTCTTGTATCTGTCTATATATCTGCCTATACCTTTCTATATATCTGCCTATATCTGTCTATATATCTGCCCATATCTGTCTATATATGATTCTATCTATCTGCCTATATCCATCTATATTCCTGCCTATATCTTTCTATTTATCAGCCCATATCTGTCTATATATCAGCCCATATCTGTCTATATATCTGTATATATATCTGCCTATATGTGTCTATATATCTGCCCATATCTTTCTATATCTTTTTCTATATATCAGCCTATATATGTCTATATATCTACCTATACCTTTCTATATATCAGCCCATATCTGTCTATATATCTGCCCATTCTTGCCTATATCTACCTATATATCAGCCAATATCTGTCTATATATATCTGTCTATATACCTGTCCATATATCAATCTCTGGCTTTCGCACACTTTTGCTGATTACAGTGTATCTACCAAGTCGATCATACCCCACAGCTAGTAATACCCTTCTCTTTCCTCACAGAGCTCCGTTCGGAGTTGGAGGGCGTACGGCGAGATATCGCCACAGCAGATGCCAAGCTGAGGAATAAGCTAAGGCTGCTCAACCACTTGGAGCAGAACGATGTGATCAACTTCGACAGGAGTAAGCCTCAACACGAGGACGACTCCGACAAGGGCAAGGATGACTCGTACGAGGTCAACTATCATACCTATCGCAAGACCCTCTACTCGCCCAGGAGCCCAAAGAATCGTTTCCTCTTCGCCGATCTGTGGGCCACGCTGAAGCCGTACAGCGTCGTCGAGTGGCGGATGGGCAACGCCTGTCGGCGTCTGCTGATCGTGCTGAAGGTGCCGCTGCTGCTGCTGACCACGCTGCTCGTGCCCGTCGTGGACTACGGCAAGTACAAGCACGGCTGGAGCAAGCTGCTCAACTGCCTGCAGATCGTGGCGAATCCGTTCATCGTGATAACCGCTGTGCACTGTAAGCGGCACTCTCTGGCCAGCTCTTGCATCTCTCTACTAATTCTCCTCTCTCTCTCTCTCTCTCTCCACCCCCCTCTTAGCCAAGTTTGCCAGCGTTTACAAGTCTTGGTACATCGACATCAACATCCACTACTCGGTTTGGTCCTTCTGCCTCACTGTGCCGCTGGCTCTGTTCGTCTTCATTCATGCCCGCACCGATATGCCGCCTCGATATCATTTCGTACGTATTTATCGATAACTTCGATCAGTTTTAATGAAAGTTATCGCTTCCAGCTCTTCATCACGCTGAGCGCCGCCAGCTGCTTGCTCCTCATCGTGATCTGCGTCAGCGAGATCCAGATACTCACCGCCATTGTGGGCGGCGCCTTCAATCTGAGCGAAACCTTCGTCGACATCACCTTCGGCTCCCTGAGCAACGCCATCATCGATATGCTGGCCAACGTCAACCTGGCCATGCAGGGCTACGAGAAAATGGCCTTTGCCGCCATCTGTGCGGGCCCCTTCTTCAGTAAGACAATTTTATTTCTATTTTAAATGTTTCATTTATATTTTATATTCATATAAATTACATATTTTATTCATACTTTATAATTATTTAAATTAAAAATTTCATTTATATTTTATAATTATTTAAATTACATATATTATTTTTATTTTTTATTCATATATTTTATTTACTTATATAGTTCATTTATATTTTATTGTTTATATATATATTTTTTATAATTATATTTATTTTTATGTCTGTATACAGATATTATATTATACATTATAAACATATATTATATATTATATTGTATTATAGATATTATAATATTTTTTTTTGTTATTATATTTCATTTATAGTTTTTATTAATATATTTTTAAAAATATGTATTTAATTTTTATTTATTTATAAAGTTTTTTTCTATTTCTATTTTTCCACTTTTTATTATTTTTCTATTTATATTTTTATTAAATATTTTTCTTATATTTGTATTTATTTTATTTTTTTTTTCATTTATACTTTTTATATTTTTGCATATAAATTGTTTACATTTAATTTTTTTTTACTATTTAATCATATAAGGTAGTATAATTTATTACTTATTTAAAGATTTTAGATATTGTTATTTTTATTTATTTTTACATTTTTATTTATATAATTTTATTTATTTACATATTATTTTAATTTTTATATATTATTTTTTTTAATTTTATTGCTCATATATTTATTTTTTATAATTTTCTTTATACTTAATTTTATATTATTATATTATTTATATTTAATTTTTCTCAGTTTTATTTATTCCCCATTTTTGTCTTCTGTCTCTTTCAGGCATTGTTGTTGGCCTGAGCGTGGCTTTTCTCTTCAACCCGGACGCGCGCCACAAGGGCTCTGCGCATTGGTTGTACGGGGAATACGGCGATAACTGTTACGTATTCATTACGTTGGCCATATTGACGCAGTTCTATTGGTGCTTAACCATGAACTTCTCTGCGCGACGATCGGTTGGCGTATTTGCATGGATTTTGTATATATTGTTTTTGGTTTACGTCACTTTAGCTGAGTTCGAAGTGGTGCACCAGTTTACAAAATGAGATTACCCTTGATCTGTCATAATTAAAGACTTTTTCAGCTATATTTTTAATTGTTTGTGTTTTCTCTTATTAAGTATCCATAAATATCGAAACTGTTTCTCTTAAGGAATTACGAAGAGCATTAAAAGCACTCAGTGTCCTGCTCTGCTCTTTACTCGCGCTGTGTGCAAGTTGAGCCTGTCCTGCTCTAGCGCACTAGCTTAACGAAGATGTTCGCTCAAAGCGCAACCTTCTCAACCAATAGAATCGTAAGAGAGTTATTTGTGAGCATATTTACCTATTGTCCTGCTCTAACGCACTAGCTTAACGAAGCTTAACCCTCGCTGCTTACGTTTCGATACGTGAAATTTCGTTAAGTATTATTAAGAGCGACATTTTCCACCCAGACTAGACGTAAAATTCCAAATTTGATTAAATTTCTCTCTGGCTTTCACAAGCTTACCCATGAAACAAATGTAGCATTTTTTTATTTTCGTAATTATCAAAATTCGTTCATATATTTTTAACGGTTAATTGTGCGCTTTGTTGCTGCTAAGAATAGTGGCCTACTTTAGAGCTGATAAAGTAGCGTGTGCTCATAATACTGGGTTTGCGTCTTTACTATAGGTGGCCACGCCGATGGTGGTAGAATTTGATGATTCGTTAAGTCAGAAAACTGGTTCAAGCTATTTTATCCACTGTGTGGCAACGCCAAAAACACGTGATATGCACTCTGTCATTGCAAAGTCAATAATGACGAAGGTAAGTCGAAAAAAAACACAAAAGCAATAGCCTAAGTATGGAAGTATCGCATAAAATTAACGACGCTTTTTATAGCAGCCGAGTATCGATATATATTTCACTACGTTTAATTTTCCTTTCAAGTAATTTTTTATTCTAAATTTCATATAAATTATTAGTTTTTGTTTATTTCTATATAAGCGTAAATTGTTAGCATTGATTGCTGCTGTTTAATCACACTTCAACTATCGATAGCATAAGAATTTGAAAATATACTTTATTTACACTTCGATCTATCGATATTTTAATACGATATAAACATCAACAAGAAAAAGATATAAAAAAAAAAACAATTAGAAGCGCGCCGCGTGTGAGTAAGAGTAAAGACCGCTGCAGACCTTTTAAGTCGAATATTTGAAATAGTACATAAACAGTAGTATTAACATATTCAATAACGGAATAAATCAAGTGCAACTGCATGCGCTGCAGAAGCAAGCGAAAATAAAGCAACTGAACCGCAAAAGTGAGAGAGAGTATAACTGCAAACAGTTGCGCCTGTGTGTGTGCGTGTGTGAGTGAGTGGTCCGAATCAGACGGTGAAAATAATCGTGGCAAAAGCAAAAGCGACGGCGACATTTTATACACGTATCAGAAGCAAACTCAACGTGTTTTGAGAACGTTGTACTGTGGACGCGTTGTGGCTAGTCGCTTACATATAAATATACATACGTATGTACATATATCTTCATACGCATACATACAAACATAAGAAGTTTGAGTGATCACACATACATACATACCGTACATCTATATTTACCTATGTATGTAGATGCGGGCGCGAAATTAAGACGCATACTAAATATTTTAAAACGCAATTCAAAGCACAACGTCGTTAACTTTAAAGCTTTGTGTAAGTAAGAAATTTTGTTGTTCGCCTTTCGTCCGGTTGCTTGTGTGAGTGTGTATGTTTTGTGTGCGTGTGCGTGTGCGTGTGCGTGTGTGTGTCTGTGCATGTGTGAACATGCCATCAAATTGGCAAAAGCGCAGCTACAAAGAAAATATGTGCATAAGTGTATAATTTGGTGAAAGTTTCATTTCAAAGAACAGTCAATGAACAATGTGGCTAAAATGTCTTAACTCAATATATATCTGCGTGTGTGTGTTTTGTTTGTAGCTAAATTGTTTACTAATATTCCATGTTTAATATTAAATTCATTATTATTGGTGTTTATTACATGTGCGCGCTCTTCGCTCGACGTTCTCTTTCGCTCGCTGCCCCTCTCTCTCTCTCTCTCGGTCAATGCAAATAACGGCATTTCAAATACAACGACGCAAATGCACTGGAAACAACAACAATATTAATACTATAATAATACAGCAGGTAAGCGTTGTTAATTAAAATTACACACTGTCTTCAATGAAGATAATTATAATTATTAGTTATTTAGTTAGTTGTGTGTAGCTTAGACCCTTTCTGCCTGTCTGTCGCTCAGCTGACGCAGGTCACACGCACAAACACTAACACCAATGCACAGAGATAGGCGTGCATTTGCTCTCTCACAACCTTTGCCGGCGTGGCGGCGGCGGCGGCTCAAATATCACGCCACCTGATCCAATGGTCCGTGTCGAGAATACAAATGCAGCTGTGGTCTTATACGTTACTTATACTTTCAACTTATACGTTTACTTATACATTTCTTATACCTTTTACTTTTATAAGTTTAAACAATTTGTATTTGCGGTAAACAGCAGCGCGCGTTGACCTAGTTTTCATTTGACAGCAGAGCAATTGCATTATGCAATGTTGTCAATGGCAACGGAGCGAAAATAAAACAAATTTTATTTGTTTATTTGCTTATTGATTGTTTTTAAATGATTTCTATTTATAATTAAGGCAATTTTGTCCATTAACTGATCGTGTTTAATAATTTTTAAATATTATACATAAATCACATGCATTTATAAGACAGTTAAATATACAATTTATTTATCATTTCTCTTTGTGTCTATCTCTCTCCCTCTCTCTTTCTGTTGTTTGTCTACGCTTCCCCTCTTAGCACGTGCATCAAGTGCTTTCTTGTAAATTTACGCGCACGCTCTCTTCCAGGGTCGTTACCTCTCTCTCTCTCTCTCTCTCTTTCTTGCGCTCTTGCTCTCTCTCTGAGCGCTGTCTGACTCAGTCGCTCTGTTTTTACACCCACTCTGGCTGCGTCTGCTTGGTTTTGTTATATACCAACTGAAAATCATGCGAGTTCTGGACTTTGAGGGTCACGCGGCGGGAGTCTGCTTGGGGGTCATCTGTTCGCCAGTGTGTGTATGTGTGTGTGCGCTTTTGTGGGTGTATGTGTGATGTGTCATCTGTTTATGTTGTTGTCATCGCCCAGCTGAGCCGTGCAACTTTGAATGGCCCTATGAAAATGTTGATGCATTTTTCAATCTGTGAAGTGATTTCTCGGGTGCGGCCACTGCTGTGAAGGCCCGGAAGCGTGCGCCCTGGCAGTCGCTTATCAAACTCGGCAGCTGGGCGGGCATCCGTCACGTTTAGTTACCGTTCGTATCGCTTAATTATAACCGTACGTTGTTGCAGTTGGAGTTTACGCGACTTGTCAACTTGTGGATAGAATTTTATCTGTTAAAAAATGAATTTATATGTTTATATATAATTTAAAAAAAAATGTAATTGAACTTATACATTTATATATATTTAAAAAATATTTTAATATTTATATCTTCATATATATTTTTAAAATATTTCATATATTTTTAAAATAATTTATTATTTTCATGTTGACATTTTCATTATTTTCTTTATTTATGTTAATGATTTTGTATATATTTTAATTATTTTTTATTATTTTGTATTTATTTATATATATATCTTTATTTTTTATTTAATTTGATCAAATTTTATCAAATTTTGCAATTTTCTATAATTTTTCTTTTTTTTTCTTTTTTTAATTTTCATTATTTTTCTTTCTATAATTATTTAATTAATCCCACATCTTTCAATTCATTTCGTACTTCCTCTCAATACACTTATGCACATACATATGTATGTATACATGTAACATATGTGTGTATGCATGTAATGCATGTGTGTGTGTGTATTTTGCCGGCCGCAGCTTTCATTCATGGCCAAACCCAATTGCTAATAGCAGCAGCTGCGCAACAGCAGCAGCAGCAGCAGCAGCCGCAGCCGTCGCCCATAAGGGCCAAGGAGTGTTTCAACGTTGTAAACAATGTGCTCTTTGACCTTTTAGCCCCGCGTCTGGCTCTCTTCGCCTTCGCCACCGCGCTCTTGTACAGTTGACGCCGACGTCACACGCGATGCAATTTATTGCCCTATGTTATTCGCCCCAGTTCGCCCTGTTTCGCCCTGCTTCGTGCTCTTCGCCGCAGTTTGTGGCTGCGCAACATTTCCCCTGAAACTCATACGATTTTCAGCTGGTATATCCAAAGGCCAAAGAAGACGACAAAACAGAACAAAAAAGAAACGTGGAAAATAAAACGTGCCACGGCTTGTTGCCACACCAGCAACCCTCGGCTGATTTTCCTGCACCCAGAGCTGCGAATAGCTGCGAATGTGAATGTGAATGTGAACGTGTCTGGCGCTTTTCCTTTTCCGCTGTTGCAGTTGAGGCCATGCCAGAAAGTCACGCGATTCTTGGGCTTACTATATATGTATATGTATGACTGTGTGTATATATGAATGTATAAAATGTATCTATGAACGTATATAACTTTGCCCTTTGTTGGAATTTAGATTTATATATGTGTAATACATTAGGCGATAAACTTGTCTGATTCCGGAAGAACATTTATCTAAAACCCTTTAGCAAAATCTGTTCTAAAATAGTTTAAGATATCTGATGATTAAAGGGCAGTTTATATTGAAGAAAAAGTCTTGAACAGTTGGTATATATAATACATATAAGATTATCAATAGGATTGTAATTCTATATAAGTCTGCAATATTATATATACTATAAGCTGGTTAGATCTACCTTGAAATGATGATGAATGATATATTTAATGAATTTGTATTATAATTTATTTATATTTATAATACTGAATGATATTGTATGCAAAATATAGTAATATTCCAGTGATTTCAGTTGTACTGCGATACATCTATACCTTAGTATCTTCAGCTATCTGATGAATAATATTAAAGTTACATCATCATCCATGTTTCATACTCGTATCAGATACTTTAGCTGTCCACAATGCCTTAATATCTATAAAGTTACATCATCGTTTCGTAGTTATACGTGTATGATCTATGTCCACAGTGCTTGCACCCATTCAAAATTGTATGACGTGGCTCAGTTATCATATAATTATATGATAGCGCTTGTTTATGCGGCTTTGTTCTTGGGGTGACCATGTTTCTTGATTATATTTGACTATAATTGAATTGAGTAGAATTAGGCCTAATATATATACATATATACACATATATATGTATATCGAGAGAATATAACTTATGTGTCAAAGTAAAAATTTGGCTTGGGAAGTATTTTTTTTATTTATTTTTTTTTTAAATTTGTCCCTGATGATTTCCTTGAAACTGTTGGATGTAATCTTTAGGTCTCATTTACATGTGTAGAAATATCTATATACGCAGTATATATAATAAGTATGATTACTGTTTACTGTTTACTTACGTATGTATATATGTATGTATGCAAGACTTACAACTCCCTCTCTCTCTCCCCCTCTCGCTCGCTCTCTTTTTGTGGGTGGCTTGAATACGTTCTAAGTTTGGCATGCGGCACTAAACACGTTTGCTTCTGGAACGATAAACAATCAAGCACACACACACATACACACACAGAGAGAGAGAGAGAGAGAGAGAGAGAGAGAGAGAGAGAGAGAGAGAGACCTACACTCATTGCAAACAATGTTTGCTTCAGTCACGAAGTTGAAATTTATGCGAAAAGATTTTCTAACCGGTTTGCAGCATTGAATTGCCCGTATTATTTTAATTTTTTCTTCTGCTGTTGAAAAACCATTAAACCGGCCACCTTCCAGTAATCATGATCATGGAAAATTTTCACTTTGCATCGCACGTGCTGGTCTGTGCCGGCGGGAAAGCCGTTTGTGTGCGATGGTCACTCTAAAGATAACTAGACACATGCCTGTCTAGGTCACTTGCATGCATGTGTATGCACGTGTGCAGAGAGTAGTGGATGCGGCGACGTTGACGTCAGCGTCGTCACACTCACGCATTACTTTCCCACTCACACTTACACACGATCGGGTAGTAGTTGCCTTGCCTTGGGCAGGCGAAATGAGCGAGTGCAAATGAGCGCAAATCTGTCTGGTTACTTATCTGTTTATGCTGCTGAGAGTGCGTCGTGTGTGTGTGTGTGTGAGTAAGTCTGTTGCTCACTCTCGCCGCTCTTTCGTTTTGTTACGCTCGCTCTTTAGTTTTTATTGTCACTTGGCTGCAGTTTGCCTGTGATCAAATCTATTTTAAAGTCTCCCACACAATCTTCGGTTTGTTTGTTTTGCATGACCCGTTACCCTTCTCTCTTACACTTCTTTTACTCTTTTTCTCGTGCAAATATGAGTTGTTGTTTAATTTCAATCTTCTTAGTGAGTATTTTTCTCATTTTATGTGCGCTCAACAAGCAGCTGCTGTACATACACACACACACACACACACACACACACACGCAGAAACTGAAAATTATTTTTATTTTGGACTTTGACACAGTCATACGATGATTTTGTTACCCCATTTGAGTAAATGAGACATGTGTGTGTGCGTGTGTCCAAGTGAGAGCGTGAGATAAAGGGGACATAGAGACAATGACACAAGAACAATTGCTCTTTCTCGCTCACTCCATCGACAAGTATTTTGATCATAGGTCAGTCGAAAATCGCTCTTAGAATTTGCAATGCAACTATGCATATGTATGGGTATGTGTGTGTGTGTGTGTGCACGAGGAAGCATTGGCAGGCGCCCTCTGCCGCCGCCGCCTTGCACACGTCAATGTCAAGGTAACTCGCATGCCATCAATATATGTTGATGATTAACGTTTACCGTTATGCGCCAATTTAATTAAGCACCTTGTCGCATTGTTTATGGTCGCTCGAATGTCAAAGTTCAAGTTACGGTAGAGCAATGACAGCAAATTAGCCTGTTGACTTAACAATGTGTAATTTCATTGAGGTAAATAGCAATTAATTAAAGTTTTTAATGTAAATATTAGAAAATATAAAAACTTATGAAAAAATATAAACGTATAAAAAATATAACGTATAAAAATATTTAAAAATACATACATACATATATAAAAATATATACAAAAAAAAAAAAAAATAAAAAATATAAAAACATAAAAAAACTAGAAACTAATTAAGGTAGACAGGTAAAACAGTAAACAGAAACACACACACAAAAGAAATAACAGAAACAAAAAAAAAACAAATTGTTGGTGGTTTTATTAGTTAATATATGTATCAATAAAATAAAATAAAATAAAATTAAAAAAAACAAGTAAGAAAACTCTAGTCGAGGCCGCTCGACTAGGGTATACCCTGAACCCTGCATTCTTCGTTTCTTTTATATACACATGCACTTGTACGTTCATTACAAGCAAAACATACACACACACATACACAGGCGCAAGCACACACAAGCGCAAGTCGGTGCGCCAGCTGTTGTTTGGCTGCTTTGCATGGCAATGCCATGGGAAATTAAATGTTTAATAACTTTTTTTCTAGCGCAACGATTTTGATCAAACTTGTTGGGCGTCATCATGTCATCCATATGTGTGTATGTGCCAAAGCACAAGTCTCTAGTATTTGAAATACGCGTATATGAAATTTGAGGCGAAGGGGGCGTGGCATCCAAAATTTAACAAAAACCGAAATTGTATAAGGCTCACATAACACTAAGTGCAAAATTTGGAGACTCTAGCTCTAAAGATGAATTATATAGATTTATATAACAGAGCATCGATTTCGTTTTTAATCGATAACATTAAAATTAAGACAGTTATCGATTTTTTTTAACAAACTCGATCTTTTCGTGCTATACAGGAACCTACATAAAAAATTTCAAGTCTCTAGCTCTTATAGGTTCTGAGAACGACGCGTTCATACATACGGACAGACGGACAGACGGACAGACGGACATGGCTATATCAACTCGGCTTGTCATCCTGATCAAGAATATATATACTTTATGGGGTCTGCCACGCCTCCTTCTGCCTGTTACATACATTTCAACAAAAACATTATACCCTGATTTCCCATTTTTAATGGGTTCAGGGTATAAAAATGTTTAAAAAATATATTTTTTCAAAAGCATATAAAAATATTTTTACAAAAATATATCAAATATCAAAATATTTTAAACAAAAATAAAAAATAATAAAAATAAATAATTAAAAAATAATAATTAACGAATAAAAAATAATTAACAGATGTAAATGAATTAATTAAATAAATAAAGGATTTAATTTCTACAGTTTTCAGCATTTAATTGCTGTGACTAAATAAATCTATTAAGTACTTAATTAGTTAACAAATAAATATTTGTGCTTACTAATTACTAATTAACTACGAGCCAATTTTAACGCATTTAGCTGCAGTCACTAATTGCCTGTTAAAGCAAAGAGAAAACTGATTTATTTACCTAAACACAAAGTAAGGAGATTGCATTTCACTTGAACTATTATCAGCTTGTCGCAGTCGAGTTAATTGCAGTCACTTCTTAGACCTGGCGTAGTCTAAGGGACGTTTCCATTGGGAACTTCATATGGCTTCGAATAGTTCACATAAGCATGGATCTAAATATTTATGTTGTGGTATAAGGTTCTACTATTTCAATTACTCGATTACCTGCCGGCTGCAACGGGACTTTGCACCTCAATTGGACTTTGTGCAGCCGTGCCAATTGCCTTGCTTTGGCTCGCTCGATTGTCGTTTAAAGAACGTTTATATATATATATATATATATTTATTTTGCTGTTTTTCGTTTTTTTAGCTGATGTCAGTGAAATCGAAATGAAAACGCCGTCAATATGCACAAATGCACTTTCAAGTTCGAGGTTGTTTAGCCAGTTGTTGTTGTTGTTGCTGTTATTGTTGTAGTTGTAGTAGTTGTTGTTATTGTTGTTGTTTGTCTATCTATCAGTTTCATTTCCAGTTAGTCGAGCGTGACGTTGAGCCCGCCTTTGGCTCAATGATTTCCACAAATTGTATTTTATTTTTAATATATTTGTTGTTCTGCCATCTGCGCTGAAAACTGTAAAAAAAGATTGGAAAACGTGCCGTTATTCGAAATGCACTAAATGAAAATGGGAAGTAAAATATATTGTCCATACTAAACTGCTGTTGAGCTGTCGCTTAGTTTGAGCCAAAAGTCATGCAAGCATGTGTAAATCAAAGAAAATTGCAGAAATACTAATAACGACCTTGGCCCAAAAGTGGTAGAGAAAGATAATTTAAGAGAAAGCTAAAAAAATAAATAAGTAAATAAAAATTAAATCAAATGAAATTGTCGAGAATTTAACTAAATGAAACTTTATATTCTAAATTATTATATTACAAAATAAAATTGCAAGAGATATCTATTTTTGAGCACATTTTATTATATTTATAACTATTTTTTTTTTTTAATTATTTGTTAACTTTTCAAATGAACTTCAAAAAATTAAAAAGAAAATTGTACCCAATCTGTAAAGATTTATTACTCACGAATAAAATATATAAATAAAAACGTTGTTTAAGGCAAACTGCTATGATAACACTGTATATACTATTAGCAATAATACATATATAATATATTATATATTATTTGCAATAAAACAAACTAGTTTTGTGCCCAGAGGAATAGTTTTCAAAACACATTTCACATGACTTCATTCAAATGAGCTGCAATGAAGTAAACAAACATATATATAACTGTATAACTATATATATGTATATAATTGTGGCATATTCAGTCTATAATTAATGCCTACGTCTGCAATTGTTTTCCAAATCAAAGCAATTAAACAGTTTCACTCCGACAATTGAAACCTGAACTTTGTAATGAAAGCGAGAATATGAAATTGTGGTATTTAAGAGATCTGATATGATGATAAGCTAATGATCATTAATGACTAACTAAAAGCCATTATTAAGATAATGACAATTGACATTAGAGCTGATGCTGATAAAGAGAGCTTTTCTAGTAGAGAGCATAAATATTTTTCTTTCTTTGATTAAATCAGTTTTCGCTCGTTTATTCACTTGTGAAATATTTCGGATATGGGGTCGAACCTGTTGTTGCTGTTGTTGTTGTAAAGAGTGCTCTAAACACATGTTTGACGCTAATCAAGTGATACGTGTGCCTCATTTCCTGATTGTCTTAATCCAGATTAGTATGAGAGCGTGTGCGTTGCTCTGTGTTTGCATTGCTGTTTAGCGAGATGAGAGATCGTCGTCTAAAGCAAAAACAAGCAAGAACTTTGCGCTCGACTGCATAATACTTGCTCGCAGTTCAACAGATTCCCAGTTATTCAAATGGGACTATAAACAATATATAATATATAGAAATATTTTTATAGCAGGTCAACAGTCAACCTCATGGCAGATAATTGTAGAAGATATACATAGATATAGATATCTTATTGGGATTTGTAACATCTTCCGTACCTCTGTAGATACTTTAGGGGGTAGTAGGCTAACGCCTATCCGAAGGATTGTTTCTATAACATTGTTATATCTAGTTGTATATATGACTTATATAACTTTTCCATTATTATCTCTTCCGCATACAAGCAACCTATATGCCCCTTTGCCCTCTGTAAACGTGTATAAGAAACCTTTGCTTCTTATGGTTCCACTTAGTCGCTGTCAGTTTGCAATTTAACTTTGATCAGGGTCACGATCGTCGTCGTCGTTCATAAGTTGCGTTCAAAGTTCACAACTCAGACACAGCTACAATTGTGAGTGCTTATAAAATTATCTATCTATCTCTCTCCTGCTCTTTCTCTTTCTCTCTATCTCTCTGTTTGAATACAATTTTCATGCATTAACATTAACAATTTGATTATTGCAATTGGCTGCAATTGATTAGGGCGATCAAATGCTTAGCTAAATAAGTAATTTTAATATTATTTATTTATATTTTATTTAATTTAAATTAAACAAAAAAATAATAATTAATATTCACTTATTTCTCTTTCTTATTAAGTTATTTAGAAACATGCAAACTATTCAAATTGTCTTGGTTCGGGTAGCTGCCAGTCGATCACTTCCCATCAACAGTGCAGTCTATTTTAGGTTAATTATAACTGCTGTGTACTTTGATCAGCTTCAGTATTCGTTTATCTAGACAACATAATCTATTAAACAGTTTGTAGTAAACGAATCAATTTATTACCAAATTTATCAATGAGAGTTAGCTGTGGACTTTGACCGCGCTGCGAATTGTTTACAACTTGTTCTTTGTTGTCCCAGTCTCAGCGTAAACAAAAGTTGTCGACGCTTTTTCTGTAAAAAAAGAAAAGAACAGAAAGAAACAGAATGATTCGTCTGGGAATCCATTCATTGGATATCGGGCATGACCTATGTCAATATTTCCGCTAGACAAACTACAGAAAAAACTGCGAATTTTACACGCATAAAACGTTTTTTGTCTTCTCTCGTTCTTCTCGCATTGGCATTATGCGCGCGCCTCTTACGCAATACAAATTGTCTAATACGATTGTCTAAATTTAATTTCTGTGCTGTCTAAATTTATATATAAAGACATATATACACATACACATACACATACACATACATCCACGCTCACGCATTTTACGTATATATAAATGCGCATATTTGTATCTGTATCTATAGCTATAAATGTATCTGTATCTGTATCTGTACTCTAGTCTTTCCGTCATTCTTTCGTTCTTTCTTTGCGCCTATTATCACATTTTGGCTAAAGACCAAGTCCACGCAAAGAACTTGTTTTTCTGCTCGAATCATATTCAAAATTTTTGTTTAATGAAAGCAAAAAAAAAAAAAAAAAAATCCATAGAAATTTCTCTGTTTATTTTAACGTATTTCTTGCTTAAATGTTTTGTTTTTCTGAATGGATTTATTTACATTTTTAAGATTACCCCTAACATATCTACTATATCTAGTCATTATATCTATTCATTGTCCCTACTGATTCTCATTACATAAATCCATCTCTCTCTCTCTCTCTCTCTCATTTAGGTAAATGAAACATCGATTACAAGTGAAAATCATCGTCTAAATGTTACATCAATTTGTTTGTCCCGAACTCTTTAATAGCCAACTACGTAGAACATCCGCATACGCATCACGCATCCCGAGCATTGCCATCAAGAACGCAACTGTGCCGCTTGGATTGGCCACAAGGACACATATTCAATTGAGAAAACTTATATCTCAAATTTCTCACCCACCCGCTCATCGCTAACTGCGTTTCAGAGTGCCTGTGTGTGTGTGTGCGAGCGTGTGAGTGTGTGTGAGTGCGAGTGTGTGTGTGTGGGAGTGCGTTGGTGTGTGTGTGTGCGTACCTAGCTAACTGTATCGCTCCGTCTCTCAACCGCTTGGCTTGCCACAGTAAAGCTTGGCAACATGTTCATCGAAGATGATGCGCAGTAAGTACCATTCCATATCACACTTTATCTAACTATCTATCTATGTGCATATATACGTTATCTGTGCTATAAACTGCGGGGAAAGGAGTTGTAAAGCTAAATGTCTTAAATTCAGTTGGTTGAGGTTAGATATTTAAGCCACGTTTTGTCCTGATCGAAATATATATGAAAGTGAACTTTCAAGAACTCGAAAAAGTCTTGAGAAAAATCTTAAAATTAAAAAAAAAAAATTTTTTTTTTAAATATGTATGAAAGTATAAATAAATAAATATAAAAATATTTATAAAATATAAAAAAATATATACATATTATTTATAAAATATATATAATATGAACAATTTTAAAAATATAAATAATAATGTATATAAAAAAGATAAGCAATATTTTGTTCAGTTTCAATTTGATATAGATAAAAATGTTATAGAAAAACCCATTGGAAATATATTAATCCAGGAAGAGTAATTATTATTATAAATATGAATAAGTTAAATTGAAATTGCTGATAAGAGAATTAGGTAATAAAGAAGAAGAGAATGCGAAGTAGAAGGAAAATTTAAGCTAAAATTGAAAAGATTTAATGTTATTTTTGGGTTACGTTTGAGAGCATTTAACAGCAAGAGAAATTTTAAACAGAAAGACAGTTTATCTGTTAGTAATATATATAAATCTGAATCTATATAATATATATATATATATATATATATATATATATATATATATATATATATATATATATATATATATAAATTTATGAAATAGCTATCTCCATATATAAAATATCTCCCAACTCTCTAAAAAAATATCGCCTTGCTGTCCATTCAGCATATTAAACTGTCTTCAACCACTTGTTAACAGAAATGGTATCTAATTTAGTTCCGCTGTCCGCTATCGAAGGTGCTATAAATGATAATCGAATGCTTTATTGATAGACTGGACTCAAATTAACTGGAAATAATTAGTATGCGATTCTCTATCAGATAATGATTGATGCGCGTCCAGTGACACGTGAAATGAGCCAGAATCAGCTGCTACAATAATTGTCGATAATCCATGCGTAACTCTGATCTGTTGCTGCTGTCCGGCGTAGATGCGTTTCTTCCTCAGCCACGCAATGCCGTAATCCAGTCCAGTTGTGCATGCGTTCAAGTTCAGGGACGTGACGTCGCTTCGTTTTGCTTATCAAGTGGAACGCGCGTTATCAACAGGTTTTTAATATACATGCATTAAGCACTGATTGCGATTGTACAATAAAATAGCGAACATTCGATTATTTTGCATATATAGAGAAAATGCTCGCTGATATATCTATCTATACGACTGATATCTATAATTTTATGATTTGATTTTGATAGAATTGTGCATATTAATAATAGTTCAGATAGGTAGAAAATAGCACAGAAATCACGCGACTTGAGACTTTAAACTTTAATTATTCGCTTACCGTGTTGATAACGTACTGGAACGTCAGTGCAAAGGTTGATAATTGAGTTCACATACAGCTGCTGATTAGCATGTTATTTTCACACACACACACAGGCCACATTACTATCTACACTGGCATACATATACATATATATGTGTGTATATACATATATATATATAAATGTACATAGGTATCGCTGATTGCCTACAGGTGGTTCGCCGGTCTAGAGATAGTGGCTTAAACTTAAAAAATATATATAAATAACCTTCAGCTGGTTGAGATTTCAGGTGTTAGTTAGACAGGCGAATGGGTAATCAAAAAAAAAAAACATATAGGTATATATAGTATTTTTGATAGAAATATAAAGCTGAAATATGTATATAGAAATATATATATATTCTTTTAATGTTGGGATAATTTAAATGAAATTATATTTAAATGAGAAGAAAATATGAATTGTATTATTATATATTTATTTTTATAATTATTTCATTCACATTTTATTATTATATAATTATTTTATGCATTTTATATTATAAAATTATTATATAAATTTTAAATTATATAATTACCGAATTATTTTATTTTGAATTTCTCAGCTGATATCTGAAATAGTTCCAAATTCTTTTTAGACCTACATTACCAGCATAAAAGCTAATTACGGCACTAAATTTATGTCTTCCAGTTATAGCTGAGTCACTTTATTCTATTTATAGCTTTAATTGATTAGGCCCGACCCGAAATAGCCCCATAAAAATAGCCTAAAGGGTTTAATCTGTATCTGGAATTTAATCTTAAATTTTGTAGTAATAATTGGGGTAACATAATTGCGTTTGGCGCATCATAAATCACTTTTAAGATTAAAGGATTTTAATGGTTCCTAATCTGAAATCAGACAAATGATTGTTACCAAATATTTATGACAGAACTGGGCCTAATTGTGCAAGTGATTTTGTGTAAAGATGTGATTAAAATAGTTCGAGAGAATTGATTGAAGAAAATCATGTTTTAGATACGATAAGATATAGAATATCTAGGAGACGGGCTGAAAGAGACAGAAGGAGAAATGTTAATGAAATGTTAATGTAATGTTAATGTTAGTGTAATGAGAGCAGAGAGTGAGAGAGAGAGAGAGAGAGAGCAGCTTCGCCTTTTAGTGAGCTAAGGCATATCACTCCCACCTCTATTTAGCACTTTCATTGCTCTGCTATAAGGGCTCTGCTGCAGTCGTCGCTCACGCCAACTTTGTCGATGAGAACTTAGTCGCTTATCAGCGTCTTATCGCTTAAGTAGCAGCAGCAGCAGAGCGATTGGCAACCCTTTTTTTCGGTATTGGGGCCGGAAAGATTTGCCAACTGAAATCAGTTAGCTTTCAACTAGCGACGTTGCCAGAACTAACCAAGTGATTAGCTAGCTTTCGTAATATAAGCACATAAACATATATATACAAATATATATATATATATATAGGTAGAGCGAGTGCAGCTTGCATTAAATTGAATTTTCAACTAATTTACATTTTTGCTTTATTTCTTTTTTTCGCCAGAATGGATAGCTTCTGGGTGCAGAGTGCACTGGGCGCCATCAAGGCGCTGGCGTTCGTCTATGATATAATAACGCTG
Organism: Drosophila repleta; assembly: GCA_018903745.1. Lineage (NCBI taxonomy): Eukaryota > Metazoa > Arthropoda > Insecta > Diptera > Drosophilidae > Drosophila > Drosophila repleta. The sequence continues at coordinate 14,943,203 of JAEIGN010000497.1, read as the reverse complement.
CCGGTCTATTTGGTAATGCAGGCGCCATGGAAACGTCGACAGGACTCGCGGCGTGTCAAGGTAAGTCGAGTGCGAACAGGAAGGAATACGTGGACTCTAATCTAAAGCTGACAGCCGGAAAGCTTATTTTATAGTTTGGCTAAACCCGCTCAAGTTGTTGATTTTAGTATATATTTTTGCTAGTACTTGTTTCAGCTTTTAGTTTCTCTCCATCGCATGCTTACTTTTACCAATTTTTTTTAACTATTGCGTTTATGTGTGCAGCTTCTCGACGACTTCTACTTTTAGCTCCTATTATTATTTAACAAGCTTGAACCTTTCAGTGTTTCAATTAGCTTGTTCGTCATGCAAACTCATTTGAAGTTCAGCTTTTCAAATTGTTTTTCCTTTGTTTTTGACTCAAATTAGCTTAGGTAACTGCTAGTTATGTGTACATATATTTATTTATATATATATTGGATTAGTGTTGGCCTAGTAACAGTTTTATAGAAAGTTAATCTAGAAGAAAGAGCAGCTATTAAAAGTTAATCTAAAGAAATACAATATAATTTCTTGTATAATGTTATATATTGTGCAATATATAATATATTTAAATGCATTTTATATATTAATTTATTTTATATATATTTTGCAGTCCTTCAAGTTATTTCGTTTTCAATTTCTAACCAACTTTTGGCGTATTTCTAAACTTCTAAACTAATCCAATCATTCCTTCTTTTAATCAGCATTTGCAAAAGTTAAGATATAGTTTTCAAGAATAAGTTATCAATGTTGATTAAACTTGAGATAGAATTGAGCAGCTCGAAGTGTGATTTCCTTACAATTTGACAGTTGTTATGCTGATAATGCTTGATAGATCGAGGGCAATGTTCTTGATAATGTTGAGATAGGGCTTAGTTTATTAATCTTTCTTTGCTTTTTCAAATTAATATTTGATAAAGCCCATAGGATTCATTCACTTTATTAGTCATTTCATGTATTAATCGTGGCGCATTTGAATGTAGCTCTACGACGGCATTATTTCTTAAGCTCCTCATATGTATGTGATTCATTGCATGCGAGTTTTCTTGTGAACTACTAGTGACATAGCGTCACCCCTTCGTAAGGCTAACTCACGTTAACAGTTATCGGCTATTTGAACGCTGATAAGGGTAAATGGAAGAATACATACGATGTAGACCATAAACTTAATAGGAGGCTATACGTAATAAAATGCACTGTTTTTATGCCCATTTAGCTAATTGGTATTTTTAACCGTCCTTCCTTCAACTCGCAGGCCACGCTCATAAACAAGAAATTATTGGTCGATGAGCCCTCCAAATACAGCGCGGATGACATTGAGGTTTTAATTTACATACGTGTTTTTTTTTTTATATTGAGATTAATGGGTTAAACAAGACTAAATTTTTGGTGTTTTCTGTTAATCTTCGGTTCGAACCCCCTCCCACCACATACAACATAAGTCCACGTCCACCAATGCACCAAACATATTTATATATTGATATCCATACTAATGTCACTTGCAACTCAAATGGGTTTCAGTTTTGTTGTAATGGTTACCCCAATACCAGCCAATCCAATCCAATCCAAACCCTCCCCTCACCACGTTTTGTCACACACATGATTGGTATTCCCATCTTTGGTATTGTTCTTGAAGGAAACTTTTAAACTTTTACTTAACTTTTTGCCTTTTCTCTAACTTATCTGTGTCCATTGCAGGCAAAGATTATCAAGCATGACGAAACCGAGCTGACTTACCGCACCACGGAGCCGCCGCGCGAGGTTCACGTGAAAATGCTGCAGGAGAACATTGATACGCTGGAGAAGGTCTTCAACTATGTGGCCAAGACACACTCGACCAAACGCTGCTTGGGCACTCGTCAGATACTTAGCGAGGAGGACGAAACACAGCCAAACGGACGTGTCTTCAAGAAGTACAACATGGGCGACTACAAGTGGAAAAACTTCATCGAGACGGAACGCATGGCCGCTAGCTTTGGACGTGGACTTCGTGAACTTGGCCAGGCGCCACGGGAAAATATTGTCATCTTCGCTGAGACGCGCGCCGAGTGGCTGATAGCCGCCCACGGATGCTTCAAGCAGGCCATGTCCATCGTTACCGTCTATGCTACGCTGGGCGATGACGGTGTGGCCCACTGTGAGTTGATTGAGATAAAAACCCAGTTGATTAGTTTACTAATTTGATTGAAATTGCTTTGCAGGCATAAGCGAAACTGAAGTTACAACTGTTATCACCTCGCACGATCTGTTACCAAAGTTCAAGACACTGCTCGACAAATGCCCCAAGGTTAACACCATAATCTATATGGAGGATCAATTGCATAAGACCGAAACAACTGGCTTTAAGGATGGTGTCAAGATACTGCCTTTCGCTCAAGTTGTTAAAGTTGGAAATGATAGTAAATTTGGTAAGTGTTGAATAAGTTTACCTAAGACTATAAAAAATCATCTATTAACTTCCTTTTTATCTACAGAGAACGTGCCACCAAAGGGCGAGGACACTGCCATCATCATGTACACTTCCGGCTCGACGGGCACTCCAAAAGGTGTTTTGCTGTCGCACAAGAATTGCATTGCAACAATGAAGGGCTTCTGCGACATGGTTACCATTTATCCCGAAGATGTGCTGATTGGCTTCTTGCCGCTGGCGCACGTATTTGAATTGGTGGCTGAGAGCGTTTGCCTGATGACAGGCATCTCCATTGGTTACTCAACCCCGCTGACGCTCATCGACACAAGCAGCAAGATTAAGCGAGGCTGCAAGGGTGACGCTTCGGTGCTGAAGCCCACATGCATGACATCAGTGCCGTTGATACTCGATCGCATCTCCAAGGGCATCAACGACAAGGTCAACTCGGGCTCAGCGTTCAGGAAGGCGCTCTTCAAATTCCTTTACCAGTACAAAGTCAAGTGGATACAGCGTGGATATCAGACGCCGTTGATTGACAAGTATGAAATACACTAGGAATTGGTTTTTAAGCAATTTATAACATTTATTCTTTGTTGCTCCCACAGATTGGTCTTCGAGAAGGTGGCCAAGCTAATGGGCGGCAAGGTGCGCATTATCATGTCCGGCGGTGCGCCGCTTTCGTCCGACACACACGAACAGATTAAGACTTGCCTGTGTGTCGACCTTATACAAGGATATGGACTGACGGAGACCACATCTGGTGCTACAGTGATGGATGGTAAAGGAAATCAAGAGAAATGTACGTGAAGTTTGTATTAAAGTTCTGCTAAAATCCCTGCAGCCCGAGACATGACCTATGGCCGGACTGGAGGACCCTTGACTGTTTGCGACATTCGGTTGGTCAACTGGGAAGAGGGCAACTACCGTGTTACCAACAAACCCTATCCACAGGGCGAAGTGATCATTGGTGGCGATTGTGTATCGCAAGGTTACTATAAACTGCCTGGCAAAACCAATGAGGACTTTTTCGAGGAGGATGGACGCCGTTGGTTCAAGACTGGCGACATTGGAGAAGTGCAAACCGATGGCGTACTTAAGATAATTGGTATGTGCCCCTGATATATAATTCCTTTTAAAATCTTCGCTAATTGTGCTCTACTTGTCTGCAGATCGTAAGAAGGATTTGGTTAAGCTTCAGGCTGGTGAATATGTATCCCTGGGTAAAGTCGAATCAGAGCTAAAGACGTGTGGCATTATTGAGAACATTTGTGTATATGGCGATCCAACGAAACAATTTACCGTCGCGCTGGTCGTGCCGAATCAGAAACATCTAGAAGAGTTGGCCGAACGGAATGGACTCAAAAACAAAACGTTCGAAGAGTTGTGCTCATCGCCAGTCATGGAAAAGGCCATACTCAAGGAAATAAGCGAACATGCGCGGAAATGTAATATAAATCTGAAAATATTTCCTTGTCTAATAAATTTTACTAATTTTAAACTTCTCTATACAGGTAAATTGCAGAAGTACGAGGTGCCTGCCGCTATTACGTTGTGCAAGGAGGTTTGGTCGCCAGATATGGGCTTAGTGACGGCTGCTTTTAAACTGAAGCGTAAGGACATACAGGACAAGTATCAGCACGACATTAATCGCATGTACGCTTCATGAAAGTCAATGTACTGAAGAACAGGAGCAGCAGTGAAGCTAATTGTGTACTAAATATAACAATTGTTTTAGTATAGCTCAAAGGGAGACATGCGTTATTCAAAACCAAACTAGCTTAAGTACTAAAAGATCTAAAAACCAAATGGGCACACATCAACAGCTTCGCCTGTAAAGAAAGAAAATTTGTATTAAGAAATTGGTTGATTTTATGTGCTATTCTTTGCTTTTTCTATATTATAATATAAATAAAACTATGTATGGAGTTTTTAGACATATGTAGCTTGGTTTGGTTACCTTCGTTTTGTACTATGCTGTTGATGTTGATGATAATGATAATGATAATGATAATGATAATGATTACGAATGAATGACAATGAATAATGAAATAGAGTTGATAAACAACGGTTACGATTGCTGTACAGTTTTTGGTTTTTAGTACACTTTTGTGACAAGTGGAAGATTGCGTATAAAAATTATAATACATTTTTTATATATATAAAAGTAAATGAGAAACAAGTAAGAAAACTCTAGTCGAGGCCGCTCGACTAGGGTATACCCTGAACCCTGCATTCTTCGTTTCTTTTATATACACATGCACTTGTACGTTCATTACAAGCAAAACATACACACACACATACACAGGTGCAAGCACACACAAGCGCAAGTCGGAGCGTCAGCTGTTCTTTGCCTGCTATTTGCATGGCAATGCTATGGGAAATTAAATGTTTAATAACTTTTTTTCTAGCGCAACGATTTTGATCAAACTTGTTGGGCGTGATCATGTCATCCATATGTGTGTATGTGCCAAAGCACAAGTCTCTAGTATTTGAAATACGGGACTTACAAATTTGAGGCGAAGGGGGCGTGGCATCCAAAATTTAACAAAAACCGAAATTGTATAAGGCTCACATAACACTAAGTGCAAAATTTGGAGACTCTAGCTCTAAAGATGAATTATATAGATTTATATAACAGAGCATCGATTTCGTTTTTAATCGATAACATTAAAATTAAGACAGTTATCGATTTTTTTTAACAAACTCGATCTTTTCGTGCTATACAGGAACCTACATAAAAAATTTCAAGTCTCTAGCTCTTATAGGTTCTGAGAACGACGCGTTCATACATACGGACAGACAGACGGACGACGGACAGACGGACAGACGGACAGACGGACAGACGGACAGACGGACAGACGGACATGGCTATATCAACTCGGCTTGTCATCCTGATCAAGAATATATAACTTTATGGGGTCTGCCACGCCTCCTTCTGCCTGTTACATACATTTCAACAAAAACATTATACCCTGATTTCCCATTTTTAATGGGTTCAGGGTATAAAAAAACTAAGCTTAAGTGGTTGCCTAATAATTATGTACATATTTACATATACACACAATCGCGTATATATCTAAAATCTAATCGTAGATTCGAGTATACACATAGAGCGTACTTCTTTAAATTTAGTTTAATAAATGGCAAATATTGAAGTAATGAATTGTAGCAAATATTAAAACACAAAACAACATGTTCTGAATTAAAATGCAAGATATGCAACACACAAATTACATAATAGATATGTATGTATTTCTTTACTCTTTGCTGGGAATGCCACACTACTAAGAAAGAACCCTCCATGTGCACAGAAAGGTAACAAGAGAGGATTGTAAATTTACGTATTTTTTTCTAGGCATATTTTAATTAAGAGCAACAATTGCAATTCAAATTCATAATCAGCACAAGAAAGCCTTAGTGCTAAAGGAGAATATCCAAGTGAACTTTCACTTGGATTAAGTGCAAATAATTTCGATTATAAATGTTAGTCATATTTTTAGTTACCTAAAGAGACGCAACGTCTTAGTGTACGACGTGAAGGTGACGCATATTTCAAATATCGTAATTAGTTTCGTGTGCTAAGTATTTACATACTATTATGCATATTTTAGATAGCATATTTGATTTCCTCCTAGTGTTATTAGCATGAGTTACATACAAAAACGAAGAGTCGTATCCTAAGCAAATTATAAGATTGTGTATAAACAAAGAGAATGATTAATAAAAATATTTAAATCTATTAATATATATAAATATACATATTTGTCTTTCTAAATTTACTTTATATAATTTATTTATTATATTTAATTGGTAATTCTAAATGTGGTGCATAAATTTATATTTTTTTTTATTGGCTATTGGCAGCTGAATGGTTTTTGGCACGTGCATTGGTATGTGTCAGGATGGCCGAGTGGTCTAAGGCGCTGCGTTCAGGTCGCAGTCTACTCTGTAGGCGTGGGTTCGAATCCCACTTCTGACAAGAACTTTTTTATTTATTTTTAAAAGCAACTTTTAGGTATAGATATTTATATATCTCTGTGTGGCATTAGCAATAGAAATTATAGTACTTTCGATATATTGACAGCTTTATATATCGACTTTGTTGAGCAATTGCACTGCTTAAGTTTACCTTTTCAAAGCTTTTATTTAAGAATGTTCTTTATCGCTCTCTTATAGACACAGTCTCTCTATCTCTTCCCCAATTCCCCTTAATTAGCCTTGTTCAAATATATTCGCATGAGGTTTCATTGGCTTCTGAGGCTTGTTTTTTGTTGCGTTTCATGTTTGTTCATGCTGCAGTGGAATGACACAATTTACACGCTCGACTGCAGTCGCCGTGTGCAGTATTTACTGTAGCAGTCAGCGGCTGTATGTGTGTGTGTGTGAGTGACTACCTCTGCTGCGCTGCGCTGCTCTGCATTTTTATGGCATTTAAAATTGTTAATGTTTTGCTTTAGCTTGAGCTTGAGCACCCAGTCGGCCATTTATAATGCCGCCTGACTGTGCCAGCTGCAGCAGCGAGAGCAGCGCAAAAAGTACGCTGCATACCTTTGGGCACACCTGAAGTCAACTGAAGTGCGGCCAGTGCCAAGTAGGTCCACTAGCGTCCACTAATGCAACAAATAAATCATGGAAAATGTCTCTAAAGACAAAAACTACAAACGAGCAGAGAGAAAGAGAGAGAGAGAGAGAGAGAGAGGAAAAGAGGGAAATGCTATTAGCCAAACGCAGCTGCAAATGGATAAAGAATGAGTTGAACAGCGTAGAAAAGTTGTTGTTAGCTGGTTAGTAAGCTTGAGATATGAAGTCATGTGACCATATATATAGTTTTAAATAATTGAAAAATCTATAAATATAGCTAAAATAATATAGTTTATAAATAGGTTAAATTGTCTGGTATGCTTGCAGATGAAAAGAAGTTATCTGTGGACAAGATGTCTAAAATCCCTCAAGAATATCGTAGCTACTGGCCTCTTCTATGCCATCCAGGTGTATATAATTGCTGAAACAGATCTCTGAGGTATCCTGGCAGACCTCAAGGTTGATTCCCACCCATACAGCCTTTTTACAATGAGAAAACTCAGCTGGCAGTTCCCTGAAGTCCTTCTAAAATATATATTTAAATAAAAATATTTAAAAATATAAAAAAAAGTATTATTAAATATATTTCTGTTTAGATCATAATATGTAAATATTTCATAGTAAAAAATAAATAGTTTTCCATATCATCTTAATATAAAAACAAAATTATATTTAGTATGAGCTGAGATAGGCATATAAATTATAATACCTAAAGCCTACATACAAGTCTATGCGTCATTTATCATAGAAAAGTTATATATATATACAAAATGAAGGCCTTTAATTAGCAGCTCTTCCATTCTCATCTTGAAACATCCTCAAACGACCTTTGCGCACACATCAAAGCAACTCCCAAGGACTTCTTCAGCTCTGTCTTCTCATATCAGCCAATTAGAGCTTTCGCGGCAGCAGAGTATGAACAGCTCGTTTAATTAAATTTGGCTCCAACACCTGATATGTGCCTGGATAATTAGCTTAACAGCCAGCTGAGTCTTTATATGCGAGGAGCGCCAAGCAGAAGCTGCACTAAAAAGACAGAGAGAGAGAGAGAGAGAGAGAGAGAAAAACTATTTATCAGGCTAATGCGGCAGTCTAAGACACACATACATAGACAGCTGGAATACGCCTGACTGCAATGACACTAATAAAATTAATAGACTATAAAAGTCACACACACACACGCCGGGAGTACATGCAGCGGAGTCTGAGAGTTTGAAATGAAATGTTAAGAATTTCCTGCTCATACGTAACGCTCAATGGATTTTGGATGACAGACACTCACTTAGGGGCTGGCTGGGCGGTTGGGGGTTAGAGCTGGGCTAGACCAGTTCCATGGCTAAAAACATCAACATTTGGGTCGTGCAAAATGGTGGCATTAAATGGGATTGGGTCAACAGACGCATTACTTTTCTCTGCTACGCCGGAGAGCACTGGGCATGGGCATGGGCATGGGCATGGCAGGATAAGAATTTTATGATGTGTACAAATACGTTCGCATAACTCATCTGAATTGCAAGGCTACTAGTTTTTTTTTTTGTTGGGCTGACTATAAATGATTCGATGAGCGCCATAAAAAGTGGAGAGAAAATCGAGCAGAGCTATAGGCTGAGGCAGTTACTGAAGTTAGCCAAAAGTCGTAAATATGGACAGGAAATGGATATTCCAGACAGTTTGAAAATTGAATTTCACAGTTACTATTTATAATAGATGGTGGAGGGGGTTGATGGAGGGGGGTTCTATATACAAGAAGTATTTTGAATTGAGCTCTGGCAAATCTTTTTGATTACGGAAATATAATTAAATAATAAAGCCATAAAAATTGATTAAAAATTAAAAATGAAGCAGAGATCTTTAGAGAACATAAATATACAGAAAATTTATTTTTTAGGAATATTTTGTGTTTTTGTTTTGAGTAAAGAATTTAATATAATCATTTATTTGCTCCCTCTGCCTTCTGCTTAATTTGCCATATTATTAATTATGTAGTTATAGTATAACAATTATAGTTTATAGTTTGATTTAATAAAATTTGCATGGACAAAGCTGCCAGCTACCAACAAGTGTGTGCCCGGGTAGCTCAGTCGGTAGAGCATTGGACTTTTAATCCAAGGGTCCAGGGTTCAAGTCCCTGCTCGGGCGATAATTCATTTTTGTGTTTTTAATAAGAACTGATTACAAATTGACAAAATACGTTTCAAATCATACTATAAAATAATATATAAACATATACTATATTTTCTAAAAATATTACAATAAAGAAAAATTTGAAAAAAACTTTAAAATTTAAGCCCAACCAAGAACGTGATAAATATATTTAAAAAAATATATATATTAAAATATTTTATTAAAAATATATTTTTATTCTATATATGTATTGTATTTATAATTTATTATTTATAATTTATTAGCAATATATTTTTTTTATTTATTTGTAATATTTTTATATTAATAATTACAATTTTTAGGTCATATATATTTTTTTAAATGTATATAATTATTGTTTAATTACCAAAGACATATTTTATTTCAGGTCATATATTTAAATTTTAATTTATTAATCTACATTTAAATTTTTAATTTAAAAATTTCCAGACAGCAGTAAAAATGAATTAAGAAAGCCGAATTCATTCTTGGCCTAAATCAAAGGCAAGAAATTTGTCGTTGCATTTAAAATGCAATTAAATTTGGTTTGGCAAATGGAAATGTCAAGCGCAGGCATCGCATTGACAATAGACAGAAGCAGAGGATGTATAATAATGTGACTTCAATGTCAAGAAAACAAATAAAAAAGAAAAGTGGCTAAGTAGAGGCGGGTGGGCGTGGGCGTGGGTTAAAGTTGTGCTCAAAGTCGAAAGGGAAAACTTTCACTTTGAAGGACACGCAAGATGTCGCACGGTCCCTTTCTCTGATAGATGCACACACACACATACAGACACACATAGGACATGCTGTCAATCTCAGCGACAGTTCGCAGTTCGCTGAAGCATACGCAGGAAATCAGATGCCATATCAAACGGATATGCTCGACAGGACCGGACGGAAATGAAACGTAAGTGAACATTGCAAAAACAACAAGCAGCAGCCGAACATTGAATTAAATGTTCACAACAGCAACTGACATTGACAACGATGCTGACATTGAAGCCGTGGCTATCATGTGAGCCAGCATTGGACATGGATGGCCTGGGTGCCAGGTAAATATTGCGCATACGCCACGAGGGACTTAGCCAGCAGAAACGAGAAACGAGATTGTCAACAGCGACGCACAACAATGCAGGCGGCCAATAAAACGCATCATAGCTATTTTTATATGTTTTTCTTGGCTACTGGTTGACTGCTCTAAATAGATATAAATGTGGGTGGCTGTGTGTCTGTGTGTGTGTGGGTATCTGTGTGTAACTCGAGTCGAGCGATTCACTTGGCAAAACATGAAATCGATTTCGCATTTGCACTAAAAATGCAAATGTAAACAGACAACAATAACAGCAGCAGCAGCAGCAGCAGCAGCAGCAACAGCAACAGCAACAACAATAACAACAACAACAACAAGCCCAACACCCTGCACTGAGTTCACTTAGCAAAGTTTGGGCTAGTCAGTAACATAACATTTTGCAATTGGAAACAGATACAGAAACACATTTGGACAGAGAACCAAGTTGAATGTAGTCAAAAAAGATTGATTGATAGTTAATATACTTACAAATATATATACACTTTAACAGTTATTTCCTGTATGTCTGAAGACAAGTAGAGTGCATTAGAAGCTTTTCGCTTAAAATAATTAATAAGAAAGTAATTAATTGTTTCCTCAGCTAGCTTTTATAGCTCTCTTTGGTTCAATCAAAGTAAACTTCAATCTTTGATGTTTCCTTTAAAGATTAACCTACATATTTTGCTCAAGTAATATTTGACAGAGAGATTAGCAATTTTCTGTCCTACACAAAAAATTTGGTAACTGTGTTGGCCAAATCAAGCGAGATATTAATTATTGTGCTATTGTAAGCTTGGTAAGCTTTTTTTTCCAAAAAACGTTAAAAATACTTGCTAAAATCATACAGAGCCCAATTTTGTTTTATTTGAAGCAGAATAAAATAGAGTTTAATAGAAAATTCATTTAAAGACTCTAAGTCGAATGATATAGTATTTCATTCCAATTGAAATACCTTAAAATTCCAGCTAACTACATTCCTTGTTTTTCTAAACTGGCTTTAAAGCTATTCACAATATTTGCAGCAGCATCATTGTGAATCGATTGCAAGTGATTGCACAACGCACACAGCAGCAAGTGCGTGAAGCGCGCTAAGCAGAAATTGGGAGGGGAGTGAGACGTGCAGAGAGAGGCCCACACACACACACACACGCGCACACACAGACAGACAGCCAGTTGTAATTGTATGGATGGATATGAATATGTATCTGGATAGTCACATACGCGTGTCTTTATGCAAATTGAAGCGAAGTTTTTCTGGCGACTGGCGCTTCGAGAGCTAACGGCAGCGCTTAACACGATTCCTTAACGCTATGCTGCACATTTTGCCAGTTTTGCCAAGTTCAAATGGCTGTGAAAATGCAAGCGGGCGCTGCACAGCGCCGACTGCAATATAGTAACAACTATTCAATACCCACCTGCCCCAGCACCTGCCGGGCTATCGAGGCCAACTGTATGTGTGTGTGTGTGTGTGTGTGGCAAGTGCACACTCGACAAACTTTAGCTAAAATTTTGAAAATAGTCCAAAAAAGTATTTTTGGGAAGATTTTCTAATCGCACAAGTTAAAGTCTGGCTTACAAAGTATTCATTTGTAATTTTTATTGAGATTTGAAAAATAATAGAAAATAGATTATGGATGAACTTTGTAGTCTCGCCTCTTTAGACTGCATTTGGAGTATGAAAAGGTTTATTAATAAAATATTAAAGTCTTTAATGAATAGCATTGCAGGTAGTAAATGTAATCAGAAGTAGACTATTCAAGTCAATTCAGTGATTAGCAAAAGTTAACATGATCTGCGGATAGCTGCATTGACATTGCTTTAAAGTTCTTCAGCTTCAAATGTTTGCTTATGCACAGTGGATCAAAATTTATACAGCTAGCAGAATTTATATAAATTAAATGAAGCAACTTTCTAAAGAAAGACGAAAGGAAGATTAAAATATATTCTATATTAGCTTTTGTTAAATTTTATTTGATGAAATGTATTAAATTTAAACTATTTAGTTGAGCTCCATCAATCCGCAGTGGTTTATATGAATGAATGCTTAAATTAAAAATTTCTATAAATATGTCATAATAATTATTATTATTATGACATATTTATAGGGATTTTTAATTAATTATTATTAATATCATTAATAATATTTAAAAAAAATAATATTTTTGATAATAATTTTATTAATAATATTTTTAACAATTATATTCTGTCATTATTCATATTTTTATTAATAATATTTATAATATTAATATATTTTATATATATATTATATATATATATATATATATATATATATATATATATATATATATATATATATATATATATATTTAATTATACAATTTTTATTGACAATATTTTTACCAAGCATATTTTTAATTTAATTTAATTTTAATATTTGCATTATTAATATTTATAAAAATTATATTTTTTATAATATAATAATATTTTTAATAGTATTTTTTAAAATATAATAATAATATTTTTGATAATATTTTTAATATTATTTTATTTTTTGATAATCTTTTTGATTTTAACAATTATTTTTAATATTTTTAAACCATTATCAGACTGATCCAGAGATACTGTCTTGAGCAGATGCCATAGCTTAGCTGTTTTCCTTTCGGTATTATATATATATATATATATATATATATATATATATATATATATATATATATATATATATATATATATATATTTAATTTATTATTCCTCATTTATTATAATTTTGTCTTCATTTATTTTTCAGCTCACAAGATTTGGCTTTGACTGCAGCTCATGATGGGAAGCATCAAATATCATTCAGTGGTTAAACGGATATATTACTTCCTATTCATAAACAGTACATTTAAGTCTTGCATAGTTATAAAATAATATTATCCTATTCTATTGCAGCTCAAATAATATTTTACCCCAGCCCAAACAATGCAATAGCTTTTGCCCCTCACATTGAAACAAAACATCGCATCGCAGCTGAGGAGTCTTTTTAAGATAAAGATAACTAACGGTTATATTGGGACAGCTGCACTGCGCAGGCGCGCTGAGCGGACTACCCAGACACAGAGAGAGAGAGACAGAGCTCTCGCAAAGCTTTCGGCCTCAACTCTCAGCCTCATTGCTATCAAAACATTTCGCGCTGTCGTTTTGCCATGTTTTGTTGGCCAAAACCTTTGCCACGCTGCGAATTCCCTAACTCATCTGCGACTATGTCGCATTCATTGTTGTTAGACGTCGATTTCCATAGACGACGACGACGAAACACGCGCTCAATTTGATTGAATTGTTATTGTTATTTGACTGTTGTAGTTGGCTTGTTGTAGTTGTAGTTGTTGTTGTTGTTGGCTGTTGGCTGTTGTGGTTGCTGCTGGCAATATACGTTATTTTTTGCGGTTACTATGTTGGCCATTTGGCCAAATGCACATTTAGGCCAAATAGTAGCAAATTTCTTTATGTATGACTGCCACTCGCTGCCTCCCGCTCTCTCCCTCTCCCTCTCTCTCTCTCTCTCTCTCTTTCTCTCTGTCTGTTTCTGTCAGTTCCATTGACTTGAATAAATAACGAGCCGAACGTGCGTTGATTTTCGAGTCTTGGACTTGTTTGTCTTCTGCACGTGGCTGCCAAAAAAGATTTGTAAGTGTTGCATAGCTTAATAATATTTGTATATATGTGTGAGAGAGCGACTCTTTATGTGTGTGTGTTTAGTTGTCTATAGGTCAGCAATTGGCTCGCGTGTGGTTTGGCTAAGTAGCTGCAGCGCCAGTGAAAACTGTAGCCTGCTTCTAGGCGGCCCTGACCTACAATGTCACTGTATGCATGTATGTGTGTGTGTGTGTGGACGTCATCAGTCAACTAGAAACGTCAAAGCCATATTGCAATTGAATTGAATATATATATATGTATATATATTTGCCTGCCTGGCCTTGTTTTGTTTTAATTTCTATTGTTGCAGCGCGTCAAACATTTGACAGCCATCAACGGGCAGGCAACAGGCGAGCAGGCAAGCAGACAACAAGCAGCATGCAACATGCAACAGACAACAGACAACAACATGTCACACACACTTTCCTTGGACTACTTAGCAATTGTTGCTTTAGCTCTTTGACACGTGAAATGCCTTTTTAGCAGCTTCCAGCTGAGCTGCGTCTCTGTTCCACTGCAAAAACTTAAAGTGGCAATTGCAAGTGGCAAGTAGCAAGTGGCTGGTGGCTGGTGGTAAGTGGCAGGTGGCAAGTGTCAGGCCGAGCTTTCGCAATTGACATAATTAGCTGACTTGCGAGGCATCTGTCATTAGACGGCTGCACATGTTTCTCTGGCTCTCGTTCATTGAAGCACTTTCAAGTGCTTTGTTTTCGCCTCCATCTCAGCAGCGACAAGTGGACAATGAGCACGAGGCAGACGAGTTCACTCCGATAGGCAAAGTAGTCTGCCTGGCAGAGGCCAGATTAATTAGGTACTCAGCTAAGTCTTATTTCTAAGTATTTCTTCCCTGTGAATATATGGAAAAAATAAAAAATAAATAAATAAAATTCTAGTAGTATTTGGGACTCATAAATCTGAAATATATAAATATTTGAGAAATATTTATTAAAAATTATAGAACATTTTTAAGAATATATAAAACATATTTAAATATATAAAAAAATTATAAACATAAAGGATTGAAATTATTTATTATTTATTTATTTATTTACCGATTTTAAGCTTCAAATTGAATATGTAATAGATAATATTTATTCAAAATAATTTTTAAAGAATTATTCTTTATTTATACCCCTTTAAAACGAAACTTTTTTTTTTTTTTAATAATTTTTCAATTTTTAATCTTTTAATTATTTAATTACAATTAATTTTGTATAACATAAAATTAAAGTACAATAAACAACTTAATAATAAATAATCCCCATTGGCTCAATATATTTTTATTTATTTAATAAAGAAAAAATATAAATAAATTGAATATATAAATAAAATAAAATATAAATAAGATATAAATATAAAAATAAATATAAATATAAATATAATATTCACACAACTCACAGATTTTTTATATAGCCTTAAAGAAAAGAAAGCTGAAATATGTATTAAATTTATTTCTCCGTAAACAAAACTCTGCCTTCAAGACTTCTATACAGTCTTTTATTTTAATTTTCTATTTCTCAGAAGTTTCCCTAACATTCCGACAACATTCTTGAGCATTCTTGCAATTAGTCCGTCGCTATTTAGTTGCATACTTTAAGGCTGACATTAACATAAGCCGCACGAGTTGCCTTGGCGGTGCTGTCAGCTCAAGTGTTGGGGGGAGTGTCTAAGTGGGCAAGAGTAGGTGTGTGTGTGTGTGTGTGTGGGTGAGTTCAAGTTTGCACCTGGTCAAGGGTCAGGAGTCAGGAGTCAGGAGTCAGCAGAACTAATAAGTGGAGCTGCATATAACAAACTGCGGCTTTGACAGCGCCACGACTTGGCTATCGATTCGGGCTGAATCCATGCAACATTTGCATATATGTAGTAAGCAAACACACACACACACACACACACACTCGCACCCACACTTGAGCTGAGTAATTTGCATATAGATTAAGGCAGCCTAATGCCGTGCAACATAAACAATGGCCCCCGTCAGGCGCCCTCAGTCGGAGTCAGCGCAGCAATCTTATGAAATGGCCAAGTCTGACTTCAGCTAAAAACTTGTGGGCGTGGCCAGGCTGACTGCTGACTGCAGTTTGCAGCAAACAAATGTTTTTTTGTATTTGCCTGCAGTTGGAGTTGAACTAGAGCCACGCCCACATCACTGCTGTTTGTCTTTGCTTTGCTTTTTATTTTGAATATGTTGTTGCATAACTGGCACAGCTCAATGCCAATTTGCATTGTTTCTCGGGGCTGTCTAATTGCATTTTGCATTCGTTTCAATTTTCCATGCGAACTAACTGAAAACTTGGCCAGAAACTTGAGCCTTTGGAGCGAATGAAATTGTTGATAAAGCTGCAAAAGAATTCCATTTGATTTGTGTGAGGCAATTGTTTGAAAATTAAACTGAATGTATAAATTCGAGAATTATTCTATATATATAATGGGCGCTTAAAATAATTTAAAATAAATTATATATTTTGATTTACAATAAAATAAATTTAGATTATTTCTCAACTGGTAAACACTCGCTGTGCGTTTGCTTTAATTTATTTTTAAAAATAAAAAACCTTTTGATCTGCTTATTATATTTTCTAATTTATTTCATTTGAGTTTTTAGCAGTAAGTAAAAAGACAGTTGATGACCATTCGAGTCCTTTTTAAGACTCTTCCATCCCTCTTGCTGGAAGTTCGAGCTGAAAAGATGAGCTTATCTTCATCAATTATATCGAGTTCTTCCAAAGTAAACTGATTTCATGGCTTATCAATTGATATGCTGTGAGTATTTACTTCACAAATGTCAAAACTAAAGTGATATTTGTTAGCATTTGGAAAAGTTATAGAGTTTTGCTGCACTTCATATTTTATATAAAAATTGGTTTATAAATATATTTAATTTAAATATTAATTGAATTATATATATTCATTAATGAACAAATATAATTTAATTAATGTAAATATATAATATATAATGAAAATTTATATTTATAATAAAATTGATTTATGCAATTTAATTTAATTTAATTTTAATTTAATGTGTATAACTCTAATAATAATAATAAATTTCATATACAAATGAAATTCTTTTGTCTATAAAATGTAAGTCATGGCTGCAATATTGAAAGGTGCAAAGACATTAGTGCACATCAGTATGCAACACAAGAGCAACAAGCTCTGGGTGGGTTGCAGACGCGTCCATTGGAGGGGCCGTTGGCCAACACACATACACACACAGAAATGCGGTTGCTGTTGCTGGTGTTTACTGTAGTTGCGCTGTCACTTGGGTGCTGGCTGCTTGCGCATTCGTGTCTCGGACATGAATTACGTTTACCGACAATTAATTTCGAGTGAAAATGTGCTAAAACTTTTAATTGGGCAACCAAGTGGCTGGCTCTGGCTCGGGCTCTGGCTCCGGCCTGGCAGCGTCTGCCAGCTGGGCTGGAGTGAGACCCATAAAAATGTCGACAACATGCCAGAGAAAAATTTCGTTTGCCATTTTAAAGGCATGCCACAGCAGGTGCAACGTGCCCTCCCTCTTGCTGCTTAAGAACTTTCAGCTAAGCACTCGGCAGCCGATTAGCAGGCCAAAATGGTAACTGGCTGCACCATAACACGTGCTGCACGACTCGCAATTTAATGAAAGCAAAACATGCGAGTGTAATTTTATTCAAAATATTCCTCCTGCTTCTCTTGCTGCTGCTGCTGCTGTTAGAATTGCGTGTTTTCATTGAGGTAAATGAAAATTGGCTGTGCGCGAGTGGCCCAAAGGTGTTTTACCTTTGCGAGAGTTTCAAATATTTGCTTATCAAATGATGCACTGACTGTAAAATTGCAGCTGCAGCTCGCTCCGATGCCATCAAAGTCAAACAACAACAAAGGATATGCGAATTATGCAAGCGCAATGGAAGCCCGTCAAACGGAGCTTGCCTTAGTTCAAGTGCTCGCCTCGACGCACAGTGCGCGCTAAATGTATTTGTATTTCCACATTTTCACATTTTCATTTCCATTTTCATTTCCATTCCTCGCACTTGTACTACGGCAGCTTCAGTTTAATTAAAACCAGACTTGGATCGCTGACCGCCGCCAGTTGCTAGCGTCACATCAACAATCGGCAATGGCTGCAGCTCTCTCTCTTATAGTAATTGAAATTCCTAATCTTAAGACTGCGGTGCTCACATATATGTGTACTAAAACTAGAGTAGAACTCTTGTGAGTCTTTATATGGGCTTGACGAGCTGACGATACAACTCTCAAGTGCTGCAATCGGAGAGTTGCTTGGGGATATGTGGGATAAAGATATATAATAAAATAAAATAATATAATTTAATAGAATAAAATCAAATAATATTATATTATATTGCATAATTCTTATATTTATATATTTATACATTATTATAAAATATATTTGCTTTAATTATATTTATAAATTTATATTTCTTTCCTAGAATTTAAATTAAAATTACAAAAAATCATATATTTCTATATATTGGAATTTATAAATATGAAATTTGTATTTTTATTCTTTTCATCACAATTTCCCTATTTTCTGGTAAATTTTATTCAAAAGTTATATGCACACATTTTAATATATATATTAAAAAATATGTGCACAAAAATATATATTTCTTATGAATTCAACAAGATTTATCTACATTTAAAAAAAAAAATAAAATAAAATTTAATGCTGCCTAAATAATTACTTTGAGTTAAACTAAGGAAAAAAACTTTAAAACTGAAACAAAAAAAAAATAAAAATAAAATATTGAAAATATAATAAATAAATCTTTGTATATTAGAAAAGATATAGATTAATGAAAGACAATATGCATCAATTTATTTTTATATTATTATGTATTATTTTTTATAAAAAATATGTTCTGAGTATAGAAGTTTAAGAATATTTATAGAATAGATAAATTTCTCTTCTGAAAAATGTGCTACAAAGGTCATATAGAAATTTAATAATATTAATTTTTATATAATATGTATTATTATAATTTTATTAGCTGTTTAATAAACTGAATCCAACAGCATAAATAGATATTTAACACATTTCAAAAGGTAAGGAAAATTAGCTTGCTTTTAGCTAATATATTCGTATATTTTTCTACATTTTACCATCCAGCCTTTATAGCTATAATCAAAATTTAATTGAAGTTGGCGCAACTACAAATGAAACTATAGCCAAAGGCACAAAGCGCAAGGCACAAAGCCCAGCTCATTGAATGCCTAGCCTGCACTCGATGCTACAACAAATGGAATCGTGCAGCTGTAACAAATGTGCCGTGAGCCCGGCCCCGGCACAGGTCCTGGCAGGTGCAGGCGTCATAAATTACAGAGCTGCCATTAGCTAACACAAAACGAAATTTTTCAATTAAACTAAAGGCCAGGGCTGATAGTGGCAATGTCATTAGCAGGCCCGAACCGGCACAGGTAGCAGCACAGCGTACAGCTCATGATGTCACATAAATTAAAATCGAAGTTCGATTTTATGTGCATTTAATTCGAGTCCAGCGGCGCTCTCTCTGTGCCAGCAATTTATTGGATACTCCGGGCGAGGCTTTGCTCGTTATGGCGCCAGCGCTAATTGACAATTGAAAATGCTGTACGTTTGCCGCAGCGACAATGGGACAGGCGGGCCATAAAGTTAATAAGCAATTTGCATAACAAATTTTCTAAAACGCTGACAACATGTCGCTGTCACCGGAACGCACGGAACGCATGCTTAATGCGTACTGCGCCACGTTGCGTATACGCCATGTTGCGCCAGACAGCATGGAATGCATTTAATTGTTTTGCAGCACCAAAGACCAAGGCCCCCCCAACACACACAGGGACTGCACACACACACACACACATATACATACATACACACACATACAGTTTCTGCTGTTGCATTTTTCAAAATGAATGTTTCTAATTTACTCTCGAGTTGTTAATTAGGCTGACATGATTTTCGGCTTGAATCGAGCTATAAAATACTGGTGGTGGTCTGGCCAGGCATTGCGTGGACTGATTGTTCTGATGTTGGCCAAGGACTAGCGCATGAATAAAAGGTATTTGCAGTATTTTCCGTATTTTTTCGGTATTTTTCCAGTAGTTTTCATACTTGTTCAATGTTTTCAAATAAATCCAAAAGAAGACCTATTTTCATCAGGGATAATGTTTATATTTTGCATATTTTGTTCTTACGTTATTTGGTATTTTTTGTATTTTGGGTATTTTTTTTAATTCTTTGGTATTTTTCAGCACACCCCGAATGCCTTTGAAAATATTACTCCAAATATACAAATTTAAATGAAAATTTGAACGGTTAAGCGCCTGCTACGTATCGGAACAATTTCAAGGTAGGTTTGTGTAATTTTTGGTAGTTTTTTGGTATTTGTAGTATATTTTTTGGTATTTTTCATACTGCTGGTCAAATTATCGATAAACCGAATACTCTTTAAAATATTGAAATATATATAAGAGATATTTGTGTTTTTTGTTGTACTTTTCGTTATTTTTCGGTATTTTTTCGGTATTTTTTGTATATTTAGTTGCATTATGTTTTCAAACGGATCCCAAACCTCTTGAAGCGTATAATGTTAAACCTAGTCCAACCATCAAATGGGTCCTCTTTCTGTAGATTATAGATTAGCAAATATTTCAAATACTCTTAGTTATTATTATCTATTCACCCAACCGCAGTCTATAGGCATGTGCACAAATCACGCGCATGTTTATATGGTAACTGAATGGAGTGAGCCGAGCCAAGTGGTTATGGTTGCATTTAGCGAATTTTCCAGTGCAATTAGCCAGTGTCAATTGTTCGTGTGGCTCGTTTTGTGTTGTGTGAATGGGGCTGTGTACAGCATTAGTGGCATGTTTTGTTTTTCATGTTGGCAGCCATGCCAGCCTACACACACACACTCTGACACACACACACGTAGAGATAACTACATGAATATACACTCATTCCTAACTGCCATTTGCATCTGTTTCTACTTCCGTTGGTTGGCCACAGAGCAAGAGGCCGGCTGTCAAGCGGCGCTGCGTCGGCCCGCTCCCTCGGGCACGACATCATTTGTAATTTGATGCCATGTGCACACAGGGCGGAGGCTGTGCAAGTGTGCCGTTAGCCGGCAAGGAAATGTGCCTCAAAGTATGCAACACAATTGCGGCCAGGGCCAGCCATCATAATTGCATACACACAGAGAGAGAGAGAGAGAGAGAGAGAGAGGGAGAGAGTTGTCGACATTGATACTGCCTCTCTCTCCTGCTCACACACAGCTGCTGTCCGCACAGATGACAGGCAATTGCAATTGCATTGCACATTATGCTTTATTATAATTAAATGATAATCAATTTGGTAAATATTTGATATCCAAGACCAAGAAACGAAAACCAATCAGGCGTGATTATGGCACACTGCACACTGGACGACGACGAGGACGAGGACGACGATGAGGACAAGCGCCCGCAGGCCCCCAAATGCAAATACTCTAAAATCGAGGCGAATATTTGCTTTGGCAAAATCAATAAACCTACAGCGTGGCTGTGTGTGCGTGTGCATGTGCAAGTGCATGAAAAACGCCAATAAATAACATTTCTTAGCAATTTACTTGAGAAATGGGTTTTTAGCACAGACTTCGGCGGCAACAGCAACAGCGAAGGCAAAGGCAAAGGCAAAGACAAAGGCTGCAACCAAAGCAGGAACAACAACATCAGCAAGAGCCATAGCCATAGCAAAGGCAAAAGCAGCAGCAATAGTAACATCAGCAACGATAGCAACAATAGCAACAGCAACAGCAGCAGCAACAGCAACAAAATCAACATGAACCATAGGAACAACAATGGCAACAGCAACAGCAAAGGGAAAGGCAAAAACTGCAGCAACAACAACAGCAACAGCGGCAGCTATAGCCATGACAGCAATATTAGCAACAGCAGCAACTATCATAGCAACAACAGCAGCAGAAGCCATAGCCATTACAGAACACCAGTAACAGCAACAGCAATAGCAACAGCAACAGCAATAGCAACAGCAGCCGTAGCCATTGCAACATCAGCAGCAACAACAGCAGCAGCAACAGCAACAGTAATAGCAGCAACAACAGCAGCAACAGTAATACCAGCAACAACAGCAGCAACAGTAATACCAGCAACAACAGCAGCAACAGTAGTCATTGCAACAGCAACACCAACATCAACATCCATAGCAACATTAGCAGCAACAACAGTAGCAGCTATAACTAAGGCTGCAACATTAGCAACAGTAGCAATAGCAATAGCAAGGGCAGTAGCTGTGGCCATCACAGCAGCAACATCAATAGCAACAAGAGCCAGGACAACAGCAACAGCCGTAGCAACAACAACATCCATAGCAATTACAGCAGCAACAACAATGGAAAGAGCAACTTCAAGAGCTAAGGCAACAACAACAGCAACAGCAACAACAGCAACAACAACAGCAACATCAAGAGAAAATGCAACAGCAACATTAACAACAGCAGCAATGGCAGCAGCAGGCATAGCCTCTGGCAGCAAAAGCAGCAACAGCCACTGCAATAGCAACAACAGCAACAGCAATATCGCCAGCAACATAGCCCTGGCCACAGCAGGCGCATCAAGGCGCACACCACCAATACCACCGATACCACCATTGCCATTACCACTGTCAGGCAGGCGGGCAGGCAGGCTGGCAATCCGCCCGGCACCACCGTCATTGGCAGCGTCGCCTCCGCCACCACCAAAATCAATTCCCCAGCTATTTCGCAGCATGTAATTTCTCAATTTTTTGGTTCGCTGTCCAAGGCAGATTGTTGTTGCCTTTCGTGGCTTCATTGTTTTGTTTTCAGCTACTGCTGCCGCTTCGTCTTCATCTTCTTCTTCTTCTGCTGCTGCTGCTTCTTGCAACGAAACCCACTTAATTTAGAGCCATGGCAATATTGAGACTTATTCGCCCGGGGTTTGGGGCCACAATATGCTGCGACTTAGCCGTTTCTATTTAAAGTTCACTGCACAACGATAATTTCCTTTTGCTTTTCGCTTTTCGCTTTTCATTTTCTTATTCCTCTTCTGCTTCTTCTTCTACTTCTTCTCGTTGTTTGGTTTCATTTAGCAACATTAATTGTGGCAATATGTCTGCATGGGGAATACAAGTTTTCTGGCGAGTTCCATTAGAATGAACTATTGGGGGAATTTATCAATATTGGAAGTAAGCAAATGGAATTCTTTAATCGATTCATTTCTGTTCGAAATTTGGAGATACTAAATTTTATATACATGGATTCTATAAATTTATACAGAAAAAGAAATTTATGTATATATTTTTTAAAGAAAAAGCAAAAAAAAGAAAATAAATATATATATATTAATTTAATTCTTATTATATATATTATTTGAAGAAAAAAATATATATTTTTGTATTTGAAAAAGTATGTGTATTTATATTTCTTTTTTTTTTTATTTAAAAAAAATCTAAATATTATTTTATATATATATTATTTTGATTATTAAAAGAAAATATATATTTTTTTATTTTTATTTTTTAAAAATGTGTATTTAATTTTTTTTATTAAAAAAAAAAATTTCATTAAAAAATTTATATAATTTATATATATACATGTATATATTTTCTTTAATAAATTTATGCATATTTAATATTTAAATATATAGAAAATATATATATATATATATATAATTTTTGTTTAATTGATTAATATTTAAAAGTATATTTATATTTTTTATACATATTTTTTTAATTTTTAAATTTATATATAAATTTTCTGTAAGTTTTTGATAAGCTCAAATTAGTGAACTTTCGATGAGGAATATAGTTTGCTTCTTCCATAAATGTTTCAGTTGGATGAATTATACATACATATATGAACCTTGTTAAAGAGTCCAAGCCTTAACATACAAATTTCTGCGAACTTTTTCTTTTTTATACATTTAATTTCATTTTTTTTTATTTATGTTATATTTTATATTATTTAGAGTGTATTATATTCCGCCTGCTATTGGAACCCCAAGGCCTTGATTTTTTCATCGATCCAGCTGCGTAGGTAGGGCACATTGGTGTAGGCCGCTGGCACGTCTTCCTGGGCACAGTCGATGCCCCACGATACAATGCCCGCCAGCAGGTAGCGATTCGTCTCGCCAGGTATCGTGCAGAACAGCGGCGAGCCGCCGTCGCCCTTGCACGTGTCCTTGCCCTTGATGCCGCCGGCGCAGAGGAAGCTGGGGCGCAGGCGAAAGCGTTTGCCCAGGCTAGTGACGCGCAGCTGGGCCTGGCACTCGGCTCGGCTGACCACGGGCAACTCGATGCACTTCAGCAGCCGCTCGTTCCCCATGCTGTCCAGGAGCCGGCCACCCCAGCCGGTGGCGTAGCACAGGGCGTCGCGCAGCTCCGCCTGCAGCTTGGGCGTCTCTGGCGGCGGCAGGCAAAGCGGCTGAATGTGCGGCTGAATGTCCACGGCCTGTTCCAGCTCCAGCAGTGCGATGTCATTGAAGTAGCCATAGGGATCGAAGTCCTCGTGCATGATAATCTGCTTGATGCGACGCGACTGATGCTCGTGCGGCTCGTCCAGGCTGTTCAGATCCCATTCGCCAAAGCGCGCCAAGAGTGTGTCCACGGTCTGGTTCCTGATGTTGTGGGCGCTGGTGAGCACCAGCTGCGGATGGATGAGTGTGCCGCCACAGAGGTACTGATTCCGGCCGGTCATGAGGGCCACCATCCAGGGGAACTCAGCGAAGAGCGCCACGTCCTTCTGGTACTCGTAGTTATCCTCGTCCGGGATGAGCCCCTTCGCGTTGCTGTACCCGCAGCCCTTGTACTTGAACTCACCCAGCTTGGCGATGTAGGGGCTGTCCTTGGCCGTCACCTGTGAGCAGGTGAAATGGTTAAGATGAATCGAGTAATACTTAATTACCTGCCAACTCACCTGTTGATCCACCGCACAGCAGCGCTGCAGGGCCCGGGGACAGGTGGTGTCGCCGATGCGCGGATTCAATATGAAGCGGCCATCGTCGATGATTTTATTGTCGCGGCACAGCTTGCGCGGCACACACTCCATGTTGACGCCGCAAGACTCGTACCTGCTCTCCCCCTCCTCCGTCATCGTTGTGGTGGCAGCGCGTGTGGCTGAGGTTGCAGTTTCCGTTGCCGTCGCTGTCGCCGTCGCCGTCGCCTTTGCTGTCGCCGTCACCTGCATCGCATCGAAGCTCTCGAGCTGCTCCTGGTCGCAGCACACGAGGCCCTGGCCACAGGTGCGCGCCATGCGTGGTGCGATTATATTGCGTCCCGAATCATCGGACTCGTTGCAGCGCTGCTCTGTGACGCACAGCTCCCGCGTGCCGCAAGGCGACGAGGACTTCGCGGCTGGCTGCTGCCCATTGGCCAGCAGCAAGACGCAGGCCAGCAGCAGGGGGCAGTAGCACCAGGCCAAATCCATTCAGCTGTGTCGGGAAATGGAATGAATATATATAATATCAAATGATAAATTATATTGATAATATTTTACTCTTATAGATTTCTTCTCTAGACAATAATAATATTTTAAAATATTTATTTTTATTCTTATAGTCAGCTCTTAGTTGTCAGACCTTATCAGAAATGTATATTTATGTCTTCACGCCTTCTTTTGCCCCTCACAGCTGCTTTTTTATTTCGTTTTCAATTTACTCAATGTATAGGGAAATAGATTTCACTTCTCGCTGATAAGAAAACGCATATCAATGCAAACAAAGCCGCAAGCTTAATCTGTGCAGCTTATCAATGTGCGTTCAAAGGTTTTACTCTATTAAATCATTAAAGTTTCACAAAATGCATTGAAAATTAGAATGTAATTTTAGCAAAATAAAAAAATATAGATAGGAATATATGTTTATTAAAAGAATCGAGGCAGAAATAAAAATAAAATAGAAATAAATAAACAATAAAATAAAAATCAAATTAAAAAAAAATTTTTTTTTTAATTTGTACAAATAAATATAACAACAAATATTAAATATATAAATAATATAAATAAATAATATTAAATTAATAAAAAAAATTCAAAAAATTAATGAAAACTTAATAAATAATATTATTATTTATTTATATATTTTAAAAATTAAAAATTAAATTTTAAATAATATAAAATTAAAATGAATAACGATTTTAAGAAATAAAAATATATCTAGAGCAATAGAAAACTATATTTAAAAAAAGACACAATTTAAATTTATAAAAAAAAAAAAAAGAAATAGTTTTCCACAGAGAAAATGCACTTTTCTAATATGTATATGATTCACTGTTGTCCATAGCTATATAGGCATATAAATATATATATAAATATCAGAAGACACATTTTATACAATTTTGTTGTTGTTGTAAAGCAGACAGTATCCGTGTATTTGCTGCAAACAATATTAAAATATGCACAACTTTAGCATATTTTGATTTTTGTTCACTTTCTGATTATTTATAATTATTTCTAGAGAACTTATCGGAGATCGGGCAATGAAGAGCGCGAGAGATGCGAAGATCAGAAGCAAGTGGGAAATCCCAAAGTGCGCAGCTAGCTAGAGGCTAAGCCCCGATAGCAGGGTATGTTTAGTCGGGCAGAGTTTAGCTTGACATTTATGTATTTATATTTTGTATACACCTTCGATCACTTTTTTAATTGTTTCATATACTTAGTATATGAGCAACATACATATATTATTTATTTATTTATTTGTCTAAGCTCAATATCGAGACTCAGTTCGATTCGCGTTCGATTTCAACTGATTTGCTTGAAATAGAACTCGCGTATCTTATAGAACCGGCTTGAAAAAACAATCTGAACAGCTCTGAGCGCAGCCGTGCTCAGTTGAGTGCTAAGCAAAGGCGCAATAAATAGTCAATAGAGAGCGAGAGTGGAATAGATGCAAAAAGAGAGAGAGAGAGAGCGAAAGAGTATGACTCGAGCTAAGTAAATTGATATTCTCTTGATGCTTGCGCACACTGAGATTATAAATATTTATAGCCGGAGATCTGAGATCCGAGAGCGCTTATAAAATAGATTCCAAAGAGATTGGCAGACTTAGTCGATACTTAGCCTCTCATTGAACCGAACAGCGGGAAACGAGCCTTCAACGGGTTTCGCTGTAATTATTACAAAATATATATATATATATATATAATAAAACTGAAATAAAATAAATATTAAATTAAATTCATATATGTTGTGTAATCTTGTTTGCATGCAATTCTCTCCTTTACCGGTTATCTCTGCATTGCAATTAAAAAAGATTTTTAATACCTAATGGCAAAGAGTCAACAATCAGTTAATCTTATACATAAATATTCGACAAGCAGTTTTAGAGTGAACTAAGGATGATCAACAAATAAAAATAGTTCTTTTTTATAATATTTTCTCTCAGCTGCAATTGATATTTATACACGAAACATAATTGAATCAGAGCAATAGTTTGTGAGCTGTTGGTGCAATGCGTCAGTCAATTAGAGAGAAAATTCTTCTCAGTAATTATATTTACATATTAAATTAAATACTTATGTATAGCAATTTGAGAGGCAAGGTTTGCTCGAAAAGTATTGCAAAAGTGGAATATTGTCGAAATACGTATACTTGATGTGTGTCTATATAAAATAACTAAAAAATATATTTAAATAAAATATTTATAGTTAAAATTTATATAAATCAATTATATCAAAATAAAATACATTCAAATCAAATATATATAAATAATATATATATTTATATATATATATATAAATTTGTTTACCACTCAAATTTTGAACCTCATACAAATTATGTTAAATATATATATTTTTAAATTATTAGATGTATTAAAAAGTTTGTTTATTTTATTTTTTATTTTTTATATATTTTGTAAAAGTTATTTTACTTATTACAAAAATTATTTTTATTTTTGTTTACTATATTTTTTTTATTTTTTATATATTTGATTGAATTACTTTATTTATTAATTTTTTATTTTTGCTTCATTTTATTTTTATTTAATTATATATTTTATTTATATTATTAACTTAATAAATATTTAATTAATATAAATATTTTATTTTTTGTTTATTTTAAATTATTTTAAAAATATTTTTATTAAATTTATTGAATATTTTATATTTATTATTTTATTTTTACTCGAAATATATTTGATTTAAATACTTTAATAAATTCTTCTTTCTCCTCTCGCAGATTTAAAGCTTTGCAAAATGGAGCGCTTCCTGAAGTTGTGTGTGCTGCTCGTCCTGGCCGATGGTGTCGCGTTGTTGAGCGTCTGTAAAACCGATCAGATTTGCATCACTGAGCAGCGCTGCAACGAGACGGACGATTCGGGCAGTGGCATTTTCGGGCCACGTATTCTGGGTCGCAGCTGTGGCGTGGGCCTCGTCTGCTGTGACAAGGCGCAGCTGGAGAGCTTCGAGGCGAGCATGGCGTCGCGCAGCTCGAAGCAGTTGATTACAGAGGTAACTACCACTACCACTACGCCCATCGACGTTGACTACAAGAGCTGCGACGTGAAGAGCCTGTGTGTGCCGAGGCATCTATGCAGCACGGGCATTGTCAACGAGGACGGACGATTTATACTCAAGCCACGCATCGACAACGCCAGCAATTCCGGCTGCGGCATCTTCGAGAGCTGCTGCCCGCTGGCGGATAAGGTGAGTACTCGGCATAGCTGAGTATATCAAATATTAATTTAAATATTTTCAGCTGGACGAAAAGGATAATCCAGTGCGAATCCAGCTGAGCGAGTTCAAGTACAAGGGCTGCGGGTATAGCAATCCGACGGGTCTCTACTACGCCTTGGTCGGCTACAACAATCGTGAGTCGCGCTTCGCTGAGTTCCCCTGGATGGTGGCCGTGATGGATATGCAGGGGAAGTACGTGTGTGGCGGCAGCCTGATCCACCCGCAGCTGGTGCTGACCAGCGCCCACAACGTGGCCAAGCACGACGCGGACTCGCTGCAGGCTCGCGCCGGCGAATACGACTTGAACAGCGCTGAGGAGCCGTACGCCTTTCAGAGCCGTCGCATAAGCAATGTCTGGCGCCACGAGCAGTTCAACGATTTGAACTTTGTCAATGACATCGCCATGCTGGTGCTGGAGCTGCCCTTTCAGCTGGCGCCACACGTGCAGCCGCTCTGCCTGCCAGCGGCCGAGAGCACAATCCTTCAGAAGGATCTGCGCGAGGCCGAGTGCTTTGCCACCGGCTGGGGCCATCGCAACTTCACAGCGCCTGGCATGGAGCACATACTCAAGCGCATCGATCTGCCCGTACTGGACCACGAGTACTGCCAGCGGCTGCTCCGTAAAACGGTTCTGGGGCGACGCTTCAGGCTGCACTCCAGCTTCCTGTGCGCCGGCGGCATAGAGGGCAAGGACACCTGCACAGGCGACGGCGGATCACCTCTGTTCTGCAGCATGGCCGGGCAGGACAAGCGCTATCAGCTCGCCGGCATCGTCTCCTGGGGCATCGAGTGCGCCGACAAGGACATACCAGCTGCCTACACCAATGTGCCGTACTTGAGGAGCTGGATCGATGAGCAGGCCTCGAAAATCAATATCAAGCTGGAGGAGCCGTGAGTGCAAAGTTGAGAATTACATATTTGTTTAAGGGATTTTGGTATATTCAAAAGAATTTAAATAAGTTTTTATTCTTTATTAAAAAAGTTTTTTATTTTTGCTTAAGTTTTTATAACTGATGGCAGAGCAAACTTTCAGCTTGAAAAACCAAAAGCTTCAATTAGGTTCTTCTACTGCCAAATGTTAGTCAAATCAAACTGAAGTCAACTCGTATCACAAAAACCTGCTGATTGCCTGCAAAGGTTTTGCTAACCCACTCACAATTAGCCAACTATTCTATGACGTTTTTGGCTTGAACACAAAAAGAGTTTGAGTCGCAGTTGAAAGGGGATTTAATACTGTGTCTCATATGCGTAGCCTTTGAATCCAGTTGCTGGCTTAAGCCGTGCAACTTCCATAAATTGTAACCAGACAGCAGCCAAGGGCAGGCTGATAGGTAAGCCAGTGCAAGGTAAAGAGAACGCGCAACTTTCACCTGCGCCGCCATAAATTCTGCAGCCTTGCAGCCGTGTGTCGAGCCGGAGTCAATTGTGCTTAAATGCTCGACATCAGCGCCGATTCATCAGCTGTAACTGCCTGATGGAGTGTGCTCCCTCCCTCCCTCCCTCTCTCTCTCTCTCTCTCTCTCTCTCTTTCAGCATTGACAGCACGCTCACTATGAGGCTTATGACTTTTATTCGTATTGATTTAAGTTGAATATTTTTGCTGCTGCAGTTTGCTGATTTTTCCTTTGCGTTGCATGCTGAATTTGCTCAAGCTGCACTTGGGTTTTGTAGAGCTCATTTGGAGTTGAATATGCCTGATGGGTATAACTAATATTAGTCTAATAGCGATAAGGAGAAAGAGGCGGTTGGAAGAGGTGTGTATGAAATGAAAATTAATAAATAAACTTAAAAAAAAAAATAAAATAAAATAAAATAAATAAACAAATAAACAAATAAGATATGTTTACTTATTTTATTTTTTTTTAATTTATTTATTAATTTTTTAATAATTTATTTATATTTTATTATTATTTATATTTTTAAATTAATTAAGTTATTTATTTTTTTTTTATTTATTTACTTAAATATTTTTTATTTTATTTATTAATTTTTTAATCACATTTTTTTTTATTAAAATAATTATTTCTCTGAGTATTTTAAAAAAATTTATTTTATTACTTTTTTTATTTATTTAATAATTATTTTTAAATTATTCCTTTCTTTAGCCTAATAATTAAAAAAAAATATATATTTATTTACTTATTTTTTATTTTTTACATATGTATGTACATAAATATATATAAATTTTTATTTACTTATTTATTTTATTATTATTTTTTATTTATTAATTTTTTAAGTTTATTTTTTAAATTATTTATTTTATTTCTTTACTTATTTTATAAATATAAATTTAAATATATTTTATTTGGCAGTCCGTCCAGCTGCATGAGGCCTATGAAAGGTCTGTGCGCTCTTCTCAATGTCTTAAACATATTTTGATATCAAAGCAAAGCTGATACTCGGGCTAATAAGATATACTCGCTCAATGGGGACAACAAAAAGTGTGTGTTTTATTTGTGCTGAACTGAAATTTAAGGGATCCATGTGCATTGCCCATTCCGAGAGAGTTGGCGCGTCTAGGCGCATTTAGCCCGGTTGATTTAATGGCAGTTTATGGGTGTAACAATTTATCTCTTGTACATTCGTTGTTGAATTGGGTTTGTGTTTGTGTTTGTATTTGTATTTGTATTTGTGTTACTCGTTGATCGCTGAGGCGAGGTCACGTCGCCTGAGAATCGATCGGACATCTTGCGTGAAGCGAAGTGCGTCGAGAAAGGGGAGTAGATTGAGCAGTTCCTTGTCGTTGGGATCGTAGATGTAGCTCTTGATGGGCACGGCATTCTCCGGAAAGTCTCGATACGCACTGGGCGAGTTGTCAATGATGAGAACGCTCGTCAGGTCTCGATTAACCACAAACAGATTCTTGCTGACCATGGTCGACGTGTTGATACAGTGCTGGCGATAGTATCGCCGCTGCAGGATGCCGCGTCCCGCGTCCAGTTTGTCGATGACAATGGAGGCGTACGACTGCAGGCTGGCCGTGTAGATGACCACGTCATACCACTTGCTGACAAGGTCGAGGAACAGATCCACGTATGGCCGCTTGAACACCTGGAATTCGATCGGTTGTAGACCGGCTATAATCGGTATGTGTAATATGTAATCGGGCACAGCCATATCGGGCACGAAGCAGGAGCCAACCGTATCGTTGGTGTCCGGATCCAGATAGCAGGAGTGCACCAGAGTTTCATCCAGGTCCAGAATGAGGGTCTTTCGCGGCACAGTCTCCAATTGGACTTTACATTCGGGCGACATCGGCGGCTCCTTGTATATGAAGCTATCACTCGCTAAGAAAACTGAACGGAATTTCGAGGCCATAAAGGCCATAAATTGCCGCACATACTGGCCCAGTTCGTCTGTCCAACTTAATACCCGGGATATCCAGTCCGCCCAGCGCGGCTGAACGTGAAGGCAGCTGGCGACCGAGGAGATAATTGTACGACAATCGAGATTGTCGAGTTCGAGCGGCGGATCTTCCACGGCCGACACCTTGGAGCTATTCGGTTTGGTGTTGACGGATGACACAGGGGAGGGTTCGGGCTGCTCCGGAAGCTCCAACATCATTTTTGCACATCGAACGTGTCAGAAGTTAAAGTACCTTGAAATTGATTCGAAAAATAAACAATGTTACATTACGCGGAAATTTGTTACATGTGTGCTACTGCCAATTAATAAAATTTTCGATTTAACTGCCGTTAAGTGGAAGTTCATTGTTAGCCTGACACTGTTCTCAAATTATTGTACTATTTCATCTTTTTTATTTGGTATAATATATGAGACTAGTTCTCTACACTCTAAGTGTTGTCAAAAATGAACTAAAAGTAAGTGAAAAGGTTTACATGTTGCCTAGAGATACATGGATATAGCTATATGGGCGCAGGCTGTGGGCATGGCTGCAGCAAGCAAACATTTTATTCGAAATTCAAGCACATATCAGCAAATACATATGCAAAATTTCAGCAGTCTAGCTTTTGATTTGGATTTTATATCAAGCTTTTTATAGCAAGGCAAAGTATTGTATATTTCTTTCGAGCTGTGGCAGAAGATGTCAATTTTTTTCCAAAGTAAAAAAATTGTTTAAAAATAATAAAAAATGTAGAATAAATTTACTTTGGCTCGATACGGCAAGCAAATGAAATTTATTAGTTATATTTCGGTCAAATAATTATCTAATTAATTTATTTTAATAATATAAAATATATTTCAAACTAAATTAATGTATTTTAATAATATAAAATATTGTAAAAACTAAATTAATTATTTTAATAAATTTTAAAAAATAGCACTATATTTTTATATACCCTTCTTTATCACACAATTCATTTATAGAGCATAAATCCTTTCACACCAATTCAAAGGCAGTGGCTGCTCAGGTGGGCAGAGTTAAGTGAAGTCAAGTGCAGTCGGAGCTAATTGCAGCCAAGCCACAGACAGTGCTTGTGTTCCCAATGCACCAACTGCAGATTCATTAGCCAACTGACTTGTGCACAAGACAGAGAGCGAGAGAGAGAGAGAGAGAGAGAGAGAGAGAGAGGGAGAGAGATGTTCAGCCGTGGCAAATGATATGCAAATCGAAAGTGGGTAAACGGAAGCAAAGCTAGAGACATTCAAGTGAAACAGAGAACAACAATATTTCCACTGCCGCCGAGCCGAGCTCTCATTAATTAAGAGTTGCATAATTTACACGAGATGTAAATGTTTTCTGCAAATGTTGTTGCTGCTGCCGGTGACCAACGTGCCGCATAGCCACGCCACCAGCTGCTTCCTCAGCTAATTGAGTTACGCTGCTAAGCACCTGTTTATCATCGGCTGGAAAGTAAGGCTTTGACTGGGCATATGTTGGCCTCACAAATATATTTGAATTATGTAAATTAATAATGGTTATTATATTTATAGTAAATTATTAAGCTATGTAAAACTGTTTATAGTTTAATTATGTATTTAGTGTAAGCAAATGTTAAACATACTTAATTTAATTAAATAAATAAATAAATTAGTTTCAATAATTATAGATAAATATTATTTTTTTTGTATTCTTATTATTATTTTATGTAATTTTTTATTCAATATATATATTTTTTATTATCAATTTTCTATATTTAAATTAAATTTTTGCTGCCACTCACAGCAGCAAAATTCCATTTGAAGAACAAAAAATAAATGAAATATTTATATAAATAAATATCTAAAACATTTAAATAACAAGTAAAATGCATTAAAACTCAAGCAGGTCAGAGCTCCAGCTGCTGCTTTTCCCCTTTAGCATATTAGTAAAAAGGATTTGACACGCCGCCAACTGAAATATTTAAATTTCTATAAATTTCGAGAGCTGACTAACTATTAACATAAATATGCTGTGAACAGAGCATGTTCTAGTTGATCACACTCTATTAGCCCCTGCTCAGCAGACACTGTGTTAGGGCTGGAGCCGAAGAACAGTAGAAGAGAAGCAGCAGAGAGAGAGAGAGAGAGGGAGAGAGAGAGGGAGAGAGAGAGGGAGAGAGAAACCAAAAACTGTTGCAAAAACATGTCACATTAAGTGCACAGACAGCGGCAGCAGCAGCAGCAGCAGGAAGTCTATGGGAGTTGAGTGCTTTTATTGCTGCCGGAATTCTGAGGACATTTCGCTTTGAAGTTGAATCCTTGCATTTGGCTTCCTCTTGTGTTTTTTCCTCCTCTACTTTTTTTTTTGATTTGTTTTTTTCTTGCTCTTGGTTGGGTGGGCGCTGCACTTGTTTATGTTTATGCATTTTGCACTTAAATGTAATGGTAATGTCTCAGATGATTTTGCATTTGCTGCAAATTCAAATCAGCGCATTTTGCACTGATTGCATCTGCCAATTTTTGGCCATTTTCCATACTTTTGTGGAGTTTGTGAAGAATATTTAAAAAAAATATATTTTGTTGTTAGTCATTTGCCAGTCAAGCTATCAATCTGGGGCACATGCTTATCAATTGTGCTAAAGCTCTATGCATAACGTCTTTATTGGAATAAAATCAAATATTTTTGGAATTAATTTCCTTTGGAACTGCAGATATACAAAATTGTTTTAATTTTAAATACGCAATAAATCAAATTTATTTTAAATCGAAAAAATGTAGAGAATTAATGAATAAATTTGAAATTTTCTTTTTGGGTATTTTAATAGTTTCATTAAATATGTAACATTTTGAAGCAGAAGTGAAATACTCAACAAAGTTTTATAATAATTTAATAAATATATAAAGTATATTATTAAATATATAATATGATAAAAGATAAAAAAAATAATTTATATAATATTATTATTATTAAATATTATTTAGCACAATTCTGATTGAACAAGAATGTAACAAAATATAAGTCCTCCCACATAGTCTGACTGTAATGAACTAAATATTTATATATATATATATATATATATATATATATATATATATATATATATATATAAAACTGCATAAATTCATTATTATAGTTCTCTTATCAGTAAGGGCATTAAACCATTTGCCCTTGCAAACAATATATTTTACAAAAGTTATTTAATATAAAAATATTTAATAATAAAAATAAATATATTATAGAATAAATTATTAAATAATTGAAAATAAATAAATAAAATATATTTTAGATTTAATAGAAGCAAAAGCAAACGAAAGTCCTATCAGAACACAAAAGCTCTAGTGGATGACAGTTATCAATAAGCTTCGCTGCGTCGCTCTACTCCGGTGAGCGACTGGAGCTTTTCAGAGACAGTCGCGTCCAAAAAAAGTGGTACACCGTTGTACTTTTAGTAACAGAGACAGTCAAGACAAATCTATTTATATTTAATGTGATTTTTTAACATTATTAAGATTAATTAAATTTAAAGCTTTTTATTTTATATTGTAATTATTTATATTTATTTATATTTAATAATTTATTATTTTTTTTTGTTTCTTATTTATTGCTTATTTATCGCTCAAATCAGTCAAAGTAAATGAATCGAAGCCGCTTTATATGGGCTCAAACTGCGGATTTCTTGTGAACGAGTGAATGACGTTCCACTCGACGAGAATGGCGTATATCAGATAGATAATATACATGACCAGATGGAAGATGGCAACTGAGCGTCGAGCCTGGAAATTGAAGGTTGTGATCCACAGCAGCGAGGAGAAGGCTGTGATCATAAAGAAGACGTAACAGTTGTCGCCCTGCTCGCCCACCAGCCAGGTTTGGGAGCCCTCGATCCTCACCTTCGGGTTGGTCATGAAGTACAGACCCAGGCCGACCGTGATGCCTGCAAAAGAGGCCAAATTCGCATTCATTTCGATCAGCGGAAGAGCGCAGAGACCGAGAACGACGGCGAGAACTTACTTAAGAAGGGTCCAGCCAAGCCGGCGGCGAAGGCCATGGCGCCATAGCCCTTGATTGTCAGATTCACGTTAAATATCATGTCGCCAAGGGCTGTGCAGAATGCTCGAATACTGACGGATGCGAAGTCCTCGCTCAGGTGCGTAAGGAAGCCAACCACAGAGCTGAGCACCTCGATCTCAGTGGCAAAGACCTTGAGCAGAACCAGACTAATCGAGAAAGTGAGCACCATGAACAGCTGCAAAACAAATCCAAATAAATGATCATAATCAATCTCTCTACTCTGTGACCGCCTTTCGCCTTCAGTACCTTGTGGAAGCGCGGCGGCTTGTCGGTGCGCGTCTTCAGGAAGACAAATATTGCCAGCGGCACGCTGCCCAGGAAGCTCCAGCGGGAGACGTCAAATGGAAAGATAAGTATCGAGCCTCGATACGTGTTCATGATCAGACCTGAAATGATAGTTGAGATATAGATTAGGTTACTTATCTGCGGACTTAGCTATGCCAATGACCATGTGCGACGGTTAGGGCTATGAAGGGCGTCGTCACGATCTGGATGCAGTTGAGCAGCTTGCTCCAGCCGTGCTTGTTCTGGTTGATGTCGACGACGGGTATGCAGATGCTGCAGAATACCGAGATGGGTATGATGAAGGCCAAGTAGTAGCGCTTGCAGCACCTGCTCTTCTTGAAGTGTTCGAGGCTGAACGGCTTCAGCGATTCCAGGAGGTCACGGAACAGAAACACATTCTTGGGATTCTGTGGATTGTAGTAGATGTCGCGCAAAAAGATCTCCTCATCCCGCCTCAGTACACTCTCGCGAATGGTTCGGTTCGACTGCATGTCCAACTCGTTTATTTCCCTGTTCCTCCCGCTATAATGGGATTTGAGCCTGATCGAGGGGTAGGCTTCATTATGAACGAACTTGCTCACATTCTTGCTGTCCATCTCCATGGAAGCCAGCTTCTTCTGCATCTGCCGCAGCTTAGCCCTCGACCTGTGCGAGGGCTGCGACTTCCGGCTCAAGGCATCGACCTTCTGCCGCAGATCTGACGCGACCAGAGATTAGACATAGATGCGAGTGAGGTGAGAGGAGGGCTTACTTTCGAGAGCAGTGCGCATCAGCCTCAGGTCGACAATGCTTATAACCAAGTAAATGATATATAACATGATAAGGACTAAACGCATAGGAGATTAGAGAGAGAGAGAGAGAGAGAGAGAGAGAGAGACAGACGATGATATATGTAGAAATGTTATGGCCTCTCGCTTACCCAGTGCTTCGAATCGGCTAATTTTGGTGTCATTTTCCAGGGCGTAAGCGACCGTCTCGCAGGCGAGCATTACGAAGAGAGTGTCACGGATGGCGCAGTGGCCGTTGATCTTGAAGGGTCTCACGTAGCAGATGACGCCGCCGCTAACCAGGAGCACCGAAATGGCATTGGACAAGGCGATGGTGTACAGCGGTGAGTCCTGCATGACAGGCGTCACATTGATGATCAGCTCCGGCAGGTGTGCTCCGAAGCACAGCAGCGTTATGCCGGCCAGATACTGGTTCATGTGCAGCATGCTCGACAGGATGTTCAGCAGAGGCGCAATGCTAGAAACGACGAAGTTGCTTCACCTAGACTCAAGCTACTCAACAAGTTATGGCGAACAGTCGCTCCACTCACAATTTGTCCACCAAGTGGGCCACGACCAGCATCAGCAGAGCCACCAGCACGACGTAGATGATCACCAAGCCGAACTCCGAGGACCGATTCCTCACCTTCATGCTGCAGTACATTATCCTGAAGTAGTCGAGCACCTGCATTATCTGGTTGCAGTGCTTGATGGCGCCGGCCATGAAGCAGCGATGCGATTGGTCCACGTTTATCATGCTGCTGCAGCGCATCTTAACGGAATAAGCTTTAGTTTAGACTCAATTGCTCACTCTCTCTCTCTATCTCTCTCTCTCTCTCTCTCTTTCTCTTTCTTTCTCTCTGCATCTACTTACCGAACTGTAAACCTCAGAGAGTGAGTAGGTTATATTCATGTTGCCCTTGATGAGTGCGCGTATTTGGTATTCGTTAAGTATTCAGGTGTGAAAAATATATATATTATATATATTTGGATGTTGACAATGTTATATATTTATATTATATATATAGTTATTAATGTGGCTCGCAGGTAACTAGATGCATGATAAGGCAGCCAGAGGCTGCTTGATATTTTCGATGGCCTGAGCAAATGCATATGAAGTGGATCAAAGATACTATACATATTATATATATATATATATATTAAATGAATGATATAAAATATATATATTTTTATAAATAAATTTGAAATATTTAATAATTATTAATAAATAAATAAATGAATAAATAAAATAAATAAAAATAAATAAATATATATAGAATATGTTTGGATATATAATAAGAATCTATAGATCTTAGGAATCTACAATATAATATAGAATATGTTAGGATAAAATAAGAATCTATAGATCATAGGACAGTATAATATGTCGGTATATATAAAAGGAATCTATATATCATATGAATCTGGGATATAATATAGATCTTAGGAATCTACAATATAATATAGAATATGTTAGGATAAAATAAGAATCTATAGATCATAGGACAGTATAATATGTCGGTATATATAAAAGGAATCTATATATCATATGAATCTGGGATATAATATATAATATAGATCTTAGAAATCTTCAATACAACCTAAGATATAACGGAATATGTTAGAGGAATCTTCAATATAATATAGAATATGCTGTTATATATATAAAAGGAATTCATATCAATATACACAGTGCCTTCCATCAGGACTTCTTCCTTCCAAACTAGACTCAATTGAACTAACTTCCTGCCATCAAGTTCTGCTCTAAGTCTCACTCCCAAAAAAAAAGCTGAGCTCATGCCATGGAAGACACTAGAGCAACTGGTATGATAGCAAACTGATAAGGGCTTCATGGCAAAGGCTGTTGCTATCAGCAAGCCAATCGAACTATGCCTAGCCGATAGTAGCGAGACAAAGTGTAGCCACGCTTCACAGTATATATAATATATGCATATGGCGGCGATAAGGCGTCTGCTGTTGGTCGAGGACGTAAATCAATGGAGCATTTATATTTATTTACGTTCCGTTCACTATTTGTACTTCCCACGGCGGAATCATTACCATAAATTAAAATTTCATTGTAAATTGCGAAGACAAGTCCCATAAAGTTAATCTCTTGGAGAGCTCGATAAGCCCAACTGGAGAGCCGAGAAATTGCGTTTATAAGCGCCGCGCTTCGATTGGACTTATCACAATCAACAAACATTAGCCATGGTGTCGAAGGCAAGTTTCGCTCTAGTTCTCGCCGTGCTGGTCTGCGCCCAGTACGCCGTCCAAGGAGTCTATGTCGTCTCCAAGGCCGAGTGGGGAGGCCGTGCGCCCAACTACCGCGTGGCCCTCGGCAACTACCTGAACTACGCCATCATCCACCACACCGCTGGCAACTACTGCGAGACCCGCGCCGCCTGCGCACAGCAGCTGCGCAACATCCAGTCCTACCACATGGACAGCCTGGGCTGGCCCGACATCGGCTACAACTTCCTGATCGGCGGCGATGGCGCTGTCTACGAGGGTCGCGGCTGGAACTCGATGGGCGCTCATGCCGCCGAGTGGAACCCCGTCAGCATTGGCATCTCCTTCCTGGGCAACTTCAACTGGGACACCCTGGAGCCGAACATGATCGCATCCGCTCAGGGTCTGCTCAACGATGCCGTCAACCGTGGCCAGCTGGCCTCCGGCTACATCCTGTACGGCCATCGTCAGGTCAGCGCCACCGAGTGCCCCGGCACCCACATCTGGAACGAGATCCGCGGCTGGTCCCACTGGAGGGCTTAGAGTGGTCACACTATCTTCGCTAATCAATATAAATAAATGAATGAATAAAACTTTTATGGGAGTATCTTTTGGTATCAGTAAGGGGCGCGGGAAAGCTAATGCTGAAGAGAGCTGTAGAAGTTCCTGGAGTGGGGGAGTGGCATTAGAAGAGGCAGGCACATAAACAAAAAATAGCTAAATAAACCAAATAAGTTATAAATACATTCTAGCTATAGACAATGTAAGCTTATCAAGAACACGAGCGGAACTTGAGGGGCAGAAGGGAGAAAGGAGAAGCTTCCAAAACTTGACAATTGCCTTTCAATAGTTGAAACTTTCGTTAAATTATATATAATATATATATAAGTTTTACTCTGTAAAGAAATGTGAACTTAATTCCAGTTATGCTAGGCACGAAGAGGGCTGATCAAGCAAGTCTGATAGTATTTAGAAGGCTTATATTCCAGCAACTGTTTAAGTTATTGTTAACGTTTTAGCTTTGAAATATTGTATACGCCTTGCCATTTAGGATAAACTGAACTTTGGCATATCCAGCATTCAATTTACCGAAATAACTGTAAGTGCATGTTTTATACCGAATCAGAAAAGTGTGTGCCCAAAGCAAGACAGCCGACAGCCAAGATTCGTCTACTATTGGAATAGTATCATACTTTATCCGAATTGGCAAGAGTGCAGCTTTGAAATCAAATTAAAGTTAATCAAATATCTTAAGCCGTTTCTGATAATTGGCAACTTATTTTGCTATCAGACTTATGTGGTCAGCCTTGACAGCAGCAGCTTTTCAGCTTGAGCCTCTACTTTGATATACTTTTTACTATATACATATGATGAACTTTATATAGTATATACCAAACTGAGCTGCAGTAGCTGCATTTCCAGCTAGTCAAGGCTCACCTGTGAGTACTTCAACCAGGCACAGCCAGCAGCAACGTTTATCAGCTGCAATGAGTCAACCACAAATTAAATTTACATTCGCTCTGGAGTTGCAGCAATACAACTCTCCTACTACTTCTCTCACTAGCTCAGCAGAGAGCCCCAGCGAGTGAGCAACAAATCGCACTTGAGGCATAGAGAAAAGAAACGACCAGCATGATCTCAAGCTCTTCACTAAAAATCTTCAAAAATATATATAGAACTAGCTCTTAAATCTCTTAAGTTAAAGTGCTGCGGCCAACTAAGTTCTTTTACAAAGAATCTCTTATTAAGTGTGCTTCGAGCCCCCCAAAGACTTAGAATAGATTTTGAACTATATTTAGCAAATGGCATATAAAATGATAAGATTCTTTGACGTATGACATGCGAGCATATACATATATACAAATCTATATGCATATATGTATATGTGTGCATATGTGTGCGTATATAAAACAGCCAGACTCAAGAGGCATCAATGCCTTTATATGGAGAGATAGACATAGTTAAGTAGTAAATAAAAAAGAAAAGTAATCAAGCAATTTTTAGGTATCATAAACAATTTTTATTAAAAATAAATAAATATTATACACAAATTATATATAAAAAAGAAAAAAATTTATATTTATATTTATATATATTTATATATATATTTATTTATTTATTCGAGAAGCCAATAAACTCTTGTAGCAACATCTAAATCTAATCTTGGGCCAAAAACAGATAGCCTCGAGCGCATCGAAAGCTTACAAGAATTGTTTATTTTCGAGGCTCGGTGAGTATATTTTTTACAAATTAATTAAATGGCACTCGGATTGATTAAAAACTCATTCGAAAGACACACGAGTATCAGCGACTTCTTCAGATTGCCTTCGTATCAGATCGAAATTCCCCCAATCCTCTTATGAATATATATATTGGCGCATCAAGTGTCGTGTGCTGGGCGAATCATTCGGCGGAGATAACGCGCCTCCCGTGGGGCTATAAAAGCAGCGCCGCCTCGGTCGGCCTTTACACAAGTCTAAAACCCAATCGAAAATTATGGCAAGCAAAGCTCTCCTCGCCCTGGCCGTGCTCCTGTGCGCCCACGCCGTCCTCGGCGTGAACATCATCAGCAAGTCGCAGTGGGGCGCCCGATCCCCCAACGGCAAGTCCACGCTCGCCAGCAAGCTGAGCTACGCTGTGATCCACCACACCGCCGGCAACTACTGCAGCAGCCGCAGCGCCTGCGAGACGCAGCTGCGCAACATCCAGGCCTACCACATGGACAGCCTGGGCTGGGCCGACATCGGCTACAACTTCCTGATCGGCGGCGACGGCAACGTCTACGAGGGTCGCGGCTGGAACGTGATGGGCGCCCATGCCACCAGCTGGAACGCCAAGTCCATTGGCATCTCCTTCCTGGGCAACTACAACAGCGACAAACTCACCTCCGCCCAGATCACCGCTGCCAAGGGCCTGCTCGCCGACGCCGTCTCCCGCGGCCAGCTCGTCTCCGGCTACACCCTGTACGGCCATCGCCAGGTCGGCTCCACCGAGTGCCCCGGCACCAACATCTGGAACGAGATCCGCACCTGGGCCAACTGGAAGGCCTAAGCGGACTTCAGTCTACCCGAACCAAGCTGCAAAATAAAAACTTTTTTAAATACAATAATTTTATGACTAACTCTGGGCGTAATTCAATGGGGGATTTTCGTCGAGGCCTTCCCCAATCGATTGTTGGTTGTTTACAAGTGGAAAGCGGTTAATTAGAATATATTTTATTTACTACAAGCTGAGCTTTAATTGGAATAACGAAGGTGAATGACTAGAAGCAGTTGAAATAACGGAGGACTAGAAAGGCTGCAGCCGAGCATTACCTCAGCTGAAACTGATCAATATTATTAGGAAAGGTTCCCATTCTATAAAGAACGCCCTATTACTAGCTAGCATATAAGCCTTATCAGCAGAAATAATTAGCAAAGCTCAAGCTGATAGTGCTAAAATCCATCCCATCCCAGAGGTTGACTCATCCGCCGCTTAATATCGACAAATGTAAACTTTATTGTATTTTTTTTATAAGTTTTTATTATGCAGCATTTAGAAAATCGGAAATTTTAAATCGAAAAAAAATGTGAAAAATCCTTTCGACATCTCCTTAAGCCCTCCAGTTGGCCCAGGTGCGGATCTCGTTCCACAGGTTGGTGCCGGGGCACTCGGTGGCGCTCACCTGGCGATGACCGTACAAGGTGTAGCCGGAAGCGATCTGGCCGCGGGAGACGGCATCAGCCAAGATACCCTTAGCAGCGCTGATCATGGCAGCGGTTGGCTTGTTGTTGTTGAAGTTGCCCAGGAAGGAGATGCCCAGAGACTTAGCGTTCCAGTTGGTGGCATGGGCACCCATCACATTCCAGCCACGACCCTCGTAGACGGAGCCATCACCACCGATCAGGAAGTTGTAACCGATGTCAGACCAGCCCAGGCTGTTCATGTGGTAGGCCTGGATGTTGCGCAGTTCCTGGGCGCAGGCGTCGCGGGTGCTGCAGTAGTTGCCAGCGGTGTGGTGGACGACGGCGTATGACAAGTAGTTGCCCAGGGTGGTCTTGCTGGTGGGGTTGCGACCGCCCCAAGCAGCCTTGGAGACGACGGCCACGCCGAAGACGGCCTGTGCGCAGAGGAGCACAGCCAGAGCGATGATAGCCTTGTTAGCCATGATGATTGCAATCGAAAAGATTTCTATGCCAACTGAGGAAAGTCTGTTGCTTTTATACCCCAGAGGGCCATTGGAGCCATGAGTTGATAAAATACTATCAGCATTTAGTCCTGATACTAGTATAAAATCCCAAATATATTTAGCTCAATTTGCAATAACAATGTGAATGCATCCAATAAATTCCAAGTGAAGATTGCGATTCGCCTAATTTATGGCTGCTGCTGCGTTCCCACAAACCTTTTCATCAATCGCGTCAGACACCAAATGTTTTGCTGCTGCTGATAGAAGCAAATGGAGTAGGACTATATATTTATTATTGGCATTATTGTATAATTGGTGAGAGTATTCTGATGTTTATGGACTTAAATTAAATTATTAATAATATTTTTTTAAAATTTATTTTGAATTTATTTTACTTTTATTTTATTATTTTTGTTTTATTTTATTTTTATTTAAATATTTTTATATCAAGATTAATTTCAATTTTAATATTTAGAAAATCTAATTTAATTTTTTACTTAATAAAATATTCAAAAATGCATATATTTATGTATATATGCTAATATTTCCCTCGTAGTTCTTGACTTGGGCTCTGCATAAAACTAAAATTATTGGTTTAGTATATTCGACTCTTTGCTATAGAATAACGAGCAAAAAATGTACATAATTTAGAAAATTTATGGCACATATAATTAGTAATAGTTTTAATTTAGGAAAAATGCTGAAAATAGAATAATTATATAATAATATAAATAAATCAATCTATAAATTATTTAAATTTATATAAAAAATACAAAATTCCGCCTTAAGAAATTATAATTATTTATAATTTAGATTATAAATTACAAAATAAATTGATGGGTTACATGATAGTGTGGGTATTTTATCCAGGTATTTTTATAGGTATTTATTTTGAAACTTCTTTTTAATGCGAAAAATACTCTTTATTTCCCACAAGAAAGATGATCAGCACAGAAGAAAAATTCCTAATTCCTAGTTACAATATATATTCAAGAACATAATTAATATATATGAATTTATATATATTTATATTTTTAGTGTCGTATTCCATTCGAACACCGTTGCCTTACACATAAGTTTAAGCCAATTAAAGAATATCGCAAATACAACTTTTGAGAGCTTTAAGACCCTGAACCGAATCGAGTTTGCTCTT
This sequence comes from Drosophila repleta, assembly GCA_018903745.1. Classification (NCBI taxonomy): domain Eukaryota; kingdom Metazoa; phylum Arthropoda; class Insecta; order Diptera; family Drosophilidae; genus Drosophila; species Drosophila repleta. The sequence continues at coordinate 14,898,675 of JAEIGN010000497.1, read as the reverse complement.
ATTAAATTTGCAAATATTTTAGCCTTCTTTTAAAGCATAAATAAAATAATAAAAAATAAAAAATAAAATAATAACTGATTTATATTTTTATAATTTTTATTTTGCAGCATTCGAATATTTTTAAAGTTAATTAAAATATATTTTACTAGAAACTGAACATTAATTGGAATTTTGTAGCTGAATCGGCAGAAGCAGCAGCTGAGAAGTTCAGATCTAAGGCAGAAGTAGATATGCTAACACAAAGCCGTAAGTACCTCAGATGAAGTTGATATATATTATGGGCACAGATTCGCCTTCTATACTGATTGCGCTCTTACTTTGCATAGAAGCCTTATCAGCATAAATAATTAGCTAAGCTCAAGCCTTGTACCATAGTCAATACAATACCGCCCATCCCAGAGGTTGACTCATCCGCCGCTTAATCTCGACAAATGTAAACTTTATTGTATTTTTTTTATAAGTTTTTATTATGCAGCATTTAGAAAATCGGAAATTTTAAATCGAAAAAAAATGTGAAAAATCCTTTCGACATCTCCTTAAGCCCTCCAGTTGGCCCAGGTGCGGATCTCGTTCCACAGGTTGGTGCCGGGGCACTCGGTAGCGCTCACCTGGCGATGACCGTACAGGGTGTAGCCGGAAGCGATCTGGCCGCGGGAGACGGCATCAGCCAAGATACCCTTAGCAGCGCTGATCATGGCAGCGGTTGGCTTGTTGTTGTTGAAGTTGCCCAGGAAGGAGATGCCCAGAGACTTGGAGTTCCAGTTGGTGGCATGGGCACCGACAACGTTCCAGCCGCGACCCTCATAGACAGCACCATCACCGCCGATCAGGAAGTTGTAGCCAATATCGGGCCAGCCCAAGCTGTTCATGTGGTAGGACTGGATGTTGCGCAGTTCCTGGGCGCAGGCGTCGCGGGTGCTGCAGTAGTTGCCAGCGGTGTGGTGGACGACGGCGTATGACAAGTAGTTGCCCAGGGTGGTCTTGCTGGTGGGGTTGCGACCGCCCCAAGCAGCCTTGGAGACGACGGCCACGCCGAAGACGGCCTGTGCGCAGAGGAGCACAGCCAGAGCGATGATAGCCTTGTTAGCCATGATGATTGCAATCGAAAAGATTTCTATGCCAACTGAGGAAAGTCTGTTGCTTTTATACCCCAGAGGGCCATTCGAGCCATGAGTTGATAAAATACTATCAGCATTTAGTCCTGATACTAGTATAAAATCCCAAATATATTTAGCTCAATTTGCAATAACAATGTGAATGCATCCAATAAATTCCAAGTGAAGATTGCGATTCGCCTAATTTATGGCTGCTGCTGCGTTCCCACAATCCCACAAACCTTTTCATCAATCGCGTCAAACATCAGATGTTTTGCTGCTGCTGATAATAGCGAATGGAGTAGAAGTATCTAGTTTATTGGCGAAAGCTGTTGGATGTTTATGGACTTAAATTAAATGATTTATTTTTTATTATTTTTATTTCTTTAATTTTTATTTTATTTATATTTTAATTTTTATTAATATATATTTAATCTATCTAATACTAACAATAATATCAATTCTAAATTTTTTAAAAATATAATTAGATTTTTCACTAAGCAACAAAAAAGTTTAAAAATACATTAGGCTCTGCACAAAAATATAATAATTGGTTTGGGATATTCTATACATAGAATAATTAAAAAAAAAAAGAAAAACACTTTTATATAATTTAGGAAATTTATAGCATACGCAGTTCGTTATAGTTTTAATTTAAGAAAAACGCAGAATTCCATTTAGAATTTAGAATATGTATATAATAATATAAATAAATAAATCAGCTTATAAATTATTTAAATTTATATGAATAAAAAAAGCAAAATTCCGTCTTAAGAAAATTATAATTATTTGTTAAAATAAAATTTAATAAAAATAAATTGTTCGGGCACTTGAAAGGGCTAAAAACTTCTTTTAAAACTTCTTTTCAATTTGGAAAATAGCCAAGAAACCTAATCAGCAGAAGAGTAGAATTTTTAATTTTTAGTTACAATATATTACCAGAAAAATAGTTAATATAAATATATGTTTATTTAGTGTCGTCTTCCACTCCATAATATTGCATTACATATAAATTTGATTTGATTTCTAATCAATCCTAGTTTTAAATAGAAATTGTGTAAGCAATCACCAATATCTCCAATGGTCACAACAATGGATTAATGTAAGGAAGCCATTAATCAAAATGAAACCCGATAAGCCAACTGGAACAATAATCGGTCTAACAGATAAGTTTAAACTCTTGAATGAATATCGCAAATATGATTCTAATCGAAGCGGCCCGACTACAAAATAGCCTGAACTAAAATTTAGTTTTCTCTCATTAAATTTACAATCATTAAAAAAAAAAGAAAATAATAACTGTGTAATCGTGAATTATATTTTAATAAATTTTTATTTTGCAGCATTTGAATATTTTTTTTTTAATTGAAAATCCTTTCGAGAATTTCTTAGGCCTTCCAGTTGGCCCAGGTGCGGATCTCGTTCCACAGGTTGGTGCCGGGGCACTCGGTGGCGCTCACCTGGCGATGACCGTACAGGGTGTAGCCGGACTTGATCTGGCCACGGGAGACGGCATCAGCCAAGATACCCTTAGCAGCGCTGATCATGGCAGCGGTTGGCTTGTTGTTGTTGAAGTTGCCCAGGAAGGAGATGCCCAGAGACTTGGAGTTCCAGTTGGTGGCATGGGCACCGACAACGTTCCAGCCACGACCCTCGTAGACGGAGCCATCACCGCCGATCAGGAAGTTGTAGCCGATGTCAGACCAGCCCAGGCTGTTCATGTGGTAGGACTGGATGCTGCGGAGCTCCTTGATGCAGGCATCGCGGGTGCTGCAGTAGTTGCCAGCGGTGTGGTGGACGACGGCGTAGCTGAGCGAGTTGGCCAAGGTGGTCTTGCTGGTGGGGTTGCGACCGCCCCAAGCGGACTTGGAGACGACGGCCACGCCGAAGACGGCCTCTGCGCAAAGGAGCACAGCCAGAGCGATGATAACCTTGCTAACCATGATTGAGTGTTGACTACGAGAATTCAACTGATGTCGGCTATAAACCTCTAATTGTTTATATAGCTCAGTTTGCCCCAGTTGAAAGTCTTGTGCGATTTATCTATTTGATAAATAATTTGTAATCTATCCGATGATGTTGCTAACAATAGTTAGGCACTGCTAATTTATTAATAGCGTAGAACTTATTAAATTTATTTATAATGAAGATAGGAATTGATACATTTATGGCAGAGCTTTAATGCAGGCGCTGTAAAGCAAGACAATCTATTTTCGATGGTGCTCAAAACACAAGACTTTGACGTCATGAAATTGTAACAATGTTATACACAGAAATACTTTGATTATGGTTGAACATGGCCAAATGGTTATCCTATATTTATAGCTACACAGAATCATTTTCAGTATAAAGTTCTTGGTAAGGATTCGCTGCAAATGAAATCGAACAGATAAGAAATTCTCCCTGGTGTATACGCGGCTCAACACTCCATAGAGACCTCAAGCTGCCTACTGCAGAAGAGCAGATTGGTAGACATACTAGCAGATACTCTGATAGACTGCACCCACACCGAAGCCAACTCGCAAAAGGTCGAATCCCTGCCAAGGCTTTGCCAAAACGATGGGATTGCAGTAAACCATAGACTTTTAATTCCTCATAATGCGACTGAGCTTTGGCCCTAATATCATATATATACATGTGCTGTTAAGGTACTAAATTTGATTGTACAGGTTCTACACTCACATAATAAATAATTTAAAAAAAAAGAAATTTTTGATTTTATCTAGTTTTTGGCTAGCATAGCTCAGAGACTAAAAGATTCAGAGCAGAGATTGAGAATTTTATATTGTAGACTAGTTCTGAAGCATGCTATAGAATCATGTGAATAAAATATATTAAATTCAGCTTATTTAATTCAAAGACTACATACTAAGTCTAGTTATGGTATAGGCTACCTATAGTAGCCTATAGCTGATCTCATTTATATTTTTATACAAATTAAATAAATTCCAAGTAATAAATATATTATAGTCATTTAATATAGAATATTCCATATCTTTAACTTATATATATCATGGCAAATTCAAATAGCATTGTTCAACGCATCGTCAAGTCGGATACTCCCTTCGAGAGTATGTTTACTTGTTTACTTACACGTCAATACGTAAACTGATAATACGTTTATTAGCCAGCTCAATAAAAAGACTAAAAAAATTATATATATATATACATATTTGTATATACATATATTTATAAACAATAATAACTTACAAATCGTAATTCAGTGCTGACAATTTAACAAAGCTGACGTTTGTTGTGTACACCCTGTACATATAGCAATGAATAAGAAAGGGTATATTAATATTGGCGAATATATATTATACATAGTATTATATTATTAAATTTTATCAATAAATATTATAAATATAATATAAATTCTTAAGATTATAAAAAGAGTTAAATAATTTCAAATTAAATAATATGCGATTATAATTAAGTTCTTATCGTCGATCAACCAGGTCAGCTTCCATAAGTATGTTGGCCTTCCAGCTTCTGCCTTTGGGCTGACTAACTATGTATTATGTCTTCAATCAGTCAGTGAAAATTTGACTTATATCAAATGTCAATTATATACAAATGATCATATATCATATACATTTATAAAGGGTATTCCGAGTTGTCAAACGTAAGATGTTTTTGCATTAAGTGAAAACTCATTCCAGCCTTTGAGGAACACGTGATGTTTGGATTTAATGTTGACTTGTCGCATGATTTACCGCATTCAGTTGTCCGCACTGTAAACACAATGGAAATCTTATCTCAGAATTCGCTCCAATAAATTAATAATAATTCCATTATTTTGTTTGTGAATGAAATCGTCGTCAGATTAAGCATAAATTATTGCCACGCCCAGTGGCGTGTGGCGGGCTTAAAATTCTTGAAGACCCTTTGAGATTAAGTTAGTTATTGATTAGGTATCGACTAGCTGATGCCCTATAGAATGGGTAGAAAACGTCTTAGTATTTAGTTATTAATAATCATGAAAGCTGGAGAACTGAGAAGCAGGCTGACAGACAGAGGCATTCAGACAGGAAAGAGTCTGATCGATTGACAGGCAGAGGCAGACTCTCAGAGAGGTCAGACTTACAGACAGCCAGGCAGAGGCAGACAGCCAGGCATAGGCAGACAGCCAGGCAGAGGCAGAGAGAGCAGCCAGGCAGAGGCAGACAGAGAGAGAGAGAGAGAGAGAGAGGCTGACAGACAGCGTCATAGCTAGATCAGATATGCTCCTCACTCCGATCACAAATACATATTTATAATAATTCATATATGTATATATAAATATATATCTGCTTCATGCCGTTTGCCAAAACTCCTCCCTCCGCCTGCTTCCTTCACACATTCGCACAACAAACATTTCCAACAACTCAACAAAACTGAGATTTATTTAATTTTAAACTAATATTTATTCGAATATCTTTGCATATTTAGTATACAGTATACATATAGATGTTGTACATACATAAAATATTGTTATATTTAGTATTTTGTAGTTTTTTTCTCTTTTTGTTATGAAATTTGGATGTCTTTGAAGTGCGGCAATTGAAATAAAAAAAAAATAAAAAGTAGGCAAAAACTTAAATGGAAATTGACATACTGCGTGAAACATATGCACAAAGTCTTACAGTTAGCTTAGAGCGTAAAAAGAATATGCATTCGCATAGACTTCCCTTCCCTTCGTCCTTTTCTTTTAGATTCGTGTAACATCCGCTTGGCTCTCATTTCATTTCTTTTCTTTTTGGTAACAACTACTTGCGCTTAACTAGCTAAAATTCACATGATATAATTGAATGAAAACCATATACATACAGACAGAGAGAGATATATATTCATAAATATATATTAATTTAACTTGAAGAGCAAATTTCAGAGAATATTTATTCGTATGGATAGGTCTAATGCGTTTCCAAGTGTAACAACAATACGCGACGGCTAGAGGTATACACTTTAATGATTTTCTATATTCAAAAACATTTCTCAATATTTTTTTTTTTTGCTTTTTCCCTTTTCGTTTTTGTATACAATATTAATAGACGATTGAGAACAAGTGTGGGAGTAACTAAACAGCTTGGATCTGTGGGGCTGAGGGACTAAATTGCAACCAAAATACAAATGGCTGGGCAAGAGGCAGAGAGAGACAGAGAGAGGGGGGAGGAGAGTGTTTAGGGGAGAGAGGGAGGGCAGCGTGTGGGCGACGATTTCTGCTCACAACACAATAATCATGTAAATACTTTAAACGAAATCACAACTTAGGCCTGACTCTCATTGCGCCCGGGCACCTGGCCGGGTATGTTCACCTGGCGGCTAAGCGACGACTGCGATCCCCCAATTTGCACATGACCAGCAGCAGCAGCAGCAGCAGTAAGATCGTTGTATGACGGTGGCGGAACTGCGCCTTCGATTACATCAATGCCAGCATCAATAACCTCCAGATCCGCATCGTCCTCGTTGCCATCGTCCGATTCGTCGGCGCTGCCCGGATTCGCCTGCTCGCTGCGGCGCATTGGTGGCGTGTTGGCGTTCACATGAACCGTGTTGTTATTGTTCGGCATGTCGTTGTTGTTGTCCAGGTTTTCATCCAGGTTGGGCGCAGCATTGCCAGCGCCTGCATTCAGTGCCACAAACAATGGTGTATTGCCGCCTCCATCCGACTGAGCCTGCGCCCCGCCAGCCACATTCTCGTCCTCGTTCTGATAGTTGGACATGGCCACCTGATAGGACGGCGGTGGTGCCTGTTTCAAGTACTGAGCAATGGCCTCATCATAGTTGGGCAACAGTGTCGAATAGGCGCGCTCCTCAGCGCCAAAGCCGCCGCCACCAATGCCGCCACGCACCGCCATTTCGGGCAGGACGCAGGGCAGCAAGCTGCGCAGATGCTGCTGCCGGAGCGTCAAGTACTTGTAGCAGCGCCAGACGATGCCAATGCAGTAGGCCTTAAGGAACACGATGCAGACGAAGACCACTAGCACAACCACAACGAGCTCCTCTGGGGGCAGCTCCAGCAGCTTCTCGCGCCACGGCAGCCGATGCGACTCGGCAATGAAACGATGAATGGCCTGCAGATAGCAGAGGTAACCAGCAGCAGTCAAACTGGAATGGGAATAGTTAATTAAAGAATTTAGAGGGAGTTCCCATGTCACTCACGTGGTGATGGCAAAGTCAAACAGCTGCAAGCAGAAGAAGGGCAAGAGATGCGACGGCTTGCCCTTGATAGTGCCATAGATCATCATCAGGGTTATGGCTATCATGCAGGTGCACACCAGCCCGCCCATGTCAAAGTTCTCTGCAAGCACAAAATAGTTTAGTGAGTATAGATTGGCAACAGGTGTTTAAGAATGGCTTGCTTACGGTAGCGCTTACGATAGTTGAAGGAGTGATCGCGATAGGCGTAGGGTGGATCCACTTTGCTCAACGGCGTGGGCAAGGCGGGCGCATTCAGATCGACGGTAAAATCATGGCTGCCGCTTTCCAACTCATCCATCATCTCCGGATTGCGCCAGATGACAGCCAGCACGCTCAGGGCCAGAATATTTAAAAACTGTGAATGAAACAAAGGATAATTGTAGTAATATAATATATGATGATATATACATATGTATATTAGTAATTGTCTAAGGATTATATATAAATTGTTTAATATATATTCAATATTTGATTTTTTAAGTGCTCAATGACTTACACCTATAGCTATATGATGACTGCTAAAACGAAATCTTATATTGCTTCTCTAAGCTCGTGTAGATAGAATCTAATCCTATTTCTTCGGGTACAGATAGTTATATGTTATATGAGGCACACGTATATAGGCATTTCGCATACTTCAGTAAGATTCTAACTCTGATTGCTCTTCGTGTGCTCTTCAACTCCCTTTCGGCAACTGAGGCACAGCTCAGACACCTCAACAGCTTCGAGTGTTTGCCAATAGTTCTGATCCTGCGTTTGCAGCCAGCTGAGGTACTTGAGGAAGGCGTCGTAGCTGAACTCTTCGGCGATGTGGCAGTGCAGACGATGATGATAGCTGCACTTGGGATCATAGATCCACTGGCGTTCCTCCGGCGGCTGCATGCCCGTCCGCTCCAGATGCTGCATAAAGGCATCGCGATCGGCGCCGTAGCAGAGGCGAGTCGTCGTATAGCCGATGCCGTCGTGCACTCGCTGCAGCACTTCGGGGTGCGTGATGATGCGCTTGAGCTCTTGGCACTTGGACTGTTGATCGTGGAGGCGCACGAGCAGCCAGGGCGGCACCAGGGCAAAGCGCACGCTGGCCAGCAGCTGGGCTACAATTGGCTTGCGTTTGGGCCACTGGAAGTTGAGCCAGCGCACGGCGGACATGAGCACCTCCAGCTCGGAGTTGACACAAATCCGGCTCGAGCTGAGCAGCAGCCAGAGGGCTTGCGTGGGCAGCTGCAGGAACTCCTGGGAGGCAACCAGAGTCAGAAAGAAGCGTCCGACCCGCTGCAGCTGCGAGCGATGAGCACGTTCCATGCGCAAGAGTCGCGCCTCCAGATACAACAGCACCGCCGACTCCTCGCTGATGCCATGCGCCAGGCAGTGCTCGCATTGCTTCTCCAGCTGCGGTATGCGGAGAAAGCTCGCGGCACGTAGCACCTCCAGCAGGCCGAGCCGCGATAAGAGCGGCACATCCACAATCATCCACTCGTAGATGAGGCGAAAGGCACGCGGCGTCACCCAATCAGTGGGCAACTCCACGTTCACCGTGTTGCTGCCCAGATCACAGAACAGACCCGAGTAGCTTTGCAGCACGATGAGGTGAACGTGCAGGCCGCTCTCCCCGATGGCAACCGTCGTGTTTGTCTTTAGGTTCTTTGTCACGAGTGCCAGCAGCAAATCGTAGAGCTTTGGCTTATCTGCGACCACGCTCGCTGCTGCCGGCCACTGACTGGGCGCCGCGTAGCCCAGCGACTGCAGCGTGCGATCTGGCAAAGTATTGAAGGGCAGAGAATTCGCGGACTGAGCGGGTTTGGGGATGCTGTTCTCCGCCCATTGGTTGCCTTCGCCGCACTCCGACTCCTCGCTCAGTGGACTGTAGGGCACAAAGGATCTGTTGTCTTCCTGCTCATCGCTGTCCTCTGGATCCGCCTTGAACTCGCACTTGACCTCCGTGAGATTGACTGTGGTGACCACTTGACCACCAGTTGTTGCTCCGAAAACATTATACATCAAAAATTTATTGCCAGCTAAGAGTTGGGTTCACTTTTCAAAACTTGTCACTTGTGGCAGCTGCGCCAAAAACCCATTCGATTTGATAATTTGAGACTAACGGAATTTACTAGGAAACATTGTTTACAGACTGAGTTTTCGTACACACAATTTGCTTTCAAAGGAAACAGAAACAGAAACAGATTTATAAGCAGCTTGAGCTTCACAACGTGAGCCCAAAATTTACTCAGTTCAGTTGGACTTGTCGCTGTCAGCGATAAGCGAGCTTGCATGAAGACAGACAACTCGCTCAACTGATACAGTCAAGCAAACAATAAACAAAGCAAATGTTTACACTCAGAGCGAGAAAAACAGGAAAGCATTGAAATGGGAAAGCTTCTAAGTGCTCAAGGCTATTCTAGAGATACATGAGTTAAAATATATGAATATATATAATATAGAAATATTAAAAATACATATCTAAGATTAATTAATATATATCATTTTTATATATATATCATTTTTAAATATTTAAAATATTTATATATCATTTTTAAATATTTAAAATATTTATATATCATTTTTAAATATTTAAAAAATAATTATATATAATTTATAAATATTTAAAAATATATATACATACATATATATAATTCATAAATAGTTAAGAAATATATATGTATAATATTTTTTATATATTTAAAAAATTAAATATATATAATTTTTAAATATTTTTAAACTATATAATGTAATATAAATGATATACATTTAAATCTATTTATATACATTTCTAAAATCATTTTCCTTAACAAAAAACTCTCTGCACTGAGGCGATCACTATTTCTGTGACGAAATTCTAAACCGCAATTTGACACTCTCCTACGTATGGGGAAAAAGCTACGACAAAATTAAACAAAAAAAAACTTCATATAATCACGACGCCAAGGCGTGAATAACAACTATATAAATGGTTTCGATACAGCATAATCAGGTGATTTGGTGACTCGAATAGGGCATTGTAAGCTGCAAATAGTAAGCTGGATGAATCCGCCGTCTGACGTCACAATTGTGTGTGCGCGGCGAAAGTTGGCAACCTTCGTGTGGCTGCGTGCAACTTTCAAAGTCGAATCGAGTCGGCAACAGTTTGAGAGTCACCGTGTGCAACGACAATTGATTTTTCCCTTTCGCGTGACACTGAACAGGGTCAACTCGAATGGGTGTATGGCTGTCTGTATGTGTCTCTTTCTCCTTCTCTCTCTCTCTCTCTCTCTCTCTGTGTGCGTGTGTTTCGCTGCAGTCATGCGTAGGCAGTGTGATCAAGGATATTGCGTCGCAATTTATGCTTACCAGATGCCAAAGGCCAATCATTAGCGTAGCGGTATGCACGTGCAGCCCGAAGCAGCAGGTCCACTCCTTGTTGATGCGGCCATGGCTGTTGCTGTTCCCGTTGGCATTGCTGCTGTTGTTGTTGTGGTTGCGTTGCGGACCCATTTTGACGCGGATCCTAAACATCGCACGTCCCACAGCCGAGCCGATGGCGGATTTGCAGGCCGTGTCGCGTCGCAGTGAACTGTGAACGGGGCAAAGTGTGCGTGGTTAGGCATTAATTATACTAAATGCATTCAAAATTCAATGATGAGTATGTATCACACAAACACACACACACACACACACATATATAGTCACTTCTTACACCCACTTGCAAATCTATGCGCATATGTATTGGTTTGTGTGTATTTATTATTGTGACACTTTTTCACAGCAGTTCGTATTGCATTCGCACTTCATTTATGCACGAAATGGTGAGAATGTGTTGGTTATTTTTATATACAGTTTGTTGGCGTACCTCAGATGTATATATTTATGCAAATGAAATTACTTTTGATTAGTTATTTTGTTGCGTTTGGACGTTTTTACGAGCTGCGCTTAGATTTGCTATTAGCAAAAAACCCCTAGCAATTAACCTGTGTGACCGTTTGGCGAATGTAAGTCATTTTTATTATCGATATACTCAAAATGGTTAAGTACTTGCTATCGATAGCAGAGCAGGGCTAGTACGCTGGTGACAAGCAGCTGAGCATTTAATTATTTGAGTTAAAAAACTGAAAGAGAGTATGCCAAAATAAAAGAAATAAAAATAATAAAGGCTGTAATGAATATTTAAAAATTAAAAACGTTTTAAATCTACAAACATTTTAGATCTACACAAATTTAATTCCTAGTGCCGATTACTCTATCGATAGCTACATCGGCAAGCTGCGAGTAGAACATTTTATTTTGTTGTTGCTTCAGTTGCGTTCCGTCTCGTGTGCCGTTCTTTCGTAACGTTAGATCCATTTGTATAAGTTCTTTATTTTCAAAATTAGTTTTCGACATGGTGTTAATAAAAGAATACCGCGTCTGCATGCCGCTCACCGTGGAGGAGGTAAGTCATTAACGCACCTGTCAGACCCTTAACAATTCAGAAAAATGCACATTTCGCTCACAGTACAAAATCGGTCAGCTGTATATGATTGCGCGCCACAGTCTGGAGCAGTCGGACGAGGGCGAGGGCGTCGAGGTGATGGACAACAAGCCCTGCGAGGATCCCGTTCACGGCAAGGGACAGTACACCGAGAAGCGCATACACCTGTCCAAGTGAGACACCTCCATATCGTTGCCATATTATCTGCTCTAAACATCCTCTTCTCCCTCCCTTTGCTGCAGTCGGCTGCCCTACTGGATACAGGCCATATGTCCGCGCGTATTCTACGTGATTGAGAAGTCGTGGAACTACTATCCCTATACGCTAACAGGTGAGCTTTTATACAGCTGTAGCAAAGTTCGTTTATTTTTAGCACTGACACTAAAGTCCCTTGGGCCATATGGCAGACGCTTGACCTTTTCATTGGTCTGGCGGCAATAAGGGGTACAGTGTGCTCTGCCTAGAGTGAAAGCGTTGAGGGTATTACTGAAAGATAGGTGACAAAACTAAAGTTTTATTAATTTTAATTGATAATTAATTATTTATATAAATCGAAAAAGTTCTTTTGTTCTTGGTTCGTCTATGGCGAGTGTCTACTGTACTGCTGTAACAGCAGACATACGTCATATTATAATGAATCTCTAATATGTGTTTAGGGCATTTACTCAAATTTCCTGCTGGCTGGCCAGTTCAGCTGTCCTTTAACACAGGCTTCACTGTACTTATCCATGTGCTCATATCGCACTTGTCATGCCACAGATACGTCACAGTCACAGCCACGCATTACGTCTGATAAGGCTTACAGCATAAATTTGGTAGGCATGACGGAATATCTATATACATGTACATATACATATATTGATAAAGATTACATATAGAAATTAGAGCTGCGCCCTGCGCCCAGCGCTGGAGTTGCCCAAATTGCCGACAGTTGCGCCGATTCACATGAGGCTTTGAGCCTGTTGCTGCCCCTTTCGTCAGCAGCTCGTCAAACACGCTCGATAAGCCCTGGAACAGAGACTTTCTCTTGATTTGATTGATTGATATGACTCTGGGCAGGCGTTACTAAGTAATTGAGTGGGGAAGTAAATATTGAGCTAAATAGTTATCAGTCTGGTCATTCTTATGGGCAAAAAGTGACGAAATAGCAGCAAGAGTTTTCGACTTACCTAGAAATTAGTCTGTCCATATTTATCTTTGAGATAAGCCAATAATAAGTGGAAAATACTTAAATATTAAACTTAAATTAAAGTATTTATTAAAATAAATTTTTATATTAAAATAAAATTTCATTTAACTTTAAATTTAATATATAAAATTTTAAAATTAAAAAATCAAATTTTAAATAATTTTATATTTTTATTTTTAATCTAATCAATTTTAAATTATTTTACAAAAATTCTTTTTATAAAAAATAATATTTATATAATTTTTTTTTAATATTATTTTCATAATAAAAAACCTAATATATAATTTGTTTTGATTCCCCAAATCGACAGTGAAACCAATATTTATTTTGTTTTATACCACAAAATTTCCAATGAATCGAAACAGATTTCCCGCACGCACTCAGGCAACACCTCATTAATTCCCCGAGCTAATTGCCTCTCGGTACATTACAAATCTGTTTTTATAGAACTTGAGCTAAAAATAAACATAGATTTATCATTTAATGTTTCTTTTCCCCCCTTTCTATATATATTTTTATGTGCTCGACAAACTGGAAACAATTGGCAGAATATACGGTAATTATATGAATTGATTTGAACTTTGAACGAACTCTATATAATATATTTATATTCTCTTTATCTTGCAGTGTTCCTTCATACCAAAATTAAGTGTTCTCATCAAGACAAAATACGAGAATAACAATGGCAGCACAGAGAACGTGAGTAGAGTGAGCTTGACTCAAAAGGGAATTATTTTATATATCTCTTTTTATAGTGCCTGGATCTGAGCGAAGATGAGCTGAAGGTGCGCGTGGTGGATCATGTGGACATTGCCTTCGATGAGCTAACTGGCAAGCACTACAAGCGCGAAGAGGATCCCAAGTTCTTCAAGTCAGACAAGACAAGTTAGTTTAGCAAACAATATATATTTCCTAGAGTCTATACCTTCCTTCTGCTTATGCCTCCTGTATCTGTAAACTCTAATACTTATATATGTTATTTAAACCCACTTCCAGATCGTGGCCCACTAGTTGAGGGCTGGCGTGAAACAGATTCGCCCATCATGTGCTCCTACAAGGTGGTGCACGCCAGCTTCGAGGTCTGGGGCCTGCAGACCAAAGTGGAGGACTTCATACAGCGCGGCATTCGGGACATTTTGCTGCTGGGCCATCGCCAGGCGTTCGCCTGGCTGGACGAGTGGCACGGCATGACGCTGGAGGATGTGCGCGTCTACGAGCGACAAAAGCAGGCCGAGACCAACGAGAAGGTTCAGTACAACATTAATCCGCTGCCAGCAAAGGAGGCCGAGCTCACGCTGCCAGAGTCCAAAGCCCTGGAATCCTAGAGTATATTTTGCTACAAATGACAGCTATATATATATATAAATTGAACTATTTGTGAATGTTATACCAAATTCGACAGTTTAACTATTAGCTCAATAAGACATCCTGATGCGAGCTTACAAACTTCTCAGTCATAGTCATATAAGAATGTAAAACGCATTTCAAATGGTCCAAATAAGCACAAGATGCAAATTCAAATAGCTCTCGAAACCAAAAGAATCACAGAGAGAGAGGCAGCAGATATATATATATATATATATAAATATATATCTAGATTTAAATTAATGTAGTCAACAATATTTGGATGTTTGCTCAAAGGGTTTTTGTTAACTATATTCCTTAGTTAATGCTGATGTCCTTGCAAAGGCTTTACAAAATGTACAAATACACAATAAACTATAACTAAAACCATAAACTATGTAACTTGGCTAAGTGTTGCTTGAGCTCAAGCAGATTGTTATCTGATCACAATTGTCGATCCATGAACGGTTGCCATTTCGTTATAAACTTAACTTTTTATAGACAAGCTATTATTTTGGCTAAGCAAAACAATAATCAGGCCAATTAGTATGCGTGTGTCGTCGTAGCCAATAAATTTGCGTATAGACCAAAACAATTTGCTGTGAGCCAACAGCTGATTGATGCTGCCTACACACACACACATATAAATATATATATGTATATAATACACATGCACAAAGAGCCCGCTCTATGATAGCAAAAACTCTCTCGCTCTCCGGCTCACTGTGATGCCTCCCAACAGCTGATGGCAGAGATCGGCGATGCCGCCAAAAAAGAATTAACACAAAAAATATGTCAGCGTTTCGCATTTGCGCCTCATTTGAACTTCAAACGCGAGAAAAGTAGCACAGGCCGCGCGAGAGATACGGATGCCGCGCAGTGATTAAACAAAGTCAGCGCCGCCAGATCTAGAACATATGTATATGGAAATGTACTGTTATCTGTTTAGAAATATATAGACAAATCGGCTCAAATCGGCTCAAATCTGGTGTAATTCGCCAACCCAAAACAGAAGTCATGTGCGCGCTGTGCGATTCGTTAAACGGCGGCAAGTTTACACGCGTTTTTACCTGAGCTACCTGTGCCCGTGACTTCACCGTGTGGCAATGAGCGATCGAAGCACATTTATTAATGAAAATTCCGTTGCGTTTACTCTGCTGCTGTTCTTGGCTATTTTTGGCAGGTATAAATAAAAGAAGAAGTATCTCTCTGTTTATGAAAAGTGAGCGTGTTTACACGGCGTATGCGCAATGCCTCGTGTATACCTTATAGTACAAAATCATATGAAAATCCGTGCGCTGTGACCTTTGCCTGCGCCCGTGTCAATATTTAACTCTTTCATAAATCAAACTGCTTACATTTTTTTCTTTATCAACTCCAAGCGGCTTATCGTGAAAGCTGTTTTATATGTATTTAACCAGAATACGAGTACGCGCAGATAAAGCTGTATAAATATATAAATATATGTATATTTGCGTATGGCTATATATGGCTTAAGCCTATCTAAGAGGCATTCTGACGCTTTCAGTTAGCTGAATTGATTTATTAAATATTTATCAATGAACTTTATTATCTATTTATTACGCATATATAGAATATATTCTATTTTAATGCTTATCATAATTCCAGGAATTTGTCTTCTTCAGTTTTCATTAATAAAATTTTTAATACTATGTATATACATATATCGAGAACTTATACATATATTTATTTAAATAAATTCTTATCATAGTTCTAGGAAGTTTGTCTCTAAGAATTTTTCTTATTTTAATTTTAGGCAAATCAGCTTTATTTATATAACAAATGTTCACGTGTTTAAAAAGTGTGCCAACTGTCGATATGATTGTCAACGCATAAACTAGACTAGCTTCTCTCTCACCCTCTCTCTCTCTCTCTCTCTCCCTCTCTCTCTTTCTCGCTCATATATCATTCACACACAGAGCTTAGCTTACACACAATCTCTTCATCTTGTATTTCTGAATTATAAAATTTTAAATAATTTTTTATTATTTCTTTTTTTATTCATTATAAATTTGGTGAATCTAAAACTGGTCTGTTAACTACTTATATGCTTAAAAAGCTTTTCATTTTAATGGCTTTCTGGATTTCTGTGTAACACAAAAATCCCATTTATCTTACCAGAACTAAATGAGTTTATTTTTTGACGTTTCTCTCTTGGAATTCTGTAGTAAAAAGACCTCGTAATGTTCGTAATTTCCACTATCTCGCTTCCGTGCGAGCTGCCACAGTAGATAATGGATCCAGAGATCCGTTCGCTCTGCTTTTGCACAGTTGAAGTTGATTCGAGCTATATGCTTAAATTATCTTAGCGCTGGGTCTATTTAAAGACCACGAAAATAAAACTTCAACACATGACAGACAGATAAATATCATCTGATATACACGTAACTATATTTACTTACATTCTACCATTAAATTAATATACCCTGGAATTGGTAGTGTAGAGAGAGAGAGAGTATTGTTGGTGAAGAGGAGTCTAGTTGTCTTTTTAACATTGAATTGGGTTTGTGTAATGCTCCAATTGAGGGTCGCAATGCTGACTGCAATGCTGACTGTTGTATGCCATATTCAAGTACAGGGAACGATATAATGGAGTATATCTCTTGACAATATTCATTTATCTTTCTCTGCAGCTCGAGCTGTTCTAGATCATTTTATCATATATCTATCTATATATGATATATTTATATATATTCATATCAGAAAGAGACAGAGATATATCTAAATTCAACTGTTTTCGTGCTCCTCTTCAATTGCTATAAATTCAACTTGAGTCACTAATCCCAGCCCCGAGAACGCCCTCGTCATTTCACAAAATATTCTTGACTTGTCTTTAGTTGAGGCTTAGCATGTAGAGTATGTCGAACTCTTGCTAACAAGCGAAGTCGTTAAACTGAGAACCAATTGAAAGTCGATGCGTGACCAATTTCCAAGTGGATTTCATTGCGATGGGCAAAATGATAAACAAGTTTCGAGTGTCTGCTGCGTAATGAGGAAGCAAAAGAATTTTATATATATTCCAAATGGAACAATATTCAAGATGTTGACGAAAAAGTCAACAATCATTAAATTAATTTTAAATAATAATAAATTCAAGCACTTAACTGACCTAGATCTTGCCAGCAAGCATACAAATAATAATAATAGAAATAAAACAATTATTTAGAATTTATTTTAATAATATTTTAATTGAACGAATCGAAGAGCACGAAACGCAGTTCAATTGAAGTCGATTGAGAATTGAATTGTGCAAGGTTTTAATTGAGAGAGCAAATATATGTACATATATCTATAATTTTTACAGATTTGTTATGAATATGGGAAGAGAGGCAGAATGAAAAAAATGTAGAAGAAAAAAGCATGACTAATTATATAATTAAATTATTAAAAAGTTATTAGCGCTGCTGAACAAATTTTTTGCTTGAGCTTTGGCATAACATTTATTTAAAATTGGACTTGCCTGGCACTCAATAAGGTTCAAGATAAATATAATATAAGAAATTATAAAAAATTATATAGTTGCAAAAAATATATGTAAAAAATCCCCCAAGACTATAAAAGTGAAAAAAAATATATTGTTGCTTAATAATTCGAGCTGCAAATTAGTTTAACGCTTGCTTGAGCTGCAGCTGGATTTACTTCTATTAAATTCTGTTTTAATCTGCTTTGAATATACCAAAAATATAAATATTGCCGTAAATTCTAGGTTCTTAGACAAATTCTTACAATTTTAATTATTTTTGCAGACTTTTGCCAATTTATAGCCAATTTATAGTTTTAGTCTGGCACTAAGAACTCTTAAAACATTTGCGCAAATATTGGGAGTTAACGCTTTTTTTTTGGCCAAGCAAATATTTTCGTCAATTTGAAATTTGTGTTTTCTTCCTCTACTATTTGTTGTCGTTTGTATATTATTAATTTTAACACTTGCCCACAAGCCAGCGCGATAAAAAGTTGCTAATTGCAACTAAACAATTTTCTAAGGCCAGCAACAGCTGGAAGCCAGCGCTGAAATTGTAAATGCAAAACATTTCAAATGGAATATATATGCTTTTTTTTTGGGTAATATTAAAAAAATATATAACATACATTATAGAGTAAATTCTATGGAAAAGTAGAGCTGATGCTCAGATAAAAGCAAATATAGAGAGTATGCCTTATGTATAACTTAAAAAGGCAAAGAAAATTTGTGTAAATATAATTTAGTTTTTATATTTTTATTTTTTTTATATTAATTTTATTTCTTTATTTTATTTATATAAATATTTATTTTTTTAGTTTATACATTTTAAATTGTATAATATCTTTGTTGTTATATTACATATTTTTTGTTTTATTATATTTAAAAAAATATATAATAATATACAATATTTATAATTTTTTTTTTTTTTCTATTTTTTATTTTTTATTTTATTATTTTTTTCTATTATTATTTATATTATATTTTAATTACCCGACTTGTTGTTATACAACTCTCGGCATTTGGTGTCACTTGTGCATTGTCTATATATATATAATATATATATGTGTCACAAGTAGATCTGGCCATGTGCTAAGTGGCCACAGTCTGTATCAATATCGAGTCACGCTAATGTATAAAGCAAATTAGGGCCTCAGCATGTTGGCTCTTACATTTAGTGGCAGTCGACAACAGCACAAAGTGTTTAAGCATATTTAGTCGCACACTTGCCATATATAGAGATATCTTTCATCTTTAACTGATTCATGTACGAGTACCTGTACTATATGTATCTGTATAAGTATATACGAAAATATAAATAGACAAATACCTCAACTTATATCTAAGATTTTGTACCTTAATCTATAAACATTTTCTTAAATATATATATATACCCTTTCTTTTGCCTATCTAACGGGTATATAGTACATATAATGGAAGTGGAATATTTGGGAATCGATTGAACTATATATAGTAATGTTTATGATCTAATATTAAAGCTCTTCCGAGATAATAGTATATATATATAGAGAATATCTAGGTACATTGGGTATTTCGGGTATATAGGTTATCTGTGTTAATTAAACAAATTTGTTTATGCGCCCGACTACTGCGTATCATAAGCTAATAAAACAAAATGAAAGCCAGTCACACGCTTTACGACCAGCCGAGCCTTGTCAGGGCTCCAGACAGAGGCAAGCGAATGTATTTTGGTCTGAGGTTTTGGCATATCAACAATTATCACCTAAGAGAGGTCTATAAATAGACCCAACTGCAAACATCGTCGTATCTACTGCGCATATTAGCTTTAATTTTGGCTTCTCTCCGACAGGTTTTGTGGCGTCGCGGATGCTCAAGATGACAACGTCACGCTGACAACCACCGCAGCTAATATACCCGCCCTGATACCCAGCCAGAGCTGCGGCAACTGGACGACAGCGCCAGAGGCGGCGGATGGCAACTGCACGCGGCTCACGCGCAACGGCCTGATCCGATGCTATGGCGGCATGAACAATCTGGCGGCATTGAAGTAAGGATAATATTAAAAGGAAATTATAGATAAATTTGATATATATTCTTGATTATCTTCACTTCTAGCTCGAAGCTGGGCAAAGCTTTGCCAGCCCAACAGATGCTCTTGTGCGGCTGGCCCAGGGAGTCCTTCAATCCCCTGCGAGAACTGCAAAAGTTTTCGCAGCTGCGCTCCCTGACCATCGAGTACAGCGGCTTCACAGAGTTCAATATTGACTTTCCGGATATGTATCATCTGCAGGTGCTTAGCCATACATATATCAACTGTGTAGATCTGAGATTAATTTAGTTTGCCTTGGCAGGCCATAAACATCTCCTGGACGAATCTCTCGTACATTTCGGCGCGCACGTTTAAGCGCTTACACGCCCTGGAGATTCTAGATCTGCGCTGGAATCAGCTCATACAATTGGATGGGCCGCTGATGCTGCCGCACTCCTTTCAGCAGCTCTACCTGGCGGGCAATCCTTGGAACTGCACGCGCAACTTCAAGTGGCTGCTGCTGCAGCCGGAGAAGGGTCGCCTGGTGGCCGATCGCGAGGAGCTCATCTGCACGGATCGCAAGTACAAGGAGCGACAAATGCTGCTGGTCATGCACTACAAGGTGGTGAGTAGAGATTACGTATACGTAATGTACCGCGAATGACTAGCTTACGTATACGTAATATTTGAATACAATTGCCTAGATATACGTATACGTAATATGGGGATATAAATGCCTAGAATACGTATACGTAATATTGGGATAATATTGCCTAGATTGCGTATACGTATTATTGGTATATAAATGCATTACGTATACGTCATACTAAGATTTATTGCATACATAAATTACGTATACGTTATATGATTAAATTGTTATTATTAAAAATATAAAAAAAGCCCAATTCGTCAACCATTCACTGAGAAGCCTAGCTTGGCTCATAGTATATGAACTAAGTACTAAACTAGCCAAAGCTCAAACCTTCATGTGGTCTCAATCTATCCAGTAAGCATATAAAAATGCTGATAGTTTTCTATCAAAATCTTGTCACACTTTCCTGACTATTTTCACTACTATTCTAGCTTAAATACCTGTCTCCAAGTAGTTAACCTAGTCATCATTTTCAGGTCCTGCGCCGAGAGTGTCAATCGCATCCGGATCTGCTGAACTGCACCTGTCTGATGCATCACATCATACCCAAGTCCTACATTCCACTCTACACAGTCAACTGCTCGCATCTGCAGTTCCACACTCTGCCCGCCTATTTGCCAGAGAATACAACCACCTTGTATATAAATAATAATCAGGTGAGCAAAGTTAGTCGCTAACTCTAATAATCATTTACTAAGCCACAATCCCTTCCAGATCAGTGATATTAATCCTCTGCGAGACAATCCGCACTATCAGCATGTGGTGGACGTGCAGCTGGAGAACAACTGGATCTCAAACATTGACGTGCTGGAGGACACCGCGTGGCTGCAAAACTTTCGCCTGTTCAACCTGCAGGGCAATCAGCTGCGCAAGCTGCAGGTGTACGCGATGGACAATGCCCTCAATGACAACGAGAATGCGAATCTCTTGCTGATCAGCAAGAATCCCTGGCACTGCACCTGCAAGTTTGGCATGCGACTGCGCGAGTTCCTCACCAAGTACAAGGACATCGTGAGGGACGCCTGGAACGTCACCTGCACCTACATGCAGGGCGACGAGCTGCGCCTGGCCAAGGTCTTGACCCTCACTCGGTACGATATGTGCAACATCAGCGCTGACGATGATATGCGCATCCATCCCATTGACTGGCTCAACTGCGTCCTGGCCAGCCTCATCATCATCATTCTCGGCAAGCTGGCGTACGACTATTATTTCTACAAATATCACGGCCGGGTGCCGTGGATCGTGTTGAAGATGCCGTAGGCAGGCCAACAGAGGCAGAGGCAGAGCGTAGGTGGGGCAACTGTTCGATATGTGACAAATGTGCTACATATTTTGGTTTTATAGCTTATATAGTATAGCCAGATTCTCCGTTAGTGTACGCTTTTAGCTTGTATTATTAGTTCAAAGTATTTTGCTAGCCAAAATAAGATTCAAGCGCGACAGATAATCCCCATCTGGATGGGTACTTAATTTCTTATTAAAATAGAAAACTGAAACGTATAGTAGAATTATTATATAAATTGTATTAGAATAATTCAGTTAAGCTTCATAATTCACATGAGCAAAGCTTCAAAAATCTATTTTTATTAATATTAATTGCATTTTTAAAGAAAATTTAGGAAATTTTTCCTTGTAGTATTAAAATTATATTTTAAAAATATATATAAACCTTCTATTTTTTATGTATTTATCTGAAAATTTACATTCTCTTTTGTAATTTATTTCAAATGTATTTTGATTGTGGATAAAAAAAGTATTCGCCTTTCCTATGAATGTATTTTGCTTAGTTAAAATTATATAATTAAAGAAATAAAAGTTGTCAACTATAAAAATATATAATAAAAATATATATTTAAAATATGAAGTATTTTAAAGACTTCTTAATATATTTTTAGCATTTACAGAAACATTGCCTATCAGTCATTTTAGTTGTAAATAAAAAATATTACTTTTTATAAACAATTCCATAGAAAATACATAAATATTTATAAATATATAAATAAATATAAATTCATAAATAATTTTTATATAACTATATAAATTTAAAAAAAATATATTTTTTATAATTAATTTAATACAGTCCATAGTTTATAGTATATAGGATCATAAGTTTATAAGCACATACACAAAAAGTACCCTAAAAAATAAAATATAGTGATATAAAAAAATTATATTATTTAAATAAAATAAAATAATTTTTATTTAAATAAAATAAATTAATTAAAAAAATTTTAATTAAATTTTTATATTATTTAAATAATTTTATTTTAATTTTTTTTTTAATAAAGTAAAATTAAATTAAAAAAAGAAAAAGATAATAAACAATTTTGAAATAATTTAAAAAAATACGTACATAATACATAAGCCTAATTAAAATAGATGTATAAATATATGCCTTAGAAATTTTATGAAGCTAATATGTAATTTATTTAATACGTATTTTAAAGTCGACCAATCACAATAATATACATATGTATTATATACTTATAGATGGCTGCTTACACATTTCACAGTCAACTTCTAATACCCTCCATAAATGCCGTGATTATCGCATTCCCAGCGGTCCTATCAACAACCCATTTAAAAACCAATTCAGCAACACTTAGCCAACTCCAACTCAGTCACAACTCGAACCTTGTGCAGCATGGAACTGCTCTCAATTGCGGTGGGCTTGGGTCGAGCGATCGGCTTGTGCAACCTGCGCTATGATTCAGCTCGAAATCGCTTCGACTTCGATCATGGGCCGATGCTCGTTTACTGTATGCTCTTGAACCTGCTCTATCTGGTGGCCATGCCCTTGAGCTTTATTGTAATGGTGCAGAGTTACTTCCTGTGCCAGGGCATGGACATCTTGTCGATGGCTTTCACCAGCGTCTCCCTGGCCATGTCCTTTTCGGTGTATCAGATCCTGGGCAGAATCTGGTTGCGACGCCAGCGCATCCGACGCATCTGCAATGGCTACCTGCGACTGATGGAGCGATTCGAGCAGTACAACACGAACTACAGCTATTGGCGACGTCACTTCTGGAAACTGCTAATCATCCACACGCGCTTCGTCGTGTTGTTGAATCAGATGTTCGGCCCAAGCAGCGCGATGATGTGCGGCGACGATGATGAGGTCCCGACGGCAGCACCGCTCATCTACCTGGTGCTCTCAGTGACTTGGGTGATGATGGAGCTGGTGGTTTACTGCACGGACAGCTTGGCGCATTTTTTGCTGGGCAGCAGCAATCGGCTGCTTGAGTGTCTGTCGCAGGAGGCAGTGGAACTGACACAGGATCTGCGCTGGCTGCCTCCATCTCACGGCCGCCATCGCCTTGTCTATCAGCGTCAGCTACTGGTTGCCTGGCAGCGGCTCTGGAACAGCTGTCGGCAGTTGGAGAACCTGCTCCACGAGCTGCTCAAAATCTTTCAGGGGCAAATGCTGCTCAATGTCTGCACGAACTACCTGGCTGAGGTTGCCATGTTCTTCAATATGGTTATTCTCATTGCCGATGCGGAGTTTATTAGCCTCTGGCGCTGTTATTTCTACTCCGCACTCTGTATATTATACTACCTTGACATTTTGATGTACTTCTCGATATTCAGTGCAAATCAAGTGCAGTGGAAATGTTTGGCTGTCAGTATACAGCAGCTGTGGCTCGCCCTCAAAGCTATTCAGCTGGATGGAAAAGAGGATAAGCACTATGTGGCTCTGCAGCGTCAGGTAAGAATGGGAAAGAGAGAGAGAGAGAGAGAGAGTTATTACAACTTCATAATGCTCTCTGACGGCGTACTCTGTGCTGATTGGCTGTCTACCAATGAGAGAGCATGAGCTTGTTCTATTCTGTTTCAGACTGTTCCATTTCGTTCCGTTTCGCCAAAGCTGCAGGGCTCTTAGTGCAGCACAGCGCAGAATTAGATAAAGTAAAAGGCAATTGGATGGGAGGCAATTGCTGCGTGCAGCGTGTGTGTGTATTGGTATAGGCTCAGTGGATCACTGGATCAGTGGAACTGTGCCAAAGGAAACGTCAGTCTGCAATTGGAGCTTGTTGCGAGCAGTTGTGAGGGAAGTAAATGGCTGGCTCGTGGTGACAGTAATTGAGAGTAATTATCGTAGAGAGAGAGAGAGAGAGAGAGAGAAAGAGAAACTGGCATTTTCTATTCTGTAGCGATCTGTGCCAATGCCTTTCGTTTCCGAGCAGGAGAATGAGTGGAAGTGCGAGTGAGGCAATTGCCAAAAAGTGTATATGTGTGCGTTTGTATAGGCTCAGTGGATCACTGGAATTGTGGGCAATGTCAGTCTGCAAGCAGATCTCGTTGCGAGCAGTAGTGATGGAGGGAATGAAGCTCTTTTTATAAAATATAAAATTCTTTACAGATAGTAACATTATATATATATATATAAAATCTAACATACAAATCAAATTCCATTCAATATTCATTAATTTAACTCTCTTTCACAGGTGGAATTCGCTATAATTAATATCAATCGCAAGCTGCAGCCTCAGCCTAGGAGAATACGAAAGCTGCAAATTTACGGCTTATTCGACTTGAACAAAGAATTTTGGATCTCGATGAGCGCCTCCATCGGCATAAATGTTCTCATTCTGTGGCAGTTGGCTTATAAGAACTATTATTAAGGCCATTCGTTTAAAAGCTTCGAGCCCAACTAGTTCTGCAGAGCTTGCCGCTTATTTGGTGTAGCAAAGGCAGAAAGTATTTTTTCTCTCTATTGATTGAACTATAATAACTTTGATTTTAAAGCATATAGGGTCATAATATAATTTTAAGACTCTAGCTATAAAGATGAACTAGATAGAATTTTATAACTAAGTAACGATAATGGTTTTTAATCGATAACATTGAAGCTATGATAAATACGGATAAATTTTATGAATCTTAAATGTAATTTATTTAAAACGTATTTTAAATGCCGTGATTATCGCATTCCCAGCGGTCCCATCAACAACCCATTTAAAAACCAACTCAATAACCTTTACTCAGCACCAACTCAGTCACAACTCGAACCTTGTGCAGCATGGAACTGCTCTCAATTGCGGTGGGCTTGGGTCGAGCGATCGGTTTGTGCAACCTGCGCTATGATTCAGCTCGAAATCGCTTCGACTTCGATCATGGGCCGATGCTCGTTTACTGTATGCTCTTGAACCTGATCTATTTGGTGGCCGCGCCCTGGAGCTTTGTCGTCATGCTGCAGAGTTACTTCCTGTGCCAGGGCATGGACATCTTGTCGATGGCTTTCACCAGCGTCTCTTTGGCCATGTCCTGTTCGCTGTATCAGATCCTGGGCAGCATCTGGCTGCGACGACAGCGCATCCGACGCATCTGCAACGGATACCTGCGACTGATGGAGCGATTCGAGCAGTACAACACGAACTACAGCTATTGGCGGCGTCACTTCTGGAAGCTCCTGATCAGCATCACGCGCTTCGTCGTGGTGTTCAATCAGCTGTTCGGCCCTAGCAGCGCGATGATGTGCGGCGATGATGATGAGGTCCCGACGGCAGCGCCGCTCATCTACCTGGTGCTCTCAGTGACTGTGGTGATGATGGAGCTGGTGGTCTACTGCACGGACAACGTGGGGCACTTTGTGCTGGGCAGCAGCAATCGGCTGCTTGAGTGCCTATCGGAGGAGGCATTGGAGCTGACACAGGATCTGCGCTGGCTGCCTCCATCTCACGGCCGCCATCGCCTTGTCTATCAGCGTCAGCTGCTGGCTGCCTGGCAGCGGCTTTGGAACAGCTGTCAAAAGCTGGAAGGATTGCTCCACGAGCTGCTCAAACTCTTTCAGGCGCAAATGCTGCTTAATGTCTTCGCGAACTACCTGGCTGAGATTTCCATGTTCTTTAATATGATTATTCTCATTGCTGATGCGGAGTTTATTAGCCTCTGGCGCTGTTATTTCTACTCCGCACTCTGTATATTATATCATCTTGACATTTTGATGCACTTCTCGATATTCAGCGCAAATCAGGAGCAGTGGAAATGTTTGGCTGTCAGTATACAGCAGCTGTGGCTCGCCCTCAAAGCTGTTCAGCTGGATGAAAGAGAGGATAAGCACTATGTGGCTCTGCAGCGTCAGGTAAGAATGGTAAAGAGAGAGAGAGAGAGATAGAGTCATGTAGTAATGGAGTAATCCATGAGAATGCTCTCTGAAAGCGTACTATGTGCTGATTGGCTGTCTATTATTGAGAGAGCAAGAGCTTGTTCTATTCTGTTTCAGTCTGTTCCATTTCGATCCATTCCGCCGAAGGTGCATTGAACAGTTGAAGCAAAAGGCAATTGTTGCGTGCAGCATGTGTGTGTATTGGTATAGGCTCAGTGGATCACTGGATCAGTGGAACTGTGCCAAGGGAACGTCAGTCTGCAATAGGAGCTCGTTTATGAGAGAGAGAGAGACAGAGAGGGAGAGAGCATAAATGTACATTTTCTATTCCGTTGCGGTCTGTGCCAATGCCTTTCGTTTCCGAGCAGGAGAATGAGTGGAAGTGCGAGCGAAAGTGTAAGGCAATTGCCGAAAAGTGTAAATGTGTGCGTTTGTATAGGCTCAGTGGATCACTGGAATTGTGGGCAATGTCAGTCTGCAAGCAGATCTCGTTGCGAGCAGTAGTGATGGAGGGAATGAAGCTCTTTTTATAAAATATAAAATTCTTTACAGATAGTAACATTATATATAAAATCTAACATACAAATCAAATTCCATTCAATATTCATTAATTTAACTCTCTTTCACAGGTGGAATTCGCTATAATTAATATCAATCGCAAGCTGCAGCCTCAGCCTAGGAGAATACGAAAGCTGCAAATTTACGGCTTATTCGATATTAACAAAGAATTTTGGAACTCGATGAACGCCTCCATCGGCGTAAATGTGCTCATTCTGTGGCAGTTGGCTTATAAGAACTATTATTAAAGCAATTCGTTTCACTCGCATTTATATTTAGAAGCTATTTGAAAGCTTCAAAGCCCAAATAGTTATGCAGAGCTTTTAATGCGCGTTGTTAATGGCAAAAAGCTCTGTGTGAAGTGTCAACTAAAAGCCTGGCGACACTAAAAGCAATTGTTTTGTTCTTTGGTCATCATTTCCCAGTATTTAAGTGCTATGAAAATGGGTTAAACGCTAAGCATGCTAAATGGATTTAAATATATACATACATATATATGTGTATATATTCTTATTTTTTTATATTTTTTTAAATTTAAGCTGGAACAACGGAGTATGGAAAAAACTAAGTTAAGATGAAGCTTTACTCTCTGTTACTCAATATTATGTACATATATGATACATTATAATTAATTTAATTTTTTAAATGAATAGTAAATTCCTAATAAAATTGCTCTGTTCAAGTCTCTAGAATACTCAACCATAACATCACGGCATCTACATTTCAAAGTCCTAACAGATTGACACAAGTTTCTATAAGGCTTACTGCTGACATCCTCTTCGGCGAGACCCCAATCGCCGTTTGATTGGTGTAGCAAAGGCAGAAAGTATTTTTTTTATGTATTGATTGAACTATAATAACCTGGATTTGAGTCTAATGACCTACTCCGCAAATAGAACTATAATCATATATGTTTGAATATACAGCTTGAAGCTAGAGTAACGGAAAGTTAATTAGTGTCAATTGGCGAATGGAATTCGAAAAGGAAATTTAGTAAAAATAAATATATATTATATATGCATAAATTTATATTTAATGAATAAAATGAAATGAATTTAAATGAAGAAAAATGAAGATTTTTTTAAAGAATTTTTGTATAGATGAAATGGAATATGAATATGATGATAAAATATAGAAAATTATTAAATTAAAAAAAAAAATAAAACATAAAAGAAATAAATATATATTTATAAAACAGAGATAGCAAGGCAATAATGCATATTGATAAAAAAAATACTATATCTATCAGAATTTTAAATTAATATATATAATTATTTATACTTATTTTTTATATATTTTTATTAATATATTATTCTACATTTTCATATTTCTAAATGACAGCTAAGATGGGATTCTTAAATAACTCGTCCGCTTATATAATTTATTTTATTAATAATAGCAATATAATAAAAATAAATATAATTCTTTTTCTAGTTCTTCTGATTAAAGAAGCTATCATATTTCAGGCCCTGCTCATGGCGGCGCCTTAGATCGAACTGCATGAGGACAATGACATGGGTCAGCACGGCGGCCATGTAGCTCAGGCAGGCAGGCTTATCAAGGACCACGCAGTTGCATATCCTGTAGACGAGGCGATTGTTGCGCAAATGCTGGCCAAAGAGCTCCAGCTGGAAGTATATATTTATTAAATATTTATAAAGCTTATAAATCGAATATCTGAAGAAACCTCCATTTTGGCCTCTGGGCTCAGTCGCCGTAGATCGTTGAACTGACGCAGCAGCAGAGCCGAGTCGTTGCAGGAGTTCAAGGCATTATCCACCAGATTCATGAGCAGCACTGAGCTGAATATGTTGAAGAACACCAGAGCATCGCCAATGATGATGCCCACGTAGTTTGACTTGATGGTCTGATTGACGAACTGAACGGCGTGGTAGAAGATGAGCACGTTCGTCGCGAACATGTTGAGAAAGAGGCTGGCGTTGGCCAGGTCGTAGCTGCCGAAGGCGCGTTTGGCCAGCAAGAGCCATTGCCTGTGTATTTGAGCCACTCGTCGCAGATCTGTCTCCGAGCAGCGCGATCTGCTGAGCACCTGCAGCGCCAGCTGAACAGCCCGAAACTGATGGCTGAGCAGCAGCAGCAGCGTCATGAAGGCCACTTGCTGCGTCGACAGCATCAGCATTGAGGCAATGCGGAAGAAGAAATCCCACGGATTGGAGTCAGTGCGAAGTCGGAACTGCATTAGGAGCGAGAAGAAGGTCATGGCGTAATTAACGCACAGCATCCGCAGCATTTGTCCGGCCAATTCCAGTTGCAGTCGCTCCAGGGATTTCGCGCCATTAACTCGGCGCAGGGTTGGCCAGTGGGCGCGCCAGCGGTGCAGGAACTCGCCGCAGAGCTGAGTCAGCCGGCGGCGCTGCAGCCAAACAGCTCCGTAGCAGCTGAGCACGACGACGACGCGCAAGGACAGCATCAGCATATGGGCCCACTGGAGGACGACATTGTGACTCATGTAGCTGCCAAAGAGGCCGTTGGCTAACATATACAGAGTCTCCAGCAGAAGCAGCAAGGCGGGCCATACGCTGTAGATCAGATATACGGCGGACCCATTGCCGAGGTGCACTGTGGTGGGCAGCAGTCCGCAGATGAGCATCTGGTAGTAGCTGACGTAGAGCAGCAGGCGCAGCCGGCGATGCAACATGTTTCGACTTGCGGCCAAGACTAATTGACTCCAAAAGCAGTCGACAGAGCTGCGGCTGCTATAGCTGGAAATTAATTAGCCAAATGCGCCCAGAGGCATACTTCAGTGGGGCATATGCACGTGGCTGATTGACTGATTGATCAAGCTGATCAAATCATGCTTTGGATTATGTTTGGCTAGCCAAACATGGAGTGGATGGGTTAGGAATAGGCATTATGGATTCATAGATAACTAGTACAGCATATCTATATATATATATATATACATATAATCTATATACATTATATACATACCACAATGGCCCACCCTATCCACTGCCTAACAGCGCGTTCATTTGCATAAAGCTATTAAATATTAAGCGATATTTATCAAACGCGCGCTCTCATTGCTAGCAAAAGTAATTGCCTTTGCATAAAGGTGGGCAATGCGAAGCAAAAGTTGGGCCTGTCATCAGTTTAAAATTAGACAATGAAGTCGGGTGGGTAATAGTCATGCGGAAATATCAATATAAATTATAGATATAGATATATATAAACTATAGAAAAAGCAGTCGACAGAGAGAGCTAGAGAGACGGAGAGAAAGAGCTAAAGCTTGAGCTGGAAATGTATATAATAATAATAAATGAATAATAATATAATATAATAATATATTATAGATTTATTCATGTATTAACCATGACCCTTATCAATGGCACTTAGTTGACCTATATATTCTTGGTAATACAATGCCCTGGATATAGACCTAGCGCAGCTATAAGCCCTGAAATGGCCTCAAATATGTATGATTCAATTTTCAGCTTTTTTTTTTAGCCTTTTTTTGACAGCTCAAATTCAGCAATTGTCTAGACTTCTACAAATCCAAATATTGCCAAGATAGGTCATAAGTTCCATTATATTAGAATTTCTCATTCGATATTTCATTGCATAGTGTAAGGGAGGAGCGGCTACAGCTGTTGGTAGACCCAATATGTAATAGAAATTTTTCGAAAATACCAGGCGAATAGAAATGAGCAGTAGGTATAAAAATGTTAGTTAAAATGTGTTTAACATGGCACTGTTAATGCACTGTTAGCTAACATAACTTAAGATAGGCAACGACATTTTTTTATTTATTTAAATGTTTTCCATTGTTGACTATATTTTATTTCATTATTATGGTATATTCTGCCTAATTCCAACTAGCTTTAAGTTGCCTCCACCCCGACAAAGGCGACTGTATTGATCTGGCTAACAGCTTGGCTGCTAATTGATGTTTTTGCTGGCTAATTGAATCAAATATTATGCGAGTAGTGTCAACTCAATCTGGTCTAGCTGTGGATGCTCTGCAGCTATCGCATTTCATATGTAGCTGGAGCCAACCCTTTCATTGGGCCAAAACAAAATATCTCAGCTGCTTTTTGTATTAATTCCAATTATCCGCACGACAGGGGAATTTTCATTTGGATTGATAGGATTTTGGGTCATTATGCGCTCTGAACGGCTGTCTGTCTGTCTGCTTGACTAGCTGTCTCTGGCTGCCTCTCTGTGGGTCTACAATCAATATCCGCCAGCCATTTGTTGCCATCAACTTTGCTCTAATACCCTGCATGGCTGAAGGGGTTAGCAAAGGGTTGATAAATGCCGCGAAATAGGTGAATGATGGCTGGATTGACGAAGATAGAGCAACAATAATTTAAAGAAAATAGCGCAATAAACAGCCCTGAGTGCTTCATAATAATATTCATTTAAAAAAAATTAATAAAATAAATAAAAAAAATAAAAAATATGTTAAAAAACCATTTTTAAAATATAGAAAATATAATAATAATATAAATTATATATTTTATTTGTTATTATTATTTTCTATTATATTTTACATTTTAAAAATAAAATTATTAATAAAAGTAAGAAAAAAATCTATTATAATTTTTTTTTTTAAATATATAAAATATAATAAAAAAAAATATAATATATAAAATATATACATTAAAATTTTTTTATTTTTAAAAAATAGTTTTAAAAATATATATAAAATATAATATAATTTATAATTATATATTTTATTTATTATTATTATTATTGTTATTATTATTACTATTTTTATTATTATTTTTTTATTATATTTTACATTTAACAATTTTCTTTATATATTTTAAATATATTTTTTATATTTAAAATATAAATATAAATATATTTATATATTTAAAATACATTTTTCTTATATTTCTGTATTTTTATTATTTTTATTTTTTTTTTTTATTTTTTTAAATAAATATTTCTTTATTTTTCTTAATTTTTTTGTTAATTATTAAAAAAAGGAAATTCTTTGGCTGCCACCTTTGCTTCACTTCTGCTTACTTAACATCTAGTAGACATTTTCTCCTTTCACTTTCCCTATATATTTTCCTTAGGGTAGCTCTGCTCCATCTAAACATGAGTTTGCTTCATTGTTCCGCCTGCAGCTGATGTGAGTAAAATTGTATTGATTGGAAAGTTTGGGCTATGACAGGAGGCTGCTAGGCCAACACGAGAGCAATAAGATTTCGTCTCAAAACTAATTAGTAACTGGCATAGTTGAGCATCCTTTGGGAGGCCTCGCTCCACTTCCGCCCTGGGGCAAGCCATTAGCTGAACTAAAATTATGGAAAAATGCTAATAGCTGCGGCCTCTCACCAAATGGCATCTCGATTCGGCTTTAATGCAGTTAATTTATTGTGCTGCTGCTCGGGCTGCGGCTCTGGCTGTGGCTCTGGCTCTGGCTGCATGTGGAAGTTTTGCTCAACGAGCCTTTTAAATTGACATGAAGAAGTTGCGCTGGCCGGCATCAACACCACAGGAAAGTGGGTCAAGTGGTTTTCAACACTTAAATAAACTCCTCTGCATTGGCACGGGCCACACAGAATGCTGGACAGCCGCAGTTTCTTTGCCATTTCGTTTTTCTGGGTCAGCGTCGACTCGTCCTCAGCGTCGACTCGTCCTCGTCCTCAGCGTCGTCCTCGTCGACATCGCATAAATATAAATTGTATTGTTTCGAAAAGTTTTTCCAGTTGAGTTTCGCGGCTAACGGAAAAAGTAGTTAAAGTTTTGTTTTCGCCCCTAGTTTATTGCGTGATTTCCTTTTGCAATGACTCAACCCAGCCAGGAGTCGCTCTAGCTCCCGCTTTAAGCAGGACAATTGCCAGCTTAAAGGTGGTAAAACATTTCGCCCAATGATTTACAGCCGCCGTTAGTGCATTTGTGGCTTCGCTTCTTTATTTATTTAGTTTTAACAAGTTTTGGCATAGTTTCTCAACATTCCCATACCTTCTTGGCCTGGCCCGAGTGCAGTTAACACTTGTTTCGACTCGCAAGAAATTGTTTATGAACTAACTATTTTTGGTTGGTTGTTTTTTGTTGATATTTGAATTTGCCTGAAATGAAAGCTAAGCTGAGACAGCTTAAGAGTTTTTTTTTAGTGCAAGAGAATCTTTGAAATCCCTAATAATTATTGAAACTTTGCCAAAGAAATTTGACCTCTCCACAATACAAGATATAAATCTTCACAGACCAAAGCTCTTGCTATATGCAAGAGAAATAAATGTTAAATATCCAAATAAATAAATAAATATAAAATACAATATATATATATTATAATAATATAATATATCATGAAACATTTCAGATTCTTGTAGTTTTCTTGAGCTACATAAAATGATATTTATTTGTAGACATATATAATGATCTTCAGGGACTATCTGTCGGTATCTTGAAGCCATACTTGAGCTTCTGCTGGCACTAAGTTAATCAAATCTTGCTCAGAAAATTGTTCAAATAAGAACTTGGGGTATTATTCCTTACAATTGATGCATTGTATACATAACTAAGTAGTCTATGACTAATACTCATATTAAATAATTAACAGGCATTCCAAAAAGAAGTAGGCTGGGATCTCTACATCATTTTGGACACTTTTGGCCTGCTGCACATTTAACTTCT